>OW569418.2:58696830-61196830 GCA_937662695.2 Halyzia sedecimguttata
TCAGATAGAGGGACGACATTTCGACTATTTTTTGTGAATCAATTCTGTAGTTTCTATTTCAGAATATTAATTCAATGGGTTCCAATGCAATGAAATCAATTATCAGAATAAAATGAACTGGAATGTATTTATTTGAATTAAAAATCAGGATAGACCTTCCTTACCTAGTTTTCGCAAATGGCGATGAATACAAACCAAAGTACAATTTTTCATATTGTGTTTTTCAAACGAATTAAAAATTAAATAAATCGGATTTTAAGTTCAGATTGATATGTAGTGTATTATCAATTTCATTAATTTTTTTCAATATTAGAGAAAATATTCGAATATTCATCGTCAAATCCTATAGAAGAGGGGGTTTGTTTGCCCCCCCCCCCCTCCCAACCACTTTAGCAGCCATGTTGTTACGTCAGCTGACAGTGCTCTATTGGGTTGAATCTTTCTGGGTGTTCGGACTTTTTAATCTCAATCATATTTTGAAGAAGACTCACAAATATTTGTGCAACATTTTTAGTATCTTGATAACAGTAAATGACCACCTATTCATCACAAGCTTGTTTCACAAATACAGTTCTAAAAGTTCCACGTATCTATATTCCAATAGATTATTTGCTGGCGGCCGCTAGAAAAAAATATCTACTATATCATTTTCCTGTAAACTTACAAGGACCAACAAATCATTCGACGGCTCCAACGTCCACCTATTGGCTTCCAGAAAATAATTAGATTGCATTTCTTCAGGTGTTTTAACAATACTGAAACAGGTTTTTATTTATGTCTAGATAACCGGCCCCTTACGAAATAGATTTTTCTATTACCGACCGATTGAGCAAGTCTTTATTTAAACGCTGACTATTTCTCATCTTGTCAACTATATATCTTCTTGATATATTCGGTTAGATAAAAAGTCCAAACGTGAGGTATGCACGACGCACCGCCAAACTGTTGAAAGCATGCGTGGGTTCTAAATTAAAAATGTTTTAATTTTTTTTGTATTCGGACGAAAGCATGTTTATTAATGAGATTGTTTATCTGGCGATGACCTAAGCACCGGGATGGCATTTCGAATTTGTTATAATGTAGAGGTTTAATTAGTGGAATTTTAGGAAAATTCTGTTCGGCAGATGAGCGATATATTTTGTCTTGTTGGAGGAAATTCGAGGAGTATTTACTTCGTAGAGAATGAGAAGACAAATTTATTGTGTCTGCGTCTGAGGTGTTTGTTGAAATGGAGGAGATATTTTTATTCATTTATTCCGATATGTGAATATCTATGAAGGTTAGCCAAATGAAAAAATCTTCCAGAAATTTGACTGCTTGGCTCTCTCTCCCATTAAAAGTCTATAATTATGGTTGGACCTTTATATCGAAATATCTTAGAGGGTATATCAAGCTTGATTCTCCTTTTGGTGTCAGAAAAATATCTCAAAACATTTGGATACAATAAATATAAAATCGAGTTATACAGGCTGTTCCTTAAAGACATGCTAATATTCAAGGATGTGATTTTGAGATATTTCAAGAAAAAAACTTCCTATGAACGTATGCCCTAAAGTCTTAACTTTTAAGATACGGGTTGAAAAACTATTGAAAAAAAAACAGTTTTTCAGTAATAACTGAGAGAATATTGTAGACATCTTTCTAAAATTTAGTACATGTGTTCTATGCATCAAGGTGCGTTTGGTGATGTACAAAAATTTTCATTTTCTCTATCACCGGCGTCCATACGGGTTTTGCATTAAATATAATTGGAGAAAGAATACTAGGCCACTGATTTCTTTTGGAATAAAAACTGAAATACTCATTGATTTTTGAGCTAATTTGTCTCTAGGCTTTTCTTGTCAGACGCACGGTTTCCGCTTAAAAAATATAAATCGCTTTGTTTCAGGATCAATTCCTCCAAAATATGATGCGGAGTGGAAATGTTTGTGCATCGACTGAAATACAATTAAGAAATCAGATTTGTTCCAAAATGAATGAGAATCCAAAAAATATGTTTTCTTGTGAGATGTTCTGTTTTTGATTCAAATAATTAAATAAAAATTGCTTAATATCGCAGTACCAAAATTTTATCACCCTGTAACTCAGAAGTTAAGTCTTTTATGACATACGTTCATAGGAAGTTTTTTTCTTAAAATGAGTCAATTTTTTGCCGATTCAATACATTCTTATTTATAAATATTTAGCAATAACATTTCCTTTCAATACCTAATATTAAGAATAATATGAAGCATTTCTGCTATTACATTAGAGCCAATTTTGTTTGCAAGCTTTCCTTAAATGTTTACATGACATGATTTCGAGGTGATATGTTAATTCAAGATTATAGTTATTTTCCTGACAACTAATTATTTATCGGAACTAAGTTACAACATTCTAAGTGCAATTCTATTCAATGACGAGGATAATAATATATTTATTCATCGGTAATCGTAGCATAAGTTACAATTACAAAAAATATTTTCTGACCTATGGGAGAAATTCAGTTTCCTAACATGATCTTCATTTATTCAAAATAGTATGTTACGCTATACTTCTGGAATTATAAAACTGTAATAAAACACACTTGATGGTAATATTCTGTATTTGTATTTTGTCGCTAAAAGATATTTGTTTTGGAATTTTGAAAAATAGACTTGGAAGCTCCAACATCCTAGTTTTCAAATTGTACAGCCAAAGTTCTTTAGGAGTTTTGATTTTCACGCAATACCGAGGAATAGCGTGTCAATAAAATTTGTATTTTTTAGACATAATTTTTTTTTGTTGGAATTGGATCATTTTGTCTTCAACCATCGATTACAAAAATTTTAGCAAATTTCCAACAAGATTGAATTATCATTTTCACAAATTTTTGTCCCTTCTTGAATTTGTAAATATAGGAATAATATGTTTATTTATGATTTTTGGGAAAATTGAAAATCGATAGAACTGATGAATCCTTTTAAAAAACACATCAATCTCGCAAACCGTTTCTTTGTTTGAGACGTCAAACTTTGGAGAAAAATTAAAAGTCACTTTATAAAAAGGATAAAAATGGAATTTTTTTTCCATTTAAGTTGAATGGACCCGTAAAATTTCTGTAGAAAAATCTAAAAACTACAATATTGAAGCTTCAAAATCTTTTTTTAAATACCAAAACAACCATTTTTTCTGAAATACACTGAAAAATTTCTAATTATTTTGAGCCATAAATATTTACCATTTTTAATTTAGTTATATCACCTGTTTCACGACCACGCTGAAAAATCGGTGAACCTTGAGTAAAAATGAATTTTTTCGGCAACCGTCCGGGAAGTGCCCACTTCCCGGACGCTTTTTCTTTGAGAAAGAAGCATTTCCCGGCCTAGTCCGGGAAGTACGTACTTCCCGGACTAGGCCGGAAGAATCACGTCGTTTTGGTCATTGTAAATATGAAAATCTTGGTAGGTATATTTATGATAAATGAAGTTACCATAGCACTGAGAAAACGGCTGACAGTTCATATAAAATTAGTTGTCAACATGTGATATATTCTGTTCTGTTTAATTTGACTAAGAATCAAAATATATAAAAAAGAAATGTGTCGTCTCATTGATTTGTTATTCTACACGGTTGCCGAAAAAATATTGTACGCAACACGCCCGAAAAAGGTTTTTTTGGACTCATAGACTTCTAGGACTCGCTTACGCTCGTCCTAGAATTTTGTCTATTCGTCCAAAAAAACCCTATTTTCCGGACTTGTTACGTAAATTACTATTAAGTAAAAGCTTCCATCAAAGGTATCGATTTATTTATTTCATATTCCGTAACGGAAAAATCGTAACCAGCTCTGCATTTTTGGGGAATTCGTGGATTTAGATTCATAGATTTAATTATCAATAGCATTCCTCAATCTTTTCTGCCTCGAATTCGTTGAAACAAGACAAAAAGCAAATTTGAAAAATCTTTCGCGAAGTCTGGACGAAAATTTCAGCATATTATCCTTAAATTTTTTTTCTATAGAAACAACAATCAATTAGGCAGCCTAATTCTGAAATCTAAAAGAAGAACTCGATAATTTAATTCCGAGTTAGGTAATAGTCGTTCATCAAAATGGAATTCGGTGAAATCTTGTACTTGAATTATTAAGAATTAAACTTTTGAATTCAATTCCAGTTCGATCAAATCAATACTCACACTTTCGCGTACCTTCGGGTTCTTACAACACACTAGAAAGAAAGGTCGCATCTTTTAAACGAATTGACTTGCACCCTCCAAATTGCACGCAGCCAACCGCATAAATTGCACGGTGAATTTTCATCCCAAACGCACAAAGAAATTCTTCCGTAAACTTCGTACGCTTCTTTTCGGAACGAAAAGATGAATTCACCCTCCGAAAGACATAATTATAACTTTATTCTCTCCTCATTAAAAACAGGTAAAAATGGTTCCGGGACAACAATCCTAACATTACTTCTCGCGCTGCAAACAAACATGTCCCGCAGAGGGTTCGATTATCTGTTCGATCCTCACAAAAGTCCCTTAAATCCCAACAGCCATTGGTCCTTTCCCCTCTTTCTGATAGACGGTCCTATCGGAGACCCTCAATAGGCTTCAAATAGGTCTGGAGTTTTATCAGGGCCCCTTGGCTAGGACCCCTCCCCCTCCCGATCGCCCTAGGTTCGAATCTGAGTGCGGTAAAGCTCAAAAGAATTAAATTAGTCTCCGGTTAACTGAAGAACCACGAGCACATGAGCTTTATTGTAGTCGAGCAGGCGATGCTTCATTAGCAAGTTACTTGGTGGAGTTATGTTGTGGTGATATTACGACGTTTGTGCATTTGTTTTGTGTTTGAGGTTGTTTGCTTTTGTGTTTTTTTTTGGTTGAGTGATTGATCGAGTTTTATATTTTTGGTGAGTTTCAATTCTTTTTCGAGCGCTTTTATAGTTTTAATTTGCGGCGTCCTATATAAGACAATTTTTCACAACTCATCAGAAACATTTTCTTTCTTAAAATTAAGGCATAAAATTTTCCCTGGGAAATGATAATTTTTCCTACCAGTTTATGTTTCCTTTTTATAACTCAATTTTTATGGCACAATGGAAGCTTTAATAATTCTCATTAGAGAACACAAATATTATACAGAGGATCTATATAACTTCAATTGCCTGTATTCAATATTCTTATTAGAAAAACACAAATATTGTACAACAGATTTACATTTATTATTTCAAATGTAACCCGAAAAATAATAATTCTTTCTACCATTTGACGCTTACTTAATTCAATTTTTTGCTCATTGGCAACATTAAGAATTCTTCTTCTCTTACAAATATTATACAAAGGATCTAAATCACTTAAATCCTGGTCCTTTTGACTGTCGTAAATAACCCCATTAGAAAAACACCAATATGCAAAAGATTTATATTAATCTACCGCTTCTCTCCTTATTTGTTCCATGAATACCGATTGGTTTGCATTTTCATCACACTTTTTCCCATAACTTATCTTAGAATATTGCAATATGAAATTATCATTCTAGAGAATAATAAACCGAATAGAAAAATGGAATATTTCTCATTAGAATATCTCCGCTAAAATTCGGTTATGTGAACATAACAGAAATACTACATCAATTGATATAAACCGAAATGTATTGTAATTGAATAAATCAATTTTGTTATAAATATTTCGTTCTAGATTCAGCGCTTGGCGAATTAAAGGGAATCATGAACTGTCGATGACTAACTAATAATATTTGCAGGTTTCCTTTATTTATATTAAGAACAACATTATTGAAGTTGAAATTATCAACTGAGAAATTCTTCTTAATAGTTTTAATTAGCGTTGTCTTATGTAAAGAATTTTTTTCACAACTTATCAGAAAACTTTTTTTTCTTATAACAATACATTTATTTCTCCCTAATAAAATGATAATTCTTCATAAAACTTCACTTTGACTTTCTATAACTCAAATTTTAAATTGTTATAAGAATTCTTATCAGAAAAAGACAAATATTATACGAAGGATTTCTATAACTCAAATATTTGTTAGCAAAGGTTAGAATTCTTATTCAAAAAACAGAATATATAAGTTTTCGTATTTGAGAATAATAACCTTGAATGAACTATTTTCTTATAACTCTTCGTTATGGATTGATCGGTGATTAATAGGCAAGGCCATCTTAAACTATGCTGGGGCCCTTGGGCACACAATAATTTGGGGCCCTTTCGGAAAGTAAAGAAAGCGAATTATACATTTTTCTACCCTGATAACTCTTGAACGGAATGAACTAGACAGTTGAAATTTTCAGAGTTGGTTTTAGATGTAAATATCTCGGTTAAGTTTGTTATTGGGCAAAATCGGTGGTTTAGGAGTACCTATCGAAAAAAAAAAATTTTTTTTACATAACAAATTTCAAATTCAATTTTTTGAAAATGCAGTCTCGTCATAAGAATCCACTGATATCATTCTCAACTCTAACAGAATAATACTTTCGGAGATATGATTTTTCGATTTATATGATGCAGTCAAAGTTTGAATAATTACTCGCTAGTACTTTGACAAGAGCGGCAAAGCCCCTGTCCAAAAAGCTTTCCCACTTTTTGCGCGTATGTTCTGGAGAGCGTCACGATAACTTGAGGACGGCAAGAGATAGCGACTTGAAATTTTCAGGGTAAGTGGCGCATCCCAATATGACGGACAAGTTCGTTAATGGGCATAATCGGCCCAATGGTTTCCTAGTAATAATTTTGTTTTCAACCAATACAAATCCGATCGAATTGAAACTTGGTAAGTGGTTGTAGAATACAAACCTAAGGACGTTTGGGAAATTTTGTGAGAATCGTATCACTAGAAAATTAAAAAAAAATTATTAAAAAATATTATTTATGACACGATAACCTGAGAACGTAAAGAGATAGCGACTTGAAATTTTCAGGTTGGGTTGTACATCTGATTGCAACATTTGACTTTACTTATATAGGCATCATTGGCCTAACGGTTTTGGAGTTATACCCATCTGAAATTTGGCTATTATTTGCTTAATAACTCGAAAAATGCAAAACCGATCCAATTCAAATACGGTTATTAGTTGTAGAATGCCAACGCAAATATAACGCCAATGCCAAAATTACGAAAAAAAAAATTGGTTTAAGTACTGACGTGAAGACAGGAGCTTTTGCTCTATTGTCTCTTAATCGAATTTACCTGTAAGTCCAATACAAGAGAATGGACTATAGAACATACGCGCAAAAGCTCCTGACTTCACGTCAGTGCTTGAACCAAGTTTTTGACTTATATTGAGCCAAATACAACCCAAGTTTAGTCTTATATGACTTTTTTTGTCTTAAATCGATCCTAACTAGGCTGATTAAGTCAAAATCAAGTCAAATGTTAGGGACATTTTATATTTTAAAAAGAAAATAGGCAAAGTTTGACTTGATTTTGTCTTAATTTGGTTAAATAAACATATAATTCTGATTTAAATTTTAAGGCCAAAGTACATTTTATTTTCGACTTGGGTGCTTACTGTTACTGTGCCTGACAAAAATGTTTTTAGAATAAATGTGAGAGAAATAGTCTGTCTTTCGGGGCCCCCCTAAGGATGGGGGCCCTGGGCACGGGCCCCGTGTGCCCTTATGGTAAAGACGGTACTGTTAATAGGCAGTGTATACAAATGTCGACAAATATCATTAATTTATTTGCAGGTGTGCTCTATGTTAAGGAGAATATTGTTGGAGTTACACTTATCAGTTGAGCAATTGCAAGATCTTTTGTAGACAATGTAAATGAATCCTAGAATCAAAAACTGGAGTTGCGAAATCTTAAAAAAAATGTCAAGGCTATGATGATAATTATAAGTTATATTAATAATTTAGTTTCTTGAATGTAGAGATAAATGAGTTATTTATCTCTGAGATTGAATTTATATAGCTAAAATCCAATATTTTTCACTACATCTACTCGGGAATGTCAAAGTTTTACCTCTGAAATTCGGGTTATTATATTCAAAACTCGAATTGGTTCCCATTGAACCAAACTAGTTCCAAACTAGAATATATAATATCCCACATATCAATTTTATTAAGAATCAACAAACATTATTTAATTTTTATACTAATTTCCATATTTCACAATTTGAAAAAATACACGTAAAGCTTATTAAAATTATTGTGGATCTCAAATTTCATGCAGCCAATGACTAAATATATGCGTTATTCTTCCTGCCAGCCATCACTTGGACTTACAGAGCTGATCATATCTCTTGAATATCATACAAGAAAAATCAGGGACATTTGAATAAACCCAGAGCTAATCAAATTAATTTTGATTTATCATGAGCGTGAATAACGACCGTTTAAAATAATCTTGAAGCTTAGATTGAACCACTGAAAACCGTTGATTTATGATGTTAAACAGATTTATTTTCCATAATTAAATTTCATAAGATCTCATCTCTCAGCTGAAATGTTTGTATATACTCACAAGTCTACAAATAGTGATCATGTTCCTCTTGTTAACATTATACACAATGTATTTACTTTGAAGGAGACAAGTCTCTTTAATATTCATGAAATAATGATGGTTTCAAAGTCAATGCAATTTTTATTTAAGAAATAAATTCAATCTTATCTGATTGGTCATTTTTATCGATATGAACAATCGCAACATAGTGTTTCGGGATATAAAAATTTTAGATACTGTTGACATACACGTTTCTCTTTTTATCAGTTTTGATACTGAATTTTAATTAATGGAGATACAATTGCATTAGTTTAAAAGTTATAGTAATATTCAACATAAAAAAACCAGGTGAGAATAATGAAATGAAAGAGAACAGAAAATTGAAAGTTCACTCAAAAAAAATTTTTTTTTTAATAATACATGATTGTTTTTGTGTTTTAAGTAGAAATATAAACAATACAGAGAGACAATTCATATGTAAATAAAAAAATTGTTTATTAGATAAACAATGAAAATTATAATAATAAAAACTAAGACTAATATAAATAATGATTTTAAAAAAATGGTTCCTTAATATTAATTACAAGAGGTAGAAAATAATTGTTAATTAACAAATCCATTTTTGAGCAATAAGATTTTTTTATTTTAATGGTTCATTTTTAAATTATAATTCTCATCAAAGATTATGTCTCGAAAAAAAAAATTTTAATTGTTTCATAAACAATGCATTTGTTTATAACAATATTTTGAACAATAAGGAATAAAAATTATTAAAAATCATTTCTAAGTATCTGTTGATCATGAAAAAACGGATGTTCAATGTTTAATTAAGCTTTACAATTTTTAACCTAAGTCTATTGTTAATAACAAAGTGGAACTTAACATTTTTTAATTTTTCTAACGGGAATCTATTCTAAGGCCCTTGGATAATAGCTCCACGAAAGGCAAAAATTATGACATTAATAGTTTACCAATTATCTTACTTGCAATGTCGTCAATGTCAATGTTCGTTCTACAAAAAATTCTGCATTAACTAATGGCTAATAACTATAACTCTAACTAATTGTAAAATCGCGATAACAAATTTTGGACCACGGATTATTATTCATTGATCTATCCTGTAGGCGCCTGAATTTTTTCAAATCTCAATTATCATATCTACTAAGTTCAAATAATATTTATTCATTAAAGGTCCAAAGTGCAAGCCGGAAAACCCCTTTTTCGGGAGTATTTTCAAACCTGTGGGAAAATTATGAATATTGGTGGTACAGCTCCGGGAGTTGGGAAAGATCTTTTTTCCAATTTGAAAAATCTCAAAGTTTTTGAGAAATATGCAAAAAACCAAACCTAAACTTAATTGTTTATAACATTTGCAATTGAAGCGAACAGCGCTTGAATTTTCTCAAAAAGTATCTACATGCCATTTCGAATCAAATGACACCTCAACCATAATTTTCGGAGAACTCTAAAAAGTTTTTATCTAAAAGGCACTTGACTAGGCTAATAGTATGAATAGCTGTAAGAAAGACATTTACCAATGGTATCAGTGTTGGAGCAAGCAGTACTAGGATACGGCGGGTTCAAACCCTGGGACAGCATGAGTAATTTTTTAGTTCCATACTGGATATTTTTTAAATCATGAACTTGAACAATTGGTACTGGATAAAAGCGGTGGAAATTTCTCTCGAATTTATGGGCTTACTCGTATTATCAATAAATATTAAACCGATTATCCGATCATTTATAATCGTGAACATCCTGCCGAAATCTCCACTCGCACACTCAAAAACTTAATAAATACCGCTGAAACCTACAGCCCTCTTCGCAACCACTAAATTCACTTTCAATCCCTATCGTTTCAGCTGGATTCGATATAAAACGTTCCCGGCACGTATCAAAGATCCCGCTATTCGGCTGAAAAACCCAGGTCCCAGACCCTGTTAGGGTTAGAGTCCCCACGGACCGCACAGTTTAGAGATAGGAGCGGCGAAATGGCAAAGTTTAGATTAGGGCCAGATAAATAGATTAGGATGATTTACTAATTCGCGGATATGTTTCTCCGAGTGTTGGTTTCCCGACCCAATTTGTAAGTTAGGACTTGATTGTGGGCAAGAAAGTGCGTTTCCTGGTGAAGATTAACGAACTGATTGTATCATTTCCAGCTTCTAGTGTCGATTTCGTACCCTGAGGAGAAGAGCGCGAGAGGTCCAAAGAGATATGTGTCCTATAGATAACATTACATTAACATTAGTTAGGTTAGGCGGGAATTTTGAATCACGATCCAACCACTGAATTCATTTTTTACGGATCTAAAAACTACCCGGATCTCTGTGCTCTTTTATGATGCTTTAACAATTTTCTTTAAAATGTATTCCTGTTGAATTAGATTCATTGAAACTTTCTCCACAAGCTACAGTCAAAATTTCATAATAGAACTATATAAAGGGTCCGCCATCTAACGTTTTTTTTTCAACTAAGGCTTATTTGGTGAATGGTAACACTTAGCTCATGTCTGATTTGACTGATAATTAGTTTTATCCTTCCGCTGAACGAATATGGTTGTGTATACGCTTGAACAACGCTGGGGAATATTGCGACATTACTTTGAAAATCATGGTAATGTTGCAGAATGTGTGCGAAAATTGCGTACGGATTTTGGAAGAAGAGAAGCACCGTCAGCTCCGTATGTTCGTTATCTTGTGAAAAAAGTGAAAGAAAGCGTGATAAGCCAAAAACACCCGAGAATATTGCTGCTGTGGCAGAAAGTTTGCGTGAAGTGCCATTAACATCAATTCACCGTCGTTCTCAAGAATTGAACATTTCGGAGACATCATTGAGACGAATTTTGCATAAAGACCTTGGTATGACGTCATAACAAAGTCCAATAGGTTCAGGAGTTGAAGCCAACCGACCATCCAATGCGTTTTCGCTTCGCTAAGTGGACCTGCGTTCGACTTGCCGATTTTGCCAAAAAAACATCTTTTCAGATGAAGCTAATTTTGATCTTGGCGGGTATGTAAACAAGCAGAATTATCGCATTTGTGGCACAGAAAACCCGCACGCATACATTGAAAAGCCGATACACCCAAAACGAGTCACTGTTTGGTGCGGATTTTGGTCCAGAGGCATAATTGGGCCATTTTCTTTCGAAAATGAGCAATGAGTGGCCATTACAGTCAATGGCGATCGTTATCGGGACATGTTGAACGAATTTTTATTCACAAAAATTGAAGAGCAGGATATTGGCAACATTTGGTTTCAACAGGATGGCGCTACGTGCCACACAGCCGAACACTCGATGTTTTGCGCCCTGTTTTTGAAGATCGCATTATCAGCCGCAGAGCTGATGTCGTTTGGCCACCTCGGAGCTGCGATTTGACACCGTTGGACTATTATTTGTGGGGTGTCGTCAAAGATAAGTGATACGCCAACAAGCCAGAGACAACTGACGCTTTAAAGGAACAATATTCGTGAAGCCATTGGTGAAATACAACTGCACACAATTGATAATGTGCTTAAAAATTGGACCGATCGTGTAGGCTACTGCATGGCCAGCAGAGGCAGCCATTTGAATGAAATTATTTTCCATTATTAACCGGAAGGACTGTACTTTCAAATAAAAAAATAAATGTGAGAAAATATTCAGTAGTTTTTTTATTACATTTTCAAAAAAAAAGTTATTTGGCGGACATTTATTTCAAAAATAATTAATGAATATAAAATTGGTGGGAAATTCAGTGGACGTTTTTCTTAGCTTCATATCGTTTTAATTCGTGGATCTAAGTTTGAATCTATTCATATCATCCTCGAAGTACTAATTTATAATTGAAAGCTGTATTATTCTCAAAACCACTATTGATTAGTATTCAACTCACAAATCGCTCGAAATCACTCGCAAATAATAACATAACCTTAAATCGGACATGTAATAATAAATGATTGACGCACATAAATCATCTACGACGTACTGGTATTTTTTGAACACCTCCATTTTAATTCACGGATAAATAGAAGTAAATTTTGCCAAATGAACACGAAAACACGAAATAATGATGAAGATACCCAATATTTGATGTTTCTGTACAAAACATTCACATTTAATTGCGTGGGGTTTCATCTGAAAGTTGAACCTCCATAAGACTACCAAGTTAAAAAAGATTCTAAAAAGCACTGACGTGAAGTCAGGAGCTTTCGCGCTTTTGTTCTATTGTCTATTCACGCCCCACACGCCCTCACCAAATACTACATGAAGTTGAGTATGAATAAAGGAAGCATTTACACGTGAAAACATGCATTGGGCATCAACTGGATTCAAATTTTAATATGAAATAATTTCAAAAATACAAAGCTGATCGAGCTGAAATCCGGTTGGTCCTTGTAAAATGGCTGTTTGAAGATTTGTTCAGATTTCAGCGGAATGTAACAGATTTATTCAGAAATATAAAATATTTGAAGAAACATTATTTTTTTTTTTCTAGTTTCAGATTCTTACAAAATGTTGCACAAATTTGTGGAATGACATCCCGCAACTAATTACGAAGTTTCAATTTGATCGGATATGTATTTTTTGAATTATTGAGGAAATAACAACACAAGTACAGATAGGTATAACTCGGAAACCCTTCGACTCATTATGCCGTTTAACGACCTCAAACGTTATATTTGGAGGCCTAGCCTACCCTGAAAATTGCAAGTTGGTATCTCTTTCCGTTCGAGAGTTATCGTGGCAGCGGACGACCGGTCAGAATCGAATTTGACCTCGAATTCTTCATCAGTGAGTCAAACCAAATCGTTCGAGGCCATTTTCGTCGAAAAATTCGAATATTACAGACATTTGGAAAAAATGATAGCACACTGTTCCCTAGAACATGCCCGCAAAAATTCGAATATGGATCTCTGGCCAAGATATTGATTTTAACATCACTGATATTGTCTATTCGAATGTCAGCCCAGCTGGAATTAATCAAAATGATATTATTCTCAGTCACCGGATATTTCGACGAAATAAGGATCCCATATAAAAAATATCGAACAGAGTAGCTTTGTACACCCCCACCCTCCTCAACTTTCCCGAAATTCACTTTTGGACTCGTAGGAAAACGTGATTAATACGAGATGTTTGTTAAAGTTCCCAAACTTTTCAAATAAATTTTTTCATGTCAAACGAACCACTTTAAGGGGTGATTAATGAGACACGGGTTGAGTTACGGTTTCTGGGGGTTACGTATCCGTTTCCAGAATTTCATGTTAAAAAAAGTGAAGAAATCAATATGATTCAATAAAAGTTGCGTGTGTTTAATCACATGACTTGGTGTTAACCCTATTGAAAATTAACACTGTGGTGGATGATAAATATTTACGTGGAATAAATAGATGACACAGATCAATAAAATAAATTTTTGAATGTTGCCACATAGATGGACGATTGTTGTAGGCTTCGATGATGAAGATGACCTTTAATCTGATGGGAAATAGGATGGGTTTTGGTAATATAGGAAGTCCTGGGTTGTCACAACCAATAAGTAATCATTAAAGGATACTATGGGAGGTATACTCATTATTATATATTTTTCTGGGTTTTCTCTCCCAAACTCTGAAAAATATCTAAAAAATTAAAATTAATTATTTTGTGATTTATTCTGCGTAAGAAACACAGGATATTTGTCAGAAGCAATCAATTGAACAATGATGCCTAACAAACAACAATGAAACAACATCAAAGAAGAAACAACTATATCGTAACGTTTCGGAGTCTATATCAGACTCCTTCGTCAGACGCTTAATGAAAATCGTTAGAATTATTTTGTTAATAGTTATTTTGTGAAATTCAAGAATTGTCACATTGACAGTATTTAAAAATCATAGCTAACATAGTTTTACTTCGCATAGAAATTTCCAAGTTCCAACTCCTTTTTTAATAAATTTAGCCAAATATGGTCAATACCAATTGAGCAATTTTCAAAATTGCATTCTCTGTTCACTAAAATAAAAGTTGACTCCTTAAGTTGTCTTTTCATAAAATCAGGTTCTGTCATTAGAATCTTTGTATTACTCCAATCCATCATGTGATCTCCTTGGATTGTACATACATGTTCTGCTATTTTTGATTTCTGTATGTCTCTATTTCTCAAGTTATTCTTATGCTCTGACTTTCTTACTTCTAGTGGTCTTGATGTTTCTCCTGTGTATGATTTACCACAAATACAAGGAATATTATATACACAGTTTTTTGATTTGTGTTTATCATTTATGGGTTTTGTTTTCGTCAATAAAGACCTAAGATAATTCTGTGTTTTGAATACGGTTCTTATATTGAACTTAGAACCAATTCTTCTAATTTTTTCGGAAAGAGCACGAACATAAGGGATCACATTCAACAGATTGGATTGCTGTTCTTGTTGATTATTCTGTTGTACTTGTTGATTATTTTGTTGGTCTGTGTTTCTTACGCAGAAGCAAATCACAAAATAATTAATTTTTATTTTATAGATATTTTTCAGAGTTTGGGAGAGAAACCCCAGAAAAAAACCTTTCAATAATGTCACAACCAATGTTGGATACTGGTTAATTTTGAGAACTGATTCAACTCAATATCACTTTTGTGACCTGTGATAATGTGCCAGCACAATTTTTAGAGATGATTAGACGAAATTATTTCTAAGATGATAAATACCATGATTTGTGAGGTGTCGGATATATCATAAAATTCGTAATTTGGTAATTCACATGAAACGTCATTTGGGTAATAATAATAATTCCGATTAATCTGTTCAGTACTACAAACCGAAACTGAAAAAATTCGAAGTTCTAGAGATATTCAGGATTCGAACACTACCCGAGAACAAAAAATCAACAACATCTCCCCCCGTAGTCATATTTCACGTCAGGCTATACAAAAAAAAAACTTTTCTACTTTTTTCGTCTGCTCTCAAGATACCGAGTAGGGTCCATCAGAAGGAATTATTCCAGTGATGCGTCTGCAAGCGAAGGCATTTTCCTGTACATGTGACCAAGCCGTGTGCCAAAATTTATAGACGAGCAATTAATATCACGACGTGAGACATTGGAAAAAGGCTGCTTACATTCGTTGGCAGCCCAAAAGGAGAGGATAAAGGCGACGTACCAACTGAAAAGAGACCATAAATTTTCATTTATTAACTACCGGTTCACGGAAGTCTCGTGGATCGAAAACGGTTTACATTTTTAGACGCGGAACTCTGTGTACGTCTTCGACAGGCGATTCGACTTATTTTGAATACATCGCGTTGAATAAATTTTACTCAAATGCGAAATCCAAGAAGTCGAGATAATTGTATTTGGTCATTAGGAGATAATATATCTCTACAACGAGAATACGGACTGTACTTGGCGATTCTTCAAGTTATGAATTAATTTTAACCATAGATTCTTCTCATCAAGACAATCTGTGATTATTATGTTGTCTATGCAAGTGACGACCTCGTAAGACAATAATATTATATAATACTGTGACAGAAGCAGGCACAGAAATGTAATAATTATTAGAATACATATTAGGTTAGCCACAGAATGTATCGTTAGTCTAACGGTGAGGTTAACGTCCGTTGTTTATGTTTATTGTTTACATAATTCCGTAGATCCAGATTAAGAATTTCTCTTCTAGAATAATCGGGATGAATAGGTGGAATGATACTTATAATTGATATTTCCCTTATGCATACTAATATACTACAAACTTATATGATTCAACTATGTAGTTCGAATAAAGTAATATTGTAGAAGTGACGTGAGTTATATCTGTGGAAAATTAAGAAAATGAAATTATGTTACATAGAAAAATTTCCTTAGAATGATTGTACAGAATCGAAGCAGAATGAAAATAAATATTCAGATGACATGATTTAAAAGTTTCATATTCACTATTGGGGATACATGAAGAAAAATTCATAGACTAATACAGATCATGGCAAGCATATTCATCCATTTCCCAGAAGATAACTAACCTGCGAATCAAGTTGTTTGAATAAGTTGTTATTAACTTATCCCGTTTTAAGATGTTAATTATAACCGATCAATTTGGAAACAAGCGAGATTAAATTGAATTTCTGTAAGTGAAAACCTTGAAATCAATACTCTGTCTATGACATTATTCGAGCAGATCATCTGTGATTATAGTCCAGGTTCGGATTGATAAATGCAGGTAAATTTCTGTAATTTATTTCATATTTTATGATATTCCATGAAGAATATCTCGAAAACGGTACATTTTAGGAGAAATGATGAAAAATGATTTAATTTTCTGTAAGGAGTAGAGTATTTCAAAAATTCTCAAGTTTACCTGCACCTGTTTTAATTATGCTAATTTCTCATAGTTTTAGGAATTCGCGAGTCTATAACGACGAAACCAGTAGAAGTATGGAAAAACTGTTAATTACAGATTGTGTGCCATATTCATAGAAATGTTCATACCAAATTTCATTCAATTCTGAATAACCTTGTCAAAGCTACAAAAGTAAAAACTGATTTTTCTTTCAAATTTCAACAGCCTGTATCTCTTTTCTTGTGCTTAATCTGAAAAAATGGTAGATGAAAAAGTGTTTTATTTGATCAGAGGAGTCTATGGTTAAAATTACAACTTTAAGACTCAATCTGTATAGGACAATGGTGCGTAATAAACAGTAACGAAACAATAACAACGTAGTTTGAAATACAGAATTTTTTTTATTCATTTTAATTTTGATAATTTTCATTATTAAATTATTATACTGTAAATATCGACAACCCTCATAGAAATACTGGTAAAAATCCCTCTATTCGGCTAATATTTCATAAAAAAACATCACACAACCATCTGCTTATGGTAAACTATTTCCAACAAGCGGAAAAGTTTCTTCGCGTTATTCAAGCCAGAAGCGACTGCATAACTAAAGCAGCTTCTCTTCGATGTAAATTCCTCACTCAACTTGTCCACAGTCGGTTATATCCGATCCTGCCATAACTCAAAACACCCTCATAATATATGAATTCTTCGCGGCCAGCAATTATCCATGTTCATTAAACGGAGTACAATTAAACCAGAGGAAGGGGTGGACAGCCGGTCTTGGACTACCGCCATCCGTTGCCACGAACGCCAAAGAGCCATCGGTAGAAGGGTTGTTTATGCCAGAGTGACCAAGGGCTGCTCGATCCGCATCCTCACATCCTAAACGCGGAGACAGTTTCCCACCTGTTCGAATGAAGGTTAGGATGTGACATGGCAGAAAGGGGTTGTTTTCGTTTTTTTCGTCGTTTGCGCGGGCAGTGAATCATACTCGCGGGTCCGAACTTTATCTGCTGTAAACAGAGGAAATAAACTGTTCGTGGGCGACGAAATCAAGACCAATTAGCATTTATACTGCGTTGAAAGTTTGGGGAGAATCCTGTTTTGCATTTGTCGGCCACGGACGATGACGTTTAGAAAATATGTTTTTCGGATCTTGTTTTGTACCGCATTCGCGTTGGGAGCCTGGGAGATAGGGGTGAGCATGTTGAATTTCGGTAGAAAATATTGAATAAATATCTTCAAATTTTTCCGGATACTCACTAACAAAATATTATTTTCATGAAAGTTACAAAATAATAAATCTCCACCCTAGATACTCAGCATATTATCTTATATTCTCACTATTTAGAAAATTGAGCCGCCACTGGCACCACAGACGAAAAAATATTCGTAATTGATGATTTGATTTGATAAATATAGGTCCTACTCCACAAAGGTTAAGGATGTTTAGAATAACCCTAACTCCTAAAAAGTTGTCGACAATGTAGATTAACGTCTCGAAGTCTTCGACGAACTGTTTCAATCGAAAAAAACCACCAGTAGCGTTCAAAAGGCGCTGTCGCATGATTAGACAAGTACCCAAAGGCTCTCTAATGGCTGAAAAGTCAGAAACCTATCCTGTGCGGGAGTGGTAGATCTTGGGCGTCTACTTCTCGGTCTTTCGGTCACGTTTTTCAGTTTCTCGATATCTATGGACGAGCCGGGAAACTACGCTTTCACTAACTTGAAATAAATTCGCAACCTCTTTCTGATTACGTCCCGCCTCCATCATACTAATAGCCCTATTGGCTTCATCCTCACTAAGTTTACGTCTAAGCATTATTGCAAAACAAATTTTCCAATTTTGAATCGAGTTGATTTTAAGAACGTAAAACAATAACTGATCCAAAATTCTCAGAAACGCAAACGACAAGAACTTGCCTCAAACTGAAAAAATTATCGAATGAGGAGCAAAAAAAACCTTTGAGATATAAGAAAGTAAACATTGGATTTCTCATAAATGAGCATTTAGTGAACAAGAACTTAACTTTTCTAGATCAGTATATGGATAAAATCACTTTATTCTCGTCCTACATTTTAGCGATTATATATTTTATAGGAGCTCTCAAATGTTACCCTCCGTATTTTAAATAAATATTGTCCCTATATCTCATCAAAATTATTACCATTCAGGGCATTTTCCAATAAATAAATCTCACAAAATTATAAAATAACTGACGCTGGTTTATTTAATGATAAATTTCACCGACCTACTTGTGGTCATACAAAATACCTGTAATCATGAGGAATATTTTCAAAATGATGCTACTCGTTATACCTGATTTGATGTAGGTAATACTGACACAAAAAAATCGTTGATTTGATCCTACCGTAGTATTAACTTGATCGTGATTAAGCTGGATAATTCCTCACTGACCTCAATTAACCACCGAATAGATAAACTGTAGAATCAATAAATTGAATATGGACTAGCCCAACAATCTAAAATTTAATTACAAACAAATAAATCATTCAGAAAATTGTGATTACAATTATTGAAATATTCAAAATGATCATCGGTCATTCTAAGACTCCATGAAAAAATTACAAAATGTTTACTTTCGAAATAAAATTACAGATATTAATGAACTGGAACGAGGGCCTAAAAAGTAATGTGAATTTTAGTATAGGGTTTATAATAATTTCCTCTAAAATTTTGCCACCATAATTTTTACACTTAATATTCAATTTTGGATGATTCTTCAATTTTTGAGAAATTTCAAAATAAACTTCATTATTTTCGGAAAAGAACACTAGACAGGGCGGAATTATTCCAAGCTTATTACGAAAGGTTAATTTGAAAATTTAGTTTTGGCTGCTTACGTTATGTATAATATTATTTTGCAAAATAACAATCCTCCTTCACTGATAAAAAAAAAATCAAATTGAACTAATTTTCAGCAACATACCTACAGCTTGTTTGTGGAAATTACAATGTTATGTCTGGTTCTTCACAAACTCAGGCTTAACATTGCAAACGGTCATTTTGATCTGGACGGACATCACCCGAGATGTATTGGGATAGGATTCGCGGTTTTGAACGAGCTATAAAATTTATGACCCGTGTAAACGGTACTTAATCAATAGACAATGGAGACTTCCCGCTTAAGCCGGCAGAAGCATGATTCCAACATCACAAATGACGCTTGCTTAATTGAAATTGTTTCCGACGGATCCGAATAAGGAAGGCGACATTTTGATGATATAGGTGTTTTCGAAATTCAGGAAAATGTTATTTCTTGAACAGTCTTATTATTTTCTTTTATGGATGCAGATATATAGTTATAGTTAAGATGGATTAATATATAAATGGGGATGTAATAGCTATTTTTTTTTTAATTTAATATTCGTTTCATATACACGGTGTTTCAATTATATTTGTGCATTTATAGTAACTGGAGAATCCAAAATATGAGGATTTAAACTAAAACACTTATCTATATGAAATATTACCCCTTACCCAGGCAGTGGATGTTTTATTTTGAACATAACTAATACATTTTGTTTTGTTCCAGAGCTTTTTTCGAAACAAAACGTGATGTATTCGTATTATTATTATATACTCGGTACAAAAGTCAATACAGATCGAAAGGTCGACAAAATAACTTGATCGTTGCTGCCTTAATCCAAGCAAACTTCAATCAACAATTCAACGAGATAACAGACACCAGAACAGAAATAATGAACCCTTTTTTAAAATTTTATCAATCGCTATTTATTTTGTTTTTGTAGGTAACTCAAACATTTTCCTTATTCTACGCATAGCCGGGCATCCATCCACCAAGCACGTATTCCCCATTCACCGATTCCTCAGATTCGTGAATTGGACAAAAAACTGACATCCATAAATCACCTTCGGACCTGCCAGATCCGTAACCGTTATTTTTTCGTCATCGCGGCAATTTACAGTGCATTACTCCACGGGACCCCTACACACCTTTCAAAGCGTAGAGAGACGCACATAAGAATCCCGTTTCAGCTCCGAGACTTATTGCCCGGTAAGTGGTTTTTGTTTGAAAGCCTCAAACGATCGAGGTCAGTGTCTACGGCTCCACCACGCTCTGGGACTAATAAAAATACAAAGAATTTTTTGTGCGTTTTATTGGACTCCCAACGAACAATGGAGGCTTTTTTCCGGCCTGGTCGTAGGAAATAGCTGAAAGACTACGTGAGGTTTATTTTCAGAAATATGTTGGGACTGTCTAGTCCCGCTGGTCCTTCGGATGCGATTCCACGGCGTGGTTATCGTCAGGTCATTTTTAGGTTAGATTTTGCATCTGTCACTTTGCGCGGTCTCTCTTGCAAAAAAAATTGTTAGTCGATATAGACCATCGGTATATTTTCAGATCTACCAACTCAAAACAGAAAATTAAGGGTGGTTAAATTTTTTTCACCTATGGCGTTTGTATATTCAGTCATTTTAGCTGCATGTTCGACCCCCATTTTTTTAAGCGTAAATTTTCGATAAAGGCTTATTTATTTTCTAAAATCAAATCTTCACATTTCCAATTCAACCCGTACTTTATTATTACCCGCGAATCAGTTACTGTCACATTGGGTTCAAAGATTTAGATTAAGCATAACATCAATTAGATATATTTTTGATTTTGATAGATTCATCATGAGTAATCATTCCGTTTTCATTTTTACCCTTAATTTCCACCCCACTCATAGTTATTTTTGAATTTTTAAATAAAGATGTATCAGTGCACGAAATAACATTGCAGATTAATGCTATTTCAGCAGTGAAAGAATACTTCTATGATTTAATTATATATTTTTATTTCACTAATTTGAACCGTTGGAAACTTAATTTAACTGTAAAAGTTGGTTCAAGCACTGACGTGAACTCAGCAACTATTGCGCATATGTTCTATTGTCAATTCTCCTGTATTGGACACTATTAAGGGAATTTACCATGGTTAATGAGTTATTGAGGAAATAACAACCAAATTTTAGGTGCGTATAAATCCAAAACCGTTTGGTTGATTGTGCCAATAAACTCAAACGTCACATTTAAAAGAACAACCTAACCTGAAAATTTCAAGTCACTATCTCTTTCCGTTCTCAGGTTATCGTGACATAAATAATATTTTTTAATAATTTTTTCAAAATTTTTTAGCGATACTATTCTCACAAAATTTTACAAACATCCTTAGGTTTGTATTCTACAACTACTCACCAAGTTGTAATTCGATTGAATTTGTACTGGTTGAAAACAAAACGATTACTCGGAAACCATTGGGCCGATTATGCCCACTAACGAACCTGTCCGTCGTATTGGGATGCGCCACCCACCCTGAAAATATCAAGTCGCCATCTCTTTCCGTTCTCAAGTTATCGTGGCAACGGCCGGACGGCCGGACGGAAAGAAACAAATTTGACCTCGAATTCTTCATCAGGGTGTTGAACCCAATCGTTTGAGACCATTTCCAGCGAAACATTCGAAAATTACAGACATTTTGGCAAAATGATAACGCGATGTTCCCCAGAACATACGCGCAAAAATGTGAATACGAAAAATGTACACATGATTATTTGTTCACAAATTTCAGAAAAATAATAATTTCAGTAATATTTTAATGTGAAGCTTACACTCAACTTGAATTAAAGAAATACTGTAGTAAGTTATAAAAAACAATTTATATCCTCTTTTTCAACAATTTTGTCCTGTATTTTATTATAATATAATTAATACTATTATCAACTGTGAATGTTTAAGAGGGGGTTTAAAATTTTTATTGTTGATCATTAAGGTTTCATTATCTGAAAAACTAAACATCAGGTATAATCGAAAAATAGATGGTTACATTTCGAACAAATTATAATGGACCCTATCTTTTTTACCCTTAATATCAGTAATTATTCAAATGAGTCAAAAAATCCTGGAAAAAAATGAGAATATCAGAAAATAATGCCAAACTCGACGGATCAAAACTGAAATAATTCATTTCACCTGTTGTCCAACTACCGAATTATATAATTCTCTAGACGATGAAATATTCGGCTACCACCTTGGATGAGTTATATCGATCCTCCAGTTGGCGTGAAAAATGCTAATGTCGCGTACATTAAACACGTCCCATAACTGAAATTATACATATTCATATAAACTAACCGAAATATTATTATTTAATTCGTTTTATCTTGGATCATCGCACATAAAATTCCGGCGAGAAATAAAAATTTGCATCGCCCAAAAAACGCAGCACAAATAAAAGAAATTCCTTTTTGTCACTCCATTTTGGCTTCTTTGTTCGTCGGCCATATTATAATTAGTTTCTGATTTATTACAGTCCAAGATTAGCACATATGGTAATTCGCCAGAAAGTTGGCAAACGCTTCGAAACGAGGGTCTTGAACGGAGGACAGGGACGTTTCACCGGATGAAAGCAAGGGGCATCTTCAATCGTTCCTTTGCCTCAAATATCTACATAATATTATGTATATATTGTCTAATATACTTTAATTTAATTGATTTATCTTCAGTTCAATTTGTTATGATCTATTCTCGGAATTTTGAATACATATATCTAAAAATAATATAAATATAAAATAATTATTTGCAAAAAAAATTAAACTTTTTAATGGTTTTAACTTTTGTTAAATTCGACAACTGACCTGTAAAAATTGATCCGTTCGCCGCTTAGAGCTTTTTACCACAATGCGTCCGGAAAAATGTATGGATCTTGCTACATAAATCAACCGTCGTTCGGTTTTGATGCTCCAAGATTTTATGTCTTACCGCGATGATCTGCGATCAGTAATTCGCTAGCTATGTAACAATAAACCATCTTATGTAATGAGCCTTTGGATCGTGTACTGCAACTCCCGTTGAACTTCGAAATCTCAGCATTGTTATACTTAATTTTAATTGATTTTTTTCTACTCTTTAAGTATTATTTTCTATTTTAATACACAGAGAGTCCTTGCTTATCTTAATATATATATTTCTTGTGTGCGTGTGTATGTGACTGAACTCCTCCTAAACGACTGGACCGATTTTGATGAAATTTTTTGTGTGTGTTCGTGGAGATTCGAGAATGGTTTAGATTTACAATTTGGTCTACTGGAAAATGTTTTTGGCGTTGGAGTTTGAGTTGGCGTTGAAGTTGGCGTTGGGGTTGGAGTTGAAGTTGGAGTAGGTATTGTGGTTGGCATTGGTTATGGAGTTGGCGTTGTAGTTGGAGTTGTATGTTGTAGTAGTTGTAGTTGGAGGTGGAGATGGAGGTGGAAATGGAGATGGAGGTGGAAATGGAGATGGAGGTGGAAATGGAGTCGGAGTCGGAGTCGGAGTCGGAGTCGGAGTCGGAGTCGGTGTCGGAGTCGGAGTCGGAGTCGGAGTCGGATTCGGAGTCGTCGGAGTCGGAGTCGTCCGAGTCGGAGTCGGAGTCGGAGTAGGAGTCGGAGTCGTAGTTGGAGATGGAGTTAGAGTTGGATTTGGATTTGGAGTTGGCGTTGGCGTTGGCGTTGGGCAGGCGTTGAGGAGGCAGTACGAAGTCTGCCGGGCCAGCTAGTTAAAAATGTAGTTTTCAACATCGAATCGATTCTCTTCTATTGGACAGAATTTTTGAGAATTGTTCTCCATTGAAAAATATAAAATTTACACAATACGACGTGTAGATCGAAATAGGTAGTTTCAAGTAGTTTTTTCTGCACTTCAACTTAATTTTTAATGAAATTGATGGACTCTGGATATACATATTTATTTAAAACATTTTCCATAGAGAACCGAATCAGACTACAATTTATTTTAAAAATAATATGATCAGAGTCTACCTTCTTTTTGTCATCTGATTCCATAATTTAGATGTCTAACAATATTCCTAGCATAATTTATAGGTATTCTTGACCTAATAAAAATATTTAATATTTATTAAATTTATTGAATTACATTTCACAATATTCAATTTTTATTTCAAAATATTTAACAATATTACTAACATAAGTTGGATAATTAACAGTATTCTAGCCATAAATCTTAGGAATGTTTGTTGAATTAATGCGAATTCGCTTGTCTTACAATGAAGTTATCCAACAAATCTCGTTACGACGTTGTCAGATAGCAACTACTTTTTATTGAACTTTAAAATAAACAAAAAAATTGTACTTATAGTGATAATATTATTAAGAAATTTTCAGTGAATCATAGAGTCGGGTCTATGTACTTTTGGAATTATTGGAAAAATAAAATTTCAAACAGGAAAAACTAATGGTGGATATTAACCGCTTTGGACACCATGCCTGCTCTGAAAAATTTATAATCCCCGGCGAAAACCCGACAATCCTCCCCGCTAATCGCCGTCACTGGCGTAGGGGATCGGACCCCGAAAATTCTTATTTGGGCGCTTAAAGAGTGCGCGGATTTGCGTTTTAAATTTTGTACGTTAAGCCGTTTCTGCCATAATGGATTAGGGCAGAGCCGAGACGAATCTGCCTGGGCCCCCTTGGCTGTGTGTCTGACAGCAGAAGGCCCCCAGAATATCTCCTCACCCCGCCCCTCGTGTAGAGTCTGACCCTAATCTAGCCGGGCTCTGACAGCACGCCAGCTGCTTTCTGATAAAGCTCGTCTTAGACTACGGTACTTATGCGTTATTTATGGCCCGGCTCTCGAAATAGCTGCGGAATTAGTCGTGAGACCCTGGTGTCTTCTGTTTTTCTGGATTAGATTGATTGCGGATCAGAAGCAGTTGATGATTTACGTTTGCAGGAAGAGGGAGAGGTGTAGATATGTACAGGGTGTTCTCGAAGGTCAGGATTTCGTTAATAGAAGGTGAAAATATCAGTCAAAGGCAGTTATACCGTTATAACAGCGTTTCTAACCTATTGCTGTACATAAAAATCAGTTTAAATCCGTCAAATATCTCTCAGCATGCTTGGTGTGAACAGCATACTCATCCTGGTTTGGAAAGAACAAGTAATGGCTGTTTATGTCAAGCAACTTTGGTGTTTTTGTTAAAAGATGATTAAGAAAGAATTTCGTGTATTGATAAGGCAAAAATTTTTTGATTGGAAAAAATGCGAAAGAAGTGAAAGAGTGGCTTGATAAGGATTATTTGGACCCACGTTTGTTCGAAGAAAAACTCAAAAAAATTCGGAAAATTGTTTTCACCGACCACAAAATGGCAGTGAGGCAGATAGCTGGGATTTCAGCACGGAATTGTAATCGAATAGTTGAAAAATTCGGATATTCGATTATTCGAATTTCGTGTTATAATTGAACGATCCGACATTTCGACTAGTTGTTCGGATAATTAAATATTCGAATCTTCGACTGTTCGAAATGTGTGAATTTTAACATAAAAAATAAAAACTAAATCAAATTATATACTCCTACTTAAATAAACATAATATTACTAGATATGTATTTTAATTGAATAGGGATCCTAATGTTATCAAATCACGAAGAGTTTTAAATAGTACCAAATCTAACAGAATTGAAATAAAAATTTAACGGAAATAAACATATGGCAACGAAAACAAAAAAATTAAATACCTATGTATTATTACTTCTTCAATATTTTCCATTTGCTATACATTTTTACTACGGTAGCTACTGCGTTTTATAATAATATATATAACTCAATCTATTCATATTCCTGGTATATAATATATTCAAATATATATTATTTAAATAAAAACGGTATAAAAATTTCAACAAATGTCGCAAGTGATAACAACAAATGATTCTAAACCGTAGTAGTTCAGATGTGGAGATGCACGATACAAAATTATTCCATCAATTTAAGCACGGTACCGTTTAATGGGGATTGAAGTTTAATTACCCCACATAACTCAGTACTTACTCTACATAAGAAGTAATACAGTGAAGACTAACTGAAAAATTAATTAAAAATCCTGAATAACTTTCAAATATATTAATAATTTACGGTTTGTATTGGAAAGGCGCTTGTATCAAAAGCGAGAGCAAATAATCCATAAATAAGAGAAACAACCCACAACAACAAATCTTATATATATTCTTTCGAAAAACAAATATCTTAATATTAGAAATTATTATAGATGAATACTATTGAAATAATCATATTTGAATGAGAAAATCCAAATAAAATTCAAATTAAAATTTTGATTTATTAAATTTATATTATAGTCTGGAAACAATTTGGAGAAAAATTCGTGAACTCCATTAAAAATTCAGTACGCATCGTTGATTTACTGTAAGAGCGATTCTGCGACAAGTAACGTTTATTTTAATTGCAATTAATTAATATTGAAAATATCTGCACTTATTGCAACTATATAGAAAAACAAGAATTTATATCTAATAGACAATTATCGAAACCAATTACACGTCGCGCTGTTGTGATTCCTTCGACCCATTAACAATTAATTACTTCGTATATCTACTTTCTCTTTCATTTCGAACAAATTCGTTCATATGTTATATATTCAATGATATATTCCATTTTGTCATTGTCAGTACATAAATGGAAAGCCTTCATTTGCATTATAATGCGACAAATCAATCCCGATTTATTTTGTACCTAATTGGCTATAATTCGTATTGTACATGAATGTTCAGATGATTCATCAGGAGATGTCTGAATTGTTTATGTTCTAATTACTGATTGAAATATCCAGATTCATTGTAATTCGCAACGTTGTTGTGGTGTCTGGTTACAGCTGTCAACAGCCGCTTAACCGTTTTTCTAACAATTTCGGGAAGAATCCTTTGAACAATGCCAGATTGCGTAATATCAATCAAATTTTTATCTGCGAAATTGCAAACAAAAATTCGCACTACAAAGAAAATTGTTGTTTCAAACACAATCTTGAATAGATATGTTAATGTCAACGACCATAGAATAAGATAATATATATATAATTACAATATTTCCTGAATCATTCAAATAATGAATATACTGTTCACCCATAACCCCAAATTTTACTTAATCATAATTTCGCTGATAATTCTTTTCAAGAAAAAAGGTTAGTTATATCCGGTCGTTTTTTTATCTAACGATGATAAATATGTTTATAAAATATTTTCACATATATCCGTGAATATATGACAACAAGTATTCACGAAAATATTGAATATCAAGAAACTCAGTCTATCTAGAAATGAGGACCATATTATAAGGCCTTTATTTGTTTCTAATATTAACGTTAACGTAGACGCTATCTACAAAATGACGGATATCTCACAGGATGCTTGTTTATTCTGTATATTATATTCATCTTGATAACCACAGAACAAGTCACTTAGCTGAACT
The DNA here is from genome assembly GCA_937662695.2 of Halyzia sedecimguttata. Lineage (NCBI taxonomy): Eukaryota > Metazoa > Arthropoda > Insecta > Coleoptera > Coccinellidae > Halyzia > Halyzia sedecimguttata. Next base: position 58,724,834 of record OW569418.2, read on the forward strand.
GAGAAAATTGGATTTATTTTATATTAGTGTGAGGTACTCAAAGCTTTTATAATTTTTTTCATTCATTTCCTATAATATTTGAGAAAGAATAAATTCTTCGTCAATAACATGAAATGCTAAACGTGCTAGCACACTCGATTAACTTTTCAACCCACTCTAAACGCATAGAATGTATTCCTTTTGACTTGAAGATGTCATTGGAGAAGACTATATTAATAACATTCTAATTAGGTTAGCTAAGCTAGCTTGGATTTGTTAAATCAATTTCGACCACGAATTCTTGATCAGTGAGTCGAACCAAATCGTTTATGACCATTTTCAACAAAAATTCCAAAATTACATACATTTGGGCAAATTGATAAGCACTTTGTTCCGAGGAACAAGGGTGCCAAAAAGTGTAATTTAAAAAAACAAGAGCGCCAAAGCTTATTGATACGAAACCACCAGACCGATACTACCCAATAACGAACTTATCCGAAATAATCATTCCTCCAATCTACTCAGAAAATTATATTATATCAATTGAAACTTAGCCAATATTCCAGTTTTGTTTTTACAAAACAATAGATATTCTGAACCCAAATTGATTAACTTACCAAAGTATAAATTTCCATCATCATATGGAATATCCAAGGGCATTTTATATTATCACCTAGAAATTATAATATCCTATAATCCTCATAATTCTACGATAACTGAGGTTATTTCATTGGTCATTTTGCATTCAATCTTACTTTGTTTTCTAGAGCAGGCGGGTATCTTGTATCATGAGTAATGAATCAGAAATAAATTTGACATGTACGATTTATTATTGAAATTATATCTCCGAAAGTATTAGCTTATTAGATTTGAAAATGATATCAATGTCAATATCAATTTATCACAGTGGCTTTAATATAATCACTTCATATACATTAATATTTGACGAGTCTGACAGTGGGAACCCTCCTTTAATCTGAACACGTAATACTGATGAGGCGTTCTAACTGGAGTGGAGATGTGTAAAACTATGGTTTATATTCTCTTGTGTGTGTATCGGGAGACTGAGGCCGCTGCCCTTTTCGGCATGGCCTCCGAGGATAAATCATGGCTCCTCTAGATTTATGACTTTTAATACAAGAAATACAAAAGTTACATTCCCGGAAATATTAGTTTCGCGGTCATATATCAAGACGAAAAACGGACGCAGATGACAAATACAGCTACGCCGTTGGATCCAGTTTTAGATTCAAACTTAAAAAAATTGAGAGCGATGACGTGGCATCAGAAGCTTTAAAGTGTTGGTACATTAAATATTGAATATATTTTAGGAACTTAATTATTCAGAAAATTTTTGAAAATAAAATATGACTTCAACAAAGTAAATCCATCTTTAGTAATTCGTCAGAGATCATATCAAGGATAATAAATGAATTAAATCAAAACATCGTTTTAAGTGGCCAAAGAAATCAGCTAATTTTGATGAATTTTCCTCCACATTTCGAGATTTTTTGAATGATTTTTCTAGGTATGTTTATAGTGTTTCCTATAAAAATCCAGTAAGTTTTTTCAGTGTGATGGTGAAACGCTTTTGAAGAAATAATCTATGGGGATGGTATTTATTATGACATTGTTTTTTATTCTGCTAAAAACTGTTTTTCTATGCGTTCATCGATCTTGAAAATTTTCCTGACTTTAGTACAGATTAGTGATCTATGTTCGCCACAGATAAATACAGGATACAGGGCAATTAAAATGACCCGTTATTATACAGGGTGTCCCAGAAATCAACGATAAGCCGGTAACGGGCGATAGGCCAAGTCATAACAGTTATCAGAAAAATATAAAAAAAAAGCTTTGTCATGTACTTTTCAAATTATAGGTATTAGAAAAGAAAGGAAAAACTGACGTCCTGTGATGATCTTTCAAGTCCTGTGTCTACAAATAAGTTGCGCATGCGAGGATGAGAAGTGTCTGTTTTTTGCTTATACGGATAATGGTTGGAGTGGTTTAGGGTTATCTGTAATGGGTCTGTATTAATTTTTCGTCAGTCTTTTCTCTGTAATGTAATCATGAACAACCCTTCTGTAAATTACAGTTTAAAATTAAAACATAACTGTCTCAGTTTTAAATCAAATGTTGGATTTTTGCCCAACACTAAATTCAAAATAATTACATCATCCCATTTTAACCGACTGTATCTACTGTAAAAAAAATGTACTACACCGTTTTGGCAAGTAACATCAAAAGATGGCGCACATGGAGCAAAATTCTGGAGAAGAATTCGGAGGAACGGTGGCGTTCGGAACGACGGTATTTGCGGGAACGTGAAGACGAGATTCGAATTTATACCGTAACGGAGCCCAGTTTTCGATCCTATTTTTCGTTTTCCCGGAAGAACGATAGGAAAATGTGACTTTTCGCGAAAATCGACAAAATTCTGACGCCTCACGTATTTCTGTGGCGAATTTTAACTCGGCTCCTTCAAGGACGACATTTACGGCGAGAAATGTCAAATCGAATTTGAATTTCTAACGGAATTACTCGAAAATCTTGGAATCGTCTAGTAAAACTGCGAGAAATATGAACGACTAACCGATTTCGATCGATCGCTCGACAGGATTGACGATATTCTGAAAATAAAAAGACGGTAATCATCCGAGATCTAAAAATCTGTATTTGGTACATAAACGGATTTTATTCATTGAAATTACTCTAAATATTGAAACATTAAGCAGAAAATTAACGGTCGAAAATGTAAAACCCCCAGCCGTTTGTTTATTTATGCTCAAAATGGTAAAACAAAAAATATTGATTATCCAAATGTTTTGGATTAAGTTTTAAAATAGCTAGCAATTAATGCTAGTTATTAATAAAAGTATTTATGATTATTTTTGAATAATTATTTGCTGGGGTGATATAAATAGTTTCAGTCATAATTCATCCCTTGAATATTATTCTCAAACAGACGTGGAATGTAATAAAATAAGTATAACAATTCAATTTTGAAAGATATACATATTATTAATCGATAAAAATGAAGCTTTGATACATTCAAATTAATATCATCAGTTATTCCAGGGTTCCCCTTCTGGAAATTTGATCGGAATAGTAAAGGGTTTTCTAATAAGAGGTGTTATTTTGATATTCAAAGAAAAATGCCATTTTTCAGTATAAATGATATAAATTTATTTCATTATAAAGAAGAAGCTATGCCGCTAATAGTGGAAAATAACATCAGGCAAATGACCACCACGACCACGCTTACAGGACCATATCCTTTTAATGAAATTTTCCATAACCAAATCGCAAAGTGGCTGCCCTATGTCCTCGATAGCCTCACGAATTCCATCTTTGAGGTCTTGAATCAATGCTGGGCTATTGGCGTACACCTTCTCTTTCACGTGGCCCCAAAGGAAAAAGTAGCAAGGTGTTAAATCACAAGATCTCGGTGGCCAATTGTGATCACCTCTTCGAGAGATAACACGGTCCGGAAACATTTCCAGCAAAAGATCAATGGTTTCGTTGCTTGTATGGCACGCAGCGCCGTCTTGTTGAAAGTAAACGTTGTCCAGATCAATACCATCCAATTCCGTCCATAAAAAATCATGAATCATCTCTCGATAGCGCAATCCATTCACCGTAACTGTTGCTCCAGCCTCATTTTCGAAAAAGTAAGGTCCAATGACTCCGCCTGACCATAAACCGCACCGAACAGTCACACGTTGAGGATAGAGAGGCTTTTCAACAATAACTCTTGGGTTTTCTGAGCCCCAGATGCGACAATTTTGCTTGTTGACGAAGCCACCGAGGTGGAAATGGGCCTCATCACTCAAGATGATTTTTCGATGGAATTCCGGATCATTTTCATGCATTTCAACGACCCAATCAGCAAAGACACGACGTTGTTGATGATCGGCCGGCTTGAGTTCTTGTGTTAACTGAACTTTATAAGCCTTAAGACACAAATCTTTATGCAAAATACGGTGTAATGACGTTTGTGGAATGCCTAATTCCAAAGAACGACGAGGAATGGACAGACCTGGGTTTTCTTCAACACTTTCGGCTACAGCAGCAATATTCTCGGCTGTTCTTGAGTGACGTGCACGGGTTTTATTCTTCACATAACTAACTTGTCCCAACAGCTCGAATTTTTCCACCAATATCTTTATTGCGGTCCAGCAAGGAACTTCACGACGACCCACAAATGTTCGAGTTTTACGAACCGTCTCTGCCAAATTTTCATCATTTTTATAGTGAATTTTAATAATTTCAATGCTTTCTTGAAGCGTGTATCGTTCCATTTTTATTAATGGCGTAGTTTCTACTTGTCAAATGTCAAAAAATGACAGCTTCAAAAGTGACATCTACCGAAATAGCGGGCTATTCAAAATAACACCTCTTATTGGAAAACCCTTTACTTATGTAGGCCCAGAAGTGGAATCCGTTAATAAGCACATTTTCCTCCTATTTACGACTCCCCTCGCCGAATTCTCCAAAATCACCTGGGCGTCTATGCTCATTATGAAGAGATACTATCTCCCGGTAATTCTGTCGTGCTTTACGCTCACGTGAATTATTCATGTTGTCAAGCACCCGAATTACACGGCAGAAGGAAGCGAATTTCAACAAATTACGGGGCACGGAATTTTTTACCGACGGACGTGGGATTAAGTCTAGTTTCTGGACGATTCAAGTAGGAAATTAGAGGCTATTTTTTCGATATGTAATTTTCGTAGGGGGGGCTCCTGCGGCGATAGTAGTCACGGAATACGTGAAAAGCTCGAAGTAAATATAGAGATTAATGAGAAAATGTTCACCTGCGGTTCCACTTGCGCGTCACTACTTTTGAGTATCAATAGCGGTTACCTGCTGCTCCATACGTCTATGTTATATAATATATACAGGGTGGTCTAGATTTTAACCAAGAAAATTTAACCACGTATTCTACGTCCAAAAAAGCCCGAGTTTGTCATATAAACATATGTCAAGAAATGCTTCCTCTCCGAGATGTTTTTTATTGATAACTTTTACGCTGCTTGAAATATTTTAATGATATTTGGTTATGAGTGTGGCTGTTAACGTTTTTTTTTACTTGAAAGTATTGTTTACAAAGATAGTCTTATGATTATTTGTATAATATTCTGGCGATTTCTTCATGCATGAGGATGTGTTTTATTTTTTTACTCGGAAGCGGTGCCTCGTTCGTCAAAAAGTCAAGAGACCGAATTTGCTTCAAATTAAATAAGGTTTTCAATAGTAATTTTTATTGTTGGAAAAATCAGTAGCGTGTCATTTTTTTGTCTGGAAAAATTCAGTCTCGATGCAGTACGGATGCCACTGATAGAATAAAAAAAACAATTTTATGCAAAAAGAGCTCCTGGACCCTTGGACCTATGTCCTAAATTTCATAGAAATATACTAATAAGCATAAAAGTTATTAATAAAAATAATTTTTTTTCTATAATTTCAATACCCTGTTTCTCGGGGAGGAAGCATTCCACGACATATGTTTATAGGACAAACTAGGGCTTATTTTTGACGTAAAATACGTAGTTAAAATTTCTTGGTTAAGATCTGGACCACCCGGTATAAATAGGCTGTTTCAGGATAAGTGTGACAAACTTTAAGGGGTGATTCTGTGGTGAAAATAAGGGTGGGAATTTGGTATAAAATTTTTTGAAAAACCTCCCCACGGAAAAGTTACTCTCCTCCGAAGATTAAGAAAAAAAATTATTTCTCTTTTTTATTTTCCCTTTATATTAAAAGTCTTCAAGAAAGGTGATACAATGGGTGATGAAGAAAATAAAGCAAAACTTGTAAAATATACGAACTATAAACAGATAATAGGTTAGAAAAATTTCAACTCGGTGCTTTTTGAAAATGCATTGCATTTTTTTCTGGTGCTTAAGTTTTCGAAAAAACTAGTAGAGATAAGAAGTAAGTAATTTATTTGGACTTTTCAGCCATGTTTTATCAAAAGGAAAAATTGTATCAAAAAAAAGTTGCTGGAAAAAATATCTTACTATTTAGCATACTTCAGGGTTGAAAAAATTCAAAATGTGTAGTTTTATTGACAACTAATATTTACCAAGTTTCATGTCTTCAGCTTAAGATACGGAGAAAATAACAAAGAGAAGCAATTTTTTTTGTTAATTTCCGAGGGGAGAAGTTTTTCAAAAAATTGTATACCAAATACACACCTCCATTATCATCACAAAATCACCCCTTAGAGATTGTCGGACTTATTCACACCCTGTATATAAAAATTATACAGAGTGTTTTCAGAGTTGATATTATATTATCAACAGGACGGAAGTGATCCTCATCAAAAAAATTCTTAAAAAGCGCTGATGTGATGTGGCGCATGTTCTATTGTCTATTAACGCTTCATACGCTGAAAATTTTTGGAGAAAAAATTTTTTTCATTTTGTTTCTAGAGAAACCATATTTACGAAATTTCACAAAAATTAGCATCATAAGAGTAATAAACAAGTTTAATTGGATCGAATTTCTTCATTTTCTCCATCAATATAAATCCGATCGTGGTCAAATGATTTTTTTCTAGTGATACGATCCTCACAAAAATTTGGACGTCGACATTCTACAACTAATGTTTGAATTGGATCGGATTCATATTTTCTGAGTTATAGGTGAGAAAATTCAACAAAATTTCAGAAGTCTTCAACTTTAAAACTATTTGGCCGATTATACCTATTAACGAACTTAAATGTGCAACCTGCCCTGAAAATTGAAAGTGGCTATTTCCGTTCTCAAGTTATCACGGGATTCATAATATTCTGCAATAAGTTTTTTAAAATTTTCTACTGTATTATCCTAACAAAATTATACATACGTTTTTGTGTCCGTATACTTCAACTAGTTACCAAGTTTAAATTTGATTGTATCTGTATTGTTTGAAAACAAAATCAGTACCTACTCGGAAACCGTTTGGTCGATTATGTCCATTAACGCAATCGGATACGCCATCTACCCTGAAAATGTCCCTATCACTTTCCGTTCGAAAGTTATCGTCGCAACGTACAACGCACATAATCAAATTTGACCTCGAATTCTACATCAGTGAGTCGAACCTAATCGTTTGAGATTATTATTATTATTATTATTAAATTACAATAAGAGTGGAGGTAGAACCATTTTCGGCCACAAATTCGTAAATCACCGACATTCGGACAAAATGGTAGCACGCTGTACTCCAGAACACGCGCGCAAAAAACCTTTCCACCTAATCTGGCTTAAGCATAAGGAGTAGGGAATTATTTCCTATAAGTAATTTTATTAGTGTGTAGGAATCTACTCCATCCCTGGACACTTCTCGTTCCTGCTGGTAGATGACGCAATCATCTCCGCCACACTCTACCGGGGGATACGATAATGGATTAGAAGGATGAAATAGATTTCTTCAACTGGGGTCATGGCGATCCACGACGTGTCATCGGTGATGGGTGTGATCAGTGATGCCACAGACTTTGAGCGAAGTTTCGGTAGAAGGATCAAATAATTTCGGTAGATTCCGTAAAAGTTCGGTAGATTTGAAATAACTTCATTTATTTGGTCCGTTTGCACCGAATCGAGCGGTTTTATATCAATATTATGAGAACAAAGTGCTATGTATGTAAATATCTATACACAAAACAATAAATAATAGTGGGAATTTCAATGCATGAAGAAAAAACTACTAGTGCCATCTATCCGCGAAGGGAGTAATAGCAGCGTTGCTTATTCGTTCTCAGCCACAGATTCGTCCGTGACACCTTGAAAAATAGAAATCCAAGTATTATTAAACTATTATCCCAGGAATCAAATATAAAAATCAATTCATAGTGAAAAATATGAGGTAGTTTATGGCTTAAGGAAAATTCGGTAGAAATTCAATCTTAATCGGTAGATCGGTAGAAAGTTTCAAAATTCGGTAGATCTACCGATATTTCGGTAGCTGTGGCATCCCTGGGTGTGATTCATAGGGTAGAACGACTTGCGTCCGCGCTCAATGCGCCGGCGCCAAGGTCTGGGCGACGCGAAAGCGACCCCCGAGACCCGTTCTGTCTCCGTGAGTTACCCCAAGCTGGTACAGCGTCTGGACAACGCCATGAGGTAACAGTCTCCAAGCGGAGACTCCCTGGGACCGGGATAGGGCTACAAGTCCGGGCAGTCAAAATAACAGGACTAACATCACTATTACTGCCAAGCCTGACCGTCGCAGTTATTGCCGTCATAATGACGGTTGCGACGACCGGTGGACCGTCCGGGAATTCCCCTGCGGGCGTTGCGGCGCGCAGGGTCCCGGAGCCGAGTGTGATTCCTCGGTCCCGTGAGGGCGGAAACGTAGAACTCATCATTCTACCCCAAAAATTTCAACTTAATCCACTTCTTGTTCCCACCGGTAGATGGCGCAATCACCTACGCCACACCCGGTAAATCGACCGCATCGGTCATAAGGGGCCTTGGTACACCTCACTGGACGCCACACGCCACGTCTAATAGACATACGGATCGAACGAATCCAGGCATCACACAGGTCTACATTAGGCCCCTCACCTCACCAATCTTCATATTGAGAAGTTAAAACGTAGAGGCTTGTAATTACAGGCTACGTTTTTTAACATTTTTGGTCCTACTCCCTTTTAAAATTACAGATTTGTATATAACTCATATAACAAAGTTTCAACAGTGATTTTCTTGTCCAGAAATCTCCATTTTTTTGTAAGTAATTGATTTTAAATTAATGACATCGTTTCGTTAATATTGTAACACCGTCGATGTATTTTTCGAGAATATCTTATTATTTTTTTGTCACCTTTAGTCAAACGATTGTACGAAAATTGAACTCTTGTTGAACTGTAACAACTCTAATATTTATATTTTGATATAGAGGGTGTTACTGAATAAGTACTACAAGTGATTCTGTGATTAAATTTAAGGTGGGTATTTGGTATACAATCTTTTGAAAAACCTCCCCCCGGAAAAGTTACACCCCTCTGAAGATTAACAAATAAAATGGTTTCTCTTTTTATTTTCCCTGTATATTAAAAGTCTTCAAGAAAGGTAATAAAATGGGTTATGAACAAAGTAAAGCAAATTTTGTAAAATATACGAACTCTAAACAAATAAATTAGGTTAGGGAAATTCCACCTCGGAGCTTTTTGAAAATGCATTGCATTTTTGGCGCTCTAGTTCCTCGGAACTGAGTGCTTATCAATTTGCCCAAATGTCTGTAATTTTCGAATTTTTCGATGAAAATGGTCTTAAACGATTTGGTTCGACTCACTGATGAAGAATCCATGGTGGAAATTCATTCTGTCCGGCCGTCCGGCCGGCCGGTCCGGCCGTAGGCACGATAACTCTCGAACGGAATGAGCTAGAGAGTTGAAATTTTCAGAGTAGGTTTGGGGGATAAATATCTCGGCTAAGTTCGTTACTGGGCAAAATCGGACAGAAGGTTTCGGAGTAATAAAAAAAAATTTTTTTTTCACATTAACAAATTCCAAATTAAATAATTTTTAATAAGCAGTTTTATCATAAGAATCCATTCATATCATTTTTAACTCTAACAAGCTAATACTTTCGGAGATATGATTTTTCAAAATTTCAATGTAAATCGTATTTCACAGATTGATATAATTATTCCTTGTATGAATTTTCATAATGTCAACTTGACAGAAGGGAAAATTGTAACTTCAAAAATATTGGGGTTGAAATACTCGTGAAGTTTGTATCGACCAGATTACCGCAAAGTGTAAAAAAAAAAAATTGAAAATTTAAAATATGTTTTTCCACAATAACTCTCGAACGGAATGAGCTAGATAGTTGAAATTTTCAGAGTAGGTTAGAGAGATGAATATCTCGGTTAAGTTCGTTATTGGGCAAAATTGGCCAGATTTAATTCGATTTCTTCCATGGTGCAGTTCTCATTCTCATGATTGCTCATTTAATCTTGATAAATAAACTGTTATTTGAATTGAATTTCCTTCATGATGCAGCTCTATCATATGTATACATTGATATAATTCCCAACTCAGAGAAACCAATACTTTCGGAGATATAATTTGTCTGTTTGAACTAGAGCGCCAGAAAGCTCCTGTCCACAGGGCTTGAACCCATTTTTTCTCATAAATGTTTACATAATGTAAATGTTTACATAAAAGTTTTCCTAAAAACTTGGGGAGATAAATAAGTTAGTAAATGAATTGGACTTTTTAGCCATGCTTTTTAAAAGGAAAATTTTAGTCCAAAAAAAGGTTTTAAGAAAAAATATCTTAGGGGTTGTCAAAGCTACGTAGGAAAAACTGATTTTTTTCTACAATTTCAACAGCTTGTATCTTATTATCTGAGCCAAATCCGGAAAAATGATGAATGAAAAAAGTGTTTTGTTTGATGAGAGGAATCTATGGTTAAAATTAATGGACGTTCCTAAGACTCAGCCTGTATATCCACACTAACATAAAGGGTTTTCCAATAAGAGGTGTTACTTTGATATACAAAATAGTGGAAAATAACATCAGGCAAATGACCACCACGACCACGCTTACAGGACCATATCCTTTTAGTGAAATTTTCCATAAATCGCAAAGTGGCTGCCCTGTCCTCGATAGCCTCACGAATTCCATCTTTGAGGTCTTGAATCGACGCTGGGCTATTGGCGTAGACCTTCTCTTTCACGTGGCCCCAAAGGAAGAAGTCGCAAGGTGTTAAATCACAAGATTTCGGTGGCCAATTGTGATCACCTCTTCGGGAGATAACACGGTTCGGAAACTTTTCCCGCAAAAGATCAATGGTTTCGTTGCTTGTGTGGCACGTAGCGCCGTCTTGTTGAAAGTAAACGTTGCCCAGATCAATACCAGCCAATTCCGGCCATATACAATCATTAATCATCTCTCGATAGCGCAATCCATTCACCGTAACTGTTGCTCCAGCCTCATTTTAGAAAAAGTAAGGACCAATGACTCCACCGGACCATAAACCGCACCAAACAGTCACACGTTGAGGATAGAGAGGCTTTTCAACAATAACTCTTGGGTTTTCCGAGCCCCAGATGCGACAATTTTGCTTGTTGACGAAGCCACCGAGGTGGAAATGGGCCTCATCACTCAAGATGATTTTTCGATGAAATTCCGGATCATTTTCATGCATTTCAACGACCCAATCAGCAAAGACACGACGTTGTTGATGATCGGCCGACTTGAGTTCTTGTGTTAACTGATCTTTATAAGCCTTATGACCCAAATCTTTATGCAAAATACGGTGTAATGACGTTTGTGGAATGACTAATTCCAAAGAACGACGAGGAATGGACAAACCTGGGTTTTCTTCAACACATTCGGCTACAGAAGCAATATTCTCGGCTGTTCTTGAACGACGTGCACGGGTTTTATTCTTCACATAACTAACTTGTCCCAACAGCTCGAATTTTTCCACCAATTTCTTTATTGCGGTTCGACAAGGTGCTTCACGACGACCCAAAAATGTTCGAGCTTTACGAACCGTCTCTGCCAAATTTTCACCATTTTTAACGTGAATTTAAATAATTTCAATGCGTTCTTGAAGCGTGTATCGTTCCATTTTTATTAATGGCGTAGTTTCTACTTGTCAAATGTCAAAAAATGACAGCTTCAAAAGTGATATCTACCGAAATAGCGGGCTATTTAAAATAACACCTCTTATTGGAAAACCCTTTACAATGATGTCCTGATAACTTCGACTTCGTGCGAGAAACGCAATTGGTGGCGGACCAATATATTCGTCCGTAAGATGAAACCAGGGGCGGTCTGTTTAGACTTCGGAAAAATCCCTTGAAATTTACAAACGTTTAATTAAATAAACCATATATCTTCCTTAATTGACATTATCACGCCGATAACACCTTTTTTAGCGGCAAACATAGATAAGACGACCGGCAGCTTATCCAGCCGTTTCGAATAGGGCAAGGTCAACGAATATTATCAATCATAATCCATTCCTATCCGGGCTCCTAGCGCCCTGTATCTGTTTGTCTGTCTGTGCATGTGCAGCAGGCCTACCGCATTCACAACACGACCACGGAATATAAATTTATATAAATAAATATCGCCAATCGATTTCGTTAATAATTATTGCTATTCACATTCAAGTCATAGTCCACGATGCTCGTAAATCCTGCACGCCACACCATCGGGGGCCATCTATTGTGAGGTCTAATAAAACAATTTGTCACACAACTAACGTATGAATTCCGTTGGTAACAATTTCACAGTCCACTTGATCGTTGTCCTATATTGAACGTTGACAGGAACGTGCGTCGCCATAGAGAGTAGTTTGCGGAATATTTTCTATGACCTCAACTTTTACCGTCGCGTAGGGTCTGTGGCATTTATGGTGCACTGAATATCATTGCATTTCTACGGATGTTACTTGAAATTCAATGAAATTGTTTGAGGGAACTTATTTACTCACTCAATTCTTATAATGCAGCATTAAATAATATCCCACTATTGAAAAAATGTACTTCAACTTTCATTCAGTATCCATCAATAGTTTACACTATAAGATTATACATAATATGATCATCGTCCGAGGAAAGCCCCAATCGAATAGTTAAGATGTGATTCCAGCTGACAGAATATCCATAATAATTAGTAGGTAACGTTCACAGATTCATGGTATCATAGACGTTATATATATGTATCCGTTGGCCGTTCGCATGCGGCATTGTCAAATTGTGTCCCAGTCTTTGGTATATTATTCAATTGAGGAGCATTGATTATCTATATCTTGTGAAAAAAAAGGTGCACTGAATATCATTGCATCTCTACGGATATGTTCGAGTCTTGTCTTCGTTTCGTCATACGTTCTTCTTGTGTTGTATAATGACTTTGATTTTTTTTCCCCAATATTGAATAGAAGTTTGACTGGGACAACATGAAAATTCGATCTGAAAGAAAGCATAATGCAACATGCATTGGAGGAACAATGTTCAAAACTCGATTCAACGCACAATAAGTAATAATAATAATAAATGAAATAATAATAAGTTTCATCGATTGGAACGTAAGGGCAGATTTGCATGTTTTAAACGTTTTTAGGTTTTAGTCATTGCTGCTGTAACGTCAGAAAAATTTTATTGTAATATTTAGGTTAACACCACGGCATGGTATTAAGCAAGCACTAACCTCAATATATGCACGATATATCATATATTTCCCTACCGGATGGAACTTTGTTTCCAATCATATGATTGACAATCGCAAAAATCTTCAATAAGGACTGTAATGTTTTTATAAAATCCAGGATATGAATACAGAAAAATAAATTACACTTAAGCTTTAATAGTTGTTGATCTTCTTGTCTTTGACGCTTTGCTATTATTTTTCAACTTATGAGCAATATCTTGAAAAAAAACATAAACTAGCGTTTCATCTAATATACGTGAAACCCATACAAAATCCATTATAATAAATTAAAATCCTTATGCTGTTTCAAGTTTCTCTTTTCTTTATATAAAATTTTTATTTTTAACACAGTTCTACAGTCAAACACACATAATTCTGTATCCCTATGAAGATTAACTCTCCGTTTCATCCCCTCGTGGAGACAGCCTTAAAATCGATTCCCTGCATAATCGATGCAGTTATTTAATTCATAAAAAAATTATTCATTCTTGATAATACTATTTGAAACCAAAATAATTTCGATATATGTACATTTTTATCAATATATTATTTAATAAAACATTATAAAACACACATGATCAATATAGGCAATATCTTCGAAATGTTTGTCGAGACCAGCGCCCTCTACTGTGAATTGGAGAAATAATCCTTTAGATCTAAACGGGGTACAACATAAGATCAAACCACTCGATGTAATGTAGAATTTGGTGAAATATATGTCTAAAAAATTGACGCACATGTTGGTGTTTTTCATTAGTTCCTAGAAACAGTATTTTTCAGCAAACCTGTGAGTGGGAATGGATATTGTCATTCATTGTACTACTAACTTGTAAAGCAACCTCTACAATAGCTTCAGATATTTAAACCATATACATTTATGTATAGACTTTGAATTTTCAACAACCATTAGTTACAACGAAAGTAGAAACAGGACTCTTCTTAGTGTCAGTTTCAACGAAGTGAGCATGAACGAAATAAATGGCGGTGAAGACAATCAAGATATCTTCTATAGAACCGTCAATATCAGTTACAGTTATCTTCATCTAGCCGGGACATTATTACATCCTGATTCGGACGTTATCCGCTAGATGCGTTGGGTCGTTTTACTACGCCATCGGTGGCAGATGCTGCTCACTATGCCAGATAGCGCCCCTTTTTACCGACTGCGATCAATATGAAGAGCCTGACTTGTAGCGCCACCAATTTTCCGACCGGAAAACTGGGAAAATAATATGTGGTTTTCCATAGGGTTCTGCAAACCGTTAACTCGTCTGTGAGTGCGATATCGATTGTTGAATTTTAAGTATCTGAACATAGAAATCTTCTATTTCATTTAGGTTCTACTCAATATATGGTATCGATTTATACCTACAGTGTGGAAAAGCCAAACGAAAAACGTCAAGTTCTTATTTTAAATTGTCATTCTACTTAGTAAAAATGCGAACCCTACCTTCATCCTCTATTCAGAATTTTATCACACTCATGTTTATTGCAAACATCTAATTAGAGAAAAATGAAATCATATTATTACCAAAATAAATTATAATATTGCCTCGAATATTGCCAAATCATATTACAATAATACTGAACTTATCAAGATGTGATAGAAAGAAAATGATCACTCCTGAGAGTTGAATAATGTTGGAAGAAATTTTGATTTGAGGTTAGGATGTTGCAAAGGCGTTCGCGGTGCACACTTTGAAAATATACTTCTGTATTATTCATAATATTTTTGCTACAATTTAGTTTTTGATCAATTAATTTAATTTTTTTCCTAATTTGATTTTTGCAATAAACATGAGAATGATAACATTTCTTTATAGAGAATGACGGGACCTTTCAAACGATGTATCATGGGCCCATACTTTGAAAAATTGGGCATTGTACCTGTCTTTCGAAGGTGGTTGAAGGTATTTTTACGATGAAGAATGACGATTTAAAATTTAAATTTGACGTGTTTCGGGATTTTCCATAAATATGTACAGTAACCAAGATAATGAATTTATTCTATTTGGCCTCTCCACACTGTATAACGGTCAGCTTACATTTCCTCGTCAACCGGTGCTTTAATATTCAGCTAAGCAATGTAAACTTCAAGAAAGGAAGAAAAATGATTTTCCAAATTGCCGAAAGAAACAGGTAGAGTCATCAACTAGTTCAGAAAATTATGAACAAGCATGAAAATATAAATCTCTTCAGTAGTATAACCCTAACGAAAGAAATATAAACCGAAAAAGGTTTCCAAGCTTTCATGTTCCATCCTCACAAACAACAAACTCCAGAATATTTTTAAAAAGGTTATTATAAAGCATCTTAAAATCTGTTATATAAGAAATTAAATGTTAGATTGCAACAAGTGCTACGTCCGGATAACAACCAGAAACATTCTCACACGGTATAAAGATCATAGGGATACATTCGGAACAACAACATCGATAAATCTGCTGTTGTAATTCACGTTTTAACAACTGGCCACTTAATTTCAGAAAATTCCGTCAAATTGTTGAAAAGTACCAACAAATTGTACTTATACCCCATTCACTTTTATAAAGTCTC
The DNA here is from genome assembly GCA_937662695.2 of Halyzia sedecimguttata. Taxonomy (NCBI): domain Eukaryota; kingdom Metazoa; phylum Arthropoda; class Insecta; order Coleoptera; family Coccinellidae; genus Halyzia; species Halyzia sedecimguttata. The sequence continues at coordinate 58,740,535 of OW569418.2, forward strand.
CAGGTTGGCCATGCAAATTTGACACATTTCACCATGAATATTTTGAAAATGTTAGGTTATAGTCATTTTCCTGTCAGATAACTACGCAACGTCGTCCTCTCTACATAGAAGTCGTAGTAATTACGTATTTTCACAATGTGAATTTACTTCGGAAAAATAATGAATATGAGAAGATATTATGTGAATTCAAAAATTCTATAGTCCTGGTGACTATGAAAGAAAATTTTTGCTCTGTTTTTACTGGAAATATTTCACGTATATAAACTGGTTGGAAGGTTAAATAATGCTATTTACTCGTATGGAAATCAAGAATCAAGTGTTGAAATTTTATTGAAAAATAATGGATAGAGTGGTCCGTTACTTTGTGAAAGTTCATTCGAAAAAAGAGTAAAAGTACCTGAATAACCCGGCAGGAAAACTTCTAAACGAACAGACGTACCTATGGAATTCCCCACTTTTCTCAAGAAGACATTTGAATACCTTGTTGCACAACTTGAAATACACCAGTTTCAAAATGTAGTAGTACTACGAAACCCGAGTCATTCTTATACCTTAATAAAATATAATGATAGGAAACTAAGTAATTTCATTCGAGATTTCCACATGTCAGAATGAAGTTTTCCTAATGCAGATTTTAATGTTATGATTATGTTAAGTTTGAGACTAGAAATTGGCAATGTCTCGGCGAATTGTTTTGACCTTGACGATATTTCAGCAGTGCCAACCTGCCTGTGTTTTAGTTACAAAAACGTGATAGACCTAAATCATGGTCAACCGGGAGACTTTATGAAAGTGATTGGAATATAGGAACACTTAAAGGTATCGAAATGTATAAGAGAAAATATATTTTACTCAATAATGATCTAACCCCTATTAACAACTGATTGTTCTCACTAATCAGTTTATGACTAAGGGTATAATTTCAACCCATACTTGAGTGTAGAAATTGATAGCATGCGTAACGCTTCGTTTCAGAAGTTGACAAGAGTGTAGTTACTAGTATAGTGTTCTCAATATTTGCCCAATAATTTCACAGTTTCTGTTTGAAATTTAATTTTCCCAATTACTCAGAAACCAACACTTATCAATTATACCAACAATTATTGTTTATATATTTGTAGGTCGTTAAGTCTTGTATATATTCTATACTAGATAAATAAAACAAACAAACTACAAATATCCGTATTAAAACCGCGTATAATGGAGACATCAATCAGATATTCGGATTTACGACCGGATCCGCCCGTAGAATGATTACAATATTGCCCGGTTAACTTTTACAACGTGTTAAACGGGCATAACAGTCATGGAATCAGTTTTATGGCATCATAAACTATCTGGGAGAAGGCGCATGCTCCGAAGTCATTTCAGGGAATGCACTGCCTTCTGGCATCTCCAATAATACACCAGACCGCGCCAAAAGCATTCGGACGGGCTCGTAGGATGCAGGGGCGTAGAAGTAAGGTAAATGGGTTGGGGTACTCTCGAAAACGATTGGGTTAATTTCCCATAATGCACCAATCGACCGAAAAATACCTACAACCCCGTTAAATTTGACAGGTTAAATTTGTAGATGGAAACGTTAGGAATAATAATAATAATAATAATGTTTTCCGCAAATCGCCAGGAAATTTTGACATTCCTGTCAAAATTTCTTGAAGAAAAAGTCAGGACTTCCTTACTGTAAGGAAATGTCATTTCCTTACTGTAAGGAAATGATATTTCCGTACAGTTGTTAGTGTTCTACATAAATGATAGAAAACACATTGCTTATAAGGAATTGAGTGCAAGGGTTGACTTCAGCATTGAATAATTGGCCCATAATGTTGAAGATTTCATCTTTAAACAAAGGTCTAGGAAGTATGCCATTACAACATTTTCTGAGAAAGAACTCGTATTTTTACTCATGCGATAATCCATAAAACGTCTGTATGCATTTTCGTACTTTTCTCTTGATTTCTTTGGCAATAATTCTAATGAAGCAGTATTCACTGCCTCAACCAGCTCTGGAGGAGTCCCAGGAATGGAAATTTCATCATCACTTATCATTTTACTTTCGAGAACACCAGCAATTAAATTTATAAGCGTCAAGTTTGACAATTCAACCTCAATACGTTTCCATAGTAACCCAAGTAATTTTATTAGGAATTTCAAAGCACCATTTATTTGGGAATAAAATTATCGCGTTTTTTTTTTAATCAATCAATATCTGTCGAATTTTAAACGATTTGCGGAAAAATAGTATGTTTACCTCGTAGAAAAAGCCACATTCCTGGACTCTGTGTTGCTAAGTCTCGGCTTGCGCCTCGACTTAGCAATCTTCACAGTCGTCCAGGAATGTTAAGCTTTTCCTACCCGGTAAACAATCTACTATTATTTCAATAGTAAATACCTTACACATCAAAAATTCATCAATTTCATAGAATACACAATATTGAAGGAAAAATCGTGTCATCAACGAAACAAACAGAAATCAAATATTCTCGAAGGTGAACTCCCGCAGGATTAAACCTTGTGTGAGAATTAAAATAAAGAAGTCCTAAATTTGTAGGGTTTTGATCTCACTTCCACAAATTTTAAGCAGACAGCAGATTAAGTGCTACACGTATGAACTGTCGATTTTAGGGCTACTGATTCTGCAAATTGTAGGTGTTATTTATGTCGATTATACCAGCTATTAAATGTCTTGATTGACTCAGGATCCAACTTTTCATCTTCTTCTCGAAAGCATTCATGACACCAGGCATTTTCAAAACTTGAGGGACACCATTGTAAACTCGAGGAGCTAAGAACTGGTGTGATCTCTGTCCCTTTGTTCTACTTGTGGGCGGCAATAGAACCAGTTGTCCTGTATTTCTAGTATCGTGTTCATGTTCATTAAAGTCAGCAGACATTCCGCCGTATTCACAAAGCATTGTTAAGTGTTTAAATCTTCTTTAAGTCCTAACTGAGGTTCTCAGTTAAGGATTAATTTGAATCGCAACCTCACTTAACGTATTTAACAGGCCTATTTTACCACCTTTATCCCTTATTGTCCCTTATTATCCCCAATTTATCCTTAACTGAGGACCTCAGTTAGTACTTAACGCAGATTGAATGCATTGTGAATACGGCGGATTATTTTTTTAGGGCTAGTTTATACCGAAAATAAAATAAAACGGATTAGAACGGTTGGTTTATACGGATGATCTAAAACAAAATAAGTAATAAGAATTAACAAACCACAGCTATTTGACAAAGACTGCTGTGTTTTATGCATGTTCTGTGAATTTCACTCTTCGAGGATGCGTATTGTCATTTTCCAAACAAAATGAATGTAATTAAAAAATAAAGATGAAAGTTGGCAATCTTTAGTTATTATTCTTATTTCCTATTTTATCTTATTTCGTGTATAAACGCTGTAATTGAAATCTACATGTTCAACTTACTTATTTTATATTATTTGGTGTATAAACCCACCTTCAGCCCCTCTTTCTATTTTGTCTACATAGTAAAATGAAATTTACTAGTTGTTAGCTAACTACTAACTAATTACATGTAACTTGTTGGTAGTTCATCAATTCCGAAATTTCATCATAAAGGGGTGGAAAAATACACCCCTACTAAGATTTTGCATCTGAACTTTTTGATTCTTCAATATTTTTCAAATAAAAAAATTGATTCAGGAAGTCAAATTCAATATTTATACAACTTTTTTGTATACTGTTTTTTTTCTTTTAAAATTATTTGTTTGATTACAAAAAATAAAGTATTGCTCCTTCCACATAAATTCACAGACGTTATAATATGAGGAATAAATTAAGTTGGCTGCTGTCAAATGTATTCACATAAACTAATATCAAGAAGGTTTGCTATCAAATAAAGTCTAAATGCCAAATATTTTTAGTTTTCAAATTTTTATTATCTTTAGAGGGTTTCCCCAATTTCAAAGTGAATAACTTGGAGTGGTAGAGGCTTAGAACATTAAATTGTATGAAAACCCACCCTTAATTTTCGTCGAAGTATAATCTTCGAAATTTAAGGATCATTTAAATTGTCATTCTTCTTCGTAAAAATTCGCAACGTACCTTCAACCACCAATTTTTCAAATAGGAAGTATGGTCTTGTGATGCATCGTTTAAGAGGTCTTGTCATTCTCTATTCAGAAATGTTATCTGCACTCTCATGTTTATTGACAGAATCAAATAAAAAAAATCCAGTGATAAGCGAAATTTGGTACAATATCAAAAACTAAAAATAAAAATTTCTTCCAACATTATTCAACATCTCAGGAGTAATCATTTTCTTTATTTCACATCTTGAAGGCAAATAAGTTTAGTATTATTGTAATAAAATTCATGAATATTCGGGGGATTCGAGGGAATATTGCAAGGAATTTCGGTAATCACATCATTTAATCTTTCCAACATAAATGGAAATGATAACATTTTTGAATAGAGCATGACGAGACCTTTCAACAGATGTATCACAAGCCCATACTTCCTATTTGAAAATTTGGGGGTTGCACCTTTCCTTCGAAGGGGGTTGAAGGTAGGGTTCGCATTTTTACGAACAATGATAATTTAAAATTTGAATGTTTCGGGATTTTCGACAAAAATGATGTTGACCACGGATTCTAGATTAGTGAGTCGGACCAAAACGCTTAAGACCATTTTCAGCCAAAAATTCGAAAATTACAAACATTTGGTCAAATTGATAAGCACTCTGTTCTGAGGAACAAGAGCGCCAAAAAATAGTAGCAATAGAACAAGCTAAGAGGTTAATGCGATCGCCATTCGTCCTGTCTTTTCTTGAATGCGATGACAGTTTGAGTCTATGTTATGAAAACCAAATGAAAAAAAGAAAAATGGGGCATCGAAGAATCCCATACTGGGTTATTGTTCGTTTCGTCATATAGAGAACCTGCGTAAATACTAGTGGCGCCTCTTTCGGTAATTTCGTAAGTTCATACGTGATGTTGTACTGTCACTTAACGTAGAAATTCAAAAATGTTGAATTATAATTGAGTGATAATGATTGGTAATAACGTTAAAAACAAATCCAGATCTGGTAACACAAGTTTTTGTGTTGTATCATGTCACAATACTTATGGAAAGACTGATACAAATATAAAATTTTATTCTTTTACATACAAACCAAATTTGTTAGAACGTCAGCAAAAGTTAATTAAAGCCGTATATCGTATCAGTGTAATGTGTTGAAATTATCTTTATTACCCCATTAATTGTATTATTTCTTTAGTGCTGATGGTACCCCATGGTTACCTACAATCAACTCAAGAATATTATTATTATTATATGCAGTAATCATTTCATTGGCGGAAACGCCAGGTCACCCAGCAAATCATCCGACAATTTGTCCAACTATGTAATTATAGATTTAAAGAGCGTTAAACATTCAATATAGATCATTTTAATCGTTGAAAAAAAAGAACATTATTATCATGTGATGAAAGTGAAGAAATTAATAAATGATTAATCTGAAGGTGTTCAGTTAGCCATAAGGATCGATAAATCGATACCAGTGGTATCATTTGAGCACATAAGTGATGACTTTATTCTTTCATGTTACTTTGATCGTGAGTCAAATAGTGTTTTGTGGACCTGACATACCAATTTCATTATCTAGATTTCGAGAATTTACTTCTATAAAAATTGAGAAACAACTTTTGGCTATAACTGCTGTATGGGGAAAAGTTTTTAAATTATTATTAGATCTGTAACCTATGATAAAAATCCAAGAGAATATCTCTGGAAAACAGATTATTAATTTTTATACGTAGAATCAAGAGAGGTCTATTTTTTGATGGTACTTAATTTTTTTATGTATCTCCAACATGTATCTCTTGACTCACCAGCACAGAAAACACTGGCCTAGTAAAAGAGAATATATAAGAAAGTATGCCACTATCATTTACAGTATATTACATTGATCTTATGCCGTACTTTGGCGATATAATTATCCATATATGCTGTGTACTAGTAAACTCACAAAAACCTATATTTAAAGTAGTAAAATAGAATTAAATGTATTTTGACAAGTTCATATCTTTATTTGATATTTTAAATGATATTAATAAATAACAATAATCTGTGTTGTTCAATATTAGTTTGTCTTCCACTCTTCTACATTTTCCACATGGTCACTTCTGAATACATTTTCACCTTTTTTGTTTAAAAACCACTTTTAATAATTATAACATTCGAAATTTTTCAAAGTTTATAATTACCATAGGCAAGATATAATTCGTATAATTAATAACTGATAATTACTTTTATGGCGATCAGTACAAAATTTTATTTCCCTCACATAATTAATGCTAAATTTCACCACCATGGGCGCTAGTGTCAAGGTCACGCAAGTTCTCTATAACTAAACATGATAATATCGAACCACCGGCCTCTTCCCTGAGCCGCCGCTGTTATCTTGATGTCACGAGGCACTTCGGCTAAATTACGATTAAATTGTTGGCGATATTGAATTAACTCTTTTATGGCCCACCAAAGCTATTACTTTTATGGTCTTTTTATGTGTTTAGTATGCTACTACAACGGCTTTATAGTAGTTTAATTTGCTTTATTATGGGCTAGTAATTTAGGTGATTATGTTGTAGTAAATCAACGCCCTCCGGATATTTCTCTGCTATCATCTTAATTCATTCACACGTTTATTGTTTATTTGCATAGTAACCCGACTCCCATTGAACTTAATGGCTTCACCATGATCTCCCATATATCCGAGCTCTGGGAATTTTTGCGTTTTTAATCCAATTAAAACTACGAGGCCTATCAATTTATCCCACATATTCTTGTTTTTCTGAGTAAATAAATGCTATGTAATTTCATCTTAGATTCTTACGAGATTAATCGTTGCAGGTTGCCGCTTTCAATGGATTATTTCAATTGCAAAACAATTTGGAGACACACTGTATTTTAAAAGGTAAGAGGAAAATTCAGTAGGATACAAGTTGAATTAGATAAATGTAGAAGTTATTCTTAGATTTTCTTGAATTAGTTTGAGTATTTACAACATTACCAAGTGACAAATAATATCTTGGATTATTGGGATTAAATTCGCTGTAAAGTAAGTGTTCCGATGACACTACCTTGTTGAACTTCCGAGTTCATAGAAATAATTTAAATAGATATAGATATTTAGGACACCTTCCAAATGACTGAGCATATTAGAGGTGGAGTAACACTAGATAGTAAACTTCTGTAGAATAAGCATGTTGAAATCACTACTAATAAAGCAATAAAGGCTTAAATGGCATTCCGAATTATAGCCGGTAAAACTTGGGGCTGCAACCCCAATATACTGCGATGGATTAACGTTATGATTGTCGGACCCATAATCACGCATGGGTCAATAGTCTGGTATACAAAAATAAGCCAGAATAGCGCGAAGAAAACCCTCGACAAAGTACAAAGGCTTGCCTGTATGTGGATCACTGGAGCTATGGGAACCTGTCCTACCTGGGTACTTGAGATTATCACAAATCTCACACCCCTTCATCTAGTTATATACAAAAGGGCCCATGGAGCCATTCTCAGAATATCTAGGAAAGGAACAGGTTATGAGAGTATTAAAAACCAGAAATCTGGTCCTCTATTATTAGGTACATTTCATCATCCAATCTTCCTAGTGATGGAATGATTAAGAAAGTAAGCATCGAAGAGAACTTCACTACGATGCTAGGCAGGAAGAAAGACTGGGACCGGGAATCCACCAACCAGGTTCTTAGGTTAGGTTAGGTTAGTTAGGTTAGGTAAGGATCAAGCTGGCGCTTGAGTATATAGGGCAGGCACCAAATGCTCACTATCGCTAGGCTCCTTTCCGAGCGTCATTCAGGCAGAAATACTTGCAATCGAAATATGCGTGGAAAGACAGAGGTGTGGTATAGCAATCCATTCTGACAGTCAAGCTGCTATTAAAGATCTGAGCTCCCATGTTATCGACTCTGAGCTAATATGGGAGTGCCGAAGAAAACCTAATGAAGTAGGCAAGAGCAATAGGGTCTCCTTGGTCTGGGTTCCTGATGGACACTCGGGAATTAAAGGAAATGAGGAGGCCAACACATTTCTTGCCACGAAAGGAGCCGAACCCCTTTAATTAGCAGGGGTGTAGGTAGATACATCTACAAAAGTGAATTTCCGATGAAAGAAGAAATTGAAAGAGGTGTAATCTGGGGATCCAAAAAGTTCCTCCAGCATTTATCTCAGTGAAAACACGCTGCACCTCCTCACTAGTTTCCTCACACTGAACTACTGTCTTAGGAAGCATATGATGAGATTAGGGCTAGCAGAAACTGACGAGTGCAGATTCTATGGGGAGGAGGATGAAACTCCTGATCACCTGATTACGAAATGCCTCGCCATCTCAAACCAACGCAAGGAATGCTTTGGGCAAGAAATCTGCAGGAGCGAAGACGTAGCCTCCTTGAAGCATTCCAGATACTGGAGTTCATTATAACTCTGTATCTAGGAGGTGAGCTGTAGATGGTGATGACATCGATAGCTCTGATGGGGGGGCACAATAGACCTTGAGGTCGCAGTGCAACGTTATCCCATACAACAATATACAATATGACTGGGGCAGCCACAAATGCACTGCTTTCCATACTTAACGATAAGAGCAAGTATGACATTTACGAAACGAATAATAGTGGTCCGAGAATATGACCTTCCGGAACCCCGCATTTTAATGAAAGAAATCGGTTTTATGAATTTCAGGGGTGGTTTTTTGACACAAGCCTGATTTCTTGAGAGAGTAATATCCTAAGGGATATTTTGTAGATAAGTCGACGATCCAAATGGCTGGTTCACATCAAATAGACGCCGCTATGGTATTGTTCAGTTTTCAATGATCTGTTCATGACCCGTATATCCGTTCTTGGGTATTAAAACAGCAATTTTCGTGAATTCAGGTAGAGGTTTCGTCGAGCAAAAAACATGACCTAATACAGGTAATTTTCTCTCTCCGCGGAGGGCAGCGAAAAGTAATAGATAGACCGGCGATCTCGGTCGATAAATCAGTCAGTTTCAACGTCCGATCGGACGGGCGGACATATTTTTGATTTACGGTCGAGTCAGCCATTCTTGCGCATGTTATTATTTTAATAACAAGCTTTTTGATACTTGGCCTCGGGGTTTATTCGGCTAAGTCTACCTGCTTCATTTACCACGCGGTATATTCCATCTCCTTTCGGGCGATCTAAATTCGAGAGAAAAAGCGAGAAAGCCTGATTAGGGTGTGAATGGAAAGATACGGAAACCGGTCGAAACCGGGGTAGGTATATAGAAGGAATTCCGATTCTTTTGTTATAGTTATCTTGATTGATGAATATTTATTATACCCAGTTATGAACTTGCCCCTTATTAATCTGGTTCATCTGTTGTAAGAATCTATTCGTATTTTCATTTATTTTTTTTTTAAGTTTTGTGTGGGATGATTGCTCCAATTTTCACCTAGAAATCAGTAGAAAATAATTTGGGTGTTAGCCAATTTTCGTTTGAAGCTACAATTATCGAGCAGGCTTATAATTTAATTTTATATCGATCATGGAATCTGAAAAAAAGAATTTATTCACAACAGATATAAGATATATTACGACATTTTTCAACAAACGTTGAATTGCTTGACTGTTTTGTATACATGTTTTGGCAGGTCAGTAGTTGTGGGAATAAAAGTTCTCAGGTTAGTTCAATCGTTAATGTAAACAAAACTATAGTTATTTTTATCAGAAAAAAATAGGTCTACTTAAAAACGAGGGAAAGCCCTGTGGACAGGAGCTTTGACGCTCTGGTTCAAACTTTGACAGTTCACATCTCCGAAATTATTGGTTTCTTAGAGTTGGGAAGGATATCAATGGATTCTTATAACAGAACTGCATCATAAAAGAAACTATATTTAAATTAAATAACTTCTCCGAGACATTCATTCATCCAATTTACTCTGAAAATTATATCATATCAATTAAAACTTAGCCAATATTCCAGTTTTGTTTTCACTGAAGTTATTCTGAATCCAATTTGATAAACTTACCAAATTATATGCATATTTCCATCATCATATGGATTATCCAAGGGCATATAGGGTAGAGGTAATTATAATATCCTATAATTGGTCATTTTGCATTCAATCATACTTTATTAGAACAGAAATACATTTGACATGTCTGTCATTGGTAGATAAGATTACATTTGTGAACAGTGAACACAGATAGAACACAGACATATAGAATTCGCATTCTGTGAAAACATAGAAGTACGATGTATTATTGAAATTTTGCAAAATCATATCTCCGAAAGTATTAGCTTGTTAGAGTTGAAAATTATATCAATGGATACTATGATGAAACTGAATTTGAAAAATAATGAATTCGAAATTTGTAATGTAAAAAAAATTTTTGTTTCGTTACTCCGAAACTATCTGGCCATTTTGCCCAATAACAAACTCAACCGAGATATCTTCCAAACCTACTTTGAAATTTTCAACTGTCTAGCTCATTCTGTTCAAGAGTTATCGTGTTAACGGACGGCCGGACAGAATCGATTTCGACCACGGATTCTTAATCAGTGAGTCGAACCAAATCGTTGAAGACCATTTTCAACCAAAAATTAGAAAATTACAGACATTTGGGCTAATTGATAAGCAATTTGTTCCGAGGAACAAGAGCGTCAAAAAGTATACTTTGGGAGGTATATTCGAATTCTAATGATAATCCAGAATTATCACTGAAAATATTTAAAATCAAATTTTCGACCAAAAATAGTATCAAACCATCATTTTCTCATTAATTTTCATTTAGATCGAAAGAATCTACAGAAAACTTTTTTTCCGTAGACCAGACTGTCCGTAGAACGGAATACTAATATAAGTAGTCCGTAGTATCACGAAAGTCGTCCAAATAATGTTCACAGAATTTCCGTGAAAGCCTCTAAGCCCAATTTGACAAGAGTATATGAAAAATATCCTTAGTCTTAGAGGATAATTAAGGATATGTTATTGCCAAAGTATTACTATACTGTTACTGAGTTTTAATGTAATAATAATAATAATAAATGTATTTATGGCCATCGACCTGAGTCCCTCAGCCAATAATAAATTTGGATTACATTATGAATTCACAAAAAAAAAAGGAAAGAAATGTAATAATTTTATATAATGTAATAATTTCGAGTATTAATGAATTATTTTTATTCTTTTTTTGCTTAAAATTGTTCTATCACATTAAAAAGTCTTCGTATGTATTTCATGAGTCAAAATTTGGAAGGCCTTTATACAGTCTGCATGTACAGGAAGTTGCATGGCGTCCATAGGCAGGTGCCGAAGAAGTTGATTAATAGTGGTCAATGATGGCAGCCTTGTATTCTTTCCTCTGGCGGTGTTTTGAATATTGGTATTTTTCATTTCGGACCAATGCAGGTAACTCGGACGGGTGTTTAAGTGGTCACACCCCACAAATATGGCGGTACGTAGATCGTATCTGGTCCTAAGAGGCCAATTACGTGTTTATTAAAATGCACTGCGGTATCAGCACAACCTAAGGTCTCAAAAGCGTTTTGTTATGTTATCTGGCGACAGAGAATCATTTTAGGAGTATAATTATTTATTATATTCTGGAGACATTTTGTCTCAATCATTATTTTCCCAAATTATTAACCTTTGTACTCAACACGAAAGCATGTCTGTAGCTCCCCTTGGAATCTTTACAAATTGTATGAAGTATGCAATTAAAAAATCGGATAAAGATTAAATTTTGAAAGCATTCATGTAACGTAAAGACCCAAAATAATATAAACCCAACAGTGCTCAGAAGTTAAAGGGTGAGGCTTGAAAAAAAATACCTTCAATAATTATTTCTTATAACAATTAAGTTTATTTTATAAAACCAATTATACAGAGTTTTCATATTATGTTTCATATAAAAAATATTGATTATTCATAAAAATATCGCTATGTTTGTTGGACTCCCTTCCGCAAGTAGGTAATGCTTCGCGGTGGCCCTCTTACTGGATCATTTAAAATAAAATAAAAATCATTAGTTTAATAATAAATCTAGCCTTCAATCAAAGGTTTTTCATTTTTGTTTTGATTTAAAAAAATGCGGCTATTGGCAGGTTGCTCTCGATATTCGACCAAAAAATCATTCGATTATTCTTTTATATTTACCTAATTTTGTTTTAATAAGTTATCGTGCTTACGGACGAACAGAATCAAATTTGACATTGTGCAAATATCCGACCATCCCTCGTAACTCTGCAGACTGAGGATTGAAAAAAAATTACGAGAATTCATTAACAGATTTAAATGAAAAATGGGATTTAATTTTATGTTGTTATGATCAAGTGGTTCTTCAGTTATGGAGAATGAGATTGTACAAATTTGAAAATGCTCTATAAATTCGAAAACACATAGGCAGGATCGTAATAATTTGAGTATAATATAATAAACCGTTGTTTGAAGTTCACAGCGATTTTTAAGTCGCGAAAAATATCATGAAATTTTTAGTCTGAGATCATCCGCTGATATCGCTGACCACGATCAGATATCCGCCGCGGCGTTTACAGGGGTGTCATCCGGACACCGCGCTGCCCATTGTGCTGTCCTTCGCATTATCTGAGAGTGCAAGAAAATTTCCGAGACGACCTGGACTGTCCAACAGCGAAATCGTCGAACGAGCATGCTAAAGTGGCACAGGACCGTATTATGCTACAATGCATAAATGAACTGGTTATTTCGCGTCGTTTTCCCTTTAGTTTCATGACCAAATTTCACATACATTATTATTTGTCTCTATAACTCCCGAACTCATTGTAAAAGAAAGTGATCAAAAATTCTGAATTTGGCGCAATATTGTCTATATAAATCATGATAGCTGGTTTGTGAGTTAGGCGGTTTGTCACTTATAATTTTTCCTAGATTTTCATCCCTTAAAATGACCCGATTGGAAAGGAAGGATCGATGCCGAATATCCTGAATTCGTTTTGAGCTGTATAATTTATTTCTCGAATTCCATGTCTCGTATTGAATGAGCCATAGATACAGTCATACTAATTGTATTTTATTAAAACGGAAATCCCAATGAAATTATGTTACATTCCTATGAACTGACAGTTAATGTTCATATTTATGAAGCTTTGAATAATCCAGGTTGGATAATATAGAGCAATAAAAATGCTTCTTTTTTCTGTTACTATACCTATTTTCCTTAAGTTTCTTCCCAATAATCGAATTTTTATTAGTTTTTTCTGTTTCCTTTTTTCTTGTGCGTATCAAATCACGAAAAATCAATCGCTCATCTATTACACCCCTATTAACTAAATAATGGTTTCCAAAATACCACTCTGGGAATTTTCATACTTACGAATGGTGCACTTTTCTTATTATCGCATGTCATTCAGGTTTTTGCAATTTGTTTTCTTCCTCTAATTTATTCCCTATCTTCCAATCTTTTTCCTGTAACAACATAAAATTCCAAATGATGGAAAATTTCGAGTTGTTTGTAGGTAGTCACCCTTATTATTATATTATTATTATTATTTATTTAAGTTTATTTTCTCAACCATCGGGTATGGAGTTATCCATTTGGTAGCTTCTCTCACACAACCCTAAAAATGAAAAAAAAAATCAATTGTTGAATCCATTCCGATTTGAAGCTTTTCTCAAAATCAAAACTGAGAATATGAAAAAAATTCGTTAAAAATTTTTTAAAAAAATTTAAAAAATATCGTTGCAATCTAATAATATTTTCAAACTCCTACCACTATCTGAGAAGCTTTGATCGTAAAATATTAAGGTGCACAAGTTTCACATCTGCTTGGAGTAGTTTTTAGGTTAGAATTTCCCTGGGGGTGCACTTAGAGCAATACTCGGTATTTGTACCAAAATTAATGAAAATATCAAATATCTCTCCTACACTAGGGGGAAGGCTGTAAAGTTTTAAATTCTGTATGAAATTATTACAATTTACATTTTAAGAGACGTAAAATTCAGAAATCGAATAAAAGGGTTTATTATTCAATGTAATAATAATTGACAAATATTAATATCTAATATAATTATTTATTATGAAAATTATTTCTGAATTTAATATTATTGAATGCTGTAACTGAGCTACATCGTACACATTTCCGGAAATACATTTGGAAGTATTTTTGTTTAGAATTTCGTTACTCTTTGTCTAATTATCGGAACAATTAATACCAATCTGGGAACTGAAATATTCTGAGTAAGTCCCTGTTTCGAAATGTACAAATAATAAAAGACCTGTGGCTTTTGCATAAGTTCTTGCAAGTTGTCCAAAACGTCTTCGACCAAGTTGACAGCGCCGAAATGATATGTCGGTATGTTCTTTAGCCAGTTTCGAGGTCAAATTCAAGGGGAACGATATTCTGATGTCGCTACCCGAGGAAGTAACAATTGATATAATTTGTACGAAATGGAAAAATGGAAGATCTATATGTATAACATACTCGATATTTAATTCACACTAAGAGTTTGAAGTTGAATCCATATTCTTCACATCACGTAATACCATGGTGAATAAAGTTTAAGCTACGTTTTTCACAACTTATTAATAATGTTATGCCACCATCTGCCATTTAAGCAAATCTCACTTTGACGTTATAAATTCAGCAAAATGGTTCATTTGCAAGACGTTAAATTATTCTCTTTATTAACGTGCGGTGTCAAAATAAATTACAGACCAGTGAAATTGTTTAATTATACCACCATCAGATTCTTCATCAAGATACGGGTGCAAGGGCTCGTCTCGGAATCACCGAGAGTGTATATTTACAATCCATAAATATTTTCAAGCAACTGATCAAACGGTAAAATACCCACAGAACAGCTCTTCAACCATCCAATAAAAAACCATTTCAAATGTAAATTTAATTTTCCAACAAGTTAAAAAGTGAATTTAAAGCTTTCAGCACAATAGCCACTAAGTATGTATTTATTTATGTTTCCCAAGCGAGAGTTGTAAAGAACCCTTGTTTTCTCAGGTTGAGTAGTAAAAAATTGGCGTTAAAGGCATTACGAGTTTCGAACAAATATCAACAATGTCGTAGGAATAGTAATTAGCACTTGAAGAACTTTTCCTTCGATGAACATTACATTTAATTTGTATAATTTTTTACTTAATTTATTACCTTGCTCAGTCGTTGAAATGTCCCACAATCATCTTATATTTATAAGGTAGAAACGCAGTCAGATAATTGCATAATTATTTCCGTAACCTATGCCACATCGTGGAATCTAGCGTGTTTGAAAATGTCAGAATCATAATCAGATGCATAAGAAGAGTCATTCTCGCGATTTTAATAAGAATAAAAAAAACGATATGTGAATACATTTTTGCAGTACTACTTAATTAACACTTTGTTGCAACATTTTCACTGTGTCGTTGTAATGAAAAAAAAATAATATTCAATTTGAGAACATGAATCAGAAGGGTTTAATTCTAAATGGTTGTCTAAATATTTTACTCCGTATCAAGCACTGCAAATTTGACAGAATTTTTTATTAGATCAAAAAATGTAACTTTTTCTGTTCAGTGTTTTTTTAATCGAAAACAACTGTTCGTTAGACAAGGGGTTAAATCTAAATCCAGCCAATTTAAACAATAATATACAGTTTGTTCCGTATCCGATGAAAAATTTTAAATGAAATAGGCAACATTGAGTTTAAAAAATAAAACAAAGAATACATTTTTTCGGTGTAGGTACTGTTGAGCAATCCTTGTATCAACGCAGCTGGTGATACTTTTGCGAAGATTCATTTTAATTTTATATTAATCAAATTTATAATTTTTTATAATAACCGATTAAATGTTCTTGTCAAAAAATTATTGATTTCGTTTTTATTTTGTTGAATATCTCCGAAGCTTTGACTTAAACAGATCTACATAATATCATGGATTTTTAGTCCTCCAATTATCGAACACCTAGTATTTTAAAATTTCCGTGTATGTATCACGATTGAGACAAGGGACAGATTGACTGTTTTCACTCGATTTCTGAATCCTACGTATCCGAAAATTTCAACGATTTATTTACGATCGATACCAATTTTAGTTGAAATTGTGTCCCCCCAAGGTCGGATTTTATCGTAATTTCAGGGGTTGCCATTTACCGAAAATAGGTCCAATTTTTTACAAATCATAAAAAGGTCACTCACAGCTGTCTTTACACAAAAACGTACCTAATTCTATTGAGAACTTGAGGAATTTAGGTGTCGGTCAAAAAATATTTATTATTATTTTCTGTCCGCTTTGAAGGATAATGATAGGTCAAGATATGATTTATGCCTCCTTCTTTTGTTCTAGAAAATTGACTGGGCTCCAGCGTGAATACAGTTTAATACTTATTTTGGTATTTTAGGTCTCTATTCTTCAATTTTGGTTTTGTCGGCAGAAATATGGTTCTCCTTGTTATGTTTTGTTGATAGCATCCACTAGTAACAATATATTGATTATCGATTTTTCTCATTATTTATTCGATATCTCACGAACTGTCGTCGAGATTAAAATATGATTTAATTATATACGTATTCTGAAGCATTCTGAACGTCTCTTCATTTAGAAAAGTACACAATACGTAAATAAACGTATTATAAATCATCCTTATCGGACCCGCGATAAGAATCATTAATTTAATTCGCCTATTACTCAACGAACAACCATTAACTCAAATGTGAAAAGAATACCAATTTGAATTTTTTATCCTGTGGCCTTTGAATGAACTTTGGCGGGACATTGATATAGTTCACGAACGTTATTTAAATAAGAATTATCCCCCGAAAACTTGACATTTCGTTATTAACCATAGATAATAGTATTTAGGCTATCAGTAAATATGAAAAAAATAATTTGACTACTTTTCATGAAAGTGATTTCTTTACTTCAGTCCATCATGTAATTTTCTTCTTTCGAAAGTTAAACATTTTAAAAAAGGAAGCGAGGGAATTCAATTCAAGCATGATTTGCATACGAATTCTTAAAAAAATATATATTTTTTTTTAATAATTCATGAGTGTTTTTGTTTTTTTTTGTACAAATAGAAAAAATTACTGAGAGACAATTTATTTGTTTATACAAATTGTGTATTAAATAAACAATGAAAATTTAAATAATAATCATTTTTTTTAATATCAAAGAACAAGATGGATAATGATTTAAAAAAAAAGAATGCCTTAATATTAATTACAAGTGGTAGAAATATTGTTAATTATCAAATCCATTTTCAAGCAATAATTTTTTTAAGGTGTTATAGTTTTTTTTATCATAATTTTCATAAAAGATTAATCGCCAAAAAAAACTTAAATTATCTTATATGCAACGCATTTGTTTATGAGAATTTTTTAAGAGATGAAAATGATTGAAAATCATTTTTGAGTAGCCTCTGAGAAAACGGATCAATAGTAATATTATAAAAAATTATTTTTTTTACATGTTTAATTAAGGTTAATTAATTTTTAACCTAGGTAAATTGTTACTAACAAAGCGAAAACTAATTTCTTAATGTTTCCAACGGGTGTCTATTCTAAGGCCTTTGGAAAATAACTTCACGTAAGGAAAACATTCTCAGTTTAATAGTTTAACGATTATCGCACTTGCAATTTTAATGTTCTTGCTACAATAAATTGTTGATTAACTAATGGATAACTAATTGAAAAATCGCGATAAAAATTTAAGGACCACGGATTACTGTTCATTGATATATTCTGTAGACGCCTGAATATTTTCAATGCTTAATTTTCATATTTGGTAAGTTTAAACAATATTTATTCATAAAAGGTCCGAAGTGGGCGTGGCTTGCGCAAGCCAAAGTACCCGTTTTCGGGCGTATTTTCAACCCTCTGGGAAAGTTATAAATATTGGTCCTACACTCCTAGGAGTTGGAATTTTTTTCAGGAAATTTCCTCCTCTTTCTGAATATTTTCAAATTTGAAAAATCTCAAACAGGTGTTGATATCTATGCAAAAAACCAAACCCCCTTTTTTTCACTTAATTGCTTATAACTTTTGCAAATTTTGCGAGTGGTTCTTGAATTTTCTCAAAGAATATCTACATGCCACTCCGAATCCAAGAACACCTCAATCATAATTTTTGGAGAACTCTAAAAAGTTTTGACCTAATAGGCAGTTGTGGACTAAACTATAAGCGTGAGTATACTGAGGCAAACATGTTTATTCATATTTACAAAATAGTTATTTTAGAGCGTTGGAAATTTCTGTGCAATTAATATTGATGTTGAATATTTTCGTTAACATGTTGTTGACAACAGCATGTTAATCACCACACATGACACTACGAAATTATTCGGTTAATATTTGTTATTAAAAATACAACATTGAAATTAACAAGCAGGAGAAAAAATCGTAGTTTTGGTTCATTAAATGCCTAATTCGATCATTTAATAATTCATTATTCTAAATTGAAGCATGTTTAGCTTACAATACATTGAGCTTACACATTCGAACATGCTTGCGGTCAGCATATTAATTATTGCATACGATTGAATGACTGTTCTAACATATGAAGTGTAAATGGTTTGGATTTGGAAAAGAATGTTTAACATGCTTGAAATGAGCATGTTAACAAGAGCAACTACTATATAATTACGGAAGACTTCGGCTGTTAAGACTTTTAGTTCAATAATCATCATGTCAGCTTGTTGAGTACAGCATGTCAATTGTTTAACTGCGTCAAAATATTATTGAAACGGAGCATTAAAACTTTGATGAAAAATATGACCGTTTTGATATATTCATGCTTGAATTAAGCATGTTAACAAGACCTTCGAAATGATGTTATGTCCTCATGTAATACGACGTGAATAATTAATATGCTCATGTGGAAAATTAATATGCTCCATTTAACCGCGTTAACTTCAGCATGTTAAGACGAATTGTTACAGCTTTCTGTGGTGGGGTAATTTTTCATCATTTTTCAATAATTCACCCCTGTCATCCGCAAGTCGACGTACGCTCGCCAATTAATAGGATCTTGGTTCCGTCCTCATCCTGCGGAAACGCCGTTCCAAAAAACTGTATTTCCTCCTAGGCCTCGGCGGTTTAATGAATTACGACGTCGTAATTCAAACGCAAGAAAGAACCGAGCGTCCCGACGTCCCCGTAGGTGGTCGTCCGGCCTTCGGAGCCGCGTGCGTAGCTTAAACACGCGAGGGACGCGTAGAGCTGCGAAATGCGAATGCCGATGACAATTTTTTTTTTTTAATTGTAAATGAACGTGGTTGGTCGATGGGACCTTGGGATTTCGTCACGTGCTGTTGGGGTTCGTAGACAGGGGTTGAAGTTGTATTGAGTACAGACGAGAGCAGTTTTTTCAGTTCGGAATCGTTCGAATATAATTATTGAGTGGGTAAAAAAAATATTCGATAGATGTTTTATATATTTTTTATTTAATTCGTTGGTTTGATTTGCTAGGTAATTTATTTATTCTGTCCCTTATACGTTTAGTAGATATGAAGTTGATATGTTACTAGTTACTAGTTTATATATATGATGAATAATTTTTTTCTATATATTTTTAGAATTCGTTATAATAATATTTTTTTTTAGTAAATTTATTGTAGAGTCTTAAGAAATGCCGAAAATATTTGATGAATTTAAATAATGATTTTTAATCGCGTGGCCGTAAAATTTATAATATTTTATTCAAATATGTACATCATTTTTTTAACTGGAAAAATATTTTTTAATATTTTTTTTTATGAAGCTCTCCCTAGCGAAATAATTAACAAGGAAGCGCTGAGTTCAGTCAGAACGTTGATTTATTGTCGGACGGAAGGTTGAAGGGGTAATCAACCCCCCTCTAATTATTTCCTTCAATAATCTCCTATTTCAACTAATATTTGCCTTGAAATCTCTTTTGTTGGAATTTAAAAAAACGTATTTCCTAGAAAATTTCTCCGAACTTCATGTTTCAAGATTTTGATCGCCCTAAGATTAATTTTAATTTTAATGAGCATCATATCGATTATCGTATTATTGTAATAGCGAACTGGTAGAAATCTCGTAATCATCGAGTAAACGGTAAAAATAAACGATTTTGCAAATTCATTCGCATATGGCCAGCTTTATTATTATCATACAGATCTCTGTAGTGAACTTTCTCTCCCACTTTCGCAGCGCCTCTCGCGGCGGCACCCCCTAACTAAGCGTCCATTCTAACTTGAGCAAATCGCCGCTAGAGAGCGACACCAGAAGGGGTTGTTCAATTTTCCCTGCTCCGGCTTCGTCGTCTCGTTAAATTGAATATTGGGGGTTGCAGGGTAGTAAACGGCAATAAAGTGAAGTTTTATCACTTTATTATGGACTTGACGCTGGGAAATCTTGACAAATGGCAATTGAATTTTTATGACGGTACTTGTTACTTGGAGCGTTGAATATGCCGGAAAATCAAGGGTTTGACGGCGATTAAAGTGCAACTTGTTGGAATAAGCAGGATATTGATGGGGGCGGTTTGTTATAATGACGTATTTCGGTTCATTATTATCACCGAACAATTACTGGGAATAGAGTAGCGAAAATTATTTTTTTTGCATTATTTGCTTACATTCACAAATGTTTTTTTTTATTTTTTGAAGTTGTTATTTGAGTTAACTGAGTTATTTGAGATAACTGAGTTATTATTTTGAGATAACTGACTATTTGAGTTATTTGAGATAACTGACCCCAATGGATATATGATAGGAGATTGAAAACATTATAGAAGAGAGAAAAAATTAGTGGGAAAGCCCTGTGGACAGGAGCTTTGGCGCACTTGTTCAAACTTTGACAAATTATATCTTCGAAAGTATTGGTAAGAGTTGAGAATTATTTCAATGCATTCTAATGATAGAACTTCATCATAATAGAAATTATATTCAAGCATCATAAAATAATGTAAATTCAACAAGAGTGCCAAAAATTATTAGTCCAAAACCAATAGACCAATCTACCCAACAAAGAACTAATCCGAGATATTCATTCCTCAATTATATGGTGAACGATATATTCTTTCCTCAAATACACTCAGAAAATGATATTATATCAATTGAAACTTTAGCCAATATTCCAGTTTTGTTTTTACTGGGGATTTTCTGAACTCAATATTATTTACTTACCATATGGATTAACCATGGGCAATAAAATATCACCCAAAAAGTATGATATCATATTATAATTCTCATAATTCTACGATTGCTGAAATGAATTTGACATGTCATGTGTCATGAAAAAAAGTGGACATGTAGCAACATAGATCAAATTATAATAAGTCATAGATAAAATAATTAGAGCATTCTGTGAAGACATAGGAGTACGATTTATTATTGAAATTTTGAAAAATCATATCTCCGAAAGTATTAGCTTGTTAGAGTTAGAAATGATATCAATGGATTCTTTGATTGTTATGGTGAAACTGCATCTTGAAAAAATTTAATTTGAAATTTGTAATGTAAGGAAAATATTTTTTTGTTACTCCGAAACCATCTGTCCGATTTTGCCCAATAACGAACTTAGCCGAGATATTTATCTCCCAAACCTACTCTGAAATTTTCAACTGTCTAGCTCATTCCGTTAGAGAGTTATCGTGCCTACGGCCGGCCGGACAGAGTAAATTTCGACGACGAACCAAATCGTTTAAGACCATTTTCATAAAAAAAAATCGAAAATTAAAGACATTTGGGCAAATTTATAAGCACTGTGTTCCGAGGAACAAGAGGGTCAAAAATTTGGTGGTTTAAATCCTCCTTGGAAATTTGTGAAGTGAATTTTCGAAAAATTGGTACATGGACTAATTGAAATGTTCGTGAACTGAAACTAATATCTAAAGAAATTCAGATTTAAAATGTTTATCGAATAGTGATGTTTCTTCAATGGTCAATTTCAACTTTAAATAAATAGTGTAAATCAACATAAAAGTCATAATTTATTTCATATAAAAGAGATTTACATCAAGTAAAATGAAGAAATCTAAGGTTAATAGATTCACAAAGTTTTGCTTCAAATGAATTTCTGTAAAACATCATGTTAGTCATTTATTGATATCCTATGATTTTATTAAATATTCGTTGAATTGCGTTATTTTATATTGATACTATTCATTTCCTTAACTTATTGTTTATATTGTCTGACATTTGCAAATTTTGAAATATGGAATGCATAAAACCCTACCGTAGTTATTGTACTGTAGATAGCCAGATAACTGGACGGAGTCCTAAAACTTAAATAATCTTCAACCCTTAGATGGGTCATTACATTCACATTTTGCATATAATAAATAAGATTAATTCATAGAAATTTTGTTGAATAAGGCCAGATACAACCCTTTATACAGGTCGTCCGGGGTGGAATGCGAAAGGAAGACATAAAATGGGCCAAATGGGGTCATGTGGAAGCATATATTTTTTCCGGAGTAGGATCATTTTGGACATTTACTATTTTTGGTAATTTCACCGTGTATATAAACACAAAAATTTTCTCCTCCTTAGTGGGCGTAGTAAAGTAGTTCAGCAAAAAAATGTTCGGCACTATCATACAGCGTGATCAATAAATTTCATGCAGGTGAACTTACTTATATTAACAAAGATAGGAAATATCCAAAATTATTTTAGTCCGTTCCTGATTTTTTCAATTTCAAAAATGCTGAACGGAAGCGGATTTGAAAAGAGTTATTTAAGTGTAAACTTTGAAATCTGTCAGCTGATTGGTTAAAGATTCATTTAATTTTGAAATTTCACTCAATATCCTGAAATTAATGCCCTAGGGCGATTGCCGTATACCCCCTGGGTCATCCCGATATATTTACAGCTAGTAAATTAGCAACTTCCATTTGTTACATGTGTTTTTGGCGCTCTAGTTCCTCAGAACTGAGTGCTTATCAATTTGCCCAAATGTCTGTAATTTTCGAATTTTTCGATGAAAATGGTCTTAAACGATTTGGTTCGACTCACTGATCAAGAATCCGTGGTCGAAATCCATTCTGTCCGGCCGTCCGGCCGTAGGCACGATAACTCTCGAACGGAATGAGCTAGACATTTGAAATTTTCAGAGTAGGTTTGGGAGATAAATATCTCGGCTAAGTTCGTTATTGGGCAAAATCGGACAGATGGTTTCGGAGTAACAAAAAAAAAATTTTTTTTTACAAGGCAAATTCCAAATTAAATTTTTTTCAATAAGCTGTTTTACCATAAGAATCCAATGATATCATTTTTAACTCTAACAAGCTAATACTTTCGGAGATATGATTTTTCAAAATTTCAATAATAAATCGTATTTCAACGTTGTCACAGAATGATATTATTCTATGTATGAATTGTCATAATGTCAAATGATGTTCCTGAGACATGACATTATCTAATCAATCGAAGAATTGTGAGCGAAGTGAGAAAAATCTCAGTTGTTTGCTCAGAAGTTAGTTTTTCTCAGAAAAGTCCAACATTTCGGAACGGAACATGAAGTAAGAGATCTGAGAGTAGTGAGACTGCTTTTCATCCATAGACATAGATATAACTCACGAAAGGAATAAGCTAGGTAGTTGAAATTTTCAGAGTAGGTTAGGGAGATGAATATCTCGGTTAAGTTCGTTATTGGGCAAAATTGGCCAGATTTAATTTGATTTCTTCCACGGTGCAGTTCTCATTCTCATGATTGCTCATTTAATCTTGATAAAAAAACTATCATTTGAATTGAACTTCCTTTATGATGTAGTTCTATCATATGAATACATTGATATAATTCCCAACTCTGAGAAACCAATACTTTCGGAGATATAATTTGTCTGTTTGAACTAGAGCGCCTGAAAGCTCCTGTCCACAGGGCTTGAACCCATTTTTAATAATTCCCATTGGGGTTTCTAAGTATCCGATTTATCCTTCGACATACTACAGATTCGAGTTATTTACTCCCACGCAAAAATGTCTCCAATACTTCAAGCGTACATACGATTAAATTAATGTGGGTCTTCTGTTTCAGGTAGGCGGAATAATAATCCATCTTTTCCTGTTTAATGATCAGGGGACCTTTGGACCTAATGGTGAGTGCCCAGGTTCATTTTCGCATGAGATATAGATCCCTGGACTTAACCGGCCTACTACGATATGCCCATATGGGAACGCGTCAGACCACATGTGATATGCATTTAGCACTTTGGCCGTGCTTTCTAAGGGTAGCGTTGAGGGTGTAATTAAGGGGTCCTAGGAGAGGGGGGGCGGAAACACGAAAGCTTTTGGCAATTAGTAAGTTTCGGTTCAGCGGAAGAGGCCCGATGGATGTTGGGTTGGCAGAAAAGGAAATTGTGATCTGGGAAATTCTTGAATGAGATGGAAGTCCCAGTGCGATGTTGATTTGAGGTTTGAATTCTTCATTGAATGATAATATACTGGTTGAAATTACATAATTCAATATTACCTGAAAAACATAATCTTCATGGTCTAAATTAAAAATATCCCAAACTAACAAACAATATTCAGTTTTTCCAATGTCAATGCTTTCCTCTTCAATTAATTCCAAAATATTGATTATTAACAAAATTGAATGTTTATTACTCTCGATTGACGAATTCCTGCACTTGATATCAACTCTTCTAGAAAACCAGCAATTTTTTATATTTGAATCTGTTTTGTTTGTTTCTTGTTTCTACTTGACAATTTTTTAAATATTTTCTTCAACTTTAATTTTTTACCGGTCTACTGTATTTATTGTTTCCAAATAAAATATATCATTCTAGATCAATTCACAGGACATTCAATGAAACATGAATAATAATGCTTTGATTTCAGGTTAAAATTAACTATAAATATCTATACGAAAGCTGGAATTAGACCTCTGTCATTTCCAGTTTCATTCTGGAATTTTATTGAAAATTTTGGATAAAACATATTCTGATTTTAGAGATTTTCAAACGATGAAGTCGGGAGTTCTGCTTTTTTCAATAATATTTTTCAGATTAATGAACTATCTGAAAAATTAGCTTTGTTGTTAGTTTATGGATTTTTCTTGGGATTTGGCGAAAACTTAGTATTTAAAATCTTCATTTCACGATTCAATTGGCGCATCTTGCAAAAACTGAATTTGAAGATATTCATTGCGAAAGCTATCGCTCATACATAAGTACGAGCTAAATCAAATTTGGCCACGAATTTTTCAATCTTAGGTTCACTTTAATTGAGACATTTTCAGCTTAACATTCTAAAAATACACGTGGACAAAATGATATAACCCTGGTAAGAGCACCCAATGATGGTTGAAATGTTGTCCAATATTATCCTATACATCACTACTATACTCGTCCATTCAAAGAATATACAGGGTGAGATATTAATTTCAACCATATATTCCTCTCATCAAATATAACCCTTTTATCAATGGCTATTTTACCAGACTCGGTAAAAACTAATAATTCTTCAAATATTTCAGAATGTGTTTATGCACTGCTACACTTAGTTTAAACGTCCGACATTGAAAACTTTTACTCCGTAGTCCGTCCGACTTTTCCATGCGGCATTGTCAAACTTCAGTATCCTGTATATTTTTAACTGAGCTGAATTTGGAAAAATGGTAAATTAATAAAATGTTCAGTTTGATGGAAAAAATTCAAAGTTAAATTTAAATTTCAACTGACTAGACTCACCCTATATACAGGGTGTTACCGAATAAGTGCGACCAACTTTAAGGGGTGATTCTGTGATGAAAATTAAGGTGGGTATTTGGTATACACCGAAATAGTTGCACCCCACTGAAGATTATCAAAAAAAATTGTTTTTCTTTTTTATTTTCCCCGTATATTAAAAGTCTGCAAGAAAGGTAATAGAATGGGTGATGAAAAAAATGAAGCAAAACTTTTAAAATATATGAACTATAAACAGATAAATTAGGGAAATTCCACCTCGGTGGTTTTGAGAAAGCATTGGCAGTTTTTTTTCGTAAATGCTTAAGTTTTCGAAAAAGTTTGTAGAGATTAAAACGTCAGTAAATGAATTGGTCTTTTCAACCATGTTTTTTTAAAAGAAAAATTTTTATCAAAAAAAAAGTTGCAAGAAAAAATATCTTAGGAGTTGACTATTTCACCCCTTCTAAGCATATTTCAGGGTTGAAAAAATTCCAAAATGTGTAGTTTTATTGACAAATAATATTCACCAAGTTTCGTGTCTTTAGCTTCATATAGGTACAGGGAAAATAAAAAAACAGAAACTATTTTGTTTTGTTAATCTTCGGAGGGTTGTACCTTTTCCGGGAGGAGGTTTTTCAAAAAATGTTATACAAACCTTAATTTTCATCACAGAATCACCCCTTAAATTTCTTCGCACTCATTCAGAAACACCCTGTATCTATGAAAAAATATTGCGAAATTGTTTCAAAAATTGCGCACCCTACAGTAATTTTAAATTCGCCGAATCGATTCCACGGAACTCCGGGTTGATCCCCCTATTTCTTGCAGAAAATTATTGTCCCCTGAGCGGGAAGTCTGCCCCTGCATAAGTTTCCCATGAAAACTCAATCCTCGTTTCTGTTATTTAGGAAATTAGGGGGATCCGATCGGCTTCATGTTACTTTCCGACGAGTTACGCCTTTTCCTTGTAGAAGTTCGACCGTTTTCGAATTCTCTTAATACGGGCGGCCATTATAATTGTAAATCCTGTGGGTTCGACCCAGGCCTTCCTGATTGTATACCGCGGGCGTAAACATTAATCGATTTGTTCAAGGTATTCATTTAAAATTTGCTCCGAGATCCTTTCTTTTGAAATTACAAAGTATATATGAGGAGAGAATATACCCGGTGTCCCTACAGTGCTCGTTATATCGATAATGCAGATATACAGGGTGAGTCTTTGACCACTGCATTAATTTTAACCAAAGATTCCTCTCATCAAATGAAACACTTTTTTCATTCAACATTTTTCCAAATTCAGCTCAGGTAAAAAGATACAGGCTGTTGAAATTTTGAAAAAATATCAGTTTTTATTTTGTAGCTTTGACATCCTCTTTTCGAATAAAATGAATGTTGGCGTAAAATTTCCTATAACTATGATACATATTTTCCAAATATTAGTTATTTTCTACATCTACTGGTTTTCTAGTTATGTACTCGTGGATTCATAAAACTAAACGAAATTAGCATAAAGAAAGCATATAAAGTTTTTCTTCAGTCATTTCAAAAATATTCCATCGTTTTAGAACATTATATTATTCTTCATCATTTCTCCTTAAACACACCGTTTTCGAGATATTCTTCATTGAATGTTTTAAAATGGAAAACTCCAGAAATTTCACTACTTTTATGGATCTGTCCCTGAGCGTTGGAACCCCGAATCAAGCTGTAAACCACGTTACCATGCCTTATTCTCGTCCACCAACAATGTCATAGATAATTTATATGCGGAAGTGTATTAGCACATTGTGAAATCTTTAAACGCTTGTAACTTTTTACCTGAGCCGAATCTGGAAAAATGGTAAATGAAAAAAGTTTTTCATTTGATGAGAGGAATCTTTGGTTAAAATTAATGCAGTGGTCAAAGACTCTGTATATGGAAAAAGTCTGGCATAAAAGTTATACGGACCAGAAGGGCCACCTTTTTAAAATAATTCCAGATGCAATGGTTATTGCATTTTTCCGTAATAGCAAAAACATATAATTAAGGTTGGAGTTGAACAACAAGTTTATTTTTCTGTATATATTATTGAATAGAGCATGTCCCATTTGAAAATATAGAACTTAAATCGAAGTGGACGAAAATGAAACTAATATGTGAAGCACCCTGTATGAACATAATTACCAGAGCTCCACCACACAAAATCCAGATCTTTGAAGAAATAGCTTAATTGAAGTTATTTCAATGAGAGCATTTTCTGCCTATTTTTCTGAAAAAATTAATATCTTGGCGCCAGTGAATTGTCGCTAGAAAAAAAATTAGAGCTGAGATGGAAACCTAAAGCAGAAAAATTAACTGGTTGTTCCATTCAAAATTTAATTTTTTCCGACATATCCTATTGACAACAATTTCGAATGTATTACTTCCAAATAAAACTGAAATAGAACAAAGTTTTTCTTGCTAATCGAATAACAATTGAAACTAGAATCTATATTTAATACAGGTAGAAACCTAATATGGAAACAGTAGTGTGATAAAATATTGAAGGACAATTAGCACGAAGAAAAATACCAAAAACATAAGCTTTTGGATATTAACACCTACCTCTAAAGACCATCAACCACTTGTGCAGCTAGTATTACTTTCTCCCACTTAAATCGAATTCAAAACGACAATGACATCTTCATGGGTTTAATTCCTCCCTGCGTACCTTCAGTTTAATCTGCAACTTTCGAAATGTCCTTGTTCTTTTACAACGGCCTTGACGAAATGTTACCTAACCGAATTGTGTGATAATTTCTGAAGACGCAATACTCTATTTCTATATAGTGAAAGTTTTTATGACAGTCGGTCCGTTATAACCTTCTTTTGTATTTTAGGTCCTAGGTAAAACTTTCTATTCCACGTTTCGAATTTGAACTAGGGCAGTTTTTTTTAGTCAGTTCAGTTTTTCCTCATGCAAGATGCAATAATGCATTATCTCCTCGGAACTAATATAATTTATTTTATTGTTTGAAATGTCGTGGATTTTGCGCACGCGCACTGGTGAGAATTGTGTTTCAAAATAAATTGATAGTTTGTGTTTGAAAATGAAGTTTGTGACGTTAAGTTTTGATATTTCAGAAAAAATTCTGGTCGCTTCGAAATGGAAGGTACATAGAAATGCTCACTATATTATTGCAGTGGCAACTTGATCATGAAAATATTTATATGGACTTAATACTAATATAGAAATAAATAATTTGATTACATTAATTTTTAAAGAAATTCTGTTTATGGCGCAAATTCTAAATCGGGGAATTTCCATCATTTCAAATCTGATATTTTTTAATTTGTAATTCTTTATTTTTCGGACGAATTTCTACTTTGATTTAACATTACGAAATATTGAACCTAACTCACAATTTACGATTCTGCAGTGACATTGTTGCCACATCATATTTATACCAAAAAATAGGCCTAGGCCGAACTTATTTTGATTTTTTATTCAAATGAATTATACTTACTATTGAAAGGCAAATGAATTAGGTTAGGTTAGGTGAAAATTATTTTTTATTTTTATTTCATTGCAAATAAATATTCCTCATCAAATTTGTTGCCTTGTAATTTTAAATATAATTTACTTGAATAATAATTCTAAATCAGTTCGGCCTAGGTTCAGTTAGGTTAGATTAGATTTTTTCTCATTTCAAATAAATATTGCTCAACTAATTTATTCAGTTTCAAGTATAATTGACTTGAATAATAATTAAAAATCAGCCTAGGCCTAGGCCGAACTGGTTAAGCCTAATTCATTCAGGCCAAACCAATTTGTCATAGGCTAAAATCGTTTATCCTGACACATCCAGGATAAACTAGCTTGACCTGGAATTAATTTCCAAAAAACATCTCACATCAAATAGGTCAGGACCGGATCAAACAAAATAAGGCAAAACTCAAATTTTATCAGATTTTATAACATTCAACGTTGAATATCTCAAAAAGGGTGAGTTTTAACAGAATTGATGACGAATGATTCAATTTCCTTAAATGATTAAAGATTCTCTTGATGACTCAAAATTAACTTAATTTGCTTTTCTTATGCTAATTTCATTCAGTTTTATGAATCCGCGAGTCTATAACTATTAAACCATGCAGTGGAAGTAGGAAGTAACTGTTAATCGGAGAATATGTTTCATAGTTATTGAAAACTTCGCACCAAAGTTAATTTCATTCAGAATATCCATGCTGCCTGTATCTTTTTATCTGAGCCGAATCTTGAAAAAAGTTAAATGAAAATTGCCCTGTATAAACAACAACGTATAGTAGATCGTGTTGGATTAGTAAAAAATCATAACAAATCAAACCTCGCGACAACCACCCCTAAAATCACCTCCCCGATCGTCCCTCCAACAGCACAAACTAATTAATTCCAGGATTCAGGACCGGGAGAGTCCATTTCGCCCCATTCCCGATCAGATAGCGCAGCAGACGACATTTCGGATCAGCGGGCTAATTCCAATCGGTGACCCGTGCCACCCCCGCGCCCTCGCCACCCCCTCGAACATTCCTGCCCCCAGGGTAACGCTAGCATTTCGCCCGGCGATCCCAATAATCAAATATCAAGTTGGGCCGTGAATCATGTCGGTCCGGGAACCCGTCTCAATGTCCTATCGGGGGCGATCCTCGCATAAGTAACGTCTTCAGGCTTCGAACCCGTTCATCATCTTCTGACGGGCACGGAATAGGGCAGAGATTAGAAATTTTCAATCTTCCGGTAACGCGTGCATATTGTATGTATTTCCGGGTGGAGGGTGGCTCGGAATACGTCAATAACGGTTGTTAATACACGGAGTTTCGTTCATAATTCGCCATATAGTAACCGGAGAAACCTTAGTACTTAATATGAATAATTAATACCGGGACAGGGGGTAATTCGTGTTGAATATCCGAAAGTGATTTCAGCCCATTGTTTTGACACCTTCAATTAATTTTTCTCAAACGATTAGAATTAATAAATTTTATCAACTAAATTAAATAATAAATGACACTTTTGTGAAATAAGTAATAAAAATTAAAGGGGTATTTAAAACAATATATATTTTTTTTTTAAATAAATTAAAAATTACTTATTCTATATAGATGTACAATATACATAAATTGTATAATTTAAAACTATATGAGCACAGCGGATTTCATCCTTTTTCATTACCCATGAATCGTGTTAGATATTAGCATTTACCCCACCCCCCACTGAATTGACCGAGATTACTATAATCGTATCCAACAATTATATTTCGTCGTTAGTTGCACCACGGTATTTTCGACCGCGTTATCATAAAAATAAAAATTACTCTTCAGAAAATCCCGTTTTACCCCTGGGGTAGTTACCCCAAGTTGGGACCCGCTGTACTAGGGTCTAACGGGCCTATTATAATTGAAAAATCTAATTTTTTTACATTAATTCGAAATCTAACCTTAACTGAGGCACACAAAAAAAATACTTAGATCTGAAGTTCAAGCACCCTTATCCATAAATGTATGGAAAATAAGCGTACCGTGCGGGAGTAAATACGAAAAAAATAAAAACAAGATATCCAATAGGGCTATTATGATGCAGGCATAGGGCTTAACTTAATACACTGTTATATCTCAGTTCTATTCATAAAGAAAAGTTGACGAAGCAATTCTGATACGCCCTATAGTTTACTGTACCAGTTCTTTTTCATTTATCCAACTAACCTTTTACAAGTCAGAGGAGTTTGTTTACTGAAACTGCCGA
This sequence comes from Halyzia sedecimguttata, assembly GCA_937662695.2. Lineage (NCBI taxonomy): Eukaryota > Metazoa > Arthropoda > Insecta > Coleoptera > Coccinellidae > Halyzia > Halyzia sedecimguttata. The sequence goes on from OW569418.2 coordinate 58,771,900, forward strand.
AAAGTTCAAGTAAAATACTAATTAACAATGCATGAAAAATCCTAAAAAATGGTTATTAATTTATTTTACACATATGGACCAGTGCTGAAGCCTTTGAAAATGGTAAAAAGTGAAAAAGAATAATATTAGTATGAAACCCATTGGAGAAGGAAGAGAATATAACAAAAATGAAAGAAAAAATAATTTATGGGCGATCTTTTTATTACCCACAACTTTGCTATTCAACTTTTTTCTATAGGAGTTGTATTTTTGCCGGCAATCGGTATAAACCGTTTTTTACCCTTAAAAACTCAACCCCTTCCACTTCCCGACCTCAAATCACTCGCAAATTATTTTTCCTTTGTTTTTTGTTATATACTCTTCCTTCTCTAATAGGTTTGATCTTACTATAATTTTTCAAAAATTATCGACCCTGGTATAAAGCAGAATGTAAAACTTTCTCTAGTTTGATGATTATTATTAAAATTTATTTGTTATTAGCTGTTATCTTGTTTCTTCTTATTTCAGGTTGAACTAATGAACGTTAGAAAGAAAATGAGTTCCATTTAATAATATCCTAGTAGCACCACTACTATGAAGTTGAATAACTTCAAATAGAATTCACTTATTTTGAGTTTTAAAAAAACAGAAAAATACAGCTTTAATATTCCTCGTTACAATATTGTACTTCAAGCATACTAAAGGGTGATAAACATGCAGCCGAAAAGTTTTTTTATCAATTTAATATTTTAGGTGAACCTTCTTTGTTTTGGCAATACTACGTAGTAAAATATTCAAACATTTAATGTTTTTTTTTTTTTTTTTTTTTTTTTTAAATTCTATTTCAATTCAGTTGATTCCTTTTTCAACATATTGTATCAAAATAGTCTCGATTGACCCTAACTGTCTCTATTCGGGTATTGTTTTTCTACTCTTCGGATTCATATCTTAGCCGGCCAATAAGTTAAAACCTTAGTTTCTTTGTATTTAATTTTTTTTTACTTGTTCTGTAATCTTGTTTTTCTATATTATTATCACATCCGCCTCGTGGAATTATATATTTTAGTTAAATATTGTTTTAGTTTCCGACCGAGTTGTTCCATAATATACCTTGAAAATTGTCGTTGAGCTAAATTATTCTGAGGTAGAAGATGTTAAGCTAGGTTCATTTATACTCTGGAACTGGAGGGCGAGCTGTAGATGGCGTAATGGTGAGAACAGCTCTGATGGGGGGCACAATAGATCTCAAGGTCGCGGTGCAACGTAACCCCTTATCAATAATAATAATAATAATGTTAAGCTAATAAGTTTACTCGAAATTTTATTGTTATCATTGTCTCTGTCATTTCATAATATACTCGATCTACTGAATAATCCCAAGTTGAAAAATATGTCACGATAAAATGTCAAAACGAAAATTATGGATTTCCTCAAGTCTCCACCTTCCGGCCACGCTCGTGTACATTTCCATCAGCAAAGGGGCCAATTGAAACAATTTTACGTGTTAGAAGGAAACTCGCACCGTTATCCGCGCACGTATAAACTGACCACCCACACGGAAACAACATAGCAAGGTATATAATTATAAAATATGACCACTCATGCAATAAATTAAATGATACCATCTTGGTTGGCTGATAGAGAACGGAGTAAATAAAAACGGAGGGGGTATGTACGAATTGGGGAGTTTGCGCAAGGAAAGGGGGGGTGAAGAAATTCAAACAACGTAAATGGACTGGTTGATGTAAATGAGGTGTTGATTGATGAATATTCAACGTTTTGACGAACGTCAGCTATTTGACTAATGGTTGTGTTGGAATTGATTTATTTTCTTTCGTCATGGATTTGTTAACTTTCTTTCCTCCCCGTGAAAGATATCATCCGGTTGGTGAAACGTTGATTGTGGTTATTTATAATGAGACTCCGATACCCACCGCCTTATAGGAAAATAATTACTCATTAATAAAATTAATACAACTACTTATTCTTTATTTCAAAATAAAATAAAAAAAAAATAAAAAAATGGAGTGAAATTTACAAAAAATTATGTATGATATATACATTATTCAGCAAACCATTCTATATCAAACATATCCTGTACTATAAGGCTGCAGTAACACCCGAACATTAATAGATATTATATTCGTTCATAAAATATAATATACCTACCCTTCTCGAAAATAATTTTTATTATTTATTTCATATTACTTTGTGGTCCTGCAACTTTCCTGTCCCTTTGCAATATTATTTTTTTCATCTTCTATTTAGTTGTTCTTCTTATTTATTTAGTTAGTTGATCAGCACTTGCTATTTCATTTTTTTCACCTACTTCCGAAATTTTGACATCCCGACGAAGTATGTAGATTTATTTTCTAAAATCGAATAAAAAAAATTGTCGACTGGCGGGAATTTATGAGGTATAGAGTATAGTCCGGCATTGACCCTGGATTTCATGTCACTGTATTCATTCTGAGGGATGGAAATCGTACTGACAATATATTTTTTTTCGTGACATTTCGCAAATTATGAAGAGGCTATATTTATGTATATATTTAGGCTCAAAATTGCTAGCGTTTCATGTATACAGGGAAGCCAAATGCAGGATTGCAACAATATTAAGAATAAAACGTCAATTTTTGATTGAAATACTTGTCGGGTTTTTTTGACTCCACCACTTTGACCAATAAATGAGGGTAGGAATCACCCGAAAATATTCAAATTATGTTCATATTAAGTATCAATTAAGATTTCTTTCGAAAGCACTCACAATTCAGTCACAAAATTTTATTCAAAATATAACAATAATTGCGCCCATTAAATATTAAGAATATAGGTATTAAAATTTTAAGCCGATCTGAAAATAATCAGTCACTCAAGTTGAGTACGCCAATGGTGTAAACTTAGAGCCCGAAATACCGGAAAAGAGTGTGTCCTGAAATGGCTCTGTTTCTTTTTCAGTTGCCCACCCTATATGAATATGATACTTCATTCATTCAATTAAAAATTCATCTAATTATGAGATAAACTTGGAAACCTTATGATCATCGAAATCCCCAATATTTTCCTAGATACTCGTAAGGGTAGGTCGTTGACTGGCCATTGGGCAGCGGCTACCCTCATGATTTAGTAGAGAATCCGGTTTATAGAATCCAGAAGAATGCTTGAACACAAAGATATCAGACTTCTCCTGCATTATGTATCATTTTATCAAAAGGAAGAGGGTGAAAGTGTATTGTATTTCATTATATGCTGTTATAATTCATTAGAAATACTTTCCTCCGCTTCTATTCGATTCGACTTCGGTTAACAGTTAAGACATGTTCTGTGTGACTCAGCGTAGCAATCAGATTGTATTTATTTTTGAACCACAAAACTGTAAGCTTCGTTTGGAAATCTGGAAATTTTACACAAATTTTCATAGTTTCTATTCAGAATACACCGATTTTTGCCTATTGTATTTATATGTACTGATGTTTTCAATTTTCATTATATTTTTTACAGCGTGTTCGCAAGATATCTTGGTAGCTAGATTATGATAGCCATTACAGCAGTACTAATTATTTTGACGCTTCAACAAATCGTCCAAATGGATCGAAACTATACATGGTTTCCTGCGTTTGTTGGCATTAATAGTGGTAAAATTTGAATAATGGCTTCCCACAAGGATCAGTTTTAGTACATCTTCTTTTCAATTTATATCAGTGTGATATCCCTGCTACTTCCTCCGAAAAATTCATATCCGCTGATGGACTACTCCCTTGCTTTTCGTCATTCTGATTTCTTAAGTATAGAAAATTATCCATCTGGAGATTTAGAAATTCTGATAAAGTACTTATTCAGGTGGAAGTTGTGCCCAAAACCGAATAAAATTGGGGTTTATTCATTCCATTTGAATAATCAGAAATATATAATTTTGAATGTATCTTTCCTTGATTCTTTATTGAAACAAAATTTCAATCCTAAATACCTAGGGGTTAGTCTAGATGCCCCTTTGAATTTGAAAGCTCGTTTGGTTAACTTGCGTCTGAATTTGAAATCAAGGAATAATATTATACAGAAATTAGCAGAATGGTGCTTATGCAACTACTTTTCGTACGGCAGCCTTAGCCTTGGTTTTTTCTTCCGCCGAATATTGTTGCCCTGTCTGGCTCAATCGTGTTCAAGAGCAAAAAATTGATGCACAACTGAATTTATCTGTGAGTATCATCACTGGTATACTATCAGATCTTCACCTATTTATTGGTTACCAGTTCTTTTGAACATTTGAACAAGCAGACTACTAACTGTTTTGAATTCTTGGAATAAATTTCTTTTTTTTTCGAATTTATTTCCAATTCTCTCTTATATTCCAGATAATAAAATTCCCCGATTGAAGTCGCCTAACATTTATGGTCTTTCTCACTTTGAACAAAAGTTACATTGAAATTTGGTAGTCAACGTCAAGTTAAATTATTTCCATTGTTTTCTTAATTGTTATCAATCTAGAAAATTTGCACGGATCTTGAAATCATACTAAGTAGCAAATTTTAAACTCCATCGGGTATGCAGTTTAGGAAATATTGGAAAATATGTATATCGAATGTGTATATCTCCGAAACTATTGGGCGGATTTTGCCCATTCACGAATTTATTTTTCTTCTTTCGGAATTTCATCGTATTTGCGGATACACACAGGCAGAAAGAATCAAATTTGGCAACGGATTATTAATCAATATGGCAAATGGAACCGAAAATTTCAGTTATTTGGGTAAAATGATAACGCACTGGAACATGTTGTGATCAGTATTCAATTTCCTGTTCTGTCATGAACGAGATAGTCTAGTGAATAAGTATTGAAAGGTTTTCTCTCTCAAACTCTGAAAAATATCTATAAAATAAAAATTAATTAGTTTGTGATTTGCTTCTGCGTAAGAAACAGGATATTTGTCAGAAGCAATCAATTGAAGAATGTTGCTTAACAAACAACAACGAAACAACATCAACGAAGAAACAACTATATCGTAACGTTTCGGAGTCTATATCAGACTCCTTCGTCAGACGCTTAATGAAAATCGTTAGAATTATTGAATTTCACAAAATAACTATCAACAAAATAATTGTAACGATTTTCATTAAGCGTCTGACGTCTGAATATAGACTCCGAAACGTTATGATATAGTTGTTTCTTCGTTGATGTTGTTTCGTTGTTGTTTGTTAGGCAACATTGTTCAATTGATTGCTTCTGACAAATATCCTGTGTTTCTTTCGCAGAAGCAAATCACAAAATAATTAATTTTTATTTTATAGATATTTTTCAGAGTTTGGGAGAGAAAACCCAGAAAAAAACCTTTCAATAATGAGTATACCTCCCACAGTATCCTTTAATGATTAGTTATCCATTAGTTAATTAACAATTTTTTGTAGCACGAACATTAACATTGCATGTGCGATAATTGTTAAACTATTAATCTGAGAATTTTTTCCTTTCGTGGAGCTATTTGTCAAAGGTCTTGGAATAGATTTCTGTTACAAAATTCGAAAAATTGTGAATTATCGTTTTGCTATTAACAATTTACTTAAGTGAAAATTATATAGCTTCAATTATGTTTTCAAAAGAAAATTTTAATTTTTCTCATAAACAACGCCTTGGTTCATAACAATGTTTTAAACAATAGGAAATAATTATTATTAAAAATCATTTTTAAGTAGTTTCTGATCATAAGAAAACGGATCAATAGTAATATTATTAATTGAAGCTTTATAATTTTTAACTTGAGTAAATTGGTCATAACAAAACGAAAATTCACAATTTTTAAAATTCTCCAACAGGAATCTATTTTAAGACCTTTAAGAAATATCTCCACGGAAGGAGAAAATTCTCAGATTAATAGTTTAACAATTATCGTACTTGCAATGTTAATGTTCGTGCTACGAAAAATTGTTGATTAACTAATGGATAACTAATTTAAAAATTGCGATAAACATTCTTGGACCACGGATTATTGTTCATTAATCTATCCTGCAGGCGCCTGAATTTTTTCAATTTTAATTCATTCTATTTTTTAATTTTCCTTAGTCAATATTGAACGGTTTTTTTCTGGGTTTTCTCTCCCAAACTCTGAAAAATATCTATAAAATAAAAATTAATTATTTTGTGATTTGCTTCTGCGTAAGAAACACAGGATATTTGTCAGAAGCAATCAATTGAACAATGTTGCCTAACAAACAACAACGAAACAACATCAACGAAGAAACAACTATATCGTGACGTTAATTTCGGAGTCTATATCAGACTCCTTCGTCAGACGCTTAATGAAAATCGTTAGAATTATTTTGTTTATAGTTATTTTGTGAAATTCAAGTGACAATTCTTGAATTTCACAAAATAGTGACAATTCTTGAATTTCACAAAATATGTGACAATTCTAGAATGTTGTTTCGTTGCTGTTTGTTAGGCAACATTGTTCAATTGATTGCTTCTGACAAATATCCTGTGTTTCTTACGCAGAAGCAAATCACAAAATAATTAATTTTTATTTTATAGATATTTTCCAGAGTTTGGGAGAGAAAACCCAGAACAAAACCAATCAATAATGAGTATACCTCCCACAGTATCCTTTAATGATTCCTTAGTCAAAACTGTGCTGCAATATTCCAAAGCTTTACTTTTTGGGAAAAAATAAATCGAACTTAACCTACCCGTTAGATTATTACCAGTAGGTGCATGTTTACTACAAGATCTCCCTACCGCTAACCCGAATTAATGTTGTAACATAACAAAACCTTCCATTTTCCATTTGTTTCCGTCACAGCCCACCGAAAAATCGCATGACAAACTTTCGACGTATCCGGGTCGTAAATCACTTCGTGGCAATTTCCCGTAAATTACATATTAGGAAAATAAGTTCAATTTTCGCAGTCCTTAATTTCCAGCTACGTCCCGCGACCCCCCGCCGCGTCGACATGTCGTGCCTGGACGCCGTTATAGGGAGACGGCGGGCGTCTGTTCCGAATCCCGCGAAGAGACACCTTGTGGTACCGGAATTACCTGGACGATTACCGAATTCAACTCGTGTTTTCGAATCAGATACACGGTAGATATCTTCATCGCGTTCCGTGAACCCGTCGGGCCTTATCTTGAAGCCCCCTTTCCACTCTTCTTAATGAATATTTATTTTAATCAAACGGATCGTGCGGACGGGGCTTGATGGAAGTGGGGTTCGGGATGACTGGATCCGGAAAATTTGGTTTAGTGATTGAGAAAAATTTTATTTTGGGAATTATTCAGGAACTATGGATCTAGATTACTGTTTCAAAGCCGGAGAAATCTATATTTGTAAAAATATGAACAATACGAATAATGAGGTTCGAGTTTCAATTCGTTTGTATACAGGGTGTCTCTGTGATAGGCCAAGTCATAATAGTTATAAGAAAAATATAAAAACTAATTTAAGTTGCGTATTTTTAAAATTATGAGCATTTCAAGAAAATTGAGAAAATCTATACTTTGGTTTCAATTTTATTATTATGTATCCTAAATATCGCTTCTCTAAACTAGTATCTAATATTTTAAACCAACTGCCCTTGCTTGAAATGAAATGTCACTATTCGCTGAACTAAGTATTCAAAATAAACACTTCTGTCAATTTATGAAGTGGTGGAACAATTTAAAAAAAAATTAAAAACTCATTTTTTTACTAAAATCCTGCGTTTTAACACACTTTTATTTTTTTTCGTTTGATAAATCAAGCAAAAATTTCTACTTTACTCATAATTCACACAATTACATTAGCGCCGTAATAAATGAAGACAGTGATGAAGACTAATCTAGTAATTGTTTCGATTATAATTTTTATTTTTGTTGTATCAAAAATGGAATAAAAAAAATAATAGTGTGTTAAAACGCAGGATTTTAGGAAAAAAAATGAGTTTTTATTATTTTTGGAATTGTTCTAGCCCTTCAAAAAATCCAAAAAAATTCCTGAGTCCATAGGTGCCTAAAAGACATGTTCTTTCCTTCGTTAAAAATCGGCTTTTCGTTAAGGAACCATGATCGTATGTTTTTTGTTTATTTTATACTCCTAAGAATAAGAAAAATAATCACCATTGATTAATACCGAATTTTACTTAAAAAATAAAATTAAAATCTAAAAAACAAGTTTTTTTGAAAATCTCGAAAACCGTTTGAGTTGAAGGGCTAAAAATTGAGGTGAATTATTTTTATTCGATACCAAATCGATCACCCGAGTGTGAGTCAAAAAAGCCATGGGGGCAGATTTCCCATATATAGCCGGCTATGCCCTTCAGACGATTTCACCTTGACTTTTGTTTCGCTTTATATTTATGTTTACTTTGAGGCGTTTTTATATGGGCGTCAGTCTAGCAGAGTGAATAATGTTGATGCATTCACTTCTAAAATATCCTTTCTATTATATTCTCATCAATATTTGCATATTATAATTTTTAAGGAACGTGTTAATATTTTACCCACAGACATAATATGCATAATTCTCTATGTTCTCATGTTATGAAATCAGATTACATGTACCCAAACTGCATATTGGACAACCATAACTCATAATGTTGTTATGTCATTCGGTGTCAACACGACAACTTTTCATAAATGAGTTATGATAGTCCGATACAAAAATTTTCTCGAAATATGTTAACTAGCCGAATTCATATTCAGAACGCTTGCGTGCTTCTTGCGAGGGTCATGTGTATCTTTTCAAAAATCCAACCGCAATTAACTGTTTTCGATAAACTTCAATGTTATCCTCGCCGATAGAAATTCTCCGGCTGTACAGTGTTAACACGAATTTTAATAATTTACGATGTCAATCTGCGATCTCAGAAGAATACAAATGAGATGAAAAAAACCCATTCAAAGACATTATGTCAACATAAATCACCAAAAAGACATTCGAAAATTTCGGCGACATTTTGTGAATCACATATGAGGGATAATTATTCATAATAGCGTGTCTTCGGATTTTTCCTATTGCCCAATAGTTGAATAACTGCGTTCTTTGACACCAATAAGAATGCATGGCTGAGTTCCTCCTTTGGAAAAAATGTTGAATTGATGTATGTTGGTCCTGAAATAACCATTGTTCGAACTGTTGGTTAATTCCATATTTGCTCATATTGAATTAATTTATTTAATTAACTAATGAGAAGCAGAATTTATTAATATCTTAATTCAGACATTAAAAAAAATACTAAAAAATTTAAAATCAGTGAATATAATATTACAATAAATTCTAAAATAATAGAAATAATATTAAATAAGCATTAAATGTGAATATAATATTTATACAGAATTAAAAAGAAAATAATATTATTAAATAAGAATTATTAATTATTTGATTACTCGGGGAAAAAATAAATCCTGAAATAATAGTAATAAAATTAAATAAGAATTATTAATTTTTCTATTAGTCGATGAATGTTTAAAACTTAAAAAATTCACTGAAATGAAAACCTCACGGTTAACGGATATACACCGATGAGGACGCATCGAGAGCTCCTGACATAAAATGGCAACACGGCATTCCCGTTTCAAATATGGTTCGTAATGTTTCGTACAAAGGAACAGAAAAAAAAAGGACGGCCAGAGTGTCACTAGTATGACAAGGATGAAAAATGGCCACCGTTTCAGTAGCGGTATTAGTGATGGATAAAGGAAGAGGGGACGAGTATAAACATAATATTAGTTCTCCCCAACCCCACATAGTTCTCGTTCGGAATCGAATTACTAGGGGTGCCAAAAGCGGACTTCAGAAATGTAGAATGTTATTAGTTTCGACGATACAAACAATTCTAGTTTTTATTTAATTAATATTTGTGACTAACCGAATATTTGTTGAATTATTTCTTGAATCAGATGATCGAATTTTGCGGTAACTCAAAAAAATAATAAAAAATAATTTTTTATGTATACAGGGTGTCCCAAGATGTTCCAGACAGCCAATATCTCGACTCTCAGACAAGGTAGAAAATTCAAACAAAAAGTATTTTAAATGGCATCAAAAAGTCTAACAGAATCTGTAGTTAAAATCATGTTTTTAATTACCACACCCCTGAAAAAACTACCCCCAGATATTATTTCAAATGGCACCCTTATATTTTGTTCACTTTAAACGATTCCCCAGTATAATAAGAAATATGTTATGCTCTCAGACAGGGTAGAAAGTTCAAACAAACAGTAATTTAAATGGCATCAAAAACTCTATCAGAATCCTTACAATACAGACAATAAAAAAACATTAACACAAACAACACTCTGAAACATAATAAAACAACATAATAATAATAATTAATAATAAAACATGGTGAATGTGACGGATATTATAATTATTATTTTTAAGGGTTTTAATCGTTTAGAGTGAAAAAATTATAAGGGTGCGATCTGGAGTTTACTTCAAAAATCGATTACTGCCGATGATCGTCGAAGCTTTTGAAAGGAATCTTATTAGTCTAAACTATTGCCTGGAGTTGACAGGAATATAAGAATAAGTATCACTTTGGTTAATATTAATAAAAGTCTGGGTGAGAGGATAAAAAGTTTGAACAATGAAAATATCAATTTGATAATATTAAAAGACACAAAATAAAATATTTGTTTATATTGTATTATGTTTTTTTAACATTAATAAGATTTGATAATATGTGTGTGAAATATTAAATCTGAATTGTAGTTAAAAATAATGAATAAATTACTATGAAAAAATAAAGAACAAATCGGAATACTTAGTACCGTGAAACTAAATGATAAAATCAATTTTTCAGTTTACATCCAATCCACCTCAAGTTATATATGATGATAATCCTTAGCTTCTATATTGATGCCTTCCAAAGGTGTGTGGGTACCTTTTTGGCTTTCAGACCCTTCTCGGCCAAAAATGCGGACTCCGACTTCCAGATGTTATTCTCTCTGCCACATTGTGTTCCGTTCTAGTCGTAAATATCCTCCATAATCGCTTCATCGGTGTAGGGCATTCCTTCTTGAAAATTACGGTTTTTATCAAAAGTGCAGGGTTGTATTTCATTTCAGGAACATAATGAGTACCTTATCTCGTTGATGTGTCAATTGGGGTCCATGAGGGCCCCGAGGAATCGCAAATCAAGCCTAAATCGGAAATACCTGTAACAATGAAACTACAATTATCTCTGAAAATGTTAAAAGTATGAATTAGGTCGCTTCGGATAATATCAATTATAAGAAACATCAGATAGGTATTATAAGGATATGGTATATGTATGGTATATGATTTTCTTTTACATTTTTATTTTATTTCGTATAATTTTAAATTCGTTGGATCTATCTTTTATATAATTTATACCGCACTTAAATAAAATTGTACTCGATTGCTGATTGATAGCCCGTTAACAGACTACTTTCTTAATTTAAATTAGGTGAGTGGGTTGAAAATTCTCCGGTTTCTTGTTAAGCTCCTCTAAATGTATCATTATTTTATCTCAGGGATAAAAGTTCATGCTTAAGTCTAACTGAATCGTAATATAGTGATAGGTTTACATGCAAATAAATTTGTTGGGTATTGTGGAGATAAATTTCGATTATTGGAATATTCGGAAAAAAACAAACTACTATTCGAATACATAATTATATTTTAAAAATGTGGAAAAGCCTTGTGTGCAGGGGCTTTGACGCTCTTGTTCAAACTTTGTCAAATCATATCTCCGAAACTATTGTTTCTCAGAGTTTGGAATGATATCAAAATATTCTAATGATAGAACTGCAACATGAAAGAAATTAAATAAAAAAAAACTGTCATTTAAGAAAAAACATGAGTGCCAAAAATTATTAATCCGAAACCACCAGACTGATTCAACCCCATATCAAACTCATCCGAGATATTCATTCCTCAAAACTACTCTGAAAATTCGATTAACTTACTAAAGTATATATTTCCATCATCGTATGGATTATCCAATTATATTATCACCCAAAAACTATGATATCCTATAATCCTCAAAATTCTACGTTAGCTGAGATTTTTTCATTGGTATTTTGCATTCAATCATACTTCGTTTTCTAGGAAAGAAAGTATTTTATATCATGAGTAACGAATTTTGAATAGAACCAGAAATAAATATGACATTTCTCTTATCGGTATATAGCATGACATGTATGAACACAGTTCATGAAATTCATAGATACACATACGACGTTAATTTTCGATTACAGCATTCTGTGAAAAGATTGAATTACGATTTATTATTGAAAATTTTAAAATTTATATCTTCGAAAGTATTAGCTTGTTAGAGTTGAAAATGATATCAATGAATTCTTATGATGAAATTGCACATAAAAAAATTGAATTTGAAATTTGTAATGTAAAAAAAAATTTCTTTCTTTACTCCGAAACCATCAATTTTGTCCAATAACGAACTCAACCGAGATATTTTTTCCCCAAACCTATTCCGAATACGGTCTAGCCGGACAGAATCGATTTTGACCTCGGATTCTTGATCAGTGAGTCGAATACAATAGTTCAGGACCATTTTCATCCAAAACATTCGAAAATTACAGACATTTGGGCAAATTTATAAGCACTTTGTTCCGAGGAACAAGAACGCCAAAAATTAATTTGACGTATAGGGTCTGGAATTATGTTCGAATAAGAAATTTCTTCTATAATTTCACGTAGTTCGTCTGCGGAATTAACATCATTCAAATTAGACCATCAACGACTATATTCAATTAATCTAAGACATGATTTAGATTCCCCTCTCTATCTACCTAAATTTCTTTGTTTGCATGCATACCGCATCCTCAGGTACCCCTCTAGCCCTCGACCAAATTCGAACGACCCGATATTCACGATGCCGATCGGAAATTGAACGTTTGGGCTTCGACGCAACCACCCTCTCCGCCCCCCACGTCCCTCCAGACAATTTTTTAATTATTTTCTTCAAGCGCCCGCTCCAGCTGTCTATTCCCATCACCCGACAACGCAACGAACGATTCCCCAATTTTCGAGGCTTTCTTTCTCCTAGCACGGAAAACACCGTCCGTCTCTCTCTACCGCTGCCGAATCCGGGAATATCGCCGTCTCAGTCTTTGGAGTTCGTCTCGGCGGCCATATATAATGCGTCATGCTCGCCTGTCTATCTGCTTCCAAAGCCTTAGAACGCCCGCTACTAAATCAATACCGGGCCAGGGACCCCTCTCCCCGCCCGGCCCCGCGGCGCCCCTGTCCTCTCGACGAAAATCCGGAGGCTCATCTTCACTCTCTATATTACACCGTTTCGTCGTCACAGTGGTAGTGGGAGAATTGAAAATTCGGGGGCATTTTCCTCGGTGATAGATGTTTTCCTCGTGGAAACTGGCTTGGCTTGTTCCGATTTTGGTCGACTCGTATGGAATTAATTTTGAAGGTCTTTCCGACTTGAAGACTATGATTTCTTAGGTTAAAATATCTTTGGGCCCATTTAATTCATAACTTGGTCTTATCATTCCCTAAAATTCATCATTCAAGCATTCTTTGCAATCGTGGGGTGAGAAAATTATTCAGCCACCTGAATTTCCATATATATGTCATGTTCCATCAAATAAAAAAAATCCTGTACGTTCAGGGGTTATGTTAGATTAGATTAGATTGGAATCTGACTTGGGGTAGTTTGTCTAATATGCCACCTTTCTGATCTGTGACCCTTTCTATTTACTCTGTTAATCCCTACAAAAAGGTTGTCTATGGCTTCTGCAAACGCGGCAACCGACAACATCGCTGGGAGCATTGGCCATCACGTTTGTTCCCATTGGTGAACGCTCTCTCTATAGTGGTCTTTTCTAAGTCCACAGAAAGATTGTGGTCCAACAACTTTGTCTGTCAATTCATTTCCTACTTGACCACAATGCTCTGGTACTTTGTTGCCCATGACCAGCTGCTTAATGGTATTGCGGTATTCATAGGATAGAGGTAGCTGCGGCTACACAGGGTGGCCTGGCTATCTGTGGAAATGAGTATGGTGATTCCCTTAAGGTTTCTTTTCAAACACTGTCGGTCTTGGACTCATATGTACACCGCTAGTATCTCTACCTATATGACAGAGTGCTGGAGTTATAGTGAGGTGCAGGTTTGATCCATAAATCTTAATCCCCACACCTCTTTCGGTCTTGGCTCCGTAACACAGAGGATCTTTTGTCCAGATTTTTAATGAGGTCCACAGAACTTTGACGGTCACGAACGACTCTTGCAGAGGGTGTCTCGAAATCAGATACAAATGGTTTTGCAATAAGAATTAGCTAGAAGATTTGATCAATTTGGTTCAATATCCTCATATGTCCAACTAGGTTTTCATGAAGCCGTTTTTCACTTCGAGATATTTTAATTGCATCTCGCAGGCATCTCTTTATATGGAGGTGCGGAGGACGTAATTCGAAAAAGACACCTTGATATTCCGTGAAGGTTGTGGATCAAACACCCGTCACACAAATGCATGCAAGCCATTGCAATTTTTTCAAACCTACTACGTATTGTGACTTCTTCTCTTTATTGGATTAGTAATGACCGATTGGTTAAGAAGTGTCTTTCTGCACTTTGACCAATAAGATATTTGCTGTGAAATCGTCCTTCAATCAGTTTTTCCAGAATACTGTGTTCTTGGACAAGTTGTCTTGCCTCCAATTTCTGTGGGACAGAATTATACCCCCAAGCACTTCAAGTCTATCAAGAATTAGCACTTTGCACTGACAGAATGTGTAGAGTGTTTTCTGCTGCCCATTCACATTGTCTATAAGTCGTTTCCTTATCATGGTTGGTGATAAATTACCCCTGACGCCCTGTGGGTGGCGTTATTTCACTTTTGACGATGATAAGGCACCTGTGTGCAGTTTTTGGCGCTCTAGTTCCTCGGAACTGAGTGCTTATCAATTTGCCCAAATGTCTGTAATTTTCGAATATTTCGATGAAAATGGTCTTAAACGATTTGGTTCGACTCACCGATCAAGAATCCGTGGTCGAAATTCATTCTGTCCGGCCGGCCGGTCCGGCCGGCCGTAGGCACGATAACTCTCGAACGGAATGAGCTAGAGAGTTGAAATTTTCAGAGTAGGTTTGGGGGATAAATATCTCGGCTAAGTTCGTTATTGGGCAAAATCGGACAGATGGTTTCGGAGTAACAAAAAAAAAATTTTTTTTTTACGAAACAAATTCCAAATTAAATTTTTTTTAATAAAAAGTTTCATCATAAGAATCCAATCATATCATTTTCAACTCTAACAAGCTAATACTTTCGGAGATATGATTTTTCAAAATTTCAATAATAAATCGTATTTCAACGTTGTCACAGAATGATATTATTATTTATTCTATGTATGAATATGAATTGTCATAATGTCAAATGATGATCTAATCAATCGAAGAATTGTGATCGAAGTGAGAAAAATCTCAGTTGTTTGCTCCGAAATTAGTTTTTCTCAGAAAATTCTTACATTTCGGAACTGAACATGAAGTAAGAGATTAGTGAGTGAAGTAGAGAGTAGTGAGACTGCTTTTCATCCATAGACATAGATATAACTCTCGAACGGAATGAGGTAGGTAGTTGAAATTTTCAGAGTAGTTTAGGGAGATGAATATCTCGGTTAAGTTCGTTATTGGGCAAAATTGGCCAGATTTAATTTGATTTCTTCCATGGTGCTTTTCTCATTCTCATGATTGCTCATTTAATCTTGATAAATAAACTATTATTTGAATTGAATTTCCTTTAGGATGCAGTTCTATTATATGAATACATTGATATAATTCCCAACTCTGAGAAACCAATACTTTCGGAGATATAATTTGTCTGTTTGAACTAGAGCGCCAGAAAGCTCCTGTCCACAGGGCTTGAACCCATTTTTGAAGATGTGATGAACTTCCTAACTGCCTTTGTCCTGCAGTGTTCGTCCAGTAGAAACCTTTCTACCCTTTAACCATTGATCAACTTCCACCCTTAACAGTGAGAGTAATATCCCACATGACATTTCTGGTCAGATTGATACTTGCACCTTCTTTGTAAGGATATCAGCTATGTTGCTCCCATCAGCAGCATGGTGAGCATGGTGAGGTACCACTTCCAGTAATTTGTATTAATTCCAATTGGCCATTCCCATTAAGCGAACTGGGTTTTAGAATGAAACAGGGTACAGGCAATCATCGAGTATAATATATAGATAGCTTGGGAGAGAAAACCCAGAAAGAAACTATTTAATAATGAATATACCTCCCAGTGGTTTAATGACCACTTTTTAAATATTTTGGAAACCATCCCATACGGATACGATTCTTCATTAATCCTCGTATCACCCATATGAACATAAAGCCGATGCCTTTATTATTATTGTAAAGAGTTGGAAATGATTACGCTAATAGGAGAAAACATGAATATGGTCCAGAGTGAACTAGAAAAATGTTGATGAAAAAACAAATTTAGAATTAATAAGTAGTAAATATTTCCAGGTATTATTGGAGTTCTTGAATTAAAATGCAGATGAACACCATAAACGTTCAAGTAATATTGCGTGGGTATTTTTTGTACTGTTTTATTCATAATTCATAACCACAGTCCCGAAGATAAATTTATGTATGTGATAAATCTAAAACACGCTATTAACTAAGTGATTTCCATACGTTTTATTTGGCACATAAATTATATCCAACGACTACGAAGATTGCAGCTTCGACATAAAATAAAAATAAACCTAAAGTAGTCATAAAATGCGGTAACACTCATTACAAGGGTGTAAGAGGGGAATTAACAAGGCGCTTAGAGCCTCCCGATGTGGTTATGGAAGCTTGCAGGATCTGAGCAGGGGATTAAAGCAAACTCAGATATGTGGGGTAGTAGACTGCTTTCTGGTCACGTTTTCATTTATTATCTAGCAATACCGGGTGATTCAATAGCAGGTTCTCATTCAAATGTAAAATTGAACGTTTATGAACTTAATGTATTAATTTAGATGGGCAAGTAGGTAGTTAATACATTGACATAAAACGTTGTGAATGTTAAAATAGTTTTAATCATTTCCTGGGTTGAATTGTAGTTTGATTAAATGAAAATTTGAAGAAAGCATTAAATTTGAACCAACCAAACTCAAGAATATTGAAATTGAAAGAATATATTATTTCAGTACGTTTCAAAATTGATTCCATTGAATTTTAATTGTTTAAAATAAGTACTGTTAAAATGAGTGAGTTAAAATCTCAACACATCCAGTATGAAAATGAACAACAACTAATCGAAAATGGATTAACCTACACTATTTCTCATGTAATGCAGTATATTTAACTATATATATTACATCAGCGCTTTTGATACCGGTCTGTCATACAGATGGCTACAAAATCAGTTCTCTTCCATAAGTACCAACCTTCAGTTGTCAAAATTTCTTGACGATATGACGCTTGGTTTAAGTAGGGGTGGTTTTATTGAAATATCTTTTGAAGAATGAATTTTGAGTCATAATAAAACATTGTTCTTTGATAAGGAAAAAGTGGGAAAGCCCTGAGGACAGGAGCGCTCTTGTTCAAACTTTGACAAATTATATCTCCGAAAGTATTGCGAACCCAATTTGAATTAATTTACAAAAGTATCTATTGCCATCAGCATGTGGATTATCCAAGGGCATTATATTACCACCAAAAAACTATAATATGATATAATTCTCATAATTCTACGATAGCTGAGGTTATTTCATTGGTTATTTTGCATTCAATCATACTTTTTTTCTAGAACAGGTAGGCTATTTTATATAATGAGTAAAGAACCAGAAATAAATTCGACATATCTCTTATAGAAACCTAAGATGAAATGTATGAACACAGATCATATAATAATTCATAGATAGAATAATTACAGCATTTTGTGAAAACATTGAAGTTCCATTTATTATTGAAATGAAAGTTTCAGCTTGTTAGAGTTGAAAATGGTATCAATGGATTCATAAAATGAACTGCATCCTAAAAAAAAATTGAATTTGAAATTTGTAATTTAAGATATTGTAATTTGTAATATAAGATATTTAAGATATTTATCTACTAAAACCTACTCTGAAAATTTCAACTGTCTAGCTCATTTCGTTCGAGAGTCATCGCGTCTACGGTCGGACAGAATCGATTTTGACCACGGATTCTTGGTTTGAGAACATTTTAAACCAAAAATTCGAAAATTACAGACATTTGGGCAAATTGAAAGCACTCTGTTTTGAGGTACAAGAGTGCCAAAAAACACTGTCTAAATGAAATCCAAGAAATACTGGGAAAGCCCTGTAGATAGGAGCTTTGGCGCTCTTGTTCAAACTTTGGCAAATCATATCTCCAGAAGTATTGGTTTCTCAGAGTTGGGAATGATATCAATGGATTCTAAGGATAGGAATCATAAAAGAAATTAAACTAAAAAAAGTGTCATTAAAAAAAAGAGTGCTGAAAATATTATTCGGAAACCACCAGTCCGATTCTACCCAATAACGAACTTATCCGAGATATTCATTGCTCAAATCTACTCTGAAAATTATATTATATCAATTGAAACTTAGACAATATTGTAGTTTTGGTTTTACTGGAGATATTCTGAACCCAATTTTATTAACTTACCAAAGGATATAGTTCCATCATCATATTGATTATCCAAGGGCATTATAATTCTACTTTAGCTGAGGTTATTTTGCATTCAATCATCTCTTGAAGATGACATTATTATTATTATTATTATTATTATTATACTGATCCTCCTGGGTCTTCCACAAGGAGACCCCTCATAAGCTCTAAGAGCTTGCCCTGAGTTAGGAGAACCAGTTGTGTTCTGTGTAGGCTTTGTTACTGTGTCCTTACGCCACCTTAGGCACAGCACTGTTAATTTTTGACCCAACAGCGAATGGTGGCGATTACCGTGACTAGAACATTTCTTTCCTAGCCTCGGAATTGAACTTGGGGCTTCCGCTCCCAAGTCAATTACTCTACCACTGAGCCAATCGCACATGTTGACATCTATGAAGACAGATCATGAAATTCATAGATATCAGATACAAATACGGAGGTTAATTTTCTTTTCGCGCATTTGAAGTACTACCACTAATTAAGGTGTTGTGATAGCAAATGGGACAGAGTTTGCGCAAGTTAATTCATATTATTTCAAACTGAAGTTGCACCTTTGTTGTATAATAAGAACAGTTTAGAATGTCTCAAGAGAATAGAAAGGATATAACATACACTTGCATTTGCATAAATATCGGTAGATGATCTTCACATTGGCACTATTGATATTAAGAAGTGGATAGTGGAGACACTTTTAGTAAACCGTGTATATTCCACAAATTCAGAAGTTCCCGGAATCGATCGTCGTGGGAAATTTACACCAGGTCATCCTAATTCCTAGATTTCACTCGCGTCAATTCTCGGAAAAGCTTGCACCTTGTTTGGTTGCATTTCTTCGGCCGATCCGATTGGCACATGAGCTCGCTCTCTCCACCGCATCCCCCCTCACCCCTCGTCTTTTCCGTCTGTCGTTCGCTCTCCGCCAGCCTCAATCTGGCGAAGTCCCGCGTCTGTGATCTGAATGCTAATTCTGTGGAGCGGATCGTGTTTTCTGTGTTCCGTACCGACAGACCGGAACAGGCGATATATCTCTTTTTTGCGACATTTTTTATTTCTTGATCGATCCTTTATCGGCGTTTGCTACGTGTCCTTTTACGGTGTCGTCATATGTCGTACTCCAATCAAAAGTACGGTTTTCTCCGGTTTTAGGTACCGGGTGTTTTCAAATAAGAGGACTTTCAGAACCTATTTAACGGTCTGAAGAGTTCATGGTAAATCAAGTATTGCAATCGTTTGGGATTTTGTGCTCTCGTACTGGTACACCATCATTTAATGTATTTTTTTTTTAATTTGAATTCAATACTCTCAAAAGATTACAAGGGACAACCTGAATTTACCATAAAATTTGTAATAAGCGTCATATAGGAGACTTGTGGGAGGTGAGTTCGCAAATGGTCACGAGTCGCCTACTGGGTCCGAAAATATTACCATTTATAACATTACCTCCTTGATATTGAGGAAACACATATCCAACGAAGTTTCAACCAATAATTCGTCGGCTGAGAAGAGTCATCGCTTAGCTCAATTATTGTTCAAAGTGAGTTGTAGACGCTTCTTCATTAAAATTTAATACTATCAAAAAATTATTGTGACAAATATAATCAAATTTGTAATACGCCTCATATAGGAGACTTGTGGGAAGACAAGTTCGTAAATGGTCATGAGCCACCTACTTGATCCAGAAATATTAACATTTATACTTTATCTTCTCAATATTGAGGAAACACATATCCAATGAAGTTTCAACCGAGAATTCGTCGGCTGAGAATCGGCATGGCATAACTCAATTTGTGGTCAAAGTGAGTTGTTGACGCTTTTCCATTGAAATTCAATACTATCAAAAGATTACATAGGACAAACATAATCAAATTTGTAATATGCCTCATATTGGAGGCTTGTGGGAAGACAAGTTCGTAAATGGTCATGAGCCCCCTACTGGTCCAGAAATTTTTCCATTTATAACTGAAATATTGAGGAAACAATTATCCAACGAAGTTTCAACGGAGAAATTGTCGCCTGAGATGCGGCATCGCATAACTCAATTTTGGTCAAAGTGAGTTGTTGACGCTTTTGCATTAAACTTTAATACTATCAAAAGATTACATGGGACAAACATCATCAAATTTGTAATACGGCTCATATAGGAGACTTGTGGGAAGATAAGTTCGTAAATGGTCATGAGTCGCCTACTGGGTCCAGAAATATTACCATATATAACTTTAGCTTCTTAATATTGAGGAAACACATATCCAACGAAGTTTTAACCGAGAAATCGTCGGCTGCAAGAAATTCTTCGTCTGACCACAATCCTGGATGGAATATAGTAGATTTCTCTTTTTTGACTTGGAGCACACTCCATTATTTTGTCCACCATGTTCTCAAAAATTTCTCTGGTGAGCCTGAAATGCATTTATAGATTCAGTTATTTATTCAGTGTAGCTTAGGTACAACATTTTTTATTTCTCTTATACATTTCGATACAAGTGTTCCTAGGTATAATTTTTTTAATTTTTTCAACAATTTGACATTGCCGATTATCCAGCCTTCAGTACGGATGATGATATCATGAACAATACCCATAAGCAATTTTTATTTTTTGATATGACGCACCTCTGGCGAATATCCATTGATGAAGTCACAACATTGGATTAAACCCGCTATATCGCTTTTCTCAGATTCGGATTCCTCCAATAAATAAGCCCGTGACTCCTGCACACCTTTTTCCAACGTTCTTCTATCACTGGTGATTGAACACGTAACGAAATATCGGAGCAACATTAATACATCCTGCGTCTACACATGCAGACGCGCTAGGTCGACGCCGGGAGAGGGAGCTCCTAAAGCTGTCAGTGTTGATCGTAAAGCTTTCATTTCCAGATTTCTTTCGGCTCTTTCAACTGCTGAAAAATACACGGGAGATCGTCCGGTATCCCACGTTCGATTTGTTTCACATTAAGGCGTTTATTGCCGACTGCGGATTCTAAAGGGTTTTCCAATAAGAGGTGTTATTTTGAATAGCCCGTTATTTCGGTAGATGTCACTTTTGAAGCTGTCATTTCTTGACATTTGACAAGTAGAAACTACGCCATTAATAAAAATGGAACGACACACGCTTCAAGAAAGCTTTGAAATTATTAAAATACACTATAAAAATGGTGAAAATTTGGCAGAGACGGTTCGTAAAACTCGAACATTTTTGGGTCGTCGTGAAGCACCTTGTCGGACCGCAATAAAGAAATTGGTGGAAACATTCGAGCTGTTGGGACAAGACATCGGTCTTTAACGGCACCCCACAGGAAGAAGTCCAGCGGTGTCAAATAGCAGCTACGCGCAGGCCAATTGACATTTCCTGAACGGCTGATTAAGCGGTTGTTAAACTTGGTGCGCAGAAGGTCGATCGTAGGTCGGCTTGTATGGCATGTGGCGCCATCTTGTTGAAACCAAAGGTCGTCCACATTCATAGCGTCGTTTTTAGGCCATAAAAAGTTGGTCAACATGGCTCTGTAGCGTTCGCCATTGATGGTAACAGCGTTGCATCATTTTCGAAGAAAAATGGGCCAATTATGCCACCACTCCAAAATCCACACCAAACTGCGACTCTTGGAGGATGCATTGGTCTCTCTACGATTGCGTCTGGCTGTTTCGAACCCCAAATCCGGCAGTTTTGCTTGATCACATATCCGCCGAGATGGAAATGCGCTTCGTCCGAAAAGATGATTTTTCGACCAAAATGGACGTCATTATTGAGCTGGTCTATAGCCCACACAGCGAACTGATATCGAAGCGGATGGTCATTTGCTTTCAACTCCTGAGTCATCTGGATCTTATAGGCGAATAATCCGAGGTCTTTGTGCAGTATTCTCCTCAGGCAGGTGCGACTAATGCTCAGTTGCTGCGATCGGCGTCGAGTTGAGGTCGTCGGATTCTGTCTCACACTTTGGGCCACAGCCTCAATATTCTCGGGTGTGCGCACTGTCCGAGCCCTGGGACCACTTCTGTCATCCACTAACATCCCTTTCTCACGAACTTTCTTCGCCAATTTGCGTATAGCGCCTTCGGTGGGTGCTTTATCACGACCCATATTTCTTTTTAAAAATCGCACAGTTTCGGCGACACAGCACTGACTTTGAAAATATGTTTTTAAAATTTCAAAACGCTCTTCAAGAGAAGACATGTTGTTTCGTGCCGTGGACTGCATGGCTAATGAACTGTAAAAAATTCGGGTCTGTAGCTCGTTTGCCGTTGTCATACGACGAAATTTAAAAACGTACCAACAGATGGCCCACCCGTTATTACTTTATCACATGTCCGGTATCATGAATGCTATAATTTAACATTCAACACAATATTACAAAATGGTTCTTTCTGGGTTTTCTCTCCCAAACTCTGAAAAATATCTACGAAATTTAAATGAATTACAGAATTCAACGTATAGCAACAACTCATCCGATTTGGAGAACGTGTTCCGCCCGAACGAAAAACAATGAACCCCGAGAGAAAACCAATTTTCCAAGGGAAACCCCGTAAACCAAGGAGTCAATAACATGTTTTGACGTTGCGAAACTAGCTAGGCAAACTTTTTAATCACAATAAAACGCCATCCGGCTAATTACGAAGCCGTAGTTGCCGCCCGCGCCGTCCGGGGCGCCACCGTCTAACCAGATTTCAAATTCAGATAAAACACTGCCAAAATTTCGTTTTCCCGCTTTTCGGCGATAAATTATCGGCGAGAGTCGGCCGACGTGGGGCGTCCGGATTAATTCATCTCTTTCAGATTAACCGTAGTGAACTGACGTTGGCGTGAGGGTTTTTTTGGATATGGCGGGCGGAAAACGGCAGGGAAGCGGGCGGAAGATGTATTCGGATGCTGGATTGAAGTCGGCTGATCAACACGTTTAGCGAGGCGTGAAAGGAATTTCGTAAGTAAGGTAAGGTAAGTGGCGGTGGATTCGATCAAGAGAAATCGAGTTTTCCTCGGGGTAATCATTGAGCAGTTTCATGACACGAGGAAGGAGAATTATACATCCGGATGAGTCTTTGAGTTATACCGGGTGACCCACAACAGACGCGGAGCTCTATTTGAGGAAATAAATGAAGATATTTTGAGAATATTTTTTTTTTGATGTGCGTAGGGTGTTCAAAAACACAATTTGAAATTATTTTCCCATATATAGGGTGTTCGAAAACAAAGATATAGACCAAAGTTACATTTTTTTTTAATGTAACCCCCAGTATTTGACCTCAAAAATGGAATGGCAAGCTTAAATTATAGTGAGTTTTTTCAGATCACTTTATACCTTAGAAGCAGCATTTACGAGAAAATGGCGAAAAATTGAAAATATGCAGTTTTTGCGTGATCTGGGGAACATCGCGTTATAGTTTTGCCCAAATGTGAAATTTAATTCTGTGGTGCCGTCCGGCCGTTGCCACGATAACTTGAGCACGGAAAGAGCTAGCGACTTGAAATTTTCAGGGTCGGTGGCGCATCCAAATACGACGGACAAGTTCGTTAATGGGCATAATCGGCCCAATGGTTTACGAGTAATAATTTTGTTTTCAACCAAATTAAATCCGATCAAATTCAAACTTGGTGAATAGTTGTAGAATATAGACCTTAGCACGTTTGTGAAATTTTGTGAGAATCGTATCGCTAGAAAATTATTAAAAAATTATTAAAAAATATTTTTGTTGTCACGTAAACCTGAGAACGGAAAGAGATAGCGGCTTGAAAATTTCAGGTTAGGTTGTGCATCTGAATGCGATATTCGAGTTTGTTTATGAGCATGATCGTCCAAACGGTTTTAGAGTTATAGCCATCTGAAATTTTCTGAAATTTGGTTGTTTTTTGTTCCCTATTAACTCGAAGAATACAAAACCGATTGAATTCAAACATGGTTATTAGTTGTAGAAATGCCAACGTGAAAATTCTTGCAGAATTTCGTGAGGATGGTATAACTAGAAAATTAAAAAAAAATAATTAAAAATAATTGAAAAAAATTCCATATATCATAAACTATTCGCGGTTTCGTAAATTTTCCGCGATTTAGCTGGCAATAATTTTCGTGACGCTACTTGCGCTGCTTCTATCAACTCCGGTGGAGTCAGAGAAAACTCAGAATCAAACATTTTTAACTTTATAGTATTCAAAATAACTACTAAACAATTACTGAGTTCGCAATTTTTGAATCAAATCACAAAATTAAATTGACAGATATTTGATTACACTGAAGTTTTCCTTAGCAACGCAGGTCTAATAGCTTACTAGTTTAACAATTCAAATTTCATATGGATAACATAGTGACTTTAATATATTGTAATAATATGTTCTATCACTATTAAATCGTCGTTTTTCCTGTCACAGAAAAAAATAGTGTATTATACACGGGAAAATTATTAGATTTCAGCTCTCGGTTTTCAACATAACCTCGAGCTAAAATCTAATACTTTTTTCCCTTGTATAATAAATAAATATTTTCTTCTGTAGCTTTAACATGAACTTGACAGTTCGAAATTTTATGTTCAGAATATGTACCTTGTTTCCAAAAATACCTACAAAGCCGATCGAGATGAAATTCGGTTGTAGAATAGCGGATTGGAGGTGAAAAAAACCTTTCTGAACACAAATATCAAAGAACTGTCACTTTGAGAAACGTCATTAAAAAGTTATACCTATCGAAGGATCTTATTAAAAAAACACCCAATATATCAGTAACGCTAATAGTAAGACCATATACCATTATGGGTTAACGAATTGAAATAACATTTTATGCAATGGTCGTTCATAAAAATTTACCGTCAAAACCTCTATGATTTATGTGTCCACTAAATGAATTATACAAGCGTATTTATATAAAAGACCAGGTAAGAACTACGGAGCAAATTTACGAACAACAAATCACTTTATTTATAAACACCTTGCTCGAAAATATGGGAACGTCCAAAACGTTTAAAAAAAAAGAAAATATGTCACGCTCCTCTGTACGATCAAAGAGCGTCCAGTTGTTGGAAAAATTATCCACGATCTCAAACGTAATTTTGTTTGGATTTTTATGATATATCCTGTGATGTTTCCAACTAATGGAGCTGCCGTAAATCGTCGTGGTAATTTTTCAATGTCAGGGCGTCCCAGAAAATCGTAACATATGTGCGGTTGGAGTTGCCAGACTCTCGAAGTATCGGAATATAATTTTTGGAGGTGAGGGAAAAGTTTCAGCAATTGATTACTAACTATTTTTGTTCGAGGTGATTGTAATATTAGAGTTTTCGTTGTTATTTCTGGCAACTCAATTAATTTAATTCAGGAGCAACTGGAAAAAGGAATAGTTAATAACCTAAAACGTGCAGAAAGTGCCATTGAGCAGTTCTAGATTTAAACTACACTGCGCAAAAAAATTAACGCACATTCTGAAAATCTCAATTTTAATGAAAGTTAACTCTACATTGACCTTATAACTTATTTTTTATGTTCTCTCGGGAAGGTTTTGAACGAAACAAGACATATTAAATGGAAGAAAAATTCAGGATTTCACCGAATCTTATGTGAAAGAAGAGAAATAAACAATTTTCAAAATACTGGAATGCTGATAAGTGATTTAATACTTGGTATTTCCACCCCTTGCGTTAATTACTGCTCGGCAACGACAGTTCATACTCAAAATGAGTGATCTTAAAATGTTCTGATCTAATCCTTCCCAGATTTCTCTGAGTTGGTATCCTAAGTCATTAAGAGTAGCTGGATGATTTTCTGAACTTCTCAGCCTTCTATTGAGGTTGTCCCAAACCTGCTCAATCTGATTGAGATCTGGACTTCTTGCTGGCCATTCCATTCGAGAGACTTCAACCATTTCAAGGTACTCCTGAACGATGCGCGCACGATGGGGTCTGGCATTATCGTCCATAAAAATGAAATTTTCACCAATGTATGGGGCAAATGGCACTACATGCTCTTCAAGAATGTTCCTTATATACCTATCAGCATTCATAGCTCCATTATCAACGACCACTAGGTCTGTGCTACAGTCAAAGATATTCCACCCCATACCATAATCGATCCTCCCCCGAAACCAGTAATATTCAGGAAATTGCACTGAGCATATCTTTCATGTGGACGTCTGTATACAAGGGAACGTCGATCACAATGGTAGAGGCAGAATCTAGACTCATCTGTGAACAGAACTCTTTCAGAATCAGCCTCTTCCCAATGGATATGCTCTCTCGCAAAATCCAAACGCGCCCTTCGATGGGCTGGGGTAAGAGCTGGGCCTCTTGCCGCGACACGAGGCCTTAAATCATATTTTCTGAGGCGATTTCTTATTGTCTGAGTGCTAATTTGCTCCCCATGAGTTTGCTCAAGCTGATTTTGAAGGAGACGAGCGGTTGCAAAACGTTGTCTCAACGAAGAAACTCTCAAGTAACGTTCTTGAATGGCAGTTGTTACCCGTGGTCCACCCTGTCCTGGTCTTCGGACATTCATACCTGTCTCCCTGAATCGCTTCAGCATTCTGGACACACTTGTATGGGAAACTCCAAACCTTTCTGCAATTCTTGTGTATGTCCACCCTTCTTCTCGCAAAACTACCGCTTGGGCACATTCCTCTTGGGTCAAATTGTGTGTTTCGCGTTGCATAGCGGTCGAGTGTAGAAAATCAAACGAAAGAAAAACTATTGATCACTAGAATTGATCGAGAACAACTGATTTCAGAATGGAGCCAATACATTCAAAATCTGATAATCTCATCTTTTTTTATTCCTGCTGGGAAAAAACATCTGTATTGAAGAAAAACGTTGAAAGTGATTAACATATGCATGCATAATTCTGATAAAAATAATTATCATTGAGAACACCTTCAGTTGTAGAATAAATTTGAGATTTCCATAATGGGCGTTAATTTTTTTTGCGCAGTGTATATCGGATCTACATTGTTGGAAATATTGGGAATAGTATATTATTTCAAAAGAAGGAGAAGTGTCACTTTTCATGGTGAGCTCGAGTTTACCCGCCGAACAGAGTAGGTGAGTAATTGAAAGAGAGCCATGAAGAGTCTCTTCTTCTCCGAATGAAATATGTTATTTTATTTTCAAACGTTTTGAAATTCATAAAAATCTGAATATCCACATTTGGATTAATTTACATTTATGCACAGAATTCTATCCATTTACGATCGTTATAATTGAGTCTATGGAACATTTAACTTGTTACGGTTGCCACGCAAAATCCATTCTGACAGATATAAGTAAAAGCCAGTGTAGTACCAGGATGGGCGACCGTCTGGCTAAAACATTGAACAAGCGTGCAGAAACAGATTGATCTCATGCCAGTGCTTTTCCGAGTTTTTTCGCCTCATTTCGGCCATGATCCACTCGGTTTAAACGCGAAATGAGCGACAGGAATGATGAAGAGAATAATTGCGACTATACGGAGCACTTTGTTAAACTTTTATCACATTGTTAAGCACTGATTTATACACTACAAGACTGACTTAATTGAATATCTCAACTCCAACAATATCGTTGTAAATTGCAGTGCGTATACCCAGACCTCTCTTCGATATGCTTATTTATTACCGCTCGGCACATTGAATTTGTCATTGTAAATTTCTTTATTACCGACAGAGTCAATAAAACGTTCATGTTTTATTAATAGTGGTCTCTGGCCGGGTTTATATTTTCAAATTGTCGATTTCTTGCTACTTCATGAACCTGGACTCATTGGATTATTTATAAATGTATGGTAGTGGGCCGGCGAAACTGATTTATGGCGATTTTCATTGACAAGTCAATTTCTTACTGACATATGGAGCCCGGCATGGGTGTACGGATACACCTTGGAATATTTTTGACGTTAAGTGAATTATTCCTTGTCAGTACATACGCAACGATCGGTTTCGTGACCAAACGCCGAGCCTTTTTTGTGACCTGGTTGTATACTGGGTGTTTTTGCGATGTGAACCTTCTGGTGATTTGTTTTTTTTTATCTATTGCCTCTTCTACCGGGCAATATGTGTAATACTGAGGCATTAACATCAAAATATGTTGTTTTAGAAATTATTTCGTTAGTAAATCCCTCAGTAATCTCCACAATTCACAATAAACTTTTAAAAAAAATCGACTAATATTTGTCATTGATCTTCCAAGCTTTTCATTTGGATCGCTGCACTTTGAGTGTTGAAAATAAAGAGAATATTCCTCAACGATATTTGGAAGGATTTACATTAAACTCGGAATATGTGACATTCTTCTAATACTCAATATACAGGGTGAGTCTTTGAGTATTATATTAATTCTTACTATAGATTCTTCTCATCAAATAAATCACTTTTTCAGATTCGGTTTTGATAAAAAGATACAGGCTGTTGAAATTACAGAAAAAATTTGTATGTAGCTTTGACATGGATATTCATAATGAAATAAATTTTCATGTGAAGTTTTTTATAACAATGACACATGTTCTACGTAGTTTTTTCCTACTTCTAATATTTTCCTAGTTTGAGACCCGCGGATGAAACTAAACGAAATTAGCATGAGGAAAGTAGATTAAGTGTATCAAAAGAAATCAGCAAAGGGTACTGTTGGAGGTATATTCATCATTAAATGGATTCTTTTTTTTTTTTCTCTCCCAAACTCTGAAAAATATCTATAAAATAAATAATTAATTATTTTGTGATTGGCTTCTGCGTAAGAAAAACAAGATATTTCTCAGAAGCAATCAATCGAACAATGTTGCCTAACAAATAACAACGAAACAACATCAACGAAGAAACAACAATATCGTAACGTTTCGGAGTCAATATCAGACTCCTCCGTCAGACACTGAACGAAAATCTTCAGAATTTTTTCGTTGACAATTATCGAATTTCAGAATAACTATCAACAAAATAATTCTGAAGATTTTCGTTCAGTGTCTGACGAAGGAGTCTGATATAGATTCCGAAAAGTTACGGTATTGTTGTTTCTTCGTTGATGTTGTTTCGTTGTTGTTTGTTAGGCAACATTGTTCGATCGATTGCTTTTGATAAAATATCTTGTGTTTCTTACGCAGAAGCAGATCACAAAATAATACACTTTTTATTTTATAGATACTTTTTCAGAGTTTGGGAGAGAAAACCCAGAAAGAAACCATTTAATGAGGTATCATAAGAATCTACTATCATTTAAGAAAATTAAATTACTCTTCATAATTTCTCCTGAATCACTTCTTTGTTGGCATATTATAAAATCTGAGTATTTGCCTTATTTTGGTTGGTCCGCTCCTGACCTAGGATGACCTTGAATCGATGTATTTCTACGTTGCCTCACTTGCTTCTTTTCACAATATTTAGATAAATCATGCTCCTCGATTAAATAATATACCAAAGCTTGGAACACAGTTTGACAATATCGTATGCGAACGGCAAACAGAGATACATATAAAGTCTAGGATCCCGTGATTTTCTGTGAACGTGATCTACTAATTATTGTGATTATTTTATCAGTTGGAATCACATCTGAACTTTTAGATTTGATATTTTCTAGGAGATGAATGGATAAATGGATATTTATGGAATGATAAAAACAACATTTCAAGAATGGTCGATGATCAAATTATTTATAATCTTATAGCGGAAACAACTGATGGATATTAAATGAGAGTTAAGTCGGAGTTCATTGTTTCATTAAAGAATTTTGTGTTAATAATTTTTGAAAGTGTGTTTTTCTAGTTTTCTAGTTATACGATCCTCACGAAATTCGGCATAAGTCTTCGTGTCGGTATTTTCAAACTTACTACCTAGTTTCATAATTTCTCCAAACCCTCTGGAGTCCACCATTATAACAGGAAATGATGTATACTTTTATGCCTTATTTCTGGTGGAACTATTTATTAATGACTACAAAAATTGTCTGCTCTTCTAGTTTCGGTGGTACAAACTCGCCATTTTCGAGAGCTGAGTAACAAGACAATTGCAAAGGGAAAACAATTTACTGTTTGAAATTGTTTTCCCTTTGCAGTTGTCTTGTTACTCAGCTCTTGAAAATTGCGAGTTTGTACCACCGAAACTAGACGAGCAGACAATTTTTGTAGTAATTAATAAATAGTTCCACCAGAAATAAGGCATACAAGCATAAATCTTTCCCCACCTAGTTTTAATCCGATCAGATCAGTATTTTTCTAATTATTGAGAAAACACAATTTCAGGGGATATAACTCCGAAAGCACACGGCGGATTTGGCCCATTAACGATTTTAATCAGTGCATTTGGACTCCAAACGTACTCGCAGATTACAACTCTCTAACTAATTTTGTTCGAGAGTCGAAACTAACTAATTTTCGGTGAACAACACATATGTCTTTGGTCAAGTGCGTAGCCAGGAATTAATTTCGGGGTTGGGTTTTGAAATAGGAATTAATTTCGGGGGGGGGGGGGGGGGGTTGGGGGTGTAAGGGTCACTTTCAGCAGCAAAACATTTTTTTTTAAGAGAAAAAATAACATTTCGCGGGGGGGTTTGAACCCCCAAACCCCCCCCCCCTGGCTACGCCCTTGTCTTTGGTCAAAACGATAGTTCACGCAATCTCCGTTAGAGGTCGCGACAGAATACACAATAAATTTAAGTACCGACTGTCAAGAATATTTCACCACGCAAAGAAACGCAGATCTCTATGTTATCCTAGCGTGTATACAAGAAGCTGGCGTCAAAAATAATGGTGACACATTCCAAATACGTCATTCAGCCGTGTTCCCCTGTACAAATCGCACCTTCGACGTTCTCACGGGGCAGACGTAATTAGAAAATTCAATTAACGGCAATCGCGAGCATTTGAGGTTATGAAAACTGACATATCCAGTACAACGTTACGGTCCAGCACTCCTCGGCATGACTTTAATAACCTACTTAATCGCCTAATAGGTTTCCAATAACCTTTTTAACGACATTCCCATGGTGACATGGAGAACCTGTTATATCAATTAGGGGATAACTTCCTGGTTTTGAACGGTCTGAAGTATGCTGATATTTTCGAATTAATTATTAGTTTTGATTTGATACGGATGCGTAATCTTTAATACAGATGTAATAAGTGGGGGAAGTGGTTTTGTTTGTTATCTTTTCTATGCTCGCATAGAGGATATCCTGTTTTGGAAAGAATAGGGAGTGAAATGTGTCAAAAATTAACATTGCGTTAACCACAAATTTAACAATGGATGATAAGAATCAACATTTACTACCACGTTTTATATCTTCAGAGATAACACATCTTGAGAATACTAGTATTTGAAATGAAAAATAACTATTTCCATTTTGTATTTAAATACTTCTTTAGAAAAACATTTTGTATTTTATAGAGGTAAGGACATATCTTGTATTTGCAAAATGCAAAATACTTCATTAGTAATTATTTATAAATAGGATGGGTCTTAAAAGTAATTAAATTATAACTCATTAACATTCAAGGAAACAAGGTATCGTATAGCCATACAATTGATCATATCAGCACTAACATTGTGCGACAATAATCATTGATTACAAATGCTCATACAAAAAAAGTATTCTTTTACTACGAGCGCATGATTAACGCATATTAATTTATTTATATATTTTTCTTTACACGTCATCCCTTATAAAAATCAATATATAAACTACTAAGGAAATGCGCTCTTGTCTAAAATATCTCGATATGTATAAAGAGGCTCATTCAAAAAAAAGTGATTTCGACTTCAGTTTTACGATTTCTTTTTCTAAACAAAACGTAGTAGCCTATACTTTTAAATAATTATAGCATTAAATTAATATCTTTTGTTTTAAAAAAATTTGAAGAAATTAAAAAAACAAGTACAAATTTTTGTTATTTTAGGGTCAATATTCGTAGCTCATCGATACCCCTATTTCACTTTAATTACTTACTTAAATTCCAAGCTTACTAATAAAATAAAAAGTTGAAAACAATGAACATATTTCATTTTAATAATTTTGGAAATATGCATTCTCCATTTATTATTTTTAATTAGTATTCATTGGTATAGGGTTAGAGAAAACAGCGTTTTGGAGATGAATATCTCGGTTAAATTCGTTATTGGGCAAAACATGCCTAGTGGTTTCGGAGTAACGAAAAAAACTTTTTTTTACATAATAAATTTCAACTTGTTCGACTTGATTCGTTATCACATTGCGATATTTTCCCAATATTTCCAATAATATAGATCTGATCGAGTTCAAAAGGTTTTGAAGACTCCTGCAGAATTTCAGCGATATCCGACGGACAGTTTCTGAGATATGGAATTTTTTTAAATAATTTGTTTTAAATTTTGTAGTTATGGGATCCTCATGAAATTTTGCAAATGTCTTCGCGTCGGTATTCAAAAAACAGACGAAAGCGCACCAAAAAGACTTTTCGATGATATTTCGAGTGAATAATGAACACATCAGTTTTGAACCCTGAAGCAACACCAATTTCTTATCCAGAAACACGTGACTACTTCCCGAAACGGTCACGGTCGGCCTCCTCCCCAGACGCGCTCGGGGAATAAACACAATCGCCTCCGATAGATCCGTAATGCCCCTCCAAAACGGGAGAAAGTAGAGAGAATAACGGCGTGGGGACGCATGAGCATTGGCGTCGCGGCGCTTAACACAAGTGCCGGATTACCGCCGACGTTCCAGCATCCCCATTCAGCGCCGGTATCGCGAGGTCGCCGTTCATTCGTCGTCACATCCACCATACCAAGCTGATAAACGCCCGCGGTGACCGCGACAATCGACGACGTGTAACCGACCGCGCCATCTATTGGAATACCGCCGAGTGCGTCGGGAAAACTATCGCAACAATTCATCTCGTAACCCGGTTTATAGGTTGGCTTATTGCGGCGCGCAAAAAGGCTGCTGTTGCGTTTGTTCGACTTTTTTCGCGACTCACGCTCGCAATTTGTCATTCAGGCCGCATTCGATACAAATCGATGACTGGGCAAAAACTGGTCGCCTTCCCGGCATTATAGAGATGTCAAGCGGTCGTCTGAGGCGGCGATAAAGCGTGCAAGTTCAACTGGTATTCGTCCGCAACGTTGCTCTTTCAACGCTTCTCTCAGCCTCCCATTGTTTTAAACTAACGATGGGGGTATTTATAATCGCGACAATCTCAATTAGGTCGACGACGACGATGCAGTCGCGATTTTCGAAGTAGTCGTAGTTATGTCGTATGGGGTAACGGCGATTTATGTGCGTATCGTAGCTGGATGTAAACGGTGATTTTCGATGTCGATTTATGAGGGACTGTAAAGCTCACGTGGTAGAGTTTGTTTTGAGGTTTCGAGGGGTAAAATGGTACGGCGCAAGAGGAAACCGGACTCGCTTGTTATGGTGTTTCGGCTGTCTTGAGGTCCTGCAGGATAAGGGACGTCGTGAACGGTGAGTTTTCGGCAGGTTTCGGTCCAATCTTTTGTTGGACCGATAAGCAATAAACGGGAGAAATCTCTAAGAAACGTATTCTCTGTTATCCTGAAAATTCTCCAGGATTTACAGTTGATTATATGGGTCCATGTGAAACAAGAAGTTAAAACCCTATCTTTCAAGATCTTTAGTTTCCTACTCCTAATCTGTCTTGAAGGGATTGGCAGAATAAGTTCAATAGGAAAGATGCTGCAAGTTTTTTCCAAGTTTATTACTTACTTCTCAAGATATTTTAATTCAGTCTTGATTATTGGCGGAATACTAATCGTGTCCCCTCGAGGTATTCTTCTTTTGTTCAAGCATTAAAACAGTAGATATTATTCCAAACTACATGCAACTTTTATTTATTATTTTTCAATTCCAACCACCAAGTTTCAACCCATAATTTAATTGATCCGACTAAAAGGTTCTCAGGATAAATAAATTCTTCGAATGTACTACTAATTTTTTTTTAAACTTCCATGAATGTAATACTTTCTCTGATAAACCAAATGCCAATCTTTCTCTTCTAAGAAACTGGAGGAAATTCATTAAATTGAAACAAAAATTCAGACCTACCTACCTTCGAAAAAATAATTCAGATCGATTGAGATTAGGGAAATCAAAAAAAAATTCTAGAATCCTTTGACGGATTTTGTTTATTGTAAAAAAGCATACTTACTAAACTTATTTGTCAAATTTGCAAAAATTTTTTGAATTTGAATTGGGAAAATTTAGAATCCTAAACAGGAAATAAAAAGTGGGAAAGCCCTGTAGACAGGAGCTGTGACGCTCTTGTTCATACTTTGACAAATCATATCTCCAAAAGTATTGGTTTCTCAGAGTTGAGAATGATATCAGTGGATTGTTATGATATAACTGCATCATAAAAAAAATTCAAAAAAGTGTCATTTAAAAAAAACAAGAGTGGCAAAAATTATTAATCCGCCAGGCCGATTCTACCCAATAACGAACTTATCCGAGATATTCATTCCTCAAATCTACTCCTAAAATTACATTATATCAGATATTCTGAACCCAATTTGATTAACTTACCGAAGTATATACTTCCGTCATTATATGGATTATCCAAGGGCATTTATTATCACCAAAAAATATTAGAATCCTCATAATTCTACGATAGCTGAGGTGATTACATTGCTCATTTTGCATTCAATCATAATTTGTTTTATTAGAACAGGAGATATTTTATATCGCGAGTAACGAATTTTGAATAGAACTAGAAATAAATATGACATGACTCTTATCGGTGGATAAGATACATGTATGAACATAGATCATTAAATTCGTTGATACAAATACGATTACAACATTCTGTGAAATCATAGAATTACGATTTAATATTGAAATTTTGAAAAATCATATCTCCCGAAGTATTAGCTTGTTAGAGTTGAAATAGCTTGTTAGAGTTGAATAGATTCTTATGATGAAACTGTATCTTCAAAAAAATTGAATTTGAAATTTGTAATAAAAAAAAAATTTGTTTTCGTTACTCCGAAACCGATTTTGACCTATAACGAACATAACCGAGATATTTATCTCCCAAACATACTCTGAAAAGTTTAACTGTCTAGCTCATTCCGTTCGAGAGTTATCGTGTTAACGGCGGGCCGGACGACCGGACAGAATCGATTTTGACTTGAGTCGGATCAAATCGTTTAAGATTTTCATCCTGAAATTAGAAAATTACAGACATTTGAGCCAATTTATAAGCACTCTGTTCCGAGGAATAAGAGCGCCTAAAATAATGACAAAACCTACTTAAGCTTTGTGTTATTCAAGTTGATAAACCGGTTGCTAACTTCAATTTTAATTACATCGAAATAAAGAGCTGAAAACATATGCTTCAATTGTTCCTTTTAAGTTGAAGACGTGTAGTACGTTCAATTATAACTTGAACTATCTCTTTTGCTGAAACTGATAATTATCTCTTATATCGTATTATTATGAATGAATTTTAACAACAGTTTAACATTTTATTAATGTTCCTGTTGGCCTGTAATCAAACCATTGTGAATTTGCCGCGTATTAACGTTTTGTACGTTACAACAATTAATTTTACAGTCAGCTGATTTTATGGATATGATAATTTGTTCTATTTTATCGAAGAAGTTATAGAAGATGGGATTTTTATAGAATCAGTTGATTCCATCTTTGCGTTGACTTTCAGATATTAATTAATTATTGTTTAAGACGATTTACAGTTTTTTAAATTATGTACATTAATGTGCATGTATTTATGTCGAAGAATTGTTAAACCCATCAGTTGTACGTCCAATTAGGCAGCTACATATTGTTAATATTGTACTTCAATAATGATCAAAATATGTTTTGTTGCCATTTTCGGATCATTGCGGATTATTTTAAAGACTGGGGGAGACTGACACTAAACACCATTATAGATGAAATATCGATTCAACATATCAATTAAGAATAATGCGATCCACGATTAAGTATTCAATTAGATAATTTCTCGTCATTATTTGACACAACAAGTGATTAATTACATCTGGAATAATTAAAGTGAGGTTTATTTTCATTCCATAGATCGACGAACTTAAAAGATGGTAGATTAAGTTTTGATTTCTGATGTTGCGAATTTTATACCAGAAATATTAATATTTTCCCATCAAAATTTCAATCTGAGGCTATACAGGGTGATTCGCGAAGACCATTCTTTAGAATATTTCAAAGAAAGACTCGAGATAAACACTTGAAATTTTATAGTTGAGCTTTTTTAGGAGAGATGAATTCTTGGAAAAAATTTTCGATTCGTTTGACTTCCGGTTTCACCGGAAATGATATCAACTTTCGTTTTTTAAATGTAATACCCAGTTTTTTCATTGGTAATCAGATTACATATTGAATTCTACATTGTTTTAATGTGTCACTTACTTATTATTCTCAGAAAGTTCGTGTGAAATCTGAAAAAAGACCCTTTTAATTTTCTCAAATAGGGCTTCAATCCAATGTTAATAACTTTTCGCATGAAAATTCCTAATTTTCTAGCTTCTATCAGAAGACATACCAATGCTTCTCCTTCGTTAATTAAAAAATCAATTGAAAATACAGGGTGTTTCTATTTAAAGGTCATGACAAAAACCTCAAAACTAATTTTTTTTCTAATGTGAAGGAATTTTTTATATTGGTCAGCTGGAATCTACGATAAAAATTGTGTATTTTTTAAAGTACATACTACTGCTCTAAAATTAGTATTTGCCGAGATATTCGTTGAGTAAAGCAGTAGCAGTAGATTCCAGCAGACCAATAAAAAACAATCGGTTCTCATTTGGAAAAAATTAGTTTTGAGGTTTTTGTCATGACTGACTTTGACATTGAAATATAAATGCCCTGTATGTTCAATTAAATTTTTAATTAACGAAGGAGAAGCATTGCTATGTCTCCTGATAGCTAGAAAATTAGGAATTTTCATGCAAAAATCTACAAGTTATTAACATTGGAATGAAGCCTTATTTGAGAAAAATTAAAGGGTTTTTTCAGATTTCACACGAATTTTCTGAGAATAAAATGTAAGTGACACAATAAAACAATGTAGAATTCAATGGGCAATCTGATTATCAATGAAAAAACTGGGTAATACATTTAAAAAACGAAAGTTGTTATCATTTCCGGTAAAACCGGAAATCGGACGAATCCGAAGTTGTTTCTAAGAATTCATCTCTTCTATCAAAGCTTAACTATGAAATTTCAAGTCTTTATCTCGAGTCTTTCTTTGAAATATTTATCGAACGGTCTTTGAGAATCACCCTGTATATTTTATTCATTTCTATTAATTTTCTGCATTTTCCTCACTGAACAACTTGTTATTATCTTATTTCTTAAGTTCAAATTGAAGATTTTTCATTATTTACTTTCGCAAATGATATTATTTATAAACTGCATATTTCCTGTAATATCACGGTATATACCTACTCTCTATCTCACATTTTTTTCCCGTTTTTCCTCCCTATCACCAGGCGAAATGAGACCTCTCCGGCCGACATCAGCGGTATTCTCTGGTCTCCTCTTTCCCCCTTTTTCTATGTTCCGCGGCCAGTTGGGGCTGTGACGAAATTTTAATTAAATCAATTGCGAACTTGTCGCGCTGCTCTTCGCGCGTAAATCTCTATGAATCCGTTGTCCGCTTATTATAATTAAATATTCCGGTTTGATGAATTGTTTACCATTGTGCGATGGGCTGCGAAACGTGCATAGATTTTTATGCCCGCCCACCGCGATTCTATGATGCAATGTTTATCTACCGTAATACGGCTAATAATGAATATATATGTTTATCTTGTTCGTCGCTTGTTCAACAGCGAAAAATAAAGACGGATTTGTCGGCACTTCCGGCTGGTGGTGATCATTCAAAGTTGGAAGGCTAGGACACAAAAATATTGATTCATGTGTCCTTCCGGTAGGAATTAATAATTTAATTTCGGACGAGGAACAATGTGTGACAGTTAGTAATTATCTTTTGTTTCGAAACGACGATTTGCGTAATTAATTATATAGTGCCATAAAAAACTCGGATGAACTGATATACAAAGTAGGTACCTATTTATTACACAAATTATGGTGGACTTAATTCAAATCTGATGCAATGTAGTTCATGTGGCTTAGACCATTCAATTTAAATCAAATTTCACCTCAAATTCTTTATCAGTGAGTTGAACCTAGTCGATTGAGACCATTCTTGGCAAAAAACTCGAAAATTACAGACATTTGGGCAAAATTATAACGCGATGTTCCCCAGAACATACGTGCAAACAGTTGTTTAATAGTTGATGTTGTTCCGTTACTGTTTATTGACAAATTTAGTCTTTATAACACTGAAGCAATTTCAAAATAATTAAAATGAATTTCAATATTAGCTCCAGGGCCACGGTACGGACACTCCAACTCGGAAACAACGCTATTTCCCCCAAACTGACTTGTCCGTGCACATAATTGCCATGAATATTCTTTTAAAACCTCACAATATCGGCTCAGCATTAGACCCATGTCCTAAACCACTCCAAACCTATCCCATACAACCCAAAAAACAGTCACTTCTCCTCTGCGCATGCGCAATCCACTTACAGACATTTGGACAAAATGAAAACGCGATGTTCCCCAGAACATACGCGCAAGAAGTTGTTTAATAGTTTATGTTGTTCCGTTACTTTTTATTGACAAATTTAGTCCTTATAACACTGAATCAATGTCGAAATAATTAAAATTTTCTACTTATAGATTTTGTTCAGACTTCGGCAGAGAAAACCCTGAAAAAACATTGAATATATGGGAGGATCATTAAAAAATTATTTAAAATAAATCTCCCTTCGTCCTGACGTTTTCCACAAAATATTGAAACAATCATAAAATCAATTATCACCCTGAAATGATCCTTTAAACTTTTAACTCTCTAAGGGTTGAAAATGGAAACTATGTCTGAAAATGAATAATTCTCAATAAAATGTCCTACGATCTACAATTTGCGAGTTATGAAGTAAAAGGAGGTGTATTTTATTTAGTTCATATAGATTTAAATAAAAATATTCCAATTTCGAAAAAGACACAACAAATCTTTCTTGTAATAAAGCGGCATTATTTCCCGGTAAATTAGTATCCGCATAATACAAGCCTATATATATGAATTTACTGATAGAGAATGCCTCGTGAGATTTAATTCTGTCCATCCATCCAACCTGCTGCTTATGATCACTATAACTTTCGAAAGGGTTTGAAATTTACAGAGTAGATTGGATGTTCGAATGGAAACATTAACAGCTAGTGGGCACGATTCGGCTATTAAGGAAGATATTACCCCTTAATATTTAAAAATATTCAAATCCTGCCAGTAGTGCTAGATCAGTGTTTGTATGATTCTTAGGTGCAATAATTTTAATTTTAATCCAATGAAAAATAATATGACAAATATATATTCTATTCTTTACGATATGTTTATGAATTTTTTCACGTACCTCAAAAGCAATTATAGCGCTGCACTCCTAGGTCATCTGTTCAGAGATGGTATAAGAGTGCTAAACATAACAAACTAGGAAAGAACAGGGTCTCCGTGTATAGATTCCCTTGCATTCGGGAATCAGGGAAATACTCTTCAACTCCCTTTCTTGTATCTAAACCTTTCCAAGGCTTGGAGAAGCACTCCTATAAAGAATGATTGAGGGAGAAAGGAGGAAACCAACAGAAATCACCTCTAGCATGATCTTTCAGGTTTGGAGCACTCCAAAATGTACCTTTAACACTTTAAAATCAAAACAATATCTTGCTCTCACCAGAAATATGCGACATCTCCTCACGGGCTTTCTATTGATGCTTCTGGAACCACCTAGTGAGATAAGGTTTAGCAAAAATAAACCAAAGCAGATAATGTGGTTGGGAAGAGACTCCTGATCATCTGGTAACATAATGCTTCCCATTGGATGCCACCACAAGACACGAAATCATAAAGAATATAGACATACTAATAAAAATGTTCATTGAACAATAAATTGAAATAAGAAAAATATAATTTCCCATAAATTGAAAGTACAAGATTTATGCTGTCACGCCTCTCAATATTCTCAAGACTCAAGACATTCAATAATAGATAAAATGTGAATAATCTCCATGAAAAAAATTGTATGCAATATTTCATTAAGTATCTATCTTCCTCCATACTCGATACTACTCCGTAGTTTTCTATACTAGTTCATGTTTCTATTATAAGCCAATAAAGAAGAAGAATCTATACAATAGAAAGTGGACAAAGCATTAAACTGTCATCGATATTGTTGGCTTATCCATGTGAAATTCCTCAATCCTATCTTTCGTGGGCAAATAACATAATTGTGCACATCGTAAATTACCAATTAATCCTGCCATTAGACAAATTAATTGCAAGACCGCGTATTCATCGTTAATCATCATCTTTATTTTCGTTTTTCTCTGTCTCATTTTCCTGTCCACGTCAAGATGTTTGCTGATTTAAGGAGCTTGTCGTGTTAATTGTTTACCGGGAAATTTAATGATGCCTTCGAGATGCATTTTACGTTGGCAGTGATGCTGATATATTGAAAAAATCTCTGAACGTTATTATTGCGCGCATGTTCTAGGTACTAGTGTGCCATCATTTTGCCCAAATCTATGCAGTTTTCGAATTTTTCTCA
Source organism: Halyzia sedecimguttata (assembly GCA_937662695.2). Lineage (NCBI taxonomy): Eukaryota > Metazoa > Arthropoda > Insecta > Coleoptera > Coccinellidae > Halyzia > Halyzia sedecimguttata. Next base: position 58,813,025 of record OW569418.2, read on the forward strand.
AACGATTATGTTTGAACCGCTGCTGAACAATGTTTAGGGTAGTTTGTGTATCTGAATTCGACGGTTGACTTTGTTAATGGACATGATCTACCAAACGGTTTCGGAGTTTTACCCATCTGAAATATTGTTTCGTCAATATCTCAAAAAATACAGACCCTATCGAATTGAAACTTGGTAATTAGTCGTAGAATGCCAACGCAAAAATACCTGCCATTTTATTTTCCCAATATATCGAAAAATCGATCGTGTTTAAATCTAGTACTCGGTTGAAAAAGACGGCTTGAAGGTTCATGCATTATTTCGTGAGGGTGAGTGAGGCGGGAATAGAAAAAGAACGTGCACGCGAAATTCCTGACTGCACGTTAATGCTTTGTAATAATTTTTCTATATATATTTTATCCGATATGTATCTAATACTTTGTATTTTTCCAGGTGAGGCCCTCTTTTACTACTGTCTCGTGAGTATATTTTTGTCTCGAAAGTATTCAAGGCAAGTACTGATGTGAAGTCAGGTGCTCCTGCGCGCTTTTTCGTATCAATTTAAAAAATGTTCAAGCTGGTTACATCTTATTATTCATAGGATGCCTATCATACAGGGTGATTCCAAATTAGGCGTGAACCCTGGAAGAGGTTAGTATGACTCATTTGCTGTTATTTTACTATAATTTTGTGTTATTTTTATCAGAAAAGGATACGATATGTAAGAAAAAGGCTAAACTAAACTGTTTAAGATGTTGAAAAAGAATTAGCATGATTTGAAATGTGGTATAGGAGTAAAAGAAAACTCAATCATTAATATCAATTTGCGACTTTCGAATTCCACAATTAATGTATGCCATAATCATTTCAGAAACTGTGAGATTCCTTCCTTATTCTCTAAAAAAATCTCCTTAGAATGAGGTCACTAGTTTCATTTCAGCAGATTTTTATAAGCAAGCTTTTGAATGTCCGGCATTAAAAATACTGAATGTTCAATAAAGGCACCGAGAGTAAATTTCAGGTAAAATAACAACTGAAGACTTTAGAAAGATCGTATGTGCTTGTATAAGGAATGGTGGAGGATATTTCGAAAATAATTTATTAATACATTTTCTAATGAAATTTTGAGTTTAATTACAATAAAAAAATATTCAATTCAATTATTTTTCTTTCTTTGCTTCTTATATTCCATTTCAAATCTTTCAACAGCTAATACAGTTTAGTTTATCTTTTTTCACACATATCATATCCTGTTCTGATAAAAATAATCCAAAATTATAATCAAATTTGGTCAATGTAGAAAAAATTAACGAAAAATGAACCAAGGTGAGAAATATTTCAAAAACCACTAGAACTCAAATATCTCGGAAACTGTTGATTTTCGGTTATCAGTAACTATGGCTCAAACGACAGCAAATGATCCATACTATAAAACCTCCTCCAAGGTTCACGTCTAATTTGGAATCATCCTGTATACAGGGTGTTTGGCAGAACGTTGAACATAAGAAAATGGTGGGGTCATCTGCTACTCACTCAGCCCTAATTTATTTGGCCCTAGCCCCCTGGATATTTAAAAGCATTTTTTTTAGCTTTCTTCTAGTTACACTACTTTCTTAAGTTTGAAGTGTAATTTTTATTAAAAATGGGTAAAACAGGCAATACTTTTGTTTTTTTAATCTTCAATATTGGCAGATACTTATAAAATTAATGCTTTATTTAGATGTTAGCTACAAAAAAAGTTATGAGTCCTCAAACTTACAGAAAGAGGTAGAAAATACTTAAATCTCAACTTCGACTTGCATTAAAAAAAAAAAAAAAAACTGATCGAGGATTTCCAATTCCAGCAAAACATCCCTAGTGTGTAACCTTTCTAATGGTATGTAATTTGCTTTTATAAAAATAAACATTCAAGAGTTATTTCATAATTTTATCAAGTAGGACATTTTCGAGGAAACTCTACCTTTACGGGAAGTGAAATATTTTGCGAAATTTAATACTGGTGAAAATTAAATGATCTACGGCTTGCCAGTAGCAGTGATGCAAACTGACATTCACCCTTGCGATGGTTTCACAAAGCAGGTAAAAATTATTAATTAAAAAAATTATTTATTTGTTTCATTAATGCACCTAACTGGTACAGCTTTTTTCTTTGAACTTAATTCAAGAACTTACCTAATATCAATCGATAATTTAATTTTTACCAACCTTGCATATTTAAATTTCGTTAAACATTTCACTTTTCGTAAAGGTAGAGTTTAGTCGGTCGAAAATCTCCTACTTGATGAAATTATGAAATAAATCTTGAAGGTTTGTTTTCAAAAAAGCAAATTACACATCATTAGAAAAATCACACACTAGGGATATTTCGCTAGAATTGGAACTCCTCAATCATTTTTTGGTTGTTTTTTAATGCAAGTTGAAGTTAAGATTTGAGTATTACGTACATCATTCTGTGAGTTTGTGGACTCATAACTTTTTTTCTAGCAAACATAAAAATAAAGCAATAATTTTATAAGAATCTGCCAACATAAAATAGTAAAAAAATAAAAAATTTGCCTGTTTTACACATTTTTAATAAAATTACACTTTGAAGTTAAGAAAGTGGTGAAACTAGAAGAAAGGAAAACATTTTTTTTTAATATCCGGGGGGCCACGGCCAAATAAATTAGGGCTGAGTAAGTAGCAGATGACCCCATCTATCCACCATGTTTGTATGTTCAACGTTCTGCCTAACACCCTGTATATATTGACTGAACTGTATAAGGTACCCAACATGGCTATAATTTCAGAAATTTAAAGGGGGAAGCAACAAGTGAAAAACTAACACAACGTTCATGTTTAGCTAACGCTTTTAATGCTAGTACTGATAATTTTCTAACGCTTTTCAAGCTCATTATGATTATTATATTGATACGCTCGTGTTCCTGGATAGTGGTTATGATTAAATCGTTCCAGGTTGATGGTCTTTCGGACTTCACTCGTCGTTGGCTCCTTCTTAACCATTTGCATAATTTGCTCCTCGATTTAATAATTCCGATTCTCAGAATTGCTAAAATAGTCGGTACCCCCTAAAACCAAAAATTTTTACTGCCGTTCAAAATAAATCGCGGCATTATTCAACAAATTCACTGAAATATGTTGAGAAATTGCTTTGCACTATTGAACACATGCAGAATTAATGTACCCAAGTTCCACGTCCTGCTAAAAGAGTCCTTGACCTTCCTTATAGAAATAGGGAAAAGAACATCATTTTTGCCTTCCTCGAAACCATGTAAACAACTTCGCAATAATAATTTAACTCAAAAGTTACAATCCTGGAGTTTTTGAAGGGATGGAAGCTTCCCCTGTCGGAGGAAGGCCAAGATAATGGAGCGAAATTTGTTAAGGGAGACTCGACGCCCTAAAAAGATTGTCCCTCTGTTTCCTGATCATCCTCGGTAGGTTGTAAAACGTTTAAGGTCTCCTTGTTCTTCACTTTTGCGAGTGGCCCACCCCTGAACTAAAAAAATCGGATGCAGGGTAGGACCCCCCACAATTATTTTCATGATATTCTTTATTTATTGCGTAGATAACACTAATTGCTCACTAAATACATCGTAACCTTATTATACATCTGATATTTATCTGAGTTACGACTGCTAAATTAATCTTGTAAGTGATGCCATACGGAAAATTAGTTAGCATAAATTTACACTTCCTTGCACTTCTTGATTTCGAAAGATGAATAAAAAATTGACAGGTGTTCAATGACCGCCATGTGCAGTGTTTGTATGCCGACCTTCAACTCGTATAATTTAATTAGTAGTGAATTATAATTATTATTAATAATATTATGATAGTCTATTCTAGGAAGTTGAAAAACTGTATTTTTAATGTCAATGACATTAATGTCGATTCATTATGATAAGTTGATACCTTTTCAAGAAGGTAAATTATCATAATGAATTATCCAACAAATTATATCAACGTAGGAAGCACCAAATGGTGTTCAAAACATTCAAGATTTTGTTTTTTTATTCCATTAATTTCCGCACACATTTGAGTGAACAATTTCAACCGATCCAAAATCATCAATGAATTCGAAATAATTCTGATACTAAAATGGCAAAAGTTAATCCAGATTTATAAGATATTATCAACTAATTCTAATAAATAAACATCTATTGCAATATTGAATATCGTAGATATCAAATATGTACTCAGATCAATTAAATTATTCATAATTCAGCCCACGAATGTTACTACTACATAAAATTCTAAAATACTGCAAGTCATAAAATTTTTTAAGCACTATTTTCAAGAGAAAGATGGTTATTACTAATCTATAGTAACAGAAAACTTGTTGCCATACGGATCAAAAATAGGTAGGTAATGTATGTGGATGGCTTAAAAATAAAACGTTTAACGTCTCCTTGTTTTAAGTTTCGCCAGTTGCCACGTATGCAAGGAGAGACCTCCCGCAATTTTTTTCATGATATTCTTTATTTATTGCGTAGATACCACTAATTGTCCACTAAATACATTGTATTCCGATTATATAACTGATATTTATCTGAGTTACGACTACTAAATTAATCTTGTAATACCACACGGAAAATTAGTTAACATAAATGTATACTTCCTTGCACTTGTTAATTTCTATAGTTGATTATTAAATTGACAGGTGTTCAATGACCGCCATGTGCAGTTTTTGTAGCTTGACCTTCAACTTGTATAATTTAATTAGTAGAAATGAGTTTTTATATTATTATGATATTCTATTCTAGGAAGTTGAAATATTGTATGCTTTCGATGCTAATGACATTTAGAAGGTGGCAACTTAAAATAATTAATAATCCAGAATATTATTTCAACGTAGCATTAAATTGTGTTAATATTCAACAGGAGATCTATGTTTATCCCTAGAAAATATTCCTCACAAATTTAAGAGAATAGTTCTCATGTTTCAAAATCAATTATGAATTTCAAATCAATCTGATAATAAAATGCCAAAAACTCAACGATTGGTATTATATATATTTTAAAATATGAAGAAATAATTCTGGTATATCCAATGAATATGACAGTCATCTATTCCGATGTTGAATATCGTACTATCAATTAGTTACATGAATTAAATTATTCATAATGCAATATTTGTTGTCCTTGGATATGATGATGGAAATATATATTTTGTTAAGAATCGAATTTGGTTAAGAATAACTCCAGATAAAAAAACTGGAATAGTGCTTAAGTTTCAATTGATATAGTATAATTTTCAGAGTAGATTTGAGAAATGAATATCTGGGATAAGTTCGTTATTGGGTAGAATCGGTCAGGTGGTTTCGGATTAATGAGTTTTGGCATTCTTGTTTTTTTTAAGGGCACTTTTTGGCGCTCTAGTTCCTCGGAACTGAGTGCTTATCAATTTGCCCAAATGTCTGTAATTTTCGAACTTTTGGCTGAAAATGGTCTCAAACGATTTGGTTTGACTCACTGATCAAGAATCCGAGGTCGAAATCGATTCTGTCCGGCCGGTCCGGCCGGCCGTAGGCACGATAACTCTCGAACGAAAGGAGTTAGAGGATTCAAATTTGCAAGGTGGATTTGGAACGTAAATATCCATCAAGCGGTTTCGGAGTTATGGCCGATTTTAGTAAAACACATTTTTTATGAATATTTCCGAAACCCATCACTCGATCTATCTGAAATTTAACATCAAATTGTAGAATCATGACCTTTATACGCATGTAAAGTTTTGTATTGACCAGATTACCGCAAAGTGTAAAAAAAAAAATTTTCAAAATTTAAAAAAAAAATTTCTACAATAGCTCACGAGCGGGATGAGCTAGGCAGTTGAAATTTTCAGAGTAGATTAGGGAGATGAATATCTCGGTTAAGTTCGTTATTGGGCAGAATAGGCCAGATGGTTTCAGAGTAACGAAAAAAAAATTTTTAAGCAACAAATTTCAAATTCAATTTTTATTTAAGATGCAGTTTCACAATTAAAATACATCGATATCATTTTCAACTCCAACAAGCTAATACTTTCGGAGATATGATTGTTCTAAATTTCAATAATGAATAAACTATTATTTGAATTGAATTTCCTTTATGATGCAGTTCTATCATAAGAATACATTGATATAATTCCCAACTCTGAGAAACCAAAACTTTCGGAGATATAATTTGTCTGATTGATCTAGAGCGCCAGAAAACTCCTGTCCACAGGGCTTGAACCAATTTTTTGTATCCTTCTATATTTGTTGCGCTGTCTCTAGCTTTCCAACCTGATATTCTATGTCATTTATCCGTATTTATGATGACGATTTTTTTTTTAATGTAATTGTACTATTCAATTTGTATATTGGTATATTTCTGATATTTTTCCATACTGCAGTTCGATCAGTGGAAATAAGTGATATTATTATGTATTATTATTACTGAGTGAAGCTGATGACAAATAACTATTTTGGCAGTGAAAACGTTACAAATTTCACCAAGTCCAACGATACTCCGAAGTTTTTTTGTTCGCCAAATCGATGTATCGAGGAGAAAGCCGATATAACCTTGGACAGAAAGGTCTTCCATAAGTTCATTGTTCTCTTCCTAGGCCTGAATCCTCCCCTGCGATCGCTCGAATAAAAGCATAAAAAGATGAAGAAGCCAAGAGGCCACATTAAAATGCCACCGCTTATCTGGAGCCTTCGCACTTACGAAGTGAAAGATGAAAAAGTATACTTTGAAAATTTTTGATTTACGACTGTAGGGACTCGCAACTCCTGAAGTATGAATAAATGACTACGTCAGGATCTCTGCAATTCTCGGGATTCGTCTTTAGAAATTTACATAATGTGACGAAAAAGTGCACAACTGAGCGTGTCATAACGGCGTCAAAGTGATAGAATAATGGATGAGGATCGTTTTACGGATATCTGGGGTGAAAAAAATTCTTCTTGAATTTGGAAGGATATTTTGGGAAGAAATAACAGTTTAGATACGCCTCGTTTCAACAGTAATTACTTTGAATATTATTTTACAAACATGTTATGAAATGCACTGTTCCAAAAAAATTTTTGATGGTTATTTTATTCTGAAAGGAAAGCATAATAAATCCAATTCGTTACTAGAATAACTTGAAATGTGTTCGAGAATTGAAATTAAAAAAAAAAATCTGCTCGACCTTCAAGTACATTCCAAGGCGGTGTGCTAAAATATTTTTTTGCAGATTTCATGTTGAATTTGGAAGTCCAAAGATTTCACTATTTGAATGAATAAGTTCTGTCCGTACGGTGTTCTGAACTGTCCTTAGGTAACTCTGAAACTACTGGAGGGAGATATATTAATCAAACTCTGTACAACAATTTGGATATTATTGCTTTAGGGGTCGACCATTTATGCAGAAATAAAAAATTAGAATGGAATTGAGAATTTACAAATAGATTTATATGGAATCCAGAATATACAGGGTGATTCAAAATTAGACGTGAAGCTTGGAGGAGGTGTTACCATGGATCATTTGAGCCATATTTATTGACAACCGATAATGAACAGATTCGGAGATATTTGAGTTATTGTGATTTATGAAGTATTTCTCACCTTAGTTCATTTTTCGTAAATTTTTTCTACGTTGACCAAATTTGATTATAAATTTGGAATATTTTCATCAGAAAAGGATATGATATGTGTGAAAAAAACAAAACTACGCTGTATTAGATGTTGAAAAAGAATTAGTATGATTTGAAAGGGGTAAGAAGCAAAGAAAGAAAAATACCGAATTACATATTTTTTTTGTAAATGAACTCGAAATTTCATTAGAAAATGTATTCATAAATTATGTTGGTAATAATCTCCACTGTGCCTTATACAAGCACGTGCCCTCTTTTTAATTTCTTCAGTTCTAATTTTCCGTCTAAAATTTACTCTGGCTTTTGTCTTTTGATTACACATTCACTATTTCTTATGCCGGACATTCGATAGGTTGCTTATAAAAAACCTGCTGAAATGAAACTAGTGAATGCATTGTGACGTTTTTTTTTAGAGATTATAGAACGAAGTTTTCAAAATAATTTTGGCATACATAAATTGTGGAATTCGAAAGTTGCAGGCAAATTCATATTAGAAATTGTTTTTCTTTTATTCATATACTACCACATTTCAAATCATTCTAATTCTTTATCAACATCTTATACAGCATAGTTTTGCTTTTTCCATACATATCATATCCCAAAATTATAATCAAATTTGGTCAATGTAAAAAAAATTGACAAAGAATGAACTAAGGTGACCAATCCTTTGAAAATCAACAGAACTAAAATATCTCAGAAACTGTTGATTTTCGGGTTTTTGTGTTTTTGCATCTGTTAATCAGTTATACTTTTTAGCACAGAATAATTGTAGTTAATAGTAATAAGAATTTGGAAAAAAAATGCGAGTCAATTTTGCAATAATTATTATTTATTGACGCTTCCTACAGAAGAATTCAGTTGTCAATTAATTCTCGGAAAATATTCTTGGAATTATATGTAGGCCAAATAATTTGCTTTTTTTCAAAAACTGTTTCTTATCAATGCAAATTAAGTAAGTAATAATAAGTTAAGGCACTATTAACAAAGTTCCCTATAAAAACATTTTTTATTCTTTATATTTTATAGGATTTAGATTTATTTAATGATCTGCTTTGGATTTATTCTTCTTTATATGTTAATTCAATTCGTTAATTGTTCTCCATGGAATATAGAAATGTTGCTGTTGAGGAAAGACGAATTTTTAGGGTTGGGAAACCAATATATACTGAATGGTTCCTCTCCAAAACTCGGAAAAATGTCTATAAAATGAAAAAATAATTATTTTGAAAATTACTTCAGCTATAGAGGCACGAGATATTCGTCAGAATCAATAATATATAGAACAGTATTACGGAATAAACAGTAATGAAACAACATCAAACGATAAAACAACTATTTTGAAACGTTTCGGAGACTAAATCAGACTCCTTCATCAAAAACGAAACATATATTCCTATAACCTGATTTCGGCGCCTCCTACTGAGTCAGCTTGTGAATCTAAACCACTCAGAGACCCACTCAAAAATACACACAAAATTTCTTCAAAATCAGTCACGTTGTTTAGGACAAGTTTAACAACATACACATTGTGGAAATTTATATATTGAGATATAAGTTGTGCTCAATGATTAATTTATGTATTTTCAATATTTTTCCGCCAATTCAATCGAAAAATATCCCCTTTCAAACCAGAAATCTGTGTTCCAAGTCATATTCCACATTCGAAAGGGCGGAATTCAAGATATGAGATATCTTTTCACGAGCGGATGAATACAGGAAAGCTTCCTTCCAACCCTTCCCACCTCCCGATCTCGATGCCGAAGACGTTTTGGCGAGAACGCGGCTGTCTTCCGCGTTTTCCTTAAGCGGCGAAAATACATCTTTGTTCGCGCTTCAGCGAGTATCGGTAATGTATTATAGAGGACACGTACTCGCTAGGGCGCAAGGGGTGATAACAAGCTTTGCCCTTCTTCGAGTCTGTACAGAAAGGACGGGAGTGGATTTCCTTCCGCCCTCCATTCGGCACCTCGGACGAGGAGGTCGGTGCAAGACGGAAATTCCTGTTTCTTGGAGCGGAAAGGGACAATATAAGTTTTAGTGGGGGTGGGAGTCAACGCGAAATATAGTTTGAAAGCGTTTATTTTATTGACTTTCCTGGTAGTAGTGATGGGGAACATACCTTCGAGTATTCGAGAGCATTTCATCGGAACACTAAATAAAGTATACATTATACAGGGTGGACCACGGTCGATGATACCCTGGAGTTTTACGAACAACGGGAAGTACGATTTTATTGAAAATTTTGGTTTCTTGGCTACAAACCACTGCTCTTTCGATCTAGCATTTTTTCAGCACTGCGGTGTTGCTGCTTATTGTAAAAAGTACCAACAACTTTGATATTTCAAATGGAATACCCTATATATAATTGCTTTTTAAGAATCGACCTAGATTCAATTAATTCTGTATCAACTTCCTCTCCCTATCTCTAGCGGTTTTTGAGTAATTTATTGATTCGCTTCCTTTTTTGTGCAAAATATAGCTTCAATTCAACATTTATACTTCGTTACTTGGAATCCTAGAAAGGCAAAATTTCTGGTATAGATTACCAATATCCCGTTTATCATTCACATATAATGACATACGTCCCTAATCTTACAGGGGTGCGCAAAATCCGAGGCGTTTCTGAGACATAATTGAACGATAAAGAGTGCGTTTTTTCAAATGGAATGCCAATGGGAATATTTAGCTACATATTTATTAGATATCCATGAAATGTCATAGAATATGTAAATTATCATAATTTAGTAATCGGTGTCGATTGTAAGGTATTGTTGAATGTATTAATGGAGATTTTATCGAAAAACGACACCTAACACAAAATGTAGCTCAATATTCCTATTGGCATGAAAACTTTTAATCCGAAAATATTACAAATTAGGTATAGGAACATGTGATATCGTTTGATCGGAAATTTAAATCTCTTTCAATACATCTTATGATATACAGGTCATTCCATTTGATAAGACGCACTTTTTATCGTTTAAGTATGTCTCGGAAACGCCTTGGATTTTGAACATCCCTGTATCATTAGGAACGTATGTTATTATACGTAAATGATACACGAGATATTGGTAATCCATAACCGAAATCTCGGCTTTCTAGGATTCCAATTAATGAAGTAATGAATGTTGAATTGAAGCTATGTTTTGCACAAAAAAAGGGAGTGAATCAATTATTTACTCAAAAACCGCTAAATAAAGGGATGAGGAAGTTGCTACAGAATTAATGAGGACGCTATGTCAAATTGAAAAATGCAATAATATATAGGGTGTTCCATTTGAAATATCAAAGTTGTTACTACTTTTTGATATAAGCGGCAACAACGCAGAGCTGAAAATATTCTAGATCGATAGAGCAGTGGCTCCTAGCCAAGAAACAAGAAACCAAATTTTCAATAAAATTGTACTTCTCGTTCACCGTAAAAGTCCAGACTACCATCGACCGTGGCCCGCCCTGTATGAAGACGAGTTAGGAATGCTAAAACAATTTTTGATACGACTCCCGCCTGCGAAGATATGTGCCTCCAAATGGTACTCCCATAATTCAGTTTTTTTTGTGATAACTTCCGAAAGACAGATTCTGGTAGTTTTTCGAATTGAATCAATAAAAAGATCAGTTATACTTTTTTTCCAACACTTTGCCCATAAGTCTTCAAGGCAGCCAGGGGTGGACTGACCCTAGCACTTAATGCTCAGAAATTATTATTTGGATGAAGATACTCATTAAGTTTATCAATTTATGTAATCGGTATCGATATCATTGTTCTCATTTATGAAATTTGAAGAGAATTGGAATATTTAATAAAGTTTCCATCTGAGAAAGGAGATGATGAAATTGTGTATAATATTACAGTGTAAAAGATTGGAATCTGACTGTCCTTAAGCGGACATTCACCGGATATTGAATCAAGTATTTCAATAGTGAAGAATAGGTAGTAGAATATTTTTATTACAAATGCTGCATTGGAACTGAATCATATAGTGAGTAAATAAGTTTTCTGAAACAATGTCATCAGATGTGAGATGATACTGCTTTTCAGTTATTTTATAAATAATAACAACCACCATGTGTTAAGAATGAAAACAAAGTGCGTGTGTTTTAGCACATTGTGAAATCTTTAAACTGTATCATTTGGCGTGTGTTTATTTGACGAGAAGAATCTATGGTTAAAATTAATTTAATTTTTTTTTCAAATATTCCATTTTCTCGCTCGCATACGGCGGATAGTGTTCCAGGTAAATTATAAACTTGTCAAGAAGAGAAACTTCCTGGGAAATCGACTGGAACGACGGACCATCTGATGAATATTTGCGAATTCGGTTGATAGTCCCCCATGAAGAAATCTTGTTTGAGTCAATTTAGCTCTTAAATAAATTTCCCGCTCTACGCTGTGGCATAATCATCTTCCACTTGGAAGAACCTTCCCAAAAACATCCCACTCTTAGGAATCCCGGTCCATATTCTCGCAATTCTGAACTCCCCTTCCCCCTATCCGTCAAAATAAACCCCATGGCGAATCCCCCATTAACCGCCACTGTGTCTGAATCAAAGCCGAATCGGCCCCTCCGCCCCCCACCGACAGCCCCTCGATCCGCGTCTCGTCGAGGTCGAAATATATACTGCGGCATAACTCCCATTGTGCTCCTTCCTCTGGGGGGTGAAAGTGAGATATCCGCCCTCTTGGAGGAGACGAAATTCCTGGTCCTTTTAAGTGCCGTTCCTAATTTCCCGTCCTCCGTCTAGTAACCGATGCCCGCTTTGTCTCCCGCTAAAACGACAACTATTTATAACTGGGTATAAATCTACCGCAATTACTGCATTGAACGCGGTGTCAGCTGTTTATCTTTCAATTATTGCGTCGGATTATTTCGAAAGCGAAATTGCTGGACCTGAAAATTGAGGGATTACGCATCGGGAGATGTTTCAATTATGTGGCAGGTCAACTGGAAGCGACAACAGGAATGCCTCCCATTAATTTATTCGAAATAGCAATAATAATGCTCCAAATATCGGTCATCCAATCGAACCTTAAATTATATAAGTAGTGGTCAATTGGCTGCGAAGTGCATCTTTTTTTGGCGAAACCTTGCTTCATTCATTTTCCCAGGAAGATCTTCCTTGCGAAATTTTTAAATGATAAAGTGTGACAACATTGTACCTCTAGCCCTGCGAGTCTAGCGGTTGCCAGAGGGTCCAGACTTCTTCAGGAGTGTGAGATTCCTGTTCTTGTTTGGTTATTCTTTAAAAGACCTCTCACACATTCCTTGAAGTAGTTCTTCCTCCTGCCCTTGCGGCATCCCTTGACAAAAGAGGTGAGCTGCAAGTGGCCTCCACAATTCATGGGACCTGATGACTCGAAGCGACCAGATCAACACTTCTTCCTGCGCTCCATTACCTTGGCCAGAGTTGTCAAGGCTTTATCTGCAGTTCTGTCTCGTAGTTCACTCTTATTCCGCCTAAAAAACCTATGATTGGAACTACCATCTTCACCTTATGCCCTGTTTATGGAGTCCTCAGTTCGAACGTTAAATCATAGTTTTCTGCTCTTCTTTCATCACCACATTATTTTTGACAGGGTAGAAAAATTCGACGACAAACAATTCCTTGAGCTCTTTGCGCAGTAGGACTATATCTGGATTTATCAGCTCTATCATCCTCAATATCCGTTTCAATATCCAGAAGTACATTTGGCAGCACTGCTCGGTCCATACAATAAACTTCTCTCCAAAGGAAGTGGATAATTGGCAGTGGAGCACCCTGATGCAGCATGGACTTTGCAAACAGAGAGTAGGTTCCCAGAACAGTTCCCTGCTGGCTTTGGCATGCTCTGCAAGTTGTTGGGGTGTCCAATTTCATTATGTTATTTTTATACCATATTGTATTTATCACTGCATCTTGACCAATCCCTCCGTTTTCGAATTGAACCCAGCCAACTTCAAAAAGGCAGAGGGTAATTTTTCCGACAGCCCCTAGTCTTTCAAACTCCTAAAAATATATGGAGTGCAGATATTTACTCGTCTGATCTTCTAGTAGTGTCTTCAGTTTTGTATGTCTTAATATCTGTCTACATACTCTTCCTTTATCTGTTGGCCTGATCGGTGCCAGTAGGTTCCCAGAACAGTTTCCTGCTGGCTTTGGCATGCTCTGCAAGTTGTTGGGGTGTCCAATTTCATTATGTTATTTTTATACCATATTTTATTTATCACTGCATCTTGACCAATCCCTCCGTTTTCGAATTGAACCCAGCCAACTTCAAAAAGGCAGAGGGTAATTTTTCCGACAGCCCCTAGTCTTTCAAACTCCTAAAAATATATGGAGTGCAGATATTTACTCGTCTGATCTTCTAGTAGTGTCTTCAGTTTTGTTTGTCTTAATATCTGTCTACATACTCTTCCTTTATCTGTTGGCCTGATCGGTGCCAGTAGGTTCCCAGAACAGTTCCCTGCTGGCTTTGGCATGCTCTGCAAGTTGTTGGGGTGTCCAATTTCATTATGTTATTTTTATACCATATTGTATTTATCACTGCATCTTGACCAATCCCTCCGTTTTCGAATTGAACCCAGCCAACTTCAAAACGGCAGAGGGTAATTTCTCCGACAGCTCCTAGTGTTTCAAACTCCTGAAATATATGGAGTGCAGATATTTACTCGTCTGATCTTCGAGTAGTGTCTTCAGTTTTGTATGTCTTAATATCTGTCTACATACTCTTCCTTTATATGTTGGCGTAATCGGTGCCAGCTCATGATCGATTGATTTGCCGGTTACATTCTTCATACAGATTCTTCAAGGCTCTCTGTCCAGCCCTAAATAAACAGGCTGATTTCATGATAGTACCATTTTCAGAAGTGGGTCCATTTCTCAACATCCTTTTTATTATCAGCTTAAAGTATACAAAAACACCATTTTATAGTTGTTAGAAAGATAGGGAGTGTCTGAATCTAAAATTACGCATACAACAATGAACTCGGAATGTTGATCAGTGTGGTAATGTGTTAAGTTTGCATTTGGTCGTTAGCAATTCTTCTTATTGAGTCCGTTAACTGTCTCAGTGTCGAGTGAAAAATCATAAAGAAATGGAGGATATATTGTTGTAGGGGGTGACGTTGCACTGCGACCTTAAGGTCTATTTTGCCCCACCCCATCAGAGCTGTCGATGTCATCACCATCTACAGCTCGCCTCCCAGTTCCAGAGTTCTGGTGGATCCAGTATCTGGGATGTCTTCAAGGAGGCTACGTCTTCGCTCCTCCAGATTTCTTGCCCAAAGCATTCCTTGCGTTGGTTTGAGATGACGAAGCATTCCGTAATCAGGTGATCAGGTGTTTCATCCTCCTCCCGACAAAATCTGCACTCATCAGTTTCTGCTAGCCCTAATCTCATGATATGCTTCCTAAGGCCGCAGTGCTCTGTGAGGAAACCAGAAGGGAAGTGCAGCGAGTTCTTATTGAGGTCCATATATTTCTGATCTGACAGTTTCAATGTTCTGGAGGAACTTTTTGGAGTGATACATTCCTCGGAGAGATCTCCAGAAAATACCTCTTTCAGTTTCTTCTTTCATTCGAAATTCCTTTTTGCTGGTGTATCTACCAACCCCACAGTAGGGTTCCGGGCCAATAAAAGGGATTTGTGCTCCTTTCTTGGCATGTGTGTTGGCCTCCTCATTTCCTTCGAATTCCCGCGTGACCAGGCACCGATACCAAGGAGACCCTGTTGTTCTTGCCTACTTCATAGAGTTTTCTTCGGCACTCCCATATTAGCTTGGACTTGATAACATGGGAGCTCAGAGCTTTAATAGCAGCTTGACTGTCAGAGTGCTATATCACATATCTGATAGTTTCTTTCTAGGTTCATTTTCTTGCATCTTTCTATTGCCAGTACTTCTGCCTGGAAGACGCTCGGATAGGAACCTAGCGACAGTGACATTTGGTGTTCCTGCAGTGGTTCTTGAACCGTCTGTGTACCATTTAATGGCATGTAGGTGGTGGATTCCCTGTATATGTCTTTTTTTCTACCGAGCATCGTAGTGAAGTTCTTTTCGATACTTACTTTCTTAATCATTTCGTCACTAGGAAGATTGGCTGATGAAATCTACCTGGTAAGAGAGGACCAAGCTTTCTGATTACCTGTTCCTCTCCTAGATATTCTGAGAATGGCTTCATGGGCTATTTTGTCTATCACTAGATGAAGGGGTGTGAGATTTGTGATAATCCCAAGTGACTTGGTAGGACAGGTTACCGTAGTTCCAGTGATACACACACAGGCCAGCCTTTGTACCTTGTCGAGGGTTTTCCTCGTGCTATTCTGTCTTATTTTTGTGTACCTGAATACTGTCACCCATAAGTGATTATTGTCCTCACAATCATGACGAAATGGCGGATGAAAAACTAGCACTTTTTCATTATTTATCGATTATACTGAACCCTTTCCAGTGCAACGCGAACAAAACCTCCTAGAACCCTTAGCTAACCCCCAAATCCCGCAGCTGGCTTTAACCAACTTCCCCGTGAAATTCTATCAATAAAATAATGGAACATCTCGCGCACTTCCGCACAGAATGTTCATAGATGCACACTCGATTGAAATCATCGCGATTTATGGCCTTCGCGCTTCACGCCGAACGGCCAGCGCTCCCCCCCTCGCCCCGATTCCGATCCTCCGGGCCCATAAATTCACCCGGCGTTTTGTTCGATTGTATTGTTTAATAAAATAATCGCTTTATAAAATTATCGAAAGGCGATAAATCAGAGCGTTATATTATTTCGGACGGATGGAGCAGATGCATTTTCCTATCTGTGTTTCGATGGGCCGGGCGGATCGTTGATGGGTCTCGCGCGGGGGGTGGTTTAAAATATCTGCGTGTCACGATACTTCCGCTAACGAACGGGCGCTGACGGACATACGTCCCGAGGGAAGGGCGGGGGGTATATCTGATTTTGACGGGGAGTTATCGACGTGATTCCGCGTTCGGTGAAGCGCTCGTATTGAATTCGCGATGTGGCGAGTTTTCCCGCCGTTGGCTTCAGTTGAAATCCCGTATATAGGTCTGGAAAATCATTCGAGGTACGTGGGATTCACCAGTTCAACCAGCCTAAAATAATATCAGATATACGCAATGGATCATCGAGTATTCCATTAAAATACTCTACATTTGTCTAGTTCCTGCAAGACAAGTTTCGCTGCCCTAACTAGCTATAAATAAAACTAAAATCAGGCGTATAGAATGATCTAGTTTAATACTATATTATCCATCGTTAATATATATTATACTAACGCCCGGTACGTGCTTCGCTACGGGCAATAATAAAAAAATGTTGTTGGAACATCAAATTCATTTATTCAAACAAAACAATATTTTATTAATTGCTAGCTATTTTAAGATCTATTTTGAGTATCTAATTTTAATGCAAAAATGCGTCCGATCGAACGGATATTCATTCTAGATTTCGTAACTAACAGAAAAAAACTTAAGAGAAAGCTATTTCGGACGCTCCGAGATTCGATCCCGCCGCCCCGCGAGCCTCAGAAGGCTCCGGAGCTATAAATCCCCAATCCAACGCCTCAGCTCACTCGGCCACTTTGCCTACGTGAATCAGCTCCGATTATGTATCAACTAAAGATTTTTAGTACTCGGATGATTTCCGTCTTTCGATTTTCAGAATATCGTCAATCCTGTCAAGCGATCGATCGAAATCGGTTACTCGTTCATATTTCTCGCAGTTTTTCTAGACGATTCCAAGATTTTGGAATAATTCCGTTCGAAACTAAAATTCGATTTGACATTTCTCGTCGCTCGTTCAGACCGAAAACGTGGACCTTGAAGGAGCCGCGTTAAAATTCGTCACGGAAATACGTGAAACGTCAGAATTTTGTCGATTTTCGCGAAAAGTCACATTTTCCTATCGTTCTTCCGGGAAAACAAAGGAGAGGATCGAAAAAAGGGCTCCGTTACGGACTAATTCCGAATCTCGTCTTCGCGTTCCCGCAAATACCGTCGCTCCGAACGCCACCGTTCCTCCGAATTCCTTTCCACAATTTTGCTCCTTTTGCCATAATCGGCGTTTTTTCACCTTTTCGCGATTTTTTTTTAAATACTCCCTCGTCTTTCGCTCCGAAAACGTGAAACTCTACGAAACTTCCGTATTTTTTCTCGATAGACTCCTTCAAAATTTACCCCAAACCCCCCCTCTAACATCCAAAAAAACATCACGTTTAAAAGTTTCCTTTGATAAATGAAGAACCGCTCGACCGATTTTGTGCAAACTTCACATAAACCATCTACTAAATAGTCCGAACAAAGCCTAAATATTTATTTGGTTTGGATAGGTGAGCACGTTCTTGAGTTATAAAATTACAACGAAAAGTGGCATTGATTTTTATATATATATTGATAAACGAAATGGTAGATAACAATGAATAATTTTGTAAAGCTATATAATTATTACGCTCTTATACAAATGAAAATAAAAATGTGAAAAAATTATTTTAATTTACAATAAAATATTTCACAGATATTCAAGAGTTGATATTTTGTAAAATATATTGATCTATATGTAGACCTTTTCCAATTCATCGAATAAAAACTTCATAAAAAAAATTTAATGAGACCAAAAACGAGAAACTCGGGTTGTGCTGTATGCGGTCTCGGTATCGCCTATAACATTTTTCAAACCGTCTCGTCTCGTTATTCCGAGACGAGAACGAGACGAGACGAGAAAAATCTCGCTCTGAAAAGGGGCCAATTTTTTTTTCTGGCTATAAATTTGAACAAACCAGTTTGAAACTCGAAAGCCGGTCCTGTCGGCAACGAGTGCATCCGCGTTCGCAGGAGCCAAAACGTTATAACAAAAGAGTCGATTTTGATTTACGGTGCACGCCGATCTGACAAAAGGCATTGTCATATTCGTCTATTGGGCCATTGATTCTTCCCGATTTGATTTAGTTATTCCCGGTGTAATGCAAAGTTCGCGCCTCCGCATGCACGGCTAGCTACCGCATTGGCGTAATTTGCGGGCAGAAAAATGACGATTTAAAAATGCAACCCCCGTGTTTCGAACGCAAATGAAGCGAGACGTGTCGAAGGGGTTATTTATGATAGGGTGAATTTTGATGTAATATCATTAGTTCAGTGGCTCTCTCAACTTTTCGATTACCTAACATTCATCTCAAAATATTGATATAACTTTTTTAAATTTTATTATATACGCATATATTTTTTTTTATATTATTCATCAAAAAAATTATTTTATCGTTGGTGTAGTTTTATTACTGTTCATTAGTCAATATTATTCTATAAATTGATTCTGACAAATATATTTTGTTTCTAACGTAGAATAAATTTAAAAAAAAATTATTTTTTTTTATACTTGAAAGAACATTGAACTATATTCTAAGGATTGAACCAGTTATCTTATTTCGAATTGTGATAATATTCATTCCAGTTCATAAGAAGTAGATTTCAAATCAATTTTATAGATAAAACGTTCACTCCGTGACAAAAAAATTTATTTCAGCAGTCAAAAAATATCTGTTTCAATTCATCGCTATACCATATTTGATTGTTTTTGACCAACGAATGCCTTTAATGCTTACCACATTTATCTATTGTCCACGATAGGTATTAAATATCGATTTAAAAACATCTCTTCAACATTTCTCATTCTATAAATTCAAACTGCTTCATGAAATTCGTTAGAAAATTTATCATCGTTGAAAAGATTGTTATTCGAATGTAAAATACTAGACCGTTTTCCTTTAATCCTTATAATATCTCGATATTTGGCCGATATTTCCAACACTATAAATCTGATCGAGTTTAAATGTAGAACTTAGCTCTAAAATTAGGTTTTTAAGGCTCTCGCAATCTTTCAACAATATACAAGGGATAGTTTCTGAGATACTGATTTTTTTAAAATGTTCTAGTCGCATTATCCTCGCGCAATTTTAAGCAAGTCTTCCTACCGGATTTTTTTTAACTAACTACCGAGTTTCTGTTCTATCGAATTCGTTTTTTTCGAGTTATTGGAAATACCAATATTTCAGATGGCTGTAACTCATTTCTTTCCAAAGTAATAGCGCCTTGTGTTTGACCTGGGATTCTTAATCAGTGAGTCGAAGCTAAACGTTTCAGACCATTTTCGGCCAAACTTTACTAAATTACAGAGAATAAGGCAAATGGAAAGTCACTCTGTTCAGGAGAACAAGCGCGCCAAAAACAACCCTAGTGATCATGTTCTTGAGGCACAAAATGGTAAATTGGATTGACCGGATGCCAACAAAATAGTGAATTTGAACGATATAACTTTCAATACATAATTATAATTAGTGGTTGTTTCCAATAAAGTTTAATTTTACTTAATGTACTAAAATCCGAAAGTGTTAATTTGGTCACCCTTTATATGGAAGTAAAAGCCAAAACTGATAGCATTGCCATTGTACTGCTCGAAGCCTTAAAATGCTGTTGGATCTTCAATGGAATATCCGATCGCCATATTTGGTGAATATATCGATACAACTAACCCTCATACCGGAAACAAAAACTAGAAACCCCGAATGTAATCAATCATCCCCGTGACGTAGAAAGGCGACTTTTTCGACGCGAAACGACCCAGTTTCACCCCGTCGACGAACGTGACGTCGAACCGGGGGTAGCAAAAAACCACCCCGACTTGGAACAAACACAATAAAAGACGCGAGAGTCGAGACCGGGTAGTGAAAAGTAGTGGCCCGGCCACAAATCATACTGTACAAAACGCTACAGGGCTGCAATATATCTATACGAAAACTGTAAACTGGATATATATAAATAGAGAAGCTTTGTGTTTTCGAACGCTCCATTATATCCACAAGTTGGCGAAATTCCGTGGGATGAGACGAAATTGAGGATGACTAATGGTTTCGGAGATTCCACGGGCCGTTCTACTACGCAGCTCGGCCGAACGAGATGGCGTTACTGATTTAAAATCACTTAATAGTCGACTTCTCCCTGGATATTGAATACCTTGAAATACTCATTGTAATTCTTTAAATTTTGATGCGTATAAGTAGTGTAATACTAAAATTAATAATTTTTCACGCTCGCGATGTATGGGCGAAGAGCTGTCGCAATTTAAGAAAAAATCAGTATATTTTGAATGAGGAATAATGAACATTCCCCCAAGACATTCGCAACGTGGTTGTGAATAACTTTGAGGTATAATAAAATTGATATCACTATATTTGGACAATACCATATTATTTACAAATTTATTTTCAACAAATAAATCAGAAATTCGTAAAAAAATGGGTTCGAATAATTTTTATACTTACGCACAGTTCACAAATCGAATTAACACACGTGTTGTTGATTTATTAACAACGGCATCAGCCATTTACAAAATTGTATATTTAAAGACGTTGACAAGTCACAGAAAATAAATGTTTAAATGAGTAGCAATTATTTTGGTTAATTATTTCGATTTAAAAAAAGATAATTTGATTCTGTCTTTTTGTAACTGAGTTTGAAGTCTGAAATTCTATTTATATTGATGAATAATTTTTCAATAAATCGTTCGAAAATTCTGAAAAATTCCATACCTACTCTTACTCAACTTTAGTCATGACCTAGCCCCAGAAAATAAATATTCGAATGAGTAGGAACTAGTCAGGTTAGTTATTTAAAAAAATAATAATTTATTTTGAATGAACTTTTTCAGCCTTTGCGTGCACTTGCGTAAAATTTTTATGAAAATATCTTTCAGTTATAATATATAATAATTATATCAAAATGATTGATATTTTTATTGATTCAAAGGTTTCCAAGAAGTCGTACAGAAATTTCGAGAAAGTCTACCTATTATTATAATATATTCACAGTCGTTACCAATCCAAAGAAAATGAATATTCAGATAGGTAGCAATAATTTGTGATAATTATTCACAAAAAATACAATATAGTTTGAATGACGAATGCTAATAATTTGTGGAGAATTTGTACAATATTTATGAATATCCTGCAGGTATAATATTTGTCAACTAAGATCGAAATGATTGGTACATATTTATATTGATGAATACTATTCCAAAAATTCCAAGAAATTCTGAAAAAATCCATACTACTCATCTATAGACATTGCTCAGCTGAAGAAAGTTAATGTTCGAAAAGTATAAGTTATTTTGGTTAATTATTTGAATAAATTAATTGTTTAATTTGGATCAAAAATGGCAAACTTTTCAGTGAAATTTGCAGCAATTCTCAACTACCTGGATTTATGATATTTGTTAATTCAGATTGAAATGTATGGATATGTGTTGTGTTGGTATTTTCTGAAATATATGAGTTGAAAAAAAAATTCTCTTCTTCATTACCAAAAGTGTTAATTTATTTTCTGTGATATTTATATAAGTAGGTCATAATTTTTCATAATTTCGTAGTACAGTATATACTTATTAGTATACCAGCTATTGCGTTCATACGTATTAGTGTATTGAGACCTCTTGATCACCCTCAATCAAATATGATTAAAATGATTCCATTGAATTGAGATCATCTATCTCAATTTGTGTTAGTAGATCCGTTACGTATTTCGGAATATAAAATTTTTCATAATTAGCGTATTTTTAGAATCGGCCTAATAGGATCACTTCTCGTTTCGCTCCTTTGACGTGTAAATCAGTTTTAATTCCCTAGTATTTGTAGATATACCGTGAAAATATGGTGATAATACGTTTTATATTGCACATTGGAAACGAGACCACCTAAGATGAGTGATAGCACAAATCTGGATCATTAATTACAGCTTCAATGCCGATAAGTAGTTTGCTGCTTTCTAGATTAGATACAAGAGTCGGCGTTTTCTCAAATTACAAATTGGGAAAAGCGGGAGGTGTGAATTTCTTTATGCCTTGATTTAAAAACTAGGTGAAATCCCGTTTACATTTGTATAAAAATTATATCGATTTCTTTCTGTCGAATACACACGCATCTAAATATTTATTATTTTAAGTAATTTTATTGCTTGAAAGGTTTTTTCTGGGTTTTCTCTCCCAAACTCTGAAAAATATCTATAAATTAAAAATTAATCATTTTGTGATTTGCTTCTGCATAAGAAACACAAGATATTTGTCAGAAGCAATCAATTGAACAATGTTGCCTAACAAACGACAACGAAACAACATCAACGAAGAAACAACTATATCGTAACGTTTCGGAGTCTATATCAGACTCCCTCGTCAGACGCTTAATGAAAATAAATAAATAACTATAAATAAAAATAAATAACTATCAACAAACTAATTCTAAAGATTTTCATTAAGCGTCTGACGTGGAGTCTGATATAGACCCCGAAACGTTACGATATAGTTGTTTCTTCGTTGATGTTGTATCGTTGTCGTTTGTTAGGCAACATTGTTCAATTGATTGCTTCTGACAAATATCTTGTGTTTCTTACGCAGAAGCAAATCACAAGATAATTAATTTTTATTTTATAGATATTTTTCAGATACTTGATTTCACCAGAACTCTGGAACTGGGAGGCGAGCTGTAGATAGTGATGACACCGACAGCTCTGACGGGGTGGGGCACAATAGACCTTAAGGTCGCAGTTCGCAGTGCAACGTTGCCCCCTACACAATATCTTATACTTATATAAAATTCTCGTGTCACATTGTTCGTTCCCGTACTTCTCCGAAACGGCTTGACCGATTCTCATGAAATTTTGTGAGCATATTGAGTAGGTCTGAGAATCAGCCAACATCTATTTTTCATACCCCTAAGTGATAAGGGTTGTCCACCCTTAATTTTTTTTTTAATTTTCTACGAAATTTTTTGTTTTTATTTTTTATAATGTGGCATTACAAAATACCACAACGCTAAATTTTCACCCTTCTATCACCAACCCCTATTTTTAATAGTCATTTTAGTAATTAATCATTTTTCATCCCGCTCGATAACTGATCAATTATCACTTGGTAAGTTATCCCAGAGAAAGAGCTAATCAAAACCAAGTCGCCGTATTTTTTGTGAATGTTTTTCACTCTATTTCGATTAAAATTTCCCTGAGCTTATGGCAAAGCTAAAATTTTTGTTCAAAAAATATATTTATTTTCATTAAAGTATCAAGGCAGTTTATTCCTGCTATACTTACTGCTAGATTTTTCAAAATTTCCGCGTCTTTCTGGATCAACACTCATTCGCCAGTCTATACCGGTGTCACGTCCCAGTAAACAGCAAGGAGTAGGGATGAGAACGAAGCCGGTCTCCTGTCTTTCTCACCTTTTCTCACTTTTCTTAACCAGATACGTTTGAGTGGGTAGTTCGTATTCGCAATTGAACCCGGTAGGTGGCGCCGCAATCGGGTTCTAGGTATTTTTTAGAATTACGTGTTTGAGTGGGTCCCTGGATAACTTGGAAATTCAATTGTCCCGGTAGGAGGCGCTGCAATCGGGTTCTAGGTTTTTTTTTTAAGATTTTTCGCATTTGGATATAAAATTGCAACCACAATATCTGATTTGGCGCAGGCGAAGTTGCGTGGGTCAGCTAGTACTATATAAAATATATATATATATATATATATGTCTATGATGGTTCGAATATATTCAGGGAATTTAATTTCGATATGTGCTGAACTTATTGTTCAACAAGTCCTTACATGTTCAACTAGAACGTATCATTTTTTATCTTCTTCTGTGAAGCTACATTGTAGCGATACTCTCTCAACACATCCCAGACTAATCAACTAAAGAGCTTCCTGTCATCTGTCACTTGTCAACCCGCATTATTCCAGCATCTTTCGTCTCGGCCTTTTCGCGGAACCCTCGCGTCACTTGGAGCGTCTGTCGTCCGATTTTTATTTTTCCTAATACGACGGTCCATTGGATGTGCCAGGCAGTACGTCTATCCTACTCTTCATTTCTCGCATTTTCCATCGCCATAAATCAAGGGACAGGAGACAGGCCAGTAGAGAGCACTCCGTTGCCATGGCGCCCGTGGCATCCCGTCAGCGGCGTAGCGGGATCGCGCTTTGGGAAGGGGCGGGCGGAGAGGGGTCGGATGATCAGAACCAGGGATTTAATCCCTGTCGGGAATGTCTACGCGATAGCGGGAACGAGGAAAGTTAATAAGAATTTGGGGGGATTAAAAATAATCCTGCTGTTTTGCAATAATACCGTGACGGTTATATCTCGTTGGGTGTGTGCGGATTCTGGATGAATTTCGGAACGTGGGACGCCGGATCGACGGGAATGATCGTGCGTAGGGTTTGGGAAACTGGGGCTGAACTACTAACAATAACTTTCTCGTGCCACTGTGTAGAGAAAAAATGTGGGAAAGCCCAGGATCTTTGGCGCTCCGGTTCAAACTTTGGCAAATCATATCTCCGAAAGTATTGGTTTTTCAGAGTTGGGAATGATATCAATGAATTCTTGTGATAGAACTGCTTCATAAAAGAAATTAAACAAAATTAAATTAAAGATAACAAGAGTGCCAAAAATTATTAATCCAAAACCAACAGAACAATTCTACCCAATAACGAACTTATCCGAAATATTTGTTCCTCAAATCTACTCTGAAAATTATATTATATGAATTGAAACTGAGCCAATATTCCAGTTTTGTTTTTACTGGAGATATTCTGAACCCGAAGTATATATTTCCATCATCATATGGATATCCATTATTTTATCACCCAAAAATTATAATATCCTATAATCTGCATAATTCTTCAATAGCTGAAGTTATTGCGTTGGTCATTTTGCATTCATTCATACTTTGTTTTCTATAACAGGAGGATTATTTCATGAGGAATAGAACTAGAAATAAATATGACATGTCTCGTATCTGTAGATGAGATAACATGTATGAACACAGATCATAAAATTCATAGATATATATACGGACGTTAATTTTCGGTTACAGCATTCTGTGATTTCATAGATTTAAGATTTATTATTGAAATTTAGAAAAATCATACCTCCGAAAGTATTCGCTCGTTAAAGTTGAAAATGATATCAATAGACTCTTATGATGAAACTGCATCTTAAAAAAATTGAATTTGAAATTTGTTATGTAAAAAAAATATTTTTCGTTATTCCGAAACCATCAGGCCAATTTTGTCCAATTATGACCTTAGCCAAGATATTTATCTCCCAAACCTACTCTGAAAATTTCAACTGTCTAAGCTCATTCCGTTCGAGAGTTATCGGACCGGACGGCCGGACATATTCGATTTTGACCACGGATTCTTGATCAGTGAGTCGAACCAAATCATTTTAGACCATGCAGAAATTCGAAAATTACAGACATTGGGACACATTGATAAGCACTCTGTTGCGAGGAACAAGAGCGCCAAAAAGGTTTCGTACAAAGGTTGTATAAGTTGCAATGAGCTTCTGAAAACACATTTTTTTTATATATAGGGTGATTCAGAAAGCCTGTATGTGGTACTACTTTCTTATTTCACATTCCATGCATGTATTTTTATTCGATCATCTTATTGTCCCGAAGATTCTAAATTTATTTCACGTGACATTCCCTAATCTTAACTTTGATGCGTTAAAATATATTTATATAAGAAGTATCTTGGGCAGCTTTTATAGAAAAATAAATATCATTCTGACAAGATTTTACGATATATCAAAAAGTCGAATATGAACTGAATATAAAGAATTTAAAACACCTATTAAATTATACCTAAAGTAACTCAATATTTGGAAAAATAATAAAATAACAATACTACTTATCAAGTAATATACTTAATCTAATTGTATGTGTTCTACATGTCGATCATATTGATCGACACATTTTCTATAAATTTTCAATTGATGCACTTCATCAAATCATATTTCTTTCATTCTGTATACAGGTAATGTTTTCTTCTCCATCAATTTTTGTTTTAAATACCCCCACAAAAATGTTTCCATCACGGTAATGTCCGGACTGTTGGGCGGCCACCTCATTCGGCGTTACCTAACGTTCCACACATTAAAATTTTGATTCATAGTAAACAAACTTAATACTGTTTAATGACTTTGATGGCGGACTAACCGTACGTCTCTAGACCATGTTGCCATTTAGTCCACGTTTCGGGCTCTTATAAAGGAGGCTATGATCAAACTAATCTGAACTAAAAATGAGGCTGTAAGTATGGAATGTAGCCACGATTATTTTATTTATACAAATATAAACATGATGATCCAACACTCCACTACGGCAGTTGCTACAATGTAAGGGATATACCAACCATTATCATAAATAAAAGGGACTACGACCAGTTTAGACGTATGCGGATTTCACTAAGCAGAAAATGTAAAATCATCTAGTCCCATCCTAATTTATGAATCCACGTAACAAGCTCTGGTCCCGAAAATGCCCGAATTTGACACCTAGAGACAGTTGCACTCAGCGGCACTGGGATTACAGTAGTATTTGAGAATGTCAAATGTTGAGTTCAGCACGATCCATCCTACGGGTCTATTTTCAGATGCAGATGTGGGTAGGGCTTGTTTTGGGATCATATAGACCACTATTGCATTTTTCCTGGTAGTAATTTTAGACGCAAAGGTGTCTAAATGACATTTGTTCGGAAGATTAATGGCGGATGGGTTGGAAGGACTTCTATAATTTGAGATGGTTTCAACTGAGTGTATACACATGAAAAATATCAATCTTGTACAATTTCAATATTCAGACAGTAAGTAGTAAGTACTCTCAAGTTATGTGTGGAGGTCTAAAATCTGTATGTATATGCATTAATCATATCAAACTTTCATAAATCCTGGGAAATTGGGAGAAAGAAAATTATGTTTTAAAATATTACGCCAAGATATTTTCAACCTACTCTCATCATACTCAGCGAACTTCTGACCGTTGGGTATTGCGCTCAATAAATTTCAATCGAGCTCTACTACAACAATCATATTTTCATCATTTAATTATATTATTTAACGTTTGTGAAATTACTTCTCTGCACTTTGTCAGACGTTTATTATTTGAGAAAATCCAAAGATCTCGTTAGGAAATTGTATAATTCAAAATCGCGGTGAATTTCATTATGATATATTCTGAGATGTATTTAAGTCGGACAATTCTTTTTGGCGCTCTTGTTCCTCGAAACAGAGTGCATATCAATTGGTCCAAATTTCTGTAATTTTCGAATTTTTGGCTGAAAATGGTCTCAAACGATTTGGTTCGACTCACTGATCAAGAATCCGAGGTCGAAATCGATTCTGTCCGGCCATCCACCCGTCCGGCCGTTAACACGATAACTATCGAACGAAAGGAGTTAGAGGATTGAAATTTGCAAGGTGGGTTTGGAGCGTAAATATCTTGGACGAGTTCGTTAATGGGCGAAATCCATCAAGCGGTCGTTTTTAGTAAAAACATTTCTTATGAATATTTCCGAAGCCGATCACTCGATCTATCTGAAATTTAGCATAAAATTGTAGAATTATGACCTTTATAAGCACGTGAAGTTTTGTATTGATCAGGTTACCGTAAAGTGTCGAAAAGAATTTTTGAACATTTTAAATTTTTTTTTCTACAATAACTCTCGAACGGAATGAGCTAGGCAGTTGAAATTTTCAGAGTAGATTAGGGAGATGAATATCTCGGTTGAGTTCGTTATGGGCAAAATAGGCCAGATGGTTTCGGAGTAACGAAAAACATTTGTTTTTTAACAAACAAATTTCAAATTATTTTTTTTTTAAGATGCAGTTTTACCATAAAAAATCCATTGATATCATTTTCAACTCCAACAAGCTAATACTTTCGGAGATATGATTTCTCGAAATTTCAATAATGAATTTGAAATCTAGTACTCGGTAGTACTAGATTTCAATAAATGGGAAATGTATTTTCAGAAATATAGGAAAAATAGAAAGGTGCCTGAAGGTTAGTGTGGAAGTTCAACAGATTCTGACATATAGTTTCTGAAGGAAAACATTTTTTTTTTCTAGTGATACGATCCTCACCAAATTTGCAAAAACTTGTACGTCAGCATTCTACAACCGATTACCTAGTTTAAATTCGATCGGATCTGTGCATAATGATATCACGCATTAGGAATTTGATATTAGTTAAAGAAATGGTTCTGTCAATTGACTTCCCAGATTTAACGTCTACTGATACTTTTTTGGAAGTATGCTGAAACCATGGTTTCGTTTAACCAAACAACTCTGGAAGCATTGATGAACAATACTCAGCGAGCAATTGACCAAATAAGGTCACAATTATGGAAAAAAATGCTGAAAAATTAGACTCAAATAAAAAATTATAATTATAATTATTTACACGTATTTACTGAATAATATGAATTAAAATCTTAACAATTAATGATCTACTTATAAATTATGTTGCTCACTAGCATTAATGGAGTTACTTATTTAAACAAGGTGATTTTTTCTGAATTCTAACCCTATATTACAAAGAAATTTGATCATTTTTGAATCCACATACAACGTCTATCCAGAAATATCCTGCCATTCTGATTATGCCTGCTGATATTTCTGGACGACTTAATGATCTCCTCATAAATAACTTTGTTGACTACCACTAATTGAATTAGTGATAGTAAACAAAGTGATTTTTTTCTTATTTCTAACCCTATATTACAGAAATTAGATTATTTTTGAAACCTCATTCAACGAAATCTATCCAGAAATATCCTGCCATTCTGATTATGCCTGCTGATATTTTTGCACGAATTAATTATCTTCTTATAAATTACTATGTTGACTACCACTAAATGAATTAGTGATAGTAAATAATGTAATTTTTGTTTAATTCTAACCCTATATTACAAACAAATATGATCAATTTTGAAGCCACATACAACGAGATCTATATAGAAATATCCAGCAATTCTGATTATGCCTGCTGTTATTTCTGCACGAATTGATGATCTCCTTATAAATTACTATGTTGACTACCACTAAATGAATTAGTGATAATGAACAATGTAAATTTTTCTTAATTGTAATCCTATATTACAAGGAAATATGATCATTTTTGAAGCCACATATAACTAGATCTATCCTGAAATATGTCGCCATACTGATTATGTCTGCTGATATTTCTGCACGAATTAATGAACTCTTTATAAGTTACTATGTTGACTACCACTAATTGAATTAGGGATAGTGAATAATGTAAATTTTTCTTAATTCTAATCCGATATTAAAAGGAAATATGATAATTTTTGAAGCCACAACGAGACCGATCCTGAAATATCCGGTCATTCTGATTATGCCTGCTGATATTTCTGCACGAAAGAATGAGCGCCTTATAAATTACTTTGTTGAGTACCACTAATTGAATTAGTGATAGTAAATAATGTAAATTATTCTTAATTCTAACCTTATATCACAAAGAAATATGATCATTTTCGAAGCCAGATACAACGAGATCTATCCTGAAATAACCTGCCATTCTGATTATGCCTGCTGATATTTTTGCACGAAAGAATGAGCTCGTTATAAATTACATTGTTGACTACCACTAATTGAATTAGTGGTAGTAAATAATGTAAATTATTCTTAATTCTAACCTTATATTACAAAGAAATATGATAATTTTTGAAGCCAGATACAACGAGATCTATCCTGAAATAACCTGCCATTCTGATTATGCCTGCTGATATTTCTGGACGGAAATCTTGATCGTAACCCTGAACCTGAAGCCGGGGAATTCGCACAGGCCATTTAAACAAATTTACGATTTGTTTATACGGCCAGAAACCTTCTGCGGCGAGAGCGTTCTTAGATCGCGGTGAATGGGCTCGGGCAATGCAAACACGGACGACCACGTTTCTGGGTCACAGGCTTGGCGCAAGGCGCAAGTTTTAGTTGCACGTACATTTCGCTATCCCCGTTCGCCTGATCGTGCACAAAATCGAGCGGTTGTTCTCTCCTCCTACGAACAGCTGATCGGGACGATTTATGTGTCGAGTCGGCCTTAAGGCCCCGGTGAAGCGGCGGTTTCACGAGGTTGTTCGAGATCGAACGCATATGGGATGTTCTAGAGTCGACCCCAAGGAAGCTGGCTTATATTTACCCTTGGAATATTTTATTGTCGGTCGTTCTTATTTATTTCTTGTCTTTTTACTTGATTTATCCCTTGAAATTATTCACGAATTATTTTTTCAATAGTATACAGGGTGAGTCTTTAAGTTGTACATAAATTTTAGAAATAGATTCCTTTCATCAAGCAAAACACTTTTTGGCGCTCTAGTTCCTCGGAACTGAGTGCTTATCAATTTGCCCAAATGTCTGTAATTTTGGAATATTTCGATGAAAATGGTCTTAAACGATTTGGTTCGACTCACTGATCAAGAATCCGTGGTCGGAATTCATTCTGTCCGGCCGGCCGTAAGCACGATAACTCTCGAACGGAATGAGCTAGAGAGTTGAAATTTTCAGAGTAGGTTTGGGGGATGAATATCTCGGCTAAGTTCGTTATTGGGCAAAATCGGACAGATGGTTTCGGAGTAACAAAAAAAAAATTTTTTTTTACGGAACAAATTCCAATTCAATTTTTTTTTAATAAGCAGTTTTATCATAAGAATCCATTCATATCATTTTCAACTCTAACAAGCTAATACTTTCGGAGATATGATTTTTCAAAATTTCAATAATAAATCGTATTTCAACGTTGTCACAGAATGATATTATTCTATGTATGAATATGAATTGTCATAATGTCAAATGATGTTCCTGAGACATTATCTAATCAGTCGAAGAATTGTGAGCGAAGTGAGAAAAATCTCAGTTGTTTGCTCCCAAATTAGTTTTTCTCAGAAAATTCTTACATTTCGGAACTGAATATGAAGTAAGAGATCTGAGAGTAGTGAGACTGCTTTTCATCCATAGACATAGATATAACTCTCGAACGGAATGAGGTAGGTAGTTGAAATTTTCAGAGTAGTTTAGGGAGATGAATATCTCGGTTAAGTTCGTTATTGGGCAAAATTGGCCAGATTTAATTTGATTTCTTCCATGGTGCTTTTCTCATTCTCATGATTGCTCATTTAATCTTGATAAATAAACTATTATTTGAATTGAATTTCCTTTAGGATGCAGTTCTATTATATGAATACATTGATATAATTCCCAACTCTGAGAAACCAATACTTTCGGAGATATAATTTGTCTGTTTGAACTAGAGCGCCAGAAAGCTCCTGTCCACAGGGCTTGAACCCATTTTTTCATTTACCATTTTTCCAGATTCAGCTCAGGTAAAAAGTTATAAGCGTTTAAAGATTTTGCAATGTTCTCATACACCCCTGCACTTCCTTTTCACTTTGAGCACTTAATGCATCAAACAATTTTCATAATTCTAGAATATTAAAACACTGATCTTTAACTTGACACCTAGGCTATTCATTCATTATCCAATTGTTTCCACTATAATATTAAACACAATTTCATCATCGTATATTTAGGAAAATCCTTAAATATCCTTACTATCTTCAAATTTATAAATTGTATAAATATATATATTATATAAATTTATCAATTATGTATATCATTCCAAACTCAATATAAAATGATCGAACTCCATAGAGATGGGGTCTCGACGAGGGCCAACGTTTCTTTCACTTTTAATCGAGGGTTCTAGTTCAGGGCAGGATTCATAAATGTAGTAAAATTTTTGAATCGTTGATCAGACTTTATATCATTCAAAGATGAATATCTCGAAAACGATAGATATGCTTTAGGAGAAATGATAAGGAATAATTGAATTTTTTAAAATGATTTTAGATTCTTATAATAACTTTAGCTAAACTTTATCTGATTTCTTTGTGCAAATTTCTCATAGTTTTTTGAACTGGAGAATATATAACTAGGAAAGCATTAGAAGTAGGAAAAAACTGTTAATTAGAGGATATTTATCATAGTGATAGGAAACTCCGTCTCAAAATTAATATCATTCGGAATAATCATGTCAGAACTACAAAGGTAAAACCAATAAATCAAAATATCAGAAAACTCACAATTTGAAGGTAATGAAGAAGAACTCCTTAAACTTCAAACTCAATTCAATATGTCATTATGACACTTAAGAAATTTATATAAAATAAGACGCGTAACAATCGTGAATGAAAGTGGCCTTGTTAATTTGTTTATTGGAATTATTCTGATTTTAGGTTAGTGTTCAAACAAGAGTTCAGGTGAATGGGTTGGCTTGAAGAAAGCGTGCTCTGGAATCCTAATTTTAGATCATTTCATGTCTAATCTTTTAATTACACTTTCTTTCAAAGGAACTATCAACGGTTAAATTAGGGACATTGATGAAGAATTAATTCATGGTCAAATCCACTTCCGTCTGGCCGTGCGAACATGAAAACTTTCGAAGCATCTACTTAGAGACTTGAAATTTTCAGGGTAGGTTTAATGTAGAAATTCGTCGGTGGAGTGGTTGTTATTCGGTTTATATGCATATGCTCAATGGATTCGGAGTTATTCATGTTTGAAATTTTACTTTCCAAATATTTCCAAAACTACGGATCTAATCGAGGTAATCTTTGGTATTTAGATGAACAATAACAACTTTATGGTTCGTACAATTTCTTGAGGGTCGTATCACTGGAATAATA
Source organism: Halyzia sedecimguttata (assembly GCA_937662695.2). Taxonomy (NCBI): domain Eukaryota; kingdom Metazoa; phylum Arthropoda; class Insecta; order Coleoptera; family Coccinellidae; genus Halyzia; species Halyzia sedecimguttata. The sequence continues at coordinate 58,846,173 of OW569418.2, forward strand.
AAAAAAATCAAGAAAATTACAATATCCCAAATGCAAGCCGCCATCTGATAACCTCGCTTAAATGAAATTTAATGGAAAAGTTTGGCTATTTGGGTTATGTTAAAATGGAAATTTTTTGATCAACACATCATATGGATTGATTTTCATCGATTTTGAAAGCATAATTTTGAGAACCCAAACAAGAATAATATAGTGAAACAAACAGTGTTTAAATCTGCGTTCACATTTTTTTTATTTTCATTCATAAATATTAATCGAAGAATATAGGTAGTGTTAATTAATTTAGTAGTGGATTTTTGTCGTTAAATTGTCTAAGATCCGATAGGGCAAAAATCTCCAGAAAATTATAGCAGGAAGCAGTCAAGAGCAAATTCTGGAAGATACTCCAATGATGTATTGTCATTATAAGATGACATAATGGATATTTGCGGATAGTTTGAAAAAGGGTTCCGCTGTTAGATTCTTAAGATTGAATATTCAAGAAATTAATAATAATTTCTCATGAATAAACATCATCTTGATAATTATACTTATCGATATCAAACCTAACAAGCAATCAAAATGCCACATAAATTAATTCTAATTGACATTATATTACTCAATGAATTTATATTGTTCGATTTTTCTGGATTTTTACACAGAGCAGTAAAAAACGCCAATATTAGTTATCTAATTGATCAATTCAAACACATATATATCGCATATCAGGTTATAACCGACAATCGTAATACGATCTACAGCAAATAGAAAATAGCCAACCTATTACCTGGGAGCTTTTTGCCATGGTCTGCAGAACGAGGTAAACTAGTTATTTCGTTCGTTAATAGGCTAACGGTTTTATCGGACACCTGGTATCGATAAACAATCAACCTCAATTAATTAAGTTGCGGTATTGAAGTTTTTACAGGAGTTAAACTCAAGCATATGGTTGTAATTCGTCTAATAGTTTCGATATTTCAATCTGTGCCAGTGAGAATAGCGATTTCTCATGTAGGAGTACAGAAAAATACCAAAAAAGGAGGGAAAAAGAGTGTAATCGATCAAGGTGATTCCTTGGGGGCAAATGAAGACATTGAATGTCAATTATAAATCGTACATGGAATTAATCGAACTGCCATGATCACTATTAATTGTATTGAAGTTCTTCTGGTAATTTTGAAAATATTTTAAATACAGACATAAAGCACGGAGGACAAATACATTCTTCAACGTACCACAGATCCCTACAATACCGACAACACGGTGTAACAAATCTATAACGAGGATAGCAGGTCATAGAAGTCATTTTCGTACCACCAGATATTTTGGGGCTTAAAAATTATTCTATAGTTAACACCTCAGAAGGTAGGGCTCATTTGAGATAACAAGATGTTGTTATAAATACTTGGAAATTTATACCCGTCCTTTGAAAAATGAGACCTTCTTACCCACCATACAGCCAAGGCGTGAAACCTGGTAATCAAGGATGTGATTGAGATGGCGTCAAGTCGAATATTCCCGCCCTCTGAGGGGAAGTGATGGCTAAGATGCGTCTACATATGTTTGATGCTGTTTTTAGACGTGGAATTGAGTTACCGTGATTTCGAGGAAGGCATGATTTATGCCTTACGTGCCTTATTTCAGGTGTGGGGTGAACGATGTTGGTTGGCTTGCAGGAAATGAAAATTGTGAAAATGTGATACTAATTTGACTTCGGGATCATCGTTGAGGATAAGCTTGTATTTGGATGAATTGTGCCCTTTAGTAAGCGCACCTTTGGGTTTCTCATATTTGTTAACCTTTGAAAACATCAAAAAAATATTTCCTACTCCAACTGAAATTTTTACAGTAACCGTTCGAAGGTACCTATGTGCTATTGAATAAAGGGATATTCATGACATTGAGTGCGAAGGTCGATTATTAATTGTCCAAGGTTTAATTCTTCACCCTTTTGATCAAAAATTGTTCCATCTAAAGAGTTAAACAGTATTATTTATGATTTGTTGTTCGCCAGTAATTAAATAAAATTATGAAATAATAATAATATTACAAATTATGAAAAAGGACTGACGTGAAATCAGGAGCTTTCGCGCGCATGTTCTATTGTCTATTCACGCCTCAAACACCCTCACTAAATACTGCATGATCATTCAATACGTGGAATAATGCTTTGGGTATCAATTTAATTCAAATTTTAAAATAAATAGTGAACTCACTCAGCGGGGATTCGAACCTGGACTGCTGCGCGGCAGGCTGGCACGCGGTGTTGCTACAATTCTGAGATTCACATTATGTGAAATTTCAGAAGTAGTAAGTACATACCAGTACAAAATTTAATTTTCATAAAAATCACTAGAATACAAAGCCGATTGAGCTGGAATTCAGAACTCGATTGTTAAATAACAGCTGGAAGGTTTTCAACGATATCTAACAAATAGTTTCAGAAATATAACATTTTTTAAGACATTTTTTGTTCTTTCTATTTAAATGATCCTCACTAAATTCTGCAAACATTTTGCGCATGGCCATTGTAATTACCAAGTTTAATCCCAATAGGATCTGTATTTTTTGAGTTATCCAGAAAACAATATTTCAGAGAAGTGTAGATACCATTTTCAAATTACGTACATTTCCACAATAATTGCTAAAATTCAGAGCTGATCGTGTTGAGTTCCGGAACCCTCTTAAAAATAGTGGTTTGCAGCTTTATGCGTAATTTCACTGTATTCTGTAAGATACTTTCTGAAATATTGAATTTTTTAGCAAAAATAAATCTTTTTCTAGTTGTATGATGGTCACGAAATTCTGCAATAATATGACATTCTACTATTAATTGAGTTTCAATTCGATGTATATTTTTGAGTTATTGAGGTAATGATATTTCAGATCTAGATAACTCCGAAACTGTTAGGCCGATTATACTCATTAACGAACTCAACCGTCGTATTCGGATGCTCAACCTAACCTGAAGATTTAGGCAAAATAATATCATGCCCTTCCTAGTTTAAAAAAATAATGAATGAAAAAAATGTTTTTGCTCCCTTTGTTATGTTGTCCAAATAATTCTGTTACATTCAGTAACTAACAAGGAAAAATACATAACCTACCTAATTCATGGAAGGGGAATCCTTGACACCGACTTGAAACTATCTAATTTCATTCAAACAAACACCCTAAGATTTATTGCAGATAAATCTTCCCAAATTTAACGAGACATCATTGCGAAAAAATCAGGTAGATATTGTGGTTCACAAAGAATAAATTTGTTTCTTGCTCATTCCCTTCGATAGCTAATCGATACTGCGACTTCGTTGGTGCTTTCATAACAATAATAATTTGTTCTTTCCCAAGGCACAAACTTACTTCCACCCCGTCTGTTGGGGGCTCGATTTCGAGATTTGCAGAAGGGAAGTTTTTTACCTGAGATATGGTAGCCATTGTTTGTTTTTCCGCCACCACATGAACTGTATTCTGAATAGTCATCATCAGTGCATATACGTCTGACAATGCAGCATGAAGTCCATCAAGTAGATTAATAAAATTAATGTGATAACATAAAATACAAACACAACATAATTTAAAATTACCCTTGTGACTATTTTGAATAGTCAAAAGAAAAACAAAAATTATAGGTTATACAGCAAATAAAATAAAATGAGAGTTTATAGCTAAAACGATTGGTTTATACAGATGATCTAAAATTAAATGAGAAATTAGAATGAACCAATCAAACCAGCATTTTGACAATGACTTATGGGTTTTATGTAATTTCAGTAAATTTCACTCTTTGAGCATGCTCATTGTCATTTTAGAAACGGAATAAAATAAAATAAATAATGAAGACTAAAGTTGGCCATCTTTTCTCCTTATCCTTATTCCATATTTTATTTTATTTCTCGAAAAAACGCTTTTATTGAAATGTGTATATTCAACTTTCTTATTTTATGTTAACAACTTACAACAACTTGGCAAGCACTGGTGGCTTGAGGAGAAAATTTGGTTTTCTTATTGTACAGCTGAGAAATAGTCCCACATTATCACTAATTAGAACAAATATGAGAAATAACCCAACGATAAATAGAATATGAGCTTTTTAAAATGAAGAATTCAACAACGTTGATATCTTGCACCTCACACTCGCATCTTTCGAAAGATAATTGAAAACAATAATTAGATAACATCCTTTGATCCTTTGATCCTTTGATCCTGCACGTTATAACATTTGATCGATTGTAAAGAATTTTCGATAATTTGTATTATATCATTGTGGTACTTTTTTTGTGTTTTATTTTGCTGTATGACCTTGCTCTGTTTTTTTTTGAGCAGGCCATCATGTATAAATAAATGTTTGATATCGTACTCTCCTGCAATATGTGAGCATCATATTGGGGTCTTTACCTCTAGATGTTCTTCATTTAAAATATAAATAAATAAATAAAATTTGTTTCTTATTTTATATTATTTGCTGTATAAATCCGCCTTAAAATTCTGCACGAAATAAAATTGTATTCTTCACCTTTATCTTTTAGGTAGTCAAAAAAACCTGCTTTCATTCTTCACACGCATTTCAAGAGGTCACAAACTGGCACTTGAATAATTCCAGATAAAGCATGTCCACTACCATAGAAGCGGGCTTGGTTCGTCAGTTATGCCATGATTATTTATGATTTATGTCGGATTCTAAAATAGCACAAGCGGAATGTAATTTACACAGTGTATGTAATTGCTAGGAACTTTTCAAGTCGGGCGAGATAGATGCAGTCGCGTGAGAATTTTTCGTTCAGGATATTTTTCCTGGTAAACAGCTCTGTTTGTAGGAAGTTAACGACTTGACCCAGTAGGAAAAACGGTAGACGTAATAAACGGACAGCTTTATTCACCGTTGTTTTCTCAAGTATTAAATTGTGGTGACAAATTTAATGGTCATTCTCAACATAAATATCTTTCGGAATCTTCGATTCTCACGCAAGTTTTTATTATGTTTGTTTTTTTTTAACTTCTTTCCCACAACTCTCCCAAACTCTGAAAAATATCTATAAAATAAAAAAATAATTATTTTGTGATTTGCTTCTGCAGAAGAAACACAAGATATTTGTCACAAGCAATCAACGAAAAAAAAACTTTTTTTTCATTACAAATTTCAAATTCAATTTTTTTTAAGATGCAGTTTCATCATGAGAATCCACTGATATAATTTTCAGCTCTAAGGAGCTTACACTTTCGACGATATGATTTTTCAAAATTTCAATATTAAATCTTAATTCTTTGATTTCACAGAATGCCGTTATCGCAGATTAACGACCGTATTTGTATCTATGAATTTCATGATCTGTGTTCATGCATGTCATCTCATTTTCCGATAAGAGATATGTCATATTTATTTCTGGTTCTATTCAAAATTCGTTACGACACATGATATAAAATAGCTTCTGTTCATGACCAATGAAATAACCTCAGCTACCGTATAATTATGAGGATTATAAGATATTATAATTTTTGGGTAATAATATAATGCCCTTGGATAATCCATATGATGATGGAAATATATACTTTGGTATGTTAAACAAATTGGGTTCAGAATGTCTCGAGTAAAAACAAAACTTGAATATTGAATTGACTGTGTTTCAAAAAAATGATACACTATAACTTTCAAAGGGAAACAGATAGTGACTTGAAATTTTCGGGGTAGGTTCAGCATCCGAATGCGATGGTTAACTTCTTTACTGGGAATAATCTGACGAACGATTTTGGAGTTATATCCTTCTGAAATATTCTTTCCTCAATATCTCGCCTAATAGAGATCTGATCGAATTCAATCTTGGTAATTAGTTGTAGAATGAAAATGCGCCAATTTTCAAACTCACAATTTTCAACATCACTATGAAAATATAGTCTCAATATGCTTCACTTTATTTTCACTTAAAAAATTGAACCATTTAAATGCAAACTTTGTTTTCATGTAAAGCTAATACTATTCGATTCGTATTGTGTTGTGTCCATTATTATATTCGTCTGTTCATAAAAAACTGCAATAGGAACAAAAAATATTCTTACTCCCTTCATATCTTCGCCAAGAAAACTTCGAGGAAACTAATGGAAGCATATTGAACCACAATAAATCTTATTGGTCAGGGTGTATCGCTAGTAATCTATTTCAATCAAATCTAGATTATTTTTCGTTCATTATAAGCGCCTCCGATTTTTAGCCATTAAAATTTTTCAATATCATTAATATTTACAGATTGGTTTTATCAAAAACCCTAACAGGAGCAAAAAATATTCGTACCCCCTATCTCAACATAAATAATTCAAGAGACCCCTCAATCTATATTTAAATTTCGATACATCCACACAATCAAGAGATCAGCTGTTGCCCGCTCCTTTTCAATTTTCCATCGTCAGGAATCACGTTTTGTTCGGCGGACATCTTAATTATAAGAACAACGTTTATGATATATGATCTGGACCTTTCCGAAATCGAAATACCAATGTTTCCACTCACCTCGACGAAACTATGCTAATCGGCACATCACTATAACAAATTGCTCTATATTAATTATTGTTTTCACTCCACCGCCCCCTACCGGAGAGGTCGAACATGAAGGATACCGACGCCATTTTTGATCCCGATGGTAGTGACTTGGATGGAGCTGTTCGTATGTTTGGGCCCTTTTGGGTTGGCGTCTTGGCGTTGATTGATGATTCGAGAAGAGAAATGCAGTATTATGATGTCCTAATTAGGGAGATTTTCGTTAGGAGAAATAATAAGATTCGAATTGAAGATGAGTTCACAGGCCTCTTTAGATTTAATAAAAATTGGTTCAAGCCCTGTGGACAGGAGCTTTTTGGCGCTCTTCTTCAAACATACAAATTATATCTCCGAAAGTATTGGTTTCTCCGAGTTGGGAATTATATCAATGGATTCCTATGATAGAAATGCATCATGAAATAAATTAAATTTAAAAAAAGTGTCGTTTAAAAAAATGCATCAAAAATTATATTTAAAAAAAGAGCAATCTACAGTGCTTCCATGCCTTAATGCTTCAAAAATTGTCTTTAAATTTATTTATCAAGATTAAATGAACATTCTGCAATGATTCAACCTCGTGGAATGGGTTGTTGCAACTTACACTCGGTGCATAGTTTTCACAACTCGAAATACCTAAGGAAAGTATCATCGAAATGTCTAGATCAATCTGGAGACAATCATAGCAGATTGTCCATTTATTCCTGATATTTGAGTAGGTAATGGATTACGAACAGATTATTTTAATAGTTCAAAATATATTAATAAAATACTATCCACTTTTAATAATTTATAATTGAATAGTTCATACCACTAACACATTCTTCTCTGTAGTATGAACCTTAACTCGAGAAAAAATGATTGATACACAAATATATATCCATATTTCAGTATTTTTTTGCTAGCAACATTATGAAAATGATGTATATAGGAACATGTCTGACTACTTAAGGAAGTAAAAGGTAATATTAACCTCAGTGGTCTACGAACACTAATTTCTTTTGATGATTCCATTATGTTCTTCTTTGCTATTGCCTCCATAAACTACATCAAAACAGTCTTGTATAAATTCACAAATTCAAGAATCGAATACTTGCTTTCCAAGAGAAAATAACAACTATGAAATGACAATCTTTAATAGCTAGAAAAGATGACATTTATGAATAGTGATCACTGACAGATTCTGTGTTCACATTATGTTAAATTGGTTAAACTGAAATAAACAGAGATGAAAATTATGAAAAAGGATTTTAATAAAAAAGGAATTATTTTGGATGACGGTCGGGATAAAGCAGAATGTATTATTTTCCCTTAAGCTCAAGCTTTCGAGAATATATTTTCCCTTCTTTAGGGTATAGTGGATCAATTGTTTCTGATGTGGCATCAATTTATCTGTCCTTCTCTTTGACACCAGCGGAATCCCTACTAAACTTTTTCTACCTTTACCTTCCCGGTCTCATATAGAGGGCACAACCACCTTCAAAAGTCTTTACGTAGATATCACACTTTTGAAAATGTCTTTAATAACTGAAGTTTTGAGAGTTGATTCATAGTCAAAATTTCAATAGCAGGTCAAGTTATCTATATGCAAAAAGATTTGAAATCGGAGGTTGCAAGGAACTCCGCAGCATCTTGGCAACAATGTTGAGAGTCCTAACCCTCACGCTGCGACACTGACAGATCTTCACTTCCACTAGCCGAACTAAGAAGTTTCACCATTGAACCAACGCCGCTTACCCCCGCAAAAACCTCAGAACAACATCCAAATTCAATTACACCCCCAGAATAAACCCCTCACTTCGAAAGGGGGCGAAAACCACCCCCCACCAGCCCCTCTCCAGAATTCAATATGACCGAACCGCCGATTTCTTTTTTCACGCTTCAGCTGAAAACAAAACACGAAGGGGGCGCCCAGGGGTCCTGGAGGAGCGGCGTAGGCCTCCATTGTAAGGGCGAGGATTCCTAATATCCGGAATGCCGCGATCTTAGGCGCATTGTGTATGCCGTGCGGGGATTAGTCCATTAATCACCCGGGTCATTGTATCAACTATCAAAGCGTGCAAGTCCCGCAACAATAGTTCGCGCGCTCCAGCGAACACACCCCCGGAGCCGGCGTCGCTCTGCGTCGGGGTGGGTCGCCGTCTTAGAGTCTAATCGGGGCGGACGTAATTGGAATTTTGAGAGACGGTCTAGGAAGGATCGGTCCGATAAGGGAAGTTGGAATATTTTCTGGTCCTTGGATGCAGTGTTTACGAGTTGGGAGAGTTGATAACCTAATTTTGGGTCTGTATCTCTAGATCCTGTCGTTGAAGTTGTTTTGCAGTATATTCAAATACTCAAATGGGGATTAGTGGGAAAGGATGCCAGATTTACCAATGGCAGATGGATCAGAAATATTATTGGGTGAAAACGAAGGTCTGATAGGTGAATGGCAAAACTTACAGTAACTCATATATAGATATCAATGAAAAACTCTGGAGGTGACACTAGCCAACAATAAAAAACCTAAAAGGTCCCCACACTCAGTTGGTTGCAGATATTGAAACAACTTGCCTTTGTTGCTGTTACTGGAGTTAGCAACACAACTCCTACAGCAGTGCTGAAGGTTTTACTTAACCTACCTGCCTACATCTACATGGAGCATGGAGGAAAATGTAGCCTGTGAAATGCAAACAAAATGTCATTAAGTGACGACCTCCTACCTGGTACTTAATTTTAAAATTTTCATTACGACGGTTATTCCTGATCGCCAAACTGCTGCTGACCAAGTAAATCAGCTAGCTCGACAACAAGTCATCCATATCATATCATCACATAGATGGACCAAACTCGTCAAGGGTTATATAGGTATAAGTGCTGAGTCTGAGACTTTCTATGACCCTGGGTCACCAATATGCTTTAGAGTGGTCAGAATCAGTGGTTCAGTGGACCATACCTTCAAGCAAATATTTGAATTAGAAGGAGAATGACAAGGTAGATAATTTTTGGAAAGGGAGGAAAACTCCACACGGTCATTGAAAAATACATGAAACTGTGATTTAGAGTCTTGCAGACCTTTGTAAGCGAAAGAAAGAAATATCAAAATAACCTTATGACAAAGTACCTTGCCTTTATGAGTCAGCGCAAACAATGAGTAACACACATATCATCATTGGGACCACTTTCCACTTCAGTTACTCTAGAGTTCACGAGATCTTTGAAACTGGGTGGGGATAACTTGAGACAAACTTCAGCATGCTTGAGACCTGCCTGACCTAATGAATTTCAGTGAACCAAGATGTTCAACTTCAATCCAATCGATTTTAACATCTGACGAAAGCCTAGGTCCAGCATTGGTTACTAGACGTTCTACAAGAGCTGGTATATCTATGTACTTTTTTCTTATTGAATTATAATGCCCTAAATGATGGTTTACTATAAAAAGATTATTTGTGGTCATCAAGCTATTTTCATATCACACTGTGCTGAATTTGAGTTAATGATTTAATTTATATAACACTCGGCCATCTAGGAGATACGTATAATAAGAGGAAGAGAAGCTGGAATTGCAGAGGTCTTGAGTTACAGAAATTACAAAATAAGTAACGTGCACACCCAAAACTGTAAAAGGGAAAAGATACATTTAAAAAAAGAATGGTAGTGCTTTGAAGAAAAGGTATATCATCCAAGAGTTGTGATGAGGATAAGGATATCAGAGTTTCCATCCAGTATTGATCAAATATTTGGTTATAGCTTCAATTCAAACTATTAAAGATATAACTCTTATTATTGATATTGCTCATATTAACTTTGTCAGACCTAAATATTTCTTCGCTGGTGATTTTCGATGTATTTAGCAACTGAGACGATTTTTCGGATTCCCATTCCACCAAGTAATCTTCTTGCTATCTTTCTTCTCCATATACTATCTCCTCCGATCTCGAAAAGAATCTGTCTGCTGTCATCATTACAGCCAAGAGGAAAAATCCCTCAAGGCTCTGATTAATACCTAACACCAGAAATCGCAAACACCCTTTGAGATAGTATAGATCTTTGGTTATAGGTCCTTGAATGTCTGATCGTAATTATGGTTATTGCTAGTCCATTATGCCCAGTAGTATGCATGTCTTAATAGTTTTCTCTAACAGTCTAGGGTATTCTGGCGATATAGCATAGTTCTAGGTTTCGCAACATCCTACCTTGACGATCAGTTATCTTCTAACTATCTTTCCTCTGCATTATTCATCCTCCACAATCGCGAAAAGATTCACCAACCAACAAGTCTATTTCGTCTGTTGTCAACATTACAGACAAGAGGAAATCCCCCCAAGGCTCTGATTAACACCTTACTCCCCAAACCTAACCACAGACATCCCAAAAACCCTATGAAACACTTCCACTCGCCCATTCTTCATACGTTCTATACGCCGACTTGAAATATAGTTTCTACTGGATGAGCAATCTTATTATTCCACATACATGGGTCATAATTGAACTTTCCAGTTTCATTTTAGCCCCGTCTCTCAACCCCCACCCCCATCACCGCGGTTCTACGTCGTTATTCGTAGGTGCCATAGTCAGGACGGTCGTTTATCAATCCTCGTGTAAAAATTGTTCAGTGTACGGGAAACGTAAATTTCAGTGGAGCAAAAATAACGCTGATTGAACCGGTCGCGAGAGGGTCCGACCGAAGAAAAAAGAATGGGGAAAAGAGGTGCGGCGGTGGGGAAAGGGGGGAGGCGAATAATTGCCATCCTGACCGTGAACCCGAATTAATTTCGTTTTGTGCCGTCCGCCGTCCCCTAATTGAAAAAAGTTCAAGTTGTGATGGAAAAATGATTGTTTTTTCGGGGGTGAACGTAAGGGGATATCGCTGATTCACAACCTGGGTGATTCGTTTTTTTTCGCAGGGTCGTATGAATGGAATCCGGGGTGATAAATCTATGGCGGCAATTAAAAGTTATTTATAATATGTTTCTATACAATTATTTAATTGCATATCAGATGTACCGTTACTGAAATTTTTTTTTGTTCTAGGTAAGCTCCCATATCATGGAAAACCTTTACGAGATCATGGCGGTTAGAAAAAAATATACAGGGGGGTTATGAAGGTGAGTCTTTTCTTCGACCCTCATCAGAATAAACCACGTGGTGCAACATAGATTCAACATGGAAGTGAACAACTGACTTCGAGTAATCTTATTCTTCCTGTTATCACGTTTCTGACCAAGCATCTAATTCAATTGATCGGCAGTAACTCTAGATGGTCGAAAATAAGCCCATATTGGAACGGATGTTATTTCAGGTCTTCTTAGGGCGATTACTCCACCATCCAGCTGTCATATTTCTGTGATTGAGTAAATATCAGATGATTTGACGATCGGAGATCTGTAGGTTATCCTTAAGATTGAAAACAGAAGAAATTGTTGAGGTTTCTTTTTGGTTTATGTGTCTTAGAAATAGACACAGCCTAACCTGAATAGAGCGGCACAAATTCCTTTGATGTTTCCCGAAAAAATTAGCCATATGATCGCTTGTTGATTTTCTAGGTTTAAGTAGATAGGAAGGGACATTTACACTTTAAATGTTTTCAACATATCGACCGGAAATCACTTTCTCTGTTCAAAATTACTAATATTTTTGATAGCTATCTCTAGTAAATGGATACTTATTTCTGAAACTATTAAAAGCGGCACAAATTCCTTTGATGTTTGACGACAAAATGAGCAATGAGATCACTTCTTGATTTTCTGGATTGAACTAGATGGGAAGGGAAATTCACACTTTAAATTCTATCGTTTTATCGATAGAAAATCACTTTCTTTGTTCGAAATTACTAATGTTTTTGATAGCTACCTGTAGCAAAAGAACACTTTCTTCTGAAACTAGTAATAGCGGCACAACTTCCTTTTATGTTTGGCTAATTAATTAATAAATTAAATAAATTGGTCGATTCCTTTTCATTGACGATCAACACTCCCTTTGTGTATTACTGAAAATCCATCAAAACTCATTCAAACAACAATTTTCAAGTGGAGAAGTTCATTTTAGCGTGCGCCATCAGATCAAACTGTCTACACTGTCCTGTCGCCGAAACCCATTAAAAACCGCCTATGAATAATCGCAAACCGTGCAGTAGCTCCAACCCGATTATTTCTCCCGAGTAAAAACCGGGGTATATGCATTTTTCCAGCGATAAGAGCTGTAATTGAAGCCGCCGCTCACGGAAAACAAAACACGCCTAATTATTATAGTCGCGATAGCGATCTGCTTGCGGGTTGCAGCCTGGCCGGGCGGCCTGCTGCTTATTGATATTCATACGCTCGGTGCATTGTTGAACGTTTCCTCTAGCCGAATGATATATGTTGTTATATTTAGACGCAAATTGCGGTAGTTTAGCGATCTAGCTTGACGTGAGATTCTCCCCGACGCAATGGAAGTGACACTGAATTATACCTCAGTCGTTAGGATCGAATTACAGGCTGATTAGACTGTAACAGACGACAGGACGGAATTAACGTTGTACGATACGACTACATATGATTTGCAGAAAACTTTTTGAATTCGTCCTAATCGCTTCAATAATCGACAATTCCGTCACGTAATAGAAGTCTGTCACGCAAGATGAAACGCTAATGGGAGGCGCTGGAATTCTAAAATGTGAAAAATCTAGATTGTTCTGATTGTGAAACGTCAAACGCTGTCAAAAACACTGAGCAAAAACTCAATATATTTCAAACAGAAAAAAATAAACTTACCAAACAAGTGCGGAAAGTAAAACTTTCCTGTATGAGAAGAAATTGAGTGAATGGTGCGAAGAGAAGTGCCTGTGTTACGTATAATATTCTTCCCACAAGCATGCTGAAAATATTTATAGGCAGCTTTGACGATAATAATAATAATTATTTTCATCACTGGTTGATGAAGTTTACAATTTAAAAAGTAGTGCGAAAGATATTAATTTTCTGCACTAATACAGAATATTATACTCCGCTATCAAATTAGGGTCCTTCTCTTTTTCGCAAAATACTTAAACTTATCACACTTCGGAGAGCGCGCTATAGTATTGTTTTTAGCACGGATCCATTGAAAAGCTGATTTTGAAATATCTTTTTCCACTTCGAGTTAGTGGAAAATAGGAGTAATTCTTCAATGTATACGAAATTGAAATCTACATCAAATTAACATTATTTGAGAGAAGTATGGTGTGATATCAACATTTTCCGTCTTCGGTGCGGAAAGTGACTCATTTTCTGCACTACTGTGGTGGCAGGATCGAAGGAAAATTATATTCTCTTATGAAATTTTCATCCTTTACTTTTTCGCACTAATTCACAAAACCTTGATATTTCACGGAGTGCGCAATATGATTGTTTTCGTATGGATCTAAAAGAAGTTGATTCCATTATTATTTTTTCCGTCTTCGTTTAGTTCAGAATAGGATCTATTTTTAAAGGTCTCACACTATTTATAGAATTAAAAATATTTGAAAACAGTGTGGCCTGGAACCAAAATTTACCGTCTCCGGTGCAGAAAATGGCTCTTCTTCTGCACTGATGTGGTGGCAGAATCGAAGGTAAATTATATTCTGATACAACATTTTCGTCATTTACTTTTTCGCATTAGGGCACAAAACCTCAATATAATTCATGGAGTGCATTGCATGTATTGTTTTACGCACGGATCCAGAACAACTTGATTCCATTATTATTGTCTCCGTTTATAATTTGTACAGAATAGGAACCATTCTTCAAATGTCTTCAGAATCAAACTGTATATAGAATGAACAACATTTAAAGCCAGTGTGGCCTGGAGCCAAAATTTACCGTCTCCGGTGCGGTAAATGACTCATTTTCTGCACTAATGCGGTGGCACAAAGGATCGAAGGAAAATTATATTCTGGTATGAAATTTGCGTCGATTACGTTTTCGCACTGGGGCTCAAAATCTAAATATTTCGCGTAGTGCGTAATATGATTGTGTTCCGCACGCATATAGAAAAAGTTGATTCCATTATTATTTTTTCTGTCCTTACTTAGTGCAGAATAGAATCCATTCTTCAATGTTTTTGAAATAAAAGTGTATATAGAATTAAACATATTTGAAGCCAGTATGGCCTGGAACCAAAATTTACCGGCTTCCGAGCGGAAAGTGATTCATTTTCCGCACCAATATGGTGGCAGTATCGAAGGAAAATTATATTCTGATATGAAATTTGCGTCGCTTACCTTTTCCGCACTAGGGTGCAAAATATGAATATAAATCATGGAGTGCGTAATATAATGTTTTCGCTCGGATCTAGACGACGTTGATACCTTTTTTATTTTTTCCGTGCAGAATAGGCACCATTCTTCAATGTCTTCGAAATCAAACTGTATATAGATGAACAAAATTTGGAGTCAGTGTGGCCTGGAACAAAAGTCTACCATCTTCTGTTGACCGTCCATAACCGCAAACTCGTTTTCTAGTTCCCAGAAAAACTAGCAGCAATCTATGAGCGGAATTATGTATATTAACGAATTGAATTCTTATGACCAGACGGAATCTTCCGGCTCGTTCAGTGGAAAAAATTTGCACATCCCGTGCCTTGAATTGCAAATTATATCGAATTATAGCCGGAGTCAAGCGTTTCTTTTGTTCAAGCCGGCAATTTATGAATTACGAAGGAGCAGCGTAAGGTGTAATTTGGAATGCTACAATGTAGCATTCTGAAATTGTTGCACAGCTCCCTGCCTTGGTTCGCGTTTCACCAGAATTATGAATAATTTGCCGCTTGTAAGTCGGCAATTTTCAACAAGGAAGCTCACGTTGGAACCAGAAACCCGTTCGGAACATTTTCATGTTAGCATGATGGATTTCATTCAGTAATTCATTTGCCTCGGCAGCTTGTTCGACATCAAACATTGTTTCAAAGTACCCCGTCTCAGCGCATTACCACAAGCCAAAAATATTATTTTATTAAAGTGGAAAAATCCCAAAATATGATTCAATGTTTCTTTATGTAATTCTATAAGCACTGCTTCGAGAGTATGTTTTCCATGTGATGTATAAACTCGATATTACAACTATAAGTATTTTCAAACCAACTGATCTTGTATGTTTTAGTTCTCCTTTATATACCGTTACATCCTTAGCACTTGTGGAGCTGTTTATTTGCCACAAGAATAAGCTGAACGTCGAAAGTTTTTTAGATAGATTCCTGCTCTGCCGCAATGTTTCACCAGACACATAAATAATTTGTGACTTGTAAATTTGTACGCCCTTATAAAATGATTACATTGCATTTTATTGTATAGGTGGCCAATTTTCTTTTGCTATAACACCAATCTGGTTCCATGATTCTAGATGTTGATTATGTTGTAAATTTGTACATAGCACATAGGCTTGAAGTGCTTATAAATAATCGGCTTTTCATCAAGTGGCAATTCTCGAAAATGAAGTTTAGGGTGAAACCCTGGACGGCGTTGATCGTTGGAATGTTTGCAATGATTCAATGAAGGTGGTTGATACATTTATTGGCCATGGAACTTGATTCACAGTTTAGAACAAGGTGTGTTCTCTTGTCTCCTAAAAATGTTCAAAAACAGTTTGAATATCGTTACATGGCTTCCTTACTGAGCTCACACTGTCTTTTTGAGATCCTAGATCTCTCGAAAATTTCCTTTTATTCTCCTTCTTCAGTCGGCGTTTTATTAATCTAACCAATTATTTGCCTCTTCTGAGTTGGTAAGTTTAAATGAATTTCCACTTTGAAACGGACAACTTTGAGCCATTGGACACCTTTGAAAAGTAGAGAACAATTTGGAAAATTCCATTTCTGAAAGGTTGGAAAAAAATTTCAAGAAATATATTTTATTTGGCGCAGCGTCAATAAATACTAAACTCACAACTTCAGACGTAACATTTAATCATACAATATTTTGTTTTATGAAAGGTCTTCATTTGCGGAAAAAGTCTTCATGTTACGGCAAATAATTATTTTCAGTTGGCAAAAGTTCACCCATCATATTTCCTCATAGTATTATCCTACTTTGTTGGCGCTTTGTCAATCTAACCAATTATTTGCCTCTTGTGAGTTGATACCTTTAAACGGAAAATTCATGTACAGATAAATTTCCTCTTGGAAATAGGCACCTTTGAAAATGAGAGAATAATTAGGAAAATTCTATTTTTGAATGATTGGTAAGGAATCCACGAAATAAATTTCATTTGCCGCGGCGTTAATAAATACTGAAAAGATAGCTCAAGTCGTTAAATTAGATCACACCCAAATTTTCATATAGAAGGCCCTCATTGGCGACAAAAATGTTTATGTGCCGGCAAATAATTCTTTTCAGTTGGAAAAGGTTTCACGTAACTCCTTCTCGCGAATTCTCTCTCCTGCTTTATCGCAATCTCTACGTGATCGAAGACGGCATAACACACTGGATTTCAACAGTCCATTCGCAAAGATCATTTACGTTCCACCCAAATACCTAGCGCGGTCGTAAATTATTTGCTCACCACATTACCCGTCCATATTTGTGAGTCGGAGGCACTCCGCGGGCCGACTAACGCAGACCACACAGGCTTAAGTAATTTCGCATTTGTAGGGGCCGCTCTTCTTAGGTGAATCATCCAGATCCGAGAAGATCGCGCTAGCAATTTGTAGGATCGTTCAGTTATTTACATTAAGTAGGTGGTGGAAGCTGAGAGTGGAATAATAAGATTTATTTGCTGGAAGGTGGCAAATAATGTTGCTCATGTAGGAATCTTCTTTTTAGAACCGAACGTTTATTGATTGAGTACTTTGCTTCCCCAAACTGAATTTCTGTCAAAAATAAGTCCTGGAAACTTGTCGTATTTTGCAATAGTCTATAATTTTCGAATTTTAAATTTTAAAAATTCTTAAAAAGTCAGCACCATGTTCCATTGTCTATTCACCCCTCATACAAAGTCGATCGGGTTTAAATTCGACACTCGATTGTAAAATGGCGGCTAGAACGTGTTGATTTTATGAAGAAGAAAAACTTCGTAAAATTTAGCGTGCTGACATTCTACATATAACAAGTGAAACTGAAACAATAAAAAAAATATGGAGTGTCTGACCTGTAGTAAATTCCTTTAAAAATTTTTAACTTAATTTTGGTATAAATTTGATGTATAATAACTCCTTTAATATTCAGCATTAGCATGGACCATTTTTGATGAAGTGGTATATTTTGATGACTCACCTACGAAACAGAAAAAGAACAACCTTTGAAATGCTCTGACTATTCAATATGTTCATTAGGTTTCATTATCCCTTCTGTCAAGTTTGTGAGGGATAATAACAATTATTTGACAACATTATTGACTCATCGACGTCATCGCCGAGTCACGTGCGTCTGTCATATCCGACGTACACAAATCTACCACCAAAATATCGTCTTCCGCCGACTTTCCAGAGGACTCAATTAATGACGTCCGACCATGGCATGGCGATGCCTTAGGGGCGGTTTGGACACAGTCATTGTGCGTAACGCACGACAGGGGGTTGAAAACTCGCCATATCGTCCGGTCCGACCCCCGAAATGTTCCGATGCGAACCTAACAGAAACGCAGGGATGACTAATGCAGCTGTCAGGGTAGCAGAGGACCAACATCTAGAACTCTAATGAATCTATTATGTTACAAAATGAGACCTCATCAACTCTGGCTATGAGGACGCTTTGTCTTCTGGGTTTTCCTCTATTCTTCACGGAGAGACGGGGTGTAGAGGGGGGGCAGGGAGTTTCGCGTGTCCAATCAGAAGAGCCTTCGTAGTACAAATTGAAGAGGGAGTTGCTGGATTTTTTCTGATTTTTTTTATTAAAATAACTGTATGAGAATGAATGATTGTTGCAAGGGGTTACACGATGTTCTTATGAAGCGGTTGGTAAGACTGGAGGGGATGTTTATGCGTTTTAAATTACGTAATCCATGTTCAGCTAATTATGAATATTTTTCAATACAAAAATTATATAATGAAGAATTAGAAACATATTTACACATTTCGAAGAAATGAACGTTGAGCTATGGTAAGGGTTAATAATCATTTTTCTATATTTATTTAATAAAAATTTTAGTGTGATTTAAATCTTTTTAAAATGAATTTAATTTTAGGTAGGTATGTTATTACTATTTCGATTTTATTATTGGAATTCGGACATCCATTACCTGAATTTTATACACAAATATAAAAATATGAAATAATATTTTGATGCCGTAACAATTATTATAGATTAATCTGAAATCACAGAATTGAAATAGCAAAATGAAGGTTATTTCTGTGATATAAATTCTCAAACAATAAGAATAATAATAATATAATAATAAATGTTGTGTACTGCAGTAAACAACATTTATTTCTATCACAAAAATCACCTTAACATTTTAATTTTGCTCAATATTTCTGGTTCGAGATTCAATCCATAATGACTGTTTCTGTATCAGAATATTTTCAGACATTTTTTCATGTTTAGTTTTACATATTTGTGTATTAAATTCAGGCCATGAATGTCCGAATTCTGACTAATGAAATCGAAATAGTTGTTAACATAACTAAAATTAAATTCATTCTGAACTCATTTAAATTATTTATATAAAATATTGATTAAATATAGAAAAAGTGGGAAAGCCCAGTGGACAGGAGCTCCGGCGCTCTTGTTCAAACTTCGACAAATCATATCTCTGAAAGTATTGGTTTCTCAGATTTGGGAATGATATAAATGGATTAATTCTAATGATAGAACTTCATCATAAAATAAATTGGAATCAAACATCATAAAAGAATTTATATTCAACAAGAGTGCCAAAAATTATTAATCCAAAACCAACAGACCAATTCTACCGAATAACGAACTTCTCCGAGATATTGATTCCTCAAATCTATACTATGAAAATTATATTATATCAATTGAAACTTAGCCAATATTCTAGATTTCTTTTAACTGGAGATAATCTGACCCCAATTTATTCAACTCACCAAAGTACATATTTATTTCTATCATCATCATATGGATTATACAAGAACATACCTGTAGATGAAATGACAATGATGAAATCTATGAACACAGATGACATTCATAGATACGGACGTTAACTATCGATACAGCATTCTGTGAAATCATAGAATTACGATTTAATATTGAAATTTTGAAAAATCATATCTCCGAAAGTGTTAATTTGTGATAGTTGAAAATGACATTAATGGATTCTTATGATGTACTGCATATTTAAAAAAATTTAATTCTGAAGTTGTAATGTAAAAAAAAATCCAAATTGTCCAATGATGAACATACCCCAGATATTTATCTCCCAAACCTACTGTGACATTTTCAACTATCTAGCTCATTCCATTCTAGAGTTATCGTGTGTACGGCCGGACCGACCGGACAGAATAAATTCCGACCACGAATTCTTGATCAGTGAGTCGAACCAAATCGTTTAAGACCATTTTCATCCAAAAATTCGAAAATTACTCTGTACTCCGAGGAACAAGAGCGCTAAACATGATACTTAACCCTTACCATAAGTTAACGTTCACATTTTCCGAGGTCAAAATGTCCGGCCGGCCATCAGCACTATTACGCTCGAACGCAATGAGTTAGCGAGTTTAAATTTTCAGGGTAGGTTTGGAGTTCAAATGTGCTGGTTAGTCTCGTTAATGGGCAAAATCCACCGGGTGTTTTCAGAGTTATAGCCATCTGCAAGTTTATTTTTCAAATAACTCGAAAAATACTGATTTGGCTGAATCTAAGCTTGGTATTTAGTTTCGTGACGTTCGTTATGACTAAAAAATTCGGAAAAAAAATATTATCTGTCAGATATCGCTGAAATTCTGCAAGGTTCTTCAAATCCTAATTTTACAGCGAAATTCTAGATTTAAACTCGAACGGATTAATATTTATGGTGATATTGGGAAAATGTTGAAATCTCTACTGGTTTTTAGTACGAACTGTTCATCCGCTATATAAACCACAATGAAGATGAGGAGAAACTGTCAGAATTGACAGATCATTCTCCACCTTCGACTATTGTTTCAACTTCGCTACCTCGACAACCGAAGCTCAGATCTATATCTGTCGCGACTTAGACATAAATTCATCTTAATCCCCGTTCATCCGCCGTTAAACTGTCAATCTATCAGCCCTAGTTGTCATCCGTCACCGTATTTATAGCGGCCGAAAGACATATAGGCAATAGAACTTTCATCGCATTTGCGACTGTAGATATCCCATTTCCGCCTTCATCCGGCCTTTATTTTGTCTCCGCTATCCTCGCACTCGCACAACACATACGAGAGAGCATTGTGATGTAAGTGGTGCAAGAATTATGACACGGGGTGCCGAATCCTCCGAAGGGGTAGGAGGTTGAGCCTTTTAGCGCAACCGGCATGACGGACCGAGGAAAAAAGGGGGCCAGCACGGTCGAGAGCGAGCCCGTTAGCCAGACAGAGAGGGAACGACCGACGTGCGTGCGCCCTGCTCTCTCATAGTGATGTTTGAAACGCTGACAAGCTTGCCAGCACTATTACAACCTCGTTCCACCAATCCGCTGCCAGTTCCACACAGTGCAAACCGACAGTCTATACCGATACCGTCCCTCTCGCGCGACTTTCACATGTTTTCCGAATTTGACAGGTCAGTCGGTACGTCAAACGTCTCGCGTTACGGTCAAGTTTCGCGCCAAGTTTTTTCCGCGCGCGTATGACGGCGCGTGTGTGCAAAGTTGAGATTGTTCAGCGGTCATGTGTTGGTGTGTGATCGTACGCTAAGGCTAGCCGGAAAAATGAGGATTTCGCATGCTAGATTCAAGGTAAAGGTCCGTTTTTCCTGTCCCGGGCTTCTTGTGTGGCCCTCCGATGTCGCAGGAATGCTAATGACGTTAATTGACATGTCTTGTGATAAGCGGATCGGGATGAGCGGAGCGGTTTTAAATGGAACTGTGAGGACACGGTTTTACGTAGGCTATTGTACATTGTTACACATGGTCCGTATGTGTGAAGGGGTCCCGCTTATATAATGCCCAAACTGGTTTACTGAATTTTAAAGAGAATCGACAATTGAGACGCTTAGACTTCATTTGCATCCAGAACGATCTTTATTGGATAATGAAACCACGCGGTTTATGATTTGTGGTGAATTTCACTTTTGTAGACCTGCCCTTGGATAAATGTAGAATACTTGTGGAGTAGTATTGAAATTTCTGTTCAAATGATCAGACGTAAAGAACTGTGATTCCTAAATTTGAAGTGTCAAGATCAAACTAGCAAACTGTGCCAATGACACAAGGTTTTGGTCTAATTGCAAATATCAACTTGCGTTTTCAAATATACCCGCAAATTAAAAAATTCAGAATTGAAAACGCCAATCTGTATTAACGCATCTGTTGGATATTCTTAATTTGATGAAACTAAGTACTTATCTGGAAAAATCAGATGTAAAGACGAGAAGAAGTTCTAGTAAAAGAAAAATACTTATACTGCTAAATGAACTAGTTGGCAATATTCAAATTTATAGCGTAATTGGTCACCCATCCAAGTACTGAACTAGCCCAAGGCTCCTTAGCTCCGGGAAAAAAATTATATTTCCAGGAATATAAATCCGTCTGTAAAAACAAGTGCCCAAAGAAAAGCTGGTCCTCTTTATTCTGTATATACCTAATATCTTCTACAATATAGATTCGATCGAGTTCGGATCTAGAAATTTACTGCAGAATAAGTTACTGAAGGCTCTTGCAAAATTTCAACGATATCGGACGGATAGTTTCCGAGATACAATTTTTTTTAGATATTAAAAAAAAAATTCTAGGCATGCGATCCTTAGAAAATGTTGCTCAGGTGTTCGTGTCGGTATTTTTTAACTAACTACCATGCTTTAATTCGATCAGTTGAGTATTTTTCGAATTATTGCGAAAGCAAAATTTCAGTTGCTATAATTCGGAAATTACTCAACGGATTTTGTCCATTAACGAACTTAGCCAGCGCATTTGGACCTCAAACGTACTCTGGAAATTTCAAGTCTTTAACTCATTGCGTTCGAGCTTAATCGTGCTGTCGACCGGACATAATCAAGTTTGACCTCGGATTCTTCATCGGTGAGTCGAAACTAATCGTTTGAGGCCATCCTCGGCTCAAAATTCGAAAATTACAGACATTTGGACCAATTTATAGGCAGAGTGCGCACCAAAATCATGATTACACTTCCTCAAACAATTTTCAATACAAGTTCAGTTCGAATGGACTAGAAAATATTTATTACATTTCCAATGTCTCTTTGCAAGAATCAGACAATGAAATCAATTTTATCTTCAAATTCTTCCTAATGACATTAAGATACTTGTTACTTCTTAATGTCAGTCGATTTTTCGTTGATGCATGATTTGAATGAACGAAATGAGTATAAATGATGAGATACGATCCAAGTTTCAAAATAGACGTAGTACTGCCAAATGTGTGGGCTACATTGTATAGCCCCTCTGGTTTACACAACTCTGTGAATGGGATCTGCTTTCATTCTAAATCGTTTCCGTGAAATTTAAATCGGTAATCGAATTTTCTAGGTCGAGACGTCGATCAATTTCTTGGAACTATTTATGTAACTTTGGACCAAGAAACATATTTTATCTTTATTTTCGTTATATTTTCTCTTACTTAATTATACACCTATAACAAATGAAGAATGTGCAATTAAAACGAAGGTCCAACTGCTGTTAATAACAAGCGATAGAAAAGCTCAAAGTAATTGGCACTTGTTTCACTTCGCGCACTCGATTTTGATTAATTTTTTTTTCGGAAAAACACGATGCGAACGAATGAATTTAGACCGTATGTGCTTTCTTGTTAACACGCTACAGGTAGCAATTTTGCGATAGCATCCTCAAATTAGGCACTCATACGCAGGTCCTCTATATTCTGAAACAATTTGAAATTGATATTCGAAGTTCGTCCCTATTTTTTCACCCTTCTCATATGGCAAATTTTCCGGAAGAACCTTTCTAGTAAGCAATCTGGAATTTGAATTTTTTTTTTGTTAAAGTCCTTATTTTTTTATTTCCTCATCTCTCATGATTTTCACAAATTATCTCTATTCAGCAGTCTTGTTATTTCACTGAATCGAACTTTGATCCTATCGGCTCATTTTTGTTGGAAAATAATAAAATTCCTGATAATATAGATGTTAGGATAATGCGGAGATATGAGGGAGCAAAATAAACATTTCGTTGATATTTGCCGCAGCTTTTCTTTGGTTTTTTCTCCCGAAGAAGCCAATAAGCAGAAACACGTGTCGGCAAGTACCGAACAATTTTTTTTTCTGTTACTTTGCTAAATTTCCCTTTAATCCTTTTTCATTCCTGATAATTTTTCTAATATTTGTTAATATATAGGTGATTAATTTACTACGGAATACGAGATCTGTTTCATGTATTGCTCATCAATATGAAATTAACTTATCGCAGCATTCGCTGCCAGATGATTCAAAAGGGTTCAGAGAGATGTGTTACGAAATTAGACAGAGTTGCACAATTATATTTCAATATCAAAACCTGTTTCGATATTCCTTGATCCTTGCGAAGAACCATATAAAATGAATTATCTAATTGAAAATTTTCGCTAACTATTCATGACTATTTGTAACAATTATCCAATACGGGAGTTCAAGGCTTTCTGAAAATTTTGGATAACTTTTTTGGTGAAACTAATGTAAGTAACTCCTCCAACGACTAGACTAGAGGTTATCGACAAAGCTTCAACCACTGCTATTTGCTGATAAGTTCTTGGTGTTATTGTAACAACAACAATCGTTATATTTAGCCATGATTCGTTATTTGATCTCTGCCAAAAATTCCTGTGTATGAACCGATTACTTATCGCTACTCCACGTTCATTTTGAAATCATTCTTTCTGCTGACTGCTGACTATAACACTTATAATTATATCTTCTTATCATATGTTCGTTTTTTGGCGCTCTAGTTCCTCGGAACTGAGTGCTTATCAATTTGCCCAAATGTCTGTAATTTTCGAATTTTTCGATGAAAATGGTCTTAAACGATTTGGTTCGACTCACTGATCAAGAATCCGTGGTCGAAATTCATTCTGTCCGGCCGTCCGGCCGGCCGGTCCGGCCGGCCGGTCCGGCCGGCCGGTCCGGCCGTAGGCACGATAACTCTCGAACGGAATGAGCTAGACAGTTGAAATTTTCAGAGTAGGTTTGGGAGATGAATATCTCGGCTAAGTTCGTTATTGGGCAAAATCGGACAGATGGTTTCGGAGTAACAAGAAAAAATTTTTTTTTTTACAAGGCAAATTCCAAATTACATTTTTTTCAATAAGCTGTTTTACCATAAGAATCCAATGATATCATTTTTAACTCTAACAAGCTAATACTTTCGGAGATATGATTTTTCAAAATTTCAATAATAAACCGTATTTCAACGTTGTCACAGAATGATATTATTATTATTGTATGAATTGTCATTTATGTTGAACATTCATAATATTGCAATAACTCTAGTTACCTATCATAGTATTATATTATTTATATATATTATATAAATTGACTTATTGATATCTTCTATAGTCACAGAATTCGACTAAATACCTCGCTTACTTAAGATAGAGGTAGATCTGATTTTAGTTTGCACTGTTTGGTAGAAAGTATGAAATACTAAATATTCTTCGGTTATCGTCCATTCTGTAGTTGAATGAAATAAAATATTGGGAGTTTTGGACTGATTTATTTGTTGTTCTTAAAACAACGCCGACGTTTCGGAACGGATTGTTCCTTTTTGCGCGTATGTTCTGGGGAACATCGCGTTATAGTTTTGCCCAAATGTCTGTAACTTTCGAATTTTTTGACGAAAATGGTCTCATACGATTAAGTTCGACTCCCCAATGAAGAATTCGAGGTCAAATTTGACCGGCCGTTGCCACGATAACTTGAGAACGAAAAGAGCTAGCGACTTGAAATTTTCAGGGTAGGTGGCGCATCCCAATACGACGGACAAGTTCGTTAATGGGCATAATCGGCCCAGTGGTTTCCGAGTAATAATTTTGTTTTCAACTAATATAAATCCGATCGAATTGAAACTTGGTGGGTAGTTGTAGAATATGAACCTAAGCACGTTTGTGAAATTTTGTGCGAATCGTATGGCTAGACAATTTTAAAAAATTATTAAAAAATATTTTTTGTCACGATAACTTGAGAACGAACGGAATGAGATAGCGGCTTGAAGTTTTCAGGTTAGGATGTGCACCAGAACGCGACATTTCAGTTTGTTTATGAGCATCATCAAACAAACGGTTTTAGAGTTATAGCCATCTGAAATTTTCTGAAATTTGGTGGTTTTTTGTTCCTCATTAACTCGAAAAATACTGTACCGATTGAATTCAAACATGGTTATTAGTTGTAGAATGCCAACGCGAAAATGTTTGCAAAATTTGGTGAGGATAGCATTTGTATAAAATTTTTAATAAATCATTGAAAAAAAAAAATTCTATATATCAGTAACTATTCGTTTGAAATTGCTGAAATTTTGCAAGAGCCTTCATAACCTAACTCTACTGCCAAGTTTCAAGTTTTAATACGATCGGTTAAATATTGTTGGAGATTCGAGCATTCTTGTGTGAGTTCAGTAGATGGGTGACCGTTGCCTCGATAACTTTCGAACGAAAGGAGATAGGGACTTGCAATTTTCAGGGTAGGTTGCGTATCCGAAAGGGAGAGTTGAGTTCGCTTTTGGGCATAATGGGTCAAACGGTTTCCGAGTTATACCCACCTGGAATATTATTTCCTTAATAACTCAAAAAATAAATATTCGATCGAATTGGTGCTTGGTAACTAGTAGTAGAAAATCAACATAAAGACGTGTTTAAAATTTTGTAAGAACCGTACCCCTAGAACATTTGGAAAAAATGACGGAAAAAAAAATTTTAAGAACCGTACCCCTAGAAAATTTTAAAAAAATCACGAAAAAAAAAATTGGTTCAAGAACTGACGTGAAGTCAGAAGCTTTTGCGCGTATGTTTTACCATGAATTTACCATGGTAAATTCGATTAAGGGTGTCCAATACAGAAGAATGGACAATAGAACATACGCGCAAAAGCTTCTGACTTCACGTCAGTGCTTGAACCAATTTTCAAGGCTAAAATTATGAAATACTTATTTATGATTATGATATTATATTGATAATGAGGGTGCAGAAATTCACCTAATAGATCATTGAAAATAATTATTTGGTTTCATGAGAGGCATTCCTGGAAGAGGTCGATGATGAAACCTATATATCTGGAGATCTATGTTTATCCTTTGGTGTATCTATCTTTAGAAGATCGGTGGAATGCTAACATAGACTCAAAGCTGTCCTGGCTTCCTCTACTTTCTTAATTACTTTCAGAGCCATTCACACCTGATTAAATTCTGTTCCAAATAGTGACAGTGTGACTGTGAAATGTTATTTATGTTTTGTCGATTGGGGTTTTCCGCAAGTCAGAATGTCATTCCCATTATTTTGGCTTGAGCTTTCTTCGTACAACTTTGATGACGGTCTACCAATTCGTGAGATTGTTGCAGGTGTAGGATGTAATAAATTATATGTGAACTTTCTCTGAGAAATATCGATTAGATGGTTGGTGATCAGCAATTTTCTTTTTTTCTCCTGTGATGGATTAATGGACTAATAAACTTATTGATTATTGGCTGTCTTTTGTGAATAATGCTTTGAATATTTGATGGAATAAGTCTTAACTTGATATAACAGTCTATTATAATGAGTGAATATAATAAATTATTCAAAATCCTTCAAATATAACAAGAGATTAGGGTTGGATTCCGGACATCCATTGCTTGATTTCTATACACAAATATTTAAAAATATAAAAAAAAGAATAAAAAATATATTCACCTGAAAACGGTGAAACATACATTACTGACCTAAACTTCGGTACCTACACAACATTTACTATTATATTATTATTATTGTTTGATAATTTCTATCACAGAAATCACCTTAATATTTTACCATTCTAATTATTCTCAATATTACTGGTTTCAAATTAAATCCATAATAATTGTTTCTGTTTCTATAAATTTTTCATATTTTTAATTTTTTTTTCTTTTTTATTTTCCATTTTTAGATATTTATATATGTTTGTATAAAAATCAGGCAATTGATGTCCAAAATCTAAAAATTCAAGTACCTAAGACCTAAATATTCAAATCACCCAATCGATTTATTGCATCAGCATATTATTCAGATTCAATAAATATTTTTTAATATCTAAATGTATTTCCAACAAATTTTTGAAAACTGAATATCTTTGTAAAATCGTAAGAATTCATTGATTATAATTCAAATGAAGGAATAAACATTGACGTATCGAAAACTTCTATGGTTATGGAATTCAAAAAACGTATGTATGAATTTTGAATAGAAAGTCGATTTTGAATACAATATTTATAATAATTACCTACCAATATTTTGACATCTGTCATGATACTACGGGAGTTTCTTTGGGAAATTCTGTGAATTCCATGAAAATTTTACTGTTTGAGTGGAGTTAAACTGGTCCACTGTAGTACCTAAATTTTTCGATATTTTTTCAATATGTCGAAAAATACTGATCCGCTCGAATTTGAATCTAGAAATTGGCTAAAATTACTCGGCTCTCGCAAAATTACATCGATATCTGACGAATAGTTTCTGAGACAAAGAATTTTTTTATTTATTTTGAAATTTTCTGATCGTACAATCCTTTCAATTTTGCATGAGTCTTTGTGCCGGTGTTTTTCAATTAACTACCGAGTTATTGGAAAAACAACAGTTCAGATGGCTAATACTCCAAAAATTAAATAATAGTTATTTATGTACCAACGACAACAAACTGTCTGTTATAATCGAGTATGCAAATTGCTATACGAGGCGGGGCTGAGGATAGCATGCAGACAAGACAACGGACAGTTTTTTGCTGAGGTGGATATTACATGTTTTCATCGAACTCTACATATACTCCATTCACTTTTATAAAGTCTCCCGGTTGGCCATGATTTAGATCTATCACGTTTTTGTAACTAAATCAATGGCAGGTTGGCACTCCTGAAATATCGTCAATGTCAAAAAAATTCTCTGAGACGTTGCCAATTTCTACTCTCAATAATCAACATATTGTTCCATCTTAGACAAGATATTATCACATATCATTATCTTAAAACAATAAAGAACTCTTCGATTTGAAATTGAAAATGCTGAAAGCAGTTTTGAAGAAGCAGAGACAAAGTACATATCAGGCTATACAGAACTGAAATCTGCAATAGGAAAACTTCATTCTGTCTTAGGACATGTTGAACTCTGGAATGAAATTACTCAGTTTCCTATCCTATCACTTTATTTTATTTAGGTTTAACAGTGACTTTATTTTGAAACTGGTGTATTTCAAGTTGTACAACAAGGTATTTAAATGTCTTCTGTGTAGGCATATTTCTTGAGAATTTCGAAAAGTGGGGAATTTCATAATAGGTATGTCTGTTCGTTTAGAAGTTCTGCCGGCGGTATATTCAGGTACTTTTCTTCTTTTTTCAAGTGAACTATCACAAAGTGATGGACTACTGTATCCATTATTTTTCATTAAAATTTCAACCCTTGATTCTTGATTTCCGTCCAAGAAAATAGCATAATTGAATCTTCCAACCAGTATATATACGTGAAATATTTTCCATAGTAACAACAGATGAAAAATGTTCTTCAACAGTCGCCAGGTCTTTGGAATTGTTGAATTCACATAATATCTTCTCAAATTCAGTATTATTCCCAAGAAAATTCACATTGTGAAAAATACGTAATTACTACGACTTATATGTAGACAGGACAACGTTGCGTAGTTATCTGACAAGAAAATCAGCATAACCTAACATTTTCGAAATATACACGGTGAAATGTGTCAAAATTTAATGGCCAACCGGGAGACTTTATAAAAGTGAGTGGAGTATACTTTTATGAATTTTGGATTTCTCAAATAATTTCACAATAGTAAATAGCAAAATATACACTTATGTTTATATTGAACCGTATCATGCTGTATTCATAGTGACCACAGCGGACGGAAAAGTACCTTTTCGTCCGCAAAGTACTTGCCTTCAATAATAGTCGATTTCACGGCCGCAAATTATTACGTAAAATGTCACTTTCCATAGAGGTTGACGAAAAAACGAATTCTTATACAATTTCGAAATAAATATCTATAGAAATCGCAAGTTCGCTTATTTTAAGATCAATAATTAAAAATGAAAATAGACAAAAGTAGAAATTACGTACATACATATCTGAAGAATGTCAAGAATCCAAACGCTTCTTACAAACTGGCAATAAACAACAAAGTACAACCCCATAACTTCAACCATTCAAAACACATGCAAATATGTATACCCATTTGTCGTTAGCGATGATAATCGTTTAAAATAATTAATTTTCGGATAGACCCGCCCGGAGAACGGCTCAATCTACCCATAGATAAAGTTGCAAGGAGATTTCACCTTTCTCGGACCTTATTTCTAGAACGCCAACCCGTCATAACTCAAAAAGTTGGTAATTTGGTCGAGCCGTCAGGTTTAAATAATGGGAGTCGGCGTTCTGACCAAAAGGAAAGGAGAAAGAGATCTCTTGATCAACATGGCCTAATCTTGAAGCCCGCTACTCCTAGAATGACCCTTGCCTTCTTTGTTTAGTGAGACCAAAATGGAGAGGTCAGTCGGTTTTCTGCGTCTTTTAGACGCCTGTCGGGGAAAATACGGCCATCGTATGTGATGTAATGTCGTTCAATTACATATCTAATATTGCTTAGATACTCACAGGGCCGTAGCCAGGAAGTTTCTTGAAATCATATCATACGAATTTCTCGTTAAAGGTATATGATAAAAAAAAATAAAAAAATATTAAAAAAGTGAAAATAATAATAGGTCATAAAATATACTGGAAAAGCACTGACGTGGTGTCAGTCTGCTTTGGCGCGCTTGTTCAAACTCAAAGCCAGAGCGGTCACCAATCCAGGTACTGAACTCGCCCAAGATTGCATTAATTCAAAAATAATTCCTAATATTTCCAATAATATAGATCCCATCGAGTTAACTTCGCTGTAAAATAAGGCTTCGAGGGCCAAATTCTGACGGACAGTTCCTGAAATAAAGATTTTTTTTTTATTTCTTTGTTATACGATCCTCTTCGCGTCGGCATTTTTCAGCTAACTATGGAGTTTCAATTCGATCCGATTTGTATTTTTCAAGTTATTTTGAAAACAAAATTTCAGATGGTTATAACTCCGATTTAGGCCATTAACGAATTTAAACGAGATATTACCCCAAACCTACTCTACAAATTGCAATTCACCTTTTAAAAGAAATATTACTTGATCCCAATGACATTTAAATATTTAGATTCTTCACCTCGTTCTTCCCCTACCTTGGGGGTGAAAATGGCATTGTCAAAAATACTGAAAAAGTGGTCAAAAATTTACCGGTCTAAACGTTTTTCTAAGGTTTTGTTTTCTAATTGCAATACTTGAATGTCCATGTTATAAGAGGAGATTAATCTATGATTGATTTCAAATCAAAAAGTTTTTATAAACGTAGGTCCGTTTTCGCTTCAATAATTATATGAAGGGTGTTAAAAATAAAATTGTTTGTAAGGAATAATTTCTAAAATATACAACATACTTTTATAAAATATGTGTGAAATATGTATGAAGCTGAGACTTACCTTTCGCGAAACAAACTATGATGACTGATTTGGATGGTCAATAACGCCCCGAGAAATATGATAATGAATATTTGATTAAAAAATGATACACCATTGTCTTTTTCGAAAGAAAAAAATATTGTGTCAAATATTGTTTATTTCGTTATAAATATGATCTCTTGAGTTATTTTCTTATTTCGGAAATAAGGAGCTACTCGTATGTATTTATACCGTAATATACTATACCAATTTATTAAAAAAAAATTGAAAAATTATAATTTTTGATTATAGAACTAAGTATAATAAGTAATAATGTTCACAAAATATCAATCAATTTGAACACCATGTAGGTAGGTATATCAAAAATAAATCTGAAATTTTGTCAGTTTAAACAAAGAGAATTTTTCATGCATCAAAAGCGGGTCTATTTAATTCAAAGGTTGAAAATCGGAGGGTAAATTTAAATAAACATTTCTTTCAGAATCCAATCAATTGATTTATATAAAATGAATGATTTACTGGTGTGATGCTCAGTCTGATAGTTCTAATATGATAATTTTTTTTTTCAAAATTTTCAAATACTATGTACCTACTTAAGAACAAAGTAGATCTGATTTTTACTTTGAAAAGTTTTGTAGAAAGAATAAAATGAGTATAATAATATGTACCTATCTCATTATAGATAATTTTCCCAAAATCGCTATGTTTTTGCTTCTAAACACATCAAAACATGAAAGCAAAAATAGAAGAAAAACAAAATCGTCCGTAAGATATTTTTATTGGAATAAATTTTAAATTACGTATGTAAAAGTCATAGTGACAGTTTTTGACATTTTATAGATTAGGCATTTTAATCATGAATAGATATTTGAATAACGCTACCAAATTGTGAAAATTTATTACTATTATTTATAATTAATGAATCAATTAATATTAATTAATAATTATTTATATTATTATGAAATCAAAATTACTTCAATAACGCTACCAAATTGTGAAAATTAATTATTATCATTTATAATCAATTAATTAATTAATAATTATTTATATTTATTACAAAATCAAAATTATTCGAAAAAATGGTGAAAATTTGAACTGTTGGGATGCGCTCTCGTATGACGATTAGTGGCGGTGATCACATGCTGGGAAGAATTTTTACATCATATGTGGCATCGAACCCTAGTGCCTCCGACCAATTTCCCTCCACTTTGGAATCATGCCTTATTTTCAATATTCCATCTAGCAAAATCGCTATAATTTCCCATCAACATCGACGCAACAAAATTAAACACGACCGCTAGCACGCTAATTAAAATCCGTAACCATTTCCGAAGCATTGGACAGACACACCCGAATCAATGATCGCGCTTGGGCACGATTTAATTAAAATAATCCATCATTACCTCGGACCACTGGCCCCCCTTGCCCCCCATCGAACGTAAAACTATTAATAAACGCGCCGGAGTCCCGCCGAAACGGGACGCAGGGGCAGGGGGTTGAGGGTGTCCCGGATCCCTGTTAACATGTCTATGATTTACGATAGGGTGTTGGGATATTCGGCAGGGCTGATTATATCGAATTGCTAGTGTGCTCTCGGCATAATGAGAAAAGCTCATGTATGTTTTTTCGATGTTTGGAATGTTGAATCCCGTTTTGACGATGGTGAATAGAGCTTTATATGATTTGGTGAAGGATACGGTTGATGGTTGAGATGTGGATTGAAATTCACGATAAATATGAAAGAGATCGAATTTTACATCAACCAAATAAAAATTCTCTTTCAAAATGTACGATAGGTCGCCTTTCATATTTCGGGATTGGACAATCCTAGTATTGCCAACTGGTAACTGACAGCTCTATCGTAAAGTTTGACATTTTTGAGGTTATGCGTACTTTTTGACATATGAGCGCAATTTGTGTTGTTTACAGTAACTTCAAACATTCATCTCGGCCAAAAAATGGAATTAAATCGTGAACATTTTCGTGCGATTATTTTTTACAACTTCCGACGTGGATTAACTCAGCAACAGTGCATCGATGAACTTAATTCAATTTTTGGCGATGAAGGGAGATCAAGAACTAGTGTTTATCGATGGTATGGTGCATTCAATCGAGGTTGTATCTCGCTCCAAGACGAATTTCGAGATGGTCGTCCAAAATCAGTTGTTGCTCCGGAAACCATTGATGCTGTCTGTGCGCGAACTGATATTGAAAGATCGTCATGTGACCTATCGTGAGATTGAGACAACCTTAGGCTTTAGTGGGACCAGAATACATTCAATATTGCATAAACATTTGACTGTTTTTGTTCGCGTTTGAATTTCTTGCGCACCGATCTTATGTTAAGTATTGTTGTTGCAAGTAACAACCATAGAGGTCAAATTCACGCAATTGAAGTATATGCACTGGGGAAGACCTAAGAAGTGAATATAGGAAGATACACATATACTCTTGTAGTTAGATCAAGCATAACCAGCCTGTGGTCGCATTGCATAGGCTGCTTATGCTTCCTCCGAGTTGATTTTGTAGTTTTCCCCCAAAATGGAGGTTCTGGAGCCGAAGACACAAATTGATTGCTAGCTCCTGTTGTTGTGTCACTAATGTGTTCAGTTTACTGCCATCATTTCCCTTGGTTTTCTTGGTTGCCTTACCCCGAAGAAGCAAATAAGCAGAAACAGATGCCACCAAGAACCAACAACATGCTTTTTCCCTGCTCCTTCTGCGGAGGCTTTCCCTCCTAGTGACTCTGTCAATCTAAGATCGTAGAGGCGGTGGAGGAAAATAGAATGAAACTGCTGTAAGCCATCCAGATATTCGGCTTTTGTTTCAAGAACTGTCGTACGTGTATTGCCTCAAATAGTAAGTACTTCGAAGGAGACAAAATAAATTCATTTGATTAAAATCAACCTTTTTCTATTCATGGATACTTCAGGGGCACTGTATTATATCAAATATTTAATATAAATTTCGTTTAAATTAGAGTATTACTCTTTTTTGATTTTATTTTTTAATCTTTCTATGACTTCAAGCATTTCTTCGCCCTTAACAGTAAGAGTAATATTTCACACGAAGGCTAACATTTTCATTGCCAAGGGTAATATTACCCTTTGTGTTTTATTTAAAATTTCCGGGCATTTTAGGTACATTGGTAAAATGAATCCTAATACGGCCCTAGGTCTTAAACAGTTATAAATTCTAGATTCACCAAAAATCAACGCAAAATATACAAACGGGAAATAACAAATTGTGTTAATCTCAACGGGGTGATCGACCCCCTTTCTCTCAAAATCTCATTAAAAAAATGGGTTCGGTTCCAACTAAACATCGGGCGAAGACAGCCCCAATCACCATATTAATGACTTCCTTACCTGGAAAGAGCGAAAAACAATGATTTGAATTAAGATAATAAAATGAGTTCGAGGGGCCCTCGGCCATATGCTCGCGACCCGTCTTCCCTTCGAATTGGGGGGCAAATACCATATTTCTGATATTGCGTGATGGTGCACCGTTATATA
This sequence comes from Halyzia sedecimguttata, assembly GCA_937662695.2. Lineage (NCBI taxonomy): Eukaryota > Metazoa > Arthropoda > Insecta > Coleoptera > Coccinellidae > Halyzia > Halyzia sedecimguttata. The sequence goes on from OW569418.2 coordinate 58,880,898, forward strand.
CCCAACGCTATCAGCTGGGTCGGGTCCTGGGTTTTACACGAAACCGGTAGCGGTTTCCAAGAGGTGGATCGTTGTATACCTGGGTGAGGCAGCCTGGAAGCTTATCGCGTTTGGCAGAACAAGTCGAGGTACAAGAGAATTCGAAGCCCTTCGATTAATTTCAGTTTCTCATCCTTTACCGTGTAGGAAAGTACCTACCGTAATATAGGTATAGTATAGTCCGTGCAATTGCACTCGACAAACTCATTAAAACGCTGACGCATCTGTTCCTTTGATATTTTCCCGTTTCCATGGGCGTACACATTAATGTACAAGAGTTGAAAAAACATTGACATGAATGTTTTCACTACACCAGTAACTACACTCTTGACCACCTCAAATGTTGATGTCTGACATATGTTTCCATCTTCTGAAACGAAGCATGCTATCAATTACTACACTCAAGTGGGTTAATTTTACCCTCAGTCATAAACCGATTATTGACATGAGTTGTTAATGGGGGTTAGAGCATTATTGAGTAGAATATCTTTTCTCTTCTTTTGTTGACGAAAGAGCAATTGCAGATTTATCGATGTTGTTGTTCCGAATATATCTCGTATGCTCTTTATACCTAATGAGAATGTTTCTGGTTGTTTACCCGAAGTAAAACTTGTTGCAATCTAATGATTTAACTTCATAAATCCGATTCTAATATGTCCGGAGTTTTATCGAATGTATTTCCTAGTAGCTGTTGTAATTTTCATGTAAAACTTGAAAGCCTGTGTCATTAATCTTTTCAAAAATATTCTGGAGTGAAAATTTGGAAACCTCTTTCCGTTTTTATTTCTTTCATTAGGGATATGTTATTGAAGAGTTTTTTATCTTTATGTTTGTTGACAATTTTGTGAGCCAGTTGATGTCTATACCCGTTTCTTTCGGCAATTTGCAAAATAGGTCTTCTTTCTTTCTTGAAGTTTATTACATTGCTTAGCGGAATATTGAATAACCGGTTGACGAGGAAATATATGCTGGCTGTTTTATGTGACCAGGAAGCAACTGAATCAGACAAATGTTAATAGCAGAATTGGTAGATTTTCTGAAAATGTCCATGCTGTTTGAATTTGCGGTGTCTCTAGATAATTTCAAATCTAAGAATGGTACTGTTTAAGTTATTCGTAAATTCATTGATTTCAGAATTTTCAACCACAATTGCAAAGATATCATCAACGTTTCTATATCCCAAACTAGTGGAAAATATTTGTGTTCTTTTTTGGCAATCTAGTTCCTCGGAACTGTGTGCTTATCAATTTGCCCAAATGTCTGTAATTTTCGAATTTTCGGCTGAAAATAGTCTCAAACGATTTGGTTCGACTCACTGATCAAGCATCCGAGGTCGAAATCGATAACTCTCGAACGAAAGGAGTTAGAGGATTGAAATTTGCAAGGTGGGTTTGGAGCGTAAATATCTCGGACAAGTTCGTTAATGGGCGAAATCCATCAAGCGGTTTCGGAGTTATGGCCGATTTTAGTAAAAACATTTTTTATGAATATTTCCGAAATCGATCACTCGATCTATCTGAAATTTATCACCAAATAGTAGAATCATGACCTTTATACGCATGTGAATTTTTGTATTGACCAGGTTACCGCAAAGTGTAAAAAAAAAAATTGAAAAAAAAAAAAATTCTACAATAACTTTCGAACAGAATGAGCTAGGCAGTTGAAATTTTCAGAGTAGGTTAGGGAGATGATTATCTCGGTTAAGTTCGTTATTGGGCAAAATAGGCCAAATGGTTTCGGAGTAACGAAAAAAAAATTTTATTTTAGTAAAAAATTTCAAATTCAATTTTTATTTAAGATGCAGTTTCACCATAAAAATCTATTGATATCATTTTCAACTCCAACAAGCTGATTCTTTCGGAGATATGATTTTTCTAAATTTCATTAATGAATCGTACTTCTATGTTTTCACAGAATGCTATAATTATTCTATCTAAGCTTTATTATATGATCTGTGTTCATACTCGTTCATATCATCCTATTCTATAAGAGAGAATCAAATTTATTTCAGCTATTTTAATTTGATTTCTTCCATGGTGCAGTTCTCATTCTCAGATTGCTCATTTAATCTTGATAAATAAACTATTATTTGAATTGAATTTCCTTTATGATGCAGTTATATCATAAGAATACATTGATATAATTCTCAACTCTGAGAAACCAATACTTTCGGAGATATAATTTGTCTGTTTGAACTAGAGCGCCAGAAAGCTCCTGTCCACAGGGCTTGAACCAATTTTTATTTTTTAATTTCAAGTTCTAATTTGCTGAGGTACATATTAGATGAGAGAGGGGAAAGAGGGTTACCCCATGGCCGTACCGAATGTTTGTTTATGATATATATCGTTAAAAAAAAGATTTTTTGATCCATGTAAAGCGAGGTTAACAGAAAAATAAAGAACAATATTCGAATACAAAGAAATTTATCAACCACATGTGTAAAATTTCGGAAGCTTACAGCTTCAAAATTCAACGGAGGAAAATCTAGTTGAGAAAGAACGATAAATCTGTGTTTTCTATTCTCACAGTTCTTCTACATAGGAGGTAGAAATAAAGGTTCACTCTATTAGAACAGTTTTCAGCAGGAAACACACTTCCGCCTTTATGCCCACTTGATTAAATGAGGAACCTCTATTCTTACAGTCAAATGCCAGAATAACGGACTCATTTCGTTTTCTCCAACATTTCCACTTTTTAACGAACCGAGATATTCGAGCTATATATGCAAACGACTGCCCATGGAGACCGGGGACTGATGAAACAGGATATAAAAAAAAATTGTGTGTGACTTGATGAAATATTTGAATATTAGACTAATTGGTTTCGCGTAGGAAGACGATTTGTGATTATAATCAGGACAAAAACAGTCAGTGTCAGTCAGTTTGGTATTTGAAATATATGATATTGCAATTCGACGCAAAATAGAGAAAGAATAATTTTGGACATTCAGATTTAAATATTAAAAAAAATTTAAAAAAATTGATTTGCTGCTGGATCCCCAAGGTTTACTCCGAAAATAATAAATGATTGCTTCGAATTTACAATTGTGCTGTATATCCTTAGTTATTCCACTGAATTCTATATTATTATATCAGTTTATATATTCATGAATGATATTTTTCAATTTCAAAACAAATAAATTGGTAAAATTTTCAAGTAAGTGTAAATTCGCATTGAGAGTAGCTCTCGATTTATATTTAAAGAAAATTGTTTAGTAATGTAAGCAGAGAGGTTTCTCCAAGGTACCCTCAACTCGACCTGAAAAAGGAAAAGACATAAGGAGAAAATGACCAGAATAAAAATGAAATATTTCATGGTTTATCAAATTGATTTGAAATTTACTACATTCTAAAAAAGATTGTGAAACTTTGAAAAAGCTCTAAAACTATCCTGAAACTCGTATATGAGACAATTATTAACCAAATGATATGTTTTCATTTGTTTTATTTGTGCTTATGTATGAAGGTGAATTAGATGTCTTCATTCTGCAAAAGTTGATGGAGATATTCGATATTTCATCTGTTTCAGAAATGTCAGATGAAAAAGAAACATCACCGAAGCCCAAAGAGTGTGTCATGATTCAAGCATTATAACCTATATTGTTTTGTGGTGTGAATATTAGACACATATTCTTATGTTTGGTTGATAAAGTCGATTTGCGCCCAACATGGGGCCAAAAAAAAGGGAAAATTTAGAAGAATTTTAGAATATTGTTCCTTGCTTTCAACTTCAGACTCTTATCATCCAAATGAGCTTTGAAATAATAATAATAGAGACAAATAGACAGAATCGGTATATTTCGAATAGGAAATTATAAATCTTCGTGTAAAATTTGCTGTAATTGGTCCGGTGTATGGAACGTACACTCATACAGTGATTGGCCAGAACAGGGTCACGGAAGAGATTTCGCTGCTCAGACAAGGCTAAAATAATTCGTGAAATTAGGTTGACGCAAATAAGTCTCGACAACTGTGTTTATCCCAGGCATTAGTGCTTGGACGAGCGATATAAAAAGCTAATGAGTTCTCAAGTGGTACCTTCAAACACTGTAATAACTTTTTCGACCGTCGTCATTACGGAACGGGCCATAGGTGTGAAATTAGAAGGTACTCGTATCATTTCGTAAATCTAATTCTTCGGCGATTTCGAAAGAGCGACTGATTTGGAAGGAGCCTTGAACGGAAAAATTCATTACGCGTGCTTTCACGATTTTCAGAGACCGGTAATTATGACGCCTATTTGATCGATAAGGTCTGTTGTGGAGATGTCTAGTTATTTTTTGACTTTCACAACCATTTAAGTTCGCATTCAACTTTCGATTAGGAAATTTTTTCAAAGGTTGATTATTTCTTCATCAATAATTTTTTTTTAATATTCAACTGATGATGGTGGATCAAAGATTTTCAGAGAGACTTATTGTGATATCCTGGGCATCTGTTATATGAAAAGGTTACGTGTCTTAGGCAGCGATCACACAGCAACTTTCAACGTATATCCATGACCTCCAATCGCCACCAACTGCAGTCAACCAAAACAGCATAGTTCCTACTGCAACCACCACAACCTGCTAAATGAATGTATGAATGTAATGCTCAATGAATGAATGAATGATATGTGTTGTGGCGAGTGGACGAACCCCTCCCCACCACTGCGACCAGTCTGTCTATTTTTGCACTCCTATATATATACTTCACCACAAACCTTTTGATAAGGGAGATTTTGTTGAGGAAACTTCTCCTTCAATAGACCAATTGTCTGTCAAGCTATGTGGCATGTGATACTATCTCGTTGAAACCACATATCATAAGGTCGAGTCCATCCAATTCTTGCCAAAAACATCAAACAGGACACGATAGCAAACTTCATTGACCGTAGCATGATCAATTTGATCATCATATATATCGACGGAAAATATAGTCCAATATCACCTGCAACATGATATCAACACGGTCATATTTCTGTGCCTGGGGCATGAGCCCTCTATCTTACATACATAGACACTACCTACATTTGTGCTCAAGTGTGTCTATAAAGGGAACCTGAAGGTCCAGCACATCTATATTATAATGGACACCCAAGCCACGCTGAGAGACCTGGAATCACCAATCCAAGGTTTCCTACTGTCCTGGGAATGTTGGAAAATAAAACAACTGGCTATAGGCAATAAGGTTATTCTTCTATGGGTGCCAGGCCACTGTGGTGTTGGAGAAAATGAGAAAGGCGATTAACTTGTGAAAAGGGCCTCAAGGGTTATACCAGCTGGACCAGAACCCTTCTGTCGGCTTGGAGTAGAGCACAACAGGTCATCGATCCAACTGTGGGAGTTAAATAACATAATAACTCTTTGGACATATAATCTAGGACTCGCATAGGCAGACAGATTAGTGGAATTCTCACCATCCTATACCTTCTGCAGCTGCCACCAGCAGCATTGCGGTTAAGAGTTGAACTGCTGACGAAACATGCAGGTCCTATGGATCGGAAAAAGGAGCTGCCGAATATATAGATTGCAAATGTCCAGAGCTGACCAGCCTAAGAACTCTACATATGGGTGAACCAGTCCTAAATCCTCACGACGAGATAATCAAGGCTCCTAAGGACGTCATCAGGTAACAGTTAACACCATTGACAATGTCCTTAGGATTGAATAAGTAAGGTAAAGGAACAAAATAAAGTTAATTAACCATTAATAGTAAGAGATGGGGTGATAAATACCAGATGGTATAGAATGAACATCATTGAAGTGGACACCGCCACAAGGTACAGAGTATACCACAGCCAGCAAAGAACTAGAATCTGTCTGCTTGCAGTGTCCATGCTCCATCAGGATATGTGGAAAGACACAATGCGGCACTCCGAAATCTATACTTCCATCTGAGAGAGGTTTATGGTATAGATAGACAATGAACCAGTGCTACCATATGTGCCTCTGGAGATTGGAGTAGTTGCTGAAAATAACAGTTCGTATCTACTGGAACTATGCGATTCCAACAACTCTTCAGATCTAAGCCATAAAGCCAGATATACTGGACAAATAACTCAAGGAATTGTTGGTCGTCGAATTTTCCTCCCCCGCAGAAAATAATGTGGTGATCAAAGAAGAACAGAAGAGGGAGATATACAAGGATTTAATGTTCGAACTGGGGATCCTGTATCCAAGGCATAAGGTTAGGATGGTCGTACTGATCATAGGATGCCCAGACGGAATGAGAGAGAAACTACGTGACCGAATTGAAGATTATTCCGGCCTGCAAATCTCTGGCCGAGGATTTAGCGCATATAATGCAGAAAGCGGTGTTGCTCAGATAACTTGGAGTCATCAGGTCCCATCAACTATAATGGCCGCTTGCAGCTCATTTCTTTTGTTAAGGGACGCTGTAAAGGCAGGACGAAGAACTACTCCAAGGAACGTGCTAGAGGTTTTTTAGTGAGTAACCAATCCACATCTGGAGTCTCACACTCCTGAGAGAAGCGGACCCTCTCAGGGCGGTCCAATAAAAGGTTTTTCCTCTCAAGCGGAAAAAAAAAATGTTACGCTCAGAAGTATAAATGGAGCCATCAAATAATCCTTTTAGCCAAATTGTTCTCACAAACGAAGGACACTTTTGGTAAGTAAGTAAATACTCAGCTTTTTTACATTTCGACCTTTTTTCAATGTTAGCTCGAAATATCTCCGATACGACCCTGGATCAGCAGACTGCGGTGTCGTACACTGTCACGTCGTCTCAGGCCTCCATACTGCATAAACTTCTGGAATCCGAAAACCATTTAAAGTTTAATTAATTGTTTCCTTCGGTTGTAGAGGTGTTCTCATTCATCCGAGCAGGTGGAACAGAAAAGAACGCAGTCCCAAACAAAAAAACTAAACTAATTAACAGCAGGGCAATTGAAGTCGTACACGTGTAGCATTCCTGGCCACCTAAGGGACACTCGGTTCACGAATTTGGGGGTCGAGTTTGAGTTATACGGCGATTTATTCGTTGCGGGCTTGATGTTCGCAAACATTCTTCTGAAAAGATTGAATTTGTGGATCGATTCACATGGCAGCCATGGAAAATTGTCTGCATTTAACATAACATTCCGTTCTCAAAATGTTGGCAAACAATTATGGAAGCTTAACGTTTATAAGTTTTTGCGGACTCGTACCACCGCTTTGGTGAATGGTCAAAATGGCCCGATTTTTTCGGAGATATATATATTCATGAAATATTGCAATTTAGACCAATGCCTTTGAAAATGGTAAAAAGTGAAAAAAATAATAATAGTAGGATGAAACCCATTGGAAAAGAAAGAGAATATAACAGCAATTATAGGAAAAATAATTTACGGCTGATCTGAGGTAGGGAAGTAATAGGGGGTGAGTTTTTAAGGGTAAAAATCGGTTTATCTCGATTTCCGGCCAATCTTACAAGAATGGAAAAAAGTTTAAAGGGCAAAGTCGTAGGTAATATAAAGATCTACAACTTTTGCATTCACATTTTATTCACATAACCTCAAAATGTATGTGAAAAATTCAAATGATTTGGTTTTTCATTTTTATCTTTAAAAAAAAATTTCTTTCACGAAATTTGGTGAAAACTGATCCTTTTATGTCCCAGACACACTGTAATTTTTTTGATTTGAAATATTCATTTTGTCACCTTATTTTGACTCAATATCGAAAAAGCACCCTAATTTTCAATCGATATTTCTCACGTCAAAATATCTGCTTTTTTGAAAACAATCGGTGGGCAATTGTTCGTTGAAATATCCACTTCCTGATGGTGTAAAAAATATACATTACTATTGTAAATTTTCTCAGTAAATGCTATGTAATAACAGCTAGTAAGGCCCAGACCCTCCTAGCACCTTCCCCACTTCTCTATGCAATACCTTTTGATGATCTAAAATTTTTGAATTATCTTAAAATAGCAACAAATAGGAATCTTCGCATATAATTTAGAGGAGATTCTACAACTTTCTCAAAATATTGATGATAACTTTATTAACTTATCATTTTCTGAGTTTATTTACCATAGTAATGAATTTGTTTTTCTACACCGTCAGAAAGTAGAGATTCCAACGAATAAAAAGCTTACCGACTCTTTATAAAAAACAAATAATTTCACATGATAATTTTCGAGGCTGCTTTTTCAATATTAATTCCAAATAAGGTGAAATAATAAATATTTTAAATGAAAAAAATTATATTGTCAGTTTTCACAAAATTTCGTGAACAAAACTTGGTTATTGGAATGTTTTAAATAAATTTTGATGTTTTGTGAAACAATTGTTAATATAATGTTATTACTTTGCCATTTAACTTTTTTCCATAAGATTTGTAGTTTTGCCGGAAATCGAGATAAATCTTTTTTACCCTTAATACTCACCTTCTTCCCCATCTCCACCTCAGATCACCCTTAAATTATTTTTCCTTTAATTTTTGTTATATTCTCTTCCATTTCCAACGGTTTTCATACCACTATTATTTTTGTTATCACTCTTTACCAGATATTCAAAAAATTTCACATCTTTGTGAATTGTGCTTCAGTTATGTACCATTCATCACCGGAAAGATATTACTTATCTTAATAATAATTAAGACAAATTTTGGCGTTGACTTCATTTATCATTCTTCTACAAATTGAACTGGAGCAAAAATCTATAGATTTTCATCGATAAGTTCTTCGAATGTTCAAGTTTGTTATTTAACAATTTAATATTTCATAAGTGTGCTTAGTATAATACAAATTAGTGTAATATATTGACCATCACACGAACAATGCTCCTGACCCGACCTCAGTGCTCTTACAATTTGTTTAATTTTATACCGTGGTCAGGCAACCAACAAAACCAATCTAAACGTCCTCCGCCAAATTAACTCATCACCACGTCACTTCGTGTTTACTCGGTTCGCGGCCCATTTCACACTCAATAAACATCAATCATTCGGGAATTACACAAAAATGGTTTCACCCAACATATGCACCTACCTCAATAATAAAGCTGTCCCTGAACAAACAAACGTGGACCCGTGAGCGCGTAATATTAAGTCATTAAAACTAGATTAGTAAATAGAATCGTTAATAGAGGCCGTGACTAACTTAATGGCTGCTGGCCAAACCGCTGGTATCGCGGAGACCGTTTTTCGTGGCCACAGACAGATATAGATCGCCCTACCGTCCTCGTCACAGCCATCTCTAATCTCTTATAGGTCTCTCTGAACGTTCGTCATTTGTCTGTGTCGGATGCTGCTCGGTCATCTGGACGCTTGATGGCCGACTCGTCTTGCCATTTATTGTAGATTAGGTTGTGGGCCGGCGAAGGACAGATGAAGTCGTTACTACGGTTACGGAAGAATTTAGGTGGGTTATCACGATCAGATTGAAAGTTTTTGTGAGTCGGATGGCTCGATTATGTACAAGTGGGATGTATGGAAAAGGCAGCTCTGAGTGGTGGGAATTACGATGTTGCCATATCTTTCTTGCTCCGCTTGTTGTAACTTTATGTTGTAATGTTTAAAATTCCATGAAAAAAAAGGGCGAAGGAAAATTCTAATATAGTTACTTTCCCCACAAGTGCGCATACTGATACTTTTCCGCACGTATTTACAGTTAGACGAAGGACGCGAAGTGAATGTATTCCCACTTATCGGGTACTACAAGTTCCTTGTCTATATTGGAAAAAAAATACGCATGTGTGGAGTATTTTATTTACTCGAATTCGCATATTGATGGTAGAGCTGCTGCAATGATATCCATGATTCGTTTCATTGGAAATAATAAAAAAATATTCTCTATGCTTTTTTTTGTGTCCGGGATTTTGACCACTATCAAATTTCCCTTGTTCTCGATGTGATCAATCATTATTTTGCGGAGTTCATAGCGCCTGCAGAGGGAGAAATTTGAGGTATTAATCAATCTGAGAAAAATTCTGACATGATCATGTGTCAAAATCTACAACACTTGCTACTTGATAAAATTGTTTCTGAGAATTTATCATGAATATACAGGGTGAGTCTTTGACCACTGCATTAATTTTAACCAAAGATTCCTCTCATCAAATGGAACACTTTTTCCATTTACCATTTTTCCAGATTTGGCTCAGGTAAAAAGTTACAAGCGTTTAAAGATTTCACAATGTGCTAATACACTCCCGCATATAAATTATCTATGACATTGTTGGCGGACGAGAATAAGGCATGGTAACGTGGTTTACAGCTTGATTCGGGATTCCAACGCTCAGGGACGGATCCATGAAAGTAGTGAAATTTCTGGAGTTTTCCATTTTAAAACATTCAATGAAGAATATCTCAAAAACGGTGCGTTTAAGGAGAAATGATGAAGAATAATATTATGTTCTAAAACGATGGAATATTCTTGAAATGACTCAAGAAAAACTTTATTTGCTTTCTTTATGCTAATTTCGTTTAGTTTTATGAATCCACGAGTCCATAACTAGAAAACCAGTAGAAGTAGAAAATAATTAATATTTGGAAAATAGGTATCATAGTTATAGGAAACTTTACGCCAACATTCATTTTATTCGAAAAAAGGATGTCAAAGCTACAAAATAAAAACTGATTTTTTTTCAAAATTTCAACAGCCTGTATCTTTTTACCTGAGCCGAATTTGGAAAAATTTTGAATGAAAAAAGTGTTTCATTTGATGAGAGGAATCTTTGGTTAAAATTAATGCAGTGGTCAAAGACTCACCCTGTATATTTGTACAAGCTGTAATGTAAATATCGGGAAAAATATTTGAGAAGTGGAGTTTTATACATGGTCACTTGAATATTTTTTAATTCTCGCCCCTTTAAAGTTATAAATCGAAGAGCTCCAAACTATAATAAGCAGATTCAAATGACCCCACCGTCTTTTACATCGAAATTAACAGAATCAGTCGCGCTGTGACCTTGAACAATGAACTACCTTATCAGATCTCACCATCTCCGAAACCATCAGACCAGAAGCACATTTGAATATCGCTTCTTTTGGAGAGTTCTTGGACAAGAATTCACCATTTACGTCGTTCAAATAAATTCCGAATATGATGAATATTCCAGATCGCTAATGATGTGCCGCTCATCCAAAGAATTGCCGGTTTTGTGTAGAACGTAGGAGAAATCGTTAATTAAGCTAATTTCCATAATACATACGAGGAGATATTTCAGCTATTTTCAGTGCCGCTTGTTATAATAGCCATATCGGATTGCAGGGTCTATAGTAGCAGGATCTATGTGAGTCAGTTAGGAAGATTCCTGGAGTTGTTTCACGATTTGAACAGGAATTTCCTAGGGGGATATTGTTTCAAGAGCGAAAAAAATAGCGATGGCTTTTCATAACGTTTTTCAATTTGTGTCATTAAATTAAATTTGATGTCTTTATTATTCATTCAGTAGTTATATTAAATATATATATATATAAATACGTTTAATGTATTTGAAATTAATTTCATTTGTGTTTTACTGATTTATGCAACATTAAAACAAATTTAACAAATATGTAAATATATAGCTCTTCCTGTATATTATTATCAATAAATACTGTTAATAATCATCTCTTACGGTGTGTTTCAGATGTGGACAAATCCATCAAAATTTTTTCAGAATAAATGATATTTTTTCAAAATTTTGGGATGAAATTTGCCAATACTTTTTTGTAATATTTCACAAATCACCATAAAAAAATTGAAGACCACCTTATATATCCAATAAAACATATTTAAAATAAAATAAGAAACAAATCTAAATATAATGATAGTTAAAGGCGGAATGAATTCGTTGATGCCGATGACTTAAAACTTTCAACAAAAGCATTATCATTCTCAAAAAAAATAAAGAAAATATGAAATGAAGATGAAAGCTGGGCATCTATAGTTTTTAATTTTATTTCATATTTTATCTTATTTCGTGTATAATCGCTCTCATTGTTCAGGCATGTACTACTTAATTTTTTTATTTTAACTTTTTTATTTGCTAGATATAAACCCTCCTTAAGCCATTCGGCTATTTCATTAAGAAGTTACAGTTTTTTGAGTTCTACTGGATTTCTCTTCAAACGGGTCCGACCGCTTTTGAATGTAGAAGAAGCCTCTTATAACATAAGGTTTTTTTTTAATATTTCTAATTTGATGCGAAAATTTTCAAAAGGTGGTCTCTTAGCAAAAATAGGCCTAACTCATTATTTGTTGTCCTTATCCCCTTCCCATCCAAGTTTCAACCCTTTGACATTATTAAAATTTTAATACTGAAAGGGTAAATTCACGTGGAAAGAGTCTCAGTGATGTATCATTTTTGTAATTAAACTAACAATTTTAGGAGACACAGCGAAGATACGATAAAGTTGCGTATTGAATTTTTTTTTTCGAATACATTTATTAATTTGCAACAAAAAATTTTCTAAATATTTTAGGGGTTGATTTTCTCACTACTTTTGCATCCAAATGGTTATATCTCCGAAACCATTGGGCGGAAGTGAAAATGTAATCGTTTGAAGTTTGAGACAATTCTCGGAAATCGGAAAATTACGGATGCTTGGGCAAAGGAGAAGTTCTGATACGGCACCCAAAAAGTATAACCAGATTACGTCACCCACGGACCCAAAACATACAATATCCCACCGGTGGGTTACCTAAGACGTAGTCCTGATTCCGTCCCGCCTAGCTGTACCAAAATCGACGTTACTTATCACGAACCCAGCGGAAATTGTTTTAGGAGGTGATCACGATGAGTTCAACAAGGGGTCTCACTCTATCATGAACCATGAGGCCAAAATTATATCGCCATGATTTTAAAACACCGTTTGTTTTCACTTGGGGCACTTTAGACCGGTTCGTGTTCAAAGGAGTCCCGCTGTGCACAATGAGAAACGCTGAGCGGCAAAAACATCTGCCATTGATCTCGAGATGGCGGCAGAATTGAATTTTGAATTCGTTTGTTAATGAGTAGCGTACGCCTAAAGACCACGTTACAATAATTCTGTACGCGGAATTGATGGCATGAATATTTCTATCCTAGCAGTAGAAAATATACATACATATGTATACAGGGTGGTCCAGATCTTAACCAAGAAATTTTAACCACGTATTCTACGTCAAAAATAAGCCCTAGTTTGTCATACAAACACATGTCGAGAAATGCTTGCTCTCCGAGATACAGGGTGTTAAAATTATTAAAAAAAAAATGTTTTTTATCAATAACTTTTACACTTTTTGAAATATTTCTAACAAATTTGGGACATAGGTTTTAAGGATCAATGAGCAATTTTTGAATGGAATAATTTTTTGTTTATTCTACCAGTGGCGTCCGCACTGCATCGAGACTGAATATTTTCAGACAAAAAAATGATACGACACTGGTTTTTCCAAAATTAAAAATTACTCCTGAAATCCTTATTTAATATGGAGCAAATTCATTCTCTTGCGTCTTTGACATCCGAGGCACCGTTTTCGAGTAAAAAAATTAAACAAAATCTCATGCATGAAGAAATCGCTAAAATTTGATATGGTATATAATAATAATAAGACTATCTTTATAAACGATTCGTATAATTTCAAAAAAAATAAGCGTTAATAGCCACACTCAATTGTGAATTTTAAGAAGGTGTTCGAAGTAAAAGAAAGAAAAACATTTTTTTTTCTCAAAGAGGAAGCAATTCCCGACATATGTTTATATGACAAACTGGGGCTTATTTTTGACGTAGAATACGTGGTTAAAATTACTTGGTTAAGATCTGGACCACCCTGTATATCCTCTCAAAATTTCAGACCAGTCGAATTCTACATTACCCCATAAAAATAGATACAATATCGTTAAATATCACTAGCTGTGTTGGACGTAGTACCATCTTATTGGAACCACATATAACCTCAAACCTCAGGGCCGGTTACATGGCTGAGAGGCAAGAAGGAGAAATGTCTAAGGGCCCTGGTTCACACAGTTATACACACATAGTTATTAATATCTAATCTTTTTGGCGCTATTGCTCCGCAATTTGCTAAATGTCTGTAATTTTCGAATATTTCGCTTAAAATGGTCTCAAACGATTTAGTTCGACTCTCTCATTTAGAATCCGTGGTCAGAATCGATTCTTTCCGGCTGCCCGTCCGTTAACATGATAACTCTCGAACGGAATGAGCTAGACAGTTGAAATTTTCAGAGTAGGTTTGGGAGAGAAATATCTCGGTTGAGTTCGTTATTGGGCGTTATTGGGTGGTTTCGGAGTAACTTCACAAATTTCAAATTAATTAATTTTGTAAGATGGAGTTTCATCATAAGAATCCATTGATATCATTCTCAAAAAAAAAACTACATAATACTTTCGGAGATATGATTTTTCAAAATTTCAATAATTAATCGTAATTTTATGATTCCATAGAATGTTCTAATTATAATTTGCTGATGTATGTAAAGCCAACATATGAGGTGAGTCATAGACCTACGTTTTGAAAATGTATTAATGATGCAGTTCTATCATAAGAATCCATTGATATCATTCCCAACTCTGAGAAACTAATACTTTCGGAGATATGATTTGTCAAAGTTTGAACAAGAGTGCCAAAGTTCGTAATGGGCAAAATCCACTGAATAGTTTTGGAGTTATTGCCATTATAAGCTGAAGCTTTTTTCCTAATATTTCAAAAGTTAATCTCTCGATACAACTGAAATTGACCAAGTTTTGTAATCTTTGGATAACTGGGAACATAGAAAAATTCAATAATTAGCAAATTTTATTTACATAATAACTCGAAAAATAATGATTCGATTAAATTAAAACTCGGTATTTAGTTCAAAAGTATCGACAGGAAGAACTATGCCAAATTTCGTGAGAATCGTACGACTAGAAACATAAAAAAAAATATTCGGTACCTCAGAAACTATCAGTCAGATATCGTTGAAATTTTGCAAGAGCCTTCAATACCTTATTTTACAAACAAGATATAGATTTAAACTCGATCGGATCTATATTGTTGGAAATATTGGGAAAATTTTATTATATAAGCCTAGTAGCCTTGGGCTAGTTCAGTGCAAGAAGGGTTACCTCCTGGTTATGAATTTGAACAAGTTCGCCAAAGCAAACTGACCTTACACCAGTGCTTTCCCAGAAATACGTCTTGGGGGTGGCACCGAAATAAAAATTTGGATTCAGCGATTTGCCAACAGCACTCTTTTATTTTTGTTGTGCACCTCAAACTATTATACCACGTCCCGCCACTGCCCTGGTCTGATCCCATTAACATCGGCGGATCATCTTCCTTTCTCAAGCCGGCTGACAAATGCTTTCAAAATCCAGTCGGCGCGGTAACCAAAGGCGCGAGATTAATACGAACACTGGTGTCAAATTGTCTCAAATTACCTCCGTCACAAGTTTTAACGTAATTTCGCCGGCCACACAGACCCATTGTCGACGACACGGCGGACCGCGTAGTGGACCGCCGATTTATCAATTTCGCCGCCATAAAATGCATGGCCATGGCGAAACAAGGACTCGTCGCCTACCGGCTCGCTTTTATTTGCTATATTTCGCGTCTAGTCCGCGATATGGCCATATTAGCCGAAATAAAAGCGTGCGAGCGACTTTCTATTGTGTTTGACACATACTCGACTCGCTAGAAGAGATTTACGACCGGCTGTGTTTTATCGTTTCGCGAAAAAATGTTTGGGACTCCGAGCGGCAACAAAAAATTAATATATAAATTTATAAGGTCCATTATTGTCTCTATAAATTTGAAGGAATTCATTTGTGCTATTGAATGTAGATGATGGTTGTTTAGTTTAGAGTTCCCGGAATAATATCTGTAGTTTTTAGGGTTATTATGTTCTTGGCGCGCTTTGGCCATCATTTTGCCCAAGCATCTGGAATTTTCGAATTATTGGCAGAAAATGGTCTTTAACGTTGAGTTTCGACTAGGACTGGAAATCATGAATGGTTTGAATATTCGAATATTCATCATGGAATGTTTATTCGAATATTTTGGGTTAGCGTGATTCATATATTCATGAATATTCATTTATATGCATATTTATTTATATTAATGAATATGCATACATTCTTGTTCTTAGATATTCATGTATTCATGAATATTCATTACTATTCATGAGTATACATTGCTGGCAATATCATATGTTAAATACTCGATACAGATACGTAGATATGTAACCCCGAATGAAATAATTGAGATGAATTATAATTAAAATAGTCATATTAGTAAATACTAATTCAAGTAAACATTCATCAGTTATCAATATTTCGAAGTAGGTATTTACTCATGAATGGTCAGTCAAATGATCATTAAAACATCTATTCGTAAATTATCAATAATGAATATTCAATTATTATTATTTCTTATTTATAATGAGATTCTTATTCATGAATAGAAATGTTAAGAATATTCACAGTATTCCTGAATAAATTGATATTAATGAATAAAGCAAACCCAAAATATTCATTTGAATATTTTGTTATTTTCTGGAGGCCAATATACCTCAATATTTTACCATTTTAATTATCCTCAATATTTCAGTTTTCTGATCCAATCCAGAATAATTGTTTCTGTATCAGAAAATATACAAGTTGTACATTAATTTTAACCATATATTCCTCCCATCAAATAGAACACTGTTTTCATTTACCATGTTCTCAAATTCGGCTCAGCTGAAAAGATATAAGTGTTAAAGATTTCACAATGTGCTAATACACTCCTGCATTTAAATTATCTCTATCATTAATGGTGGACGAGAAAAAATAACGGTAACGTGATTTACAGCATGATTCGGGATTCCAGTGCTAAGGGGGGGAGATTTCCATTTTATAACATTCAATGAAGAATATCTCGAAAAAGTTTTTTTAAGGAGAAATGATGAAGAATAAAGTAATGTTGTAAAACGATTGAATATTCTTGTAATGACTCAAGAAATTTTTTGCTTTATTTATGCTAATTTGGTTTAGTTTGCTGAATCCACGAGTATTTAACTAGAAAACCTTTAGAAGTAGGAAAAAACTAATAAGTACTTAGAAAATATGTATCATAGTTATAGGAAACTTCACACCAACATTCATTTTATTCGAAAAAGGGATATTAAAGCTACAAAATAAAAACTGATTTTTTTCGAACGTTTCAACAGCTTGTATCTTTTTACCTGAGCCGAATTCGGAGAAATAGTAAATGAAAAAATTTGACGATAAGAATCTATGCTTAAAATTAATGAATTTAAAGACAAAACCTCTCTTTATATATTTTTTTTTTCGTTTTTTTTTATTTTTAGATATTTATGTATAAAAATCAGGAAAAGGACGTAAAATTATAAATTCAAGAAATTTTGCCGTTAGCATTTAAATCATTGGTGAAATATTACTTTCCTTCTTTGCCAGTGGGTCCGCTTTTCCGATCAAACTATCCAGTTGAGACATGTAGGGATCGCTATGTGTTGGCCTTCTCAAGTTTGTCTATGCATTCTGTTGCGTTTTTGACTTTTTTTGGCGAATTTCACCGGCCACTGCCCAATAAAATTTAACTCGATTTAACTCTGGTATATAATGGTAGATCCAAGTTTCGTAGATTGTTATACTTTTTTATTCAGAAAGACTTTTTTATTCCGCCGAAAAGAATAGAGTAACTGACTCGATAGTTGGTATCCAAGTATACAATCTTCAAGTTTCTATGCATTATATCCGTGTTTCCATTTTAATAGATCGAATAATTTTATTCAAATGAAAAAAAATTTCCTATATGAAGGGATACATGTTCCACTCGAAGTCCTAATTGGAGAAAGATTTAATCCAAGCGATGATGGACCGCCCAAAATGAAAATCTCGACAATAAAATCATCACTAAATCCAAACGACACAAAGGAATCCGATTGCGACCCGGAAAATGGAAAATTCGTGATCCGGGCGGGAAAGAAGGGGGGGGGGGGTCGACAGAGACCGTCCGTCATTTTTCCGGAAACTATAAATACGTCCGCCGAAATTTATCTCGGCCATGGCTGGGACGATTTTCCGTGTCCATTTTTATAAACGATATTTGATTCGAATCGCGGGTGAATTTGATTTATTCGCGCCCACCGGAAGGTATCAATCTCCGCGCATCTGGGCGCTGCTGCGTATGCTCCTCTTTTTTGTCGAATTTAATTATATTCGAAGGGATGGGGGTTTATCTGGTGTCGTATTTTACCAGGTTCGTCGACAATGTTGCCGATTGGGGAAGTCGATCGGAAAAATTGATATTGTACTATTATTTCTCCTCTTATTCCATCCAGACAACAGACAATATTATGGCATTTCTACCCTACAAATAGCTTGTTTGTTTCTTCACATAAATAATTTTATTAATTTTTATTCAACGATTAGTTGTTGCCATCGAATAATCCAGATATGAACATAACCACAGCCATCTTAGACCAGGGTCCATAATTTTTAAACGAAAAAAAATTAATAGTAGAAGAACACCCATTAGATAAGGAAGAGAATATAACAAAAATTGAAGCAAAAATAATTTACCGGTGATTCGAGAAAGTGGAAGGGGTTTTAAAGGATAAAAAACTTTTTATCTTGATTTCCGGCAAAACTATAACTCCCATGGAAAAATTTAAATAGCAAAGTGATAAGATTTACAACTTTTGTATTTACACTTTTTTAACATATGTGAAAAATTCAAATAACCAGGTTTTTGGTTTTTTATTTTTATCTTTTACGAATTTTTTTATTTTTTCGCGAGATTTCGTGAAAACTTACATTTTTACGTCCCAAAACACAGTAATTTTTTTTATTTCAACTATTTATTTTTTCACCTTTTTTTTAACTTAATATCGAATAAGCAGCCTAATTTTCTATCAAAAATTCTCACGTCAAAGTATCTGCATTTTTGAAATAGTTACTTAGTGGGGTTTTTGTTTTTTGAAACCTCTACTTTCTGATGGTGCAAAAAAAATATACATTACTATGGTAAATTTTCTCAGGAAATTTTAAGTTAATAAAGTTAATATTTAATAGGACATCTACAATAATTCAAGAAAGTTGTAGAATCTTCTATTCATTGCTATTTTAATATAACTTATACATGCCCTTTGATAAAAACTTGAATAGACGTTCGCAACTCGAGAATCTTTTTGGCGAGGTATAAAGAGAATTATGGCTTGTATTTGAGGAGGATGTGACATGGCTGATATACACTGTTCAATTATAAATATTTGTTAGCATTCCTGCACTATTCTATTACTTCAGTGTCATAAGTTTATCAATTATAATTATTTTTTTCTATTACAGGTGAGGACTGAATTTTCATGATAAAATACTGAAGATATCTTTAAAATGGTGAGTTGTTAGACCAAAAGTTCTCCGAAAATTATTATGCGATATAATTTATATGTTGCGAAGTCAAATGCAAATCAATACTTTCTTAAGAAATTATTGATTAAATTATTTTTCCCACGGAAACCAGACAAACGGCTAAAATCAAATTGGTAAAATTGTGGGAAGTTTCCGGAAAAGGATACAAATTACAAACAAGCGATAAATCCACATGCAAACTACTTATCTGTGTGCTGTCACACACTGATAACGCTGGATAGATTTTTCATGTCATCATTTAAATACTAATGTTTGTAGCCGGTTAGCCTTATAATTAATCAACGAATAGACGAAGATTAATGTGTTGTAAGTATCTATTATATGAAGCATATACGACTTTTACCCAAAAATAGGCAAACAATTTTCGATTAAACGTATTTTGAATGTTAATTAAAGAGAACAAGAACTGCACATGGAAAAATGTATAATTTTGGTTTTTTTTATCTCATCGAGTTGAATTACAGTTTTTTCTGCAAGGCTCGACAATTGAATCGTAAAGGGGCCAATAATGCGAATTAAAAAGAAGCGAAAAACTTATTGCGAATGGAATAACCAAATTTCCATATATTAATTCAAAGGGGTAGAAGTTAAGGGCTTGGGACTGAAAAATACCACGGACACCATCGAATTTGGAGACAGAATCTGAAAATTTGTTTTACCAATAATTAAAAGATACTGATCTGATTGAATTTGACTCGGTAGTTAGTTGAAAAAAAAGAGGGAAAGCCCTGTGGCAGGAGCGTTGGCGCTCTTGTTCAAACTTTGACAAATCATATCTCCGAAAGTATTGGTTTCTCAGAGTTGGGAATAATATCAATGGATTCCTATGATAGAACTGCATCATAAAAGGAATTCAATGGAAATAATAGTTCATTTATCAAGATTAAATGAACAATCTGCAATTATTTAACCTCGTGGAATGGGTTGTTGCAACTAACACTAGGTGCATAGTTTTCACAACTTGAAATACCTAAGGAAAGTAATATAGAAAGGTCTAGAGCAAGACTGGAGACAATCATAGCAGGTTGCCCATTTATTCCTGATATTTGAATAGGTCTGACGAAGAAATTATTTTAATATTTCATTTCATTTTTAAAATGTTTTTTTTCTGAGTTTTCTCTCCAAAATTCTGAAAAATATCTTTAGAATAAAAAATTATTTTACGCAGAAGAAAATCACAAATAAAGATTTTTTTTTATTTTATAGATATTAATCAGAGTTTGGGAGAGAAAACCCAGAAAAGAAACCTTTAAATAATGAGTAGAGCTCCCACAGTATCCTTTAATGATTATTCATTCCATTTGTTTGAAAGATTTAATAGGTATTTTATATTCTTGTTTTTCTTTATTTGAAGACTTATCTCATTATAAGAAAAAATATATTAGTACAATACAATCCTCTTTTCATAATTTTATTGTTCATACCACATTCATTCTGTATTATGAACCTTAACTCAAGAAAAATATCTGATACACATGTAGATCAATAACATAATGAAAATACTGTATATAGGAACATGTCACACTACTTAAGGAAGTAAAAGGTAATATAAACCTTGGTGTCAACGAACAGTAATTTCTTTTGATGATTCCATTATTTTGTTCATTTCTATTGCCTTCATAACATACGTCATTAAAATGATCCAATTCTAAATGCTCTGAATCATCATCCCCAATATTTATACATCAGTTATTCAATATGCAACAAGTCATTATTATTTTTGGTATCAAAACAGTCTTCTATACCTATTCTCACAAATTCAAGATTCGGAACTCTGTTTTTCATCACAAAATGTTTTCAAAGTACGAATTATAAACAAATAAAAAATAAGGATATGTAAAGTCTACCTAGGTACTGAGCGCAGACTGCCACGTTCGGAAACGGTGATCGAGAACGCGATTCTTTGCAACAACCTGTAAACAGCTGAAGATGATCTACTCGATCCAGGGTTACACTATATACAATAGATAGTCTATTATGTATATGGGTTACACTTTCCGAAAAGCCCTAAGATGACTTGTATGAACATAGATCATGCATATTTATAAATTCATAGATATGATTACAGCATCCTAAGAAATCATAGAATCACGATTTAATATTGAAATTTTGAAAAATCATATCTTCGAAAGTATTTTTTTGTTAGAATTTAATAATTGAATTTAAAATTTGTAAGGTAAAAAAATTTTTTTTTTCGTTTCTCCGAAACCATCAGGCCGATTTTGCACAAGAAACAAGAACTTTACCGAGATATTTAACTCCCAAACCTACAATGAAAATTTCAACTGTCTAGCTCATTCCGTTTGAGAGTTATCGTGTTAACGGAAGGCCGGCCGGACCAGCCGGCCGGACATAATCGATTTAGACTACGGATTCTTGATCAGTGGGTCGTATCAAATCGTTTAAGACCATCTTCAGCCAAAAATTCGAAAATTACATATATTGGACAAATTGATAAGCACTTTGTTCCGAGGAACAAGAGCGCCAAAAAACCGACACGAAGATGCAACATTTCATGAGGATCGCATGACTAGAATATTTTAAGAAATTATTAAAGATTAATTCTGTATCTCAGGAATTATCCTTCAGACATCTCACTTCACAGTCAAGTTCCAGATTTGAATTTGAACAAGCGCGCCAAAGCTCATTGACCTCACGTCAGTGCTTTTCCAATTTTTCTTCTCCAATTCGGTAGGAAACGAACTGATGGAGAAACAGGAAAACAAGCCAACCCGAAACTTCAGTTTTATCTGGACACCAGTTGACATCCCTCACTTCAAAACTTCCATATCTGTTTCAAATTCCCGAAAGTTATGATTCCGATTCGGGAAGACGGTCTCGAACAACTTTCTCTTCGCATTGTCGCGCCGAAGGTGCAGGAGGGATTCCTTCTATTTTCGTCAAGATAACTATCCATTGTGTTCCGTGTAAACTTACGTAAGAATTTGGGTCAACATTTTGTGGATCCATTGTGAGAACGGCCATAAATTACCTTGTTATTCGGTTTCCGAACTGTGCTGTTCGTTTCTCTCGGCGAGATCCTGCAGTTCGCTTGACGGGGATTAGTCGCACTTTTATTTCGATATTCGGATATTATTTGGTCTTCGGGAATAATGAATTAGAAAGTTGACGCGGCATCAATGGATGCGGTATTGCAGGTGACGTTGCAGAAAGTTATGCAAAAGGTAACGCCATGAATGGGGCAAGTCACGATGTTAGACTGTATAGATTTATTATTGTCGACAGTCTTCTGGTCTACAAATGAACAAGTTTGTAAAATTGAATGCTGGCGGTTTTTTACTTAGTACAAATCCATATTAACTCGTATGAAAAATTATATATGATTAACAGTATTTATGTCGAAGAAAAAATAATTTAAAATAACAACTAGTGCAGTGTTTCCAGAAATCAAGGCTAAAAATAATAAATTCAACAGATTAACATATTCTGGTAAATCGTTTCAACAATATCCTGGCAAAACTTTAAGAATAATAAATCCGAAAGCAACAAAGAAGATAAATCCGGTGTTTACTAGTTAAATTGCGGTAGTAATTACATATAGGAGAGACTGGTAGACATTTTGGGTGAGGAATTAAGAAATACTCACAGCTACCAACACAACTAAATTACTTCGAATTATTCTAAACATTCAATAATGAAAGGTCATAAGTTTAACCGGGAAAAACATAGGGGTAGTTTAGTTAATCAACAATTACATCTAAATTTGTCTCGGTTACTCAATCTACTCAAATATGTATAGAGTAACTTTATAAAAGAGGTAAGGAATTAATAATTTGTATATTTATGCCAGAAGTAGGAGAACCGAAATCTCTATGTTCAGGTCATCGAAAGGGATATCATTAATTGTTAAGAAACGCGTCACTACATTTGGATATTTAAATATTCAATCATTCGTGATTTCTGTGAAATTGTGCAAATTTTAACGTGAAAAAAATTGGTACAAGCCCTGTGGACAGGAGCTTTCTGGCGCTCTTGTTCGAACAGACAAATTATATCTCCGAAAGAATTGGTTCCTCAGAGTTGGGAATTATATCAATATATTCTTATGATAAAACTGCACCATAAAGGAAATTCAATTCAAATAATAGTTTATTTATCAAGATTAAATGAGCAATCTGAGAATGAGAACTGCACCATGGAAGAAATCAAATTAAAATAGCTGAAATGAATTTGACTCTCTCTTATAGAACAGGATGGCATGTACGAGTATTAACACAGACCATATAATAAAGCTTAGATAAAATAATTATAGCATTCTGTGAAAACATACAAGTACGATTCATTATTGAAATTTCGAAAAATCATATCTCCGAAAGTATTAGCTTGTTGGAGTTGAAAATGATATCAATGGATTTTTATGGTGAAAATGCATCTTAAATAAAAATTAATTAATTAATGGCAAGGGTGGATTTATAGGGGGTGTAATGGTGGTAATTGGCCAATATAGTTTTGTCAAAATGGTTCCAATATTGGCGGTAGCAATAAGTCACAATATCAGCTAGATCTTGAACCTCCTATATTGGTTCAATATTACAGGCCCTATTAATTCTCAATATTGGCCCAATATAGAAAGATCAATGTTTGACCAATATTGGATGCAGGACTAATTCATAATATTTGCTGGATATAGAAATCCCAATATTGGATGCACTACTAATTCATAATATTGGCCAGATATAGAAATACCATTTTTGGGCCAATTTTGGAGGCACTACTTATATATACAATAGTGGCCAATATATTTTTGTCAATATGGGTCACAAGTCACAGTATCGTCTAGATCTTGAAATTCCAATATTTAAACAATATTGGA
Organism: Halyzia sedecimguttata; assembly: GCA_937662695.2. Classification (NCBI taxonomy): domain Eukaryota; kingdom Metazoa; phylum Arthropoda; class Insecta; order Coleoptera; family Coccinellidae; genus Halyzia; species Halyzia sedecimguttata. Next base: position 58,905,098 of record OW569418.2, read on the forward strand.
GGCACTACTAATTCTCAGGTCCAATATAGAAAGACCAATATACTCATAAATAATTGGCAACAAGTCACAATATTTGATATTCTAATATTGGAGGCAGACAAGCTGTTTTAGTCGAAACGAGCGATTTAGATCAATCTAAATACCAAATTTCGACTAAATATACCACCAAGAAGCATACCACCTGCCCCAGGTTCTCGTTTAATGGACAAAACGACTCATTCTACGCCCATTCTCGAAGCTACCTGCGGATTGCAGGAATTATCGGATTTGCATGCAAATATATTCAGTCTCCTCGATGTATTAGGTCATATCGTCTATTGTTTATATCCAGCGAATTTCATCGATTGTATCACAACCATGGACGATGGTATGGTGTTCGTGTTGACACTGACCTTCATAATGCATGAACATACACTCATGATTATGGTTTTTACGTTGTGGTTAGTTGAGGTCGTTCTTGATCCAACGAAGAGATTTCTGCTTGAAGATTTTTCTTGGTGTTCCGTTTGTGTTTTTAGGAATCCTGGGAAGAGTAGATTTTACTTTGAAACGATTAAAAAAATCCATCCAGTCTGCCACATGGGGTAATGAAAATTTATTAGAGTAGGTACTCACTTCACGTGACTTCCGCAGCTTGATTGCTCGAGTTTATTCAATGATCTATATATATATATTTCATTGGTGTAACAAAGGCTGATCCGATATATTGAAAAAAAAAAAAATTTAAAGGGCGTGAAATACATTCAACGCAAAGAATAACTTAAGGTACGGTACAGTCTAGTTGAGCTACTCCTACCCAACCCCACAATAAATTAAACACTCCTCAAACGATAACAATCATACAAATTAAAATACATATTTGATACAGAATATACAATGAATTTATTCAATTGAATGTCATGCTGAAAAGCAAATAGAAAAATATAAATTGAAATCTAACAAAAATGAAGAAAAGTAATACTAATAGAAGCAACAATACTCAATATTGTTCTCTTCAAATTTCATTTTTTCTGATTATTTCAGTCACTTTTCTCACGTTTTTGCTGAGTATGGCTTTTTTCCGCTCATCGTATAGCAGGTCATTGTCGTTTCTTGTGTGACACTGTATAAATTCTAGTCCTATACTCCTACTAATGTAATCATACAAGTGTTTTAAATTATATTATTAACTATTATATACAGAACATAGAATAAATCAACTCTAACAAAAATGGAATGCAATTAAAACAATGAACAAAGAATGTATCAGGCAGATTATACTTCCGTTGGTGCATGAATTCAGTGAAAGGGTTGCTGGAAAATAAAAATACCTACGGGACCCATGTATTATTCATTGGACACAAGATATAAGCAATTATAGACTTTTTATTGCATTTTATTTGAATATATTGAGTGTTCGTTTATTTTAAATTCAACATGTGTACATTATATTAGTATCTGTTTATATGCTGGAAGAATTCGGTCGTTAGCCCTTTTGGCGCTCTAGTTCCTCGGAACTGAGTGCTTATCAATTTGCCCAAATGTCTGTAATTTTCGAATATTTCGATGAAAATGGTCTTAAACGATTTGGTTCGACTCACTGATCAAGAATCCGTGGTCGAAATTCATTCTGTCCGGCCGGTCCGGCCGGCCGGTCCGGCCGGCCGGTCCGGCCGGTCCGGCCGGCCGTAGGCACGATAACTCTCGAACGGAATGAGCTAGAGAGTTGAAATTTTCAGAGTAGGTTTGAGGGATAAATATCTCGGCTAAGTTCGTTATTGGGCAAAATCGGACAGATGGTTTCGGAGAAACAAAAAAAAAATTTTTTTTTTACGAAACAAATTCCAAATTAAATCTTTTTTAATAAAAAGTTTTATCATAAGAATCCACTCATATCATTTTTAACTCTAACAAGCTAATACTTTCGGAGATATGATTTTTCAAAATTTCAATAATAAGTCGTATTTCAACGTTGTCACAGAATGATATTATTCTATGTATGAATATGAATTGTCATAATGTCAAATGATGTTCCTGAGACAATCAATCGAAGAATTGTGAGCGAAGTGAGAAAAATCTCAGTTGTTTGCTCCGAAATTAGTTTTTCTCAGAAAATTCTTACATTTCGGAACTGAACATGAAGTAAGAGATCTGAGAGTAGTGAGACTGCTTTTCATCCATAGACATAGATATAACTCTCGAACGGAATGAGGTAGGTAGTTGAAATTTTCAGAGTAGTTTAGGAAGATGAATATCTCGGTTAAGTTCGTTATTGGGCAAAATTGGCCAGATTTAATTTGATTTCTTCCATGGTGCTTTTCTCATTCTCATGATTGCTCATTTAATCTTGATAAATAAACTATTATTTGAATTGAATTTCCTTTAGGATGCAGTTCTATTATATGAATACATTGATATAATTCCCAACTCTTAGAAACCAATACTTTCGGAGATATAATTTGTCTGTTTGAACTAGAGCGCCAGAAAGCTCCTGTCCACAGGGCTTGAACCCATTTTTATAAGATCCAATAAGGTTTTTTCTTTCTTCTTCTTCAAGAAAGATATTTTTCCTATGGTGTTACATAATTAATTTACGGAAATACATAGGTATATAATTCAGTGTGCAACGAAAGTTTAAAACTACTTTAATGATATACAGGGTGTGCTTTTCAGTTGTACCTACATTAAATTACACCACAGATTCCTCTCATTAAATACAACACTGTTTCCATTTACCATTCTTACTTTTTCCAAATTCGTCCCAGGTAAAAACTCACAAGCGTTTAAATAGTTCTTGTGCTAATTACACTCGTGCATGAAAAATGTACTGCAGCGGGGCTTACAGCTTGATTCGAGGATTTCAAAGCTCAGGGGCGGATCCATAAAAGTAGTGTTTTTTCTCCAATTTCAGACTTCATAATATTCAATAAATAATATGTGGGAAGCGGTACTTTTAAGGAGAAATATGATTCTCTAAAATGATGAATATTCTTGAAATGACTCAAGGTAAACTTCATCTCTGTACGCTAATTTCATTTAGTTTTAAGAATCTGCAAGTCTATACGAAAATAATGGAAGGAAGAAAAAGAAAATGATAATAAAATTGGAATATATGTATGGAGTTATAGGAAACTGCACTCCAACATTCATTTAATTCGGAAAAACCATGTGCAGGCAACAAAGTGTAAGCTAAATTTTTGTAATTTTTTTAACCTGAGATAGCGACTTGAAATTTTCAGGGTAGGTAGAGCATCCGAATGTGAGGGTTGAGTTCCTTAATGGGCATTATCGACCAAACAGTTTCGGTGTTGAAATTTTGTTTTCCCAATAACTTAAACAATACAGTTCCGGTTGAATTGAAGCTTGCGGAATTTCGTGATGATCGTATCACTGGCCAATAAAAAAAAATATATAGTAAAAAAAAACTATCCTTCCGATATAGCTGAAATTATGGGAGAACCTTCAGCACCTACTTCTACAGCCAAGTTCCAAATTTGAGCATGATCGAACCTATATTGTTGGAGATATTGAAAAAATATTGGAGGCCCAGCAGCCTTGAGTGAGTTCAGTAGCTGGATGGGTGATTGCTGCCACGATAAATTTCGAATGGAAAAATATAGAGTCTTGCAATTTTCAGAATAGATTGCGCATTCAAATGCTACAGTTAAGTTCGTAAATGGGCATAATCGGCCAAACGGTTTCGGACCCATCTGAAATTTTATTGTTATTTATTCAATAACAGGAGGATGGATCGTATCATTGAAAAAATGCCTGTAATTTTCGAGTTTTTGGATGAAAATGGTCCTGAACGATTTGATTCGACCCACAGATCAAGAATCCGTGGTCGAAATCGATTCTGTCCGGCCGGCCGTAGGCACGATAACGGAATGAGCTAGACAGTTGAAATTTTCAGAGTAGGTTTGGGAGATAAATATCTCGGTTCAGTTTGTTATTGGGCTAAATCGTCATGATGGTTTTGGAGTAACGAAAATTTCAAATTAAATTTTTTTGAGATGCAGTTCCATCATAAGAATCCATTGATGTAATTTCAACTCTAACAAGCTAATACTTTCGGGATATTATTTTTAAAAATTTCGATAATATATCGTACTTCTATGTTTTCACAGAATGCGAATTCTATCTGTCTGTCTTCTATCTGTGTTCATTGTTCATTCATGTCATCTTATCTTCCTATAAGAGCTGTCATATTTATTTATGTTGTAGTTTGTCTATACAATTCATACTTTGAAAATATTTGGTTAGTGAGTCGAAAATGAATAGTACAAGGAAGTCGAGCATAATTTACGAGTCATTCTATAAATATGGAAATGGGATTTTCAACTAATGTACAGGTAGTTATTCCTTAGTAACACCATTTAAGATTTCCTACCTAAGTATTCTTGTTTCAGTTCTCTCTGGACTGATTACATTAGATTTGTTTCATAAATAAAACTGGCTATTCCATTTACTCAATTTTTCAGAATGACTCCGGATAGTTTTGAAACATTTGTCGCCAAAATTGGACCGCCATATAAAAAGATACGATACAAAGGGAATTTAACTTCTTTATTTTACACAATACAAAGTAAAAACATGCATCTATGGGAGATGATAGCCCTACATATGGGCCCTGTAGCGGTCTTCGAACATCTGAAGTTCTGAATATTCATCACTTGGACTGGCCAGATCTGGTTTTGAAAGAGACCCTCCTGGCCTTACGAGCAACAATTTCCTTTTTGAATTCAATATTGAAGGGATTTCTAAGATCAATATCTTTGAGAACTAGCGGAGGCGATTCTTCTCCAAGAGATCCCATGCGCCAACAGAAGAGTATATTTGTGAGAGGAGACTTTTGAAAGGTTATGTATTATTTTTAGTTTGTTCGTTCTTCTCCTCTTGTCTTTTCATTTTTCAGGTTGAGTTTTTGGGTACCTTGGAGAAACCTCTCCGTTTTTTGACGAAGGAGTCGATATTGAAGAAATAAATGCCTATCAATATTTCTAAATTTCAGCAAATTTTGTGAACAATAGTTACAAATCACAACACTTACGGGGAGACAGGGTTTTTTGCTGAGGTTTTTCCCTAAGCTCTTGTATCATACGCAGAATTGTATGGTACCCCGTTACACCAACCTCTGCTAACATATAAAACTCTCAGTCAAAAGAATATATATATATATATATATATCATAATAATCCATTAATATCATTCCCAACTCTGAGAAACCAAACTTTCGGAGATATGATTTGTCAAAGTTTGAACAAGAGTGCCCAAAACTCCTGTCCTCAGGGCTTTCCCACTTTTTGGTAACTCATTTTATCCATTTCCTTGATGTAATGAGAAATTTTAGAGCAATTGAGGAGCTAGTTTGTGTATAGAAAATTTTTTGACTATTCGAATTGTTGACTTTTCTACTAATCGACTATTCAAATATTCAACTATGCATTCGAATATTTGACTATTCGAATATTCATCTTTTAGATTATTATACTATTCGAATATTCGAATAGTCCATTTACCTTTTAATTTATTTGTGGATTATTCGATTAGTTGAATATTCGAATAGTCAACTATTTGAATTGTCAATTTTTCTACTAATCGATTCAAATATTCTACTATGTATTCGAATATTTGACTATTCGAATATTCGTCTATTAGATTATTCTACTATTCGATTAATCCATTACCTTTTGATTTACTTGTGAAGTATTCGAGTGGTTGGATATTCGAATAATCGAATCACCCAATTTCGGATACTCCAGCGTGATTATCCCCAGTCAACCGATTCTCTTCAATCCAGACATCCGCCCCGTGAAAAACCACCCTTCATCCCCTCCGCCCCACCCCTCAACATCCGTCATATGAATTATGACGGGGGGTCGAAACGCAAAAAGCGTCCACGGAAAGTCGGCATTGTAGATTATAGGAGCCCCGTCCGCATGAATGAAATCTCCCGACTCGTAGGTATGTACGAGCGTGTTTTGGCTTGCGGAGGTGTGAGAAAATGTCACCCCGCACCGAATTTACGACCTCGGTTTATCGCCGCGGACGTCCTACCCCCCTTACTTCTTCGGTTCTGTTTGCACGCCGCTGATTCCGGTCGGATCCGGTCGTGTATGCCGCTGCTGATAATCGTCGCGATGTATTCGCGACTATGTGCGCCTCTTGCCTGTTCTGAGGCTCTTCCTAATCAGCGGACAACATTGTCGTGTCATGCATCCGCCTGCGTTTGAAATGTTGTTCGCCCGCTCGTTTTCGCATGCAAACGAGTTTCGTTCGGATCCTGGACGGTTGAAGTGTGTGTGTGTTCAAGTGATGACGAACGGTATGGGCCTTTTGGGTATTGTGCAGGAGAAATGTAAACGAAAAAGTCTTGAGATATGCTTTGAAATCATAGACGTAGAATGGCATACAGTGACTGACACTTGACTTTAATGGCAGGTTTATACAGTAAAAAAAAAATTGGTTCAAGCACTGACGGGATGTCAGGTGCTTTTGCGCGTATGTTATATTGTCCATTCTTCTGTATTATACACCCTTAATCGAATTTACCATGGTAAATTATATTTTCCATTCTCCTGTATTGGACACTCGTAATTCGAATTTACTATGGTAAATTTGAATTAAAAATAATTGAAATTTGTTACTTAAAAAAAAAATTTTTTTTTCGTTACTCCGAAACCATCCGGCCTATTTTGCCCAATAGCGAACTTAACCGAGATAATCATCTCCCTAACCTACTCTGAAAATTTCAACTGCCTAGCTCATTCCGTTCGAGAGTTATTGTAGAAGAAAATTTTTTAAATTTTCAAATTTTTTTTTGACACTTTGCGGTAACCCTGTCAATACAAAACTTCACATGCGTATAAAGGTCATGATTCTACAATTTGATGCTAAATTTCAGATAGATCGAGTGATCGGTTTCGGAAATATTCATAAAAAATGTTTTCACTAAAATTGGCCATTACTCCGAAACCGCTTTATGGATTTCGCCCGTTAACGAACTTGTCCGAGATATTTACGCTCCAAACGCACCTTGCAAATTGCAATCCTCTAACTCCTTTCGTTCGAGAGTTATCGTGCCTAAGGCCGGCCGGACAGAATCGATTTCGACATCGGATTCTTGATCAGTGAGTCGAACCAAATCGTTTGAGACGATTTTCAGCCAAAAATTCGAAAATTACAGACATTTGGGCAAATTGATAAGCACTCAGTTCCGAGGAACTAGAGCGCCAAAAACAGCCTCTGCGCATACGCAGTCCACTCGAGGCTTAAACTCCCCTCACAATCACACACCTCACACAAAAATCTGATTATCCGGCACCAGTGGCTCAATCAATTATGTCACCAATGTCATTAAAGAATATATTAAACATATAGCCACCACTTTGATTAATCATAACTCTACACCAATCGACATTCGGCTGTCAGAAGCGTCCTGAATTAAAAAGGAATATTATTGTTGCCCATATGGACCAAATGTGGGTTAATTCTTCTTTGAAGCATGTCTCAGACAAGCTCGAACGGATTCAGGTCTGAAGATTGCGGTGGCCATGGCAATACTTCAATTCGGTTATTCAAGCGGTCTGCCACATTTGGAGCGATATATGGAAGCGCAATGTAGTGCATCAAATGTATGTTTTCACCAACAGCTCATGTAAAGAGATGCACAATGGCTTGAAAAATATAATCCATATTTATCCTCACTCGGAGAAAAGCTTTTGGGAAAACTTTGATCTGTTCTTCTGCCAATAGTGACTCCCTCCCATATCCATCTCTATCACTTCTTGGACTTGATACAAGCGTTCTGTAATTTCAGATCTTCCCCATACTCATGTTCGTGAAGAATTTGTATGATACCCAATTATTGATTGATCCGTCAATAAAATTGTAGCCCATTCATTTGCATCCCTGTGCTGGAAGTTTTGGAGCCCTTTCTGATCTTGCAGCGCGATTGTCTATAGAAATATGTAGCATCTCGGTCAATTGTTAAATCATGCGAGCTTTCTAATTTCACTACCAACTCAGTAGTTGTGATTGTAAGTTGTCTTCTTGCGTATTGTATAAAATATGTCTTGTACTGCAGTTGTATCTAGATCTCGGTAGTAGTACCACTTTCCCTGGAACGCCTCCATAACCATTTGCTCAGCTTCATTGATTTGTCTCATCTAATGCCAGTTTGAAGCTGAAGCAGACCTAAAGCTTGATTCATATCTACTAACGTTAAATGACGTCGTTTCTTTGTATACGACGAATGCAAACAAATTATTCCAATATGTTATCGCCACTAGAGTTATGGTTTTCATCATTTTCATGAATAGATATCAATAGGTACTAACTACATATTTGTTAACGGCTTTTCATGTGTCTGGCAGTAAATCTTGTTAAAATAAGTGTTTAACTGATAAATAAGCGTTGAGTTCTTGGTTGTCCGATTTTTGCTCTTTTGGATCTTCGTAGGTGTACTCTTTCACAAATTCAATCACTTATTTCATTCAGTTCTCCTCACATATAAACATGTTTTACTTTTGGTTTTTGCTCAGTAACTAATATTTGTTTATTTAGCTTAGCTGGATACATTGAATATTAGTTTGCACTTTTATATAGACACTTAATAATAATAAAAATAGGATAGATCAGAAATATATGCAATCTCAATTTAATTTCTCAACGTTTCTCAAATATCCACAGATTTTTTTATGTGTATACAGCGTGTTTGTTAATGTGACGTGATGCTTTAACGGTGATATACTAGACATCATTTGCAACGACTTGAGTCCAATGAACCATGCTCCAAAAGTCTATGGTTACTGAGATATATTGATTTTTCAACTTACAATTGAAAACAATTAATTTTGTGGAAACTGCTCAACACTGAATCTGGAAATAAGGTGTTTTTGAAAGCTAATGAGATTTGTATTATTTCCAGAAGAAATCATTCACCAAAACTTCGAATGACCTGAAAATTAAAGACTCTGAAATGGCATAAATTGTGTTTCTCATAATATTGTCATGAAACAATTGCGTATTTTTTGAAAAAAATATAATTAACTTTGCGTATAAATAAGTGGAAAAACTTCCTTGGTTGATGAACTTTCCAAACAATTACATTTGTTGTAACAGACTCTTTCGATACTTGGTTATCCCCCTTATCTTCTTCTTTACTTATGATTAATGTGATCATTAGTTGCTTGTTACGAGTAGGGCTAGTACGAATAAAAAAAAATCACAATATTTCTCGAATTCTCAATTAACCGAGAGTAACTCTAAAGAATTTCAATTTGAGGATAATTAGTTTCAAAAAGAAAAAATGCTGATATTTCATTGTGTCCCTGGAATAAAATATGCCCCATTGGAGCGGTTTTCCGGCCATATTTTTCGACTTCGTGAAGGAACTATTGACATAGGTATCTACCTTCTTGAAAAGCTAATGAAACAAGGAAGTGTTTCTCGCAGAATTTGTACACCAAGTTAATCATACTTTTTTCGAGTAATTCTCAATGTTTCATCAAGATTTTATGAGTTGATGCCATTTATGACCCCCTATATCTCAGGTTGTCTAATTTTTTAGTGAATACTTTTCTACGTGAAATGATGACCAACTCTTTAGCTTTCAAAAAAATATTCATTGCATATTTATAGTCAAGTTGTTTTTACAAAATAAATCATCTTCGATAACAAAGCAGAAAATTTCCGAAAAATTGAAAAATCTTCGTAACCATAGATTTTCGGACCATGGTTCACTCTACTCAATTTGTTGCAAATGACGTCTAGTATATCCCCCTTTGAAGAATCACTTTAAACTACTAGACACCATGTATACATCCAAATATTCGATTCTATTCAATTAATTTTTCAGTCAAATTCAATTCCTTCCGATCGTCCTGCTGCTTTGGTGGAATTGGTGAAATTCAATTTTAAATGTTTGTATAATATTTAATATAAAACTAAATACTATTTCACTAACTTAAAGTGTTAAACAGTCCTCAATATGCTGTCTTGAACGTCTCGTCAGATAATTGCGCAAAAAGCAACATCTGTGTCATTGTTACAATCATTTAATTTAATTAGTGCTCAATCATACATACATAGACATCTCAGAAAGTAGGTTATGAGTCCCATCTTACACCATTAAGTAGCAGTTAAAACGTTTGATTTGAAACATTACACTGGCTAATGCCTGGTTCCGACGGCAACTGTAAAAGCGGCTTCGTTCAAATCTTACATGTCCATTCATTGCTTTCCTATAATCCGTAAATTTATGGAGGAAAACGGTGATAAATGTATTTCTGGATATCAATAAATCATCAGATTAATTGAGACTGAATAAGTTCAATAATTCGGGATATCGGATGTGGAACTACAGTTATTACCTTTGTTTCGCTTCGTAACATGCTTTCAACAATGTATGAATTTTATTGAGCAATAAAATTAATAAAAAGGCTATTAGTGTAAATTTTTTCGGTTATTGACTGTTTATTGTTGAATTAATTTATTGTTATTGTTTATTTTATCAGCTCATTCCTTTAATTATATTGCTTTATTCATCAGGCTATATTTATTTGTTAGGTAGAAAATTAGGACATACTTGAGCACTAATTTTAGTAGGTTACCTACTTACAGAGAGTATTTTCAAGTAGTTAGCTTAATAATTAAACAATTGTTTTGAAATCGCTGTATAAAGTGCAATAGTTGCAAATGTTTGGTTTGAGTTTTTATGAAAAATTTATTTTCGAAATTATATGATTTAAAATCATCATGGCGTTCCTAATGTAAGATACTTTACAAAAACTTACGTTTAATAATTATGTTTACCCTAGTGAATAATACAAAGTATTGAAATCAATCTAGACAAATACATTCCACTTTTAGTAACTTATTAATATGTATCTGAATATTTATCCATCAATAATTCAACAATTACCCTCAAAAAGTATGAGGGTTATAAAAATATAACATAAATAAAATTAGAAAGATAGATAATAAAATCTACAGCAGAGTTTTCTTGTTTCCGCACTGCTTTATGCTTTCGAGTTTTTGTACTACTAAGAAATCTAAATTTTGTTATTATTATTACTTTTTAGGTTTCAAATTTTGTTAGAGGCACAATATTGTATCACTAATCTTTAAATAGGGGCGTTAAAATCAGTAATTGATCCATGATGATGAATACTAATTATTCAAATTAGGGTAGACAAATTTATTTCAAAATTATATTTTTTATCTCGTAAATACATAAGCGAACATTATTCCAGCAGAAATTCAATAAGACATAAAATAACAGAAATAATATTGTAAAAATAAATATATCTATCATACCGGCTCGTTGAAACGTGTATGAAAAAAATCCAATAAAGCTGAAAACTAAAACTGCCCTGCCAGATATTTCGGTAGGAACAAGGAGGAGCTATCAACTGATTGTATTCTGTAGCCATCATTCTTTTCCACCCTGTCAACCGGCCATGCTGATAAATGGCAGCCATGATTGTTTAGAATTTTTCATGCTCCGAACCGGGGGTGACTCCACCCTTCACTCAATCACCTCAGCTGTCTGTCAACAGGGTCGGCGCAAGGGATGGTTGAAGAGGTCATGAATTTCAAATCGGCGTAGATCAAAGGGCTGTAACCTGGCGTGAAAGTGTCGGTAATTTCTGAGTGGGTTTTGAATAATTAATTATTTCAATCTGTATCATTATAGCTGTTGATATATTACTGATAGGGCTAGGATTGAGATTATTTTAATTTGTATACTTTATCCGAGCAGATATTGAAGGAATAAATCATTGAAGCAGTGTACACATCTAAATGTCTAACAAATTTTAAACAATTCTGAGAATAGCCGATAGATCAGTAAAAAATACAATGACATATTGAATAATTGTATATTTAAACTATTTTCCGTTATCAGGCATCTTTTGATATAAACTATTTTCTGTTAAATTTTGAATTCGATTATTTATAGGTACCTTCTGATATCTAAACATCACTCATTAAAACTACCCCGTATATTTGGCACTCTTGTTCCTCGGAACAGAGTGCTCATCAATTTGCCCAAATGTCTGCAATTTTCGAATTTTTTGATGAAAATGGTCTTAAACGGTTTGGTTCGACTCAGTGGACAAATTCAATTCTGTCCGGCTGGCCATAGGCACGATAACTCTCGAACGGAATGAGGTAGACAGTTAAAATTTTCAGAGTAGGTTTTGCAGATAAATATCTCGGTTAAGTTCGTTATTGGGCGAAATCGGCCTGATGGTTTCGGAGTAACGAAAAAAATTTTTTTTTAACTTCATGAATTTAAAATTCAGTTTTTTTGAGGTGCAGTTTCATCGTAAGATCCCATTGATATTATTACTTTCGGAGATATCATTTGTCAAATATGGAACAAGAGCGCCAAAGCTCCTGTCCACAGGGCTTTCACACTTTATTTACAGATAATATTAAAATTTTCAAAAATACATTAATTACTTATTAGAAATTTTAAATTACATTTTTCTACTATCTACTACTATTTATGATTGATTAGGAATTTATTTTATTGTTAAAATTATGTGCGCAAGCCAATCAATAAAAATCAAGTCGATGAGGATCTTCCAATTCGCTATTTACATGTTCTTGCTGAAATAAATAAATATTTGCAATATCAACAATTATTGGAATTATTGTTTTTGTCCAAAATTAACTTGATATACAGATTAGAAATTCCTGTGACGTTATTTCTAAATTTGAAAAAACCTTTTGTTGATTTTTTTATTCTATATCTATTGAATATTAAATAAATTGAATAAATCCATTCAGTTTTCAATGTGGAGAAACGATTATATATTTCCTCCTGTTCTTGATGTTACAGTCCTGAATATTCCCCTCTTATAGTTCCCCCATAAATAAACGACCTCCAGAAATAGGCATACCACTGCCATCTATTGGTTATCTGTGAGGTTTCTTGACCCCAAACTCCCGAGTCTTAAACGCAACTAAATAGTTTATCACCTCGCAACTAGAGGGGACCAGTTGCCACGTTCAGGCTGTCGAACGAATTAAGGAACTCGTAAGATTTACAGAGCCTTTCAGGAATTCTTTGTGCTCTATATTTCGTGTAGATTTTTCTACTTGTATACAGGTGATGGCCATTCTCATATAAATTATTCTTAATTTATTTTTTGTCAGCCTGGACGAAGTTGAAGTAATAAAAATTCTTCTTTTTCCACACCTGCATACTCATGCTCATCAGTTCAGTTTTCCCCGAATAGGCTAAGTTCCCTTTATTGTCGTTACAACAAAAAACCATAATTCCCCTTTATGGTTATATAGACCGGTCAAACGCCTGTGCGACAAGATAATCTTTCCAAGAATGCGTTCCAAGAAGTAAAAGCGACTTTTCACCGCAGGAACCGTTGAAAAAACGACCCTGATGACCTTATCAACCCAACGACTCGTGTATTACATACGCAACCGTGGTTTGACTTCTTGGAAATTAAATAACTATGGTTTGTTATGGTTTTATCGTGACAGTTTGTCACAGTTGACATTCCATGTGACCTCTCGAGATTTATATGTCGAGATTTCGTTGTAAGATTAATTTTATCATCGAGACTAACCAGACCAGTTGGCTAGTTCGTCGTACAGATTGTGGAAAAAATTGAGATATATGTGAATTATGTGATGACTATGGGTGGTTATTAAGGTCAGGTCTCAGGTCCAAATTCGGCGTTTGATGAAGAAAAAGTCTCTGTGGTTTGAAACTCGTTTTTTATTTCGATGATTCCTTTTTTTCTGGTTCATATCAAGATGGACTGGATATAGCTGGAAACAAGGTTATTGTTGGTAATTGTTCAGCGTTAGGAGTTATGTGTTTATTAGGTGATATCGGTATTATGTTTACCCTTGCGTATTGCATATTCATTCGCCTGATGTTGAATTCCAGATTTGATTATCTTGCATGTCTGTATTAATGTTATTCTTTTCAACGAATGGTTTGTCTAATTGTTTTTTAACTGTTTCATTCATGTACTGTTTAGTATGAACTTGGCAATAAAATATCATGAAAAAGTTCTACATTATTATTATTCATATAAATTATGAAATATCCAATTACCTATTCAATGAGAATATTTAGCTTCAACTGCAGAATCAGCCTGTGTATTACGTGTTTTTAGTCTTGATAACTCAGAAAAACTCATGGAGAAAGGGTGAAAGTATCAGCTGAATGTGGATAATGATGAAAAAAATGAGAGAATTGGTATACTTTGATACGGCAGAGAGTATACTATAGATAGATGTTATTTGAATGAGGTCCAAGAAATCTGTAAGACTTAATTTAATTTTTTGCTAGAACTCTTTGATTGATTAAAGGTGGGTTTCACTAAGCTTTGACAGCTCTTAATCGCCAAATTAGTGCGATTCTATGTCCATTTTCAGTTCATTTTTGATACAACCATCGAATTTAATCCACAATTAAGCTAGTCGAAGCTTCGTGCAACCCAGCATCAATCGTCCAAATCTTTCAAGTGAAAATTAAGGGTAGGCTGAATAAGGAGTACTGAGATCAGAATCGGTGCTAGTACGGAAAACTAAAAACATGTATTTAGGTTAGGATATTATAAAACAACATGGAACTTGAAACAAGTCAACAACGCTGTCAAATTATTGAAATATACTGTCTGCATCAAAATCAATATCAACAATCATATCAACGCAACATATGTGCATGTTTTTGGATAACCCAAATTGAAAATTAGTGCCTCAGCAATCTACAAGTATTTATCAAGTTTTAATTGGATCAGATTTGTGTATTTTGATTTATTGAGGAAATAACAGCAACATTTAGGATTGGTATAACTCCGAAACCGGTCGGCTGATTATGCCCAACAACGAACTAGACTGTCCAATTTGGATGCGTAATCTACTCTTAAAATTGCAAGTCACTATCTCTTTCCATTCGAAAGTTATCGTGGCAAAGGTCACCCATCTAGCGACTGAACGCACCCAAGAATGCTGGAATCTCCAACATTATAGATCCAATCGTGAAATTTGGAACTTGGCTGTTGAGTTAGTTTTGAAGGCTCTTTCAAAATTTCCTCCTCCTGGGATGCAATTTTTTTTTAAATATTGTTTCAAAAATTTCTAGTGTTACGATCCTAGCGAAATTCCGCAAAAATGTGCACGTCGGCATTCTACAACAAACTGCTATGTTTGAATTGGATCGGATTCGTATTTTTTGAGTTATTGAGGAAATAAAAACTAAATTTAAGATGGGTATAACTCCGAAACCGTTTGGCCGATTATGCCCATTAACAAACTCAAACGTCACATTTGGATATGCAACATACCCTGAAAATTGCAAGTCGCAATATATTTCCGTTCTCAAGTTATCGTGAGATATATTTTTTAATATTTTTTTGTCAGTATTGGTTGAGGTTGCATTGCATAGACTGCTTATGCTTCGTCCGTTCAGATGCGATGGTTTGCCTCCAAATTGGAGGTTCTAGAGCTGAAGACATCATTGGTTGCTCGCTCCTGTTGTAGAGTCACCTGTTTTCAGTTTTATTTCTTTCTTTTCCTCAGTTTCTCGGTTGCTTTGCCTTGATGAAGCCAATTAGCAGAAACGCGTTTCTGCAAGTACCAACAGAATGTTTTTTTTGTTCTCCTTTTGCGTAATTACCCGTTAAACTTTTCCATTCCTTCTCATGAATTTCATTGAATCAAAGGAATACAGCTGATGACTGACAACAATTTTTGTTCAACCTCTATGAAGTCAGAAAGGAAGCAGAGTCTGACAACAATGTAAAACCTACCGACACATATGAGTACACATGCAGTGCAGATGGTATGCTGAGTTGCCGAGTTAAGCATTGAATTTCCAAATGTGGCTAGGTCAGTTCGGATTAAATTGAACCCTCAAGTACAACACACAATTTCTCGGCAATAATCCCGCCTAATCGGGGGTACCAAACAGCATCCAGATAAGAAACGATACCGTTCAAACCTAGAAGATATACAGGACGATACAATCTCGAATAGACCCGATACGACCTGCATCAACGGTAGGGGATGCCCGCCCCGTACGTGTTTGAATAATCAGATATTAAACGGACACTCCATTCTGACTATCTGACTGCCCCGATAGTGGCGTGTGATTTACGTCCTCCATATCCAAGGACCATTGAAAAGGCAATTGAAATCGGGCACAGTAATCGCACATGATGAAAACAATTCATCAACGTGGCCGTCCGGCTAGCCGGGGCAGGCAACGATCGATTTATTATCGTAACCCGGCCATTGGAAGGTTTATAGAGGAGGTAAGCGATAGCGCAGGGTTTTTTTTTTTTAATTTCGACAGCGTGATGTTGGATATTGTACGTGAGCTGAAAAGTACATAATGAAGGGTTTTTGCGCGTATGTTCTGAGGAACCATGTTATCATATTGCTCAAATTTTGTTTTCAAACAATACAGATCCGATCGAATTGAAACTTGGTAACTAGTTGTAGAATATCGAGACAAAGATGTAGGTAAAATTTCGTGACGATCGTATCACTAACAAATTTAAAAAAAATTATTAAAAAATATTATGTTTCTCACGATAACGATAGTGACTTGCAATTTTCAGGGTAGGTTGCGCGTCCGAATGCGACATTTAAGTTCGTTAACATGTATGATAGGCCAAACGGTTTCGGAGTTATACCCATCTGAAATTTTGTTGTTATTTCCTCAATAACTCAAAGAATACGAATCCGATCAAATTCAACCATAGTCATTTGTTGTAGACTGCCGTAAATTTTTGCGGAATTTCGTGAGGATCGAATACAATAAAATTTCAAAAAAATCATTGAATAAAATTCAATTTCACATAAAAAGGAAACCGACTGATATAAAAATGATCTATAGCTCAAACTAAATATAAATAAAAATGATCTCTAATAACTAACCTAATATCTATTTTATTTTCATAAGTACATTACAAGTGAAATATCTGCCATTTCTAATGATCATTGTTTAAACGAAACAACATACAATATCTCTATCGCTAGCAACTATACCTTTTCAAGTTCAATTTCGGAAAAAGTAAAACCAATTCCAGAAAAAGTAAATCCAATTGCGGTCGAAACATTCAAATTTACTTAGTACAATTTCCGAAACTGCTTTTCCTTTTTCCGAATTTGAACTTGAAAAGGTATAGAGAAATGGTCTTTCTATGTCTAGACTGACAAATATTTATATACAGTTCTCTATCTATGGTGATAACAGATATTCATAGATATCCCGATGATTTATGTAGTTTGTCTATTTATTAAAAGATGGCACTAAGTTTTTAGTGTTAGTGTATAGTTTTCTGCTTTGTAAAATAGCCATAATGTCATGTTTGGATTATTTTTATTTTGTGAAGATGTCGGTAAAATAAAATACTTCGCGTCCAATAAACTATAGGCGAGAAAAATCACCCCACTGAAAATGATAACGATATTGTAGCCAAAACAAGCACGACCTTCTTTTTCAATTTTTTTTAGACACCAATTAATCTTGATAGGTATTTCGGAACGGAAACTATATTTCAACCGGTTTGACTCACCGTTCTTTTAAACAAATTACCTGTCGTCAACTTTGACAATGATTTATACATTTTTTTGAATTATATCCATATGGAACAATTACCTTAATGATAGGAATTAATATTGTTTTCTCTTATTCAAATTCATATCGTTATACCATATATTTTATAAAATCAGTTTACTTCAAATTAAATAAAATGTCCCCTCTATGATACAAACTGAGAAACCCCTAGAAAGGGTCTGTAGAATCCTAATTCAAATGAGGAGTCTCATTATGTAAAATACTGTATTATCGACCTGTCGACCCTTTCGTGACTATTCAGCTTAGCAAGTCTACCAAGAGATGGTAGGATGGTTGTCGTTTCGAGACCATTTGGGGTTGACCGACGATATTGATTTTTCTAGGAAAGAATCGTTGGTCCCGTTCGTGACAAAAAATTCGAGTATATATCGTAGGAATTGAATTGTTAACTATTAATTTTTAACTGGATAACTATTTTTCAATTCTTCCCAGTACAAGTTCGATGATAATTTCAATTTTTCTTTTAGATAAATGCCGGCTTCCCCAATATCATAATTAATGAAGAAACCGTGAAAATTTTTTACGAAAGTATATAATGCTTATTTCTTTTCAATATTCCACAATTTTTTTCATTCATTTTCGTATATATTCAATTAATACATAATATTATTCTATTTCATCAATAGATAATATTAAATATATCCAAATGTTTAAATTATAAATAATGTTTCGAAATTAAAATTGCTATAATAAACAAATATTTGTTTAGTCAATCATCATATTTCATATATCGATATAATAGTAAGTAGCTACACGGTGGGCCATATTTAGTGCTTGATATAAATTAATAAAGAAATAATTTCATTGAACATAATATATCAAATTTCTGAAATTGAAGTTTGAATATTTCAACAGGCAAGGGGGTATTTACAAACGGCTTCACAATCTAATAAAAAGGGGGCGAAATAAATCGCATTCGACAATGAATTGATGAAATTAATAATCTTCTTTCATTTTTGTTATGTTCTGAAATGGGATTGATTTTAAATAATTGTCGGTTGATATTTATGACAGCTTTGTTGACTGTACAAGAATACAGTGAATTTAGTCAAGTCAACATATTATTAATGTTCGTTATTAAAATGCCAGCATAATACCTGGGATTAATTGTATTTTTCGCTCTCATATTTTTCTTTCATGGACGAAATGTCTCATGTTGTCAAAAAAAATTGAATGTAACGTATTTGTAGGATTTTTTCAAAAACAGTAATTAGTTAACATGCCGAAAACCATTGTTGCATATGGAAATTACGTTCTTCATCATACAAACCCATTCGTCAACTGTCAGGCACATCTCAACTCTGACTCCTGGATCAAGTAATGAAATCAGAATCTGTTCGTTCTCATCCAGAAGGGTAGCTGATATAAATTGGCCCGGGGAGGCAGCCTTGACGCCCCGACCGCTAAAACCGGGACACTTCGCACCTCGTGCATTAAAGTCCTTCCATCACCCCTCAACCCCTTTATACAACCAGTCCTACCCCTCTGACGCATAACAATTTCGTCCAAAAACACCCTGGAGTGTCAAGTTCTTTGATTAAATTAAAAGTTATACCCCATAGAGTAACCACTACTATTTACATGCAAAACTCATTTAGCTCTCAGCCAATTAACTTATGCCGACCGCACACGTTTCAACCCATCTTCTTTAATTAACCATCCATCTCTGGGTTGATTATTTCGCATATCAATCTGTTATTATCGAGAATAGATTTCGACGCAAAAGCTCATACCAAAATCTGGGTTAAAACTCACAACAAGGGCTTATGATGTTAATCCGGCTCAAAGGACCAATTTTTTTCTCATTACATATTAAACGAAAACGGTTAACGGATATTTCTAATATGCAGTGTCCACACATTAATCTTTAAATAAATTAATAAATGCCAGACAGAAACGTCATACAAGGGAACCAGGGCCTCTTGTACTGTTGCTCAAGCTTCAGTCTGCATCGTACATGGAAAAAAGAATACAAAATAAACGAAATCAGGGTCGAAATCTCATTTGCACATTCACTAACCGTGTATTTTCTCTCCTCTCGTCTTTCTCTCTCGCTCCAGTGGCGGTGCCCGGGATGTGTTGATCCAAAAATATTTTAATTAGTTCCTCGTTTATTCAGATTCTACGATTGTATAGAAAAGGGCCAAATTTCCACGATGTTCTTTGTGCTGGGTATTTTTTTTAGCTGCATGAGAACTTTCAATGGAGATAACTTTGGAATGACGTTTGTCAAAGTGACAGGGTCTTCGATATTTGTGTACAGAAAGTTTTGCGAACAAATTAACACTTAAACAGTTGTTGCGTATCACTAATCCAAGGAAACCATCGATTTATTGAAGGGATACCTTGGTGGAATTTTTATTTCTGGAAATGGTCCCCTCAATTGGCCTCCACGATCGAGTTATTTGACGCTCCTTGATTATTTTTGGAGGTATATTAAATCCATGGTTTATGCTAGCAAATGAACGATTCTGGAAGCACTTCAATAGTTCAATAGTGAGCCATTGATGAAATTAGGCCACAACTAGTCGAAAATTTGGTCAAAGTTTTGGACTAATCGAATTCTTGAAAAAACTGATAAAAAAAAGTTCACAAGCTCTTGTAAAACACCCTTTATTTGCACCATCTCCTCCCTAATTTCCTGCAAATTAAGCATCGTAGAATATTGCGATGAAAAACATAGGTATACCTAAATATTCGGACCTACACTGTCACCCCTAACCCTCAGTATGAATTATTCGGGAGGAAAAGCTTGCTTTGGGGGATCCATTGTCGAAATATCATTCCAACCGTACTTAAACTGTAAAATTTGCGAGGTTAATAAAACAAATTATGAATAACGTATACAGGGTGTCTTTAAATGGAAGTCAATTGGCGTCAATTGAAGTCCTAATGACCAATACTTTTATTTTTCAAAATAGTTTATTATCTTGTTGGTTTCCCCAATTTCAAAGGGCAATAACTTGAAGGGAAGAGGGTTAGAGCAAAAAATTATATGAAACCATCCCTTAATTTTCGTTGAAGTATCACCCAATAAAATATTTTATATGAATTCAGAAACACCCTGTATATTACCATCTATTCTTTTTTAAGATTTCTGAAATAGTGGCCAACCATTCTCTTTGGATGATTTGAGGGTGAACGCGCTGAATCGAATGTTTCGACCCTGGAACAGTTGACCTATTCCGGGATTTCTGTTTGGTGCAGCTACTATTGTCGTAATTTCCTCCTTTTATTCTTGAGACAACAGGAATTGTCTCAATGATGTTTCAGTAAATTCTTTATTTTCAACGGAAATAATTCCTTATCGATACCTCGAAAACCACCCCCTACTGACAGATGCGCCGCTGCTCTCTCTCCCAGCGCCCCGCATGTCGTCGCCCGGCCATCCGACCCATAAATCTGCGACATTAAAAAACAAAAGCCGCGAGTACATCAAAACATGTCCGCGGTAAAAAATGTCGGTTTCGCAAAAACCGTTGCTTCTCTTCTGCTTCGACCGACGCCGGGCGTCACGTTGGCTGGTCGCCGCGCTTTTAACGAATTGCATGTGTGCGGAACATCTCAACTTGACAAATCGCTCGTCGGAGACGGCCGGCCGAGAAGCACCCGCCCACGGGGGTGGCACTGGGCCGAGGTAATTAGTTTTCCTATTAGGGAGACGCCGAATGTGTTAGAGACTTGGCTAGAGTTTTCCTGGAATTTGGGGAAAAATGGGTAGATTTTTTTGGGTGTCGAAGGGCTGAAGTTTATCCTACCCGTAAATTGCTGGAAATGGGAGATATTTTTTTGGCCAGTGACGTTGAAGCAACGCTGTGTCTACTGAATTTAACTGAAAAAAATATTTGTGTTTTCTTGAAATAAATGAAGCGTGTGAACATTGAGTGAACACTTGAGTAATATTATCTGTTTCAAAAAAATCGACAATTTTTTTCCTTAAAATCCCCTCTCAAATATCATCAAGGCTGTAAAAAAAAGACGCCTGTGAAAACAGGAACTATTAATATTAATCTTCAGAGGTCACTACCCGGGGATTTCTATTTTCCATTCAATGAATATCAGAGCAAACCTCCTTTTACACTTTTCTATGTTACAAATCAATAAACGGATTTTTAGGAGCGATATATAAGATTTTGTAAGAAATTGAACGTTCTACAAATAATGTTTCTTATCATTTTTCGATAAACAAACTCGTTGAAAAGTTATTCAAACAGAAAATTAAATTTATCTGATAATTACACTTTTTACTTCAATTTTAGACGAAATGATATTTTATTAATTTATTTAATTATCATTGAATATTGTAGAATTTTCTGACTAAATAAATGTCTAATAAAATGATTCCTAAAATAGACTCATGGATTTTTATATTGGTTTACTCAATGTTTCAACAGTTAAAAACACATAAATGATTCTATTTTGATGAAAATCTAGAAATTACAATTATTAAACAAAAAAATTGAGAATGTTTTCAATCAGCTCTTATCGACAGAACATTGCTTATTACAATTATTACAGTTCATAGAATTTCCAAGAAAAAATTTACAATATTCAATGATAATTTGAATCCATTTGCCTAATATTGAAGTTAAAAGAGTCGGTTTATCCAAAAATTTTATGATATATTACCGGGATCTCATCGAAATCCCTTCGATTATTTGGTTCCAATGAAGTGATATACTGGGAATCGATGAAAGTATCAGTAATTGATTATTTAACTCAAAAAAATACAATCAATATTTATTCAATTATACATAATCACAACTTTTATTCAGCAGTCCGTTATATCCTCATAAACATGTTTCAATTGTCTATATTTCTCCACATATTTTAATTATTTTTATATATTTTTTTCTAATATTTTGACCGTTTCGTAGACTTGTGTAAAATATCAACGCTAAGGACAATAAATAATTTTAATTATTGATATTGAAGAATTTCCTGCTTTCTTATTTACTTGTGAACTAATGACTGCTCAACGTTGGGGTGAACAAATTTTTATTTTAAATGTATGAATCCAAAAGGTCCACTGACATTTAATTTCAAGTCATTTTGTAACTGAACATCAATGTTCACTTATTCATCGACAATGTACAACTGGAATTCAATGTTAAAAAACGAGAATGCCTTCGTAATAAATTATGTAATTTAATGGCTGGATACCGCCGAAAAAAATACCCACAATTCACTCACTCATTCGGGGGATAAAACTGGAATTGCCAGCCAGCCTCATACCGCATAAATATCCCGACAAATACGAATTGATAAATTCAATTTAATATGGTAAAATTGGTTCAAACTATCCGCGCGCTGCGATCTATCTATTTATTATTCCGAATTATGAGAAGTCGTAGCGAACGAATGGTAATCCTACTACAAATATTAAAATTTATGTTGGAAATTGTCAACTATAATAGAAATCATGAATATTAATTATGCATGTTGGTAATATCCGTGCATCCAGAAGGCCGTGGGAGGGGCTGGTTTGGTTTTCTAAATTCTGAATAAACGGATCCAGAAACGAAGGGAATTATTTGTGTGTGAATAATTACATCTACCTGTATTTCTGATATGACAACGCATACATTAATGGGAATAAAATTAATAATCGAGTAATAATAATAGTGTCTTTAATTTGCCAAATACAAATATTGGAGCGGAGTCTATCATGAGCTACTCCATTCATTCAACCCTAAGAAAGAAGGAAAATATAGGAATACAGATAAAAAAATGGGTTCAAGCCCTGTGGACAGGAGCTTTTGGGCGCATGTTCCTTGTGGCCCGTACTGACCAGTAAAGAAAAAAAGCAGTATCATGTTGAATACCTTAATATTATTCTGGAACACAAATTTTCCATTACAATAATCTTCATCTAGCTTCTATTTAGTATCAATTCCTGTAGAACGTGATCATAATAAGTGTTTTCCATATAATAAAATGTGTTTGAACTTGGTATGTAGGAAATCTGACATCAATCATTGGAATTAATTGATTTGACAAACAGCCGTCAAATGAGGTAAATAGATTTTTGTGACGATTTTCTGTGACCATAAAAAAAATTAAGCATTTCATTATTGCATTTCTTGAAATAGGTACCTTTTCAAGTCGATCAACATCGTCCTTTTTCGACGTCTAAACTATGATTTGATTCTTTATGTTTATGTCTTTGAATTTGTTTTCGGTGGAATTCAAAGAGTTCATAGAATAATCGATGAAAATACTGAGAGAGACCCAGGAAATTTGACACATTTTGTCTTATATCTCCAGAAATTGAAATCGTATAGAGCCAAAATTTTGCACAATGTTGCAAAATACTACAATTGACGTTAGTACAAGTTTTTGTTGCAATCTGATGAATAGTTCACGAAAAAAAAATTTTTTTTTCGAAAAAATTAAAAGAAATATTTTTTTAAAAATTACCAACATTTCGATCATAACAGAATTTTGCCAAAAGTTGCGCGTTTATATCCTCGAACTGACTACAAAGTTTCGATTCAACATCTTCTTTAGTTCCTGAAATATCAGGGAAATAACCTCAAAATTTTAAATGTCTATAACTCCTAAACCGTCCGGCCGATTTTGCCCGTTAACGAACTTAACCGTCGCATTTTGATCAGAAACCTACCCTGAAAGTTTGAAGTCGATAGGACCTTCGGTGCTCCTGTTATCGTGCACACGGCCGGACAACCGGCCGGCCTGCCGGCCGGCCGGCCGGCCGGCCGGCCGGACGGCACCCTAAGATCTGACACCGGATTCGTGATCAGGGAGTCCGAATTAGTCTATTAGCCAATTTTCAGCTCGAAATTCGAAAATTACAGACATTTGGACGAAATGATAGGACGATGTTCCCCTAGAACATACGCCCAAAAAGGTAGAACAATAAATAAATGATAAGGATTAACTAAACTAGCACTCATTGAGTAATATTAAACAACAAAAATTACTGGTTTATCAACAATTTTTCTCTATCTCAATGTATAGGGTTTATAAAATAAGGTCTCAACAATTTCGTCTTTCAATAAAACACAAAATAATGAAGATTTTCCACTGAAATTGATTCCAGGCGCAGTTTGTACATTGTATTTCCCTGCAGAAACAATAACAAACATACGTTTAAATATTCTCAACAATTGTTAATAAATATCTTGAGGGTTACCAACATCCCCAACTGATAAATACACAATTATTATATAATAGGTACTTATACAGGGTGAGTCTTTGACCACTGCATTAATTTTAACCAAAGATTCCTCTCATCAAATGAAACACTTTTTTTCATTTAAAATTTTTCCACATTCAGCCCAGGTAAAAAGATACAGGCTGTTGAAATTTTGAAAAAAATCAGTTTTTATTTTGTAGCTTTGACATCCTTTTTTCGAATAAAATGAATGTTGGCGTAAAGTTTCCTATAACTATGATACATATTTTCCAATTATTAGTTATTTTCTACTTCTACTGGTTTTCTAGTTATGGACTCGTGAATTCATAAAACTAAACGAAATTAGCATAAAGAAAGCATATAAAGTTTTTCTTGAGTCATTTCAAGAATATTCCATCGTTTTAGAACATTATATTATTCTTCATCATTTCTCCTTAAACGCACCGTTTTCGAGATATTCTTCATTGAATGTTTTAAAATGGAAAACTCTAGAAATTTCACTACTTTTATGGATCCGTCCCTGAGCGTTGGAATCCCGAATCAAGCTGTAAACCACGTTACCATGCCTTATTCTCGTCCGCCAACAATGTCATAGATAATTTATATGCGGGAGTGTATTAGCACATTGTGAAATCTTTAAACGCTTCTAACTTTTTACCTGAGCCGAATCTGGAAAAATGTTAAATGAAAAAAGTGTTTCATTTGATGAGAGGAATCTGTGGTTAAAATTAATGCAGTGGTCAAAGACTGACCCTGTATAATGACACTAAATATCTAATTATATTATTATACAAATGTATTAAAAAATGATAAACAAGGCTTGATTGGCTGGCATCTATTTTGTCGAGATGAGTTGCAAGGAAATGTTTTGGACCCCGACGATCTGAAGAAAAGGAAGAAGTATAAATAAATATCGAAAATCTGTGACGAATTACTGTTTCGAAAATGAAATAGATCTCGGAACATAATATACAAAAATGATATTAGACAGGGTGTTTCTGAATTGATGCGAAAAATGTTAAGAAGTGGTTGTTTAGTAAAACAATGCGGAAAAGCTATGTGGACAGGGGCTTTGGCACTCTTGTCACACTACTAGTGCGTAATTATTCAAATTTCGACAAATCATATCTCCGAAAGTATCTCAGAGTTGGGAATTATATCAATGGATTCCTATGATAGAACTGTATCATCAAAAAATGTATTCAAACCGTAGATCTATGTTGGATTTACATACATCAGTAAATAATAATTAGAACATTCTATGAAATCATAAAATTACGATTAATTATTGAAATTTTGAAACATCATATCTCCGAAATTATTAGTTTGTTAGAGTTGTGAATGGTTTCAATGTATTCTTATGATGAAAATGCATCTTAAAAAAAATTAATTTGAAATTTTGTAAACGTAAAAACAAATTGTTTTCGTTACTCCGAGGTAACGAACTCAACCGACATACCCATTTCCCAACCCTAATCTGAAAATGGCAACTGCCTAGCTAATTCCGTTCGAGAGTTATCGTGTAAACGGCCAGCCAGACGGCCGGACGGAATCGATTTTGACCACGGAATCTTGATCAGTGAATCGAACCAAAACGTTTGAGACCATTTTCAGCCTAAAATTCGAAAATTGCAAACATTTGGGCAAATTAATAAGCACTCTCTTCCAAGGAACAAGAGCGCCAAAAAGGCAGTCTTTCACATAATTTTTTGTTCCAAGTTATTTTTCCTCAAAGCTACTGCTCTATGAAATCGAATGAAAATTTTGATTTCATAAAAAATTGAACAATAAAAATATTTGTAATTGTAAACTTTTTTTGATACCAACCTACTTGATATCAGTTAATATACATTTTAAACAAACCTACTTAATTTCTAAACGAAATATAACGTGTAATTGATGTGAAAGAGGTCTATTAATATTTTATTTAACAGTTTTAGGATACGAAGTTGGAAAAAAAATATGTGTATTAAATCATCAATTTTTTAGAGGAGGTATTCAATAAAAAAATTTTTTTTCCCCAATTTCAAAGTAACTTGGAGGAGAAAGTGCTTGTTTGTTTATTGATATTTTGCTAAAGAACCACCTCTTGAAATCTTTCGCATCAATTTGAAAACACCTTACATTATTACATTCTATTTCAGTATTTCTCTTGAATCATATTTGAAATCTTATATTTATATAACCAAAATTATTTATTTTTAACTATTTATGGATTTAATAATAAATTCCAGAATTAGACAATAGTTCAGTTTTGGTGAAACTTGTTGAATCAATATCATTACATTCGTGTAGATCTATATTCATTCATACTCCCAGTAATTTAAATAGTTGAATCAATTCATTACCAACTCATATATATCAATCCCATTGATAACCAGGCAGGATAATCGAATTTAGTATCCGATTCTGGCAATTGATCAATGCATTTTCGTATTAATATGAGGAATCCGTTGATAAATCCGTCAAAACATCGTTCATATATCAGTCAGTATAAAAGAGAACATGAATGAGATATTTAATATCATGTAATCTTGGATCGTGCAATTACTAATGAAATATTACAGCAGTTGATGCTAATGAAAGACACATTTCAATAATAAACGCATCCATAATCCATGATTAAAGCCCATTATCTTGTTTATCCATCTTTCTTCGCGATTATTATCTTTTTTGTTTAAGTGCGTGAAACAACATTGAGCCTCCAAATTTATAATCGATTAAGTTGAGGAAAAGTTGCTTCGAAGAAAAATCGATTATTTTGAGGAATTGATGCTTATTTCAGGAATAGTTTTATTGGTTCTGGTTTATTCTTTCGAATAAGAATGAAGTTGATTAGCACAAAAAATTATTCTTCCTGAAATGTTTCGTTCGTACAATGTTTTAAATATTTCCATGACCTCTTGAGCCATATCAATAAAATTTTGTAAGATTTAAAAATTAGCAACGGTGCGTTTTTAGGCTAAACAGGGTGGCTTTACTTTGATCAGTGGTGTGCAGGTAGTATAATCGCTGTACATTTTGAAAGAAAATCGTGATACGTCACTGTTCCTGTTCTTTCTTAATTTTTCTCTTTATTTCCTGTTCCATTCGGCAGAAAAATTAGCTTTTGTCGTTTGTTGGTATGACGCGTTATTTTCGAGAAACCCTCATAATAAACTATAAAGAATATACGTTCTTGTATTGCTTGCTATCAATTTCAAACTATCTTTACATTCCTAACAATGTAAAACAAAAAAATTATGATGAATTTTCATATAACATTGCAATTTTTCAATGAATTTTTCGCAAATTTTGGGGATGAAATTTGAAAAAATATTTCTGGTACTTCTCAACAATATTATCAGTTGAATTGTTATTCAAAACATTGATATAATTTTTTGCTGCAATTTTCTATCGTCATAGTAATAATCGAGTATTTATGAGTATATTCTGATTTTTTTTAAGATAAAAATATTTGTGATATCCTGTTACATCATAAATATCTAACGAATAAATTAATGAAAAAAAAACAGCAGCGGTACATCATCAAATATTAAGGCATTAGGAAACTGCATTCCATAAATATATTATCCTCGTCCCTAATTTCATAATCACTGAATTTCCGACATTTAAAAATGGTCGACAACTTCCTTAATTACCAGTCCAATTAGCGTGCGGAACTTCGCAGTTCTCGGCATCTTTGCCGCTCTCAAACACCCCAATTTCAGCGAGGTTTCTTGAAATCTGGATAACTAGATGCAAGTGTTTCGGTACACGGCCATGTGTGTATATGAACCGTGCATCCCAAATGACGACAAATGACGAACTGTCTTAAAGTACATGTGTCACTCATTCTTGGGTCTAAACTTCACTTAAACTCAGCTCATTTGCCATTCAGGCAACGTTATGACTACTGGCCACACGAACTTCGCGATAAAAGTACTGTTGAAGATGTTGCTTCTAAATTGCCTTGTTGTAGACGATGGCAAATGTGTGTTTGATTAATATCTATTGATTGAACATGTTTTAACATGGTTTTTGTTGTTGCAGGGTATCCGTTGTTGGTTCAGATTGTAGCCTGGATTTCTTCCATCAACATCGATTCGGTGGATACATTAAGCAGCTTCTGTGAGATCTGTGTTTAAAAAATGATAATGTGCATCTACGTTGATAGAGTGCCGTTGTTGTGATCGAGTGTGCGGTCTGTAAAAACAAAGTGCGACATTGCTGTGATTCAAAAGTAGTTTTTAATCTTAGAAGAAGTAAATATGAGTTCATATTTCGCGAACAACTACATGCCGGACATGAGAAATGGCGGTGTGTCTGCGGAACATCCCCATCAGCACCAACATTACGGTGCCGCAGTGCAAGTGCCTCAGGGAGGGGGCGCGGTGCAGACGGATCCCAACGCGTGCGGAGACCCTTCCGTCGTGGGTTTGCGGCAGGGTATCCCTCCGCACCACTACGGCGGGCCACCGGCCGCTGGACAACCTCCACAAGGGATGCCGTACCCCCGGTTCCCTCCCTACGACAGAATAGACGTGAGGAACGCTGGGTACTACGGTGCCCAACCTCAACAAATGGACGGTGCGCAAGGGTACCGACCCGACAGTCCTAGTAATATGCACATGGGCAACGGTGCGCCCAATGGACACCAAACACCCGTAGTTTATGCCAGTTGTAAGCTCCAAGCCGCCTCAGTGAGTCCGAACTGCGTCCTCGGGCCTACGGGCAGTCCGCCCCTGGACACGTCGCAGCAGATGGGAAATCATCACATGGGACACCATATGCAAGAGCAGCATCCGCAGCATCACCAACAGCCGCATCACCAGCAGCAGCACATGCTCTACGGCGCCCAGCAGAATGCGAACATGCATCCGCAGGCTGCTCACCAGCAGGCGGCGATACCTCAGCCTCAGGGACAACAACCTGCCACTAATACGGCTTCCACATTACCTAGTCCTCTGTACCCTTGGATGAGAAGTCAATTCGGTAAGTAAAAACATGAAATATTTGCTATCATATTATATCATCGCAGTCCTCAGTACCTGTTCTGTTTTTTGATAACTGAGGTATTAAGGTTGATTAGCCTTTACTCTTGATAGACTGAGCTTAGGCATTTTAGGTTCATTACAACTCGATGATCTATTACCTATGTACCTTCCGTTTCGAGCTTGCTGAGGTATGTTTCACTCTCTAGTATCAGTATGCTGTATAACACATGGTATCAAAGATGATATTTCTTCATTCGGTATGATTTCGTGTCCTGCATCCTTTGCCTTTGCACCTAATGTGAAGATGTAATCATAACAAGTCTTCAAAAGGTTTCTGTTCCTTTCCCCGATTCATCTTGGTCATAGTATCACACTGGGCCTTATGTGGCAACATAGTTCGGTTCCACGAAGTTCTGAACAGGACAACAAAAAGGTTCGGGTCCTTTTCCTTGCCACCTAGTTGGCTTGCTAGTTCCTAATCTTATTCCCTCAGTCTGTCGGTCCCTTGGAGAACATCTACTGTCATCAAGCTATCTCTTTTGCGTATATTATAGAGAGGCAGAGCACTCTCTATATCGACAATACGTCTTCATTTTCCATAATAGAATTAAGAAGATTTTGGCCCCAATAAATAACGCTGTACAAACTGCTGGTGGACAGTCAAGTTGATCTGGTTTGTTGTTGCTGCCAGTTAATAGCAATATTTTCTTACACTAGGCGTGTTATGGGGATACCTCTTGGTTAGAGTTGGTCTTTCGGATTTTAGTTAGCATTTTTATTCGAATTAAATATTGTTGCCTGCACATTACAAGACCAGGGTGCAAATAATCTTCATTAGACCTTAAAGATGTCAAGTAGGTATTATTATAAGTTGAACAGGGTCGTTCGTGACGCTTGGTCTAGCCCTCCAGAACTGCGGTTCCTTACTTTTTAAATCCTAAGGACATTGTCAATGGTGTTATCATACCTGATGACGTCCTTAGGGGCCTTTGCTATCAGTTCTTGAAGTTTTAGAACTGGCTCCAAGTAGGTATATCTATTATAATGGACGTGTCTTTTTATCCAAATCTCCATTATTTTATATTGAACTCCAGCAGCTTTTATGCTTAACTCGTACGTACTCTCAAGAGCTTATGAGGGGTCTCCTCGAAAAACCTTGGAATGTCACTATACAGGTTCTATCTGAATAACACCAAAAAAATTTAAGGGGTTCTGTGATGAAAATGAAGGTGGGTATTTGATATAAAATTTTCTTAAAAACCTTCCCCCTGAAAAGTTACAGCCTTCCGAATTTTAACAAAAAAAATTGTTTCTCTTTTTTATTTTCCCTGTATATTAAGTTAAATACACGAAACTTGGTTAGGAATTTTTTCAACCCTGAAGTATGCTTAGAAGAGGTTGAAATAGTCAACTCCTAAGATATTTTTCCTACAACTCTTTTTTGGATAAAAATATCTACATCTCTATATCTACAAGTTTTTTCGAAAACTTCAGCATTTACGAGAAATAATGTAATGCATTTTCAAAAAGCACCGAGGAGAAATTTCCCTAACCTAATTTATTTGTTTATAGTTCATTTATTTTTGTTTGCTTTATTTTCTTCATCACCCATTCTATTACCATTCTTGAAGACTTTTAATCTGTGGAAAATAAAAAAGAAAAACATTTTTTTTGTTAATCTTCGGAGGGGTGTAACTTTTCTGGAGGGAGGTTTTTCAAAAAATTGTGTACCAAATACCCACCTTAATTTTCATTACAGAATCACCCCTTACATTTTTTCGGTGTTATATGTATATCATATAATAATATTCATGCATTCTTGAAATATTACGATTTATCCTCGAGTCTGAAAGGGTTATGAATAGATACCCTATGATTTTATATAGGGTGTTTAATTTAATGCATTCTGTTTATATTTCAATGTCAAAGTCAGTCTTAAAAAAATAATTTTTTTTTCAAATGAGAGCCAATTTTTTTATTGGTCAGTTGGAATCTGAGTTAAAAAATAGTGTATTATTGGCGCTCTAGTCCTCGGAACAGAGAGTGCTTATCAATTTGCCCAAATGTCTGTAATTTTAGAATTTTTGGCTGAAAATAGTCTCAAACGATTTGGTTCGACTCACTGATCAAGAATCCGAGGTCGTAATCGATTCAGTCCGGCCGGCCGGCCGGCCGTAGGCACGATAACTCTCGAACGAAAGAAGATAGAGGATTGAAATTTGCAAGGTGGGTTTGGAGCGTAAACATCTCGGACGAGTTCGTTAATGGGCGAAATCCATCAAGCGGTTTCGGAGTTATGGCCGATTTTAATTAAAAATATTTTTTATTAATATTTCCGAGAGCGATCACTCGATCTATCTGAAATTTAGCATCAAACTGTAGAATCATGACCTTTATACGCATGTGAAGTTTTGTATTGACCAGGTTACCGCAAAGTGTCAAAAAAAAATGAAATTTTGTACAAGAATTCACTTCTATTAACAAAGCTTAGCTATTAATATCAAGTGTATATCTTGACTCTTTCTTTGAAATATCCTAACGAACGGTCTTCGTTAATCACCCTGTATTTTATGTAATTTTTAAAGTGCTGCATTTGTGTCCATCGGTCATCGAATGAACATAGTCTTTCATTTTCGTTGTTTTAGTTTTATAATTATTCATATAGTTATATTCTGAAAATATTTCGTTCCAACAAAGTGGTCCATTTCTCAACGTGAGCTCCTGTCACACAATTGCGAAATTCCAAAACCCCAGAGCGTTAAAGTTCACGGTGAATCGGGCGACTTTCATTCTGGGCCCTTCCGGACGACCAGACCTTGAACAATGACACCGTACCTTTAAAATTGCCGAACTTTCACGATTTATAGCGATTATTGTCAAAGAAATATGAAGATTTATGGCCTGTTTTTGTCTACTGTTACAGTTTTACATAATACCTGCTACCCTGTCAGCGGGAATATCTCAATTCCGAACGAACTACATCGGAGTTTCGGGGTTGGCGGCACTGGTGCAAGAATAGAACAATGTCCTTTGTTTCCGTTTTTACCGTCGCCGGCGTCCGAGAGCGCGAAATACGTGATCCCAATTTTTCATGTAGCTGGCCAGTCATATCAGGCATTCTTGCTGACCTTTAAATCGGATGATATATGTGGTATATCCATCTCGTGAATAAATGTAATATAATATATACAGGGTGTATCTGAATAACACCGAGAAAATGAAAGGAGTGATTCTGTAATGAAAATTGAGGTGGGTGTTTGATAAAAATTCTTTTGAAAATCCTCCCACCGGAAAAATTCCACCCCTGTGAAGATTAACAAAAAAAGTTGTTTCTCTTTTTTATTTTCCCTGTATAGTAAAAGTCTTCAAGAAAGGTAATAGAATGGGTGATGAAGAAAGTAAAGCAAAAATTATAAATTATACGAACTATAAACAAATAAATTAGGTTAGGGAAATTCCTACTCGGAACTTTTTGTAGATGCATTGCATTTTTTTCTCGCATATGCTCAAGTTTTCGAAAAAAATTGCAGAGATAAAAATGTTAGTAAATGAATAAGGCTTTTCAGCCATGTTTTTTTAAACGGAAAATTTTTCTCCCAAAGAAAGTATCAAGAAAAAATATTTTAGGGATTGGCTATTTCAACCTCTTTATAAGCATACATCATTGTTGAAAAAATTCCAAAAAATGACAAATAATATATACCAAGTTTCGTATCTTTAGCTAAATATACAGGGAAAATAAAAAAGAGAAACAATTTTTTTTTGTTAATCTTCGGAGGGGTGTAACTGTCCCGGGGGGAGGTCTACATCTCTATTTTCGAAAACCCTGTATATATGAAAATAATTTTAAATTGTGCTTTGAACACCCTACATACATCACAAAAAAATATTCTCAAAATATCTTCATTTACTCCCCCAAAACTAGGTCCGCGTCTATGGTGGGAGGGTGGGCCGGTATATAAAATCATCAGAGACACTTGCAAGAAAGTCCATGCAACTAATTGCATTTATTGTCGAGAATTTGTCCCAAGAAAAAAATTACCACGGCCTTAGTTGTTTTTATATGGTGCTCAAGTAAGCGTAGCCACTCTCATGTAAACATAAAATATCACAATGGTTATGACTAATTGTCGATTATTTGTCGAAGTCCATCTGACGTGAAAAAGATGCAAAAAATTGATTCCTTATCCTTATAGCATATCTATACAGGCTGTTTCTAAATTGATGCAAAATATTTCAGGAGGTATCACTTCAACGAAAATTAGGGGTGGTATCTTATATAATTTTCTGTACTAAGCTCCTTCCCCTCCAACTGCCTAGTAAACCCACTAGACATTTTAAAAATTTGAACAGTATAAATATTTGTCATTTAGACTTTATTTGGCACCAACGTTCTTGATATTCGTTAATATGAATATATGTGACAGTCACCCTCTTAATTTATTATTACGTCTGCGAACTTGTGTGAAAAGAGTTAGCAGTAACAATTTTCGGAGAAAAATTCGAGATGAGTATAAAAATTATGCATATTGAATTTATTTTCTTGAATCAATTTTTCAATTTGAAAAATTCTGGAGCTTCAAAAACTTCTGATGCAGAATATATTTGGGGTTGATTTTTCCAATTTTCACCTCCTAATTTTTGGCATCATTTTATAAGAACCCTGGGGATTTTCAGATTTATGTGGAAATTTCGCATTTTTGGCAACAGCGCGTGTGCGTAATAACCTCTCACACTTTTTTCGTGGCATAATTGATACATGATTGATCATACAAATTTAGATCGAACTTCTTTTTTTTCCGAACCAAATAAACTACGTTTTAATGTTGAATAATAGAAATATTTCATTTTCTCAGAAATACACCCACGTAACTTTGATGATTCATTTCTTCCAATTAATAATTCGCAGAACAGTCGTCGAATGACCAAAACTTATTTGTCGTGGAATGTTGAATTATCTGCAAAAATATGCGTGATATTGGTAAAATTCGAAAAAATAATGATCGAAGTTACACGGGTGTAAAAAAATAAATAATAAATAAAACGTCATTAACAAATGCGTTGTTGCGAAAACTGCAAAATTTTCTCAGAATAGAGGAAATCTCAAGCAAAGGTATTGCATTTTTTTCACGTTAGATGGACTTCGGCAATCACTCAACCATTGTGATGATATATATTTGGTGTGTTATATAAAAAAACTAAGAGTTTGACAATTTTTTTTCTTTCACAACAAATACTGGACAATTATTCGACAATTAATGCAACAGGATTTATTGATTTTCTTGAAAATAGATTTGCTAATTATAGGGGTGAATAAATGTCAAATTTAATGTTGCTTTGATGGCAAACGTAACATGCTCAGTACGAATGTTCGTTAGTTGATGATATTCGTATGGAAGCATACTAAACAAATCCGAAAATATTACTCTACTCTATTACCAATACCAAATCTCCTGATTTTTGCCACGATAATTCTCATTAATTTGAAATTAGACCGAAATAATAATCCCAAAGTATCTATATACGACTATCAAAATCATTTATCTCAAGTTATCTGCAATTCAGATGATTCAACTCGGTCGTTCCATCAATTTAAATGACCTTGAAATATTGTACTACCAAGGTTTCCGTAATGTTGTAATCAATAACGTCACTGTCCGAAAGGAAGTTAAAGGTAGTGAAGACTTTAAAGCATCTTTTGGTCTCCTGCAGTTTTATAACTTCATTCCAGGTAAATTGATGGTTCTAGGTTATGCAAATGTATAGGTATATTTTCTGACTTCAGTTTAGTATTTTGTTCAAGTAGAGTAACTTGTGGATACATTTTTTTTGGTACATTTTTGTGAAACTAAGGTTAGTTGATCATGTTCTTGGCAAACTTTGATATACCTAAATTTTATGAAATTTCTACACATTTTTGCCGATATCTTTACAATTGAGACCTTAATAATTTTTGTAATATTCTTTTCGAATTTCTTTTATTATTCCCTTTGAAATGATTCCCCATATGACCAGTTGAATAAGACTTCTTACGATAAAACATGTTTTTACTGGTCGCATTGTTACTATCATATCTCGTGCAAATATTTTTGTATATCATTGGGAAAAATATGCTGTAATGTGTACTTTGAGCTCTTTCGAATGACAATCAAATGGATATTTAAAAAAAATTATTTCGCTCAAATTTAACCATCCCCCCTTTTCGTGATCGATTGGTGACTTATTCTGTAATGAATTTCTCATCTGTTGTATCTGTTATGACAATATACTAAATTGAAACTGTGATCTCAATTGAGATGTCCAATTATTCTATTATTAACGATTACAAGTCAGACATCTGCATACGAAGCAACGAATTAATCACGTGCACTGACAACAGACGACGATCGTACCCGACGCACATGACATGTTGCGAAATTTTCGCGGGAAAAACCCGGAAAATCTGGGTTTCCGCAGAGGTTTCGCCGTCCTTTCAACGATCTGCAAAGTGCCGAGGATATATAGTTACGATTAAACTAATAGAGAAGGAATTTACATCTGTTGGCAACCATAAGCACGGTAATAACAATATAACCGCCACGGTATATAGGCTACTTGTTGAACCAACAATTTATGAGGACTCCGAGCCGAGGATGTGCCTCTGTCGGGTCGCGATCGTGTCTTTCCGCCGCTGTTCGGCGCCATTAAATAAGCATTCCGGGTGATAAATTGTTAGGCGGCGAGATTTGATAGTGCAGTAAATTATTTGGCCCTTTTCATGCGGTAATTATTATTAGGTTATGTGGTCGTGATGCGTCCTGAATTGTTTATTTTATTGTCTTTTAATTTGCCTCCGATTT
Organism: Halyzia sedecimguttata; assembly: GCA_937662695.2. NCBI lineage: Eukaryota > Metazoa > Arthropoda > Insecta > Coleoptera > Coccinellidae > Halyzia > Halyzia sedecimguttata. The sequence goes on from OW569418.2 coordinate 58,941,680, forward strand.
CGACACCGGAAGAAAGCTGTTTTCTTATGGGAAGGACGTTTCGGATATATTTTTTTTTTACTGCCCAAGGGGCATACTATCTAATAAGACTAATACTTTTGAGGTTTGGGGAATTCAATTCCCAACTGTGTATGTGAGGGTAAAAATATTGTCAAGTAAGAATATAGTATTGAAAGGTTTTTTTCTGGGTTTTCTCTCCCAAACTCTGAAAAATATCTATAAAATAAAAATTAATTATTTTGTGATTTGCTTCTGCGTAAGAAACACAAAATATTTGTCAGAAGCAATTAATTGAACAATGTTGCCTAACAAACAACAACGAAACAACATCAACGAAGAAACAACTATAATATAATACTGTCAATGTGACAGTTCTTGAATTTCACAAAATAACTATCAACAAAATAATTCTAAAGATTTTCATTAAGCGTCTGACGAAGGAGTCTGATATAGACTCCGAAACGTTACGATATAGTTGTTTCTTCGTTGATGTTGTTTCGTTGTTGTTTGTTAGGCAACATTGTTCAATTGATTGCTTCTGACAAATATTTTGTGTTTCTTACGCAGAAACAAATTTCAAAAAAATTAATTTTTATTTTATAGATATTTTTCAGAGTTTGGGAGAGAAAACCCGAAAAAAAACCTTTCAATAATGAGTATACCTCCCACAGTATCCTTTAATGATTACTTAAGAATATAGTAATTTGTTAAGATAATAGTTCAGGTTTGGCCCATCTGATAACCTTGGAAATTTGGTCCATTTGGATCTTGTTTCATTTTGTTTCCATGTGATGAACAGTTAGGAAAAGAAACCATTTGTCTTATCGCCTCCCTTAATTTAGGTTACTGAATACAAAGTTTCGATGGAACTGATTCACTCTAAGAGGTAAAAATATGGGGTTTATATGTACATAAAAAGATTTCTCGAAATCTCGATAGGATAACACTCAGATTGAACATTAAAATTATTAAGTTCTATACAGTCCATAACGACAGGAGTTCGTCAGTTTTAAGAACAAGAGTGCCAACAATTATTCATCGGAACCCACTAGACCGATTCTACCCAATAACGAACTTATCCGAGATATTCGTTCCTCGAATCTACCCTGAAATTATGTTATATCAAATGAAACTTAGCCAATAATCCAGTTTTGTTTTCACTGGAGATATTCAGAACCCAATTTGATTAACTTACCAAAGTATATATTTCCATCATGAATGGATTAACCACCCAAAATTATAATATCCTATACTCCTCTTAATTCTACTATAGCTGATGTAATTTCTTTGGTCATTTTGCATTCAATCATACTTTGTTTTCTAGAACGGGAGGTATTTTATATCATGAGTAACGAATTTTGAATAGAACCAGTAATAAATATGACTCTTATCGGCAGATAAGATGACATGTATGAACACATCATGAAATTTATAGATATGGACCTCAATTTTCGATTACAGCATTCTGTGAAACCATAGAATTACGATTTATTATTGAAATTTTGAAGAATCATACCTCCAAAAGTATTAGCTTGTTAGAGTTGAAAATTATATCAAAGGAACTTACCAGAGATACTTATCTCCCAAACCTTCTGCTCATTCCGTTCGAGAGCTATCGTATTAACGGACGGCCGTCCGGCCGGATAATAAGCTCTCTGTTCCGAGGGACAAGAGCGCCAGAAAGGTATGAGATAAAAATACAGAATAATCATGTAGCATTCGTATAAGTAAATTTGGAGCTATTTTGTAAAGGATAAAAATGCGAAATACTGCCTGAAGTAAAGGAGGAACAGATTTATATGAATCCTATAATTCTTTGAAAAAATATTATTAATATATCAAATATTTCCACAATTTATGCATATTATACTATTCAAGAGGTGGATTACTAAAGGTTTTGTGTTTAGTTGATCTGATTCTTGATAATTACATATTTATGAATTTTGGCTCTGGAATTCGATAACAGAAAAACATATCCTCATCGATCATCATCTACTGAATTATCCTAAAAACAATTATCATATAAAAAGCAACTAAGTAACGCGAGATTCTTTTCCATAACCTCTCATCTCATAAGTAAAATAATTGAAAGCTTACAAAAACGAAGTATATACAAATTATATATTTTTTTGCTCATCCTCGTCTACAGACCAGCTATTAACTACAAATATCATTCGATAACCACACAAGCATGCGAAGCAGCTAGCCTGCAATTTGCAGATAATGAGTATCCTGAAATGGAATCACCCGAGAAGTGAGTGAGAAAATAATTAATTAATATCCAAAGAAAGTTGATACATATACGTTCTTCTAAAGGGACCGTATGATTTATAGCTTAATAATTATGATAATTGCCTCGCATTAATTTCACGTAATTCCAATTCGATCGATTCTGATCGCAAAAAATACAATTACGCCTCGGTGATAGAATTTCAAACTGCTAAAGGGTGTCCATAAATACGTTTATAATCGGATGAACTGTTAGTTAGCTTCGTCTTTTTTCAGAGCAGAACAACCTGCAATTTCCGATATGACTTTTCCATTGGAATGTATCATTTCGCGAATCAATTAATAATGATTTAAAAATTTGTTTCGGGACATTGATAGCTTTCATATTTTTCGGGTGAACGGTGCATAAAAATTGGTTTGTTTTGGTATAGTTTTCAAACTGGAGGGCGTTAATCGTTACTTGTCCTTTTGTTCATTGTCAGCTTAAGATAACTCATGTCAGTGTGTTGTACGTTGTAAAAAAAGTGTAACATAATATTATAGATAATTTCATTTTAAACATCTATGTACAGTTCGTCGTTCTCACGTTTTTCAGTTTAACAGACCCCGAGTACTGTAATTATACGTTTGAAGGTTACAGAACCGTATTCAAATATATTTGGGAGGAAATATTTTACCAGATTCTCGATGCATGTGATATAATAGTGAGTTTTAATATTATGTATGTATGTTAATCTATAAATTGTTTGACATCCCAAATCACAAATTATAAACTAAAATAAAAGACAGAGGGTGCAGCTGGAAAATCATCTTGTTAAAATATTGGCGTAAGGAGCTTCAACGCTATCGTTTTTTGATATATAACATCTGCCTCAAGTTGTGACGTTTGTCAAAAATATTATTCAGCGATGTATTTAAAATGTTACAGAAATTATTTTCGGGATGGTTTATTGACCAAAACTTGTCGAAGTAAAAATTATTTATCTGATTTACCTCAATGTATATTTGCGCGCATGTTCTAGGGAACATCATTTGGCATAAATCTCTAATTTTCGAATTTTTTGTCGAAAATGGTTTCAAACGATTGGGTTTGACACCCTGATCAAGAATTCGAGGTCAAATTCGATTCTGTGCGGCCGGCCGTTGCCCCGATTTCTTGAGAACGGGAAGAGATAGCGACTTGAAATTTTCAGGATAGGTGACCCATCCCAATACGACGGACAAGTTCGTTAATGGGCATAATCAGCCTAATGGTTACCGAGTAATAATTTGGTTTTCAACCAAAATAAATCCGATCGAATTGAAACTTGGCGAGTAGATGAAGAATACAAACTTAAAGACGATCGTGAAATTTGTGAGATTCATATCTCTAGAAAATTTTAAAAAATTTATTAAAATTGTCACGATAATCTGAGAACAGAATGGGATAGCGACTTGAAATTTTTAGGTCAGGTTATGCATCTGAATATGACATTTGAGTTTGTTAACAGGCATTATCGGCCAAAGGATTTTGGAAATTTGGTTGTTATTTCCTCAATAACTCGAAAAATACGGAACCGATCCAATTCAAACATAGTTATTAGTTGTAGAATACCGACGCGAAAATATTTGCGAAATTTCGTGAGGATCGTATTCCTAGAAAATTAAAAAAAAAATGATTGAAAATCATCGAAAAATATTCTATGTCACAAACTATTCGTCTGACATCGCTGAAAATTGCGAGAGCCTTCAAAACCTAAATCTATCGCCAAGTTCCAAGTTCGCAACACGATCGGATCTATATTGTTGGAGATCCGAGCATCAGTCTTGGGTGAGTTCAGAAGATGGATGAGTGACCGTTGCCTCGATAACTTTCGATCTAAATGAGATAGGGACTTGAAATTTTCAGGGTAGGCTGCGCATCCGAATGGGATAGTTTAGAATGTTGTTGGGCATAATCGGCCTCGTAATCGGCCCAACGGTTTCGGAGTTATACCCATCTGGAATATTATTTCCTCGATGACTAAAAAAAAATTCAAGCTTGGTAACAACTTGTAGAATATAACCATAAAGACGTGTATGGAATTTTGTGTGGACAGAACCACTAGAAAATTTCAGAAAAAATACGAAAAAGAATTATGAAGGACCCAAGGTCGATGGCCAATTGCGACAGCAATAAATAACTGTTATTATTATTTATTATGTATCCCACGATAACTTGAGAACAGAAAGAGATAGCGACTGGCAATTTTAAGGCTAGGTTGCGCAATAGAATACGATATTTACTCAACTGAAATTTTGTCGTTATTTCCTCTGTAACTCGAAATATTCAAATCTGATATAATTAAAACTCCGTGACCCACTAATTTTCGCGGAATTTCGTGATTTTCGTATCCTGCAGTTACTTGAGGCGTGAGTCTCTTTGTATGTCGAATCCAATAGAATATAATATGTCAGAATTGAAAATCCTGTGATCATAGCCGATTCTCTGAACCTGAGAAAACTGTATATATCGATGCTAAATTCGTAGTAGTGTCGAATAGAGTTGAGTAGACAATAGAACATGCGCGCCAAAGGTCCTGACTTCGCATCACTGCTTGAAACAATTCTCAGATTTCCATTGCTTCCGCTTTAATAGAAGTGTGAACATTTAGTGTTGTGCAAAATGTTGACACGTTTCTTGATTTATTTTTAAAATATTGAGACTATACGGACAGAATGATCTTTCCGGTTTCACCGACTGTCGCATACCGTAGAATATTCTATTGCGAAAATTTCCACGAGATATGTTGTTCTCTACGTATTTCCTTCATCCCGCGATTTTAGCTTAGTCATTTTTTTAGATATCAATAATTTTTCATTGAATAAATTAATTTCGTCAAAATCAAGTGATTCTCGTATTCCACCGGTCCGCCCCTGTCTTCCAACAGAGTTGTTGACGTTTCCATGAGATGTAAAACTTAACAAGAAAACCTAAAAGACTCTCAGCCTCAGCTTGCCATGCTCGACCACCATTGCGTTGGCTGCAGAACAAGTGCTAGTTTCATAATTAGAGATGCTGTCTGCCTGCTATGACTGATGACCCCTCGACCGGCAGACTGTGACCGTTCGGAAAAGAAAAAGAACGCCGAATACCACAGTCTCTGTACGCCAAGAGGTTATGTCAGACCCATGTCAGTTTTCGTGACTGCCTGTCAGAAAACAAACCCGGCACTTAGACTGTTACTGCGGAAGTGCGAACGAACTGGAATCTTCACAGTCTGACAGAGATCCGGGATGGAGGACCAACATTCGAAACTCGGTCGGACAATTGAATCCCCGAAAGGAAATGAAAAAAGAGTGGGGTGTGGCTTATTATAATTCCATTATGGGAGAGATGGGGGGCACGGTGCCAAATCCACTAGGAATGCTCGAATTCTGGTTCATCTGGAAATGAAAAAAAAATTCAGTTGAATTCTTTTGTGGTTGTTGAATCGTAATCAGGGGGGAACGAAAGCAAGATTTGTTCACAATAGAAAGAAATGAACTGTGTAATTAGTGAAATAGACGCTTCAATGTGTTGAAATTGCGTTTGAAAAAATTGTATTGATATCAACGGTTATCCAACGATATTTATGTTGCGAAAAGTACCTCTGGATTGTGGTAATTAAACTACAATAAGAACATTCATTGAATGCGTAAAAAACCACATTATTATATCTAAGAAATCAATTAGGTATTTAATACGTATTATTTAAACAATGAGGAAAATTAACTATGCCAAAACGTATATTTATTGTGGAACTAGTAATTATGGTTAGCAACAATCGTTCGGAATATCTTATGCAACTGATAATAATAACACGAATATATGTAATTTACCAGAAAAAACAATTACATTTTCTGTTGATTTCAACTTAATTAAGAGGGAGGAGCATTGTAATTTATATTAAATTCAAATTATAACGGATATATTGTTACGCTTTACATGAATAATGGTGTACTTTTTTATATTCTTAGGATATTGAGTATTTGTTAAAATTAGAATTTCAAACCTTTAAGTGACTTGATCTTGACGAAATTTCCTATGGACATTTAAGTTGATATTTCATATCTGGATACTCGATTAAAACTGAGTTTGTTGTGTATACTTCGACATTTTGAGAAACAATATTTTAATTGACATATATTCGGATCCAATGGTTGGATCATGTCCATTTACGAACTGAATCTTCCAATTTCTTCTTAATACCTTCCGTGTGAATATGACGTCCCTAATTTATTTATTTCGAAAGTTATCGAACGATCAAATAGCGGGGTGAACGAATATATTCGAATTATACCACGAATTCAATCGGTATAGTTTAAGTGTTAAAGACTATACCCACAGAAATCTGGACAAAATGAAATGATACTGCCCACGAGATAAAATTAGGAAATTATTTTTATATTTCATTTATCAAGATTGATTGGCTGTTTTATGGGCGTGCGTTGACAAAATGGTTGAATGTACGTGAAACTGTAGATATTTAATACAAAATAATTTTTCATCTGAAGATTTCGTCAATGATATACAGGGTGAGTCTTTGACCACTGCATTAATTTTAACCAAAGATTCCTCTCATCAAATGAAACACTTTTTTCATTTACCCTACAAAATAAAAACTGATTTTTTTTCAAAATTTCAACAGCCTGTATCTTTTTACCTGAGCTGAATTTGGAAAAATGTTAAATGAAAAAAGTGTTTCATTTGATGAGAGGAATCTTTGGTTAAAATTATTGCAGTGGTCAAAGACTCACCCTGTATTGCTCATATAAGCGACAAAACCCTTTCCGATGTCTAAGATAAATCGATAAATATAAGGTAAACTGTAAATCGATTTCAATAGCACAGTTTTGGGAAACCAAACATGCGCAAGCGCTGACTTCACGCAAGAGCTTCTTTGTTCTTCAAAACTGAACTTTTCGATATATTTCATTCAATATTCTTGTTGAGTGTGCTTTCCTTTGTTTATAAGTAGTATTAAATCATTGATTTCGATTAGCTTTATCATGGAAATGAAAGTTCTGTTAAATCGATAGTAACAACCCCATTTATCGTAATACCGTAATCTTTCAAAAACGCAATATACAAAGTTGACAAAACTTCCGCATATGAAAGTCTACATGTTCAAAAAAGTGTCAATAAAATAAACACAAAATTAACGACACAGTTTTTGAGATGTCCAATAAAACGATTGTAAATGATTTAAAAAACAATGTAACGCATCCTGTATCTTAGAGAAAGGTAATATAGAACAATTTAATTCATCAGAAAGTTCCACAGTTTTTGTTCAATCAACATTATCTATTAATTACTCCCTTTGTGATTAGAAACAATTTGTAAATTGTTTTCGATAAATTTTATTCATTATTATTATATTCATATTTCAAACACAGAAAGTCATTAAGAAACAGAATACGTTTTTTTCGCCTTCAAAGTATCCGTTAATGCTGGAAAAAATTCTAAAAACGAATATTTGGACTATCCTCGATATACTCACTATCATTAATAAGATTATAATTGGATATGTTTATGTGTTTCCGATTAATACATTTTCATATTTACTTTGTCGTATTTCGACTGTCAAACAGTTTTTTGCGCGAATGTTCAAGGTAACAATGTACTATCATTTTGCCCAAATGGCTGTAATTTACGATATTTTTGCCAAACGATTAGGTTTGACTCACTAATGAAGAATTCGATATCAAATTCGATTTTGTTTTGTCTTGCAGTGGACGGCCGCATTGCCACGATAACTTTCCAACGGAAAGAGATGCTTCCTTTATTCCTACTTAACTTCATGCAGTATTTCATGAGGGCATGTGGGGTGTGAATAGATAATAGAACTGACTTCACGTCACTGCTTTTGAAGAATTCCACCCTCTACCCCAATTCGACGCTTATACGAACTTTGGCCGCTTATATCTCAGAAACCAAGTCAGCCTATTTGAGAGAGCCAAATTTCCATATGTTTTTGTGCGGTGTTGCCATTTACAGCACGTTATCTGGTCAATCCTTGATCAACTGGTGACACCCTCATCCATCATCTCAACTTCTACGACGAATTATAATTGAAGTAAAATTTTTCATTTGCTCCCCTTGGAGGGAATTGAACAACAAAGAGTCTCTCATCCGAAATCAGACAATTCAATTATTCCCAACCGATCTTAATCTACCTATAATCCTAAGACTTACGCCCTCCCGTTGTGAAACAAACGCCAGCGCGTCTGCAGGAAGAGGAAGACTCCGACACAGCCAGTTTCTCCAATTCTCGCAGGACCCCAAATGTGAAATCCAAAGGCGTAACAAACTTGTAAACTTCAAGAGTGAAGAAGACAAACGACCCCCTCTGACGTATAACGATGGAGGCAAAAACCGGGAACGAAGGAACTTGAACATGTGTGTGAATCGAAGCCAGGCGAAGAGGGTGGCTGGCGTTGTTGGAATAGGAGAAACGCAATATATATCTATCGGAAAACTATTTTTGTGTGTTGTTCCTCGGGCGGAAGAGACGGTTATTTATTAACTAATCAGGTTTCTTGATAGGATTCTTAGATAATATAACGTAAATAGAACGTTTGCGGTTGAAAGGGAACCCTTGGTTGCTGATGGTTCTTCGCTCGAACGTATCTTGCTGCTTTTAAATTTGATCTTAAATGGATGAAAAATCGGGATGATTTGTTGTTGTTAAATTTAATTTTTTTTAATTCTTCACTCAGTTGAGTTGAGTTGTTCTTCTTCTGCGGCTGCGATTCTTGGTCTGAACAGAGGCCATATGAGTTGTTCCAGCAGCGAATCTTGGTTAACATTTTATTAGTTCTTCTGTTTTGAATTTTGATCCAATTTATGAATCGAGTGAAAAACTGCAAAATTTGCGAAAAGGTATAATATTTCTAAGTAGGTAATCTTTAATTTGGGAGGTGTATTCATTATGCAATGGTTTCTTAATGGGTTTTCTCTCCCAAACTCTGAAAAATATCTATGAAATTAATATTTTTAATTCGTCTGAAATTTGCTTCTTCTTCGGAAACACTAGATATTCGTCAAAATCAAAACCTATATACAACAATTTTGCCTAATAAGGAGTGAAGAAACAACACCAACGATACATTTTCAGGCATATTCTTATATTTCTCCTGTTTTCTCTGAAAAGCATAGCAACTCTTTTTTAACTTCAAATAGAACAAATTTTGACGAATATATTCAATTCTAGTTAAGCAATTTGCAAAATTGTTTTCTCAAATCGACTCAGAAAAAATGTGGGAAAGCCCTGTAGACAGGGGATTTAGCGCTCTTGATCAAACTTTGACAAATCATATCTCCGAAACTATTGTTTCCCAGAGTTTGGAATGATATCAATGGATTCTTATGATAGAACTGCATCACATAAGAAATTAAATTAAAAAAAACAAGAGTGCCAATAATTATTAATTCGCAACCACCAGACTGATTCTACCGAAAAACCAACTTATCCGAGATATTCCTTCCTCAGATCTATACTCTGAAAATTATATTATATCAATTGAAACTTGACCAATATTACAGTTTCGTTTTTACTGCAGATATTCTGAACCCGATTTGATTAACTTATCAAAGTATATATTTCCATACTCATTTGGATAATCCAAGGGCATTATATTATCACCCAAAAATTAAAATATCCTATAATCCTAATAATTCTACAATAGTTGAGGTTATTTCGTAGGTCATTTTGCATGCAATCGTACTTTGCTTTCTAGAACAGGAGGTATCATGAGTAAAGAATTTTGAATAGATCAAGAAATAAATATGACATGTTTCTAATCGGTTCATAAGATGACATGTATGAACTCACATCCTGAAATTCATAGATACAAATACGGACGTTAATTTTCGATTACAGCATTCTGTAAAATCATAGAATTACTATTTAAAATTGAAATTTTGAAAATCATATCTCCGAAAGTTATAGTTTGCTAGAGTTAAGAATGATATCAGTGGATTCTTATGATGAAACTGTATCTTAAAAAAAATTGAATTTGAAATTTTTTTTTTCGTTACTTCGAAAGCACCTGGCCAATTTTATCCAATAACGAACTTAGCCGAGATATTTATCTCCCAAACCTACTCTGAAAATTTCAATTATCTAGCTCATTCCGTTCGAGAGTTATCGTGTTAATGGAAAGGGTTTAAAAAATACTAAACACTATTAAGAAGAAGTGAGAAAATTGAGCACTGCAAACAACTAAATGACAGTTGATGATAACTCCTGGTACTTTCGCGTCACGATGCATCAGTTGATTATAATTTCAATTTCGGACACAAAATATATCGAAAATACTAAAAATTTGTTCCAACATTATCACAGTCCATTGGATATATATGATCTTGAGATTTCTAAAAATGGCTGGCAATTATCGAAAATATCCGTTTCATCGCTTTTATATTGTAGTATTTCGTCAGAAAAAAAAAATCCATCTTCTCTTTGATAATTTTAAGTGGACCCACGGGGAATATTCGGAATATTAGACATATTTTCGAGAATTGACGGAAGCATTTTTTTCTGTCTATATTGGCACTAATTGGAAGACCGAAGGACAGGTCCAACACATTTTCGGCGACTTCCAACGAAGTTGAGAATGTGAATGGTATTCAGTGGCAATGAAATACATTACTGTTACTTCCTTAATTTTTGGACCACGCCGTATTTACTTCTAAAATAATTACACTAGTCAACAAAGTAATATTAAAAATTGTTTCCTTCTGCAATTAGACTACGCGTTAAACGTTCATTTCATTATTACTCTGATTGTAATATATTGCAGTAATTAAATAATTTTGGATTACCTATTTCGATATCCATAAATTTTCGTATTTTCAACCCTGTGAGTTAATTAAAATGGACAAAAAGATTGTAAAGTCGTCTCGTAATTTCTTGTTAGAGTGTTGAGCCCTGATGAAGAATTCGAGGTCAAATTTGATTCTGTCCGTCCTTCCGGCCGGCCACGATAATTTGAGAACGGAAAGAGATAGCGACTTGAAATTTTCAGGGTAGGTGGCACGTCCCAATACGACAGACAAGTTCGTTAATGGGCATAATCAGCCCAATGGTTTCCGAGTAATAATTTTGTTTTCAACCAATACAAATCCGATTAAATTGAAACTTGGTGAGTAGTTGAAGAATACAAACCTAAGGTCGTCTGTGAAATTTTGTGGCAAACGTACTACTAGAAAATTTTAAAAAAATTATTAAAAAATATTATTTATGTCACTATAACCTTAGAACGGAAAGAGATAGCGACTCGAAATTTTCAGGTTCGGTTGTGCATCTGAATTTGACATTTGAGTTTGTTTATAGGCATAATCGGCCAAACGGTTTTCGAGTTATACGAATCTGAAATTTTCTTGTTATTTACCCAATAACCCGAAAAATACAAAACCGCAAAAATCATTGGAAAAAATTCTATATATCAGAAACTATTCGTCCGATATCGCTGGAATTTTGCGACAGCCTTCAGAACCTTACTCTACTACCAAGTTCCAAGTTTGAACACCATCAGATCTATATTGTTGGAGATCTGAGCAGCCTTGTGTGAGCTCAGTAGCTGGATGGTTGACCGTTGCCTCGATAACTTTCGAAGGAAAGGAGATAGATACTTGCAATTTTCAGGGTAGGTTACGCAGCCGACGGGAGGGTTAAGTTCGTTTTTGAGCATAATCGGCTAACGGCTTCGGAGTTATACCCACCTGGAATATTATTTTCTCGATAAATATAGACTCGATCGAATTGAAGCTTGGTAATTAGTTGAAGGATATCGATATAAAAGTGTAAAAGTTTGTGAGAACCGTAACCCTAGAAAATTTCAAAAAAATTACGAATAAAAATTGTTTCAAGCACTGACGTGAAGTCACGAGCTTTTGCGCGTATGTTCTATTGTTCTATTCGATTATTTGAAACAAATATTATCAGGTGTATTGGAGGTTGTTTTTTTTTTATTGTTCAATAATTCGTCAATGGTTTCGAATTAATTTTCCCATCTCTGGATAATACCGCGAGACAGGCCTCAACGTACTCTTCGGAATGGACCCCACGAGCATAACCATAAATCAACATGTTCTCATATGCCCGTTAAAAGACGAATTGAATTCAATGGCCAATATTACAGAATTACAAATTGCCCCACTTGTTGCCTGCGCCGTTGTTCGCATCGCGAACCGCCCGTCAAACTTCTTATCCGGATTGCCCGATCCGTAACCGTTTCATTAAAAAAAATGTTACCTGAGACGCGCGCGCGGGGAGGGATGCAAGGAGAAAATAATTATATACATGGGGTTTGAAGGGAGGCGAACATGGCCTTGCGACGCCAATCAAACGGCCCCCCCGGCAGCCAGAACCGCATCCGAGAGATAATGAGTTTATAAACGACGTATAAATCATCTTCGGATACGTCTCAGCTTCTCATCTCTCATCTTCAGGTTCTTTGCCAAATTCCGAAATTCGGTCAGGTTTTTCTATCCGTTTCCGTTTGTTAGGAGCAATTACGATTTGCTCTGGTCCTGACGCAGAGCAAATTTCTTTTTAATAGCGCCGGTTTCCATCTTTGATTTCGAAGTTTTTTTACGGACCGAATTATATTTGATTGGAGCAGTTCTAGGATATTCTAGAATATACCTGCCTCTGGTCGGGGAAGAAGAAGATTAGGGTTTCCGTGAACTCAGTCCATTTGATCTGTTTGAGATTGAATTATAGTCATTTAATATACTTTGGGTCAACCGTATGTCGGTGATAAATCAGGAAAGGGCAGGCAATGTTGCATGAGTGGCATTATTTTCCCCAATTTTTCGAGAAAAGTGGGTCATGATAAACGATGGTTGTATTCGACGTTTTATTTTTTCTGGATTTATCAGAAGTTAACGTGCGTACCATAGAAAGGCAGAAAGTAAATCAATACCTAACCGTGGAAATTTTAGGGTGGAAGGGGGCCTTAAGTGAACAAATATCCCAAAAGAAGGGAGATCGTATCAAATACATTCGATATTGTCCTGCATAACCAATTCTACATGTATATATGGAAGTTATTCATTTCAATCAATGGTGCTTTAAGATAATAAACAAATCTGTAACATTTGTCACCCATCCATTTACTGGACTTGATCAAGGCTGCTTTGCTTCCACAACAAAACATAATATTTTCACAATATTCTCAACAATATATATCTCATCGAATTTAAATCTAGGACTTGGCTGTTGAATAAGGTTTAGAGGAAATTTACAAAATTTCAGTGGTATCTGAACTATGATATGATTCAAAAAAATTGTATGAATTCATTGGAAACATGAATCTTCTATGAATATTGGTGGTATGAATATTCTATGAATAATGGCTATTATTATATTCTATTATCTGAATTCTGCAAATATTCGTTTCAATTCATTAGAATAATATTCTATGCATCTCGAACCACCATTGCGTTTAATTATCGATTTTAAAATAAAACCTTCATTCAGTAGAGAACAACAAAAATATTTATATATATTTTATATTTATACGATCCTCACGAAACTTTTTGCCCCTAATGTGTTCTGTCTTCTGCTATTATGACAATTAGTTTCTTTCTATCCATTTTTTCTTATCTTTCATTCGAGGGTTCATTATTCGAAAAAATACTCAGCAAAAATCTATGTAATCAAGCACTGACGTGAAGTCCGGAGCTTTTGCGAGTATGGTCTATTGTCCATTCTCCTGCATTGGACACCCTTTATCGAATTTACCATGGTAAATTATGTTGTCCATTCTTCTGTATTGGACACTTAATTCGAATTTACCATGGTTAATTGCGGGAGAATGGACAATAGAACATACGCGCAAAAGCTCCGGAGTTCACGTCTGTGCTTGAACCAATTTTTTTTCGTAATTTTTTTCAAATTTTCTGGGGGTAGGTACGGTTCTTACAAAAAAATTTTTTTCGTCGTTGTTTTTAATTTTCTAGTGATACGGTTCTCACAAAATTTTAAACACGTCTTCATGTTGATTTTCTACTACTAGTTACCAAGCTTCAATTCGATCGAATCTTTATTTTTTGAGTTATCGAGGAAATAATATTCCAGGTGGGTATAACTCGGAAACCGTTAGACCGATGATGCCCAAAAACTAACTTAACTCTCCCATTCGGATACGCAACCTACCCTGAAAATTGCAAGTCCCTATCTCCTTTCGTTCGAAAGTTATCGAGGCAACGGTCACCCATCTACTGAACTCACACAAGGCTGCTCGAATCTCCAACAATATTTAACTTATCATCTTAAAACTTGAAACTTGGCATTATAGTTAGGTTCTAAAGGCTCTTGCAAAATTTCAGCAATTTCAGACGAATAGTTACTGATATATAATTTTTTTTTCAATTTTCAATGATTTCTTAAAAATTTTCTACGAATACTATCCTTACGACATTTTGCAAGAATTTTCGCGTTGGCATTCTACAACTAATAACCATGTTTGAATTCAATCGGTTTTGTATTTTTCGAGTTAATGAGGAGCAAAAAACAACTAAATTTCAGATGGCTATAACCCTAAAACCGTTTAGCCGATTATGCTTATAAACAAACTCAAATTTCACATTCAGATGCACAACCTAACCTGAAAACTTCAAACCGCTATATCTTTCCGTTCTCAGGTTATCGTGACAACAAACATATTTTTTAATAATTATCTAGCCATACAATTCTCACAAAATTTCACAAACGTGCTTAGGTTCATATTCAACAACAATTCACCAAGTTCCAATTCGATCGGATTTATATTGGTTGAAATCGAAATTATTACTCGGAAACCATTGGGCCGATTATGCCCATTAACGAACTTGTCCGCCGTATTGGGTTGCGCCACCTACCCTGAAAATTTCAAGTAGCTAGCTCTTTCCGTTCTCAAGTTATCGTGGCAACGGCCGGACGGCTGGACTGCCGGACGGCCGGCCGGACAGAATCAAATTTGACATCGAATTCTTCATTGGGGAGTCGATCCAAATCGTTTGAGACCATTTTCGTCAAAAAATTCGAAAGTTACAGACATTTGGGCGAAATGATAATGCGATGTTCCCCAGAACATACGCGCAAAAAACCCGTAGTATTTTTCAACTAATTTCCGTGCCTTGATTTGATCAGATTAGTATTTTTCGAGTTATTGAGAAAACAGAAATTCAAATGGCTATAACTCTTAAACCACTTGATGGATTCTGCAAATTAACGAACTTAGCCGGCGCATTTGGACTCCAAACCTACCCCGAATATTTCAAATTTCTAACCCATTGCGTTTGAGCGTAATCGTGCAGAAGGTCGGAGGGACAGAATCAATGTTGACGTCGGATTCTTGATCACTGAGTCTAAACTAATTGTTTAAGAACATTCTCGGCCAAATATTCGAAAATTACAGGCGAGGATGTTTCCTTCAAAACCAGGTATGACCAATTCAAGCGATGATTATTCAGAACATCAGATGTTTGAGGACTGCTAAAGGACCCTAATGTAGGGCTATCACCTCCCATAGATATATGCTTCACTTTGTATAAAATATTTAAAAAAAAATAATATAAATATTTAGGATACATTCTGGAAATGCCCAAAGTAAACTTTCGTATATCAGAAAAATCACCCATTATTATAATAATCATTATCCATGCCGGCGATTGATCACAACCCTCGCTTTTTATCGCGTACCCATCAACGCGATGGAAACGGACGAAGCCGTAGGACGAAAGGCGTCAGCCTTATACGTTAATTAAAGAACCATCGAACTAATCAGACTTCACGTTCGTGTACGAATAAATCAAATCCGGCTGCGTTTGGCCTGGAAATAATTAAACGTCTGGTTCGAGGCAGGGTCGAGTCCGTCATGGACGCTGAAGTTCTGCATCTGAATCTAATATCGTTAATTAGATAACTGAGGACCTCTGGGAATCCGGGTGATCTGAAAAAATGGCATCTGACGACTTTCCGACCCATGTTCTCGGGTTTCTTTGTTCTGTCGCGACAAACGGAGGAATTCGGGAAGATCGTGAAGATTTCGGAACCTTACCTCTGGATTTTGATTGCTGGTTGGAACAAACCTATTCTTCAAATGTCATTCTCAAAAATTCTGTGTTCATATTGAATGAAATGGGAGGTTCATATCAATTTGGGGCAAATTTATATATCTTGACTAATAAATGAGGATTAAAACCACTCTCCTGACGTCAGGAACTTAGGCGCGCTCGTCAAAAATCCAACTGGAAAGTCTAAAATTCAAAGATAGTCACTTTTTCATGCAAATCTATATATTTTTAATCCAGTTTAGTGCATGTATCAAAGTAAGGTCGTCTATTGATATTTTACAGTGATGCAAAATAATTTTAATATTTAATCATATTCATAGCAACGTATAAACTATAAATCGTGTGCTTAGGTCCCCCCTAGTGATACGATTTTTCGTGAATATTAGCAAGTCGGCATTCTACAAGTAATTACCAAATTTTAATTGGATCGGATTTTCAGTTATTGAGGAAATAAGTACAAAATTGAAGATGGGTATACCTTCGAAACCGTTTTGCCGATTATGCCCAAGAACGAACTTAACTGTCCTATTTGAAGCCGCAACCTACCCTGAAAATTCCAATTCGCTATCTCTTTCTGTTCGAAAGTTATCGTGGCAACGGTGGCTACTCAGATCTCCAATAATATAGATCCGATCGTTTTTAAATTTGAAACTTGTCTGTAAAGATAGGCTTTGAAGGTTCTCGCAAAATTACAGCGATATCGGACGGATAGTTTCTGACATACATAATTTTTTTTTAAGATTTTTTTTTAATTTTCTAGTTATACAATCCTCACAAAATTTGTACGTCGTTATTCTACAACTAATAACCTTGGTTGAATTGGATCGGATTCGTATTTTTGAGTTATTGAGGAAATAACAACAAAATATCAGATGGTTATGACTCCAAACCCGTTAGGCCGATTTTTCCTATTAACAAACTTGCATTCGGATGCGTAACTAGCCCTGGGAATTGTAAGTTATTCCTTTCTGTTCTCAAGTTATCGTGATAATATTTTTTAATAATTTTTTTAAAATTTACTTGTAATACGATCCTAACAAAATTTTACCCACTTCTTTATATAGCTATTCTACTACAATTTACCAAGTTTCAATTCTATCGGATCTGTTTTGTTTTGAAATCAAAATTATTACTAGTAAACTGATTATGCCCATTAACGAACCTAATCGTCACAAATCGCTATCTCTTCCGGTTCTCAAGTTATCGTGGCAACGGCAGGCAGGACAGAATCAAATTTGACCTCGAATTCTTCATCAGTGAGTCGTTTGAGACCATTTTCGGCAAAAAAAAATCGAAAATTACAACACGCTGTTCCCCATAACATGCGAGCAAAAACAATATAGCTGATCCTCCATTCATCGTTGCCCTTTAGGTACATACAAAATTTCAATGATTCCGAGATATTGAATATTGTCCAATTATTATATTTTTCTTTTTTTATAGCTATATAATTTTCATGAAATTTCGCACGAACATTGAAGTTGTTGTTCTATAACTAACCACCAAATGTCAATTCAATCGAACTGGTAGTTTGAACATATTGGGAAAATAAACATTCCGAAACTCCGAAACCATTGGCAATATTTTTCCCTTTTAGATACTGAACTTGTTTATTCAAGCCTCGAACCTACCCTGCCAAATCACTTACTCCCTCATTCCGAAAGTTGCATACTAATGTATTTTCGCACTGAGGAATATAAAATAGATGATAGAAACGTTGGCGATTCACTACGAACTGTTTGTTGTCCAAATGAAGTTATGGATACTCATTTTTGCATACTTCAATCAATTTTCCTAGCAATTTTTTCAACTGAGATATCCTCAAAAACATTTATTTCGAATGTATCAACCGCTTCCTCGATTATCGTTGGCCACGTACTTTATTCATCAAGGATATGAACAAACAATAGGTGCCAAGTCAGGACTATACGACGGCTGACTCATCAATTCGGCTATCTATCTTTTCTTCAGAGATTTGTAGCCATCAAATGGTCGTGTACCATTCAGAATTGACCATAGTAGAATTCTCCAGTAACACCTGCACTTTTGTCACAAAAAATACATTACCTTTGAGCTTCATGCGTGTAGAACTTGTTGGGTTTTGCTCATCTTTTTGACTACTTTATCATCTTGTGCAACTGAAAGCATTTGATTTATTTTTTCCGCTAATTATGATTTGTTTCTTCTGTCATCTAATTATTTTTATTTATTACAGAAAGAAAAAGAGGCAGACAGACATACACGAGGTACCAGACCTTAGAGTTGGAGAAGGAGTTCCACTTCAACAGGTACCTGACCAGGAGGCGACGCATAGAAATCGCGCACGCGCTGTGTCTGACCGAAAGACAGATCAAAATATGGTTCCAGAACCGGCGTATGAAGTGGAAAAAGGAGAACAAAACCAAAGGAGAAGGCGGTTCAGAGGGTGGCGGCGACGATATTAGTCCTCAGGGATCTCCTCAATAGACGTCTTCTGAACACTAACCATATGTACCTAATTATACATTGTAGTCATTTTCAAAATGCATTTACCTCCAGGTCGGCCCTGCCAGGCCGTACCGCACATGTTGTGACCATGCTCGGCGGAATCTTCCAAATTGTCCCAACACAACCGTAATGACCTCTTCAGAAAGTCTTTGTGTATAATTAAATCGATATAAGTAAGTTTATATATCGAAGAGCGCATATGACAGAGCGATATTATAGTTTATTTATTTATGAAAATGTAGATAATATAATTTTTATTATTATTTTTTTTTTATTCTTCGCGCGAAAATTTAATTTGGACTCACACGAATTTTTTTAGAGGCCAGTGCTACGTGCAATCTTAGAGAAGCAGAAAAACTGCCAAATTGACCCCCTCCCCCAACCCCCAGTGAGAATTTTTTCAATTTTCCGCACGGGACCATCGCGTCCTTCGGAAATAATCGAAATTTATTTTTAATTTTGAAAGTGAGAATCTCAGAGTAAAACTGGAAATTTTACTCTATTAAGAGAAAAAAATGTGTGAAATCAAAGTCAAAAAGGAGAATATATGAATGGTTAAGTGAAAGTGTACAAGAAGTAGATTATTTACTTAAATTGTAGATACTTTTAATGTATGTATATTTGAGTTTAATACCAATAAGTATAAAGAAACTGTACATAAATCCTATAATGAAGGATATGGAATATACGATATACAAAACGCACTTTCATGCCAAAGGTAGAGTAATGTTATCCTTGTAGAATTTGTTGATAACACGCTTGGTACAGGCAAATGAAAATTATAAAATAAAGTTGAATAAAAAAAAATATTTATTAATGTAAAAAATTTTTTAAATTATTATTCCTGAAAATTTCATGTAGATCGTCAACACTTGCATGGATGTTATAGTTGAGTTTGCCTGTACCAATTAAGTTCTCCTATGTAAATAAACTTCAGTACATCACTCAAGTTGAATTAGAAAATTTTCCTTTTCTGCAAGAGAGAAAGACATATTTTATATACCATTATAATTGGGAAGCAATTCGGTAAAGTTTGTTGATTTCTGAATTGCCAGTGATAAATTGATAACGAAATACGTAACTCTGCTACAAACTTCAGTATACGTAATTTTAAAAATTAACTATTTTATAAAGAGAAAAGAATATGTAAAAAGGGTTGGGCAGATTTAATAGGATAGTGAATTCTTTGTTAACATTATAATCTTTTCTAAAAATGTACCTATAGAATTCTATTTGAACCCCACTGAAAAAATCGGTTAACGGACTATCTTTTCTCGACAAATATGAGTTGTATATAATAAACAAAAAATCAGACATTACATTTAACACATTAAATTGACATTTCTGAAACAATCAAGACATTGAAATTTTATTATTACAAATTTTGTATCGTATATGATGAATTTCGACGGTATAACTCATATTTTTCGAAAATCTCGTTATATATTACTCTAAACTAGGGTCGCGGTACGACATGCTGTATATTTGTACCTATATGGATAAAATAGAGATAGTTCTTTGTGCTGTGGTGTCAACATTTAGATTTAGAATTACCTGCTGAGTTTGATGAACCTAACAAATTCTTTTTTATTGTCATGAAAACAACCAGGATTTCAAAATCAATTTTTCATTTTGTTATGAGGAAGGAAATTTCTCAATTGAGATTTTTGTACCCAGTGGTATTTTAGTTACAAATGAAATTTACTGATGACTGCAAATTCTGATACTATTCTTTAAACTTGGATTTTGTCTTGTGGATTTCATCTTATATAAATATATATATACCGTACATATTTAATATATGTATAAATAAATATTATTGTAAATTGATTTAAATTCTGTATTATTTCATATCCTCAATCCGATGGACCAAAAAATTACCTGAATTATTTTCAAGAAGATTAGATAATAAGTTAAGAAATCGATTGAATAATAATCAATTCCAAAAAAAAAAATTAAAATCAAAATTTTGAGAAAAGAATATAAGGGCAGGTACGTCAAAATTCCTCAACACTTTGTTAGACAGACTAACCTGGGTATATTTTCCAGGGAATTTAAGGAAACGAAGAGGAGAATCCGCTGTTCATTTGGATTATCATATTTATACATACATCTCAAGTACAGGAAAAGAACAGTAAAAAAAAAGGTATCGACGATATTCCCTCGCTGTAATTTCCGAAAAATTGATTTTCATTCTTATGATCTCCAGGTATTAACAGCACTAGTGCACCATTCCGAGTTCATCCGAAGGACTATCCACCAAGCAGTCCATGGACGGTCGTATATGGGTTGGATTCCAAGGTAGAAGAAATGTTTGCCATGAAGATTAAGCATGATTTGGATTGGAGTTTTTGTTGTGTACTTTGTATCAGATTGTGCATGGCCGTTTTTGTATCATTGTTGTTCGCTGCTTGAAAAGTATTGTATTATATTTTCTTTGATATTGTTTTTATGAAAAACTAAAGTAGTTTAAGTTTGCTTTTATATATGTATTTCTTTATTGCATATAATTCAATTTTTGAATTTAATTATGTAAACATTCATGACTATATTTCGAATTTTCCACTATTTTGTAATGATACTTATTTCAAGGATATTTCGTCATCTGTTGAAAAAAATATGATAACACATTAATATATATCGAATAAGTTAAAGTTATATATAATTCTTGTTGATATCACAAAAAAGCACATTGCTTGTCCAACAATAATGACGATAGGAAAAGCGGTTCACCAGTTTTTGAGGCAATAAACCATAGAAATATTTGCATGACTTTTCTAAACAACTATTGAAAGCAATGGCAATTGCGTCAAAAATATCAAGAATCAAACGGCTTTGAATTGAAAGGAAAAATCGATTTTATATTTTGCACTAATTTATTTAATATTGTGACGCGTTTCGTTGACATAGCGACTTCATCAGACACATCATACTAAATTCTTAACAAGTAATGATCGCCCTATACCTCGATGACCTGGGCATAGAGGCTTTCTGTTCTTCTTGGTCTTCTCCTTACGAATTATTTAAAACTAATTACATAATCTTACTCTCCTAGTTCTTTGTAAACATTCATAATAATTAATTCCAACCGTTTTTATAAATGAATTCTCTGTTTGAATTAAATGAGTAACGTAGGAGAATTTAGATCTAATTGTTCATTAACTAAATTACCCGTATGTTTTTCTGTTTTTATTTCCACTATTTCCCAATAATTATTGAAATTGTTTAGAATTTTGAAAACCGGGTTAAATTAATGCCCTTCTGCAATAAAAGTTTCGAATAATTAGAACTAATTTTGTTGTTTTGCTAGCTGTAATGATGTTCCGTAATTGTTATGCCAAAATTTCTAAATTTTTTTCGTATATATTATTTATCACAACTAAAGCAAGTTAAATGATAAAATCCGAATTTATCTTCTTTATTACTCTTTGATTTATTCTTCTTTATGAGCTTTGCCAGGTTATTGTTTGTCCTGAATGAGATATTTACCTGTTGATTTTGAAGAAACCTTCTTTTTTGGGGACTCGTTTTACCAAAATATGTCAAGCTATTGAATATTTTATTTTTATCCTTAATTTCTACTAAATTAATTATTTTTTCTTCAACCTTTTTCAGATAAACTCTGGATCATATTTTTTGTTGGACGCTATTTGTCGGATAATTTGTAATTCTTTACAATAATTTTCTTCGGATATAGATATATTAATTAACCGGTGTAGCATAGGTACTATGAAATGCCTTTATGTTCGAATAGATACACACGGGGATCTATGAATCATTGTATCCGTATGGAATGGTTTACTAAATATTGAAAATTAAAGTTTATTGTTTTTCCGCGTTATTGTTGAATCCAAAAATTAATTACAGCATCGTTTTCCATTTCTGTTGTGAATTTGACTGTTGGATGAATGCTATTAATGTTGCTATGTCCACGAAATGCGTCACAATATTGAATAAATTAGTGTGAATCGTATATAATTTTTCATTGAGTTAATACAGATTTGCATCAAGCATTCTATTTTTCATACTTTGATACAACTCATGGAATGCGAGAAAACTTCCAATCGTTCGCTGCCAATCTCTTTATTATAATTATTATGGTGAAATGATATTTCGATGCAACAACCAAAATGTTATATTATGTAGAAACCTCCGAAGTGCTCACTAAACATCAAACCAATGTCAAAAATATACAATAAATTTTCACACATGTTTACATACTCCTTGATGGCATAGTTTTGTATTATTAAAAACCTCTTAGAATTGTACTGCCTCTATATCAAAATCGATATTATTTATTTATTCATCAACTTCATGCTTAACAAATAAGTTTTCACAAAATGTAGAAACTTTTCTTCATAAGTGTAATAATCACTATTACTAAAATGAAGATGGGTTCTATAGAAAAGGAATTATTCTACTAATGTAAAGATCTCGGGATCACAGAGAGAGGTCAAAAAAGTTTTTTCCTCTAGGAGGTCGATATTTTCGATTTTTTCGTCGGTTATTCGAGGGGCGAGGGGGGATTCGAGGTGTAAACGGGAAAGAGAAAAGACGAAATTTTCTCCGGGTATCCGTCTTTGACGAGAAAAAACGTGGGGAGTATTTAAAAAAAAATCGTGAAATCGGTTGAAAACTCCGTTTTTCGCTAAAGGCGCAAATCGGAGGCGATAGAAATCTCGCGAGGAGGCGACGCTCGGAAATTTATTTCGTCGGGGGCCGGAAGACGAGATTCGTAGGTAGTTTGTAACGCAGCCCGATTTTCGATAAAACCTACTCTTTTTCCGGAAAAAGATCGCAAACTTTGACATATTTTGAAAACCTCGGTGAAATGTGACGTTTAGACCGGTTCGGCTTCGCTCGACCGACTTCGGGTCCTGCTATAGAAGATAATACGTGGATGATTTACTTCGATCACAGATGATAGAAACTTCTGTCAGTTTGAATTTATCGACGTTTTCTTTGCGAATGAGTGGCGATAAATGTCAAATAAAATTAGAATTTCGGCTGGAATTTGTCGAAAATCTTGAATCGTGAAGATACATTGCTAGAAATAAGAAGAAATATGATAGAGTCTCCGATTTCGACCGATCGCATGGCAGAATTTTTGATATTTGAGAAATAATGTGTTCTATCAAATTCTAAGTTGAAATGACTGTAAGATACCTATCTTCGAGGAAAGAATTTTGATGAAACGGGCCGGAGGTGGAAAAGTAAAATAAGGTAATTATCGATCTATACTATCGACGATATTACCGATTTTCACTTGCAGGCATTTATATACGAATTCGAAATCCTATCGAATGTATTCTAAGGAAATATTTTTTAGTTGTTGACAGTTGGTTGTATGAAGTATGATGGGATATCGACTGAATTTAATCTTACTGTCGAATTTTGGAATCTTTTACGAAACGTGAGTATTTTCGAATGTTATCGTTGTAGAAATCGTATCATATTTCTGTACGAAATCTTTTCGCGATTCCTTCAACGTCATGGTTTTCAGTCCGAATGAGGGTCGAATTGTCAAATAGAATTCGAGCTTCCAACGGAAGCGTGGGGAGAGTTCCATAATTCTCTGATAGGCAAATTGGCCCAGTTGCCACCTCAATATAACAATTTAACATGAACTGTATTTTCAACATTGTAAAATTGTTGCGAAAGGATAACCGCTGTTATACAGGCTGTTTTCCGAAACGGCTTCACAATAGCATCCGGTAGGTGAAATGGCTCGACCGATTTTGATGAAAGTTTGTGTGTGTATCTGAGTAGGTGTGTCAGGTCTGCTATATACCCCGGCAGGTGGCGCTGCAATCGGTCTATAGAAACTCAGAAATGTCTTGGCCGATTTTAATGAAACATTGTGTGCGTGTTTGAGTGTGTCTCAGGGTCAAAATAGGTGACCGGTAGGTGGTGCTGCATTCGGTTTATAGAAACTCCAGAATGGCTGCACCGATTTCGATGAAACTTGGTGTGTATATCTGACTATGTGTCAGGTTGAAGTAGGTCTATAGAAATTCAGATATGGCTCGAACGATTTCGAACTTTCAAGTTCGAAAAATGTAAATCTACTGGAAACATGTAGATCTACCGGAAAAATGTAGATCTGCCGGAAAAATGTAGATCTACTGGCTAGTCACTATTACTAAAATGAAGATGGGTTCTATAGAAAAGGAACAAAAAAACTTTTTTGAAAATGTTACTACGAACGTGAAGATTTTTCGGACGTTAGGAGGGGGGGAGGGGGGAAATTTCCGAGGGATTTCGCGAGGAAAAAGACGGAAGTTTCGTAGGGTTTCGCGTTTTCGGAGCGAAAAGAAGGGGGTGTATTTTTAAAAAAATCGCGAAAAGGCGAAAAAACGCCGATTTTGGCGAAAGGTACGAAATGAAGGAAAGGAGATCGGAGGACGGGTGGCGTTCGGAACGACGGTATTTGCGGGAACGCGAAGACGAGATTCGAAATTAGTCCGTAGCTGAGCCCTTTTTTCGATTCACTCTTTCGTTTTCCCGGAAGAACGATAGGAAAATGTGACTTTTTGCGAGAATCGACGAAATTCTGACGTTTCACGTATTTCTGTGGCGAATTTTAACGCGGCTGCTTCACGGTCGACGTTTTCGGTCCGAACGAGCGATTAGAAATGTCAAATCGAATTTGAATTTCGAACCGAATCGGTCGAAAACCTTCGAATAGTCTAGAAAAACCGCGAGAAATATGAACGAGTAACCGATTTCGATCGATCGCTCGACAGGATTGACGATATTCTGAAAATCGAAAGACGGAAATCATCCGAGTACTTAAAATCTTTATGTGGTACATAATCGGGGTCGATTCACGTAGACGTCGGTGGCCGAGCGGGCTAGGCGTTGGGTTCATAGTACAGAGCCTCGCAGAGCGGCGGGTTCGAATCCTCGGTGCGTCCGAAATAGGTAACTAATTAATTTTTTCATTTTTACCCAATGGAAAACTCAGAGGAGCGTTCTCCGGTGAACGTATTTTGGGATTTGGATCTTTTCGTTAAGTCACGAAATCTATAAAGAATATCCGTTCGATCGGACGGATTTTTGCATTAAAATTACTCAAAATATTCAAATATTGAGCTGAAAATTAACGGTCAAAATGAAAAACCGCTGCTATACAGGGTGTTTCAAGTAAAATGTCACCACAAGAGATCTATCGTTAAGAGAATTCTCAACACTGTAAAACTGCTACGAAAAGATAACCGCTGCTATACGGGGTGTTTCTAAAAACATTTCAACTCCGAAACGACTTGACCGATTTTGATGAAACTTTGTGTGTGTGTGTGTGTTTCGGCGTGTCTCAGGGTCACAATAGGTAACCGTTAGATGGCGCTGTATTCGTTTCATAGAAACTCAAGAACGGCTGAACCGATTTCGATGAAACTTTGTGTGTGTATCTGAGGTTGTGTCAGGTCCGCAATACACCCCGGTAGGTGGCGCTGCAATCCGTCTGTAAGAACTCAGAAGTGCCTCGACCGATTTTGATGAAACATTGTGTGCGTGTTTGAGTGGCTCTAAGGGTCACAATAGAAACCCGTTAGGTGGCACTGCATTCGGTTTATGAAGAATCAAGAATGACTGGACCGATTTCGATGAAACTTTGTGTATGTATCTGAGTAGGTTTCAGATCCACAATATTCCCCGGTAGGTGGTACTACAATCGGTTTACACGAACTCAAAAATGGCTATACCGATTTTGGTGAATCTTTGTGATTGTGTTTCGGAAGGCCTTAGGTTTACGAATCACAACAGAACCTGTTAGATGTCATTGAAAAACCGGTTCAATTGATCTACCGATTATATTGATCTACTGAAAAAATTTAGATCTCATGGAAAATGCAGATCTACCGGACAAAGTAGATCTACCGGAAAAATGTAGATCTACCGAAAAAATGTAGATCTACTGGAAAAATGTAGATCTACCGAAAAAATGTAGATCTACGGAAAAATGCAGATCTACCGGAAAAATGTAGATCTACCGTAAAAATGTAGATCTCCCAGAAAAATGTGGATCTATTGCTAGGTAGATCTGCTGGCTCATCTGAATCCCAAAATATGGACTGCTGGCCACTAGTCACTATTACTAAAATGAAGATGGGTTCTATAGAAAAGGAACAAAAAAACTTTTTTGAAAATGTTACTACGAACGTGAAGATTTTTCGGACGTTAGGAGGGGGGGAGGGGGGAAATTTCCGAGGGATTTCGCGAGGAAAAAGACGGAAGTTTCGTAGGGTTTCGCGTTTTCGGAGCGAAAAGAAGGGGGTGTATTTTTAAAAAAATCGCGAAAAGGCGAAAAAACGCCGATTTTGGCGAAAGGTACGAAATGAAGGAAAGGAGATCGGAGGACGGGTGGCGTTCGGAACGACGGTATTTGCGGGAACGCGAAGACGAGATTCGAAATTAGTCCGTAGCTGAGCCCTTTTTTCGATTCACTCTTTCGTTTTCCCGGAAGAACGATAGGAAAATGTGACTTTTTGCGAGAATCGACGAAATTCTGACGTTTCACGTATTTCTGTGGCGAATTTTAACGCGGCTGCTTCACGGTCGACGTTTTCGGTCCGAACGAGCGATTAGAAATGTCAAATCGAATTTGAATTTCGAACCGAATCGGTCGAAAACCTTCGAATAGTCTAGAAAAACCGCGAGAAATATGAACGAGTAACCGATTTCGATCGATCGCTCGACAGGATTGACGATATTCTGAAAATCGAAAGACGGAAATCATCCGAGTACTTAAAATCTTTATGTGGTACATAATCGGGGTCGATTCACGTAGACGTCGGTGGCCGAGCGGGCTAGGCGTTGGGTTCATAGTACAGAGCCTCGCAGAGCGGCGGGTTCGAATCCTCGGTGCGTCCGAAATAGGTAACTAATTAATTTTTTCATTTTTACCCAATGGAAAACTCAGAGGAGCGTTCTCCGGTGAACGTATTTTGGGATTTGGATCTTTTCGTTAAGTCACGAAATCTATAAAGAATATCCGTTCGATCGGACGGATTTTTGCATTAAAATTACTCAAAATATTCAAATATTGAGCTGAAAATTAACGGTCAAAATGAAAAACCGCTGCTATACAGGGTGTTTCAAGTAAAATGTCACCACAAGAGATCTATCGTTAAGAGAATTCTCAACACTGTAAAACTGCTACGAAAAGATAACCGCTGCTATACGGGGTGTTTCTAAAAACATTTCAACTCCGAAACGACTTGACCGATTTTGATGAAACTTTGTGTGTGTGTGTGTGTTTCGGCGTGTCTCAGGGTCACAATAGGTAACCGTTAGATGGCGCTGTATTCGTTTCATAGAAACTCAAGAACGGCTGAACCGATTTCGATGAAACTTTGTGTGTGTATCTGAGGTTGTGTCAGGTCCGCAATACACCCCGGTAGGTGGCGCTGCAATCCGTCTGTAAGAACTCAGAAGTGCCTCGACCGATTTTGATGAAACATTGTGTGCGTGTTTGAGTGGCTCTAAGGGTCACAATAGAAACCCGTTAGGTGGCACTGCATTCGGTTTATGAAGAATCAAGAATGACTGGACCGATTTCGATGAAACTTTGTGTATGTATCTGAGTAGGTTTCAGATCCACAATATTCCCCGGTAGGTGGTACTACAATCGGTTTACACGAACTCAAAAATGGCTATACCGATTTTGGTGAATCTTTGTGATTGTGTTTCGGAAGGCCTTAGGTTTACGAATCACAACAGAACCTGTTAGATGTCATTGAAAAACCGGTTCAATTGATCTACCGATTATATTGATCTACTGAAAAAATTTAGATCTCATGGAAAATGCAGATCTACCGGACAAAGTAGATCTACCGGAAAAATGTAGATCTACCGAAAAAATGTAGATCTACTGGAAAAATGTAGATCTACCGAAAAAATGTAGATCTACGGAAAAATGCAGATCTACCGGAAAAATGTAGATCTACCGTAAAAATGTAGATCTCCCAGAAAAATGTGGATCTATTGCTAGGTAGATCTGCTGGCTCATCTGAATCCCAAAATATGGACTGCTGGCCACTAGTTATATTCTAAATTCAGGGAGAATAAGATGGATATTATTTTGGCTGATAAACATAAAATATTAATTATGATAGATGTGAGAATAAATACTTCGTTATAGATATCAACCAATATCTACCTCTGATATCAAATGCTCTGATATGAAATGCGTCACAATATTGAATAAATTAGTGTAAATCGTATATAATTTTTCATTGAGTTAATACAGATTTGCATCAAGCATTCTATTTTTCATACTTTGATACAACTCATGGAATGCGAAAAAACTTCCAATCGTTCGCTGCCAATCTCTTTATTATAATTATTATGGTGAAATGATATTTCGATGCAACAACCAAAATGTTATATTATGTAGAAACCTCCGAAGTGCTCACTAAACATCAAACCAATGTCAAAAATATACAATAAATTTTCACACAGGTTTACATACTCCTTGATGGCATAGTTTTGTATTATTAAAAACCTCTTAGAATTGTACTGCCTCTATATCAAAATCGATATTATTTATTTATTCATCAACTTCATGCTTAACAAATAAGTTTTCACAAAATGTAGAAACTTTTCTTCATAAGTGTAATAATTATATTCTAAATTCAGGGAGAATAAGATGGATATTATTTTGGCTGATAAACATAAAATATTAATTATGATAGATGTGAGAATAAATACTTCGTTATAGATATCAACCAATATCTACCTCTGATATCAAATGAGAAAGTTGCAGTTATAGTTTTCAAGAAATATAAAGTTTTAATGGTTTTTGGGTAAAAAATATAGAAAAAGCAGCTCCATTTCAACAATACTTTAATAATCTAGAAAAACACAGCACATAGTGAAATATTGTAACAGCGTTATTACCCTACAATTCAAGGAATTCTTCAACTCGGTATGGCTCAAGGTCTACAACAATTTATTGATCTCATTATACACACGTCGAACTTAACGGCCAACTTATTGAATTTGGTAAACTATGAATAAAATTGTTCACCCTGTAGGCCTGTAATAATAAGAAACTTTTACAGTGTGAGATAAGTTATGAACAGGATAATATCTTCAACAAATATTCTCTCCTGATCCGGGCTAGTCATCTCGTTGCTCTATGTCCCCCCAAAGAGGAAAATATCATTGAGGGGAGATATTTATCTGTTTCATGTTTTTACCAATCACCAGCGTAACGTAAATACTGAATGACTATCAAAAGAGCTCTAGGAAACATAAACCCTATGGTGGCGAAGTACTGGAAAGGAAATCTAACCACCGCCACCTAGGAAGATTCTTACTAACTGCAAACCTTTGTTGTGCGGAAAATTTGATCGGTGTTCAGTGACGTTCATTATTATTTTATCATAATATTTCGCTATGTCTCTCGAAATTTCGTGTCTCGTCAGAAATTGTTCAAAATATCAATGCACTGACAGACTGAGGTTAATATTAATATTATATTTACCTTTTACGAAAGGTTCTCAAGGCTTATCTTCATTCATTTGAGATATATTCAGGTTGTTTTATATGCAGTGGTAATCATGGCTATTCAACTGATGTTTCTCGAAATTCTTCAATTTGTTCAGAATGTGTAATAAAATTCAAGGGAATCAAAAATAATTTGATCGCCGTACCTAACTAATATGTTAGGCAGCTTACTGAATACATACAGGAGCAATATCAATCAATATAAGTTTGCAAATATGTACATCGTCTATCTATTATTTTTATTACCTACTGGCCCTCACAAAATTCAGCACTAATATTCAAATCGTAATTTTAACTCAGTTGGGTGTATTCTTTTAAGATAAATATAAATCAAAATTTTAGAAGCACAATCTTTCTGGACCTAATGGGGGTATCATACCCATTCACCAACCTTGCAAATATCATGTAACTAAGTTGGTCCTTTCGAAAGATTGTTCTTAAGAGCATTGAATATACCTAGGCTGGATTGGTTATTGCTGCACCCCCATAAGTTCAGAATTTTTCACCATTTACGTGAGATGAAATTTGGGATAATGGAAGTAATTCAAAACAAAATTGCATATTCCATATTATTATTATTATTTATTTGATAAGAGTTAATAAACCTCAGAAAAATAGAAAAAAATTAATTTAAAGTTAACACAAACAGCTGCAAAGGAAACATTATAAATATAGCAATTCGTTGCTCGCTCCTTTGAGGTGTCTGTTAGGTGTTAATTTTTTTCATATTTTCCTCGGTTTTCTTGGTTGCCTTGTCCGAAGAAGCCAATAAGCAGAAACCCGTGTCCCAAACTAGCTAGAATTGAAAAATATATATCCTTTTGAACAATATATTTTGTGCATCTAAAAATAAAGCATGTGTAGGAAATAAAAAAGGATTAGCAGTGAAAAGTGTAACAGGGTCAATAGAATTCGATGTATGATACTAGGGCTTAGAGAAACATCGGCAAACAAAATCCTCTCTCCCTATTAGTGTTGTGATTCGTAAAAATTTACATTGTTAACAAAATAAGCTGAATTATTATTTTAGGGGCATCCTAAATATCGGTTCTTTCTTCAAGTATCAAGATGATTTATAATTCACTGCCCATTCTAAAAACGATTCAGACACCCTTTGAGTAGCCCTGAAACCATCCTGAAATTATATATTACACAATTATGAATAAAATGCAACAATATACAAACAAAGGCTAAGGCTGCCGTACGAATAGTAGTTGAATCAGCACCCCATGAAGTATCAGCTACATAATTTCTGTAAAACGTTATTCATATTTTTAACTTCCTACACATGTCATCTTAAGAGTTTTGATATATTGATAATAATATGTATTAGGGGAACCAAGGGAAGTATCCTTTCAACCCTAATTTACATTAATCAGTTTGTCCTGCATTTTTCTGCAATTAAATCGAACAAAACATTCCGGACATAAAACTTTTCAACATGTCAACTGTCTAACCTTTTGTCGGTCCCGAAATTCAATTCCTCATGACCACCGGACCAAGATGGCCACTCCGGAGGTGATTATTATTGGTTAACAAACTGTAAATGGCCCCGCCTGGGTTTTATTTCTGTCCGTTTGATGGATTGCCGGTCGGCAGACTCTTGGAGTGCCCCCGACAATCTAAACACGATTTTTATCGATCATCCCCTCAAGAAATTCGGCCCAGCTATTCCCTGGCGTGCCTCACTGGGTCGTTAGGAGTTGCTGGAATCGGTTTCGGATTCTTACTCACGATGGATTCGGAAGAATTTCTTAGAAGCGGTTTAACGAGATCGTGTAATGATGTTAGGGGGTGAGGGTGCGATGGGGATGATTCGATGGGGGTTCTTTCTAATTGTTGTGTTAGGAATGGAATGAAAATCAGTTGGAATAATGAAAAGAACGAATGCATAGAAAGCATTAAGCAGATTTTACACAAAGTTCCAAATCAAAATGTATAAATATATAAATAAATCATGTATTGGTCTCTTCAGGCATGAAAAAATGTATGCGATAAGTCGGAAAAAGGTAACACAAATAAAGAATTTATTAACACAATAATAACACTTATTCACTGTCCGCTTGAACTCTCTAAGATTCAGAGTGAATGAAGGCTTTCATATCCTGATACATGGGTGATATTTCGATTTTTTTTTATTTGTCTTTAGATATAAACAGCCTTCCCCCACTTCTCGTATGGTAGCTGGACAATTTTGTGATTTTTTCCTTCCTCTTCCACCTACATATAATAGGGATTTCAAAATAAAAATACAAGACAATACGAGGATACTATTTTGTGAATAAACTGGTATACTAGACGACCTTGGACTTATATGGTATTATTATATCAAACATCTTGCGCAAGATACGTTTATGGATGATAAAAACCCTATATACTTCTGAGGAGTTTTCTCATAGAAGGATACCTATTATATGACAGATGGCTGAACACTAAGCTGTAGTAGAACCTGGTCAATGATCACATAGGTACCACATGTCTATTTATAGCACAAAATGATCTATTTAATCTGCTACAGTCCAAATCAATATGGTTGAATCAACTCAAATTGTCGTCCAAGTCAATTCCAAGAATCATTGTACAATCTTTGGATTTGCTAAGAGTATCTGAGAGCGAAGAACAAATTGCCTAGTACATTTACCTATTGAAATAGTAATTTACGTAACAAGTCCGGAAAATAGGGTTTTTTTGGACGAATAGACAAAAAGTCTATGAGTCCAAAAAAACCTTTTTCGGGCGTGTTGCGTACAATATTTTTTCGGCAACCGTGTAGAATAACAAATCAATGAGACGACACATCTCTTTTTTATATATTTTGATTCTAATTCAAATTAAACAGAACAGAAAATATCACATGTTAACAGAAACATTCTAATTTTATCTGAACTGTCAGCCGTTTTCTCAGTGCTATGGTAACTTCATTTATCAAAAATATACCTACCAAGATTTTCATATTTACAATGACCAAAACGACGTGATTCTTCCCGGCCTAGTCCGGGAAGTACGTACTTCCCGGACTAGGCCGGGAAATGCTTCTTTCTCAAAAAAAAAGCGTCCGGGAAGTGGGCACTTCCCGGACGGTTGCCGAAAAAAGTAATTAATTCTGTCTTTTCTATGATAATTACATTATTATTTGTATGGCGCCATTTAACAAAACAATCTACTAGAAATTCGCATGAAATTTGAAGCTCTTTGAAAGAAGGAGCCCTAAAAGCAAACGACGTATCATCAGCAAACCCAATTATTGAGCACATCTTCCAGAATGATGCGAAACTGTTTTGCGAACAGCATCTGAATAACACTAGTAGGAAGTATGAAGAACAGAGGACCAAGAACTGATCCCTGTAGCACCTCTAAGGAATATACCCCTGAAACCCTGGTTGGGATATACACCACCATTCATTTGCAACTTGAAACAATCAGAGGCCGATATTGAACATTATTATTACATTTTCAACTAAATATCTCCTTCTTAAGATCTGTGTCTTCCAATTGAAAGACATTTTTTATGCTAATTCATAATCCTGAATATTTGAGGACGCCGCGTTGTGTGGACTTGGCATTCGTATACATCCCCACCAATAGGTATTCTCGAAGACGTTGGGTGGATTTTGCATCCTTATAGTTACTCTTGAAGATTCCAAACTGCTTGCACAGATATAACCTCTCACAATGAGAACATATTGATTCTTAGGTCTACAGTAGTTTAGGAGCGGCCTGTTAATTTTCTCTGTAGAGTATTCATGTGATTTCCTCATTTCTTTATTTAATACCTAATGAACACAGAGCTCACATTTTGATTGCGAAAGACCATTTCTGCAGTCAAGGGTCCAACTATGCAAATGTGCTTGTTACCCTGATGGATATTTGCGTACAAACCGAATATTTACTCTGCTGAAGACTGAAACCACTTTCGTATCTTTGCCCATATGTGACAAGTATACGATTACGTAAAATGTCAGATATCCCAGGTATATCTTAAAATTCTGAACCACAATCACTAACCTAAACACAAAGTAGTAAATAACAGATATTCTTCAATTTCTCATTATCTTATTACCGAGACCACAACAGATCTTAATCATTAGCTATTATTGCATTACTACCGCGTATAAAGCATACCACCAACTCAACGCATACGCGCAAATTGAGTCCTTCCAAAGCAAAGATCGTCAATCTTCGAATAGGCGAACAGAGCCGTTGCATCGTTATGCGTTGTGAGGCCGATTCGAAACGAAATTTATGAGCAATAACAAGTGGTCTCTTCAACTAATCTCCCAGTAAATCCTTCCAAAGAGAAAGGTGCACATGATCCTAGTTTATATAGCTGGACTGCGGACGGCCAACAGTAAGAACGAGCGATATACAGAGCGCAGAATCGAGACATGAATGAAAATTTTCGTGGTTACTGGTAGGTTTGTAGAGTTGAAAAGATCACGATCTGTAAAGTTGAATGAACTGATTTTCTATTCCCTCATAGGTCTACGATTTAAGATGACTGTTTATATTTGAAACATTCTCTTTCTTAACTGTCTAGTTGTAAACTACAGAAAAATAATATACAAGAATACAGAAGAATTGTGATAACCCCTTCGAAGATGACAGCAACTGAAGACGAGAGGTCTTGAGAACTGTGACAGACATTTTTCGTGCCAATTTATAATCCTAGATATTTGAGGGACGCCAGGTTGTGTGGACTTTGCATCCGTATACGTACGCATATACTCCGAAGGATTTGTGCATACAGCACTTCAGAAGCGGTGTGTTCATTTTGTTTGTAGAGTGTTCATATCATTTCGTATTTTTTTCTCTTTTAATGAAATTTTGATCGCGAACGAGCACTTCTAAAGTCAATGCCAATGTGCTTGTTCCCCTGGTAGGACGTTTGTGTGCTAAACGCCAAATATTCACGCTGCTGAATTCTGAAACAGTGGCGGATCCGGCTATTATACAGGGGGTTGGCATACCAGCCATGGATTCCATTGTTTCTATGAAAAGTTATGAGTATTTTGCTAAGGTTCCACCAGTCCAGGGAGGGTCATGACCCCCATGACACCCCCTTGGATTCGCCCTTGGTCTGAAACCACTTACGTACCTTTTCCCACATGCGAAAAGTAACCGATTACTTAAATTGTCAGAAAACCCAGCCATGTCACTTAAAACCTAAACACAAAGTAGTAAATGAAAAATGTGGGAAAGCCCTGTGGACAGGAGCCTTAGCGCTCTTGTTCAAACTTTGACAAATCATATCTCCGGAATTATTGGTTTCTCAGAGTTGGGAATATTGTCAGTGGATTCTTATGATAGAAATTGGTAATTTTGGTAATTTATATCTTGAGCAATGAACCAGAAATAAATTCGAGATGTCTCTTATTTGAAAGTAAGGTGTCATGTATGAACACAGATCATATAAAAATTCATAGATAGAATAATTACAGCATTCTGTGAAAACATAGAAGTACGATTTATTATTGAAATTTTGAAAAATCATATCTCCGAAATTATTAGCTTGTTAGAGCAGGAAATTATATCAGTGGATTCCTTTGCTGTAACTGCAGAGTTGAGAATGATATCAATGGATTCTTACGATAGCACTGCATCATAAAAGAAATTAAATTCAAAAAAGCGTCATTGAAAAAAAAACTAAGAGTAGGTACCAAAAATTATTAATTCCGATTCTACCCAATATCGAACTTATCCGAGATATTCATTCCTCAACTCTACTCTGAAATTTACATTATATCTATTGAAACTTAGTCAATATTCCAGTTTTATTTTTACTGCAGATATTCTGAACCCAATCTGATTAACTTACCAAAGTATATGTTTCCATCATCATATGGATTATCCAAGGGCCTTTTATATTATCAACCCAAAAATTATAATATCCTATAATCCTCCTAATTCTACGATAGCTGAGGTTATTTCATTGGTTATTTTGCATTGAATCAATCTTACTCTGTTTTCTAGAACAAGAGGGGTATTGTTTTATATCATGTGTAACGAAATTTGAATAGAACCCGAAATTAATATGAAATTTCTCTTATCGGTAGATAAGATGACATGTATGAACACAGATCATGAAATTCATAGATACAAATACGGACGTTAATTTTCGATTACAGCATTCTGTGAAATCATAGAATTAGGTACGATTTATTATTGAAATTTTGAAAAATCAAATCTCCGAAAGTATCAGCTTGTTACAGTTGGAAATTATATCAGTGGATTCTTATGATGTAACTGCATAAAAAAATTAATTTATAATTTGTAATATAAAAAAAAATATTTTTTCGTTATTCTGAAACCATCAAATTTTGCCTAATAAGGAACTTAATGTGATATTTATCCCCCAAACCTACTCTGAAAATTTCAACTGTCTTGCTTATTCCGTTCAAGAGTTATCGTGTTAACGACCAGATGGCCGGACAGAATCGATTTCGAGCACAGATTCTTGATCAGGCAGGCAATTTGGACAAATTGATAAGCACTTTGTTCCGAGAAACTAGAGCGCCAAATAAATTTCTAGCTGTACCCATTCTCGTATTACGGAGACCACATTAGCTTTTACTGCATTACTACCTCGAATCAACCATACCACCCACTCAACATGGACGTGCAAATTGAGTCCTTCCAAAGCACAGATCGTCAATCTTCGAATAGACGAACAGGGCCGGTGCATCGTTATGCGTTGTGAGGGCGATTCGTATCGGGAGTTATGAGGAATAAGAAGTGGTCTCTTCAACTAATCTTCCAGTAAATCATTCCGAGAAAGCGAAAGGTGCACACGATCCTAGTTTATATAGGTCGGCCGCGGACGACCAACAGGGAGAACGTGGGATATACAGAGCGCAGAATCTGATTTAGGAGATCGAGACATAATAGAAATATTTTCGTGGTTACTGGTTGGTAGGTTTGTAAAGTTGAAAAGTACACATGGTCTGAATTTTCTACTTATTTTCTATTCGCTCATAGCGCTTCGATATCTTGTGACCTATCTATTTATATTTGACACAATAGCTCTCTCAACTGTCCAGTTCAACAGAAAAATAATATACATGTATGATATAACATAATATAATATAATATAATGTAATATATTATATATCACTTAAAAATTCGTATTTCGTATGTAACCCTCAGGCACCCTCACGAAATACTACCTGAACCTTCAAGCCATCATTTTAGCGTTAATGCATGAAAAAATGAATTGGGCATCAACTGAAATAAAATATAAAAATAAATAGAATAATGAAACTACTCTGGCGGATTCGAACCTGAATCTCCGGATTCCTGCAAGATCTCCAGATTTAACACCGCTGGATTTCTTCCTTTGGGGATATTTGAAAGATCGTGTGTACCAGACTCCTCCTATTGATTTGGAAGATCTAAAAAACAAAATAAGGAATGCATGTAGTGCCCTTAATGCTGAGGTGTTGAGAGGTGTTACTTCGCGTGAACTAGTCCACCAAGCTGTAAGATAGATGTGTAGAAGTAGATGGGCAACATTTCCAACATATGCTTTAGATGTTATAGGTATATTTTTGCGCCCTTTTTTGTATTTTTTTATTTCTTTTACTATTCATTCTTTGTTTATCGTTCGGTGAAATACATAGTTGATTTCAACTTGAGGAGTTTTTTTACTGATCTCGATTATTGAAGTCAAAATCACGATTACACAAAATATCGTAGCCTACTGCAATTCTTTCAATTTTAAATTTCAATTGACTCCATTAAATCAAATGTAAAATACAAAGTGTGATACATCATTGGAAAGGTAATTTTGAGTAGAAATAAAAATTGCACAAATATACAGGGGGCTATTTGAGATAGAAAAGTCAGAGTTACTTCCGGTCAAACCGAAAGTGACTTTACATTTTTGTTTTTTTCAGTTAAAGGTACCTTGAACGAATAAGAAAATCATCAAATTTTTATCTTTTGAAATTGCTGAGATAATCCATTGGAACATCTATACTGGGACACCCGGTATATCCAGCAATTCGAATTAATTATATTTTACATCGTGCTCCTCCACCAATTCGAAAATTCCATCCCGACATCGTCGAACCGGGCCAGTCCCTCCCCGTGCTCCCCAATTGAAACGTACGGAAGGATCCATAAAATTCCCAGATAATGATTTAAGATGGTTGTACTCAAGCTGCACAGTTTTATGTTTACAAGGTCGGAGGAACTGGCTGAGGGTATCCTTTATTTTATGGCCTGTTTTATGAATTGACTCGGGTGCATAGAATGCACCTTTTTATGGCTCAATGGCCGCACAATCTCTCAACCAATTGATATTTAACGATTTGGCGACGCGTGCCGTCAGATTTATGGTTATGGTCTGTTTGTAGTAACATAAAGTTAAAGGTTCTACTTTAACGATGTCATTTAGCGATGACGATTTCGAGTGTCGACAAGGAACTTTTATGACCCGTGATTCTTTACGACGTCGTGTTTTGCCGTTAACATGGTTGTTTTAGATGCGTTTGGTATTGTCTTGGTGACAACAATAATTTTTCGGAGGATTTGTAGTACATTTTTATTTTTATATGATAATCACTTCAATTGTTCCTTGATCTTTAGGAATTTAGGTGTACAGGTTCTTTCATCAAGATGTTCCATTCCGTATCAAGAGATGTATTTCCGTGGAAAACGTAGATATTTTTATTTTAAGCCAATACTCTCACTAAATATTGAATATTGTTGTAGAGGGTAACGTTGCACTGTGACCTTAAGGTCTATTGCGGTGATGTCATCACCCAGTTCCAGAGTTCTGATGAACTACAGGAGGCCAACACAGGCCTCCTCATTTCCTTCAATTCCCGCGTGACCAGGAACCCAGACCAAGGAGACCTGTAGTTCTAGCCTACTTCATTAAGTTTTCTTCATATCTTTAATAGCAGCTTGACTGTCAGAAAGGATTGCTATATCACTCCTCGGATAGTTTCTTTCTAGGTTCATTTCCAGGCATCTTTCAATTGCAAGTATTTATGCCTGAAAGACGCTCGGATATGAGCCAAGTGATATTGAATTGATTGATGGTTTTTGAACCATCTGTGTACCATTTAATGGCATTTTTTTAAACTTTGGTGGTCAATTCCCTGTCCCAGACTTTCTTTCTACCGAGCATCGTCGTTTTTTTCGGTGTTTGCTTTCGTAATCCGTTCTAAACTGACTAAAATTTTATTCATGGGTTTCACAAAGTTTCGATCATTTTGATTCTATTAGATTTGATAGTTGCAATAAATGAATGAAGTCAGAATAGATGTAGAATCATACTGATTTGGCAATCTGGAGCAATCAAAATATTGTAGAACCCACCGTATATCGTCCAAATGTTTTCCAGTACTTATTCGGCAAAGTACATTCTTCTGGTGAAACTTTTCATGCCTATAATTTTGGCTCTATTTAAATACTTATACTAGGGCTAGAAATTTTTGAAATCTAAGTATTCGAATACTCGTTAGGTATTCTAATAACGTATTACCTATATATTGTATAAGTTGAACATTCGAAATGTTCCGCCTCTCAGGAACTAGGCGCTCAATTTCCTTAAAGTTCTCATTAACATCAAATAAATGGATAAAATGAGTAACCAACAAAGCGGTAAAACCACTGAGGTGTACTCAGCTAGCCTCATTTGGCTGGTACATACCTTCTTATTTTTTCAAGATTACATTTGTATATTCTCATCGATCAAATAAATTCGAAAGAAAAATATCGAAAATCACTGGCCTGAGGTCAGTTTGCTGGGCTAAATCGGATGAACGGTTTTCGAGTACTAATTTTTTTTTCAAAAACTACAGTACCGATCAAATTGAAACTTGGTTACTAGTTGTAGAATACCGACATAAAGAAGTGTGTAAAATTTTTTGAGGATCGTATCACTACAACATTTAAAAAAAATTATTATTATGTAAGTACCTATCTCACGATAACCTGAGAACGAAAAGAGATACCGACTTGCAATTTTAAGGACAGGTTGCGTATCCGAATGTGACAGTTGAGTTCGTTGTTGGGCAAAATTGGC
The DNA here is from genome assembly GCA_937662695.2 of Halyzia sedecimguttata. Taxonomy (NCBI): domain Eukaryota; kingdom Metazoa; phylum Arthropoda; class Insecta; order Coleoptera; family Coccinellidae; genus Halyzia; species Halyzia sedecimguttata. The sequence goes on from OW569418.2 coordinate 58,982,011, forward strand.
CGAACGGTTTCAGTGTTATAATCATCTTAAATTTTGTTGTTATTTCCTCAATACCTCGAAATATACAAATCCAATCCAATTAAAACTTGGTAATTACTTGTAGAAAGCCGACGCGCTAATTTTCGCGGAATTTCGTGAATATTCACTAGAAAAAAATTATAAACATTTTTTCTTGAAAAAATTAATATTTCAGAAACTTTACCTTCGGGCCACCATTTTACAATCGAGTACTGAATTTCATCTCGATCGACTTTGTATGAGGCGTGAATAGACAGTGGAACTTAAGCGCAAATGCTCCTGACTTTACGTCAGTTTTTTTTAAGAATTTTTATTTAATCGTTCTTGTTCCGATTAAATAAAGACCTTTGATCATTTTGAGTTTTGAAAACGGCTCTTATATTGTCCTAAAAACCGATTCTCCATTTTTGGCGCTCTTGTTCCTCGGAACAGAGTGCTTATCAATTTGCCCAAATGTCTGTAATTTTCGAATTTTTGGCTGAAAATGGTCTTTAACGAATTGGTTCGACTCACTGATCAAGAATCCGTGGTCGAAATCGATTCTGTCCGGCTGTCCGTTAACACGATAACTCTCGAACGAAAGGAGTTAGAGGATTGAAATTTACAGGGTAGGTTCGGAGCGTAAATATCTCGGACGAGTCGGTTAACGGGCGAAATTCATCAAGCGGTTTCCGAGTTATGGCCAATTTTACTAAAATCGTTTTTTATGAATATCTCCGAAACCGATCACTCGATCTATCTGAAATTTAGCGTCAAATTGTAGAATAATGACCTTTAGACGCATGTGAAGTTTTGTATAGATCGGGTTACCGTAAAGTGTGAAAAAAAAATTTGAAAATTTTTAAATTTTATTTCTACAATAACTCTCGATCGGAATGAGGTAGGCAGTTGAAATTTTCAGAGTAGGTTAGGGAGATAAATATCTCGGTTATGCTCGCTATTGGGCAAAATAGGCGAGATGGGTTTCGGAGTAACGAAAAACATTTTTTTTTAACCTACAAATTTCAAAATAATTTTTTTTAAGGTGCAGTTTCACCCTGAAAATCCATTTATATCATTTTCAACTCCAACAAGCTAATAATTTTGGAGATATGATTTTTCGAAATTTCAATAAGGAATCGTACTTCTTTGTTTTCAGAGAATGCTATAATTTTTATCTATGATTTATTATATGATCTGTGTTTATACTCGTATATATAATCCTGTTCTATAAGAGTGAGTCAAATTCATTTCAGGTATTTTAATTTGCTTTCTTCCATGGTGCTGTTTTCATTCTCAGATTGCTCATTTAATCTTGATAAATAAACTATTATTTGAATTGAATTTCCTTCATGATGCAGGTCTATCATAATGAATGGATATAATTCTCAACTCTGAGAAACCAGTACTATCGGAGATATAATTTGTCTGTTTGAACAAGAGCGCCAGAAAGCTCCTGTCCACAGGACTTGAACCAATTTTTTTCTGAAAGGCTGCGAACATAATAGATCATATTCTATAGATTAGATCTTGTTCTTGCTGGTTATTTCGTTGTTGTACTTGATTAATTTTCATTTGATTGGAAACTCTTCGGTCTAAATTCATATAAGGTATATACAGGGTGAGTCTTTGACCACAGCATTAATTTCAACCAAAGATTCCTCTCATCAAATGAAACACTTTTTTCATTTAACATTTTTCCAAATTCTGCTCAGGTAAAAAGATACAGGCTGTTGAAATTTTGAAAAAAAATCAGTTTTTATTTTGTAGCTTTGACATCCTTTTTTCGAATAAAATGAATGTTGGCGTAAAGTTTCCTATAACTATGATACATATTTTCCAAATATTAGTTATTTTCTACTTCTACTGGTTTTCTAGTTATGGACTCGTGGATTCATAAAACTAAACGAAATTAGCATAAATAAAGCATATAATGTTTTCTTGAGTCATATCAAGAATATTCCATCGTTTTAGAACATTATATTATTCTTCATCATTTCTCCTTAAACGCACCGTTTTCGAGATATTCTTCATTGAATGTGTTAAAATGGAAAACTCCAGAAATTTCACTACTTTTATGGATCCGTCCCTGAGCGTTGGAATCCCGAATCAAGCTGTAAATCACGTTACCATGCCCTATTCTCGTCCGCCAACAATGTCATAGATAATTTATATGCGGGAGTGCATTAGCACATTGTGAAATCTTTAAACGCTTGTAACTTTTTACCTGAGCCGAATCTGGTAAAATGGTAAATGAAAAAATGTGTTTCATTTGATGAGAGGAATCTTTGATTAAAATTAATGCAGTGGTCAAAGACTCACCCTATATATCATTAAAATCAGTTATCCAGAAATTCTCTGATTTACCATACAGAGCACAGGGGTTTCTGGTTAGAGTTTGAATACGCTAAAAAAACACTATAGCACGCCCTTCAATAATTTTAGTTTAGAATGTTACCCGCCGATATTAAATTTTTTTGCTCGTCGGTCTATCAGAAATATTATACCAAAAATAATGAAGCTTCCCTGAAAGGATCCCTCCGCAGAACAACTTACACCAATCTAATTTCTCAATGAAAATAAATCGTGCATTCCAAACTTTTCATGTTCATAAACTTCTAGCGCGAACGCAACAAAAAGCCCGACGATAAAGAGTTAAGTGAAAAGTAATCTGAAGATCTTCATACTAAACACTTATTCGGCCATATATTTCGGGGCGAAGCTGGTAGTTGGGACCGCAAACAGCTTTATGGAAAGCGCTGGGGTGGCGTCGCATAAATCAATAACGATGCTCTCTACGCTCTCTTTCGACGTCTTCCCTCTTTGTCGCGTCCGCGGGATTCTAGGGGATGAATTGTGGGTGTTTCGGAACGGGGAAATGAGTCACGATTTTCGATGGTTATAATGAGTATTCGTTGTTGTTTTAGTTTGATATTCTTCAACAAGTTTCGGCTGTAGTTCATTTTACTTTGATATTTATTTATACAGGGTGAGTCTTTGACCACTGCATTAATTTCAACCAAAGATTCCTCTCATCAAATGAAACACTTTTTTCATTTAACATTTTTCCGAATTCAGCTCAGGTAAAAAGATACAGGCTGTTGAAATTTTGAAAAAAAATCAGTTTTTATTTTGTAGCTTTGACATCCTTTTTTCGAATAAAATGAATGTTGGCGTAAAGTGTCCTATAACTATGATACATATTTTCCAAATATTAGTTATATTCTACTTCTACTGGTTTTCTAGTTATGGATTCGTGCATTCATAAAACTAAACGAAATTAGCATAAAGAAAGCATATAAAGTTTTTCTTGAGTCATTTCAAGAATATTCCATCGTTTCAGAACAATATATTATTCTTCATCATTTCTCCTTAAACGCACCGTTTTCGAGATATTCTTCATTGAATGTTTTAAAATGGAAAACTCCAGAAATTTCACAACTTTTATGGTTCCGTCCCTGAGCGTTGGAGTATTAGCACATTGTGAAATCTTTAAACGCTTGTAACTTTTTACCTGAGCCGAATCTGGAAAAATGGTTAATGAAAAAAGTGTTTCATTTGATGAGAGGAATCTTTGGTTAAAATTAATGCAGTGGTCAAAGACTCACCCTGTATAAATATAGTCAAGACGTTTTAGGAAAGTGAAGTTGGCAGTAAAAATTTGCTTCGAGCAGCGTAAATATTGCTCCTGCAACCCTCACATTTAAGTTTTGCGGTGACTATGAATTAAATATGGAATAATACAAAATATTGATATCTGAACAAAATCTGTAGGGGTGCCATGAGATTTTATGACTCCACATTGAAAGATATGTTGTGTAGTTTGAACTCCTATATCAGGTTTTCTACAATTCTGCATACAGTGTGATTTTCTTTATGTCTCCTGAAAATATTGCAAAAATAGAGTCCGGTCCGGGAAATTAATAAGTTGTTACCCCAGATGTATAGAGATCAATGTAGTCCTTCTTGATACAAAATTTGATATTGTGATGATTATTTATTCAAGGGGGGCATTTTGGAAATATGACTCAGTTTTCACATTTGGAAATCACCCTGTATAATTCAAACGAATCTTGGCTGTGTATTCATCTCTTGTATCCTAGGCCATAAAGCACAAAAAACATCCTTCCTACTTGAGCGCTTGCACAATCCGCTCTTCACCGTAATTATGTGCCCTCTATAGGCCGCCTACTATACCCGAAACCACGATCCTGTGACACCGCCGGCTCAGGAGATATTTCAATCAATTTCCCCAAATGTCTGTAATTTTTAAATTTTTGGCTGCAAATGATCTCTAACGTTTTGGTTCGACTCACTGGTCAAGAATCCGTGGTTAACATCGATTCTGTCTTGCCGTCCAGCCGTAACCACGATAACTCTCGAACGGAATGAGCTAGACAGTTGAAATTTTCAGAATAGATTTAGGAGATAGATATCTCGGTTAAGTTCTTCATTGGGATTCAAAGAATCGAAAACAAATCTTTTTTTACACTATAAATTTCAAATTAATTTTTTTTTAAGATGCATTTTCATCATGAGAATCCGTTGATGTTATTCTCAACTCTAACAAACTACTACTTTCGGAGATATGATTTTTAAATTTCAATAATTAATCGTAATTTTATGAATTCATAGATTGACCGTGTAGGTTAATATGACAACCGGGAAACCGATTCTATATACGCGTAGACAGATGGATTGATGGCAAGATTGATGTCAGGTTGATGTCGGAGAATTATATAAAAAAATCTGTTTACCAGGACATGGAACAAGTGAATGAACGAAAATTAATTAATTAAGATCCGAAGCTTTTCAAAATAGTTTTCAAGAAAAATTGACAATTTTATTCTTTATTGATTTATTTAAATTTCATGAAAAATGCTGTTCAACAACGAAAAATTCGCAAATATAATTTTTGTTTACGGATTTGGCAAAACTCAAGCAATTAATTCTCGTTCAGTCGCGGACCCCATAGAGCTTCTATTATTTACAGGTTTGGGTGATAGTCAGGAATGAAATTAATAGTTTTTCAACCAATAAAATCGAATATTTCCCTTCAACCCCTTGGCTGCCACCACCCAATTTTTGTTTTCCAAATGCAAACTTACCATACCCTCTATTTTATTTTAGTTAGGTATAATTGTTAGGAAAAAGAATAAATTAAACTGTATGCTGAGTTCAATTCTGCATACATTTTTGTTTTACATCGACCAAAAGAAAAAGCGAGCGAAATGATACCAAGTAGGTACCAGGTACTGCACAAGATTTTTTTTTCTTTTTTATCGATGTAACCAAAAAACTTATTCAGAATACCTAGGTACCCATAGCTAAATAAAACTTAGGTTTTATTTATACATTTTCCGAATAATTACATAACTGCAAAAAAATATTGATATGGTAAGATTCAATTCTTCATTAGCTTTCCGTAGAGCCCACACATGACATATGTTTAGATTTTAAAAATAAAAGTTGGTTAGGGCTGCAGCCAAGAGGTTGAAGGAAAACATTCCATTTTATGACAAAAAAAAAGGGAAAATTAAAAATCAATTGACTGATTTCAGCCCTTTGATTGTAAGTTTTTAATTGCAAATAATTCCACGTTTTCATCTTCGAAAAGCAACGAGATTAATAAGATATTTAGATATTTTATTTGAAATCATCGCCTCCAGTTAAGAAACCTCATGTATATAAAATATATGGAAAATTATGTTGTTTGTGGAGCCTATGAAAGCATTATGTTCTGTAATCGTTCAATAAATAATAGAAGTGTTCATTCAAAATTTTTTATATGGGGAAATAATAATAACTTGCTTTTTATCATATGTTTAATTGTTATATGCATTGCGATCTGAATGAACGAATCTGCAAAATTATTCTCAACAATGGTAGATATTTTCAAATCCAATCAGAAAATCACGGACCGGTGAATTTTTTAAATATGAATACCTAAAATCCATGTGGAACACAGACTGATACGCTAGAATCCTCTGATGACTATTTGATGGTAACACCATTTTTTTTAATGCCATTGTTCATCGTTATATTAAACGAAATGTAATTGCGTAGCTTTTGAACAAAATTACTCGCAGTTGAGTGGCGTTGATTTACCAGATTACATTCTGATAGAATGTAATTTCCGTATGAACTCGACGGTGATTCGATTTTGATTGTTCCAAATGGAATTTAATACAAATTTAATTGCGGATCGTTATTCATTTCTCTATGATCATAGGCCTCTGGGGGAACGTGGATCTCGGAATTTTAGGCTTCATACCGTGTGATTCGCGTTGAAAGGATTATTTTTTTTTATGCATAATATATTCAATTTATAGCACATAATACTCTGTAATATTTCATCAGTAATATTGGATATTGTTAACATAGCAGTAATTTTGAACTATTTATCTCATTACGGTTTGGTCTCAGATTGAGCTAAATGATATCGATGTTTGTAAATAATAGCTCAAAGGAGTGGTGCGGTCGTTCATCGAAGGATAAATGGAATAAAATAAAAAAATTATAGTATACCGAGTGTCCCAGTATACATGTTCCAATTGTTATCTCAGCCATTTCAAAAGATAAAAATTTGATGATTTTCAATTCGTTCAAGGAACCTTCATCTGAGAAAAACAAATATTGCAAGTCACTTTCGGTTTGGCTGGAAGTGACTCTGACTTTTTTATCTCAAATAGCATCCTCTATATTTTTGGCAATTTTTTAATTCTGCACAAAATTATCTTTCCAACGATGTATCACACTTTGTATTTTACATTTGATTTGAGGGAGAAAACGTCAATTAAAATTTCAAATTGAAAGAATTGCAGTGGGCTAAGATATTTCCTGTAATCTTGATTTTGACAAATATCGTGGACCGATAAGATGGCTTGCTAGATCTCCAGATTTAATACCGCCAGATTTCTTCCTTTGGGGATATATTCGAAAGATCGTGTGTACCAGACGCCTCCTATTGATTTGGAAGATCTAAACCAAACAAACAAAATAAGGAATGCATATAGAGCCCTTAATGCTGAGGTGTTGAAAAGTGTTACTTCGCGTGAACTAGTCCACCGAGCTGAAAGATGTGTAGAAGCAGATGGTCAACATTTCGAATATATGCTTAAGTTATTATAGGTATTTTTTTGCCCCCCTTTTTGTAAACTTTTGTTTATTTGTCGGGGATCATGCGAGAGATGCGAATCTTTTCGCTATTCCAAAGGCAGAGGTGGCAGTGCGCTAAGTTCGCCCAGAAACTCATCGCGGGAAGGATTGACTCACCTTATTTGCTGTCTAAGGTTCACATACGTACACCAAGGCTGGAGGCGAGGACTGTCACATCATTTCACCTTCCAACACCTCGAACAAATGCTCTTCAGTGGGCTCCAGTTTACCGCATATGCAAGAGTGCTAATGATCTCAAGTTTAATTTATTTTTTTAGATTTGGATGTAGAATATTTTTTGTTTTTTTTTCTCTCATTGATTATTTAATTTTGGTTCTAAAATTCTAGTATATTTGTTGTAATATTTAATGTTACCCTGTAATTGGGAATTTTCCTGTTGGGTAAATAAATAACTATTATTATTATTATTATTATTATTATTATTCATTCTTTGTTCAAAGTTCGGTAAAATACATAGTTGAATTCTACTTGAGGAAGGATTTTTTTTATTGATCTCGATCATTGAAGTCAAAATCAAGATTACACAAAATATCGTAGCATACTGCAATTCTTACAATATGAAATATCAATAGAAGTTTTCTCCATCAAATCAAATGTGAAATATGAAGTGTGATATATCGTTGGAAAGAATTGCAAAGATTATATAGGGTGCTATTTGAGATAAAAAAGTCAGAGTCACTTCATGTCAAACCGGAAGTGACTTTCAATTTTTGTTGAACGAATAGGAAATCATAAGATTTTCAAATTTTATCTTTTGAAATGGCTGAGATAATCTATTGGAACATGTATATTGGGACACCCGGTATATAATTCTGTATAAGTACTAGTATAAAAATATTTTATAGCAATAGTGGGTATTTTAACTTGAATTCCAGAGAATAATGCAGCGTTTTTCAAAACATACTCATATTTTATTCTGGTATATCGTTTAATGAGCTATACAGGGTGAGTCTTTGAGTTCTACAATATTAATAATAGATTCCTTATATTATATTATATTTTTTTTATTCAGTTACTATTATACAGATAAAGACATATACAGGCTGTTGAAATTGCAGCAGTTTTCTTATGTAGCTTTATTTCCAGCATTACATTTCTTTTGCTTACTATGAAAGCATGTGTATGAAAAGAGTGTTAGCATGAGGTTAGTGTAACGGGGTACCATAGAATTCGATACATGATACTAGAGCCTAGAGAAAAAACCCCGTGTCCCTGTTGGTGTTGTGATTTATGAAAATTGAAATTGTAAACAAAATATGCTGAAATATTAAATATTGAGAGACATCTTTTTCTTTACTAATCGCTTCTTCCTTCAACAACCAGAGAGGTTTCTCCAAGGTATACAAAATTCAATCTGGAAAAGGATAATACAAAAGGAGAAAACTAACAAATTGATAATGGCATATTCCATGTTTTATTAAATTGATTTGAAATTCGCTATACCCATTCTAAAAAAAGGTTCAGAAACTTTATGAATAGCCCTGAAACAATCCTGGAATCTATCTGTATATGGCACAATTACTAATTATATGATTTATGGTTTTCTGTGCTTCCCGCATTCACAACTAGGGCTCTCAACTGAGTTCCATCTCAAGAGCATGCCGTTGCAACGACCATGACCAGTTTTCAAAAGGGAACGGATAACATTATTGTTAGGAAGGAAGCAAAAGCCACTCAACTAGGTAATTTTTCAGGATTTCCAAATCTGCAGATAGATTATTTTCAATACTTTGGGAATCAGAATGACGAAATGCAAGGGCAATGTCATCAGCGTACCTATATGAATTCCTCAGAGGCAGTAGTGGGAATATAACACATATATAAATTGAAAAGGAGAGGTGCTAAAACTGAACCTTGCCGGAGACCATTTTTCAAATTTTTAAAATGACTACCATTGTACTCAACAAAAACATACAAAACCTTCTATCTGTCAGCATATATTCGAGTCCACACTTTAAATGGCAATAAAATTTTAAAATCAAACCATCTTTCCATACCGTGTCATATACATGTTTCGTTAAAAGTAGTTAGACTAAGAAGCTGATCACAACAAATCCTATTCTTCCTGAAGCCCCCTGGCAATTCTCTAGAACGTCTTCTACAGACAGTTCAATCCTAAAAAGAATCAATCTTTCTAAAGTTTCAAAAGGAACACTCAACAGATGGTTAAGATTTAGAAACTTCAAGAGGATATAGATCTGAAATTGAAAATACGTATTTTTATCGAGAGATTATGAACTTTTTAGCTTGAATATCTAGCAATTGTCATTTATTTTCAAATTATGAAGAGTTTATCATCAGACCTCAGTGTGGCATCAATTCGCTATCAATCTCTGAAGTTAATCATAGAGTTTCATTCTAAAATCATAAAAGACGATCGTGGAAGAAGAATTCTATAGGGAAAACGCTACCATAATACGTTTTTTCCTTGAGACCCATCAGTCTCTGCATCCTTGAATGCCCGACCGAAGCGAACATCAAAGAAGGCAATTCCTCCATCAAATTCCACCTTCATCGTCCCCCCCACAAAAGAAACAAAACCATGGTGGGGAGAAGGAAAAACAACCCGTGACACAGGTACTGTTTTCAAATTTGGCGCCTGCACGAGGCCATCATGATATGGGACGGTCCTGCTTAACTCCACCTAGAACGCTTAGTTCCTGTCAGAAAACTGTCAGTTTCGAACGGCCCACGAATTTGTCAAAACCCCTTAACACCGCCCCTGTTCTCACGGCCGTCGATCCCATTGGCGGAGGTTTGTAGTTTCCTGTGTATGATTAAGTGATTAACTTCATGCATAACGGGTATGGTTGGAAACTAGCGACTCTTTTCCAGGTTGCGGAAATATCGGGAACTAAATAGTTAATAGAGTTTCGTCTTGAAGTTCGCGTCGTGAGAGGTAGGAGAGTGATGTTGTTTTTGATTTTACGGGAAAAGGGGAGAAAATACAGGAACACCTATGGTTAATTTGTTGTTAATATATATATTGCTGACCATTCCTTTCAATTTAGAGTAGCAGATTTTGCGTTTAGGTCCCGAAAGGAAGGGGAAGTTCAAACTATCCGAATATGGAAAAAAATGCACTGATCAAGCGTCGGAAGGCTCGATGAAAAGTACGTTTGAAACTTAACATTTCCAAGGTGCCTACTACTCACGTAGAACTATTATTTCCGTGAATGGTTGCAATCCGACGCGAAGGACCAGACGGACATGTGACCAATAGAGATTTTATTTCCTGGCATCTCAAACAAATAGAGAGTCAAGTGAAATTGAGTAGTTGTGTGCAATATAAATTCGCAGGATAAAAGAATGGAAAAAGATTTCGAATTCTCAACTGTTTCAATAAAAAAAATTGATAGAAGCGCTGACGTCTGGATTTTTAACTCGATCATTCATTGAACGATAAATTAATATCCCTGAATCAGTAACCCTTAATCTGAAAGCCGGTGATGATTATCAACGAACAACCGAACCGAACCGAACAACATACAATTCATCATATAATCATATCGAACGTATAGTATTAACTTCACTGTGAGCTAGTTCATACCTCTCCTGAATGAAAAACCTAGCGAAACAACGTAAAATTACTAAAATGAATCTGTAATACTGCAATCAACTTAAATTTCATTCTTTGCAAAAAATATATAGAAAATTGTGTATGCACTTACTTGGTGCAATATAAACAATCCTTTGGATCATAAGCACTGCAGGAAACGCAATTCTCTCATATCTCTGGTGGGAATTTGTAGATTTTCAAGGCAGTTTTGTAGAGAAAACAAAATTTGAAATTAGCATATCAGAAAATTTTGTATACCAAATATGTACAATTGTACACGGATAATGAGCAAGTTCGTTGATCTATGTAGAAGTTCTGAAAACACATATGTCCTAGTGATCCACTGTCTCATTATTTCAATCAGAATTCTTGATTGATTCAACTTTTATCGATGTGAAGTGCCCAAATCAGCAGATTTCATTGAGTTGAGAATTAAATTATTTTTTACACTATATTTAGGAAAACATTAAAGGATACTGTCGGAGGTATATTCATCAATGAATGGTTTCTTTCTGGTTTTTCTCTTCCAAACTCTGAAAAATATCTATAAAATAAAAAATTAATTATTTTGTGATTTGCTTCTGCGTAAGAAACACAAGATATTTGTCAGAAGCAATCAATTGAACAATGTTGCCTAACAAATAACAACGAAACCACATCAACGAAGAAACAACTATATCGTAACATTTCGGAGTCTATATCAGACTCCTTCTTCAGACGCTTAACGAAAAAATCTTCAGAACTATTTTGTTGATTGTTATTCTGAGATTCGAGAATTGTCACATTGACAATGTGACAATTGTTATTCTGAGATTCTAGAATTGTCACATTGTCAATTGACAATTGTTATTCTGAGATTGTCATTGACAATTGTTATTCTGAGATTCGAGAATTGTCACATTGTCAATGTGACAATTCTCGAATCTCAGAATAACAATCAACAAAATAGTTCTGACGATTTTTTCGTTAAGCGTCTGAAAAAGGAGTCTGATTAGATTCCGAAATGTTACGATATAGTTGTTTCATCGTTGGATGTTGTTTCGTTGTTATTTGTTAGGCAACATTGCTCAATTGATTGCTTCTGACAAATATCTTGTGTTTCTTACGCAGAAGCAAATCACAAAATAATTAATTTTTTATTTTTTAGAGATTTTTCAGAGTTTGGGGGAGAAAACCCAGAAAGAAACCATTCAATGACTATATTTAGGGATTGTGATTGCATTGGAATTTTGGTTACGGAAGTATTCAAATAAAAATTCAAAATTAATTATTTCATGCAATTTTCCAAGAGCAAATTATAGCTTAAATCTTCAGAAAATTTTGTTGATTGTTATTCTGAGATTCGAGAATTGTCACATTGACAATGTGACAATTGTTATTCTGAGATTCGAGAATTGTCACATTGTCAATTGACAATTGTTATTCTGAGATTGTCATTGACAATTGTTATTCTGAGATTCGAGAATTGTCACATTGTCAATGTGACAATTCTCGAATCTCAGAATAACAATCAACAAAATAGTTCTGAAGATTTTTTCGTTAAGCGTCTGAAAAAGGAGTCTGATATAGACTCCAAAACGTTACGATATAAGTAGTTGTTTCTTCGTTGATGTTGTTTCGTTGTTATTTGTTAGGCAACATTGTTCAATTGATTGCTTCTGACAAATATCTTGTGTTTCTTACGCAGAAGCAAGTCACAAAATAATTAATTTTTTATTTTTTAGATATTTTTCAGAGTTTGGGAGTGAAAACCCAGAAAGAAACCATTCAATGACTATATTTAGGGATTGTGATTGCATTGGAATTTTGGTTACGGAAGTATTCAAATAAAAATTCAAAATTAATTATTTCATGCAATTTTCCAAGAGCAAACTAACACTTAAGAAACTTAAGCCACAAAGCGCTAAATAGGTATGCATGTTGATAGGAAAAAGGACTGACAATACGCCATAAAATGCTTTCATCTTACAATTTTTTGATTTTATGATATTTATAGCTTTTTCGGCGCGCTGGTTCATCTGAGGCCTATCATTTTGCCCAAATGTCTGTAATTTTTGAATTTTTGGCTGAAAATAGTGTCAAACATGTAGATTCGATCACCGATAAAGAATCCAAAGTCAAACTTAACTGTGTCCGTCTGTCCGTGAGCACGATAACTCTAGAACGATATGAGTTAGAGTTCAAATGTGCAGGGTAGAGTTGGGGCTTAAATTTCTCGGTTAAGTTTGTTAAGGAGCAAAATCCATCCACGACAACGAATACAAAATATCATGAGGATCGTATGACTGAAAAATCAAAAAACTAAATCCGTAACTCAGACACCATCACTCAGATAACGCAGAAATTTTGCAAGAGCCTTTAAAACCATTTTTTTCCGCCAAGTTCCAGATTTAAATTCAATTGGATCTATATTGTTGGAAGTATTGGGAAAATATTATTTTTTCACTGGAATTCAAGCAGCCTTAGACGGGCTGGGTAACTGGATTAGTGACCACTATAGCTATGAATTTGAAAAAGCATGCCGATGGAAACTGACCTCATGTTAGTGCTTTTCCAATTTTTTTATTATGCGAAATGAAAATTGCTGGGTCAAACTTTTTCGTTGTTCAAACTGATAGAAAATCCTGTTATTTATTATACACGGCTGAAAGAAATCTTAATCAGAAATTGTAAGAGTAAACATTGCTTTGGTTATTTTCAAATATTACAAACTTACAATTAATCGTCTTATACATCCGTTAATTTTAAATATTTAAGCAAAACTTACTCTTAAACGTCATATAAATGAAATCATTGTATTTATTTATGGTAGGTAAAATGAAAATGGTATTTTGCATGTAAGTATAAGCAAAAAAAAATGACAGACTAAGTTTGATATGAAATTTGGTAAGTAGGTAGATCCTAAAATAAGACATAATCCTTTGAAAATGTTTCTCATTTTTTTTATATTTAGTAAAAACCATAGTAATATACTAATCCGAATGATCTGAGATTAATATCCCTATTGTCTAGATTTCCATTGAATGTATTGGCTATGTTAATCGAAATAATTCATAGGTTTATACAGGGTGATAACAAACAACTGCGAAAGATTACAGGAGGTGATTCATTGGCTAAAAATAGAACTAATTTGCTATATAAAACTTTTTCGAATTCATACCCTTAGCTGAGTTATAACCAGGGAATACAAACCCGGTTTTTTTTCGATCCCGGGATTCTTTATGCACAATCACGGGATTCCGGGACTATCCCGGTGTTAGACTATGTGGTTTCTAAATGAGATCAATATAGAAAAATTTAAAAAACTTATGTAATTTATTCAAAAATGTTTACCTATAATGCAAAAGATCAAATCACAAACAATAATGAGACGAAAAAAAATATACTCAACAAAAATCTGTAATTTGAAAAAAATAATAATAAATGGAAAAACTGCTTAAAATTTTTTTAATTTGAAGGCAGTGAGGCTGTAGGCATGATACAAAGAAAACAAAAAAAAACTTTCCTTGTACCATCGGCCGTAGACACATACGAATTGAAGCTAGAATAAAAAAAAAACACATGTGTTTTTTCTCGAGCCTTCGCTCAAGCGATCGATATTTCTTTCATTTTGCCTGATTTTTACAAGTTTGGGTACCAGAAACTGTGAGAGAAACTTCCTACCTGGTCACCCCCATAGTTTCTTCTGCTCTGCGAGCGTTTGGTTTATTTACTGAAACATGTTTTTCCTATTCGTTGGAATTTTGACTACCTACTTAATTAATAATTCAGATCATATCATGAATTAATATCCCTCCGAATGTTTCGCGTATATTTTTATTCATATCACCTTCATTTACAATCAAACAACCACTTCCATAACTTATTCCCATTCAAAGATAACCCGGGGTCCTGGTATCAACCGTGGAAAAAGTGACTTCAGATTTCAATTGTTTCCTCCGAAACTACTGAAGCTACGAAGTAAAGACACGAAATAAAAAAATTCCTTAATTGAATTTTCCTTCAGAAAATATTTTCAGTTTCCAAATTACACGAATAACTGAAAAGTTATGGAATAATTTATGGGAACGATATAGATATCGTAGGGGCTAGAAAAAATAATTTGTGGTACTTGTACAACGTATGGTATATTACAACTTTTGAAAATCTATGTGTCGGAGTATTTTGGTTCGGAAATAAAAAATGAAAACTGGAAAATCAATCCATACTTTCCAGGGTTATAACTTAGCAAGGGGTGTGAGTTCGGAAGAGTTTTATATAACAAAATAGTTTTATTTTTGGCCAAGAAATCACATCCTGAAATCTTTCGTAGTTGATTCTTATCATCCTAATTTACTTTGAAATTCCCCACACCCGCATTCAATTTAAATTAAATTATAATAGGAATATTATAAATCCGAAGAAAGTTCTTCGGATCCATTTATTCTATTTACTAACTGAGAAATATTAAACTTTTTTCTTTGTTTCGCTCGATATTTATGATCATATTTTGTTATGTAGATTCAAGTGCGAAGTTTTTTATTTGTCTCGGTTCACTCCTAGGGGTAAAAATGGTTTAAAAATAATCACTTTTTCCATTTATCTCGGGGATGTTACTCCGAGGATTTCATTCCTCGTTGAACGACAGTGAAGGTTGAAAATTAGGGGATGAATAAAAAATAAAATTTCAAACTTTAATACTGAATTCACAATGTGCAATCATGTTGTAATTGTCTAAAAAATCGTATCGGATTTTTTCCGATCACAAAGTCGCGATTTATGAAACAAATATGACAATATGTATTTAAAAAACATTTAAATACACTCAAATATACAGATAGAATCTTTATTATGTTGAATAAGAAATAGCAATACTTCGTTGAAAATTTCCACTTTTAACTTTTCATAGTAAACTATCGATCGTAAAACATCGTGGTAGAAAAGTAAAAAAATCAGAATATATTTTCTTCTTGAGAAAATATTAAATCAAAACATGACAAAGAGATCATATTAAAACAGAGTTAAACGATTTTTTCCAATATCATCTACAGGTGTCATCTGAAAAACCAGTTAACCACTGAAAAATGTTAAAATCGTAATAAATAAACCAACATAAATCACACACATAAGAAACAATAAGAGGGAATACAAAACCGAAAACAAAGCGGTTATGAATCGAAGCGACTCGATACCGCAATAAAATGCCCCATTCGCTCGTGCTTCCGCGAGGAGCACAGAAAATACGGTTGGAATTCAAGTAAATCCGTACGATATTTATCAGTTTTTGTCTACGCCGAAACGATTTCTGATCTCTTTTTTATATTCCGGACCATTCCTCCAATCTCTCAATCATGCCGCTGCCTTGTTTCTTTACAACGTCGTCTCTTACATTATTCATTACGGGCGCCTCAGCCCTGTTTGCCGCCATTTCTGGCTTAGGAAAGTTCTTGGAGGCGAGATGGGAGTTGGGTTTTTCGCGAAAATGTATACGAAAATCCCCGGATCGTATTGCAGTTGGGAAAGTATTTTTGTTGAATAATGTGGGGGATCTATAAGTGTATGTGATTTTTAAGGAGTGGTTGAGTCGTTTTATATTCTATTTTATGGGTTTGGGGAGCATAGAAGGTGATACACATTTCTGCTGGTTTATTTGCGTAATTTTTGATATTTTATTAATTTTGATTAATTAATGAGCCAAAACAAATTTTTATGTCACAATTAAATTAAAAATGTCATATAATGGCGTTGAACTGATTAAAAAATCATTAAATGTAATATAAATTTTTGCTGGGTCGTATTGCAGTTGGCAGTATTTTTTTTAATAATATGATAGGTAATAATATAAGTATATGTGTATTTTTATATTCTATTATATGAATTTGCTTTATTCAATTTTTCATAATTTATTAACTTCATTTTTTCAACTGCTATCTAGTTATGTTAATCTTTATTCTTTCTCATATCTTCCACAACAATTTTTCGTGTCACAATCAAATCAACAAAACCGTATAATGGGGTTGAATTAGAGTATTCTTTGAAAATGCATTCAACATAATGTAAATTTTCCCTGGAGGAGATATTTCTAAAGTGGTCACGTCAGTGAAGAAATTTATATTTGTTTGTTTCTGTAGGTATCAAGCAAAAGCGAATAAAAATGTCCAAAAATCAACAACAAGATCCACAAATAAATGATTCTAATATTTCCTAGCATTTTTTGTTTTTTTAACTTCTTAAAATGTTGGAAAATTTCTCTCAGATTATTAACAATATTTTGAAACTACTTTGTATATCTGACGTCACCAATAGGAAACTGTGCGTTTCTGCAAAAAAATTCTTGGTATTTGGTAGAAAGATCGAGTACAATTCAATGATGAGTCTTGGGGGGAGAAATTTGGAGATGAAATAAAAATATATCTGCATGAAAGATATAATAAAATCCATAGTCCACGGTTTAAAATGTCGCAATTTTTCAGAACATTTCCTGTTCAAAACGCACCCATTCTTTCTGTTTGTGTCTATATATATTTACTGAATTTATTCACTTTTTCTCCATTTTTTTAAGACTGGAAAAGAACTAATCGTAGAGCAGCGCTATTTAATATTTTATGCTTATAAGCATAAAATATTAAATAGCGAATAGAATTTAAAATTGTAAAATTATTTTCATTTTTACCTACTTGAAATATATCTGGCATCTTGATTTGGGGCGACTTGTACTTACTTAATGTTGTCGTATTTTCGCATTCTACGTGTTGAAATATGTTTATTTCAAACACACAATAATAATTTATTTTTATTTAATATTTCCTTTTTAAATCGTATCTACTGATTTTATATTATCTATTTATATGCAGTGTTTTTTTATCATAACTCTCAAACTAATTTTAAAATATTCTGGTAAAATTTTCAACATGAACCAGGGTAATTCTTGCTGTGACTTTCTTGTAAATCTGTTGATATCTTGTTTTTCTTGTCAATCAGGCTGATTAATTGGAGTATGTGCCTAAAATTAATGGAAACAAAAATATATTTTTCCCACAATCTTATCAACAAGATTTTCATCTCGTACTATCTGTTACTGTTATAATGACATATCATAGAATAGATAGAAATAGATAATATAAAATCAGTACTATTTGAAAAAGAAATATCCAATGAAAATAAATGATTATTGTTTGTTTGAAAGAAACATATTTCATTACGTACAATGCGAAAATACGACAACATTAAATAAGTACAAGTCGCTCCAAATGAAGATGCCAGATACATTTCAAGAATGTAAAAATGAACATAATTTTACAATTTTGAATTCTTCCATTTATTAATTATTTTAATACCTACTCACATACCCGGATTTGAATTTGAATGTTCTCGAATTTATTTCTATATTTGTTTATCACTTAATCAATTAATACATCATTCAGAACATCAGAACATGGTTTGTGAATGAACTGACTTTTTTAGTTTACATAATTTTTCTCATTCTCAGCCAAACTTTCAGTTTGTATGAGAATCGCTGAAAACCGAACAGGTAAAATTTTGGTAACTGAGAATTTAAATGTAACCTTGAGATTTAACTCTTTTGTGTCAACTCTTGCTATCTTTCCCTTCGGAACAATTCATGTACTTTGCATATTGTTCAACAAATTTGAAGGTGAAACCAGTCTAAGCGAACAAGAACTCATTTTACCTAATATTTTGGAATTTCAGAAATCTTTTCAGTTCGAGACCTCTTTCTGTTGGAACTTTTAAGATATTTGTGCATTAAATTTTACATAGGGGTAGTTAATAGTATTATATTCGTCATTTCTGGAACTTGATCCCAAATGCAAAATAATTTGGATAAAAATTTCGAAATTTACCAATAACATAACAGGCACACAATTTTCTTCATAACTCTGTATTGAATTTGAAGTAGCTCAGTTAAAAAAATAAATAGTTAGGATATCATACGCCGTTATGTGATCATTTTATGAGGAAAAATACTCAAGTCATTTATGATCGACTCGAAATTAAATTCAATACCTACTATATTTAATATTATAGTTCTGATTGTATTGATTAAAATGAATGAAAAGGAAGATTCAAATAAAAATAATAATATGATTAGAATAATATTGCTACGTTGAAGTTGTGATAAGATGAAAAAACCCTGAAGTGTAGATACAAAAGATAATATAAATAGTATGATTCCCACTGAAACAAATGAATGTAAATCATATCTGATTAACATACATCGTTAATGAAATTCTTTGAATAAATTACAATAAACAAAATTAATCAAGTAAAACTGGAAATTAAGGAGAACAATTTATAACGTTGCCGAATTCTCGAATTTCAAAAGCTAACATGTATATTAGTTTCCTTCATTATTATAAGAGTATAACAGCTGTTTATTCGTGAACATTGGCTGCTAAATATAACTGTATAATATCCGGTATAGGGTGGGCAGAAGTTCAACTATATCTCGGAGCTATATTTAGTGGATATAAATGTTCGAACTGAAAGAAATTGAATGAACTCGTACCTACCTAGGGAGATTCTAATCAAGGAACCTGGTTTATTAATTCTAAACTTTCACCTTCGGATGTTTAATTGTATGTAGTAACTGTGTGCAGTAAATCTCATATTTATATTATGTGCATATAAAAAGTATTTAAGCAATAAAGTGTTTCCAGGAGCTTAAATATGTTCGTTCCTTAAATGATTAATAGATTTTAATGATTAGTATCACCTTAAAATTCCAGATCCCTTTATTATGGGTGATTCATTACGAAAATCAAAACTGCGAACAGCGAAAACGCATATCTATCGAATTATAAAATTTTCAGAAACATAGCTTGTTGATGTAACTATATGAATTTGTTATCCAAGTTTGGCAATGTGCAACAAAACGCCCTATGACCTGACCGTCCGAAGGAGGTTTATGTGTGTGCATATATTGATATGAATTTATATTTATTTTGCGTTCTAGTTAATTGAAGGTTTGATATTAAATCACGCAACAAATTAATAGTTATTTTTGTATCTAGTGCGCGAAATGCTACTTTGGTGATCGAGAACTGATTTTATTAACGAGGCGCAGCCGAGTTAAAAAAATAGTCGAGATCACCAAAGTATTTCGCGCATGAGATGCAAACAAAATTTTTTCTACAAACGCCAAAAATATTGTTCTAAAATAAGTAACATGCATAGCTTAATATGAAAAATAGTATTGAACTGGCTTAAAATGTTTTTCCAAATCAAGTAAATACTGTAACTATGAAAATAAAATGGCATTTGTTTGTTTGATTGAGGAACATAAAGGTTAAAATATAAAAACTCCATATAGTTTACATGCAGTGTGCGAAGTAAGTACTTCGCACACTACTTCGCGCACGGTGTCATGGTAACGAAGGAAAATGAAAAAAAGGGTCACTTCGCATATTGTTTTCAATGCGCGAACCTTGTCATTTTTTGACGTTTGTAGAAAAAAAATCTTTGAACTTTGAGTTGCCTAGCTTCAATTATATCTCTTAAAATTTAGACTCCTCAGGCTTAATTCTACTCCTCAAATTTAGAATTGTAATTTTGTTTTAAATAACAATAATAATATCACTCGAATTATAACTTTAAATTTAAAATAATATGATTTAATTTTCAGAAAACATTAAAATTATTTCTATGACTAACCTATTTCATATTTCTACTTCCTTCTTGCAGTTATTGCTTATTTCTGTTTTATACTTTAGAACGATGAATATGTTTATTTATGGAAACTTGATATACGCCGTAATAACAATTACCTTTCCTTCACTTAATCAAGATTTCAATTTAAATAATTTCGGTGGTTTTTTTAGTATTGATTGTCCTCGACGGAATATTGCCTCTTTTTTAAAAATAAATTTCTTAATGTTTTTTTTGTAAGTTTCCATATTTTTTTCCATTCAGGGAGCTGAAACGCACTACTAATTCAATTTATCACTGCTTGATTTTCAGATATCTATGACTGACAATATTTTTTGAAAAATGAGGCTCACTTGAATTTTGATATCGTATTGGAAAATTGACTCATATTCTATTTTACATTTTGATATAGGATTAATATACATTCTTTAATTTCTACACAAATCAATTCATATAAAATAAATTCAGTAGCCTTTCATATAACTCAAATCTACAAAGATCCTCCATACTTTCATTAACTATAATTCTCCTGATGATTAATATTCAAATTATTTGTTGCTACAATTTGGAATTTAATTTAAGGTTGATATAAAAAAAATTATAAAAACTCAAAGAGGCTGTCGATGTTGATATATTTTTTAAAAGAATTGGACAAATTGGTATCGTTTTCAATGAATACCTACCCAGTGGCTAGGTCATTGAGGGTGTTCTTGGCGTATTCCTCATAACACTTCTCGAAACATTGAATAGCTTCATTTTTCATTTCTTTACCAGTTTTATTATATGTACTTCCACAGATGTATACAATAATTGTTCACATCTTCACTACAAGAAGCACAATAAAAAACAATAAATTTCACCAGATGTTTAAATATAGAGACGAAATTTTAAAAGCATTAGGATTTAGGGGCAATAAATGTTGTCCGTTAAGTATAGAATTTATAATGGGATCTTTTTTTATGGTTGTAATTCAATTTTTTCTTGAAAAATAATTTATTTCAAAACGATCGATTTATAATATAGATAAAATATATCGGTTATAATAGTGGAAACTGTTCATATTCAATTGTTTTATGTGGGAGTTAAAAAAGGTCTAGTCGTATATGAGAAAAGTTTACTCTATGTATCTGTAGTAAATAAGACTATCTTTCAGGTAGAAATTTTGGAACCAATGAAACGTATACACGTTTATTACTCAGTAGTTTATAGGCACATTTACTCAACCGACAGTGAAAAATCGATCTTGAAAAAAACACATTCAAGCCTAAAATATAAAAAGCTGCAAGGATAGATATTTATGATAATATAAGAACAGTCAACAAGTTGAAATGAAAATGTAAAAATTATTTTAATTTACAATAAAATATTTCACAGAGTCACAAGAGTTGATATTTTTTTAAATATATTGATCTCTATGTAGACCTTTTCTAATTTTTCGAATAAAAACTTTAACGAGACGAAAAAACGAGACTCTCATGTTGCGTTGTATGCATACAACGCAACCAGAGAGTCTCGTTTTTGGTTTCGTTGAAGTTTTTATTCGAAAAATTACAAAAGGTCTACATAGAGATCAATATATTTTGAAGAATATCAACTCTTGTAACTATCTGTGAAATATTTTATTGTAAATTAAAATAATTTTTACATTTTTTGTTGTGGTCTCGGCATCGACTTTAACATTTTTCAAAAGGTCTCGTCTCGTCTCGCTTTCCCGAGACGAGAACGAGACGAGACGAGAAAAATCTCGCTCTCGTGTGAAGCCCGAAAACTACGAATAAATTCTATACTGGTTTCAGGTTTTTATATACTATTCCCTGCTCTATATATTCCAAATAATTTCATTATATTGACGATGATATTCGGCTGCACTATACAAATTATTATCTCTAGTTTAGGTTCATTTCCATTACCGGAATTGCGAACTATCGTCATATCTCCGCAATAATTCACCCCAATTCTCCCGCCGATAACAAATCGCTCCTCAATGAAAAATCCATAAATAATAAATAATTCACACCACGCACAATGGAAAATTAATTACAAGAGAGACGGAAATCGCGCCTGGAGTCACCGACGAAAGGAACCGCACAAATGAAAACAAATGAATTTCGTGAAAAATCATCAATCATTCCTAACAGGAAAATGATGGGAAGTTACCACGGCCTCTTTGTGTCCGGCTACCGTAATTTCGCGACTCCAAGGTGTTACCTGAAATTATCGAATGTTATTAATGAACCCGAGATTGAACTGTAATTAGATTTACAGGGAAATAATAGCTGCCGTACTGTGCGGGAAAGATCATTAATAATCATTCGAGGAACGATGGGGAGAGCTGAGAGATGGAGGTCCCATAGACGGAGGGATACTGTTATGATTCAGCTTCGCTGATGATTTTTTGTTCGGGAAACAACGGTTGACCCAACAAGGTCTGTAACTTATACAGGGTGAGTCTTTAAGTTATACAGGGTGATGAGATGATGAGATTAAATATAAAATACATTTTCCACTTATTTTTTCATTATTTTATACAATAGACAGAAAAGCATGTGCCTATGGGATATGATAGCCCTACGTAAGGGTCCTGTAGCGGTCTTCGAACATCTGAAGTTCCGAATAATGATCGCTTGGATTGGCCGGACTTGGTTTTGAGAGAGACCCTCCTGGCCTTAAGAGCAACGACATTTTCAAATATTGAAGGGGTTTCTAAGAACAAGAGTGAATATCTTTGAAAACTAACGGAAGCGATTCATCTTCAAGAGATTGATGCGGCTAAAGTGGAGTAATTTGTAGGAGGGGACTTTTGAAAGGTTATGTATTATTTTTAATTTGATCGTTTTTCTCCTCTTGTCTATTCATTTTCAGGTACCTTGGAGAAACCTCTTCGTTTTTTGACCAAGGAATCCATATTGAAGAAGGAAATGTCCATCAATATTTTTAATTTCAGCTACTTTTGTAAACAAATAATTCAATTTTTATAAATCACAACAAGGTTTTTCTGTTGAGGTTTTTCCCTAAGCTCTTGAATCATACGTCGAATTGTATGGTGCCCCGTTACACTAACCTCTGCTAACACATCTGAACCTCTGTTGTGTGTACATATACAGGGTGATTCACGAATACCGTTCGTTAAAATATTTAAAAGAAAGACTCGGTTTCACCAGAAATGATACCAACTTTCGTTTTTCAAATGTAACACCCAGTTTTTTCATTGCTAGTCAGATTACCCATTGAATTCTACATTTTGATAATGTGTCACTTACATATTATTCTCAGAAAATTCGTGTGAAACCTGAGAAAATCATTTAAATCTTCCCAAATAGGGCTTCATTTCAATGTTGATGACTTTTGTAGATTTTTGCATGAAAATTCCTAATTTTCTACTTCTACCAGAAGAGATACCAATGATTCTCCTTCGTTAATTGAAAATTCATTTGAATTTACAGGGTGTTTCTATCCCCATATCAAAGTCATTCATGAAAAAAACCTCACAACTCATTTTTTCGAATGAGAACCCTTTTTTGGGCGTATGTTCTGGGGAACATCGCGTTATCATTTTGCCCAAATGTCTGTAACTTTAGAATTTTTTGCCGTAAATGGTCTCAAACGATTCGGGTCGACTCCCTGATGAAGAATTCGAGCTCAAATTTCATTCTGTCCGCTCGACAGTCCGTTGCCACGATAACTTGAGACCGGAAAGAGATAGCGACTTGAAATTTTTCGAATATTATTTCCTCGATAACTCAAACAATATGTTATAAATTTTTAAAAATAACGAAAAAAAAATTGGTTCATTCAATTTTATTGGCCAGCTGTAATCTACATTAAAAAATAGTGTATTTTGTATAATACATACAACTGCCTTACTTACCGAATATCTCGGGAAATGAGCATTTTAGAGCTGTTGTAATTATAAAAAATACACAGATACAGGCAAATTGAAAAATAAATTATTTTTGGCGAGCTGTTCAGGTGAACAGAGTGACTATCAATTCATGCAAATATTTACTGATCGAATTGAAGCACCGTAGTTGGTTGAAAAATAACGACACGAAGACTCATGAAAAATTTTAAGAGGACCGCATGACTAGAAAATCAAGAAAATATTAAAAAAAAACTCTGAAATATCGATATCGCCGAAATTTCGCGAGAGCTTTCAAAACCTTATTTCACAGTAAAGTTCTAGATTTAAACTCGACAAAATCTATATTATAGAAGATATGAGGGAAATATAAAAAAAATCGCAAAAAGTGGGAAAGCACTGTGAACAGGAGCTTTGAAGCTCTTGTTCAAACATTGACAAATCATATCTCAATGTTAGGGTAGAACTACATCATGAAACAAACTAATTTTAAAAAATTGGTTCAAGCACTGACTGGAAGTCAGAAGCTTTTGCGCTTATGTTCTCTTGTCCATTCTCCTGTATTGGACACTCTTAATCTAATTTACCATGGTGAATTCGATTAAGAGTGTCCAATACAGGAGAATCGACAAGAGAACATACGCGCAAAAGCTTCGGACTTCACGTCAGTGCTTAAACCAATTTTTTTTTCGATGATTTTTTAAAAATATAAGTATATATTTCCATCATCATATGAATTATCCACGGGCGTTATATTATCACCCAAAAAGTATAATATCATATAATCCTCATAATTCAACGATATCTGAGGTTATTTCATTGGTCATTATGCTTTCAATCATACTATGTTTTCCAGAACAGGAGGGGTATTTTATATCAGGAGTAAGGAACCAGAAATAAATTTGACATGTCTCTTATAGGAAAATAAGATGACATGTATGAACACAGATCATGTAATAATTCATAAATAATTTTCTGTTGATTAGTTTTATCTAGTCACCCCAATTTTTCATAATTTATTATTTATTCTTCACTTGAAAAGCAAGAATCGCGAAGACGAATGGAAAAATTATACATTCCACATCATAACCTCGGTGTGTCAGGAACAAAGAGGGAGAGGCTCAAGGTAATCTCGTTTTCCCGTCAACGTTGACATTTCCTGCTTTCGCGCTCTTCCGGGGATTATAATCACGACGTTCGGGTAACGTTAATTAAAATTTTGGATGAGCGGAACAGGAATACAATAAGACTTATTCCAGTCTCGCACATTCAGGGGCGCCTTAAAGAGGAGAGGTTAGGGATAGAAAACTCATGGTATTTTGCCCAGATGTCTGCTATTTTCGGATTTTGCGGCGAAAATAGTCTCATATTGTATTTAGACTGATGAAAAATCCGTAGCCAAAATTATGTTCGTATTTTTCAACATGGTAACTTTCGAAAGAAGGAACAGAGACTTTAAAATTCAAGGGTAGGTTTGGTGTCGAAATTCACCAGTCGAGTTCGGGGCAAATTGGTATTGGAGATATACCTACGCATTTGAAATTTTATTTTCTCTATTTCAGTATCGTAATGAGTCCATTCCAGCACTGAAAACAGTGCTGGAATGAACTCATTCCCGCATTGTTTCTAGTTATATTTTTCGTTTTGTGGTAGTCAGTACTGACATTCGATCCTATCAAATTTCAACACAAGTCAATTGACAATACAATATAATCTGGATATAGTGAAATAATTGATGAGGAATTTTCATTAAAAAATATGGTTCTAGAGATTTCCTCTTGCTAATTTTGAATCATTCATGCTATTAGGAAACTGTTTTAAATCTGATCTCCATGCCCTACGTACGTTTCAAATTCAAATTCCGTAATCTGTCAACTTTCGTAACAGTCACACCAACTACCAAGATACAATGCAAAACTCACTAGGATGTATAATCCGAATTTTTCATTAAATTTCAACAGTCTTTTACAAAACTTGTCTGAAATAGAGAAAATATCGTCTAATACTCGTTGCAGAAGCCAATTCCAACACTCATGCGTTCGAAAACTCGCTCCTTCGTCGCTCGTCTTCGAATTTTGCATTCGTGTTTTGATAGGAGCCCATTCTGCAACTTGTTTTAGAATATACTATTCCGAAACTCCACTTATAGTATTTATTTATTGAATAGAAATTTCTTTTCTATATGATACAAACAATCTTCGGTGAGTAACATGAACAGCCCTTAATATTCATGGTTTTTAAATGAATGCACAGGATGGTTTCGGAGTTACGAAAAAAACATTTTGTTTAATCACAAATTTCAAATTCAAATTTTTTTAAGATGCAGTTATACCATAAATATCCATTGGTATCATTTTCAACTCTAACAAGCTAATACTTTCGGAGATATGATTATTCGAAATTTCAGTAATGAATCGTACTTCTATGTTTTCACAGAATGGTTTACTTAATTATTCTATCTATAAATTATTATATGATATGTGTTCTTACATGTCATCTTATTTTCATACGAGAGATAAATGTCAAAATTATTTCTGGATCGTTATTCTTGATATAAAATACACCTCCTGTTCTAGAAAACAAAGTATGATTAAATGCAAAATGACCAATGAAATAACCTCAGCTATCGTAGAATTATGAGGATGATATGATATTGTACTTTCAAGGTGATAATATAATGCCCGTGGATAATCCATATGATGATGGAAATATATTCTTTGGTAATATACATAATTAAATTGGGTTCAGATATCTCCAGTAAACACAAAACAATATTGTCTGAGTTTCAATTGATATAATATAATTTTCAGAGTAGATTTGAGGAATGAATATCTCGGATAAGTTCGTTATTGGGGAGAATCGGTCTGTTTGAATGTAATTTCTTTCATGATGCAGTTCTATCGTAAGAATCCATTTATATCATTTCCATAGACCAATAATTTCGGAGATATGATTTGTCAAAGTTTGAACAAGAGCGCCAAAGCTCCTGTCGACAGGGCTTGAACCAATTTTTTTCTATACAGGGTGTCCCAAAAATACCACGCGAAAGTGACACTGGAGATAGATTGGCATTAGGTCTATCAGATAGCATCAACATGACCTCAGTAAAAGTCCGCTGGTTTTCGAGATATCACCACTTTTGTGTATTTTTTAAAAATCTCCAGTTTTCATGGTATATCGATACGGAGCTCGTGTCTAATTAAATCGGGGTCGCTGATCACGAATATGCAATTAGTTTTTTCCTAAGTGGCGTACTTAAAGAAAATTTTCACTTAGAGTGAAAAAATGGACGAAAATAGGTCAATTTTGGAAGTTCACACCGCCCAAAAAAATCGGAGTAAGGTGTTGTTGATTTTTGCCGTCATATATGGATCCTTTATCTACTGAATAATCCAAACAGAAAATGTCCAGGCCGTACTATTCGGAAATTATGATTTTTTTCCCAAGGGTCTGTTTTTCGGAAAACTCATTTCGCGGTATTTCCGCGGAAAATTCTCTAATGAAAAATCCGATCATATATTCGTAATCTACGGCCCCGAATTAGTAAATGACGTAATTTGCATCGAAATCGGAGACCGGTCGAATTTTAACAATTTTTTAATACATTAGCCTTAAAAAAATCCCATTTTTCGAGAAAAATTTTTTGACGCAAAACTATAAAACGGGTACTTATTCCTATAGATTCGGGGCCGTAGATTCCGAATCTACCATCAGATATTTATTACAAAAATTTTCCGAGGAAATATCGCGGAAAGAATTTTCCGGAAAATAGACCCTCGGGAAAAAAATCATAATTTCCGAAGCGTACGACCTGGACATTTATTGTTCAGATTATTCGATAGATAAAGGATCCAAATATGACGTAAAAAATCAAGAACACCCTACTCCGATTTTTTTGGGCGGTGGAAAGTTCCAAAATTGACCTATTTTCGTCAATTTTTTCACTTTAAGTGAAAATTTTCCCAAAGTACGTCACTTAGGGAAAAACTAATTACATATTCGTTATCAGCGACCTTGATTTAATTAGACACGAGCTCCGTTTCGATATACCATGAAAAAAATTTTTTGGGTCGGCACTTAGAAATATTTTTGACCCGGAATCGGAGGAAAATTCTTCTTTCCCGTCCCAAATCTATGGTTTTCACATCTCAATAACCAAATTTTCCCCGATTATTGGTCGGTGGACGACCTTTAGATTTATGTATCTATTTTTTCTGTATCTCTATCCGTTCGGAAAATATTAGGTAATGAGCGAATCCGTCAAACGCCAAAAAGTTTTCTCTAGTATCCAACACATACAAAAATCTACAATTTTCCGATTAAGTCGACGCGGCTTTCGTTATTCACTAAATCGGGCACGCAGATCACGAATTTGTAATTAGATTTTCCGTATCTCGAATAGTTTCGGAGCAATGGCGAAAAAAGTCGCAATTTCTGGCTCTACCTCCGGAAAATGGACTAATCAGTCGGATTTTTCGCCATATTACCAAAATTAATCGAGATACGGAAAAACTAATTACAGACTCGGAATCTACGCCCTCGATTTAGTGAATAGCCAAAGCCGTGGCGATCTAATCGGAAAATTCTAGATTTTTGTATGGGTTAGAATCTAGACAAAGGACTCACAGCTCTGGCAATGTGTTAGTTGTTGTATGCATTTTATCAATATTTCACAGGAAATAGGTCATAAATACTTCTACAAGGGTTGAAAAGTATTACAAGATATTTTACTTACAATTATCTTTTCCTGGAAAATATTAATTTCAAGGGTGAGACCACCCATGCAAAAATAAACCAGTTAACCCAAAACATTTAAGTTTTACAAGCGAGCTGCTTTGTTTAGAAATACAAATGAGCGCTTCCCAACATGTGAATTCATGGGACGCAACAGTGGTGATATCTCGAAAACCAGCGGACTTTTACTGAGGTCGTGTTGATGCTATCTGATAGACCTAATGCCAATCTATCTCCAGTGTCACTTTCGCGTGGTATTTTTGGGACACCCTGTATGTAGTTTTCACCTCTATAGGTAGGTGTATTACCTGTTTCTCTTAATTTACAATTAATCTTCGTGTAGAAAGACCTCGCATTAGTGGTGCCACATAAATGTGAGAATAAGATTTATTCAGGGAATTAAAAATTGATGTATTTTTATCACTTGGGACTATTTTGTACAATGTCAACATAGATATATCATTTTTTTATCCTCGACAAAGTTTGCTCTGAATGATTCATGGTTTTTAGATATAGCGAATAAATAGGTCTTTCGTCCCTTTGCCAAGTCGGATAAGATTTTTATTTTTACCACAGTCATCCGATACCGATAATAGATCTTGCCCCATTTTCCCAACATTCCTTAGCACCTGCCGGTCTCACGATTATTATCGTTGTTAGGTTAGTTTCCTGGCTTTATTTTATACATAACAAAATAGTGATGAACGTTGTCACGAATCTGTTCGTCAAAATATATCGTGCATAGCGAAACTTTGTCATTATATTAGTTATTTTTGAATTATTCCGGCTATTTACCCAAATTGCAGGAGAGTATTCTGTGATTTTTCAATTTGTACCAATGATAAAATGAGCTTGTAAAATATCTTCTATGCCAAGGTAATCTTGTCATTTCGTGTATCATCTCCAAATATATAGATTCCGTATTCAAATTTGCCAAAGTGATAGATTTCAAATGCTCTAAAACTTTGAGCCTTATCCTAAAGGTCGC
This sequence comes from Halyzia sedecimguttata, assembly GCA_937662695.2. Lineage (NCBI taxonomy): Eukaryota > Metazoa > Arthropoda > Insecta > Coleoptera > Coccinellidae > Halyzia > Halyzia sedecimguttata. The sequence goes on from OW569418.2 coordinate 59,011,972, forward strand.
ACAGGTTGCATTTTTCTCGTAGACAGTAAGTGTTAATAAAAAAATAAGTCGAACAAAATTGTACATCTTACAATTGTTCACAAAAATTGCCACAATACCTTTTTGCCTACGATTCACCGATAGATTTCAGTAACGAGACAATCGTATATTATGATTACAGAAATTTTAATCCTGATATAATAATGTATTTTATTGGAATTAAAATACGCCCCCCATCAGAGCTGTCGATATCATCGCCATCCACAGATCGCCTTTCAGTTCCAGAGTTCTGATGAACTCCCAGTATCTGGGATGGCTTCAAGGAGGCTACGTCTTCGCTTCTGCATTTCTTGCCCAAAGCATTCCTTAGGTTGGTTTGAGATGGCGAGGCATTCCGTAGTTAGGTGATCAGGAGTTTCATCCTCTTCCCAACAGAGTCTGCATTCGTCAATTTCTGCTAGCTCTAATCTCATGATATTCTCCCTAAGGCCACAGTGCCCTGTGAGAAAATCAGTGAGGAGATGCAGCGTGTTCTTACTGAGGTCCATATATTTCTTGGATCTGACAATGTCAAAGTTCCGGAGGAATATTTTGGAGTGGTACATTCCGGTGAGAGATCTCCAGAAAATACCTCTAAGTTTCTTCTTTCATCCGATATTCACTTTTGTAAGTGTATCTAGGTGTGTTGGCCTCCTCATTTCCTTTAATTCCCACGTGACCAGGAATCCTGACCTAGGAGACCCTGTTGTTCTTGCCAGCTTCATTGAGTTTTCTTCGGTACTCCTATATTAGCTTCGACTCGATAACATGGGAGCTCGGAGCTTTAATAGCAGCTTGATTGTCCGAGTGGATTGCTATATCACATCTCTGATAGTTTCTTTCCATTTTTCGATTTCAAGTATTTCTGCCTGAAAGACGCTCGGATAGCAGCCCAGCGATGGTGAGCATTTGGTGCCTGGCCCATATACTACAGCGCCAGCTTCTGTAGTGGGTTTTGAACCATCTGTGTACCAATTAATGGCATTTCTTTCACGAACTTGGGTGGTGGATTCCCTATCCCAGCCTTTTTTCCTACCGAGCATCGTAGTGGAGTTCTTTTCGATGCTTACTTTCTTAATCATTTCGTCACTAGGAAGATTGGCTGATGAAATGTACTTGGTAAGAGAGGACCAGACTTTCTGGCTTTTAATACTCGCATTACCTGCTCCTTTCCTAGATATTCTGAGAATGGCTTAGTGTGCCATTTTGTTTATCACTGGATGAACAGTGAGATTTGTGATAATCTCAATTGCCCTGGTAGATCCAGTTCCAATAACTCCAGTGATACACTCACATGCCAGTCTCTGTACTTTGTCGAAAATATTCCTCGTGCTATTCTGGCTTGTTTTTGTGTACCAGACTACTGCCCCATACGAGGTTATATAGATCTCACAATCGTGACGTACATCCATCGCAGTATCTTAGGGCTACAGCCCCAAGTCTTTCCGGCTAGATTCCTAAACGCCATTAAAGCCTTCATTGCTTTGCTAGCAGTGATTTCAGCATGCCTATCCCAAGGAAGTTTACTACCTAGTGTTACTCCTAGATATTTAACTTCAGAATTCCATTCTATAATATGTCCGTTTAAAAAGAGGGATCTTACGGCTGTAAGTTTCTTTCTCCAAGTTAAAAGAATCACTGTAGTCTTGTTCGGGTTTATACTCAGCCCCACTGACAGGCACCACTGCTCGATAATTCTAAGGCCCTTCTGTAGTACGTCACACAAGGTGCCCTTGAATTTACCTCTGACCATTAGGACTATGTCATCGGCATAGCCTATACACCAGAAGCCGAGCTCCGTTTGCCTGTGGAGGAGCCTCGTATACTAATAGGCTTCCAAGAAGGGAAGACGTAACTCCTCCTTGAGGTATTCGTCGAGTGGCTTTGACAGAAGTGGTCTCATGGCCCACCAGTGCCTGGCCTATCCTCGTCAACAACAGCTCATCCATTTTATAATGGTTCTATTCACTCATCGCCTTTCAAGTGCTTCTTTAATAGACACATGTGCTGTTATCTTTGTATATTTTAAGTTATAGAGGAAATAACGAGAAAATTTCAAATGGGTATACGACTATTTCATAACGTTTTGGAATTGGCCATATTTGCTTGAATTTGTTGAAAAAGGAGTTGGAACTTGGAAATTTCTATGCAATGTGAAACCATGTTACTATGTTCTTCAAACACTGTCAATGTGACAGTGGGATAGTTATCCACAAAATAATTGTGAAAATTTTAGTTTAGTGTCTGACCAAGGAGTCTTCGAAACGTTACTAAATAGTTTTTTTATCGTTTATGTTGTTTCGTTGTTGTTTGTTAGGCAACATTGTTCGATAAATTGCTTCTGATAAATATCTTGTGTTTCTAACACAGAAGCTATTCACAAAATATATTTTTTTATTTTATAGATATCTTTCAGAGTTTGGGAGTGAAAACTTAGAAAGGATCCATTTAATAACCATTATATTCATTTTAAAATTTAAATTCGGTTGATGTCCAATGCATTCTTTCACGTGTTAACTCTAAAAATACTGCTTCGAGTCTCATTCTGTATTTCGTGTTTGAGGGGTGATTAGAAAATACGCACTACGTCAGTATTTTTCCTAATTTTTTTTTAACTAACTATAGAGATTTAATTCAGTTCACCAATTTTCGAGTTATTGGGAAAAATTCCAGGCGGCTATAACTCCAGCACCACTCGGTGAATTCGGCCATAAATATTTCATCAATTTCTCCAAATTATATTCCAATTTGAAGTACTCAAGCTCTGAAGAAACAAATTTACATCATCGAAAAATTTCCTACGAAAATATCACCAAACTAGCGTGAATTCCCCTTCAATCTCTCCAGACTGCCATGATTCACTCCGTCCCCCTTAAAACTCGATGAAACAAGGGACAAAAAGCGGCAGATAATGTCCAATTTAGGCCCGAATCCACCAAGAGTTGTCGATTCCCCGCAAACCCCATCTCGAATCAGTGAATGAAACGAGGGTGTTCGGCGTCTCTGAGAGCGTGACGCAAGACGTCGGCATAATGGTACGTCCCCAGGTTCGATTCCGCATATTGTCCCTCCTTTGTCATCCGGGATGCCGACCGAGATCCGTAGAGATAGAGGAAGCCGTGGGCGGCTTATTTTGGTTCTTTTCTCCGGGAATTTTAATGAGATCATCCGATTCGAAACGGTTTTTCGGCGCGTAAGAAGGACCATCGGGAGTTTGGGATGCGACGTGGAGTGAGGATGATTTATTAGGGGGGATACGTTCGATAAGGGATTGGAAAAAATGGTTAATTAGAGACGGCATGGATAATGCGACATGTGTTTGCTTTCTGTGTGGTGAAATTTTGGAAGATGGACCGCATAATTCCATATTTTACAGATATAAGACACCACGCTAGTGACGACACTCTTCTCCACTAGATAATTATTATTGGTCCAGTCAAATTAGCGATCAACCTCGGAATGAGAGATAATGAGTTAAATATCCAAAAATATAACTTCTTTTGGACGTTCTTAAACCTCCGTCAGTCGCAAAAATGAGATGAACGAGTTCAGGCGCAATGAGCTTGATAGGCACATGTTCTAAAAATGTTGTACATAATTGAGTAGAGAATAGTAGGTATATTCTAAAACAAGTTGCAGAATGGGCTGATATTCAAACACGAATGCGAAATTCGAAAACGATCGACGAAGGAGCGAGTTTTCGTACGCATGAGTGTTGGAATTGCCTTCTGCAACGAGTATGAGACGATATTTTCTCTATTTCAGGCAAGTTTTGTAAAATACTGTTGAAATTTAATGAAAAAGTAGGATTATACATCCTAGTGACTTTTGTATTGTATCTTGGCAGTTGTATCTTGGCAGGTGTGACTGTTACGAAAGTTGACAGATCACGGAATTCGAATTGTACGTAAAGCATGGAGATCCGATTTAACAGTTTCCTACTATCATGAATGATTCAAAATTAGCAAGAAGGAAATCTCTAGTACCTTATTTTTTAATGAAAATTAAACCTTTCCTCTCAACAATTATTCCACTGCCAGAATAGTCTCCAACCATTCCACCTTAATATCATAGTGTTGGGCCCTAATTTGCGCCACACTTCATTATTGTTCTCATAATTTATGTCAATTTTTTAAACTTCAATTCTCCATGTAATGTGAGTATCCATTTTGAATCCAAGTTTTTTCATTGTTACCTCCATATTTTTCAAAATTGTAATTATTGTTCTTTACTGTTTTCAGTTTAATTCCTGTATTACTTCAACTGATGATGAGCATCTCTATGCTCGAAAGCATGTTTTTGAATTTTGTGTCACGTAATCTCTGGCAAGGTTTCTTGTTATAATTGCGTTGACATACCTCCCCTCAACATTGGGCTGAAATATATATTGTGGAGATGACTTTGAGTTTTACTGAATTTCTGTGACATTGAAACTCCACTTTGAGCTTGGACTACTTCCTCCAAATGAATTATTTCATCTTTTCCAGATTATTTTATATTGACAATGATTGACGTGTGTTGAAATTTGATAGGATCGAATGTCAGTGCTGACTACCACAAAACGACAAATATAACTGGAAAAAATGTGGGAATGAGTTCATTCCAGCAAATCTGATCCAATAAGCACTCGGTGATTACTTGTAGAATGCCGACCCAATGATTTTCGCGGAATTTCGTGAATATCGTATCCTCGAGTATTACTCTATGCGTTTTTTTTTTTTCGTATTTTAATTTCATTAGAACACTTGTCAGGATTAAACATTCTGTGGTCATAGATTTTCTCGTTACTGAAGTCCGTCGATGGTATGAAATGTATTCATATATTATAAAAGCTGAGAAAACGGTTTGCATATATCCTTGCTAAATACGATTAAGAGTGTCAAATAGAGGTGAGTGAAGAATAGAACATGCAGGCAAAAGCTCCTGACTTCACGTCAGTGCCTTAACCAATTTTTTCCATTAACTCAATAGTTTATATACGATTCACACTTCAATTTAAACTAAATTAGTGTAAATTTCAAGTTCAAATTTTCAAAGTTGATTCGGGACCTAAATATCTCAGTTGAGTTCGTTATTGGGCAAAATCAGCCATGTGGTTTCGGAGTAACAAAAACAAATATATTTTACATTATAAATTTTGAATTAAATTTTTTCTAAGATGCAGTTTCACAATAAGAATCCACCGATATTATACTCAACTGTAACAAGTTAATACTTTCGGAGATATGATTTTTCAAAATTTAAATAATACATCGTACTTCTATGTTTTCACAGAATGCGAATTCTATATGTCTGTGTTCTATCTGTTTGCAGTAACTGTCGTTTGGTCCACTTTGAAAGATAAACGTCATTAATGTCAAACGAAACTGAAAGTGTATTTCTGGAGAGTATGGTTGATGTAAGCATGTAACCAATTTGAAATTTGGATTCGCTAAGTTCATAGGCAGAGTTTTTTAGTTAGTGTGTTGAAATGAATGATGCAAGGATGTCGAGCATAATTTACGAGTCATTATCTAATTATGGAAGATTTAGAACGGGATTTCCAACTAATGTACATGTAGTTATTCCGTAGTTACACTATTTAAGATTTCCTACGTAAGTATTCTGGTTTGAGTTATCTCTGGACTGATTACATTAGATTTGTTTCCTGAATAAAACTTGCTAATTAATTTACTCAATTTTTCAAAATGACTCCTGATTGTTTTGAAACAATTGTAGCCAAAATTGGACCGTCATATAAAGATAAGATGCAAAGGATTTCAATTTCTTTCATGATGTAGTTCTATCATAATAATCCTTGATATCATTTCCAACTCTGAGAAACCAATACTTTCGGAGGTATGATTTGTCAAAGATTGAACAAGAGCGCCAAAGCTCCTGTCCACAGGGCTTTGCCACTTTTTGGCACTCTTGTTCCTCGGAACAGAGTGCTTATCAATTTGCCCAAATGTCTGTAGTTTTCGAATTTTTCGATGAAAATGGTCTTAAACGATTTGGTTCGACTCACTGATCAAGAATCCGTGGTCGAAATTCATTCTGTCCGGCCGGCCGTTGGCACGATAACTCTCGAACGGAATGAGCTAAACAGTTGAAATTTTCAGAGTAGGTTTGGGAGATAAATATCTCGGCTAAGTTCGTTATTGGGCAAAATCGGACAGATGGTTTCAGAGTATCAAAAAAAAAATTTTTTTTTACATAACAAATTCCAAATAAAATTTTTTTCAATATGCAGTTTTACCATAAGAATCCATTGATATCAGTTTCAACTCTAACAAGCTAATACTTTCGGAGATATGATTCTTCAAAATTTCAATAATAAATCGTATTTCTACGTTTTCACAGAATGATATAATTATTCTATGCATAAATTGTTATAATGTCAACATATTTTCCTGAGACATGACTTTATCTGATTCATTTCAACAATCGTAGAATTATGAGAATTTTAATATGATATCATACTTTTTGTTGGTTGATATTTTCATGCCCATGTTCAATCAATATGAGGATGGGAATGGTAATGGTAAGTTAATAATATTGTGTTCAGAATATCTCCAGTAAAAAACAAAACTGGAATATTGGTTTATTGGAGTGGATTCGAGGAAAGAATATATATTATCGTTCATCAAAGAATTGAGGAATGAATATCTCGGATGAGTTCGTTGTTGGGTAGAATTTGTCTATTGGTTTTGGATCGAATAGTTTTGGCACTCTTGTTGAATTTATATTCTTCTATGATGTTGAATTCAGTTTATGCTAAGATGAAGTTCTTTCATAAGAATCCTTTGATATAATTCCCAACTCTGAGAAACCAATACTTTCGGAGATATAATTTGTCTGTTTGAACAAGAGCGCCAGAAAGCTCCTTCCACAGGGCTTGAACCAATTTTTTAATCTGTAATTTCTATACAACCATTCCAAAATGATCCAAGAGACTCTCATTTTTTTCCCAAACGCTATAATTAAATCTTTCAATCATCCAATTATCCTAATTTTTCGAAACACCCAAATACCAAAACAAAAAATTATAATTTCCAAGACGGATTTACACGTCAACAGTATCTCCATTCAACCGCCACCAAACGATGAAAAATACCGCTTTAATTTCGGCGTAATTCAGAAAAACTTCCCTCCAGAAAGGAAACCTTTCAAATCCTACGACACCCGTTTAATCACCTCACAAAACACGAATTAATTATTGCTATATGTGCATTAGCGCCGCCGTTATGATTAAATAAAAATATTCCGTGTGATCCAGCGACTGCTCGTGCGGACGCGCACAAAGAGGAAAAAAATAACGGGTAGGTGAAGGCTGAGAGTATTTTCGAAAATGGCCGTGTGTGTCGCATTGAACTCATCCGGCATAGAGGAATTGCTCCAGCGCGGCCATATTAGTCTTCTTTCCCGGTGACAGTTCGTCATTTGTCAGTGTCTCAGGCACAGTTGGCGGGGTCGGTGTCATGTGGGACAAAACAGCATCGCAGCCCTTAGAATGTGAGGTTCCTCAACCCAGTAAAAGGTGACAAGTCACATTCTGATCGCTACGCGAGGGGAAGTATCATTAAGGTGCTGTCATGTCAATATGATATTCGAAGGGTAGGTTCTCATAGCGTTTCTATACAAAAGGGACTTTTTTAATACCGACTGTGGTTTGGGATGCAGTGTTTGCATATTGGCTGGGGAAATGGGGGTTCTTCCTTGCGAAATCAAATGCTTTGTAAATTTTATTTACCATGCTAATATATTCATGAAATTAAAACGGGGAAATGTGAGCGAGAGGCGGGGACCGTGATCGGGGGGCTTAGGGATCGCAAAACAATAAACTGTGGATGTTTTAATGGTTTAATGGTCCATCGGAATGCGCCTGGATGAATTCTGACCCTCGTATGTTTATTCAATATTTTCGACGTTTGGGAATCTGAAAGATGTCACGATTATTGATTGTATTTTTGAAGCGTTATTTTCGAAGTTATTCATGGGTGTGGCGTTGATGGATTTTATGTATGGCTGCGAGAAATGTCAGTGTCTTTTTTTTAGTTTGTTTGAAATACGTGTAGAGGTTGTTTTGTACAATTGGAATGGTTTCTTTATCTTCCAGAGAAATATGCTATCTATTGGTTACCTGAAATAATACGTTATATAAATTTACAGTATTTGTGAATATTTTAATCCATTTATAATAATAAATCAATCTCAGAAGAATTTGAGCCATCACAAGAGGAAAAAGACTATTTAGTTCCAATTTTACACTTGAAACACGCCTAATGGAATAAATTCATTATCCTGGTTACCGTAAATGTTTTTGGAAAATTCCAAAATACGTCAAATTCAAATTTTAAATTGCCATTCTTCTTCGTGGAATGGGTTGTTGCAAATAGCACTCGGTGCATAGTTTTCACAACTCGAAATACCTAAGGAAAGTATCATCGAAATGTCTAGAGCAAGGCTGGAGACAATCAAAGTAGATTGTCCATTTATTCCTGATATTTGAGTAGGTAGTGGATTACGAACAAATTATTTTAATAGTTCCAAATATATTAATAAAATTCTATCCTCTTTCCATAATTTAAAATTTAATAGTTCATACCACTTACACATTCTTTTATGTAGTATGGACCTTAACTCCAGAAAAAATGTTTGATACACAAATGTAGATCCATATTTCGGTATTTTTTTGCTAGCAACATTATGAAGATACTGTATATAGGAACATGTCTCACTACTTAAGGAAATAAAAGGTAATATTGACCTCAGTGGTCAACGAACAGTAATTTCTTTTGATAATTCCATTATGTTCTTCTTTCCTATTGCCTCCATAAACTACATCAAAGCAGTCTCGTATATATTCACAAATTCAAGAATCGAATACTTGCTTTCCAAGAGAAAATAACAACTCCGAATTGACAATCTCTAATAGCTAGGAAAGATGACATTTATGAATAATGATCACAGACAGATTCTGTGTTCACATTCTGTGAATACTGCTGTGTTTGTCGTAAATATTGATTCTTGAAAATGAAATTGTGTAATTGTATGTATGACTATACTCGAATAAATTTATTATTTTATTTTATTTTATTTATTATTATTGAAAGTTTGAAACATCATATCTCCGAAAGTATTAGCTTGTTAGAGTTGAAAATGATAACAATGGATTCTTATGATGAAACTGCATCTTACAAAATTTTGAATTCAAAAGTTGTAATGTAAAAAAAAATATTTTTTTTCGTTACTCCGAAACTATCAGACAGATTTTGCTCAATAACGAACTTATCCTAGATATTTATCCCTCAAACCTGTTCTGGAAATTTCAACTGTCTAGCTCATTCCATTCGAGAGTTATCGTATTAACGGCTGGACGGACGGACGGCCGGACAGACTCGATTTCGACCACGCATTCTTGATCAGAGAGTCAAACCAAATCGTTCAAGACCATTTTCAGCCAAAAACTCGAAAATTACAGACATTTGGCAAATTGACAAGCACTCTGTACCGAGGAACAAGAGCGCCAAAAATAAAATCATGTGATTTCCAAAATTCATTATAATATTCCCTCGAATATTCCCAAATCTTATTACAATAATACTACACTAATTTGCCTTCAAGATTAGATAGAAAGAAAAAAATAAACCTTAACATTGTGTTTCCATATTATGGTACCATGAAAACTACACTTTCTTTGCCAATGTTAGTTTCTTTAGAACGCCTTCGCAAATTATTTTGTGCTGATAAGTTATAGTCGATAATGGTTCGATTATAGAAAATGCACAAAATAACAAATATACAAATGATTGGTGCGGAGATAACTTCCGAGCACAAAGAGAAGTAAGTCGCTTGTGTCATGAGAAATTTCTGAATTTGCCGACTATAACCCAAGGGACAATAAGTAAAATCAAGAAGCAGTTTTGCGACTTTGAGTATGTAAGGCAGATTAAAAAATGGTTCAAGCCCTGTGGACAGGAGCTTTCTGGCGCTCTTGTTCAAACAGACAAATTATATCTCCGAAAGTATTGGTTTCTCAGAGTTGGGAATAATATCAATGTATTCTTATGATAGAACTGCATCATAAAGGAAATTCAATTCAAATAATAGTTTAGTTATATATTACAGACATTTGGGCAAATTGATAAGCACTCGTTTCCGAGGAAATAGAGCGCCAAAAAGGCAGCTTCTAATACACTGTGTGAAGATATGAAATTAGGTGTGATGCTTGACTTGGAAGAAAATCCACATAAATCGAGTAGAAATGCCTCCACAACATTCAATGTCAGCCATACATCGATGTCAAACATATTAGAACAAAATAAAATGCGTCCCTATAAAATTATACCTACCCAGGAGCTCTTGGAGGACTATTTTGATAGGAGAACTTATTTTTGTGAACAAATGATGGACATGTTGGATAATAATATTATCCAATTAGTAGATGTTTTGTTTTCTGATGAGTGCATCGTCAAAATAGCCGCTACTGGTCTACCGAAAATCGTCACTGGATGAGAGAGAGCCCACACAATTCCCTCAGAGGGTTGATGTTTAGGCAGGAAATGTTCGAAACCATATCATAGGCCCATTTTCCTTTGAGGGCAATTTGATTGGCAATAATTATTTACCACTACTTCAAAATGATGTCGTTGCAACTTTGGAAAATTTATACCCTGATCAAGGAAATCCTTAAGTTCCACGGAATACGATATGGTTCCAACAGAATGGAACAACACCACATTACCAACACAATTTCATTGTCCGACAGTATACATTTTATATTACAGGAAATCCGAGAAATATAAGTGGACCCAAAATAGATCCCTGTGGTATGCCTTTGTATATCTCGATGGGAGCTGATTGATTTTCTTCCGACCTAAGTGTAAAATATTCCAGTTTGGCATGGAGAAGCTTATAGTTGACAGTATCGAAGTTTATTGTTTAGGGTATTCGAAGGCTTATCCTTTATAAATCATCGTTTTACAAAATCATCTTTTTGTACAAAACGACGCACGGGTTTAACGACATCATAATTGGATAATTCCCGAAAATCACGACCCACCAACAACGAAAACGGCCCGCACTAAACGCACAAAGATCGCAGAAACCCAAATCATCCGGAGCGAAGGACCAATGAACTGTTCCTGATATATGGCTCTAATTGTGCCGTTCGGTCGCTATCATTCGACTTGTGCCATAAAGCCATTTATACTTGGTCCGAAGATAATGGGCCGCAAATTTACTAGGGGCTGGAGGCCGCTGGCCGCGTTCCGTTGACTTGTGCTTAGCTGCCGGACCGTTCTGCTATTTATTGTTAATTGAATTCGCGAAGCGGCTTTTGATTTATCGAGTTTACTGCTGAGTTAGAGTCGCGATGACAATGTTAGTGTGGAGGCTGAGATCGCTTGATTTGTCTCTTACCTTGTATTGGGCTGCGAAGCTCGCAACAATGCCATTGGTTGCGGGTTCGAATCCTGCTTAAGGCATGGGTGTTGTGAAGGTCTAATATGGATGTAAACCAATTGGTTTGGAGGCTTGTCTGAATGACCTTAGATGGCTTGGACATAAGGGATAAACAAGCAAGAAAACCAATTAAGTTGTTTGAAGTTTCACCCAGTTAAATTTTTCAACGACCAAATGAACCCTGCACAAGAATGGCAAAGAAGAATTTCTCGACCGTGTCAAGGAATACCTCGAACATATGTTTCTTTAGGCGAAGAAGCAAGAAGCACAGCATCAGCAAATTATAATTTGCGTGTTCTACGCAATCATAGAATTAAGAATAACTATTGAAATTTTGAAAAATCTTAGAGTGTTAGAGTTGAGAATGATATCCGTAGATTCTTATGATGAAACAACATCTTAAAAAAAATTGAATTTGAAATCTGTAATGTAAAAAAAAATATTCTTTTCGTTATTTCGAAACCATCAGGCTTTTGCCCAATAACGATAACTACCGAACGGAATGAGCTAGAAAGTTGAAATTTTCAGAGTAGGTTTGGGAAATAATTATCTCAGTTAAGTTCGTAATTGAGAAAAACTGCGGGGGTTTCGGAGTAACGAAAAGAAAAAAATTTTTTACATTACAGATTTAAAAATAATTTTTTTTTAAGATTCAGTTCCATTATAAGAATCTACTAATATCATTCTCAGTTCTAACACGCTAATACTTTGGGAGATATGATTTTTCAAAATTTCAATACTTCTTCGTAGGTAATTTTAGGATTTCATAGAATGTTCTAATTATAATTTGCTGATGTATGTAAAACAACATATGAGGTGAGTCATAGACCTACGTTTTGAAATCAATTTATTATGATGCAGTTCTATCATAAGAATCCATTGATATAATTCTCAACTCTGAGAAACCAATACTTTCGGAGATATTATTATTTGTCAAAGTTTGTTTTCTTGAAATGGCATATCTCTGATAGCAATAGATTTCAATATTGGAGAAGAGGTCTAAAAAGTTCTTGGAAAGCTCTGAAGATAAGTCAGGAGCTTTTGCGCACATGTTCTTCTATTCACGCCTCATCCACCCTCACGAAATACGGCATGAACCAAGCCGTCTCTTTTCAACCGAGCTCTCTAGATTTCAATTCGATCATGTATTCTACTGTATTTTCAAAAACATTAGGGAAATAAAATTCGGCTGGAAGGTTTGTGCGGAATTTCAGCAAAATCTGACAAATAGTTTCTGAAGTATAAAATGAAAAAAAAAAAAATATTTTTTATTCCAAAACATAATTTAAATTTCTCTTTCTAGTGATACGATCCTTACGAAATTTCTCAAAAAGTTTTGCGTCGATATACTACAAGTGTTCACCAATGTTTGAAATGAATCGGATTTGTATTTTTAGGGATATTGGGAAATAACAACTAAATTTCAGATGGGTATAAATAACAGTTGTTAGCACTTCTGTACGAAAGTTATCGTGGTAACGGTCATTCATCCAGCTATCGAATTCACCAAATGCTGCTCGGCTTCCAATATTTTTTCAAAATCTCGAACAAAATAGATCTGATCGTCTGATTTTATTTAATTAAATTCATTGCTAACGAATTATTTATCCCAAGTTCTCAAGCTCAACCCACTCAAAAATATAAAATACAATTTCGTGAATTGTCCATCAAATACTCATCTTTCATCTGTTTCGACGATATTGTATACCAATATTGAATGAATTACCCCTTTAAGCGAGGGAAACCTCGAATCGTTTTATTAATAACAATACGGTCTAAAGAACTTCGTACCTTAAAAAGATTCCGTAGCAGTTAACAATAGAAATGATTAATTTCCTCTTGAAGATTACCATCTCCAACACTCCAAATGACAATCATGTTCAAGAACGATCATTAATAACGCTTACTGTGGCTGCGATATCCCGCATATATGCTTTGGTGTGCCTTAAATTACCAGTTATTCCTGCTGCTAACCATCCGTTACTCTGTAACCGATTATTTTGTTAAACGTAATCGATGATGGAGATAAGGACCAACACGCAAGAATTGCTGTCTTCTTATGTAGGATCAGATGTTTAAGAGACGGTCCATTATTTTTCGTCTGATTTGTTATTGCCAAATATGAGCGTCGGTAGCCCAGTGGTAGGACGGTGAGTTTGGGGACCGACAGGTCTCAAGTTTGAATCCTGGACAGTATCAAATTTTTGTTGACCATCGACAAATTGTCATTCTTCTTCGTGAAAATGTGAACCCTACCTTCAACCCCCTTCGAAATACAGGTAGAACCCCCAAGTTTTCAATTATTGCAAAAATCTAATTAGAATAAAATGAAATGCCAACTGTGTTCATTTACTCTCATTTTACAAACCTCAATGTTTACGTAAAACAAATCCACCTCACATGAATATGATGCAAATGTCAAAGTAATATGAATAAGTAGAAGATTGGAATAAATCATCCATATTTTACATAAATTCGTTTCAGCATGTTTTTGATACGCATAAACTAGTAAGCACACAAAAAAATTAACACACACTTAACATTTCTATCGCAAACACAGATGCAAAAATAAGAAAGAAAAATATTCGACCTCGATATATTTAAATCGAGTATTCCTAGTCTATTGTGAATGCAATTCCTAGTTTTCTCCGAATTCACAACAACAGAAGATCCATTTAACATTCCTATTTACCCTTCACCTGTAATATTACCCAACCATTAAACTTATGCACAATAAAGAGTACCGATAATCTTCTACAACATTCTGAAAATGAACAAGGTCAACCTCAACCCTTAAATCTGCATATCCTGCACTTTACTTTCGAATAAGAGCGGTTGTTCCTATTGAGGAAAGTAAACAATTTGGTAACGTCCTCTTTAAGGCACGGTGTCCTTAGGAAATATTCCACCTTTTCATGGCATGCAAATTAGAAGAATAGTTGAATTGTCCTGTATTTTTATTGAAAAGGATTGAGTAAAGTTTCGAAGGTTATACAATGTAGATACATTGTTGAAGCATGAAATTGCAGAATTATGCGAGACATTGCTTTCAGGTACTTCAACGGCGAGATCTTCAATATGCAGTCTACACTGGACTGACTTATTTCAGCGCTGGGAAATAATTCTATGTAATTATTTTATTATTATTAAATATTAAATAAATTTGACTAATTTTTGTTACAATTAACGTAAGCGTTAAGAGATTTCTAAGCTTCGAAAATAATGTGAGTCCATTAACGATGCGATTATACAACAACTAAAATAAATCAAATTAAAAACATAAAAAAGAATTAAAGGAAAAAAGTTTGTTTATACATTTCACTAAAAGCTGAATAACAAATATGAATGAAACCGCAGCTATTTTAGAATAAACTCTATGTTATGTGCAAGTTCGTGAATTTCATTTTCAAACAGCACATAATCATTTTCCAAATAAAATAAAATAAAATAACAAATTGAGATGAAAGTTGGCCATCTATTGTTCTTATTCTTATTTTGTGTATAAACAATCTCATGGCAATGTGCATGTTCAACTTTTTCATTTTATTTTAATTTGATTCTTTATCTTTTAATTTGTTTTATTTGCTGTATGAACCCACCTTATCTTATGCCCTTTCCAGAAAAATATATCACTTTTATTCGAATCTATGAGTTTTCTATCGAATTTAATGATATTCATCTATGATTAATGGACAGAGGAGATCACACGATGAATTGGAGTAATATAAAGATGCTGATGACAGAACTTGATTAGATTAAAAGGAAACTTAAGGAGTAATCTTGTATTTTGTTAAACAGAGAATGCAATTTTGCAAATTGGTATTGACCATATTTGGCAGAATTTATCAAAAAAGGAGTTGGAAATGTCAATGTGACAATTCTCGAATTTCAGAATAACTATCAATAAAATATTTCTACATTTCAGTATCGTAATGAGTCCATTCCAGCACTGAAAACAGTGCTGGAATGAACTCATTCACGCATTGTTTCTAGTTATATTTTTCTTTTTGTGGTAGTCAGCACTGACATTCGATCCTATCAAAATTCAACACACGTCAATTGACAATACAATATAATCTGGATATAGTGAAATAATTGTTGAGGAAAAGCTTTATTTTCATTAAAAAATATGGTACAAGAGATTTCCTTCTTGCTAATTTTGAATCATTCATGCTATTAGGAAACTGTTTTAAATCTGATCTCCATGCCCTACGTACGTTTCAAATTCAAATTCCGCAATCTGTCAACTTTCGTAATAGTCACACCAACTACCAAGATACAATACAAAAGTCACTAGGATGTATAATCCGAATTTTCCATTAAATTTCAACAGTATTTTACAAAACTTGCCTGAAATAGAGAAAATAATTCATCAGCGACATTTTGTATTGTCAGGAATCGATTTCCCAATCAACTGGTGATCAGCACGAATAGTTCTGGGTTGAGCATAAAATTGATCCAATGATGAAATGACCAAATTGAACGTTGCCGCATTTTATGTCTTCCAACTTGAAACTAAATATGGTTTACGTATTGTTCTCAAGTTTTGGGTCACTCGGAATGGACCCTATTCCTAATTTCTTAATAACCGTAGAATATGTCAAGAACCTCAACAATAACCCAGCGGATACTACTCTTCAAAAATGTCCCAATCTGCCCCAGTACCATTCAAACAATACCAACTACCGCAGATGAAACGGTCAGAAATTATTATGCAACATTCCATCGACTTCTTACAGGCCTAAACCCAACAATTATTTTCGGTGACCTACTTAAAACCATGTGTTCATCGTCTTCTTAAGTATTCATAAAGTCTGTGGTAAAAGTTATTACAAAAGAAATTGACACAGGACTCACGCTGGGACAGGAGCGGATCTAAAGGGCAGTTGTAAATTATGGAAAAATAGAAACTTGGTTGCAAGGAATTGCGCCATGCAGATGAGGTGAAAGCAAATGTTCTGTATTTCCAGTCTTGTACCGGTTGTCTTTGGTTATAAGTTTGGTTTGAGGTGGTTTGGTTGAGTGCATAGAGCTAATTGCGGGTGGAAAGGTAAATAGTTCAACGTTCGCTTTACTTGACATTTGAATGGAATGAAGTTAGTATATTATTATTATTTCATCACTTGGTAGTTAATGATTTCAAGATTAAAATTTTTATTCTATAGAATATCAGCCGTGTTCTATGTTTCCATCTAGAGTGTCAAATAAATGTTCGATGCTTGGATAATTGTCTGAGATTTTTTTACAGAGCATAGATATTATTATACGAATTCATTGTTTCATACAAATAATATGAGTAGAACAGATTAAGGAGATACCCATGTGTGTAGAAAGATATTCTGTTAGATCATTCAGAATACTTTGTAATTTCCTCCTCTTTTGTTGTCTAAAATTCATTTAATTTATTAAATTTCATCACAATTCTGAAGCCATTTTCACAAGACAATTTTTAAATTTTCACATATTTTTTTTACATTCATAGTGGAATAAATTCGATGAAATGAGGTCTATATCATGCTATAAAGTTCTACGTATTCTAATATTAATAAAATATTCAATTTTTATTCTTGGAGGTGATTTTAATATTTTTTCTGACATCGTTTCTAATTTTTACTCGCACTGTAGACATTTGTGTATATTTCCTTCTACTCAAAATTGTTTTTCATGAGGTCCAACACTGCAAAAATAATCGGTTCATGGAAGAATGCGAATTTGGAGTAAATGAATTTATATTCAAGAACAGTAGTTGAGATACTTCAAGTCAAAAAACAAAATATTTAGAAAAAAAAATTAATCACTCACGATTGTTTTTCTAAAGTTCCATCGAAGTCAATCACGAATTTAATTAATTAAAAGTAATCAAAGTAGAGCGGGCAAAAAAATTGAGTAGTATTTATTTTCTCGTAGAAATAAAATATAAGAGCACTGAAGTCGATTCAAGAGTTTTAGCGCGCTAGCTCATGTAATGATCAATATTAAAAACTGATTTATTACAAGGTGCACGACTGAAATTTATTTTGAAACAATACTTCGCACATTACCTCACAAAAAATGGAAACCACCAGAAAATCCATTTTTTTTACTCCCAGAATGTTTTCATTTCTCCTATCTTGCATCCAAAATATATAAAAAAATGTCTTTTTAACTGTTTGTAAATTACATATTGTAACGCCGTTCATTACTGAAATTTATAGATATTAATGCTCCGTGATATCAAAAAAATTTTCAAAGGGCCATTGAAAATTCAAACAACGTCACGTTTCACATTCAGTTTCTATATTATAGCTATAAGTAATGCAGTTTCATTATAAAAATCCATTGCTCTCCTTTTCAACTCTAACAAGCTAATACTTTCGGAGATATGATTTTTAGAAATTTCAATAATAAATCGTACTTCTATGTTTTCACAGAATGATATAATTATTCTATCCATGAATTTGTATATGATCCTTCTTACAGAGACATTTCAAATTCATTTCAGCTATAGTAGCATTATGAGGATTATAATATGATATTATACTTTTTGGTTATATTTGAATGCCCGTGGATAATCCGCATGATGAAGGAAATATATACTTTGGTAAGTTAATCAGATTGGGTTCAGAATATATCCATTAAAAACAAAACTGGAATATTGGTTAAGTTTCAATTGATATAATATAATTTTTCATAGTGGATTTGAGGACTGAATATCTCGGATAAGTTCGTGGTTTCGGAGTAATAATTTTTGGACCTCTTGTTTTTTTTTAAATGATATTTTTTGTAATTCAATTTCTTTGGTCAGAGATTGAACAAGAGCATCAAAGCTCCAGCCACAGGGCTTTCCCACTTTTTCGGGTAGCATCTGATATTGGGGCAATTAATTATAACCAAATGCATAAAGACAACTAAAATTTGAATTCATCATATAAGTAAATTATATCTGAAACTGAAAGACAATAAATAAGATGGGGAATACATGTATTTATTCAAACATTAGGTTAGGTTTGGTTAAGTTAAGAAAGGTTATGGTAAAATAATATTATTTATTTTGTTTCAAATGAATATTGGTCATCTAAATGATTGCTTTCCAATTTCAAGTTTAATTTACTTGAAGAATAATTCGAAATCAGTGTTGGGTTAGGGAAGGTTAGGTGAAAATTAATTGGATCATTTAATTTCAAATAAATATTTCATTTAGGTAATTTATTGCCTTTCAATTTCAAGTATAAATTACATGAGTAATAATTCAAAATCAGTTTAGCCTTATGCATTTAGGCTTTAGGCTAAACTAGTAATATCCTTTATTGAAAGGTTTTTTTCTGGGTTTTCTCTCCCAAACTCTGAAAAATATTCAACGGTTTTTTTCTGGGTTTTCTCTCCCAAACTCTGAAAAATATCTATAAAATATATAATAATGTTAGGCAAAATTGTTCAATTGATTGATTCTGACAAATATCCTGTGTTTCTTACGCAGAAGCAATTCACAAAATAATTAATTTTTATTTTATAGATATTTTTCAGAGTTTGGGAGAGAACACCCAGAAAAAACCGTTCAATAATGAGTATACCTCCCACAGTATCCTTTAATGATTACTTAGTAATATCCTAACACACTTAATATAATCTTGTTTGGCCTAGGACAAACTAGTTCAGTCTGAAATCGGAATTGGCCGCTAACATATACAGAGTAGAGATAGTAGAGAGCTTTGGCGCTCTTGTTTAAACTTTGACAATTCATCTCCGTAATTATTGATTTCTCAGAGGTGGGAATGATATCAATGGATTCAATAGATTTGAGGATTAAATATCTCGGATAAGTTCATTATTTAATTTTATTTTAGTTTCTTTTATGATGCCAATTCTATTATAAGAATCCATTGATATAATTCCCAACTCTGAGAAACCAATAATTTCGGAGATGATTTGTCAAAGTTCGAACAAGAACGCCAAATCTCCGGTCCACAGGGCTTTCACACTTGTTGGCGCTCTAGTTCCTCGGTACTGAGTGCTTATCAATTTGCCCAAATGTCTGTAATTTTCGAATTTTTGTCTGAAAATGGTCTCAAACAATTTGGTTCGACTCACTGATCAAGAATCTGAGGTCGAAATCGATTCTGTCCGGCCGGCTGGCCGGTCGTAGGGACGATAACTCTCGAACGAAAAGAGTTAGAGGATTGAAATTTGCAAGGTGGGTTTGAACGGTAAATATATCGGACGAGTTTGTTAATGGGCGAAATCCATCGAGCGGTTTCGGAGTTATGGCCGATTTTAGTAAAAACATTTTGTATGAATATTTCCGAACTCGATCACTCGATCTATCTAAATTTAGCATCAAATTGTAGAATCATGACTTTTATACGCATGTGAAGTTTTGTATTGACCAGATTACCGCAAAGGGTGAAACAAATTCTTTGAAAATTTGAAAAAAAATTATCTCTAATAACTCTCGAACGGAATGAGCTAGGCAGTTGAAATTTTCAGATTAGGTTAGGGAGATGAATATCTCAGTTAAGCTCGTTATTGGGCAAAATAGGCCAGATGGTTTCGGAGTAACGGAATAAGAATTTTTTTTTAAGTAACAAATTTCAAATTCAATTTTTATTTAAGATGCAGTTTTACCATAAAAATCTATTAGTACCTATCATTTTCAACTACAACAAGCCAATACTTTCGAAGATATGATTTTTCTAAATTTCAATAATGAATCGTACTTCTATGTTTTCACAGAATGCTATAATTATTCTATCTAAGCTTTATTATATGATCTACTACTCGTAAATGTCATCCTGTTCTGTAAGAGAGAGTCAAATTCATTTCAGCTATTTTAATTTGATTTCTTCCATGCTGCAGTTCTCTTTCTAGATTGCTCATTTAATCTTGATAAATAAACTATTACTTGAATTGAATTTCCTTTATGATGCAGTTCTATCATAAGAATACATTGATATAATTTCCAACTCTGAGAAACCAATACTTTCGGAGATATAATTTGTCTGTTTGAACAAGAGCGCCAGAAAGCTCCTATCCACAGGGCTTGAACCAATTTTTCAGGAAGTATCTGATATTGGGGCAATTAATTTTAAACAAATGCCTAAAGAGAACTAGAATCTGAATTCATCATATAAGTAAATTATATCTGAAACTTAATGGCAATGAATACGATGTGAAATATTTATTCAAATATTAGGTTAAGTTTAGAAAGGTTATGGTAAAATTATATTATTTATTTCATTTCAAATTAATATTGCTCATCTAAAGTATTGATTTGCAATTACAAGTTTAATTTACTTGAATAATAATTCGATATCAGTGTTGGGTTAGGTAAGGTTAGGTGAAAATTAATTTCAAATAAATATTGCATCTGGGTAATTTATTGCCTTTCATTTTCAAGTATAATTTTCTTGAATAATAATGCAAAATCAGTTTAGCCTTATGTATTTATGCTTTAGGCTAAACTAGTAATATCCTGACACACTCAATATAATCTTGTTTGGCATAGGACAAACTAGTTTGGCCTGAAATCGGGTTTCACCGCTAACATATTTTAAATATATTATATATTTCATTAAAAAAAATTATCCTTGAAATTGTACATTCTGAACTACTGAATTTTGCCAAACAATAATCAATAAGATTGTTTATGATGAGAGGAATGTGAATCTTAATTATTTTAGTTACACTTCCTGGGATTAATTTTTGCATATTGAGTCTATTAATTTTCTCCTACATAGTAATCCGCAGGCTATAAAAAACTTGGTGGAAATAATGAAATTTAGTAAGGTCATCTTGAAGAATATGCTACATTTCGATGAAGAAATACAGAAGTTTTGTTCATACTTTGTTGTGAATACCGAGTGAATACATCATTGGTATTCTTTCTCGGCATAAAAGAATGAAATGTATTAACATAATGCAAATAAAACGGACTTAACAAAATATTCGTATAACCGTTCAATATACCGTAAACCCAACAGTTGTTTCCAAATGTCCAAAATGTTAACCTACCTATTATTCGAGCATACTTTCGAGATACTTGGCAATTACGATTTTTTCGAAGACCCGGTATCATTACGGAACATCTTTCACGAAGCTCATCCAACCAAGCGACGATCAGAAAATTAGTGTTATTTTCCCAGGGCCAACGCAAACAAGTAATTGGGTTTATCATTTCGATCGCACACTTCCATACCAAACAGTACATTATTTGCCGATCAATTTTCCAAAGCGCGACTTTTATCTGCCGTCCTCTGGCAGCACGTGATCCAGCTTATTAAAATTATAAGTTCTACTACCGCGCATTAGCTGCGATAATAAAGTACATGTAGGTATACATGTTGGATCGTGCGGATAAAGGTACATGACTAACGACCTATGGGTGTATTATGCGGTGTATAATTTCACTTCTTGTTATTTGGAATCCATCAGATTAGTTGTCGGCTTTATTTATGGTTATACAGATTAGCGTGCTTGGTATTTTTCGTTGTCGTTGAGGACCCCGCGTATACTGATTTCGTTTTGCCGACGTCTGGTCGTTCGGTGCGACTTGATTGCTATACAGGGTTGGGGGATAGTCTAGAATAAAATTTGTTCGAGCAATAAATTGAAATGGAAACTCTGAAACAGTCAATTGATTTTTTTTCCCCATTTTTAGACGATAAAATCGGATATTTCCCTTCAACCCCTACCCACCTTTTGTTATTCAAATGCTAACATATGTCATGTGTGGACTCATTGGAAAGCTTATGAAAAATTAAATATGTCTATGCCCTTTGTTTTTTTGCAGTTATGCAATTGTTAGGAATTTTAATAAATAAAAACAATAACAGTTGGGTAGGGTTGCAGCCAAGGGGTTGAAGAGAAAAATGGGGAAAATTAAAACTCAGTTATCGGGATTCAGTGTTTTTATTCTTAGTTATTGGTTGACAAAATTTTAATTTTATTCCATTATATCGGCCAACCCTGTAGAGATGATATATCGGGACTAGATTGAATGATTTGATTGTTACAATATTTCTTAAATATTTATTTTAATATTTTGATTTTGCCTTATTCTTGTATTCAAGAATATTCATGATTATTCATTAACATTCACGACTGGTGGTGAGTTAGACGGCAAATAATTTTTTGTTTGGGTTTCTATTAGAATGCATAAATTCTTATTCTATGCGTCGAAAAAAGACTAAAAATACCTACTAATTTTTGATCTAAATTTTCATTGAATTTGCATTGGTAATCTGTTATTAATTATTATTCTGAAATAAAATGTGGGAAAGCTTTGGCGCTCTTGTTCAAACTTTGACATATCATGTCCGAAATTATTGGTTTCTCAGAGTTCGGAATGATATCAATGGATTATTTTAATAGAACTGCATCATAAAAAAAAATAAATTAAATAACGAACTTATCCGAGATATACCTTCTTCAAATCTATTCTGAAAATTATATTATATATATCAATTGAAACTAATTCCAGTTTTATTTTCAATGGAGATTTTCTTAACCCAATTGGATAAACTTACCAAATTATATATTTTCATCATCATATGGATTATCCAAAAGCATTTAGGGTAGGGGTAATTATAATATCCTATAATTGGTCATTATGCATTCAATCATATACTTTGTTTGTTGGAACAGAAATACATGTCCGTTATAGGTAGATAAGATTACCTGTAATGACAGTGAACAGATAGACAGATAGAATTCGCATTCTGTGAAAACATAGAAGTACTTACAATGAATTATTGGAATTTTGAAAAATCATATCTACGAAAGTATTAGCTTGTTAGAGTTGCAAATGATATCAAAAGATTACTATGATAAAACTGCATCTTAAAGAAAATTGAATTTGAAATTTGTAATTAAAAAAAATTGTTTTTTTCGTTACTCCAAAACCAAGCCCAATAACGAACATAACCGAGATATTCATCTCCCAAAACTACCCCAAAAATTTCAACTGTCTACTTCATTCTGTAAGAGAGTTATCGTGGTAACGAATGGCCGGTTGGCCGGACATAATCGATTTTGACCATAGGTTCTTGATCAGTTAGTCGAACCAAAACGTTTGAGACGTTTCAGACAAAAATTAGAAAATTACAGACATTTGGGCAAATTGACAAGCACTCTGTTCCGAGAAACAAGATCACAAAAATGACTGAGTTACCCCCAAAATTTGTTTTAATATTTATTATAATATTCTGAAAAAATCGGTTAATCCATTTAAATTTCGTAACATTTTTCTGGTTTCTACAAAAGCAAACTGTAATCAAATTAACTATTTTTCCCTTCATTAATGACGTACAAGAAACCAAAATTTAACTCTCAGAAGCCAAACTCAAAAATCAATGTGACCGTTTAATCATGATTCAGGTTATGATCATTCAACTGACTATTCAGGAATACTCAAAACTAGTTGCATTATTACCTGTTCGTTAAGTATATCTGTCAAATATTTTTTGCTAGTGAGTAGAATTAAATTAAAAATTAAAGTTTCCTTATTTACATTGGAACAGCAACAAACTCACACGCTTCAAAAGTTTATTTTAGTTCTTGGTTATCACACGGTTAAATATTCTGATGGAATTATTAACTATAATATCTTTAAAAGCTTGTTTCACAAAAGAATATAATGTTATTGAAATAATATATTTCGTAGTTTGGCCAAATATCTAATCTCAACATCATATTATATGTCCTTTATTTTAATAATTGTGGTATTCCAAACAAATACCTGTGTTGAAATTTGTACAATTTAATGTAATCATCTGATACCAGAATATTTATAATGCTCTTCCATCCAATGAACTCCGATTAATTTAAATATATTCATGTTTAGGTTAACATACTAATTCCGGCTGAAAAGTCGAAAAATACACCCATTTGAACAAAGTCATATAAGTGTGCAAAATATAATATTGCCTTCGTTAAAGTTCCTGACGTCGGCGTTTTTATAATATATTAGATTCTTTAGATCGACAAGGAAGGCACGATTTGTTCGCGGCTGAAGCTCATAAAATCCACACCTCTTGAAATAAACACATATGTCGAACATATTCTCACACTAATAACAGCGTTGATTACAGAGAGCCTTTCCACGATAATTTTCCACATAATAACGACGTGATTTTCACATTCCTTTCACCTATTTTCCGCCATAATTTGCGATACTTCAAGTGGGATAATTCTTCTCTTTACGCTTTCGCTGATTACAATGATCCAAGATACTGGCCGGCCATTTTAGATCGGTTCAAGATTAATAAGTCATGGCGCCCATGGAACCTGACCTTTCACAATCCTCTGGGGCAGGCAGGCTAACAACCGCAGCAGCTCCTCGAGCATTGTTATCTCCGCAGGTACCTATATGGGAGAAAGTAAACATGGTTCGTCGACCATCTTTGCAGTTTCGGATAGAAGAAGAGATAATGATGGTTTTGCGTTGCGGATTATGCTGGGTTAAAGTTGTGGATAGTCAGGAAAGTCGGTATAATAATAATAATAATAAATGTCTTTATTAACAACAAATGAAAGAGAAAATTACATTTTGTTCCTATATAGTTAGGGCGAGATTCAATTTGTATGTACTAATGATTAAACTACAATATGATATACAAGGTGAGTCTTTGACCACTGCATTAATTTTAACCAAAGATTCCTCTCATCAAATGAAACACTTTTTTCATTTAACATTTTTCCAAATTCAGCTCAGGTAAAAAGATACAGGCTGTTGAAATTTTGAATAAAAATTAGTTTTTATTTTGTAGCTTTGACATCCTTTTTTCGAATAAAATGAATGTTGGCGTAAAGTTTCCTATAACTATGATACATATTTTCCAAATATTAGTTATTTTCTACTTCTACTGGTTCTCTAGTTATGGACTCGTGGATTCATAAAAATAAACGAAATTAGCATAAAGAAAGCATACAAAGTTTTTCTTGAGTCATTTCAAGAATATTCCATCGTTTTAGAATATTATATTATTCTTCATCATTTCTCCTTAAACGCACCGTTTTCGAGATATTCTTCATTGAATGTTTTAAAATGGAAAACTCCAGAAATTTCACTACTTTTATGGATCCGTCCCTGAGCGTTGGAATCCCGAATCAAGCTGTAAACCACGTTACCATGCCTTATTCTCGTCCGCCAACAATGTCATAGATAATTTATATGCGGGAGTGTATTAGCACATTGTGAAATCTTTAAACGCTTGTAACTTTTTACCCGAGCTGAATCTGGAAAAATGGTAAATGAAAAAAGTGTTTCATTTGATAAGTGGAATCTTTGGTTAAAATTAATGCAGTGGTCATAAACTCACCCTGTATAGTTAGGGCGAGATTCAATTTGTATGTAATAATGAATAAACTACAATATGAAATATATATTTGGAAATTAACATAGATCTGCTCTTCCATCTAACCCCAAAAAAGAAGTCAAAGACAGCAAATAGAATATAAATGAATAATTCAAATTAATAAAGAAAGGATAATACATACAATGTCTGAATAGTCTGAATTTCTCTCATAAGAAAGGGTGGTCAGTCCTAAAATTTGATTTGCTAATTTATTAGAATTTTTCTTTACTTAATCGAATTTACCATAGTAAATTCGATTACTTACTTAATCGAATTTACCATAGTAAATTCGATTAAGAGTGTCCAATAAGGAGAACGGACAATAGAACGAACGCGCAAAAGCTCCTGACTTCACGTCAGTGCTTGAACCATTTTTTTTCGTAATTTTTTTGAACTTGCTAGGGGTATGGTATACCATATTCTACACACGTCTTCAAGTCAATATTCTACAA
Source organism: Halyzia sedecimguttata (assembly GCA_937662695.2). NCBI lineage: Eukaryota > Metazoa > Arthropoda > Insecta > Coleoptera > Coccinellidae > Halyzia > Halyzia sedecimguttata. The sequence continues at coordinate 59,038,217 of OW569418.2, forward strand.
CTAGTTACCAAGCTTCAATTCCATCCAGTCTATATTTTTGTAGGTTATCGAGGAAATAATACTCCAGATGGGTATAACTCCGAAACTGTTGGGCCGATTATAGCGAACAGCGAACTTAACTCTCCCATTAAGATGAGCAATCTACCCTGGAAATTGCATATCCCAATCTCCTTTCGTCCGAAAGTTATCGAGGCAACGGTCACCCATCCAGCTACTGAACTCACACAATGCTGCTCGAATCTGCAACAATATTAGAGTAAGGTTCTGAAGGCTCTCCCAAAAGGAGCCATGTCGGATGAATAGTTTCGGATATATAGATTTTTTTTCAATTATTTTTTTAAAATTTACTAGATATACAATCCTCACGAAATTTTTCAAAAATTTTCGTGCTGGCATCCTACAACTGTTAACCATGTTTGAATTGGATCGGTTTTGTATTTTTAGAGTTATTAAGGAAATAACAACCAAATTTCAGATTAGTTTATCTCCAAAACTGTTTTGCCGATTATGCTTATAAACAAACTCAAATGTCGCATAAAGATGCACAACCTAACCTGAAAATTTCAAGTTTCTATATCTTTGCGTTCTCAGGTTATCGTGACAAAAAGAAATTTTAATTATTTTTTTTAAATTTTCTAGTAATACGATTCTTACAAAATTTCAGAAACGTGCTAAGGTTTATATTGTACAACAATACACCAAGTTTCAATTCGATTGGATTTATATTGGTCGAAAACAAAATCATTACTTGGAAGCCGATTATACCCATTAACGAACTTTTCCGTCGTATTGGGATGCGCCACCGACCCCAAAAATTGCAAGTCGCTAGCTCTTTCCGTTCTCAAGTTATCGTGGCAACGGCCGGACAGAATCAAATTTGACCTTGAATTCTTCATTGGGGAGTCGAACCCAATCGTTTGCGACCATTTTAGCAAAAAAAATTCTCAAATTACAGACATTTGGGCAAAATGATAACGCGATGTTCTCCAGAACATTAAAATTTCCAAAATATTTGATTAAAATAAAATACTTTTATGGATTTTAATATTCCTCATTTTATTAGTAAGCTTGCAATTTTAGAAAATAATTAATGTGAAGGAGGGTTATAAGCTAAAAAAAAATGACCACAATACTGTATTGGGTAAATGATAAGAAGCTGGTTCAAATAGACGAAAGTAGTTTGTCTAATTTCATATCATTTATCGTTTTCAGGATGCCAAAAGTGGTATGGTATAAAAAATATGCACTGTTTTGTGGTTAATTTTTTAGCTTATCGATACCCCTACTTTTAATTAATTACTAACATAATTTGCCAGCTTACTAATAAAATAAAGAAAGTTGAAATCCATAAAAATATTTTATTTTAATAGAGCATTATGTAAATACGTATTTTGCATTTCGTGAAATAAATTCAAAATGAAAAGCCATTCTGTCTTTTGCTTTTGAAATAATTAATAAAATAAAAGTATTTGCATTTTGAATTTAAATAGTTTTTGTGAACTATTTTGCACATCCAACATTAGTAGCTTCTATTTTTATTTATATTTATTATATTTATTTATATTTATATTATTTTTATATATATTTTCTATCTTTTATTAATAGCTTCTATTTTTTTTCTAACTATTTGAATATAAAGATATGTTTCAAAAATATTCTCCTTAAATATCGGAGCAGGTGAAAAACAAGTCATTAATTAATCAATTTTATTCCAATAAGTAATAATATAATTTCAGTATAATATAAATCTATCTATTTATCCTGAAGATCCGAAATGTGTGAGTGGGTAACCTATTTTTCAACATGTGGAATATGGAAATTACGATTGAATGAGTGTCATATTTCAAGGATTCTGATGATAGAATCTGATTACATGAAAAGGAAACAAGGAGTCAACTCGTTGTTTGTTGAACAGAAAATGTGATTTTGCAAATTGCTCAATTGGAATTGAACATATTTGCCTGAATTTATTAAAAAAGAAGTTTCAATTGGGAAATTTCTATGCAAAGTTAAACTATGTTACTATGATTTCCAAATAATGTCGATGTGACAATTCTCGAATTTCAGAATAGCTATCAACAAAATATGTTTTCATCGTTGATGTTATTTAGTTATTGTTTGTTAGGCAATATTGTTCGATATATTGCTTCTGCAAATATCTTGCGTTTCTTACGCAGAAGCAACGCATATAAAAATATAAATATTTTATTTTATAGATATTTTTCAGATTTTGGAAGAGAAAACCCAGAAAGAAACCATTTAATAAAATTTAAAGTATTTTCCAATGAAACACAAATGTTGACTGATTCCTATATGCCCCATTGTATAAGAAGAATATTCCCGAGGAATATTTAAAAATAGAATGCAAAAAGCCACTTGTGACATAATTGGTATAATTTGAATAATTGAATTCAATCTTATCATTATGTTTGAAATGAATGTATATGGTAATTTCAATAGTTTAGAATCCTCTTTTCCTAATGGATATTCATCAAGTAAAGATAATATATTCAATCAAATAAATAGGGTGTTTCGAAATTGACAAATAAGATTTTATGAGATGATTGTTCGACGAAAATTCAGGGGGGTTTTTTATACAATTTTTTGTTCTAAACCCTTACCCTTCAAGTTTGAAGTTTGCATTTGAAATTGTGGGAAAATATTGCATTTATTAAATATATTCTTCCACATGGAACAATTCAGTAGAATCAAATTTGGCAGTCAGCTAACGCTAATTAAATGACATTTTTGGGTCGTTTTCCCTATTTCGAAAGGGATGAAAAAATCAACCCCTACTATATTTTGCATCAGAACTTTTTAATACTTCAATATTTTGCAAATTAAAAAATGAATTCAAAAAGACCAATGAAAAAAAAAAGGACCAATTCAAGATGCAACTTTTTTTTGCCGAATTATCTCCTAAAATTGTTAGTTTGATTACAAAAAATATCAAATTAAGTAACATACAGTTGGAATAATGTGTATCAATTCAATTTTACCGTTTCATCACTGTAAACAAAAAAAAATATTCCAGAATTATATCACTAGATATCAGAGAACGGGAGCTGAGATCCAATCACAATTTACACCTTACACTACAGCATATTTCTTTGGGCCAGTTTCGGAGCTCCAATCCTTGCTCATAATCAATTTAAATCGATTAGATCATAAGTAACATTAGTTTCCGAACTCCCTATGAAGAAAAATGAGATGTTGTCCGATTAAGTCAATAATCGTTCCATCAAGTAGATGTTCAATCCATAGATACCTATTATCTAATCAGATATATTTAAAGCTCATCAAAAAGAGCGAGATCGATTCAATTTAATCGTTCCCTTCCCAAAAGAATTAAACTGGTTCTTGTACACGCTCTCGAAGAAGATATTTTAGTTCCCATGGTCGAGAGCAATACGGAAATTGTGTTTGTGAAAGAAGAAGATGATTTAATGGTGGTTTAACTCCTGAAAAAGATCATTATGAAGAAGACGGAGAATTATGTTCGAGATTAATGCTGAAAAAAATCTTGCGCTTTTGCGAAAAACAGCGATCTGATGTTGTTAAGATGCAGTTGCTGTAATTGTGGACCGTTACAGGTGGAGTTATAGATAATAAGAAAAGAAGTGATTCTCTCAGTAAATTCAAAGACCGAAGCCTGTCAATGGAAGCGAACTACATTATTCTGATGAAAAATTTGGCCATCTAGAATTAAATGCCAAAAAATAATGGTATTCTAATTGAAACCACAACTGCTTTATTTGCTTGCATTTTTGATAATATTCATTTTGAATTGAACAGAATGAATAAAATCATGAAATTCTGAATGTTGTTTGTAGATAATTATTAACTGTAATTCCTTTTAATTTTTGGTGCGCTTGTTCAACTGAACAGAGTACCTATAGATTTGACCAACTGTCTACAATGTTTGAATTTTTGGCCATTAATGTTCCCAAACGAGAGGTTGCGGAGTTATAGTCAACTGAAATTTTGTTTTTATAATATGAAATAACCAACAATGAAAAAGCTTATAAGTAACTTATAATTCTTTTCAACAATTTTTTACCGATTCACTAAGAGAAAATGATTTTGGAAATTCTCAAATGTCAGTTTCAGTGGAGGTGGGAAAATGGATATTTAGATGCACTAATATCGAAATTTGAATATCTAATATTAGAAAATGGCTGATACCGTTGGAAATTTCATGGGTTTGCCAAAAAGCAAGAATGAAAGCCTTTCAAAACTTTTAATCATCACCTATTATGTTGAATTATATAATAACCTGTACCATTCAAAGACTCACGATTTCATAGAATTTTCTTTATATTTTTCGACTTTTATCACATTTCTCATATTTCTGGATATTTTCAAGAGCCTTCGAAACCTTATTTTGCAAGTTCTAGGAGATGCAAATTTGATTCTGTCCAGCCGGCCGGCCGGCTGGCAGTCCGTTGCCACGATAACTTGAGAATGGAAAGAGATAATGGTTTCCGAATAATAATTTTGTTTTCATCCAATATAAATCTGATCGAATCGAAACTTGGCGAGTAGTTGTAGAATACATACCTAACGAAGTTGATGAAAGTTTTAGAGAATCTTTAGAAAATTTTTCAAAAATTATTAAAACTATTATCTGTGTCACGATAACCTGAGAATGGAAAGAGATCGCGTCTTGCAATTTTTAGGTTAGGTTGAGCATTTACCATGGTGAATTCGATTAAGACTGTCTAATACAGGACAATGGACAATAGGACATGCGCACAAGAAATCCTGACTTCCTGTCAGTGCTTGAACCATTTTTTTTTCGTAATTTTTTAAAAATTTCCTAGTGGTAAGGTCCTCACAAAATTTTACACACATCTTCATGTCGATATTCTACAACTAGTTACCTAGCTTCCATTTGATCAAGTCTATATTTTTTAAGTTTCCGAGGAAATAATATTCCAGATGGGTATAAATCCGAAACTGTTGGGCGGATTATGCCCAGCAACGAACTTAACTCTCCCAGTCGGATGCGCAACCTACCCTGAAAATCACAAGTCAATATATCCTTTCGTTCGAAAGTTAGCGAGACAACAGTCACCCATCCAGCTACTGAAATCACACAAGGCTGCTCAGATCTCCAACAATATGGATCCAATCGTGTTCAAACTTGAATCTTGGCAGTAGAGTTAGGTTTTGAAGGCTCCCCCAAAATTTCAGCGATGTCGGACGAACACTTTCTGATAAATAAATTTTGTTTCAATGATTTTTTAAAAAATGTTCTAGTGATGCGATCCTCACGAAATTTTGCAGGAATTTTTGCGTCGACACTTTACAACTAATAACCATGTTTCAATTGAATCGCTTTCGTATTTTTCGAGTTATCGTGGAAATTACAACCGAATTTCAGATGGGTTTAACTCCAAAACTATCTATATTGAACCTCCTACTTAGACTTCTTACTAACTGTCAATCTGTTCAGATGAAATGCTTGGAGCTGTTTCGTTAAATTTCAGGGGTGTTCCACATTTTGTCTCATTACAGTTACGAATAAATTCGTTGGATCAGGTCGCATCGGGAAACCAAATAGTGAAGACTAGAGACAAAACTATTCTACACTTCTTGTTTGAAAAGTATTCAACATTGGCGTAAAGTTAGAAGTGTTTTAACTGAATAATTCCCCACTTCACGGTCAATGAAATTTCATGCGAAGAAACCAATCCTCGACCATATCAGAAGGCCACGCTCGGTTAGAGACGATCGTCCATGACTGCCAGTACGCCAGGAGAGAAAAAAAAATAAAAATTGCATACCTAACAACCTGTATTTAAATCATTTATTAAAGCAACAACTTCTTATAGGCATATGAAATATATATAGAGGGCATTAATTATTGTGTGGCTGAAAATGGATGACTGGATTATCAACTTTTGCTTACACAGACATACATACGATGAAAATATTAATTCGCTTCCGTTGTACAACTCAATTATGAGTATATTGATACCAAGGGCCGGACTACCACATGTAAATAGGGTCGATTTGGGTTCTTGAGTTCAACCCCAGATGGCTTTCAGTTCACTGATTGTTTTAGTATCTACATCTACAGTGTATTAAACGGTTTCTTTCTGGGTTTTCTCTCCGAAATTCTGAAAAATATCTATTAGATAAAAAATTTTTATTTTCTGAATTGTAAATTTTTATTTAAAACTAGCTGATCCAGCGAACTCTGTTCCGCCTTAGAGGCAATAAATAAGCAGATTTTAGATTTTATTATACACGTTTGTCATAAAATATTTCTGCTTAACTGCGTCCAATTAATCATATAGGTATATCAATTTGCAACATTCGAAGATAATCGACGCCGCTTCTGCGGTCGCATAAGGTCCCTATTCAAATACATTATGAGAATCTATCTGAGGTACCTATTAAGTTAATGTTTTGTTTGTGGTACAAATCACTTCAATCGCGTACAATTGTGCAATTAGAAAAAAAACACCCTGTACAGTAATGATTTATTTTCAATGATGTATCCCTCTAAAGTTTATTTTTTAACACAAATGAATGAAATTGTACGATTGTGGCATGGAAAACAGCAAGTTGCAATTGACGTTAAAAGAAGAACACCCTGTATGGAGATTTTGGACGAATACATTATGAGAATCCATCCAAGGTACCTATTTAGTTAATGCTTTGTTTGTGACACAAATCACTTCAATCACGTACAATTGTGCCATGAGAAAAAGGACACCCTGTATAGTAATGCTTTATCTTCAATGGTGTATGCCTCGAAAGTTTATTTTTAAACACACATGACTAAAATTGTACGATTATGGCAGGAAAAACAGCAAGTTTTAATTGACGTTAAAAGAAAAACACCCTGTATAACACAAAAAAGTATCCTATGTCCGTCTCCTGGTTCTAAGCTACCTCCCCACCAATTTTGAGCCAAATCGGTATAGCCGTTCTTGAGTTATAAGTGGTGTAACTAACACGACTTTCTTTTATAAATATAGATATATTTTACAGAGTTTGGGAGAGAAAACCCAGAAAAAAAACCATTTAATGATGAATATACCTCACACAGTATCCGCTAATGAATATTTATCTACAGCGTAGCTTGAGAAATATTTTTTTGCCGAAAATGGTCTCAAACTATTGTGTTCGACTCCCTGATGAAGAATTCGGGGTCAAATTTGATTCTGATTGAGAACGGAAAAAGAGAGCGACTTACAATTTTCAGGGTAGGTCGCTCGTCTCAATACGACGGTCAAGTTCGTTAATGGGCATAATCAGCCTAATGGTTTCCGAGTAATAATTTTATTTTTCAACCAATACAAGTCCGATCGAATTGAAACTTGGTGAGAAGTTGTAGATTGCTATACAAAAGACGTTCGTGGAATTTTGTGAGAATCATATCACTATAAAATTCTTAAAAATTTATGAAAAAATTAAATTTATGTCACGATAACCTGAGAACGGAAATAGATAGCGATTTGAAATTTTCGGGTAAGGTTGTGCATCTGAATGGGACATTTGAGTATTTTTATAGGCATCATCGGCCAAACGGTTTTGGAGTAAAACCCATCTGAAATTCAGTTCTTATCTCCTCAATAACTCGAAAAATACAAAACCGATCCAATTCAAGCATGGTTATCATTTGTAGAATGGCGACGCAAAACTTCTTGCATAATTTCGTGAAGATCGTATAACTCGAAATTTTTTAAAAAATCATTGAGATAAATTCTATATATCTGAAACTATTCGTCCGACATCGTTGAAATTTTGCGAGAGCCTTCAAAAACTAACTCTACTACAATGTAGTTTGAACACGATGGGATCTATATTGTTGGAGATCCGAGCAGCCTTGTGTGAGTTCAGTAGCTGGATGGGTGACCGTAGACTCAATAACTTTTGAATGAAAGGAGATAGGGACTTGCAATTTTCAGGGTAGGTTGCACATCCCAATGGGAGGGTCAAGTTCGTTTTTGGGCATAATGGGTCCATCGGTTCCGGAGTTATACACACCTGGAATATTATTTCCTCGAAAATAAAAAAAATATAGACTCGATCGAATTGAAGCTTATTAACTAGTTGTAGAATATCGACATAAGGGCGTATGTAAAATTTCGTGAGAACCGTACCCCTAGAAAAATTTTAAAAAATTATGAAAAAAAAATTGATCAAGCACTGACGTGAAGTCAGGACCTTTTGCGCGTATGTTCTATTGTCCATTCTCCTGTATTGGACACTCTTAATCGAATTTACCATGGTAAATTATATTGTCCATTCTCTTGTATTGGACACTCTTAATTCAAATTTACCTTGGTAAATTTTCGAATTAAGGAGAATGGCCAATATAATTTACCATTGTAAATTCGATTAAGAGTTTCCAATACTGGAGAATGGACAATAGAACATACGCGCAAAAGGTCCTGATTTTTTTTTTTCATATACAAACATCTTATTAATTTATTATCATATTAAAATGCTGTGTTGTTATTGGTGTTCGTTGAGCTTGCTCTGAATTCTCTCGGTCCCATTATTGTTTCACTTATGTTTGTACGATTTTTGATGTGTTACTTTCAGTTTCTTCTTGTGCTATTATATGGATCTATTGAATTTGTATTTTCTAAGTTTGTTCCTGTAATTGGGAGTAATTTATAACTGTTGGAAATAAAGAACTTATTAATATTATTTATATTAATATTAGGATGAAATGCTTTGTTATCAGATTTCTATATCCCACGATGAAAGAATATTCCGACATTTTTAATTGAAATACACCGTGAGACCTTCATGCCTTTGTCCAGACCTGACCTTATCATAATAATAACTAAATTTAGATTAATTCAACATGCCAATCACGAAAGCGACGCATTTTCCGTAATTAGATAAAATTACCCGAACACGCCAAATCGAACACGCCAGCATCGTAATTATATGGCGTTTTTTAATGGCGAATAAATTGGATGCGTCCCAACAAAAAAATCAAGAGAAATTTCCAAATTTCGGACAGGCAATGAATTCAGATGATTGCCGTTATCAAGACGATATTATTAAGGCATGTAAGGAGGCGCTGGGAGGAGAACAAATGAGGGACAGAGAAGTGCGGAGGTATTGAAGGAAAAACCAGTGGTCCGAAATGTCTCAAATCTTGCCAGGTGGCATAGCGGAATAAATTTGATACTTACGAATCAACACCATTTAAATTTTATCAGCTCAGATTTGAGACCGTGAGAAAGAACAGCGTTTTGCAATTTAGAGATTTCATTTTGAATAACCCGCTATTTTGGCAGCTGTCATATTAAGAACTTTTTGACAGATGACTAAAAAACGATGCCATTAATAAACAAGCCCTGTGGACAGGAGCTTTCTGGCGCTCTAGTTCAAACAGACAAATTATATCTCCGAAAGTATTGGTTTCTCAGAGTTGGGAATTGTATCAATGTATTCTTATGATAGAACTGCGTCATAAAGGAAATTCAATTCAAATAATAGTTTAATCATCAAGATTAAATGAGCAATCTGAAAATGAGAACCGCACTCGGAACCGCACCATGGAAGAAATCGAATTAAATCTGGCCAATTTTGCCCAATAACGAACTCAACCGAGATATTCATCTCCCCAACCTACTCTGAAAATTTCAACTACCTAGCTCATTCCGTTCGAGAGTTATTCTAGAAAAACTTTTTTTAAATTTTAAAAATTTTTTTTTACACTTTGCGGTAATCTGGTCAATACAAAACTTCACATGCGTATAAAGGTCATGATTCTACAATTTGATGCTAAATCTTAGATAGATCCAGTGATCGGTTTCGGAAATATTAATAAAAAATATTTTTACTAAAATCGGCCATAACTCCGAAACCGCTTGATGGATTTCTCCCATTAACGAGCTCGTCCGAGATATTTACGCTCCAAACCCACCTTGCAAATTTCAATCCGCTAAATTCTTTCATTCGAGAGTTATCGTGCCTACGGCCGGCCGGCCGGCCGGACAGAATCGATTTCGACCTCGGATTCTTGATCAGTGAGTCGAACCAAATCGTTTAAGACCATTTTCATCGAAAAATTCGAAAATTACAGAAGTTTGGGCAAATTGATAAGCACTCAGTTCCGAGGAACTAGAGCGCCAACAAGTTTCGTATGACAATTGCCCAAAACAGGTTTAAAGTACCTACAAATAGTAGATTTTTCATAAAACATTTATCAAAGAAGAGTAATAATGAAAAATTACCTTGTAATCGAAATTTCCTGATCTACGTTCACCAAATTTTCTCCTCTCTCGAAATGCAGAATTATGCTTTCAATATTTACATTCTATTTGCATTCTATGTCTATGGATGAAAAGCAGTCTCACTACTCTCAGATCTCTTACTTCATGTTCCGTTCCGAAATGTAGGACTTTTCTGAGAAAAACTAATTTCGGAGCAAACAACTGAGATTTTTCTCACTTCGCTCACAATTCTTCGATTGATTAGATAATGACATGTCTCAGGAAAATGAGTTGACATTATGACAATTCATACATAGAATAATTATATCACTCTGTGAAATACGATTTATCATTGAAATTTTGAAAAATCATATCTCCGAAAGTATTAGCTTGTTAGAGTTAAAACTGATATCATAGGATTCTTATCGTAAAACTGCTTATTAAAAAAAATTAAATTTGGAATTTGTTCTGTAAAAAAAAATTTTTTTTTGTTACTCCGAAACCATCTGTCCGATTTCGCCCAGTAACGAACTTAGCCGGGATATTTATCCCCCAAACCTACTCTGAAAATTTCAACTGTCTAGCTCATTCCGTTCGAGAGTTTTCGTGCCTACAGCCGGCCGAACCGGCCGGACAGAATTTCGACCACGGATTCTTGATCAGTGAGTCGAACCAAATCGTTTAAGACCATTTTCATCGAAATATTCGAAAATTACAGACATTTGGGCAAATTGATAAGCACTCAGTTCCGAGGAACTAGAGCGCCAAAAAATTGGTTCAAGCACTGACGTGAAGTCATGAGCTTTTGCGTGTCCATTGTGTCCATTCTCCTATATTGGACACTCTCAATCGAATTTACCATGGTGCATTCTATTGTCCGCTCTCCTGTATTGGACACTCTTAATCGAATTCACCATGGTAAATTCGATTATGAGATTTTTTTTTAATTTTCTAGCGGTACCTACGGTTCTCACAAAATTTCACACTAGTCTTTATGTCGATATTCTACAACTAGTTGGCAAGCTTCAATTCGATCGAGTCTATATATTTTGAGTTATCGAGGAAATAATATTCCAGATGGGTATAACTCCGAAACCGTTGGCCGATTATGGCCAACAGCGAGCTTAACTGTCCCATTTAGATGCGCAACCTACCCTGAAAAAAGTCCCTATCTCCTTTCGTTCGAGACATCTCGTATCGTCTCGCTTTTACGAGACGAGAACGAGACGAGACGAGAAATATCTCGCTCTCGCGTGAAGCCCTATCCTTAATTGTTCAGTGTCCAAATAAATGACTAACCACCTCACGCATTTGACCAGAGCACTCATTTCAATACTCGTATATGCATTTACTCTCTCGAAAGACCTCCATTAAGACCATTCCAAATAAAAAACTTGACAACATAGTATCAAGACACAGCTCGGTGGAACCGACCAAGCCAAATTACGCCCAGCGCTCATCTCCGACGCCCAAGAACTGTCTTAATCGCGGAGGAACACCAGCACCATCCTCGTCGCTCCTAATGATGAGAACTTATCAGAGTATCATTAATTCTAATCCCCGGCTCATGATGGCTGTATAATCACCGGTTCTACGCTGTCTTGATGCCGGAACAGTTGTTTGCTTTTCACGCCAGCCGACAAACTCCGCATTAATGAATTCGTCCGAAAAACCTGGCTGTCGGTTTTCCTCCCGGTGGACGACATAATTTGGGAGTGTTTTGGGTGCAGTCGGACGCGAAGAGAGATGATGGCTTTGAATTGGTGCGTGGTGAGAGGGGCTGGAGGTGTGAATTACGTGGGTGTAGAGTTCTTCTTCCCATTTTGTCTGTATTGCTACTTCAGGTAAAATCGTCGAAATCAATTGGCGAAGTCATCCAAGGCCACTATGCAAAATGTGTAACATAAAGCCGCTTTACACTATGCAATATTGGTTCAATGCAATGGGAAATGACCCAATGGCGCATGCGTGACGGCAATTTTCTGATCAGCTGATGCAACTTTTAAAATTAGAGCAGGGGCTTTTTCTCAGGCAATTATTTGGCAATTCTGGTTTATTATTTAGTGACTTTAATGGAAGCCAACATAAATATGATATGATAAAATTCACTAGGTGTTTGACTTAACCTATCAATCGAAACTTTTTTCAGCGCTATCTATTTTCATCAATTTTATATGGTTTGAATTTTTTTTAGCACTGGATGAATATGAGCAAGAAGGTAGCGGTTCCCAAGTAAGTTTAGTCTACAGAAATAGAACTAGTTTAATACTATTGTATGAAAACCCTGCTTGCTTATATATTTATTTCAGTCTATGGATTATCATAATAAAATAGCACATTCGGGAGCTCTGACTGATATTGCACAAAATTTAGATTATCTGATTTAATAAAAGCTCGCGTAATGCCCAAATTTCCATGGCTCCTATAAATCCAAGACTTGACCCACCACAGTCTACCTTTAATTTTTTGACGTTTTTTCTTCTTTACGTAATACAACCTTAGGCAGTTATAATAATAAGAATTTCCTCCGATCTCATTATGGCAAGTTAATGTCGACGGAATAAAACAGTATAAATGGAAAAGTGCTTTTAGTTTCTTTGAGTTGGTCGTACAAGTCCTTGAAAATAGTATTGCACGTGAATTGCAGGATGGAATTATCATATTCATGCAATGCAATACATTGCACTGCTATTATTGCATTGCATCAATATTGCCTAGTGTAAAGCGGCTTTTATGATATAAAACACCTCCTGTTCAAGAAAACAAAGTATGATTGAATGCAAAGTGACCAATGACATAGCCTCAGCTGTCGTAGAATTATGTGGATTATAGGATATTATAATTGTTGTATAAATTGGGTTCAGTCCTTGTGTTTCGATATTGCTGACACTACTGGCCGCAGTAAGTAATTTCGGAACGCTCTTAAGTGACAGTAAGCATTGCCAGTGAATTTCAGTAATATCTGGCGTTTCAATTTACTGCTCAGTACTGTTCAGTAATATTGTAACAGTGCAAGAACATCTCCAGTGACATCAAAACTGGAATATTGGCTAAGATTCAATTCATATATATAATATAATTTTCAGGGTAGATTTGAGGAATGAAATTCTCGGATAAGTTCGTTATTGGGTGTTTTCGGATTAATAATTTTTGGCACATTTTTTTTTTAAATTACGTTTTTTGGTGCTCTCGTTCCTCGGAAAAGAGTGCTATCAATTTGCCACATGTCTGAAATTTTCGGAATTTTTGATGAAACGATAGTCTTAAACGGTCTTAAACGATTTGGTTCTACTCACTGATGAAGAATCCGTGGTCAGAATTTATTCTACCGGCCGACCCGGCCGTAGACACGATAACTCTAGAACGGAATGAGCTAGACAGTTGAAATTTTCAGAGACGGTTTGGGAGATAAATATCTTGGTTAAGTTCGTTATTGGGCAAAATCGGCCTGATGATGATGGAAATAAATACTCTGGTTAGTTAATCAAATTGTGGTCAGATTATCTCCAGTAAAAATAATACTAGAATATTGGCTAAGTTTCAATTAATATAATATAATTTTCTTAGTAGATTTGAGGAATGAATATCTTGGATTAATTGGCCATTGGAATTGGTCTGTTGGTTTCGGAGTAATAATTTTTGGCACTCTTGTTGAATTTAAATTATTTAATGATGAAGTTCTATCATTAGAATCCATTGATATCATTCCCAACTCTGAGAAACCAATACTTTCAGATATATGATTTGTCAAAGTTTGAACAAGAGCACCAAAGCTCCTATCCACAGGAATTTCCCAATTTTTTAATTTAATTCCTGTTAAATGCAGCTCTTCCTAATAATCCATTGATATCGTTCCCAAAATCAATACTTTCGGAGATATGATTTATCAGAGTTTGAACTTGAGCACCAAAGCTCCTGTCCACAGGACTTCCTCACATTTTTTGGCGCTCTTTGGAACAGAATGCTTATCAATTTGACCAAATGTCTGTAATTTTCGAATTTTCGGATCAAAATGGTCTTTAACGATTTGGTTTGACTCACTGATCTCAAATTCGTGGTCAGAATCGATTCTGTCCGGTCGTTAACACGATAACTTTCGAACGGAATGAGCTAGACATTTGAAATTTTTAGAGTAGGTTTGGGACATAAATATCTCGGGGATTTCGTGGGCAGAATCGGTCAGATGGTTACAGAGTAAAGAAAAAAAAATTTTTTTTACATAACATTAAAATTTAAAATTATTTTTTTTTGTTAACTGCAATTTCATCTTAAGAATCCATTGATATCATTTTTAACTCCAACAGGTTAATAGTTTCGGAGATATGATTTTTCAAAATTTCAATAATACACCTGTGCTCACAAATGTCATCTTAATTTCCTATATGAGACATTTCAACTTTATTTTCGGTTCATTACAGTCATCCTGGGTAACTTTGAATTCCACTCTAACTTTGAATAATACCTTACAAATGATAAATTTAATTTTATCATTCGTAAAAGTGTTTAAAACGTAACATACCAATGTGAAGTTTGCCACATTAAAGATAACTACCCATCTGTCAAATATTCTGTTACGTTTTACGCGCCATTTCTGAGTGCGTTTTTAGCGGGAGTTGGGTGCTTCCTAAAAATTCAAAAATAAATCAAAGATACAAAGGCGATTTTGAGCAGGTGAATTATTGATTTTCCTTGCCTTTTATGTAGTCGTCTCCAGTTTCATTTTGAAATATTCATTCGTAAACATAAAATTCTTGTTAAAATTGTTAATTTCTGAACTACTTGGACAACGTATAAATATCGGGTGACTGGCCGGACTGGCCGGACATTGGACTGGTATCAGAATATATGGTACAAAAAGTGGGAAAGACCTGTGGACATGAGCTTTGGCGCTCTTGTTCAAACTTTGACAAAGCATATCTCCGAAAGTATTGGTTTCTCTGAGTTGGGAATGATAAAATGGATTCTTATGATAGAACTACATCTTGAAATAAAATAAATTAAATAAGAACCATTTATATCATTCATTACTCTAAGAAATCAATAATTTAGGAGGTATTATTTGTCGAAGTTTGATCAAGAGCGCCTAAGTTCCTGTGCGCAGGGCTTTCCAATCTTTTTTTATAATATGTGTAGTTTAGTTCTCATCTGTCTTAAAATCGACAGCTTCAAAAAAAGCGGGCTATTCAACATGGATCCTCAAATTTGAGAACCCTGTACGACACAGATTGCTCTATGATCAATTGTTGAACACATTTTGAAACAGTGGTGGTGGAAAATTGAGAATAGAAAATTTGATAAGCTCTTGTGAATTTCGTTCATTTTGATTCGGTAATCAAACTGTATCTTTTTATTTCGTTGTATGAGATATCAGCACAATCCAGTCCAAATAAGAGAACGGATCAGAAAAACATGAAATTTGTTTACCAACAAACAAAACAATGTTGTGAAATTTGTAGCGTTCTTGAATAATTCGACCGGTTTAAGTTCCCTTCACTTCTTGCTCCATGCCGGTAAATATACGGACATTTTGGATATTTTTATGAAATATCAGATACTCAACATTCCGAATGTGAAAATAATCCAACTGATGAAGACATTCAACTTTCCAACAACCTCAAATCCTCACCCAACAAATTTCAGATCTACAGAAACAAGGTACGAGCAATTCCATATCTTATCCAACATCGAAGGACCAGTGATCCACTTCACAAGAAAGAATCTCGAGTTAAAAGAATGCGGAGCACCATGGCACTCATTTAAAGAGAAAACAGATAATTTTATTCCTTTAAGAAGGTTTTAAATAGCCGACATAAAACGACATGTAATTTTTCAAGACATATGATCTACATTAAGTAAATGTTTATGTATATGTGGAATTAGCATAATCTAGGAACATTAATATAGCAAGAGCAAGTGAGAGAAGCCGAGGGATAACGAGGATTTAACAATCACTCTGCAGTGGGACGGACGAGTACCAATCGTCCATAGACGCAGCACGATCCTGGTTTTTCTGTGGTTAGTTATTAAAAGTCCATTTATACAAGAGCCACCATATCTGATTTGAATTTGAATAACTTAGGCGAGGTGTTGGTCAGGCGAGCTGAATATTCGTGTAAAGAAGCGATAATGGAGCCGAGTAGAAGAGAATTTTAATTTTACATGTATAATTTACGTGTATTATGCGGGTAGAGTTTGTCCGGGGTTGTTGGGAGATGTTCGAGATGAATGTATGAATATTGTTATACTGTGGCACTAAAGGATTTGAGGCCATAATGTTTACTGATTCTGTGGTCTGGAATTATTCCACTGTGAAACGTTCCGAGCGATGGCACATAACTTTTCTCTTCTGTAGATAGTGCCATTCAGAAATTCCAGATTTATTATCGCATGTAATTTTTGCGCACTTGTACCTGGCCGATATGTTATTGCCCAATTGTCCTCCAATTGTCCTGTTCCACAGAACATGCACGCAAAAAGTTGGGAGAGCCCTAACGAGAGGTCGTACTGCTTTGGCATGCTTGTTCAAATTTGTACTGAGAGCAGTCACCCATCCAGGTACTGAACTCGCCCAAGGATAGAACTACATCTTGAAATAAAATAAATTAAATAAGAACCATTTATATCATTCATTACTCTAAGAAATCAATAATTTAGGAGGTATTATTTGTCGAAGTTTGATCAAGAGCGCCTAAGTTCCTGTGCGCAGGGCTTTCCAATCTTTTTTTATAATATGTGTAGTTTAGTTCTCATCTGTCTTAAAATCGACAGCTTCAAAAAAAGCGGGCTATTCAACATGGATCCTCAAATTTGAGAACCCTGTACGACACAGATTGCTCTATGATCAATTGTTGAACACATTTTGAAACAGTGGTGGTGGAAAATTGAGAATAGAAAATTTGATAAGCTCTTGTGAATTTCGTTCATTTTGATTCGGTAATCAAACTGTATCTTTTTATTTCGTTGTATGAGATATCAGCACAATCCAGTCCAAATAAGAGAACGGATCAGAAAAACATGAAATTTGTTTACCAACAAACAAAACAATGTTGTGAAATTTGTAGCGTTCTTGAATAATTCGACCGGTTTAAGTTCCCTTCACTTCTTGCTCCATGCCGGTAAATATACGGACATTTTGGATATTTTTATGAAATATCAGATACTCAACATTCCGAATGTGAAAATAATCCAACTGATGAAGACATTCAACTTTCCAACAACCTCAAATCCTCACCCAACAAATTTCAGATCTACAGAAACAAGGTACGAGCAATTCCATATCTTATCCAACATCGAAGGACCAGTGATCCACTTCACAAGAAAGAATCTCGAGTTAAAAGAATGCGGAGCACCATGGCACTCATTTAAAGAGAAAACAGATAATTTTATTCCTTTAAGAAGGTTTTAAATAGCCGACATAAAACGACATGTAATTTTTCAAGACATATGATCTACATTAAGTAAATGTTTATGTATATGTGGAATTAGCATAATCTAGGAACATTAATATAGCAAGAGCAAGTGAGAGAAGCCGAGGGATAACGAGGATTTAACAATCACTCTGCAGTGGGACGGACGAGTACCAATCGTCCATAGACGCAGCACGATCCTGGTTTTTCTGTGGTTAGTTATTAAAAGTCCATTTATACAAGAGCCACCATATCTGATTTGAATTTGAATAACTTAGGCGAGGTGTTGGTCAGGCGAGCTGAATATTCGTGTAAAGAAGCGATAATGGAGCCGAGTAGAAGAGAATTTTAATTTTACATGTATAATTTACGTGTATTATGCGGGTAGAGTTTGTCCGGGGTTGTTGGGAGATGTTCGAGATGAATGTATGAATATTGTTATACTGTGGCACTAAAGGATTTGAGGCCATAATGTTTACTGATTCTGTGGTCTGGAATTATTCCACTGTGAAACGTTCCGAGCGATGGCACATAACTTTTCTCTTCTGTAGATAGTGCCATTCAGAAATTCCAGATTTATTATCGCATGTAATTTTTGCGCACTTGTACCTGGCCGATATGTTATTGCCCAATTGTCCTCCAATTGTCCTGTTCCACAGAACATGCACGCAAAAAGTTGGGAGAGCCCTAACGAGAGGTCGTACTGCTTTGGCATGCTTGTTCAAATTTGTACTGAGAGCAGTCACCCATCCAGGTACTGAACTCGCCCAAGGATGCTTTACCTCCAGGATAAAAAATAATATTTTCACAATATCACCAAGAATGTTACATATGGTTGAGCCACTTCTAAATCCACACGACGTGACAACCAAGGTCCCTAAGGACATCATCAGGTATGGTAGCACCATTGACAATATACGAAGGATTGAATAAGTAGGGTATTAGAAGCCACACGACCCTGTTCTAATAATAAGGGTGGAAGAGGATCCTGAAATCTCAGTTTGCCATCGTGCTCAAAAATTTGGGCTTTGTACATTCGCCATGTGGAAATTTTTACATGATGATCTTGATTGCCATCCTAAAAAGATCCAGTTTGTTCAAGAATTGAAGCCTAATTAACATTATTTGCGTTCAGTTGCTTTCAGATTGGACTCATAGTCAACTGGAAGTGGATCTTGTACTTTTTGTACAATTGTACAATGTAAAATTTTATTCAGTGCCGTGGCACATTTCTAGTTGAATCTGTGTGTGAACAAGGAAAATTGCCATATATGGAGTCATACCAGAGTCCGGAAAATGATCTAGAGAAATCATTGCATCAATTAAAATATTGTGAGATAGTCCAAATCAAGGATGCCTTAACTGCTAGCTACTAAAAGAAGCTCCGAGATATATGAAAATCACAGCTGACCAAAAAAAAAATAAATTAATACAGTCCCAATTGTTACCTACTCTTTTGGGGTAGTTAACTGGACAACGAATGAAAATCTTGAACTCGACAGATCCACACGTAAAGTGATGAACATGAACCGTAGCCTACATCCCAACTGCTTGATATAAAGAGTATACCTTTCGGACGCAAGAGGGCAGGGGTTTGCAAAGTTTGGAATACCAGCACCATCACCAAACGTTGGAAATGCCAACAAGGATATGGAGAAGTGAAGATCCGCTACTGAAAAAGGTGGCTCATCATGAAATTAGGAACTAAGGAGCTTTCCTAATTTGGTCTGCTCAGAGAGCTTTGGACAAGCTCAGTATAACTGGCATATCCATCGATCATGAGCTAGCAGGAACACCTATCACGTCAACAGACCAAAGATGAGTTGGCAGAGAGATAACTGAAGACACTACTCGAAGATCACATCAGTAAACCTGCACTCCATATATTTCAGGAGTTTGAAAGATCAGGGCCTGTCGGAAGAACTATCCTTCGCCTTTTTGAAGTCAGCTGGGCTCAAGTCGGAAACGGAGGAACACACTCCTTAGAGAAGATGGGACCATCTCAGGGTAAGCCTATAAAAGGATTAAAATTATTAATCCTTTTAGACTTAAGACATAACAATTATGCATAGGATAAGTCAGGTTACTCAATCATAATCTATTGTTGGAAAGAAAAATCTACCCAGCACAACTTGGGAAATCCTTACGCCAACCCTCTTTGATTCGCAAACCCTGAGCGATGTTCCATGAAGTTCATTCTTTTGTCGCAAGAGGGAGTCAGGGACTGCAATGCTGACTACCTATATGATCCCATTGTACTAGGTAGGTAGTTCTTGTTTTTCTTTCCCGTAATCCGCAACAATAGGGCCCGGAGCTCTTTCGTTTGTCATTTAGCGGCAAAGGTGTGCTGATGATTGGTAGCAACCATGAAACCGGTACCTATCTGCGCTGAACGACACTTTCCTCTTTGTGGGAACACTGAGCGATGAGGTGGCTAGTCTGGATCACTAGGAAATATATTTGTTGATGGTTAAAACCGACGAATATTTCACCGTGTGTCTTTAAAAAAAATGTAGTGGACATGAGTGTAGTTACTCGTGAACTGTTAATTTATTAAGATGGCAAAGCTTTCTGAAAATGTGGTGAAAAGAGCGATTCGACAAAGTCGAACCGAGTCATCCCATGACTCAGAGAAAAGATACATGCACATTGTAACAATGGATTCATAGACCATCACATTTCTCCAGCAACAGGAAATTCCCGGTATCGGAAGCAGGGAGAATAACTTTCCCCGTCAAGTATAAAACTTTGTAGACACAGTTCCATGAACGGATTTTCCGCCAAGTGTTTCAATGATTCCTGTAAACGTATCACCTCAAATACAAACATCAAAGGAATATCACTTTGTCAAACGTCATTTAGAAGATATTCCTATCGCAATATTATTACTCACTACTTCCTGATATTCACTGAACTTAAATATTCGATAAGTCATTCTCTAAAACATCGTCGATTTAAATCACCCTCTTTTCAAACCCTTCCAAATCGACATCTGACAAATACGCCAGACCGACCTTTGGTGCATCGAGAATTTTCCATTTTCCTTCAGCTCCAGCCTCCTTCGGAACCCTCTGGAGAATACTCCGTCGAGACCCGGAGCCTCCGGATGCATGCACGAAAAGAGGACGGGAGAACAAAGACATCAAAATGATGGATTCGGTTCATCTTATCCCAGAGCGTGATCGACTCATATTTCAGAGGGGTCTGCGGGGCCGGGGGGCGGTCCGGGACACGGCTACATCTCTGAATGTTAATTCCATCATCGACCCAGGGCGCTTTGCTATTTCAGACATGTTGCTCTTCAGTTTTCAGACCTGTCGCGCTCATTCCCGATTCCATTCGCAGCGGATGTCCCTGGATGCCGCACGGTGTTGCGAAATTACTGGAATAGATCCGTCACCTGTATTATTCGGGCGGTATATCAAATTGGGAATTCGGCGATGGCGTTGCTGGCCTTGCATAGCTTATCGCGGGTGGCGTTGGATGGGGGTTCGAGAGGGTCTGGACTAGGGAATCCGATCCCGCACCAAAATCTCAATCCCGCAAACGCGCGGGATTAAAGTTATCAATCCCGCGGATCCGCAAAAATGCGGGATTGTCTCGGGGATTGTTAACAATATACAGGGTGAGTCTTTGACCACTGCATTAATTTTAACCAAAGATTCCTCTCATCAAATGAAACACTTTTTTCATTTAACATATTTCCAAATTCAGCCCAGGTAAAAAGATACAGGCTGTTGAAATTTTGACAAAAAATCAGTTTTTATTTTGTAGCTTTGACATCCTTTTTTCGAATAAAATGAATGTTGGCGTAAAGTTTCCTATAACTATGATACATATTTTCCAAATATTAGTTATTTTCTACTTCTACTGGTTT
This sequence comes from Halyzia sedecimguttata, assembly GCA_937662695.2. Taxonomy (NCBI): domain Eukaryota; kingdom Metazoa; phylum Arthropoda; class Insecta; order Coleoptera; family Coccinellidae; genus Halyzia; species Halyzia sedecimguttata. The sequence continues at coordinate 59,059,696 of OW569418.2, forward strand.
TCTAGTTATGGACTCGTGGATTCATAAAACTAAACGAAATTAGCATAGAGAAAGCATATAAAGTTTTTCTTGAGTCATTTTAAGAATATTCCATCGTTTTAGAACATTATATTATTCTTCATCATTTCTCCTTAAATGCACCGTTTTCGAGATATTCTTCATTTAATGTTTTAAAATGGAAAACTCCAGAAATTTCACTACTTTTATGGATCCGTCCCTGAGCGTTGGAATCCCGAATCAAGTTGTAAACCACGTTACCATGCCTTATTCTCGTCCGCCAACAATGTCATAGATAATTTATATGCGGTAGTGTATTAGCACATTGTGAAATCTTTAAACGCTTGTAATTTTTTACCTGAGCCGCATCTGGAAAATGGTAAATGAAAAAAGTGTTTCATTTGATGAGAGGAATCTTTGGTTAAAATTAATGCAGTGGTCAAAGACTCACCCTGTATATACTATTTGTACTCAAACTATTAAACGTGCTAATGAAAATTGGTTCAAGCACTGACGTGAAGTCAGGAGCTTTTGCGCTGATATTCTATTGCTCATTCTCCTGTATCATATAATAACTGCATAATACAGGTATTTTACAACTAGTCACCAAGCTTCAATTCGATCGAGTCTATATTTTTTGAGTTATCGAGGAAATAATAGTCCAGGTGGATATAACTCAGAAACAGTTGGAGCTTATGAGGGGTCTCCTTGTGGAAGACCCAGGAGGATCAGTATAATAATAATAATAATAATAATAATAATAATAATAATAAATGAACTCTACTCTCCCATTCAGATACGCAACATACCCTATCCCTATCCCTATCTCCTTTCGTTCGAAAGTTATAGAGGCAACAGTCATCCATCCATCTACTGAACTCACACAAGGCTGCTCGAATCTCCAACAATATATATCCGATCGTGTTCAAACTTGGAACTTGGCAGTAGAGTTAGGTTCTGAAGGCTCTCGCAAAATTCCAGCGATGTCGGACGAATAATAACTGATATATAGAATTGTTTTCCATAATTTTCAATGATTTCTTGAAAAATTTCAGGTGATACAATCTTCCCGAAATGTTGCAAGAATTTTGCGTTGGCATTGTACAACAAATAACCATGTTGAATTCAATCGGTTTTGTATTTTTCGAGTTATTGAGGAAATAACAATCCAATTTCAGGTGGGTATAGCTCCAAAACCGTTTGGCCGATCTGTTTCAATTCTCAGTTTATCGTGACATAAAAATACTTAATAATTGGTTTTAAATTTTCGAGTAATACGATTCTCACAAAATTTCACAAACGTGCTTAGGTTTATATTATACAACTATTCACCAAGTTTCAATTCGATCGGATTTGTATTGGTTGAAAACAAAATTATTACTCGGAAACCATTGGGCCGATTATGCCCACTAATGAACTTGTCCGTCTCATTGGGATGCGCCAACTACCCTGAAAATTGCAATGCGGTAGCTCTTTCCGTTCTCAAGTTATCGTTGCAAAGGCCGGCCGGACAGAATCAAATTTGACCTCGAATTCTTCATCGGGGAGTCGAACCCAATCGTTTGAGATCATTTTCAGCAAAAAATCGAAAATTACAGACATTTGGGCAAAATGATAACGCGATGTTCCCCAGAACATACCATCAAAATGGTCTATTGCAATTAAAAACATACTTTAGTAGTAGCATATGAGGTTTTTTATGTACCAATGACCAAAAACTGTATATTATTGACGGGCCTGCAATTTGCTACCCGAGTAGGAGCTGAGGATAGCAAGCAGGCGGGGCAAGAGACAGTTTTTCGCCAAGGTGCATATTTTTTCGTCAACCTCTACATACTTTTATGAATTTCAGACCTCTTAAATAATTTCACAATAGCAGATGACAGTTATTCTCATATACATTTATGTTTGTATTGAATAGTATCATGCCATATTAATAGTAACCACAGCGACTGACAGTTATTATTATTATTATGATAACAACAACAAGTATTATAAACACACATTCCAAAATGTTATGTTTCATTATTTCTTCATGAATACATTTTTGTAACGAATTATACGATGGGATACTAGACGTAATAGACCCGTATATCCTCATATCCGGTACAAGATGATCTGCGATGACATGAGTCCATTAGGGGAAGAGTTAAGAAATTCGTACATTTCTAAGAAACATAATGATCTTCGTAACTGACCTGAATATCAGATGTTTCAGATTCAAAGCAAGATCAAAAATTAAAGGGTACCACTCCTTAATATTCCATTTCACTGTTCGATTCCAAAACCCTTCGATTGGAAATTACGAACCAACTCTGAACTTTCTGTAGCCTAAAAATAAATATAAACTTCAGAATGGTGTCAAAAAAAAACAATGTTGAATTCCTGGAGCAAATATAATGATATGCTAATAAAATTAATCTTCCTGCAACAGAAAACATTGTTAGTATTTCAATAATATATGCAGGAAAAACGACCGTTCAAAATATGGCACTAAGCTTTCTTACCAGACGGTGTAGACTCTCACCAGGAGTCGACGCAGCTGGACATTGATTAAACGATTGTATCTTCGGACTAAGCTGGGAAATATTCCGATACTGAACAACGAGATGATTCGTTCAAGAACAGGCTTCCGTTGGTTGAGTTTGGACTCAAGAAGGGACCAATAACCTGCTCTAGGTTTGGTAAAGATCAAGAGGTCGAATATTTTGTTCGCCATGTAACTGGACATCATTTCGATGGATACGAGAGTGCATTACGTCGCCTTCAAAATTTTCTAGTGCTCCATATTTCCAACTTCAATCACACTTGTGTTTGAACATAACATGTGGTAACATAGAAAATGAGAGTTTAATTAGTTTCAATGACACCCAAACGGCACAAAATCTTTTTTCTTCGATCGTGGGAAAAGTGACACTATATTGACCTGTTTTCTATGCGCAAAGTTCAACATTCCAGAATAGTGGGCAGTTGCTAAGCAATTAGAAAATAACAGTGCGGTAATATTCTTACCGCACTGCTGTAGCGTGCGGTAATGTTACAAATGGATTATTACAATAAAATGAAACAAAGTATGGTTTTGATTTTTATATTATTTTAATCAAAAACTCTATATTTCGTATTTTATGCATTTTAAGTAATACTATTTTATCTATATCTACTTACTTTCGTCGATAAAAAGATGTCATCTGGGGCCTCTAAAATGAATTTCTGAACTTGTTCCTGGCTTAAAATTTTGGATTTTTTCGATTTGTATCCTATAGCTTGAGGTTTTAAAAATGCTCTCAGTTTTTGATACTGGGCAATATTAATATTATTTTTAACAGACAAAGTTGATCGAAGCATGGAATAATGTGCACACAACGTCGAAGATTCCATTGTTTTAGCCAATTCAGCAATTCAGCTATCAGTACATTCTCAGGAAAGGTTACACTTTTGTTTTTTCTGCAAAAATCCATGAAGCGTGTGTACGCAAGTTCATGCTTCTCTCTGGATTTCGCCGGAAGTAAATTGAGTGAAGCCGCGTTCGCGGCTTCTACTAGTTCAGGAGGCGTGCAAGTTAACAATTAATCACTATCAGTGTTCATATTTATTAAATCTTTTTTAATTCCTTAAAATATAACGAATCAAACAAATCCAGCTTGAAAATTATTTTACTTTTCTCATAACACGGTAATTTCCACGGGGACCACTTCTATATTTCAATATGCACATAGAGAAACCTATGTCACTACGCTCCTCGTCTGGTAATTATCACAGTCGTTTGGGAATATTATGCTTTTCCCACTAATTATACAATATACTATTCTTCAATTTCATGTGAATTACTGATAATAGTAATTTATTAATCATTTAGGACCGAGTACCAGGCTTGTTTATTTCAGATTACAGTCGAAGGATCAAATCTCTGTGCCACAACACAACTCTACCCAACAAACAAAAACTCTGGCCACGGCCTGTGACGAATCCAATCGCTCATCTCCGACATTTTCACCCTACGGCCTCTGGCAAATCCTGAAAATCCCGAAGTAAGAAAAAAATGTGAATGCACCAGGGGCTGGACCACCGAATCCGTCAAACGTCATTCTTTAATGGTGTCTCTGGGCTGCGATACAGCGATATCAACGCCAATAGTTTGAATCGGGAAAAAGTTTCTGACTTTATCAGTCCGTTACAAATGGGATGCTCGTTATCGGCCTATGTTAAATACACGGATGGGCATTTTTCTTCTTTTCATTCGGGTGTATAGAAATAGATGTGGTCGGAATAATCACGCAGTAGGATCGATGACATGGAAGAAAGAGCTAGGAATGTTCGGCAAATGAGCTATTGAAGGCGATAATTCGTTTGTTTGTATGTCCCATTTTGTGGTTCTTCTTGATGGTGACAGCATTGAATACGAGGGCAGTTTGATGAGTCATTGACTATTTTAATACGAGATTTTTTTTAATATAGATCATGTCGATTCAGTTCGATACATCTAGTCCAGTAGCTTGGTTGGTTGAACGCCAGGTGTCGCTTCTCTCTACTTTGAACTCAGAGGTGACTGCTGGATTTTGATAAACCAGTTCATTCGTAGTGTTTTTTCATCGGCGTTGAATTATGGTTCACTGATGATTCCAAATAAGAATGAGTAGCCGCAACGAGTAACTTGGTTGGTTGAACGCCAGGTGTCACTTCTGTCTACTTTGAACTTAGAGGTGACTGCTGGAATTTGATAAACCGGTTCATTCATAGTGATTTTCCATCGGAGTTGAATTATGCTTCACTGATGATTCCAAATAAGGATGAAACCGTGATATGTAGCAATTCACCTTCGATGAAATCACACTCTGTGAATTGCTCTGAAATATGATCTCTACTGGTCCGTTCATATATTTTCTCTAATACTATGATGACTTGAAATAAACTTTATCTGATTTCCTTATGCTAATTTCATTTAGTTTTCATGAATCCAAGAGTCTATAACTAGGAAACCAGTGGAATTAGGAAAAAACTGTTAATTGGAGAATATGTGTCATAGTTATTGAATACTTCATATCAGAATTCGTTTAAATTTGTATATCCATGCTAAAGATACAAAAGAAAAACTGATATTTTCTGGCATTTCTTCAGTCTTTATCATTTTACCTAGGCCGAATCTGGAAAAATGGTGGATGAAAATAGTGTTTTATTTGATGAAAGGAATATACAGGGTGAGTCTTTGACCACTGCATTAATTTCAACCAAAGATTCCTCTCATCAAATGAAACACTTTTTTCATTTAACATTTTTCCAAATTCAGCTCAGGTAAAAAGATTCAGGCTGTTGAAATTTTGAAAAAAAATCAGTTTTTATTTTGTAGCTTTGACATCCTTTTTTCGAATAAAATGAATGTTGGCGTAAAGTTTCCTATAACTATGATACATATTTTCCAAATATTAGTTATTTTCTACTTCTACTGGTTTTCTAGTTATGGACTCGTGGATTCATAAAACTAAACGAAATTAGCATAAAGAAAGCATGTAAAGTTTTTCTTCAGTCATTTCAAGAATATTTCATCGTTTTAGAACATTATATTATTCCTCATAATTTCTCCTTAAACGCACCGTTTTCGAGATATTCTTCATTGAATGTTTTAAACTGGAAAACTCCAGAAATTTCACTGCTTTTATGGATCCGTCCCTGAGCTTTGGAATCCCGAATCAAGCTCTAAACCACGTTACCATGCCTTATTCTCGTCCGCCAACAATGTCATAGATAATTTATATGCGGGAGTGTATTAGCATATTGTGAAAACTTTAAACGCTTGTAACTTTTTACCTGAGCCGAATCTGAAAAATGGTAAATGAAAAAAGTGTTTCATTTGAAGAGAGGAATCTTTGGTTAAAATTAATGCAGTGGTCAAAGACTCACTCTGTATAGTTAAAATTAATGTACAACTTGAGGACTCACCCTGTAAATTTAAAAAAAACTATAAAAACCGTTAATATGTTGACCAAATAACCTGTGTATGCTTGGTAATGCACATTGCATGCAAGTCCTTTCCGGAGTCGACAAAAACCTCATACTGGATATGAATTTCCAAGAATAACAAACCAAAAAAGACAAGCCAATGACGATTTCAATTCCAAGCCACATAGTCGCCTTCTGGAGGGTCTTGACTCTCGGGATACCACGACCCACGTTAATGACATAATTTAAATTAAAATCGAGTCATAAATCAACACACCTGCGGTATTTACATAACTGTCCCCCGTAAATGGCGTTTTGATTGATATCTTGCGTAGTCGGTAGATATAAATCTGGAATTAAGTCATCACGGCGGTGAAAAATCGCGGGCTTAAAATCGAAAGTTTCAGCTTGAAGTGGTGATATATGAGGTACTTGCATGAGATGTATCGTATTTCAGGCAATTATTCAGGTACGGAGTGTTTATTTATGACGCAGGTTATGAATATTCACTGGATTGAATTGAGATGCACTGTTCAACACGATTCTGGCTTCATTAGGTACCTACAGTTCTTGATTCAATCAAAATTTAAAAGGATATGACTCACACAATCTGTAATAAAAGAAAAATTGGCTCTACCACTGACGTGAAGTCGGGATATTTGGTTGGAATTTTCTATTGTCCATTCTCCTTTATTGGACACTCTTAATCGAATTTACCATGAGTGTCCAACACAGGACAATGAACAATAGAATAAACGCGCAAAAGCTCCCGACTTCACGTCAGTGCTTGAACCATTTTTTTTTCGTAATTGTTTCTGAATTTTATAGGGGTACGGTTATCACAAGATTTTATACACCTCTTTATGTCGATATTCTATAACTAGTTACCAAGCTTTAATTCGATCGAGTCTATATTTTTTGAGTTATCGAGAAAATAATATTTCAGGTGGGTATAGCTCCGAAACCGTTCTGCCGATTATGACTCAAAATTAAATTAACTCTCCTACTCGGATGCGCAACCTACCCTGAAAATTGCCAGTCCCCCCATCTCCTTTCGTTCAAAAGGTATCTAGGTTCTGAAGGCTCTCGCAAAATTTCATTCTTCGCAAATTCATGTCAGACGAATGGTTTATAGATGATATATAGGATTTTTTTCATTGATTTTCAATAATTTTTAAAAAATTTTCTGGTGACACGATCCTAACAAAATTCTGCATGAACTTTTGAGTTGGTATTTTAAAACTCATTATCACGTTTGTTTTGAATCGGATCCGTATTTTCCGAGTTATTGAGGAAATAACAACCAAATTTCAGATGGGTATAATTCCAAAACCGTTTGGCCGATTATGCCTACTAACAAACTCAAAACTCGCATTCAGATACGCAACCGAACCTAAAAATTGCAAGTCGCAATCTCTTTCTGTTCTCAGGTTACCGTGACAAAAATAATATTTTTTAATAATTTTTTTAAAAATTTTTCTGCTTCGAAAGTATTGGTTTCTCAGATTTGGGCAATGACATCAATGGATTCTTAGGATACAACTGCATCATGAAAGAAATTAAATTCAAAGAAGTGTCATTTAAAAAAACAAGAGTGCCAAATTCTATTAATCCGAAACCACGAACTTATCCGAGACATTGATTCCTCAAATCCACTCTGAAAATTATATTATATCAATTGAAACCTAGCCATTATTTGAGTTTTGTTTTTACTGGATATTTTCTGAACCCAATCTGTATAATATCATATTATAATCCTCATAATTCTATAATAGTGGAATCGAATTTGACATGTCTTTTACAGGAAAAACAAGATGACATGTACGAGTATGAATAGCATTCTGTGAAAGCATAGAAGTGAGATTTACTATTGAAATTTGGAAAAATCATATCTCCGAAAGTATTAGCTTGTTAGAGTTGAAAATGATATCATTAGATTTTATGGTGGAATGACATCTAAAAAAAATTGTATTTGAAATGTGAGAAAACATTTTTTTTTGTTACTCCGACACCATCTGGCTGATTTTGCCGAATAACGAACTTAACCGAGATATTTATCTCCCAAAACTACTTTGAAAATTTCAATTGTCTAGCTCATTCCGATCGAGAGTTATCGTGTCTACGGCCAGCCGGACATAATCGATTTTGACCAAGGATTCTTGATCAGTATGTCGAACCAAATCTTTTAAGACCATTTTTATCAAAAATTACAGATATTTGTACAAATTGATAAGCATTCTGTTCCGAGGAACAAGAGCGCCAAAAAGTGTACCATGCTAGCTTTCCAAGTCCCCTCAAAACTTGGCGCATTAAATGACGATTTCAAAATGGTAATACAGTCGCTAGTAACTTAAATTTTTAATAAATTTTTCTTGCTTACTTAAAACTATTGTTATAGTGTACCCAAGGCTTTACTTGAGGCCGTAACTTTAAGGTTTCGGTTTGAGAAAAGTATGAAAAAGATTAACTCAATAAATAGCTTACTTTCCATTATTCAATTATCATTACAATCTGAGATTTATTTCATTTAGTAAATCTTGGATTCCAAAAATTGATGTTTGATTTGAAGCCGTTCTAAAACAGTAAACAAGAATACTTCGTATAAAACTGAGTTTCTTTACAAAAAAAAATATCCAAGGAACATGCTGAAATTACTAGCAAGGGTTATCCCATTTTGAAATCCTCCTCAAATGCGCCAACTTCTAAAGTTACTCGCCAAGCCCGCATATTTTTAAGTAGTAATTCTTGAAAGGCGGACATCCTCCCCCACCCCCACTGTTTGATGTTTTTCTGCTGTTTCCCTTGTTCACTTTTTTGCGCACACAGCGCCATTTTATGGACATATACATACGCATTTTGAACATAGAATTCGATTTTGTCATAAAAAATTGGGGTTGACTTTTAACATTTCATTGTTACCTCCTTCCTCACCTACAGGGGTGAGAGGGTGGACATAATTCAGTATTACCCTATGCGCCTTTCAAGAATATCAAACTTTGTGTTCACAATATTTTCCCTGCGATGCGTATATTTCGACTAAATTCAAAAGTTCAGGTTATATGAATCACCCGGTATAGAAACTCCCATATAAGTAGTTTTATTGATAATATAGGTACATATTGCCATATTTCTTAAACACGGGAACAATTTAAGGTATCACCCCAAAAGATCAATCATCGGCGTCAAAACATAGACCTAAAATGAATTGGTTTCCGTTTTTCGCCGACCGGCATATGGCATTCTTTTCTCTATGTTCCCCTTTCTTTCGTCGGACGTGCATCTCCCTCTATGGTAAATAGTTCATCAGTCCGCACTTAACATATCTCAGTCAAAACAAGCACTTCATCCCTAGCGCCTCTGCACTAAGCGAAGCCATAACTCACCCATTAATCTAGTGGGCTCTGCGCTAATCCACCGAGGAAATTCAATAAACATGTTTCTACGTTTGTGTGGAATGCAAATCGGAATTCATAAACGGAAGTGCTCGCTTGTAGAGTGCGGATGCGGAGTTTGTTGCTTGCGATTTTCCGACTGGTGGTTTGAATTGATTGAAGCGTTACAACAAACTTCTCATCATGTACCTGCCAATTATGTTTTAGTATTCGTTGAATGCTGATGCTAAAGCTTTGGAGAAATTTAGAAACATTTGGGTCCGCATGGCGAAATACTGGAATGGATCAGATCCTTCCTATCTGATAGATCATTTAGAGTGAGGGTTGACCACTTTAGGTGTGCCGCAGGGTTCGGTTTCAGGACCCATCCTTTTGCAGATGTATGATTCGTTATAATCTGCCCTTTTTTGTTCGAGAACTTTCAACCACCAACGTTCACACTCTCAAAGACAACCTACAAGTACTTTCTAGATGGTCCTCGACTGGTTATTGCATTTGAATGTTGATGGAGAGCAGCGTTCTTGATATAGGCTCTTCAAATCCATCACTTCAGATCTCAGTTGGTAAGACAATATTGCAGCTGTTCTGTTACCAATATGACAAAGCCAATCACGTTCCTTTTGAGTAAGACCTTCAAAAAATTTGACGTGCATACCTCTACTCTTTTGTAATTGTACATTCGAGTAGGCTATTATCGAGTACGCCTGTTCTGTGTGGTGGCCTTCGAGCAGAGGAGATGGGGATTTACTGGATTCTGTACAGGGGTGTCTTTATTATATGAAGACAATGAAAAACATATTTGAACTCAATGCAATGAACCTACGGGACTATCAGTTTAAATTATCCAAGGAGAAATTCAGGTCATCTAATCGCGTAATCAACGTAGATGGCGTGGCACTGATTCGACATCACCAGCAGAGCACAGTACCGATGATATAGCTGCCTACCTACTTCATCCCTCATTTGCACTGTTACACTATAGTCTACTTAGCAAGTGCTTTTTAGGTCAAAATTGTTGTGTATTCTCCGAAAATTATGATTGAGAAAATTCGATTCGGAATGGCAAGTAGATAGTTTTTGAGAAAATGCTAAGGCTGCTCGTAAACATTGCAATAGTTATAAACAATTAAGTGAAAAAAAAGAAGATGCTTTGGTTTTTCGCCAATGTCTCAAAAGCTATCTGGGTTAATTCAAATTTGTAAAAATATTCAAGAAGGGGAGGAAATTTCCTGAAAAAAAGTATCAACTAACGGAACTAGGACCAATATTTATAATTTTCCGAGAGGGTTGAAAATACTCCCGAAAACGGGTACTCCGGCTTGCGTAATCCTTGACCTCTTCGGACCTTTCATAAATAAAAATTATTTAAACTTATTAAATATGAAAATATAAAATTGAGAAAAGTCGAGCGTCTTGAGCATCGATTAATGGATCATAATCCGTGGTCGAAAAATGTTTATCGCGACGTTTCAAATAGTTTTCCATTAGTTAATTGACAATTTTTTGTAGCATGAACATTAACATTGCAATTGCGATAATGGTTAAACAATTAATCTGAAAATTCTTTCATTTGTGGAGCTATTTCTCAGAGGTCTTGGAATAGATTCCTGTTGGAAAATTTTAAAAATTGTTAATTTTCGTTTTGTTATTAACAATTTACTTAAGTGAAAAATTATAAAGCTTCAATTATGCTTCAAAAGAAAATTTTGAATTATCTCATAAACAACGCAGTGGTTTATAACAATGTTTCAAACACTACGAGATAATAATTATTAAAAATCATTTTTGAGTAGTTTCTGATTGTAAGAAAACGGATTAATAGTAATATTATAAATTGAAGCTTTATAATTTTTCACAAGTAAATTGTTCATAACAAAACGAAAACTAACAATTTTTAAAATTTTCCAATAGGAATCTATTTTAAGACCTTTGAAAAATAGCATCAAGGAAAAAATTTTGAGATTAATAGTTAAACAATTAGCGTACTTGCAATGTTAATGTTCGTGCCACAAAAAATTGTTAATCAACTTATTGATAACTAAAAGAAAAATCGTGATAAACATTTTTGGACCTCGAATTATTGTTCAGTGATCTATTCTACAGTCGCCTGAATTTTTTTTTTCATATTCTATAACTTTAAATAATATTTATTCATGAAAGGTCCGAAGGGGGCGAGGCTTACGCAAACCGGAGTACTCGTTTTCGGGAGTAATTTCAACCCTCTCGAAGAATTATAAATATTGTTCCTAGTTCCGGGAGTTGGGACTTATTTTCAGGAAATTTCCTCGTCTTCTCGAATCTTTTTTCAAATTTGAATCAACTAAGATAGTTTTTGAGATATTAGCGAAAATCCAAAGCCCCTTCTTTTTTTTCACTTAACTATTGCAATTTTCGCGAGCGGCCTTATAATTTTCTCAAAAACTATCTGCATGCCATTCCGAATCGAATGACACCTCAATAATAATTTTCGGAGATTACGCAAAAATTTTTACCTAAAAAGCACTTGTTGACTAGACTAATAGAAGAAGAAAAGATGCCAAAAAGTGTCATTTAATGAGCGTTAGCTGACTGCCGAATGTCACTCTACTGAATTGTTCCATAGAAAAAATATTCAATAAAAACAAAATTTTTCCCCAAATTCAACTTGGAGGGAAAGGGTTTGAGAACAAAAAATTATATTAAAAACCACCTTAATTTTCATCGAAGTATCAACTCCTAAAATATTTTGCATCAGTTCAGGAACAGCCTGTATTTTGAAATGAAGATTATTTGAATCTTGTTCAATAAGCTATATGGTATCAAATTAATTATAAGCATCGGTGGTTCAGTGGTAGAATGCTCGCCTGCCACGCGGGCGGCCCGGGTTCGATTCCCGGCCGATGCATCTATTTTTATATTTTAGCCTCTGATTTAGTTATGCTTTATCGATAGTGCTTATTTCTTCGCATTGCTCTTTATATTTTGAATCATAAATCCGATTATACAGTTATCTAATTTCCTTCAGAAAAGTAAATTAATGAGGAACATCAAGGAATATTGATCTGGAAATTTCTATATCAATAAATTTCAAGAATTTTATCATAATATAATAATAGTACACACTAGAGAATAAACAATCTCACAATATCGTTCAATGATTCATTATAATGATTTAATATTAAAATGTGGAAAGTCATTGAACAATTTATCATGTTAATGGATAAATATCACGCGCTAATGTCTTTGATGTTAACACTCAATCCTCCCTTCAAGTGGATGTTAACAATCAGAAAAAATCATGAGATCGTGCCAGGTGCATTATAATTATGTCGTACAAATCATTAGGCACGAAATTCTGAAGGCACGCTAACGATTCTTCGAGATATACAGGGTGATTCTTAGACTTCTACATTCATTTTAACCATATGTTCCTCTCATCAATTTAAACACTTTTTTCACTGACCATTTTTCCAAATTAGGACCGATCAAGGTGAATGTTGAAATAAAAAAAAATGAGTTTCTATTTTCTAGCTTAGACATGTTTCTTACGAATATAATGAATGTTGATGTGAAGTTTTCTATAACATATTCTCTAATTATCATTTCTCTCGTTCACCTTCGAATTCACAGATAATTTATGAGCAGGAGTGTATTAACACATTGCGGTATCTTTATCAGTGAGTCGAACGTAATCGTTTGAGACATGACCTATGTGCAGGCATAAAAACTATACACAGACTAGTGCTTCGTAACACTACTGCTATGGTCTTTGTCTTGAACTTGACCAAGTCCAAGACCTAATAAACCTTCTCGAAACCAAGAATGGTCATCTTGGCCTAGGTCCCGCAAAACCCTAAGCCTGAGAAATCACTATCATAATATGATCGAAGAGATACCCATTCATTCTAGATATTTTTAGATTAGAGTTTTTTCAGATTCTTTGTTTGAGAATGGCAGTATAGTAGAACTGCCGAAACATGTCACCGGATAATTGAATTAAGGTTCCAATAAAACTTGAAGTTCTAAGACTGTTATTCCTCTTCTACATTTTCACTTCAAGCATGGGTTTTTACGAAATCATATTCAAGAAGGACTGCTCTGAAGAAGATGGGATCAAGTTTGAAAATGCCTAGTATACCAGAAGGACTGCTCTGATGAAGATGGGATCAAGTTTGAAAATGCCTAATATACCAGAGGGACTGCTCTGAAGAAGATGGGATCAACTTCGAAAATACATAACGTCCAAGAAGGTCTGCTCTGAAGAAGATGGGATCACGTTTGAAAATGCCTGATATCCAAGAAGGACTACTCTGAAGAAGATGGGATCAATTTTGGAAATGCATAATATTCAAGAAGGACTGCTCTGAAGAAGTTGGGATTAACTTTGAAAATGCATAATATCTAAGACAGCCTGTTCTGAAGAAGATGGGATCAACTTTGAAGATTGTTTATCCACCACAAATAACCATTGCATGTTCACTTTGAAGTTTAACCCTGACATAAAAGAAATCTTCCTGATAAAAGATTCTCGTCAGTTTGTGACATGCTTTTCAGAAATTTGGCAATAAGTGTCGCATCCCAAATTGTAGGGGAGGCACAGCATATCTTACCTTATTGCCGGAATCTCCTCTGGTCTCTACTGGTGCGCACTCACAATTACGAAGATTCTGGGTTCAGCTGGGACCTTTATAGTTTACCTTTTAAGTCTTTCTAATCAATAATACCATCACTACGCACTTTCTGAGATAGGGAATTGAGGGTCATCGTCCTGTCCACAACAAACCCCTCAAGGTCACCCGTCTCAGCCCTTCCGTCCGAACAAATTTGACAAGCATCATTAAAGTTTGGCCGGCGGGGATATCCGTCAATTTGTACCTTCGTAATTGCTCGTGGCGAAGTTCACAAACACACAACCCTTTTTTCGATGACATTAAAGTTTAACTTCCGCTCATGATATACCCCCATTAGGCAGGAAGTTGACATCGGTTAGAAAATTTTTGTCTATCATAACTATTTAAGAACTGTCTGTTCTGATTGTAAGGTTGCACCTAAGCACCCGATATAAATACATTCTTGTTAGAGATCACAGAGTTCACCATAAGCTGTGCACTCAAAGCAATTCTCATGGAGATTTTTAAACGGTTGTTGCACTCATAACAGTAAAACTATTCGGGATTTGTTTTTTTCGTGAAGAAATGAAGAACCTAGTGAACATTATAGGTTAAGCGATGGTAGTTCGGCAACTGCAGAGACCTTCAAATATGGGGTGAGTACTGAGTAGCTATTAACTTATAATAATAAAATGCAATCGAAGGGAAAGAAGCATTATACTTGGATTACTTTAATTTTATAACAATATACTATAAAATAAGATATTGAACAAAGTACAATTTTTCTTTCTCTTCGTTTAAAATGAACTATAAGTATTCTCCATCTAGTAGAATAGAAGGTGTGAAGATGGAAGGTACAAAGGTTAGTGGTTATGAAGAGCGGCTATTTTTAATATTGAAATTAGGATAATGGAGAGATAATATATATATAAAAAATAAAAAAAGGGAAAAGCCTTGTGAACAGGAGCTTTGGCGCCTATTGGTAGAATTGCATGATAAATGAAATTAAATTCAATTAATAGTTTATTTATCAAGATTAAATAAACAATCTGCAATGATTTAATCTCGTGGAATCGGTTGTTGCAACTTACATTCGGTGCATAGTTTTCACAACTCGAAATACCTAAGGAAAGTATCATAGAAATGTTAGAGCAAGGCTGGAGACAATCATAGAAGATTGCCCATTTTTACCTAATATTTGAATTGGTATAGGCTGACAACAAATTATTTTAATAGCGCATTTCATTTATTTGAAAGATTAAATATGTATTTTATTATCTTTTTATTTTACGACTTTATTTAAAAACTTATCACATTATAAGGCAAAATATATAAATTAAATACAATCCTATTTTTATAATTTAATAGTTCGTACCACTAACACTTCTCATTTATGAACGTCAACTCAAGAAAAAATATTTGATACACATGTAGATCAATATTATAGCATTTTTTGCTAGCAACATTATGAAAATGCTGTATATATAAACATGTCTCACTACTTAAGGAAGTAAAAGGTAATATTAACCTCGGTTTCAACGTTTAGTAATTTCTTTTGATGATTCCATTATGTTGTTCTTTCCTATTACCTTCATATAAACTACATCATTAACATGATCCAATTCTAAATGTTCTGAAACGCCATCCCCAATATTTATATATAAGTTATTCAATAAGCAAAGTCTTGTATATATTCACAAATTCAAGATTCGGAACCTTGTTTTCCAAAACAAAATATTTTCAGAGTAGGAATTATAAACAAATAAAAAATAAGGTTATGTAATTTTTGCCTTGGCGTTGAAAACTGACTGACGTAATCTGAAACGGTGATCGAGAAGGCGATATTTGCAAGAACCTGCAAACAGCTGAAGATGATCGACTAGAGCCAGGGTTACACGTTACACCATATACAATAGATAGTCTATTATGTATATGGGTTACACTTTGCGAAAAGCCCTAAGATGATCATTCATATTTATATATTCATAGATACGATTACAGCATTCTGTGAAATCATAGAATCACGATTTAATATTGAAATTTTGAAAAAATCATATCTACGAGAGTATTAGCTTGTTAGAGTTCAAAATAGTATATAAATAGATTTTTATGATGAAACTGCATACTAAAAAAAATAGAATTTAAAATTTGTACGTTACTCCGAAACCACCAGGCCGATTTTTCTCAATAACGAACTTAGCCGAGATTATTTATATCCCAAACCTACTCTCATTTCGTTCGAGAGTTATCGTGTTAACGGCCGGCCTTACGGCCGGACAGAATCGATTTTGACCACGGATTCTTGATGGGTTAGTCGAACTAAATCACTTAAGACCATTTTCAGCCCAAAAAATTTGAAAATTACAGACATTTTGGCAAATTGATAAGCACTCTGGTGCGAGGAACAAGAGCCCAAATAGGTTAACTGTTAGAATATTCCGCTCAAAAATGTCCATCGCAATATTCTGCCATCAGCATTTGGATAGTTGTGATTAAAGAGATAATGAAAATGCAAAAACCAACAGTACCGACATATGAATACGGATAGAGTGAATCGGTATATTATAAATAAAAATTCATAATTATTTCCGCATCAAATTTTTAGATACAAATTGCTTCAGGCCTGTTCAACATGTATTCTAAATCGCATACATATTCTGTTCAGATCATTACTAAAGAAGTTTTATGTTAATTCGAACAAAAAATATAAATATGTAAACAGGCATGTCCATATAGCAGTAGTTCATATTTTGGAACTAAGGAATTCATCGAGATCCTTTCATATTTTCTATAAAATGGAACATTGATCTTGACATAGATAAAGGAGGAACTACGAGTGGCATTTTGTATTTGTTATTTCGTTCATGGAATATCCCATTAGAATTACACTAACGAATTGTTACATGAATTCTGAGCATCTTGTAATAGATCCGTCATTGTTTCAATGGCAAAAAATGTCGTTTCTCTATTTCAGTATCGTAATGAGTCCATTGCAGCACTGAAAACAGTGCTGGAATGAACTCATTCCCGCATTGTTTCTAGTTATATATTTTTCGTTTTGTGGTAGTCAGCACTGACATTCGATCTTATCAAATTTCAACACACGTCAATTGTCAATACAATATAATCTGGATATAGTGAAATAATTGTTGAGGAAAAGATTATTTTCATTGAAAAATATGGTACTAAAGATTTCCTTCTTGCTAATTTTGAATCATTCATGCTATTAGGAAACTGTTTTAATTGTGATCTCCATGCCCTAAGTACGTTTCAAATTCTAATTCCGTAATCTGTCAACTTTCGTAACAGTCACACCAACTACCAAGATACAATACAAAAGTCACTAGCATGTAAAATCCGAATTTTTCATTAAATTTCAACAGACAAAACTTGTCTGAAATAGAGAAAATATCGTCTAGTACTCGTTGCAGAAGGCAATTCCAACACTCATGCGTTCGAACACTCGCTCCTTCGTCGCTCGTTTTCGAATTTCGCATTCGTGTTTGAATAGGAGCCCATTCTGCAACTTGTTTTAGAATATACTATTATAACACCGGTGGGTTCATTGGATTCTCACGTAAAAGTAGTGATTTCGATTATCACCCATCGTGAAGTTAGATAATCGACAGGTTTGGCCTCACTTTTTAAATGGGTTTGACTAACTGATGAAAAATTGGAGGTCAAATTTGATTATGTCCGGCCGGCCGTCCGTTGCCACGATAACTTGAGAACGGAAAGAGATAGCGACTTGAAATTTTCAGGGCAGTTGGCGCATCCCAATACGAATTGAACCTTGAGTAGTTGTAGAATACAAACCTAAGGAAGTTTGTTAATTTTTTTGTGAATCGCTAAAAAAATTAAAATGATTATTAATAAATTTTACTTATGTCACGATAACCGAAGAACGAAAAAAGATAGCGACTTGAAATTTTCAGGTTAGGTTGTGAATCTGAATGCGGCATTAGAGTTTGTTTAAAGGCATTATAAGCAAAACGGTTTTGGAGTTATGTCCATCTGAAATTTGGTTGTTATATCCTCAATAACTCGAGAAATACAAAACCGATCCAAATCAAACATGGTTATTAGTTGTAGAATGTCAACGCGAAAATTACTGCAAAATTTCGTGAGGTAAGTTTCAAAAAATCATTGAAAATCATTAAAAAAAATTCTATATATCCAAAACTATCGGTCCGACATCGCTGAAATTTTGCGGGAGCCTTCAGAACCTAACTCTACTACCAAAGTCCCAAGGTAGAACACGACCGGATATATATTGTTGGAGATCCGAGCAGTCTTGTGTGAGTTCAGTAGCTGGATGGGTCGCCGTTCCCTCGATAACTCTCGAACTAAAGGAGATAGGGACTTGCCACTTTCAGGGTAGGTTGCACATCATAAACCACCCAACGGTTTCTGAGTTATAGCCATCTGGAATATTATTTCCTCGATAACTCAAAAAATATATACTCTATCGAATTGAAGATTGCTAACTAGTTGTAGAATATTGACATGAAGACGTATGTAAAATTTCGTGAGGACCGTAACTAGAACATTTCCAAGAAATTATGAAAAAAAATTATGTTTCTCACGATACCTTGAGACCGGAAAGAAATAGCGACTTGCAGTTCTCAGGGTAGATTGCACATGGGAATGCGACATTTAAGGTCGTTAATTAGAATAATCAGATAAATCGTTTTGGAGTTATATCAATCTGAAATTTGGTTATGATTTTTTCAATAACCCAAAAAGTACGATGCCAATTCAATTCAAACATATATAGTAATTAGATCTAGAATTCCTTCGCAAAATTTTTCACGAAATTTCGTGAAGATCGTGTTACTAGAAAATTTGAAAAAAATGGTTCAGGCACTGACGTGAAGTCAGGAGCTTTTGAGCGTATGTTCTGTTGTCCATTCTCCTGTATCGGACACTCTCAATCGAATTTACCATGGTAAATTATATTGTCAATTCTCCTGTCTTCGATTAAGAGTGTCCAATACATGAGGATGGACAATATAATTCACCATGGTAAATTCGATTAAGAGTGTCCAATACAGGAGAATTGACAATAGGACCTACGCGCAAAAGCTCCTGACTTCATGTCAGTGCTTGAACCAATTTTTATTTTTTCAAATCGAATCAGATCATAATTATTCCAAATAAAGTTCCAGAAATTTGCAAAACTGCTTTCTGTGTTCAACAAAATACAATTCTCTATTGATTGTACATGTTCTGCTGTTTTTGATATTTGCATATAATCTCTAATCCTTGTTGCATTAAGTTTTTCATCAATCGGTTTTGTCTTACTTGATAAAGACCTAAGATCATTTTGAGTCTTGAAAATGGTTATTATATTGAACTTAGGACGGATTCTCCTGATTTTTTTTGGTGTGAATAAATTGAATAGATTTTGTTGTTGTTCTTGTTGGCTATTTTGTTGTACTTGATTAATTTTTTTTTTATTAAAAGCTATTCTATCAAAATTCAAGATAGATATATTATGAATTATATAGGATACCCATCTAATAACTTCAAGAAATTTCATGATTAAATCAATTTCACAATTCAAATTTTCAAGAGTAGAACATATTAAATCAGCTCTATCGTAAAGTGTTTTAATAACACCTCATTGCACCCTTAGAAAAAATAAATGATGATGAGTAAAATTGTGTTATCATTAATTCCAATACCACCGAGCAGTTATAATCTCTTCGATATAAAACAAAGGGTCATCGTCCTGTCCATTGTCTACCCCGCAGATTACCTGACGTAACCCCGCTACCCGAACGATTTCGACAAACATCATTAAAGTATGGCCCACAGGGACCTCTGTCGATTTGTACCAAGTTAATTGCTCACCCAAACTTTACAGACGAACAACCCTTTGCCAGTGCATATTTAAAGAGTTGTATAAATATAGTGATCCTTGATGACATTACAGTTTAACGTCCGTTGGATGTCACATGGAATTCTCGCATTAGGACTCGGCGATAATATCGGATATAATCGAATGACAGATAGAGATCGGGGAATTTTGGGTATATTGAGCGTGGATGAATTTATTATTACGATATGTGTTGTTGATACGGTTGATCTTGGAAGGTAGATTTATAGAAAAACACTGTAAACTTCACATGAATGTTGATGATGTCCACTCAAACATATACATAATTTACTGATGATAATTTTCGTTCTAAAAGTAGCTAGTAAGAGCTATGAACATCACACTAGTAACTACACCCTTGTCCACTACAAATTTTATCTAACATATGATTCGGAAACAATATTTCCATCTTCTGAGACGAAGCGTTACTAAAGCATCCTATATATTTCTAGACTTAAGTATGGGTTGACATTATACCCTTAGTCATATACCGATTAGTGAGAACAATCTGTTGTTAGTAGGGGTTAGATCATTATTGAGTAAAATATCTTTTCTCTATTTCAGTATCGTAATGAGTTCATTCCAGCACTAAAAACAGTGCTGGAATGAACTCATTCCCGCATTGTTTCTAGTTATATTTTTCGTTTTGTGGTAGTCAGCACTGACATTCGATCCTATCTCTAAAAGTGTCAAGACTGATTGAATTTGAGGTGCCTTTAGATAATTTCAAATCTAAGCATGGCAAGTAGCCGTCCTTTTCCA
The DNA here is from genome assembly GCA_937662695.2 of Halyzia sedecimguttata. NCBI lineage: Eukaryota > Metazoa > Arthropoda > Insecta > Coleoptera > Coccinellidae > Halyzia > Halyzia sedecimguttata. The sequence goes on from OW569418.2 coordinate 59,080,251, forward strand.
TTTCAAAGAAGATCTTAATAGATGGGTATTTACTGTTGATTGGTTCCTTTCTGGGTTTTTTCTCCCTAATTCTGAAAAATATCTATAAAATAAAAAATGTATTATTTTGTGAATTGCTTCTGTGTTAGAAACACAAGATATTTGCAGGAGCAAAGTATCAAACATTGTTGCTAACAAATGATAACGAAAGAACATCAACGATGAAACAACTTTTTCGTCTATATCAGACTCCTTCGTCAGACATCAAACGAAAATCTTCTTCAGAATTATTTTCATTTTGTGTCTGACGAAGGAGTCTGATGTACTCTTTTTTTTCTTCGACAATCTTTTCATTTTCCCTATCTTGTACCCGAAATATCAACAACAAAAAATCAAAATAATTGAAATATTTTCGCTTCTAGTATCACAATTCTATTGACATTTTGCATGAACCTTGAAATTGTTACTATACACCCAATTACGAATTTGCAACTCGATCAGATCTATAGTTTTGGAAATATCAGGAAAATAAAATTCCAACTCCAAAACAATTGGGCTGATTTTGGCGATTCATGAACTTGGCTGGCGCATTTCTATATGGAACCTTTTCTGCAAATTTCAAAAGTTAAAGATTCTCCCTTCGAAAATTATCGGACACAGAAACATGGGTAAAAAAACTTTCGAAAAATTTAGTAAGCAGAGATATTATGAAATATCAGGAGTTCAACGAAATTCACATTGAATTGTGAATCCGACTTCAATAGTTAGACTAAATCGGACAAAAACTGATTACATTAAAATTTGTTAGAAGATAAAATTAATGTAAATCGAATCCGTAGCAACAAATAAATCGATTGCTCAGATACAACCATAGTTTACAGCAAAATATTATATCTAATTAATTTCTGTTATAATGGGAAAGCTATGCAGCTGAGAGGGTGGCTATATTTGCGTACCCATCAGGAAGTGTGGTAATAGTTGAAAAGTAAATAGTTTTTTGGTACGAAAAAATTTGAAAAATAGTGACTTGAAGTCAGTCTGCTTCACTGCGTTTCTTTAATTTCATAGCCAGAGTCATCACCCATCCAGTTACTGAACTCGCCCAAGGCTGCTTGTCTTCCTGGAAAAAATCTAATATTTTCACAATATTTCCAACGATATAGATCTGATCAGGTATAAGTCTAGATATTGACTGGAAAATAAGGTTCTACAGGCTCAGGCAAAATTTCAGCAATGTTGGAAGAATAGTTTTATTTTTTTTTAAATGTTCTAATCATACGATCTTCACGACATTTAATTTAATTCCTTGTGTCAGTATATTACAACTAACTGCCGAAATACATGGATAAAATCCTCTTGGTGGTTTCGGAGTTATGGCATTCTGAAAATATATTTTCTCAACAACTTTTTATTTACTTATTTATTTATTTATTCAAGATAGAAATACAAACGGGTGTTTCAACCCATAAACAGTATTCACAAATTATTAGGAAAAAAATTCTTACAATTAAAATACTTATTTGATATAATTAAATCTCGTATTGTTGAATTGACCATCACGACGACTTGTGCAAAATTCAAGTGGATTATGTGAATCGATAATTTAAAAATTATTATAAAAATGTTCTGTATCCTAGAAACTATACAGGGTGTTCCCTCAAGGCATGCTAATATTTAAGAGGGCGATTCTTTGATTCATTTAAAAAAAATCTTCCTATGAAAGTTCCGAAAAGTATTAACTTTTAAGATACTGCGATATGAAGCAATTTCAATTAATTATTTTAATCAAGAACGGGGCACCTGACAAGAAAACATATTTTTTGGGTAATCATTCATTTTGAACAAATCTGATCACTTAATTTGCTTTCTGTCGATAGACAAACATTTCCACACCGCATCAGATTTTTGAGGAATTGATCCTGAAGTAAAATGATTTTTTCTTAAGCGGAAACCGTGCGTTGGTTAAAGAAAACCCATGGATCAAATTTGCTCAGAAATCAAGAAGAAAGAAAGCTGTGGCGTAGTATTTCTTTCTCCAAAAATATTCAATGTAAAACCCGTATGGACGCCACTGGTAGAGAAAATGAAAATTTTTGGACATCTCAAAATGCACCTTGATGCATAGGAGACATATACCAAATTTTATAAATATGATTACAAAAGTTATTATTAAAAACTGATTTTTTTTGGGCGCATGTTCTAGGGGAACATCGTCCTATCATTTCGTCCAAATGTCTGTAATTTTCGAATTTCGAGCTGAAAATTGGCTAATAGACTAATTCGGACTCCCTGATCACGAATCCGGTGTCAGATTTTAGGGTGCCGTCCGGCCGGCCGGCCGGCCGGCCGGCCGTAAGCACGATAACAGGAGCACCGAAGGTCCTATCGACTTCAAACTTTCAGGGTAGGTTTCTGATCAAAATGCGACGGTTAAGTTCGTTAACGGGCAAAATCGGCCGGACGGTTTAGGAGTTATAGACATTTAAAATTTTGAGGTTATTTCCCTGATATTTCAGGAACTAAAGAAGATGTTGAATCGAAACTTTGTAGTCAGTTCGAGGATATAAACGCGCAACTTTTGGCAAAATTCTGTTATGATCGAAATGTTGGTAATTTTTAAAAAAATATTTCTTTTAATTTTTTCGAAAAAAAAATTTTTTTTTCGTGAACTATTCATCAGATTGCAACAAAAACTTGTACTAACGTCAATTGTAGTATTTTGCAACATTGTGCAAAATTTTGGCTCTATACGATTTCAATTTCTGGAGATATAAGACAAAATGTGTCAAATTTCCTGGGTCTCTCTCAGTATTTTCATCGATTATTCTATGAACTCTTTGAATTCCACCGAAAACAAATTCAAAGACATAAACATAAAGAATCAAGTCATAGTTTAGACGTCGAAAGAAGGACGATGTTGATCGACTTGAAAAGGTACCTATTTCAAGAAATGCAATAATGAAATGCTTAATTTTTTTTATGGTCACAGAAAATCGTCACAAAAATCTATTTACCTCATTTGACGGCTGTTTGTCAAATCAATTAATTCCAATGATTGATGTCAGATTTCCTACATACCAAGTTCAAACACATTTTATTATATGGAAAACACTTATTATGATCACGTTCTACAGGAATTGATACTAAATAGAAGCTAGATGAAGATTATTGTAATGGAAAATTTGTGTTCCAGAATAATATTAAGGTATTCAACATGATACTGCTTTTTTTCTTTACTGGTCAGTACGGGCCACAAGGAACATGCGCCCAAAAGCTCCTGTCCACAGGGCTTGAACCCATTTTTTTAAATTTTATCCCCTCGTATCTCAAAAGTTGAGATTTTTAGGACATACGTTCATGGGATGTTTTTTTCTTGAAATAAATCAAAAAATCACCCCCCTAAATATTAGCATGTCTTTAAGCAACAGCCTGGATATTTTGCGTTCAAAACGTAATTACGAAGTTACGAACAGAATCAACTTTCACAACGAATTCTTAATTAGCAAGTCAATAGGAATCGTCTAATACCATTTTCAGCTCAAAATTAAATTTGTGAAAAATGATAGCGCTTGGAACGAGCGCCGGCACATTTTTTTTGTGCTAAACACATATATATGGCCATTTCTCTATACCGGATCCTAAAATTTCTCCGTGAGAACAACCACGCTGTTCACCAATACCCCATTTCACAAAAATCCACCCAACATCAATTCAACAAACCCCGAGACCGGAACGTACAATAACATCCTGATGAATAATCGCGCCAGGCATACCCGGGACATGATTGGAGATGGAGAAAAATGCCCTGTTATTGTGCAATAATTCGAAGGCATTTATTAAAGATGTAAAACCAGTCGAGCGTCGAATATCAGGACCAGATCGGTGCGGGGTCTCTCCAGCGACCCCAAGAAATGAATAGATAGGGGTAGGTCTGCGCGGGGGGAGGAACGGGAGTGAATTACAGGGAACGTGGCATTGTTGCGGACGGGGATTGACGGCCGGGCATTATCACCGGCATCCATCACTCCGGGTATCAATGCGCCGCTTCCCACAGGAGAGCCAAACTTTGCCCGCTTCTCGTGAGTTCCGATTTGAGCCCCCCCGCGACGCCCCCCACTGCCGCCACTTTCCTCGTCTACTGCGTATTTTTCTCCCGGCGGTGGCCTTCCCGGCCTGTATTTTTCATCTTTTCTTGTTCAGATGTGACATGTGTCATGGGTCGGACTGAGCGATGTTTTTAGATCAGTCATCTTTTTTTATGGTCCTTCGGTTAGGGATCGCGTTTTGGTTTAGTATTTTCTTAAACTGAAATTTTCCGAGCTTACGTAGTGTATTATTTGGTATTCGATAAAGGTGCAAATTTGAGACAAGCTTCGTTGTTCTCTATTCAAAATTTACAAATTCTTTCTATTGGTATATGTCTTGATTTTTTCAAATTCTCAAAAAATTTAAAATTTTCGAATAAGCTTCAGAACTTGAAGAAGTAATAAACCAACCTCAAATTCGTTCACTTTAGAAAATTTGGGGTTGATATAATAAATAGCTAATTATTCCAAAATTGCACAACTTCGTTTTTTACTTTTATAATATTATAGTGAAATAATTCCGATTATGCCTTAATAAATTTAGGCATTTTCCAAATTTCCTGTTAGTATGTGGGTTAGTTTTCGAAAAAAGATTTTATTCAATGTTTACCCGCCATCTTCACCCTTTCAATATTTGATTTATGTAACAAGTTTCAATAATGTATCTACAATATTACTGAGTTCAGGATATATATCATTAAGGATTGTTTCAATAACTTTATGGTTCTCTTCTGGGTTTTCCCACCCACACTTTGAAAAATATCTATCTAATGTATTGTTTTGAGATTGTTTCTGCATTAGCAGCTTTGGATATTTTTATCAGAAGCAATATATTGAACGATATTGCCTGATAGAATTTGTTCAAACACTGACGTGAAGTCAGGAGAACATACGCGCAGAAGCTCCTGACCTCACGTCATTGCTTGAACCAATTTTTTTTTTGTATTTTTGTTTATTTTAGGTTCTCATGAAATTTTACACACGTCTTTATATCGATATTCTACAACTAGTTACCAGGATTCAATTCGATCGAGTCTATATTTTTTGAGTTACCAAGGAAATAATATTCCAGGTGGGTACCTATAACTCCGAAACCGTTGTACCGATTATGTCCATGCGAATTTAACTCTCTCATTCGGATATGTAACCTACCCTGATAAAAAGTCCCTATCTCCTTTCGTTCGAGAGTTATCGATGCAATGGTCACCCATCCAGCTACTGAACTCACACAAGGCTGCTCGGATCTCCAACGATATAGATTCGATCGAGTTCAAACTTTGAACTTGGCTCTCGCGGTGTCGGAAGAATAGTTTCAGGTATATAGATTTTTTTTCAATGATTTTAAAAATTTTCCAGTGTTACAATCCTCAGAAAATTTCACAAAAATTGTTGCATTGGTATTCTAAAACTTATAACCATGTTTGAATTGGATCGGTTTTTTTTTATTTTTCGAGTTATTGAGGAAATAACAACCAACTTTCTGATGGGTATAACCTCGGGTATAACTCCAAAACCGTTTGGCTGATTTTGCCTATAAACAAACTCAAATGTCGCATTCAGATGCAAACCTAACCTAAAAATTTCAAGTCACTATATATTTCCGTTCTCAGGTTATCGTGACAAAAATAATATATTTATTTTAATTTTCTGGAGATATGATTCTCATAAAATTCCACAAACGTCCTTAGGTTTGTATACTACAACTACTTACCAAGTTCAAATTTGATCGGATTTGTATTGGTTGAAAACAAAATTATTACTCGGAAACCATTGGGCCGATTGCCCATAATGAACGTCGTATTGGGACGCGCCTCCTAGCCTGAAAATTTCAAGTTGATAGCTCTTTCCGTTCTCAAGTTATCGTGGCAATGGCCAGCCGGACAGAAAAAAAAATTGACCTCGAATTCTTCATCAGGGAGTCGAATCTGATCGTTTGAGGCCATTTTGGGCAAAAAATTCGAAACTTACATGCATTTGGCAAAATGATAAAGTGATGTTCCACAGAACATACGCGCAAAAAGTAACGAAAGGACTACAGGATAGAGAATTACTCGAAATATTCTTTGGTTTTATTGAATTATATCAAGTGAAAAAAAAAACAAAGTAGACGTGAACCTTGGAGGTGGTTTGCTTTCGATTGAGCCATATTTACTGATAATCGAAAATCAACAGTTATCGAGATATTTGAGTTATTGTGATTTTTACAAGATTTCTTACCTTAGTTCATTTTTCGTCAATATTTTTCTACGTTGACCAGATTTGATTATAATTTTGGATTATTTTTTATCAGAAAGGGATATGATATGTAAGAAGCAAAGAAAGAAAAATAACGAATTAAATATTTTTTATTGATTTATTAAACTCAAAATTTCATTATAAAATGTATTCATAAATTATGTTCAAAATTGTCTCTACCATTCCTTATACAAGCACCTGCCCTTTTTCTAATTTCGTCAGTTGTTACTTTCCGCCTGATATTTACTCTCGCTGCCTTTTGATTACACATTCACTATTTTTTATGCCGGTCATCCAAAATGTTGGTTATAAAAAATCTGAACTTGATAAAAAGGTTTTATTAAAATCAAATTGATCATGTGTGTTCGAGCAAGAACATATTCAGGGTCTTTCAATGGTTTCTGAGAAATATATAAGTATTCTGAATTGTTTTGTTAGGTCAATTTCAACTTTCGAGTTGGACACTCTGGTGAGTTTAGATCAAGTTCAATCAATGTTTAAACAATTCGTAAATAATATGGAACTGTTTCTATTTGTTAGTTTATCATAATTAAAAAACACTATCAAAATAAACTACTCAATGAATAAAGTTTTAATTTTAATAATATAATATCGATACATAATTGAATCAGAAAAAGCGACAAAGCTTCTTACAGACGTTTCCACATAATAACATTTTCCACCCCCTCAAGGCCGGTTCAAACTTCCATAAATTCCACTCCAACTTCCCCCGAACGTATGAGGGATGCTTTACACTAGTAGTTATTGGAAGTCCAGGGGCAGTTGTCACTTTATCGTAATAACGAGTGTCGATCAATAATAAGAAAAACTGAAGTGCAGCAATCTATATAAGTCGAGGGGGTGCGATGTGAACTAATGCTGAATAAATAACAGGGGGATGGACCTATGTTTACTCCTAGGATATTGATGCATGTTGTGCTCGCTCTCGGCGCTTGGGTATAACGCAATTTCCGTGAGAAGAATGTGTGTGTAATGTGAGTCCAACCTGAAAAATGGGATATCGATATGAGTTAAAACGGTGAGAAAGTGTGTTCATAGACAAATGGAGATATAAAAGAAATTATGGCCACATGTCCCTTTGATCTCGAACCTCAAACAATGCGGTGCGCCTCACTCTATCGAAGACTCATTGCATCGAAAGTTCACCGAATCGAAATTTCACTGCATCGAAGGTTTACGCCATCGAAAATGACTCCTGATTCGCCGAACGTGAAATCTCCTACTTACTTGAGAACAGAAAGACATAGCGACTTGCAATTTTTAGGGTAGGTTGTGCATCCTAATGCGACATTTGAGTTAGTTAAAAGGCACAATCGGCTAAACGGTTTAGGAGTTATATCAATCTGAGATTCGGGTCTTATTTGATCCATAACTCAAAACATACAAACCGATTTAAATAAAAATCGATTATTACTTGTAGATTGCCAACGCCCAAATTTTCTACGAATCTCTTGGATATCGTATTATTTGAGAAGTAAGTTTCTTCTTATATCATTTCAATTGAGATAGAATACATGTATCAGAATCAAAAATTCTGTGGTCATAGACGATACTCTTATTATGAAGGTTTGTCATTAAAATGATAGGAAATGTATCCATATCTTATAAAAATTCAGAAAATGGTAGATATTGACGGTAAATTTGAATAAGACTGTCTAATAGAGGTGTCCAATAGAGGTGAGTAACACATTATCAACAATAAGTTCGTTGGTTTAAGGTTAAATTTGAATTTTTTAATATAATCAAATATATTCTGCATAACGTCTATTTGAAATTTTGTTTCCTAGAAATTACGGATTTCAGAATTGATCCGGTATCTCCATAAAAGTCTGAGTTTGTCTGAGCAATGGGAACATCTATAAACACATGAAAATTGAGCCAGTTTTCACTTGTAATTCCTCACACGTAAACACTGTAAATTGTTCAGCCTGACCAGTTAAAATTTGCATATTACTTTTTAAAGGTGTTTCAACTTTTCCTCTTCTTATCAGTAAACAATCTGAACATGGATCTTTTGCACCTGGTAATGGATGAGTGTTAATGATAATGACAAAGAAGACTCCATAATGAAATCATCCTATCTCTCTTCAGGCTGAATAACAATGAAGAGTTAATGGCACTGCGAGCTGGGCATACCATCCTTAATAAGCAATTACTCCGATTAACTATTTAATTATATGAAGAAAAAGCCGTAAAAGGTATATTTATGAAGAATTATATGATACTATGTATCAATATTTCGCCACAATGAAATTATTCCACGGCAAACCAAACATATTAATATTCGCCATAATAGATCGTATAATCATACGGATATATTTTTGAAAGTTACATTTACCTTCTTAGTGTTGTTTTGATGAGGACAATTATAAAAATTAAGTGTTTTAAGATAAATTTGTTCTCAAGGAATTCATATGGCTTATTTACTCGATGAATCAATTGCATATCTGCTCTGGAATTTTAAAAATTCTCACATAATTTTTCGTAGCTTATTAAAACAATTCATCAACTTAAATACGAGAAATTTGTTTAGTATTGTTAGGTTTAATATGTTTAATCTGGACGATAAAAAGTAACGATTTTTTTTTACTGTTCACAAACTTTTTTCACCCCCCTAAGGTTGGTTTTATAAAATGCAAGGAGATATATTATCATTAACAAGATTATTGAATAATTATGATGCTCGGTCCTATATCGGACTTAAACCATAATCAGATGTTTTTTCTATTTTTCAACATCCCATGTGGAAGATAAAAAAAAAGTTTGCAGTTATAATCAATGATAATAGATTTGGTTAATCCACAACTTGGATTTCAAATAGTACTTATATCAAACAGTCCTCGCGAAATAACAAGGGTTTATGAGAATAGGTTGAATTATTTATATTTTTACATTAACATATATTTATTTCATTATTCCCATTACACAGAAGATATCAATTTAATAATAGTATTCATTGGAAATTAGTAATTTTACCACTCAAATTTTTAGAGACATCAACATACGGATTATAAAACAAAAATTTGGTTGATGCACTGACGTCTATTGGACACTCTACTACAAATTTAGCAACGATATATACCGTTTTCTCAGCTTTTATAATTTTTGAGTATATTTCATACCATTTTAAAGACATATTTCAGTGACGTCTATGATCACAGAATTTTAATTCTATTGGAATTGAAAAAACATACGCCTCAAGTATCTTCTGGATAAGATATTTACAAAATTCTGCGAAAATTATAGAGGGTCGTTCTACAAGTAATCACAGAGTTTTAATTGGATCAGATCTGTATATGTTGAGTTATAGATGAAATAATAAGAAAATTTCAGATGAGTATAACTCCAAAACAGTTTGGCCGATTATGCTAATCAAGGAACATAAATGTCGCATTCGGATGGGCAACCTAACCTGAAAATTGCAAGTTGCTATCCCTTTCCGTTCTCAATGTATCGTTAGATACATGATATTTTTTCAATTTTTTTTTAAATTGTCTAGTGGTACTTTCCTCACAAAATCTTACACACGTCTTTATGTTGATATTCTACAAATAGTTAACAAGCTTCAATTGGATCTAGTCTATATTTTTTGAGTTATCGAGAAAATAATAATACAGATGGGTATAACTTCGAAACCGTTGAGCCGATTATGCCCAACCACGAATCTAATTCTTCTATTCGCATGCGCAACCCGCTCTAAAAATTGTATGACCCTATCTCCTTTCCTTCGAAAGTTTTCGAGGCAACGTTCACCCATCCAGCTACTGAACTCACACAAGGCTGCTCGGATCTCCAACAATATAGATCCGATCGTGTTCAAAATTGTAACTTATTAGTAGAGGTAGGTTTTGAAGGCTCTTGCAACATTTCAGCGATGTCGGATGAATAGTTTCTGATATATAGAATTTTTTGCAATGATATTCAATGATTCTTTCGAAATTTGCTAGTATTACGATCCACACAAGATTTCGCAAGAATATTTATGTGGCATACTACAACTAAGAACCTTGTTTGAATTAGACTAGTTTCGTATTTTTCGAGTAATTGTGGAAAAGACAACTAAATTTCAGATGGGTATAACTCCAAACCCGTTTGGCCGATTATGCCTATAAACAAACTCAAATGTCTCATTCCGATGCACAGCCTATTCAAAAATTTTAAGTCGCTATCTCTTTCCGTTCACAGGTTATCGTGAAATAAATAATTTTTTTAAATAATTTTCTAGTCATACAATTTCAACAAAATATCACAAACGTCTTTAGGTTTGTATTCTAAAACTACTCATTAAGTTTCAATTCAATCGGATGTGGTATTGGTTGAAAACAAAATTATTACTCGGAAACCATTGGGCCGATTGTACCCATTAACAAACTTGTCCGTCGTATTGCAATGCACCACCTACCCAGAAAATTTAAAGTTGCTGTCTCTTTCCGTTTTCAAGTTATCGTGGAAATGACCAGCCGGCCAGACAGCATCAAATTTAACCTCCACTTCTTCATCAGGGTGTCGAACCCAATCGTTTGAGACCATTTTCGGCAAAAAATTCGAACAGACATTTGGGCAAAATGATAACGTGATGTTCCCATTCGCGCAGAAATGAGGAAAATACTATATCATATTAACTGACAATTATTTTTCAATCTATATATTCACTTGTCATTCAATGGTTTTTTTCCGAGTTTTCTCTCCCAAAAAATCGACTATTTTGATATTAACTGGTACATTCTTAAGTGATACAACATTAAATCAGGTGGATATTAGTACTGATTAAAGGATATTTTGGGGGGTGTTCATCATTCATAGTTTTTTCTGGTTTTATATTCTTCTGTTGTTTGATTATTGTTTATTATGAAAAATAGTTCAACATATTGAACAATTTTTCATCATTCAATTGTTTTTTTCTGGATTTTTCCTCCCAAACTCTGAAAAATATAAAAATAATTTCCAAAAAAAAATTCAAAATTTTGTTTGGGATAGAAAACCCAGTTGATTTATTATTGCGTCACTGATGGAGTCAGCAGCATTCAATATGAATCTTATAGATTAATATAGAGTTATCTATCGGAAGTAATTTGCACCACCACTGACTGATTCATTAACGATAGAATTTTGAATTAATTCTAAAATTATTCTCTATGAATATTCAAGCGATCATGTTTTTGTGCGTATGTTCTGGGGAACATAGCGTTATCATTTTGCCCAAATGTCTGTAGCTTTCGAATTTTTAGACGAAAATGGTCTCAAACGATTGAGTTCGACTCCCCAATGAAGAATTCGAGGTCAAATTTGATTCTCTCCGGCCGGCCGTCCGGCCGTTGCCACGATAGCTTGAGAACGAAAAGAGCTAGCGACGTGAAAATTTCAGTGTAGGTGGCGTATCCCAATACGACGGACAAGTTTGTTAATGGGCATAATCGGCCCAGTGGTTTCCGAGTAATAATTTTGTTTTCAACCAATATGAATCTGATCGAATTGAAACTTGGTGAGTAGTTGTAGAATATGAACTTGAGCACATTTGTGAAATTTTGTGCGAATCGTATGGCTACAAAATTATTAAAAAAATATTAAAAAATATTTTTGTTGTCACGATAACTTGAGAACGGAAAGAGATAGCAGCTTGAAGTTTTCAGGTTAAAATGTGCATCAGAACGCGACATTTCAGTTTGTTTATGAGCATAATCGGCCAAACGGTTTTAGAGTTATAGCCATCTGAAATTTGGTTGTTTTTTGTTCCTCATTTACTCGAAAAATACTAAACCGATTGAATTCAAACATGGTTATTAGTTTTAGAATGCCGACGCAAAAACACTCGCAAAATTTCGTGGGATAGTATTTGTAGAAAATTTTTAAAAAATCATTGAAAATGGGGAAAAAAAACTTCTATATATCAGTAACTATGCGTTTGAAACTGCTGAAATTTTGCAAGAGCCTTTATAACCTAACTCTACTGCCAAGTTTCAAGTTTTAACACGATCGGTTAAATATTGTTGGAGATTCGAGCAGCCTTGTGTGAGTTCAGTAAATGGGTGACCGTTGACTCGATAACTTTCGAACAAAATGAGATAGGCACTTGCAATTTTCCGGGTAGGTTGCGTATCCGAATGGAAGAGTTAAGTTCGATTTTGGGTATAATCGGTTTAACGGTTTCCGAGTTATACCCACCTGGAATATTATTTCCTCGATAACTCAAAAAATAAAGATTCGATCGAATTGAGGCTTGGTTACTATGAGTAGAAAATCAACATAAAGACGTGTTTAAATTTTATTAAGAACCGTACCCCGTGACGAAAAAAAAATTTGTAAGTATCGTACCCCTAGAAAATTTCAAAAAAATTACGAAAAATTTTTTTTTCTTCCTTTCAAAGTTGAATTATTTTAAGAAGAAAAAAATTAAATTGTTTGCAAAATAAATGAGCACATGATATTAATATCATTGATGGCTTGAATTCATTTGAAGAACAATGACTTTGTCTTTGAAAACGGGAAAAACTCAGCAGTCACTTCATGTGACCCAAAATAGTCCGATAAAGAAATTCAATTTGAAATTTATCCATTCATCCTGAACTTTCTGACTAAAAGCTCTGCCAGCTCATGCACTCATACGTTATCGCACAATGTGTTCAAAACTTGTTTGCTCAGAGGGTTGCCAACATGAAAAATTTGTTCATGTATTCACATAAAACCAATAGAGATAATGGCTTCTTTTATTATTTATCAAAACGCCACATCAGGGCTGCTATAAATCAACGTCGGCCATGGCACTCCGAACGAGATCACAAGACCGGTGTGTTTGCAGGATTGGGGCGTATATTTCATCACTTTTGCTTTTACGTATATCAAATTCCTTGAGGGGATAACTATATCTCATATCAGATGTATATAGAAAATTATATGAAATACTCGAAGGCGTTCAAACTGTATATGATAATATACTTGATGATTGTTGAAAAAATCGTTGAACTGCGATTAAAGGATAAGCAATAAATCAGGGTTGAAGAAGGATATTTCTTGTTGAAGTATAGTCCTATTGTTCAACAAAGATCTTGGAAATATTTTGTACTATGATTTTAGTGAAAATTTCAAGAAAATGAAGATCAGGGATAAAGTTTGGTTTACGCCTAATGTGAATATAATATAATAACAGAACGAAGAAGTTAAAATTCAGTCTTTTTCCAAATCAGTTTCACAGATTATAAAATGTTGTAATATTCTGGGTATATTCCTAGAAAATGGATGAGGATGTAAATTAAGATCCAATAAAAATTAGAACAATCAACTTAAGAGAAGCATTAAGAAAATGAATATCATATATTTGAAAGTGAATATATGTGTGTAAATATAAAATACACAAATTAAAAAATTGGTTCAAGCAATGACGTTAAGTCAGGAGCTTTTGCGTCTATTGTCCATTCTCCTGTATTGGACACCCTTAATCGAATTTACCATGGTATATTATGTTGTCCATTCTCCTGTATTGGACACTCTTAATTCGAATTTACCATGGTAAATTCGAATAAACATATTTCACTGATTTATAGTAGGTACCGTAAATTGCAGAAATTCATTATTTATTTATTTAACGAGAAGTGATTACAACAGATTTTCAACCGTGAAATAGTACTCAGTCAGCAGAAACTATTATACTGTGCACATAGACAAAGATAGTTGCCCGAGAAGTCTACAAAACCTGAAATAAACAAGCCAAAGGAGTCATATCCAGAAAACAAAATTTCGAAATGACATATTCTGGAAATTGTTTACAATATTCCACGAAATAAATAAGCAAATCCATTGAACATTCAATAAACTTAACTTTTCGATGCAAATGTATAGATTTTGGATCCAGTTCTGCCAAAGTGACGTCATCTTTTGATATTTCAGTGACCCAAAATAATATTAATGAAATGAAGAATAAAATATGATTTGCACTTATTTACACCACTCCTTTAACACCACAATCGATGACGTGATAAAGAGTACTTTATTGTTCTTCTTTCTTCGTCTTCTTGCAACTTATTTAAAACCAGTTAAATAATTTTACACTTCTAGCACCTTGTAAAAAATTCAAAGGATTAATTCCTAACGCTTTTACAATTTTATTTTATTCTCTAATTACTAGATTGAGTAAAGGAGAAACATTGAGATCTAATTGTTCATTAACTATATTACCAGTATATTTTTCTGTATTTATTTACACTATTTCCCAAGAATTTAGTTGCAAACATTTCTTGAAATTCTGTAGAATTCATCTTAGAAGATAAATCCGGTAATTATCAGTTAAATTGGGGTGATGAATTAAACATAGGAAAAACATGTTTTATACGGGATTTATCTTCGTTAAAGAAATTAGATAAATTCTACATAATTTGAATAATGTTACGCAACTGAATAATTGCGAAATAGTGGAAATAAGAAGAGAAAAACATATGTGCAACTTAATTAAAGAACAATCATAACTCAATTTTTCTCCGGTACTCAATATATTCAAATATAAATTAAAAGTGTTAGAAATTAATTATTTTAATTGTTTAAAAATAAACGCAACTGAATTTTAGGGAAATAGTGGAAATAAAGAGAGAAAATCATACGGTAAATTAATTAATGTACAATTTAGTTGCGCACCTCAATTCAAATTCTGTAGAATTTTTGAAATACGGGTTAAACTCATGTATTTCTGCTAATAAATGATTCAAAAATTAGTATTATTCTTGTTGCGTTGGTAGCTGTATTGGTGTTCCTTAATTATTGAGGAGCACCATTACAGCTGTACCAAGGCAACAAGCTCTTTCTTCTAATAAATGATTGGAATGATTATAATTAATATTTTTGCGTTGGTGTAGCTGTGATGGTACTCCACAATTATTAAGGAACACCATCACAGCTACCAACGCAACAAGTTTAATTATTTTTATTTCAATCATTAATTAGCAGAAAGACATAAGTTTAACCCGGATTTCAAAGTTCTACACAATTTAAATAAAGGTGCTCAAAAAATGGTGGAAATAATAAGAGAGAAACATACGGGTAATTTAATTAATAAACAATTAGAATTCAATTTTTCTCCGTTAATCAATCTATTCTATTCATATAGAGCATCACATTATAAATGCGTTAGAAATGAATCATTTTCATTATTTCCTAATTACTAAGAGTGTAAGATTATGTAACTAGTTTTAAATAATTCGTAAGAATAAAGAAGAAAAAAAAAACACTATGCTGGGGTCATGGATTGTGATGTATAGGGAGAAAATGAAAGGTTAAGAATTTAGCATAATGTAAATAATATATATTTTATCATTTGAATTATTATGAATTTGCATGAAGTAAAAGCCAGAAACATTCAAAAATATTTAATTTTAAAAGCGATATAGGTGATTACAGATAATTCATTTTATACAATATAAAATATGTATATTTTATAATAAACCAAAGTTACGTTCCGAAAGGCATATCGTAATAAACTTCGCCGCAAAACCCATACAGCAACTGCTACGACGCAAATACTTCCTCAAAAACACATTCGATAATGTCCACCCTCCACCCCTCCGGCGACAAAGGAGCCCCAGGACCCACCCGAGGACGTTATCCATCTCTAATCATTAATTACAGAAGCAGATCCGAGGGGCCATAAATAAAATTCGACGTTCCATTTGGCAACGTCGCGCGCCGTGGGTGGGGGAGGGTTGAATGTGACGTGATGATGGAACGGAACTGGAAGAAAAATGATCGTGTCAGGATAGGAACTGGGGGAGGGAGGGGGTAGACGTAGGAGCTGAAGGAGAGAGAACGAGAGAGTTGACCGGGGTGGCTCGGCCTTGATGGATTACACCCTCATCCGAGGGTTGAAACCGAGGAGGGGGTGGCGGAAGGGGGAGTGCGACACACGAACTCCCTCATACCAATTAGAATTCCTACGATTGAATCCGTGATTGCTTAGCTATCGCGAATTTTCCCGCAATGATTTACGACTTGTTTTGGTGATTCCAATCCTATTGTTCTCGCATTTTTCATTGTATATATGACTTACCTATTTTCCGCGGAAAGTCGACTGTTTCAGTTGATCCCCCTTCACCCTTGCACCGTTGTTTCGTCGCCCGAAAAGTTCGCGTTTTATTTTAATTGGATTTTATTGATTTCGATTTGTTTATAGGGGATTGTGTTTTGGAGTTTTCTTCGGGTATGAGTTATTGTCGGGAGTTTCTGGGTTTGTTCGAAGTTTTACGGAAAGTTGTCAAATGGGGGATGGAAGAATAATTGCTTTCGAAAGAATTCGAGATCAGTTGATATGTTTTTTTTCTTAACTTTAGTTTCATTCTGATGAGCCGAAATGTTTCTATTCAAATTATCGAATATTTAAGGGAGGAATCTTTAATACAATCTGGCATACAGTATATTGTATGTATATAATATAGTTTCTCGAAAATTCTTTGGAATCCTACAGAATAATTGCGATTATTGACCTGAGATAATCCTACAAAATTTGTATCCAAATTGAATAAGGGTGTAAGGGTTGAAAGTTGGGGGGCTGATTTTGAAAAATATTATTTTCAAAGATTATCCAATATTTTGAACCTTGTATTTATATTGGTGTACTCAATTTAAAATACTGATGGAATTTGTATTTTGATTATCTTAATATTTGCCTATAGAATTTATCTGGATTCAACGTTAATATATTTCAGGACGTGATTCTCGAAGTTGAAATATGGAAAAACCTTCATATCAATCTATATGCACCCCTCGGTAGTCATCATGACTACCACTATCCTGAATTTTTGCCTGTAATTTTTCATACCATATCTACATTAGATTATTTAAGATAAAAAGTCGGTTATTCGGTTATAATACATCACATCCTTAAAAGGTTTTTTCTCCTGAATGATCTCCCAATTATCAGCACCACTGGTCGAAATTAGTATTTTTTGTTACCACCAAACACTTTGGCAAATGCAAAAACCTCAATATGGTGAATTCCATTTGCACTTCCATGTTATTCTTAGAAAATTCGTGTGAAATCTCTCAAATAAGGCTTCATTCCAATGTTAATAACTTGTAGATCTTCGCATGAAAATTCATAATTTTCTAGCTTCTATCAGAAGTTACACCAATGCTTCTCCTTCTTCAATTAAAAATTCAATTGAACATGCAGGTTGTTTCTATTTCAATGTCGAATTCAGTCATGACAAAAACCTCAAAACTATTTTTTTTCAATGAGAACCCTTTTATTTTATTGGTCAGCTGGAATCTACGTTGAAAAATGGTGTATTCTTTATAATACAAACTACTGCTTTACTTACCGAATATCTCGGAAAATAAGCATTGTATAGCAGTAGTATGTATAATAAAAAATACACTATTTTATAAAGTACCAATAAAATAAGAAAGCTGACCAATAAAGAAAAATGGATTCTCACTTGAAAAAAATTACTTTTCAGGTTTTTGTCATGACTGACTTTGACATTGAAATAGAAACACCCTGTATGCTCAATTGAATTTTTAATTAACGAAAGAGAAGCATTGGTATGTCTTTTGATAGAAGCTAGAAAACTAGGAATTTTCATGCAAAAATCTACAAGTTATTTAAATTGGAATGAAGCCCTATTTGAGAAAATTTAAAGGGTTTTTTCAGGTATCATACGAATTTTCTAAGAATAATTCGTAGGTGACACATTAACACAACGTAGAATTCAATGGGTAATCCGAATATCAACGAAAAAACTGGGTATTATATTTAAAAAATGGGTTCAAGCCCTGTGGACAGGAGCTTTCTGGCGCTCTAGTTCAAACAGACAAATTATATCTGGTATTGGTTTCTCAGAGTTGGGAATTATATCAATGTATTAATATGATAGAACTGCATCAAAAAGGAAATTCAATTCAAATAATAGTTTATTTATGAAGATTAAATGAGCAATCATGAGAATGAGAACTGCACCACATTTTCAAATTTTTTTTTGACACTTTGCGGTAATCTGGTCAATACAAAAGTTCACATGCGTATAAAGGTCATGATTCTACTGTCTTCTACAGTCAGGTGCTAAATTTCAGATAGATCGAGTGATCGGTTTCGGAAATATTCATAAAAAATATTTTTACTAAAATCAGCCATAACTCCGAAACCCCTTGATGGTTAACGCCCATTAACGAACTTGTCCGAGATATTTACGCTCCAAAACCACCTTGCAATTTTCAATCCGCTAACTCCTTTCGTTCGAGAGTTATCGTGCCTACGGCCGGTCGGCCGGTCGGACAGAATCGATTTCGCACTCGGATTCTTGATCAGTGAGTCGAACCAAATCATTTGAGACCATTTTCAGCCAAAAATTCCAAAATTACAGACACTTGGGCAAATTGATAAGCAATCTGTTCCGAGGAACTAGAGCGCCAAAAAAACAAGTTTCGTATGACAATTGCCCAAAACAGGTTTAAAGTACCTACAAATAGTAGGTATTCCATAAAACATGTATAAAATAATAAATTACCTTGTAATCGATCAAAAATTTCCTGATCTACGTTCACAAAATTTTCTCCTCTCTCGAACTTTGGAATTATCCTTTCAAATTTACGTAATATTTTCAAACATTTTCGGGTGAGGTCCCCGTTGCATCGCTAAAATACGAGTATTTCAACCCCAATATTCTTGAAGTTACAATATTCCCTTCTGTCAAGTTGACTTTATGGCAATTCATACATAGAATATACATAGAATAATTATATCAACCTGTGAAATACGATTTACATTGAAATTTTGAAAAATCATATCTCCGAAAGTATTAGCTTGTTAGAGTTAAAAATGATATGAATGGATTCTTATGATAAAACTGCTTATTAAAAAAAATTTAATTTGGAATTTGTTTTGTAAAAAAAAAATTTTTTTTTTATTACTCCGAAACCTTTAGTCCGATTTTACCCAGTAACGAACTTAGCCGAGATATTCATCCCCCAAACCTACTCTGAAAATTTCAACTCTCTAGCTCATTCCGTTCGAGAGTTATCGTGCCTACGGCCGGACAGAATGAATTTCGACCACGGATTCTTGATCAGTGAGTCGAACCAAATCGTTTAAGACCATTTTCATCGAAATATTCGAAAATTAAAGACATTTGGGCAAATTGATAAGCACTCAGTTCCGAGGAACTAGAGCGCCAAAAACGAAAATTGTTATAATTTTCGGTGAAACCGGAACTCCAACGAATCTGAAATTCTTTCCAAGAATTAATCTCTACTAAAAAAAAGCTTAACTATAAAATTTCAAGAGTTTATCTAGAGTCATTCTTTGAAATATTCTAACGAACAGCCTTCGTGAATCACCCTGTATGTAATTTTTGAATTTGGATCTGAGAATTGTCTCAAATTATTTCCTTCAACTTAACTGATTTACAATCTATAGTCGCATAAATGTGGAAAATGCTTGCTTCCTATATTGCAGGGGTGGCCAACTTAATGAGAAGACTTGGGGCTGTAGCCCTAAAATACTGCGATGGATGTACGTCATGATTGTGAGACCAATAATTACCTATGGGGCAGTAGTCTGGCATGCCAAAGCAGATCAGACAACTACTAGGAATGCGCTTGACAAAGTGCAAAGGCTAGCTTGTGTGTGCATCACGGGAGCTATGAGAACGTGTCCAACCAGGGCACTTGAGATCATCACAGATCTCTCACCTCTACATCTAGTGATTGAGAGGTTAGCCCATGAGGCCATCCTCAGAATATCTAAGGAAGGTACAGGAACTGAGAGGATTAAATGTCAGAGAGCCTGGACCTCTTTGACTAATTACATCCCATCAGTGAACCTTCCTAGTGATGCAATGGTCAAAAAAGTAAGCATTGAGAAGAACTTCACCACGATGCTAAGTAGAAAGGAAGAATGGGAAAGGGAGCTCACCACCCAGACTTTCAAAGAAAATACCATAAAATGGTACACAGATGGCTCAAAAACCACGACGGGAGCTGGCGCTGGGGTATATGGGACAGGCACCAAGTGCGCACTGTCGGTAGGCTCCCGTTTGAGTATCTTTCAGGCAGAATTACTCGCAATCGAAAGATGTGCAGATATTAACCTAGAAAGAAAATATCAGAAATGCGACATAGCAATCCATTCGGATAGTCAATCTGCTATCAAAGCACTGAGCTCCCATGCCATCGATTCAAAGTTGATATGGGAGTGCCGAAGAAAACTAAATGAAATTGGCAAGAATAATAAGGTCTTTTTAGTCTGGGTCCCCGGTCACTCGGGAATCAAGGGGAACGAAGAGGCCGATACACTTGCCAGAAAGGCAGCACGAACTCCTTTTATTGGCCCAGAACCTTTCTGCGGTATAGGAAAATGCACCTACAAGAAAGAGTTTCTGGAGAAGGAGGAAACCAAAAGAGAGACACTCTGGCGGAATCTTCCAGGTTTGGTTCATTCCAAAAAGTTCCTTAAGAACTTTAAAGTGAGATCCAAAAGGTATCTGGATCTCTGTAAGAATAAGTTACACCTGGTCACTGGCTTCCTCACAGGACACTGTCGCCTCAGGAAGCATTTGATGAGAATAGGTTTATCAGATACTGACGAGTGCAGATTCTGTGGGGAGGAGGAAGAAACTCCTCTTCACCTTGTTACAGAATGCCTCGCCATTGCAAGTCAGCGAAAGGAATGCTTTGGACAGGAAACTTGTAGGAGTGAAGACGTAATATCCTTGAAGCCTTCCCAGATATTGAGGTTCATTTATACTCTGGAACTGGAGGGCGAGCTGTAGATGGCGTAATGGTGAGAACAGCTCTGATGGGGGGCACAATAGATCTCAAGGTCGCGGTGCAACGTAACCCCTTATCAATAATAATAAATAAATAAAACTTAATGAGACCCAAGATCTACTATTTCCTGACAAAACTCTGAGCGATCTACCAATATAGATATATAGACCTATAATTGTAGAAATTCTAAATGAAATGCAATGCTGTCTGCCTCGCCACGATCGACTGGACCTTAGCTACGATCGACCAGTCGATCGCGATCGACCGGTTGGCCACCCCTGCTATATTGGATCTCTAATAACAAATAATTTCATTAGTTTTCGTAATTTTTTTCCTCAAAATTTCTTGTACAATAAGTTTAGTATCTGAACCCATATGACAAATACGGATAACTACAAATTCATCACATCCTAATGAATTGAGATAAAAAGGGACGGAACGCCAATTAGCACCGCATAAAAAATTCCTGTCTGCAGAAATCTCCTAAGTAGCTCTTGTCCAGCATCCAGGAATTCAAATTAGGAAAAATATCTCGGTTATGTTCTGGGAACTTCGCCTGGAACCGCATCCTTATTTATTACCGTCCATAAAGTAAATGGCTCGGCCGTTAAAAATAAAGACTAACCATATCTTACTTCAATCAACCTCCTGAAAAATATCGAAAACATTAACAACCTACCGTATTATGGAGAAACTCTTAAATCGTCCTCCATTTAAATAATTAACATGTTTAGTTATCATTTGGTAGCGATGTCTGTTTATGGCTTTCATTAATAATGCAGTAATCACGTTGCATTATGGAAACAAAAAGAGGAGAGAAAAGGAAAAAATGGGATAGAAAACTTATACTTGGGATTTTGATGACATTAAACACGCCCTTCAGCTCTAGGATAAAAGTTTCATAAATTTGATGGGTAACTTCAATAGTTAGTATATACAGGGTGAGTCTTTGACCACTGCATTAATTTTAACCAAAGATTCCTCTCATCAAACGAAACACTTTTTTCATTTGACATTTTTCCAAATTCAGCTCAGGTAAAAAGATACAGGCTGTTGAAATTTTGAAAAAAAATAAGTTTTTATTTTGTAGTTTTGACATCCTTATTTCGAATAAAATGAATGTTGGCGTAAAGTTTCCTATAACTATGATACATATTTTCCAAATATTAGTTATTTTCTACTTCTACTGGTTTTCTAGTTATGGACTCGTGGATTGATAAAACTAAACGAAATTAGCATAAATAAAGCATATTAAGTTTTTCTTGAGTCATTTCAAGAATATTCCATCGTTTTAGAACATTATATTATTCTTCATCATTTCTCCTTAAACGCACCGTTTTCGAGATATTCTTCATTAAATGTTTTAAAATGGAAAACTCCAGAAATTTCACTACTTTTATGGATCCGTCCCTGAGCATTGGAATCCCGAATCAAGCTGTAAACCACGTTACCATGCCTTATTCTCGTCCTCCAACAATGTCATAGATAATTTATATGCGGGAGTGTATTAGCACATTGTGAAATCTTTAAACGCTTGTAACTTTTTACCTGAGCCGAATCTGGAAAAACGGGCAAATGAAACAAAGTGGAGTCTTTGGTTAAAATTAATGCAGTGGTCAAAGACTCACCCTGTATTTCATATATACCTTCAGTAAAAAAAATCATAAAGAGGACTGGCGTGAAGTCATGAGCTATTGTGCACCCTTTTCCATTGTCTATTCTGTGTGGAATTTCAGCGACTTTGACGAATAGTTTCTGAAATATAATTTTTTTTTCATGTGATATGATATTCTAGTCATACAATATTTTACAAAAATTAGCGCGTCGGCATTCTTGAAGTAATTACCAAGTTTTAAGAGCATTGAGTTATTGAGGAAAAGACAACAAAATTTAAGATGGCTATAACTCCAAAACCGTTCGGCCGATTATGCCCAGCAACGAGCCTAACTGCCCCATTTAAATGCGCAACCTACCCTGAAAATTGCAAGTCGTTATCTCTTTCCGTTCGAAAATTATCGTGGCAACGGTCACCCATCCAGCTACTGCTACCCAAGGTTCCTCGAATCTTCAACAATAAGGATCCGATCGTGTTTGGAACTTGGCTTTAAAGTTAGGTTTTGAAGGCTCTCGCGAAATTTCAACGATATCAGACGCTTAGTTTCTGAAATACAGATTTTTATTCCATGATTTCATAAAATTTTTTAATGATACGAACCTCACGAAATTTAACAAAAATTTGCGCGTCAGCATTCTAGAACTGATAACCATGTTTGAGTTCGATCGAATTCGTGTTTTTGGAGTCAATGAGGAAATAACAACAAATTTTTCTATGGTTCTAACTCTAAGACCGTTTGGCTGATTATGACTTTTAACGAAATTAAATGTTGCATTTAGATGCGCAACCTACCCTGAAAATTGCAAGTTGCTATCTTTTTCCATTCTCAAGTTGCCGTGAGATACATAATATTTAGAATTTTTTTTTATTTTCTTGTGATACGATCCTCACGAAATTGTGCATAAGTATTTGTTATCGTTTGAGACCATTTTCGACAAAAAATTCGAAAATTACAGACATTTGGGCAAAATATATTTACAGGGTGTATCTTGATAACACCGAAAAAATGTAAGGGGTGATTTTGTGATGAAAATTAAGGTGGGTATTTGGTATAATATTTTTGTATAAACCTCCCCCCGGAAAAGTTACATCCCTCCGAAGATTAACAAAAGTTTCTCTTTTTCATTTTCCCTAATTATTAAAAGTCTTCAAGAATGGTTATAGAATGGGTGATGAAGAAAATAAAGCAAAACTTTTAAAATATACGAACTATAAACAAATAAATTAGGTTAGGGAAATTCAGCTTTTTGAAAACGAATTGTATTATTTTCTCGTAAATACTTGAATTTTCGAAAAAAATTGTAGGGATAAAAAATTTTTGTGAATCAATTGGGCTTTTCAGCCTTGTTTTTTTTAAAAGGAAAATTTTATCCATAAAAAGTTTGTAAGAAAAAATATCTTAGGGGTTGACTATTTCAACCCCTACTTAGCATACTTCAGGGTTGAAAAAATTCGAAAATGAGTAGTTTTATTGACAAATAATATCAACTAAGGTTCCTGTCTTTAGCTTAATATACAGGGAAAATCAAAAAGGGAAACAATTTTTTTTATTAATCTTCGGAGGGTGTAACTTAACCAGGAGGAGGTTTTTAAAATTAAAAAATATATATTTATTTAATTATTTATTAACATTTTTTTCTACGTACTTATGGAGGTACTGATGACATTTACACATGAAACAAATTATCGGGCAAATGGCCACCGTTGCTCTATTGGCAGGTATGCACTCTTTTGATGAAATTTTGCAGTAAGAGCTGCTGGATTTGACGAATTTGACGTGCAATTTCACCTTTGAGTTCCTCAGTTGTCTCAGGATGGATCGCATAGACCTTAATTTTCAAAAAACCCCAGAGAAAATAGTCCAAACAAGTTAAATCATAACTTCTTGGCGGGCAGTTTTAGTCTCCTGAACCTGAAAACTTGGTTTGTAACAAAGTCATTGTTTCGATGGCTGTGTGACAGGTAGCGCCATCCTGTTGAAACCACATCTCATTTAAGTCCATTCCGTCTAATTCTTGCCCGGTAACGATAACCGTCGACAGTCACGCCGACACCTTCATCATTTTGAAAAATGTAAAAATTGGTTTTCACTATCAACAAACGTTCTTCCAAGCTATAACGCACCATTAAACAAACAACAAATATGGCTGACTCAACAATTGCCAGTCAAAAATGGCGCGCAATTCGAAATTCAAGTTCTTGCTGATACACCCTTTACTCCCCTGTGAAAGTGAAATGTGTTGTATGCCCGCTGATCCTTCAAACAAATAGCGCAAATACCCACAAACATATTGTGTGAACATTAACCCAGACCGCTCCTCCATTGTGCGTTCCTAACCAAAATAATTCATCGTTTCCGTTTTTTCAACAGCCTCCGCATGCCTAAGCCTTATGATTTTCCATTTTTCACAACGCGATAAATACCGACCCGTTTCCGGATCTGGACGCGTTATTATTCTTACCTAGGTAAACATGTTTACGCGCTCCTTTTCGGCGTTATTTCTATTTACCTTCCGCGCTAATTTACGAGAGCATATTCTCCACTATTCCCGATCATTCTTTCACGCCGATGACGAGGACATGATTTACGTTTCGAAAACGGTTCTTGCGTAACAGCGGTTCCAATGGGAGCGTTCTATTTTTGACAGCTTGTTGCGGTTATGTACGTGCGGTTATATCTGTCATATTTCATCCGCGTTAAAGGATGATCTTGGCAAATGACAATAAGTGTAATGGATGGTGCTCAGCTACGCGGACAGGGTTTAAGAATGACTGATATATAAGTTGTTCTCTCAGTTTATTATTACCGATAATCAACAATAGAATCCGAGCGCGTATCCGCTACTGGTGCTCTTGTTTCCATCAATCATGAAATAACGAATAACGCCTATCGTAGTTCAAATATGAACATTCATCTGGATGAAGGCAGACTGCTGTTTTGAATTATTGGAATAACTTTCATTCTTTTCCGAATTTACTTCCAACTGTCTTCTATGTTGTTGTTCTTCCTTGTGGCACAAAAGTGCAGTAGCAGCTCTCACTGCAGCCACGAAGCGAACAATCCTCCTTTAGGTGATCGTGATTATATGATTCATCAAGGCTAGGACTTTATCCGGGAGTCTCAATTTCTGCTTTGTGGTCTTTATGTTGGGATTCCCTACTGCCGCCTCAAATGCTTTCCTTCTATTGCAGACTAGCTCTAGAACATCTCTTGCCTGTTCCGTTCTTCACCCGTTGCAGTTTGAACCATTTTTGGCTCGGAGTGGGTCAGCTCTCACATTGGAGGCTGAATGTTTGCGGCATCTCCCACTTGCCTCTCATCATGTTCTTCTCTCTTTTGATTCGTCAACTGTTGCTGTTGGTTTGGAGCATCTCTCACCTGCTCTTCAGCTTGTTCTTCTATCCCCTCTGAATCTTGATGCTGCTGCAAAATTCCTCTCTTCTTGAGATGGATCACCTGGTCTCGTATGTTTTGCTGCATCACAAAATTGAGATCTGAGTGATACTCGCTCCGCATACCATGTAGTCTACCCATATATCCCCTTCTTTCTGGACTGGGTCTTCAGTATAACATAGACAGTTGTTCATGTTGCTCGAGCGTCCACTTGTGGCATCCACATTGTGCGGAATAGTTCCTGTTACCGGGTTCGACTACGGGTTGCTCTTTCAAGTGCTGATTCCCTATGCAACCAATAACATGTTCTCTCTCCTCCTTGATGTCCCCGTTGGAAGCTGTAAATTCTCGTATGGCAGGCGCCCGCCTCCCCAGCGGTGGCCTCCGCATGCTGTCGCATCCAGCACCAACCCCAGACATGCCCTGGTGATCCAAAGACAGCAGCGGTTTTCAGAGGCTTCGTAGATTGTGATCCATCACTGGTTGAGAGTGACCGGGATCTGCGGGCTTGTCACACCCGTATGCTACTAAGAAGTGCCGCCGGGTGGTTTTGAATTTTATACCTATTGCCAGGTTTAGCTAGGATTCCTCGGGCTTACTAAGCCGTGCTCAATAACACATCCCAGGGCTATTATTATTAGAACAGGGTTTTGAGGCTTGGTCCAGCCCTTCAGAACTGCGACCGATGTAAACTTTTGCTCTACTACCCTGCTTATTCAATCCTAAAGACATTGTCAATGTTGGTTACATACCTCAGGAGCCCTGGCTGTCAGGTCGTGAGATTTTAGAACTTACTCACCCATAGGTAAAATTCTTTGCAGCTAAGAGGATTCACGAACTATGTGTTTGGCAGTTTCCTTTTCCGATCCATATAGCCTGAAAGTTGCGTCTGCTGACTTGCGCATGCAGTACAATTGATATAATTTGAACCAACAGTCTCCTGTCAGCAGTCCCACCATTACCTGAATCTCAGCTCGTGACAGCTGCAGGAGCTTTTTGCGCGTATGTTCTGGGGAACATCGCGTTATAGTTTTGCCCAAATGTCTGTAACTTTCGAATTTTTTGACGAAATTGGTCTCAAACGATCAAGTTTGACTCCCCGATGAAGAATCCGAGGTCATATTTGATTCTGTCCGTCCGGCCGTCCGGCCGTCCGGCCGTCCGTTGCCACGATAATTTGAGAACGAAAAGAGCTAGCAACTTGAAATTTTCAGGGTGGGTGGCGCATCGCAATACGACGGACAAGTTCGTTAATGGGCATAATCAGCCCAGTGGTTTCCGAGTAATAATTTTGTTTTCAACCAATATAAATCCGATCAAATTGAAACTTGGTGAGTAGTTGTAGAATATGAACCTAAGCACGTTTGTGAAATTTTGGGCGAATCGTATGGCTAGAAAATTTTAAAAAAATTATTAAAAAATATTTTTTTTGTCACGATAACCTGAGAACGGAAAGAGATAGCGGCTTAAAAATTTCAGGTTATGTTGTGCATATGAATGCCCTATTTGAGTTTGTTTATGAGCATAATCGACCAAACGGTTTCAGAGTTATAGCCATGTGAAATTTTCTGAAATTTGGTGGTTTTATGTTCCTCATTAACTCGAAAAATACTGAACCGATTGAATTCAAACATGGTTATTAGATGTAGAATGCCAACGCAAAAATGTTTGCGAAATTTGGTGAGGATAGCATCTGTAGAAAATTTTTAATAAATCATTGAAAATAAAAAAAAAAAATTCTATATATCAGTAACTATACGTTTGAAATTGCTGAAATTTTGCAAGAGCGTTCACTACCTAACTCTTCTGCCAAGTTTCAAGTTTTAATACGATCGGTTGAATATTGTTGGAGATTAAAGCATTCTTATGTGAGTTCAGTAGATGGGTGACCGTTGCCTCGATAACTTTCGAACCAAAGGAGATCGGAACTTGCAATTTTCAGGGTAGGTTGCGTATCCGAAAGGGAGAGTTGAGTTCGTTTTTGGGCATAATCGGTTCAACGGTTTCCGAGTTATATCCACCTGGAATATTGTTTCCTTGATAACTCAAAAAATAAATATTCGATTGAATTGAAGCTTGGTAACTAGTAGTAGAAAATCAACACAAAGACGTGTTTAAAATTCTGTAAGAACCGTACTCCTAGAAAATTTGAAAAAAATGACGAAAAAAAAAATTTTAAGAACCGCGCCTCCAGAAAATTAAAACAAAATCACGAAAAAAAAATTGGTTCAAGCACTGACGTGAAGTCAGAGGCTCTTGCGCGTATGTTCTATTGTCCATTCTTCTGTATTGGACACCCTTAATCGAATTTACCATGGTTAATTATGTCGTCCATTCTCCTGTATTGGACACTTAATTCGAATTTACCGTGGTGATTTCGAAGTAAGAGTGTCCAATACAGGAGAATGGACAACATAATTTACCATGGTAAATTCGAGTAAGGGTGTCCAATACAGAAGAATGGACAATAGAACATACGCGCAAAAGCTTCTGACTTCACGTCAGTGCTTGAACCAATTTTTTTTTAAAGCTGTTGCGACGGGGATCATTTACAGAAAAAATCATTTGCCAAAAATTCGAATAACCTGAAAATAAGGAGTCTGAAGTGGCATAAATTGTTCTTGTCATTAAATTCTAATGAAACGATTGTATTTCTCAAAAAGTAATAATTAACTTTTCGTACAAATAAGTGAAAAAACTTCCTTGGTTGATGAACTTTCCACAAAGGTACATATGTAATAAATTTTCCCACGAGATCAAAAAATTTAGCCGGAAATCCGAGCAAGTAGCAGACTTTTTCGATACTTCGTTCCCCTCATATTCTCCTTTATTTGTGATTAATATGATAATTAGTTGCTTGTTACAAGTATAGGACTAGTACGAATAACAAAAAATTCACAGTATTTCTCGAATGAGAATTGAAATAATCCTCAATTAACTGAGAATAACTCTAGAGAATTTCAATTTGAGGATAATCAGTTTCAAAAAGAAAAAATGGGTTCAAGCCCTGTGGACAGGAGCTTTCTGGCGCTCTAGTTCAAACAGACAAATTATATCTCCGAAAGTATTGGTTTCTCAAAGTTGGGAATTATATCAATGTATTCATATGATAGAACTGCATCATAAAGGAAATTCAATTCAAATAATAGTTTATTTATCAAGATTAAATGAGCAATCATGAGAATGAGAACTGCACCATGGAAGAAATCGAATTAAATCTGGCCAATTTTGCCCAATAACGAACTTAACCGAGATATTCCTCTCCCTAACCTACTCTGAAAATTTCAACTACCTACCTCATTCCGTTCGAGAGTTATATCTATGTCTATGGATGAAAAGAAGTCTCACTACTCTCAGATCTCTTACTTCATGTTCCGTTCCGAAATGTAAGACTTTTCTGAGAAAAACTAATTTCGGAGCAAACAACTGAGATTTTTCTCACTTCGCTCACAATTCTTCGATTGATTAGATAATGTCATGTCTCAGGAAAATAAGTTTACATTATGACAATTCATACATAGAATAATTATATCATTCTGTGACAACCTTGAAATACGATTTATTATTGAAATTTTGAAAAATCATATCTCCGAAAGTATTAGCTTGTTAGAGTTAAAAATGATATCATTGGATTCTTATGGTGAAACTGCTTATTGAAAAAAATTTAATTTGGAATTTGCTTTGTAAAAAAAAATATTTTTTTTTTTTTTACTCCGAAACGATTCTGCCCAATAACGAACTTAGCCGAGATATTTATCTCCCAAACCTACTCTAAAAATTTCAACTGTCTAGCTCATTCCGTTCGAGAGTTATCGTGCCTACGGCCGGCCGGACCGGCCGGACGGCAGGACCGGCCGGACAGAATGACCACACAGAATGACCACGGATTTTTGATCAGTGAGTCGAACCAAATCGTTTAAGACCATTTTGATTGAAAAATTCGAAAATTACAGACATTTGGGCAAATTGATAAGCACTCAGTTCCGAGGAACTAGAGCGCCAAAAATGCTGATATTTCATTGTGCTTTGGGTTGTGTCTTTGAAATAAAATACGCATCATTGGAGTGGTTTTCAAGCCATATTTTTAGATTTTGAGAAGGAATTATTGACATATGTACCTTTTTTAAAAGCTAATGATACAAGTTATTTCCTGAATTTGTATAACAAGTTCATAATACTTTTTTCGAGTAATTCTCAATTAGTTCATCAAGGCTTTATAGGGAACACTGTTGATGCCATTTATGACCCCTTACGTTTTAGGTTAGCTAATATTTTAGTAGCTATTTTTGGCACGAAAGAATAACCATCCCTTCAGCTTTTAAAAAAAAATATTAATTGAATATTTCGAATCAAAATTAATTATTTTCGATAACAAAGCAGAAAATTTCCGAAAAGTTTGAAAATCGCCATATCTTCGTTACTATAGATTTTGAGACCATGGTTCACTGGACTCAATTAATTGCAAATTACGTCTAGTATATCCCCTTTGAAGAATCACGTCGAATTACTGAACACCCTGTAAACTTGTGTAAGAAATTTTGGGTAATGTCGCTAAAGTCAGATGATTTTGAGGTATCCAGTAATCCCACTTTGAAAAAAACGAAATTCTCTTCGCCACACCTTACAATTCTTCGAATACCGACAATAATAAAAACCAAAACAGGATTATACAATTTTAACGGCCCAAACGAGCATTTAATATTCACGTACACCTTTCCCAGGTAATCGAAAGTATTCAGATCATCTCGCATAGAAAACATCGTTATCTGTTACCTATTCAAACTGCACCAAACCATAAAATCCTTCCCAGTTCTCCTAACCCGAAACAAATGGTCCGAACTAAACTCTTCAATTCACCCGTTTGATCCAAGGTCACCTCGAAAGACACCTTGACATTTTCCATTGCCTAATAAATGGGTTACGTTAATCTCAAGGCTGTTTCGATAGAAATCCGAGAAAGAACGTTGCGCACCCTGTAGATCCCTTTGAGATCGTTTCCGCAAACTGGAGACGCTCTTAATCGTTGAACACGAACGTCTAAAGCCGAGGTGAAGTAGATTAATGCCAGGAAATTAGTCAAATGTCCGAAAATATACGTTTATCCTGTTCGGGCACGTGAAAGGACTATTCAAATGCTGTATTCCATCGGACCGTGGATGGTGCATGTATACACTGTGGAATTTTTGGAGTCGTGGGATTTTGAAGGGATGATCGATGCGTTTGACAGACAGCGGAGCTCGGTTATTTGTCAAGGTATCGAAACAGAGGTACTGATTGAAAACTGGTTGGAATTATATTATGAGGTTACCAACGGTATTTTGTATACCGTGGGTGTCAAAAGTATGGAATAATAGTTTCTCCCCTTTCTGGAATGCCTATAAATGGTTTGATATGTCAAAGTTTTTTATTGCGCGTATGTTCTGGGGAACATCGCGTTATCATTTTGCCCAAATGTCTATAACTTTCGAATTTTTTGACGAAAATTGTCTCAAACGATTTGGTTCGACTCCCCGATGAAGAATTCGAGGTCAAATTTGATTCTGTCCGGCCGGTCGTCCGGTCGTTGCCACGA
Organism: Halyzia sedecimguttata; assembly: GCA_937662695.2. NCBI lineage: Eukaryota > Metazoa > Arthropoda > Insecta > Coleoptera > Coccinellidae > Halyzia > Halyzia sedecimguttata. Next base: position 59,111,894 of record OW569418.2, read on the forward strand.
TAACTTGAGAACGGAAAGCGCTAGCGACTTGAAATTTTCAGGGTAGGTGGCGCATCCCAATACGACGGACAAGTTCGTTAATGGGCATAATCGGCCCAATGGTTTCCGAGTAATAATTTTGTTTTCAACCAATATGAATCCGATCGAATTGAAACTTGGTGAGTAGTTGTAGAATATGATCCTAAGGAAGAAATTTTGTGCGAATCGTATGGCTAGAAAATTATTAAGAAATTATTAAAAAATATTTTTGTTGTCACGATAACTTGAGAACGGAAAGAGATAGCGGCTTGCAGTTTTCAGGTTAGGAGGTGCATCTCAACACGACATTTGAGATTTTTATAAGCATAATCGGCCAAACGGTTTTAGAATTATAGCTATCTGAAATTTGGTTGTTTGTTTTCCTCATTAACTCGAAAAATACTGAACCGATTGAACTGAAACATGGTTATTAGTTGTAGAGTGCCAACTCGAAAATTCTTGCAAAATTTCGTGAGGGTAGTATTCGTAGAAAATTTTTAAGAAATCATTGAAAATTAAAAAAAAAAATTCTATATATCGGTAACTATTCGTCTGAAATTGCTCTAATTTTGCAAGAGCCTTTAGAACCCAACTCTACTGCCAAGTTTAAAGTTTTAACACGATCGGTTAAATATTGTTGGAGATTCGAGCAACCTTGTGTGAGTTCAGTAGATGGGTGACCGTTGCCTCGATAACTTTCGAACAAAAGGAGATAGAGACTTGCAATTTTCAGGGTAGGTTGCGTATCCGAATGGGAGAGTCGAATTCGTTTTTGGGCATAATCGGTTAAACGGTTTCCGAGTTATACCCACCTGGAATATTATTTCCTCGATAACTCAAAAATAAAGATTCGATCGAATTGAAGCTTGGTAACTATTAGTAGAAAATCAACATAAAGACGTGTTTATATACCCCTAGAAAATTTGAAAAAAATGACGAAAAAAAATTTTTGTAAGAACCGTACTACTAGAAAATTTCAAAAAAATTACGAAAAAAAAATTTGTTCAAGCACTGACGTGAAGTCAGGAGCTTTTGCGCGTATGTTCGATTATCGATTCTCCTGTATTGGACATCCTTGATCGAATTTACAATGGTAAATTATGTTGTCCATTCTCCATATAGGAGAATGGACAACATAATTTACGACGGTAAATTCGATTAAGGATGTCCAATACAGGAGAATCAACAATCGAACATACGCGAAAAAGCTCCTGACTTCACGTCAGTGCTTGAACCAATTTTTTTTCCGTAATTTTTTTGAAATTTTCTAGGGGTACGGTTCTTACACGGTGATACGGTGATACGGTGATACGGTGATTCCTATTTTCCTACCATTGCCCGTTACCAAGCGGTAACATCATCTATTTACATATTTTTTTTTAATGGAAACCCTTATTTATTTTCTTGACATGGTTATATCATAAAATTCTGAAATTTATTCAGTAATGCACATACAACGTGCATTTGGGTCAATATTTCTCAAGATATTAATTTTGAAACATATGTGAAAATTTTTGAATCGAGTCTTCATCAAATTAACACTTTTTTATTACAAAAACGTTATTATTATTGATATTGAAACTCACAAAAATATCTTAGACCATCTGGATGTCTAGTGTGTTCTCCTAGTACCTACATGCCTACATAGTCTAGTCAACAAGTGCATTTTAGGTCAAAACATGTTACAGTTTGAACTAATGGAATTGTCTCTCCATTAGTTTAAAAGTAATTCCAAAATTAAACATAAAAAGTGGGAAACTCCTGTGGACAGGAACCTTGGCGCTCTCGTTCAAACTTTGACAAATCTGAAAGTTTTGGTTTCTCAGAGTTGGGAATGATATCAGTAGATTCTTACGATAGAACTTCACAAATTCACAATTACTTCACAAAAGAAACTTCGTTAAAGAATTTAAATTCAACAAGAGTGCCAAGAATTATTACTCCATAACCAACAGACCTATTCTACCCAATAACGAAGTTATCCGAGATATTTATTCCTCAAATCTAACTATGAAAATTAAATTATATCAATTGAACTTAGCCAAGAATCTTGTTTTGTTTTTACTGTAGATATATTGAACCCAATTTGTTTAACTTACCAAAGTAAATATTTCCATCATCATCATATGGATTATCATCTTCATATGGATTATACAAGAGCTATCTATGATAGCTGAGGATATTTCGCTAGTCGTTTTGCATTCAATCATACTTTGTTTGACATGTTACTGGAGAATTATTCTGAACCCAATTTGCTTAACTTATCGAAGTATATATTTTCATCATCATCATATGGATTACACAAGAGCTGAGGTTATTCCGTTGGTCATTTTGCATTCAATCATACTTTGTTAGACATATCTCGATGTCTGTTATCCACATAACACTGATAGCTCTTATATGTAGATGAGATGACAACTCGAATGACAATGATGATACGGACGTTAATTTTTGATACAGAATTCTGTGAATTCATAGAGTTACGATTTATGATTGAAATTTAAATTATAATCTTTTCAAAGATTATGTTTCCAAAAAAAAAATAATTATGTTAAAACTTATAAACCACACATTACATAACATAACAATGTTCGAAACAATAAGAGATAAAAATTATTGAGAATCATTATGAATTAGCTTCTGATGATAAGAAAACGGATCAGTAGTAATATTATAAAACAAATGTTCTTTTCAGTGTTTAATTAAGCTTCATCATTTTCAATTTAAGTAAATTGTTAATTACAAAGCTAAAATTAACAATCTTGGAGAAAATTCTCAGATTGATAGTTTAACAATTAAAGCACTTGCAATGTTAATGTTCGTTCTACAAAAAATTGTTAATTAACTAATGGATAACTAATTGAGAAATTGCGATACAAATTCTTGGACCAAGGACTATAGTTCATTCATCTATCCAGTAGGCGTCTGAATTTTTTCAGTTAAAAATTTTCATATTTATTAAGTTTAAATAATATTTATTCATTAAGGGTCCTGGCTTGCGTAAGCTGGGATTGGTTAATTTTGTTCGAATTATTTTGTTAATTTTTGTTCACCTGCTGTAAAAAACTAAAATAAAAATGTCTCTTTACAGAGTTTCATACAGATCCAATTTATGTTTTTCCGTAAACTTCTCATGCGCCCTACCAATGAAACACCCGGTATAACCACAAAATTCAATGGGAAATCTGCAAATTACAAATCATTGTTATTTATCATTCGATGAACAGGAGTGCTATAAAGCTTGACGCCACATTAGCGTTCTTATAATATTCTCTTTGTTAAAATAAATACATATTTCAAAATTATTACACCACTCGATTTATTTAACCAACCGTTCCCAATTCACAAATAGTACGTCCTCAACTTAACCAGCGAATTCTATACACAGCAATTAGCGAAAATGACGAAACATTTATATCCACACAGATTATGACCATAATGAATATCGCCTACCATCAACCTAATAACTAAACGTGAAACAACGCAATTATACAAAAAAAATCGAAGCGACCGCATCAAAAACATCATCATCCGTAAACGCAGTCCTTAATCTTAGTGAGTTATGCTTAACGATATGTAGATGTGGGGTTGAAAATCGCCTGTAAATTATTTGCTCATTTTATTAATTTCGAAACACTCAAATATACGAGCAGACGATTAATTCAATTGGGTCGCATCAAACGAACGAGCGTGGAAAAAGGCGGCCTCTGGCGGATGGCGACGGAATTCATGCGCAACATTAGATTTTGTTGGTGTGGAATTTTTCAGACTTATCTGTACTCACGATTATACATTAGGAGTATTTTTCATGCGAAAGTGTTTTTTTAGCTTTGTTCTCTATTTGTTCGATGATGTGTCCTATGCATTTAATACCTGATGAAAGCCAAAGGCTAATTAGGATAGTACATCATCTTGAATAGTTACAATATAAAGTCTTAGGATGAAATATGCAATAAATAATAATCATTAAGGGATACTGTGGGAGGTATATTCATCATTAAATGTTTTTTTTTGAGTTTTTTTCCCAAACTCTGAAAAAAATATCTATTATATAAAAATGTTTTATTTTGTGAATTGCTTCTGACAAAACCCATTAATGAAAAAAAAAAATTTAAAAACTGTGTATACAGGGTGAGTCTTTGACCACTGCTTTAATTTTAACCAAAGATTCCTCTCATCAAATGAAACACTTTTTTCATTTAACATTTTTCCAAATTCAGCTCAGGTAAAAAGATACAGGCTGTTGAAATTTTGAAAAAAAATCAGTTTTTATTTTGTAGCTTTGACATTCTTTTTTCGAATAAAATGAATGTTGGCGTAAAGTTTCCTATAACAATGATACATATTTTCCAAATATTACTTATTTTCTACTTCTACTGGTTTTCTAGTTATGGACTCGTGGATTCATAAAACTAAACGAAATTAGCATAAAGAAAGCATATAAAGTTTTTCTTGAGTCATTTCAAGAATATTCCATCGTTGTAGAACATTATATTATTCCTTATCATTTCTCCTTAAACGCACCGTTTTCGAGATATTCTTCATTGAATGTTTTAAAATGGAAAACTCCAGAAATTTCACTACTTTCATGGATCCGTCCCTGAGCGTTGGAATCCTGAATCAAGCTGTAAACCACGTTACCATGCCTTATTCTCGTCCGCCAATAATGTCATAGATAATTTATATGCGGGAGTGTATTAGCACATTGTGAACTCTTTAAACGCTTGTAACTTTTTACCTGAGCCGAATCTGGAAAAATGGTAAATGAAAAAAGTGTTTCATTTGATGAGAGGAATCTTTGGTTAAAATTAATGCAGTGGTCAAAGACTCACCCTGTATATTATCCTTGTATTTGTGGTACATCAACTCTTGTGACTATTTGTGAAATATTCTATTTCAAATTCAAATATTTTTTTCACAGCAGAATTGATCATGGCAAAATCACGTACATCATTGAAAGATGATGTGATGCAAGCGTGATTATGTTTGAATTCTTGGTCATCGAATAATTTAAAAGATGAAACTAACATTGGTTCAAATTAAAAGAATTATGTAGGTACATGTTCAAATATTTTTGTATAAGAGCGTAATAAATATAGGTTTATATAATTATTCATTGTTATCTGCCATTTCGTCTATATATTACAATGATTAAAATCGTTATTCAGAATTAAGCGAGACGAGACGGGACAACTGATTACGAGACGAGACCAAGACTTAATTTTTTGTAAATGGGCGAGACTGAGACGAGATTTTTTTTATATTCTCGCCTACTCTCATGTCGTGTGAAGCCCTAATTGATACTTTCTAGTTTAAGGTCACTGAGGACTTATTATGAACACAACAAAAGTAACTACACTTTTGTCCACTACAGTTTTTGTCGTCTGACAAATGTTTCGGAAACGAAGTTTCCATCTTCAAAGACGAAGCTTTACTGTTATGTCAGACGATCAAAACTGTAGTGGATAAGAGAGTAGTTACTTTTGTAGTGATATTAATATGATTATACTGATCCTCTTAGGTCTTCCACAAGGTGACCCCAAATAAGCTCTTAAAAGCTTGTGCAAGTTGGTAGAATCAGTGTTCAGTGCAGGATTTGTAACTGCCACCTTAGGTAAAACACTTTTATTTGTTGACCCAACAGTGAATGGTAGTGATGAAATAGTACAACCAGTTTGTGCCATTTTAGAACAACATTTTTCAAGAGTTGTTTCATAAATTTCCTTGTCGGTTGGCAAACTGAATGAATTATTAATATTTTTTATCATAGATAATAAATATCTTTTTACTTACCTAAATTACACGTTCATTGAATATTATCTAATTCACCAAATAATTACAGTTGCTATATTAAGCAACCACGGTACTGAAGCCAGTACCGTGGCTTCAGTACCATGTTAAAAAAATATGAGTGATTACTTGATATACTAATTGAATTTTATTTCAAGGCATATGATTTTGACGATTTTTCAAGGAGAATTTGTGTACACTTGGGTCACCGGTCGAAATTGGTATAGGAATGTAGAAGAATGTTAGACTTGGTGTTGATTTTTCCAGGGATTTCTAGATATTTTCGACCTTTCAAAACCCTCTAGATTTCCGAGAAACGTCAGATGGTCATTTAATTAACTATTTCCCAACTGGAACAAACAAATTACACTAAACGTTGTCGCTTGTCAGAATCTGTGAAATCGACTCCAGCGCCATCATCGTTTACAAAGGGAATCACAACAAGGTTTGACAATTCCAGGTCCATGTTCGGACGAACATTTTAACTAGGGAGTGTGGACACCTCGTTGTTCTATGCACCTTGGTGAACCTCATCGTTTGCGAGCATTATCGGCAAAGAACTCGAATATTAATTATAGACATTTGGAGACGCTGTTCCCTAGAATATGCGCTCAAAAATGTTTCATTTGATTACTACAGGGTCTTCATTAATGATTGTAGCATTCACATTTGCAATTCCAGCCACAGAATAAAAAAAAGAATATGTGAAAGTCTCAAAAACCGAAAATCCGCTGGACCAGGTGAAATACCAGGAGATCTTCTTAAGTACAGAATGAAAAATTGGTTCAAATCCTGTGGACAGGAGCTTTCTGGCGCTCTTGTTCAAACAGACAAATTATATTTCCGAAAGTATTGGTTTCTCAGAGTTGGGAATTATATCAATGGATTCCGATGATAGAACTGCATCATGAAAGAAATTAAATTTTAAACTAGCCCTGTGGACAGGACCTTTCTGGCGCTCTTGTTCAAACAGACAAATTATATCTCCGAAAGTATTGGTTTCTCAGAGTTGGGAATTATATCAATGTATTCTTATGATAGAACTGCATCATAAAGGAAATTCAATTCAAATAATAGTTTATTTATCAAGATTAAATGAGCAATCAGAGAATGAGAACTGCACCATGAAATGAATGTGACTCTCTCTTATGGAACAGGATGACATGTACGAGTATGAACACAGATCATATAATAAAGCTTAGATAGAATAATTATAGCATTCTGTGAAAACATAGAACTACGATTCATTATTGAAATTTCGAAAAATCATATCTCCGAAAGTATTAGCTTGTTGGAGTTGAAAATGATATCAATGGATTTTTATGGTGAAACTGCATCTCAAATAAAAATTGAATTTGAAATTTGTTGCTAAAAAAAATTATTTTTTTTCGTTACTCCGAAACCATTAACCCTATTCTACCCAATAACCAACTTAGCCGAGATATTCATCTCCCTAACCTACTCTGAAAATTTCAACTGCCTAGCTCATTCCTTTCGAGAGTTATTGTAGAAATTTTTTTTTTTAATTTTCAAAAATATTTTTTGACACTTTGCGGTAACCTGGTCAATACAAAACTCTACATGCGTATAACGGTCATGATTCTACAATTTGAGGCTAAATTTGAGATAGATCGAGTGATTGGTTTCGGAAATATTCACAAAAAATGTTTTTACTAAAAACGGCCATAACTCCGAAACCGCTTGATGGATTTCGCCCATCAACGAACTCATCCGAGATATTTACGCTCCAAACCCACCTTGCAGATTTCAATCGTCTAACTCCTTTCGTTCGAGAGTTATCGTGCCTACAGCCGGCCGGACAGAATCGATTTCGACCTCGGATTCTTGATCAGTGAGTCGAACCAAATCGTTTGAGACCATTTTCAGCCAAAAATTCGAAAATTACAGACATTTGGGCAAATTGATAAGCACTCAGTTCCAAGGAACTAGAGCGCCAAAAAAAAGAAAGAGAATATTTTGCAGTACGACTGCCGAATCGATTTCCACGACCGCCAATCCATTGACACCAATAAATCGTATCCAGCCGAAACCAGACCAACCAGAACCCACCGGACCCGATTTAAATTCATGCCCAAACGTCGTCCTTAAACGGGAGCCCGTCTCCGCGACCGCGTAGGCCGAGGCAAGATCGCCGCGTCTCGTACGGTCGAAAAAACGATTTTAATTGGTTTCGGATAACCGTGGCCCGATCCACCGGCAGAGATATCGAGACTGGCCCGGACACGGACATGCCACGTTATTAATCGGACGTCAAGTGAAAACAACCGCGTGATTAACGACCGGTACCCGCGGCAGGTTCGAACCTGCGTGCGTTTGTCGGGAGGACGTCGAGATGAAGATATTACGGCTCGGTGGAGATTTGTTTTTGTTGGGATCGGCCGGTACGACCTGGCACATTGTTGACTGGGCGACGGTACGGGGGAGGTGTTCATGCTAAGTATCGTTTAAGATGGTTTATCAGGTTCGCAGGGAGCGTTTTTCCCGTTATGACTGATTTGTTGCGATCGAGGTTTAATTCTTGGCTGCGGTTCGGTTGCGGATAGAAAATTGCAAATCGGCTGTGAACAAAAAGATGGATAGATTTACTCCAGATAGATATTATGTGAATTCAACAATTCACCAAAGACCTAGCGATTGTTGAAGAAAATGTTTCATCTGTTGTTACTATGGATATATTTCACGTATACAAGGTGTCCGGGAAAATGTGGCATATCTCTCGGATTCAGATAAAATATAAAAAAATTGGTTCAAGCACTGACGTGAAGTCAGGAGCTTTTGCGCGTATGTTCTAATGTCCATTCTCCTGTATTGGACACTCTTAATCGAATTTACCATGGTAAATTCGATTAAGAGAGTGTCCAATACAGGAGAACGGACAATAGAATTGACCATGGTATATTTGATTAACACGTTCGTTACCAAGGACGCATATGTGGCGTCCTCAAGCTACTCATGCGCAGAGCCGAGGACGCCACATATGCGTCTATGCCAAGTGTGAGTATAATGCGTTGCTATCAAACTACCGGTCGGCACTATGTTGCGATGTTTGGGGCATCTGATAAAGGAAGAACAATACGAAAAAAATGCAGACAATGTTTCAAAAATAAACAGAGGAAGGATACAATGTATTACTGTAGAACATGTTCAGATTCTCCAGGGTTGTGTATAGAATGTTTTGAGGAATACCATGCGCGCATGAAATAATGTTTTTTGTTTTTCTGATAATCTTTTTCTCTTAAATTTTTTTCAAATAAATTGCTTTTTTGTGAAAAATTTCTTCAGTTTCCCTATACAAACCCAAAATTTATAATACTTCAGCAAAAACGTATATCAACACCACTTGTGCGTCCTTAGGCTCTGGGAATGAGATAGGTACTCATATGCAGAGCCTCGGACGCCACGTATGCGTTTTTTATCCATAGGTTTATTTTTTAGAAAAAAACTTGAATTAGACTTATTCTATAACTATATTCATTTAAATCGATACAGAAATGTATAAACAAGTAAAAAATGTACAGGGTATACAGAAGAACCTTTTGAATTGATGTTGGTAACGAACGTGTTAAGAGTGTCCAATACAGGAGAATGGATAATAGAACATACGCGCAAAAGCTCATGACTTCACGTCAGTGCTTGAACCAATTTTTTTTTCGCAATTTTTTTAAAAATTTTCTAGCGGTACTGTTCTCACAAAATTTTATACACGTCTTTTTCTACAACTAGTTAGCAAGCTACAATTTGATCGGGTCTATATTTTTTGAGTCATTGAGGAAATAATATTCCAGATGGGTATAACTCCGAAAACATTGGGCCGATTATGGCCAACAGCGAACTTAACTCTCCCATCTAGATGCGCAACCTACCCTGAAAATTGCAAATCCCTATCTCCTTTCGTTCGGGAGTTATCGAGGCAACGGTCACCCATCCAGCGACTGAACTCACAAAAGGCTGCTCAGATCTCCAACAATATAGATCCGATCGTGTTCAAACTTGGAACTTGGTAGTAGAGTTAGGTTCTGAAGGCTCTCGCAAAATATCTGCCATGTCGGATGAATCGTTTCTGATATATAGAATTTTTTTCAATGATTTTCAATGATTTTTAAAAAATTTCTAGTGATACGATCCTCACAAAATTTTGCAAGAATTTCCGCGTTGGCATTCTTCAACTAATAACCATCTTCAAATTGGATTGGTTTAGTATTTTTCGAGTTATTAAGGAAATAACAACCAAATTTCAGATAAGGATATCTCCAAAACCATGTGGCCGATTATGTTTATAAATAAACTCAAATGTCACATTCAGATGCACAACCTAACCTGAAAATTTCAAGTTGCTATCTCTTTCCGTTCTCAGGTTATCGAGATATAAAACTTATTTTTTAATAATTTTTTTTCATTTTCTAGTGATACGATTCTCACAAAATTTCACAAACGTGCTAAGGTTTATATTCTACAACTATTCACTAAGTTTAAATTCGATCGGATTTATATTGGTTGAAAACAAAATTATTACTCGGAAACCATGCGGCTGATTATGCCCATTAACGAAATTGTCCGTTGTATTCCGATGCGCCAACCACCCTGACAATTTCAAGTCGCTAGCGCTTTCCGTTCTCAAGTTATCGTGGCAACGGCCGGCCGGACTGCCGGTCGGACGGACAGAATCAAATTTGACCTCGAATTCTTCATCTGGGAGTCGAACCCAATTGTTTGAGACCATTTTTGGCAAACAATTCGGAATTTACAGAGATTTGGGCAAAATGATAACGCGATGTTCCCCAGAACATAAACGCGCAAAAATAAGATGACAAGTTCGCATCAATATTTTTCAAGGCTGCCTTCCCTACAGAGATACGGCCTCCTTAATGACGCCACTGGAAATCCATTTAATTGGAATACATTTTAAACTACTTAATATAATGTAATGAAAATTGATGATAAACAGTAGTAGTAAACAGTAGTAAGGACCTCTCAAAATATTGCCCTTAAATTTAAATTAGCTTGTTTAGTTTACCAGGGTCGGACTAGGTTGTCCATTTTAATGCTTACATTTTTAATATCCTGTATGATAAGGAGTTAAAAAAACAAATTTGGATACCTTGAACATTAAGCTGAAGGAAAGGTACTCTTGTTCATTGTCGATAAAATGAACCGTTTTCAAGGTATTCCAATTTGTTTTTCCAGGAAATGGAAAAGAATCGAAATCATTCGGGAGATAGAAGAAACGAAATATGATTTTATCGCAGTTTTCATTAGCCTACCCTAGTTGTGCAAACATGACATTTATAAAAATGGGGTAGGATAATGAAAAATGCGATAAAATCATATTTCGTTTCTGGTCACAGAATTTCACATATATGTAGGGTCAATGTGTATAGTAGTGTATAGTACGCACTTAGTGAATAAAGTTCAATATCTGTGAGATTTTTTATGCAGAAGACTTCTTTCATGCCATTTCGTCTTACCTGAACATTGAAGAACATGTTTACACGGCATCACACATCTAAATAGCATATAAACAAAAGTTATTCAACTTTTACTGGACATCCACGAATGCGTACTCTTAGGCATTGGTGTATATAAGACTAAGAGTACGACAGTTATGCTTAAGAGTACGCACAGTACCTTAATACGATATTTCTCTAATTTGAAGGTGAAAAACAATTAAAAATGAACGAAAAAGGCAATTTCGTTTGTTCACTCATAAATATATCTGGAAATCAAAAATAACATTCCCACATGAAGCATTCAAAACAGGTGACATGACACAACATGAGCAAAGGAAATTTCTGAAAAAATATGAACACAAAATCGATTACAATTTCACATATAATTATAATAGCGTAGGTTTTCAAACAACAAAATATTATTCTTCTCAATCAGGACATATAACTTCCCCTATTTCATAAATTGTATTAGATTCATGCCACCACTTATTGCATTGAGAACACATCTTCCAGTCCTCCTCAGATTTTGAATAAAAATCATTGCACCTTTTGGGCAACTGACATTCGCATCTTCTGTTTTCCTATTCTGTATTTATTTATTTCTTATTCCAGGTGGCCCAGATGATGTACGAGTATGTAAGTTCCATTTTGCTTCCTTTGTTCGTTTCATTTCTTCCTTGGCTTTTTTTCTTGCGCGATAACGCAAGTGCGTACTCTTAGACACATACGTGAAATTAGATTATATTGACTTTAATTCTGACGAAGATTTTTGCAATCATTTGCAGGTGGCTACATATAAAATTAAACATGCTGAAATCAAAATTGAGCATTCATAAAGCAATACCATAAGTCTTACCTGCACAAACACAAAAACTTCGAGCACTGGAAATGACAGTGTGCTGCAGCGAACACATCTTACCTATCTTTCTTTCAAATGACGCTAATAATTGCAGATTTCTCCCTTGACTTTGTCATTAGATACGATTTGGATTATGAGTGACTTTTTATAATAATAAACAGATGTCGGCCTAATGAAATATCGGTGGTGCGTACTCTTATACACATGAGTACTCTTATACAGCTTTACCCTATTCTTAAGCCATTGAATTTCTTTCAATATCTAATAATATACGAAAAAAAATTACTTATCAACTAATTTCAGGATTCCGAGAAATTTTCGCGTCGATATTCTACAAGTACCTATTTACCGTGTTTTAATTGGATCTGATTTGTATATTTTGAGTTATGGAGGGAATAACAAGAAATATTCAGATGTGTAGAAATCCAAAACCATTTTGCCAATTACGGTTATTAACGAACTGAAATATATCATTCGGATGCGCAATCTATCCTGAAAATTGCAAGTCGCTATCTCTTCCCGTTCTCAAGTTATCCTGAGGTACATAATATTATTACACTATTTTTTTTAAAATTTTTTAGATATAGGGTGTTCATGAAGTAACACATACATCTTTACGTCGGTATTCCACAACTAGTTATCAAGTTTCAATTCGTTTCAATACCTGTATCTACCTAGTTTCCTCTATGAAGCTTGGATGTGAACGTAGCTTTAGAAGACACTGCATACTTATTCAACATTATGATGTCTCAATTCACAAGGCAAACATACACAATAAATATCTTGAATTAATGAAATATTAAATATTCTCTCTGCAGGTACAGACATTTATTTCTCTAATGGAATTGACACCGCGATATCTCCATCTTCCACGCTGTCTTGCCATGGAAATCATTCATTGTACTTTCCAAAGTTATCCCGTAATTGTTCTGAATTTTTATTCCAACCGTCTAGGAGAGATATACATGGATTTTGCCAATTAGGTATTCTTGATTTTCTCGCAATCCTCTGATAAATTGAAAGTGATTTAAGAGGTATATGTACAAGAGCCTTCATTCTATGCAACATCATGAGGGATTTTCTACGTAGTTGAATTTCGGTATTAACGAGCACAATTAGATAACTTGTATGAATATTTCTTGTTTTCACGCTATTAACGATTCATATGATATGTTCTGCCTATAAGAGCAATGTTACCATGTTGAGATGAGGGAGAGCATATTTTATAGGTATAAATCTTTAAAGTTTAAATACATTGAAAATAATAATTATATTACCCATACTCCGAATTTTATTCTCTATTTGGCTATCAAGAAATATATTTTTATTAGCCCATTACTTACTCAGTCTCTCCCTCTCCAGTTTTCACCCGTTAGATGCCCATACTTGAGTAATACTCAATATGGGTACAAAGACTATCAAGTTTCATTAATTACTCTCTGATATTTCAGGAGCAAAGCTCCACGTGCAGATAAAGTAAATAATGAACTATATTTTACATAGTATTAAACTTTACGGCGATAAGCTTAAAAGCCGAGCTTCCTTCATAATACTCACAACTCCGATATGGTCTAGTGGCTAGGATACCTGGCTTTCACCCAGGAGGCTCGGGTTCGATTCCCGGTATCGGAAGGAAAATTTTTGATGGTTCTGTATTAATTTTGTTTAAAGAATTATTATCTTGGCCTCTCCTAAAATCAAGAATATTAAAGAATAACAATAACTTACAATATTTAATGGAAAATTGGGTTATACATAATGGAAATTATTATGTTTACGTTACGCTTCCAAATGGATTTATTTTCAATCATTTCGATAGCTCAATTTCGAGGACCCAAACATGTTCAGGCGCACATAAGCTGACTGACCTTATGTCTTCATAGAAAGGTACACGCTTCAACAACCTTTACAAATAATCCAAATTTATCATGAAGTAGTATATTATAAAACAAGTTGCAGAATGGGCTCCTATTCAAACACGAATACGAAATTCGAAAACAAGCGACGTTTTGTATAATACTGTTGAAATTTGATGAAAAATTCGGATTATGCATCCTAGTGACTTTTGTATTGTATCTTGGCAGTTGGTGTGACTGTTACGAAAGTTGACAGATTACGGAATTTGAATTTGAATCGTTCGTAGGGCATGGAGATCAGAATTTATACAGTTTCCTATAATAGCATGAATGATTCAAAACTAACAAGATGGAAATATCTAGTACCTACCTTATTTTTCAATGGAAATAGAACTTTTCCTCTCAACAATTATTTCACTTTATCCAGATTATATGATATTGTCAATTGACGTGTGTTGAAATTTGATAGGATCGAATGTCAGTGCTGACTACCACAAAACGAAAAATATAACCAGAAACAATGCGGGAATGAGTTCATTACAGCACTGTTTTTAGTGCTGTAATGAACTCATTACGATACTGAAATAGAGAAAATCTGTTACGTGCTTTAACTCCAATTTCTGATCGGTATAATCTTCCGGATAAACGAACAGTTGAACGTTTAGGGAAGAAGATCGAAACAAATTTTTCACTTCATGATGTTACAGTACCGGAGAGACAAAGAAATGCAAGAAGCGAAGAAAATATTGCTGCCCGTGAGAGTGTTCGTGAAGACCAAAATATATCGACTTCTCGTCGTTCACAAGAACTAGGGATTTCCCAGACGCCTTTGTGGCGAATTTTACGAAATGTCCTTGGTTTACATTCATACAAAATTGTTTTAACATAACTGATCATTTAAACCGTCGAGTATTCGGTAATTGGTGCAGATTTTCATAAGAAAATCATTCTCAGCGATGAGGCTCATTTCTGGTTAAACGGTTATGTTAACAAGCGGAATTGCCGTATCTGGAGGCATGATAAACCTGCAGAACATCAAGAAATTCCATTACATCTTGATAGAATGATTTTTCAAGGCATGAATTGGTTCGTCTTGACTTGCAGAACATGTGGTTTCAACAGGAGGGTTCCACTTTTAATACTGCCAATGACACAATGACTTCATTGAAAACAAAATTCGTTGATTCGATTATTTCAAGAAATGGGCCGATAAATTATCCGCCTCGTTCATGCGATTTAACTCCATTGGACTTCTTTCTTTGGGGTTAAATTTAGTCATTTGTTTGCAGCAATCATCCACCACATCTTGACAATTTAATAATCAATATTGAAAGAGTAATTGCTAACATACGACCTGGTTTGTGTGAGAGTCATGGAAAGTTGGGTTCAATGACTTCATTCCTGCAAGTGTTTCCGTGGTGGACATTCAAATTATGTTTTGTTTGGTAACTGAAGGTATCCATTGTACTTGTACTTGATGAAATACAAATTTCAGCAATTTTCGAATAAGTAGGTACCTAATGTATTTTATTTCAAAAACAAATTGGGGCGCTCTTAATGAAAGACCCGTGACTACTGAAGAGCGATATAGTTCTACATTTCTGTATGAATAGTCTTTATCATTCTAAAGAAGATCCCCCTAAAGATGTAGTACATTATAATAACATGGAGCCGATACTACGTTACTCAATGCCACTTTTCGTTGTAATTTTATAACTCAAGAGCGGGCTCACCTATTCAAACCAAATTTTGAGGCTTTGTTCGGACTATTCAGTAGATGGTTTATGTGAAGTTTGCACAAAATCGGTCGAGCGATTCTTCATTTATCAAAGGAAACTTTTTGAAAATGTTACCATAAACGTGATGTTTTTTTGGATGTTAGGAGGGGGGTTTGGGAGAAATTTCGAAGGGGTTTATCGAGGAAAAATACGGACTTTTCGTAGAGCTTCTCGTTTTTGGAGCGAAATGATGGGGGTGTATTTTAAAAAAAATCGCGATAAGGCGAAAAACGCCGATTTTGGCAAAAGGAGCAAAATTGTGGAAAGGAATTCGGAGGAACGGTGGCGTTCGGAACGACGGTATTTGCGGGGACGCGAAGACGAGATTCGAAATTAGTCCATAACGGAGCCCTTTTCTCGATCCTTCCTTTCGTTTTCCCGGAAGAACGATAGGAAAATGTGACTTTTCGCGAAAATGGACGAAATTCTGATGTTTCACGTATTTCTGTGGCGAATTTTAAGGCGACTCCTTCAATCCACGTTTTCGGTCTGAATGAGCGACGAGAATTGTCGAATCAAATTTGAATTTCGAACGGAATTATACGAAAATCTTGGAATCATCTAGAAAAAAAACTGCGAGAAATATAAACGAGCAACCGATTTCGATGGATCGCTTGACAGGATTGACGATATTCTGAAAATCGAAAGACGGAAATCATCCGAGTACTAAAAATCTTTATTTGGTACGTAGGCAACGTGGCCAAGTGTGCTGAGGCGTTGGATTGGGAATTTATAGCTCCCGACCCTCGCGGGGCGGCGGGATCGAATTTCGGAGCGTCCGAAATAGCTTTCTCTTAATTTTGTTTCATTTTTACCCAATGAAAAACTTGAAGGATCGTTTCTCCAGTAAACTTATCTTGGGATTTGGATCTTTTTGTTAAGTTACGAAATCTATAATGAATATCCGTTCGATCAGACGGATTTTTGCATTAAAATTACTCAAAATATTAAGCAGAAAATTAACGGTCGAAAATGAAAAACCCTCAGCCGTTTGTTCATTCATGCTCAAAATGGAAAAACAAACAATATTGTCTATCCAAATGTTTAGGATTAAGTTTTAAAATAGCTAGCAATTAATAAAATATTTTTTTGTCTGAATAAATGAATTTGATGTTCCAATTAAATTTTTTATTATTTCACTCTATACGTAGCGAAGCGCGTACCGGGCTGCTAGTTTATTATATTATTCTTATTCCAGAGAATAATTTCATCCCATTAACATAGTAAATATGTTTCGAATTGTAAAATTGAATTTCTTCATTACTTCTTGATGACCAAAGTAAATTAATTCCGTCCTAAAAACATCATCTCATCATACCAATACGGAACCGATAAAGAGAATACATTTTTTTCGAAGCACCTCAATTAAAGGCCGCGTATATTAATGTATGTTTGAGAACCGTGATATGACATTTTTCGAAATTGAATAATTAGATTGTGCAGGCCTCGTAGCGGCCGCGAAAGTGGTTAAAAATATGTGCTCATATCTCATACGTCAGAGTGTGAGCTCAGGTATTCTAAAACCGGGAGCCGCCTTTAAGCGAAACGATCATCCGTGTAACGTTGTTGACTTTGTCGAGGTGCAACTATATGGAACTTTCAAGATCTGTCGCACGTAAAAGATACCACAAGAAGGTTCATCTAAAACTTCTTAAACGTAATAACGTAATATTTGGCGCCCAACGTGGGGCTAGACTGGAACCTAGGAGACGAACTAGAATTGGGGAGAAGGGTGATGAAGAAAATATGAGACATGGAAGTAATGAGCAACAGGAACAGATTGTGAATGAGCCAAGGATTGAGGATTGAAAGCATTTTCAGAAAGAATGGAGCAGAATGAAGGAAGAATTAAATCAGTTTTAGAAATAATTAAGCAGAATGCTGAATGTAGGAACACTGAAGAAAGAAATGAAGCAGAATATGAAAGTAATGTCAGAAAAGAGGGAAGAGAACAAACAAAAGATAGATAGAAAATTAAAAGAAGATATAGTAGCCCTTAATGGGTTATTGAGTACCAGAATGAATAGAATATATGAAGATTTTAATAAGAAAGTTCACAATAGGATTGAAAGAAATATGGGTGAAATTCGAAATGAAATACAGAAACAGAAGCAGTTTATAGAAAAAAAGATGAACAGATAACTGAACAAAATGAATAATTTAGAAAGTGATTAGTAGAGAAGCTTTTGTTACAACATAAGTAATAAACTTAGTAAATAGTAAATGGAATTTTAATGAAAGAACTAAAAACCAACATTCAGTACCATTTATTAGATAGCTTGAAAACAAAGAAAGCCTATTTTTATCATTTGTTGAATTCAAAGAATTTAACCGGAATGTATTGTTCGAGGAAGCACTGTTATGGTTCAACAATAAGGAAATGAAGTTGAATACCTTGTTATATTTCAAAACAAAATATTTGGTATATTTTTGGGGAGCAGCAAAACAAAAATGTATCAAGACGGAATTATTTAATGGAAGAGAATATCGATTGAGAAGGAACCAAAGAAAAAGGTTCAGTTAAAAAATTAAGAAATTTTAATATTTACGTAGAAGTTTCCACATTTTATAATTTCAAAATTGAGAAATGGTAATATTTTAAAATTTTTATTAAAAAAAAATATCATTATATGTATTGTGAATATGTTTATCTGAAATTATAAAACAGACTGTGTGTGGATAGAATTTAAAAAGTTCCATGGAAACATGAAACTTTCGAAGTGCTTGAACCAATTTATTTTTCCGTAATTTTCTAAAAATGTTCTAGTGGTACAATTCTCACAAAATTTTACACACGTCTTTATGTCGATATTCTACAACAAATTACCAAGCTACAATTCGATCGAGTCTATTTTTTTTGAGGTATCGAGGAAATAATATTTCAGATTGGTATAACTCCGAAACTGTTGGGCCGATTATGGCCAACAGCAAACTTAACTCTCCCATTTAGATGTGCAACCTATCCTGAAAATTACAAGTCCCTATCTCCCTTCGTTCGAGAGTTGTCGAGGCAACGATCACCCATCCAGCTACTGAACTCACACAAAGCTGCTCGTATCTCCAACAATATAGATCCGATCATGTTCAAACTTGGAAGTTGGTAGCAGAGTTATGTTCTGAAGGCTCTCGCAAAGTTTCAGCGATATCGGACGAACAGTTTCTGATGTATAGATTTTTTTTCAATAATTTTCTATAATATTTTAAAAATTTTCTAGTTATACGATACTCACAAAATTTTGCAAGAATTTTCGCATTGACATTCTACAAGTAATATCCATGTTTGAATTGGACCAGTTTAATATTTTTCGAGTTATTGAGGAAATAGCAACCAAATTTCAGATGAGTATAACTCCAAAACCGTTCCGCCGATTATGCCTATAAACAAACTCGAATGGCACATCCAGATTCTCAACTTAATCTGAAAATTTCAAGTCGCTATCTCTTTCCGTTCTTAGGTTATAGCGACGTAAATGTTATTTTTTAATAATTTTTTAAAAATTTCTAAGACATACGATGTTCACAAAATTTGACAAACGTGCTTAGGTTTATATTCTAAAACTACTCATCAAGTGTCAATTCGATCGGAGTAGTATTGGTTGTAGACAAAATTATTACTCGGAAACCATTGGGCCGATTATGCCCATTAACGGGTCCTATTTGGATGCGCCACGTACCCTGAAAATTTCAAGTCTCTACCCCTTTCCGTTCTCAAGTTATCGTGGCAATGGCCGGCCGGACAGAATCAAATTTGACCTCGAATTCTTGATCAGGGAGTCAAACCTAATCGTTTGAGACCATATTCTGCGAAAAATTCGAAAATTACAGACATTTGGGCAAAATGCTAACGCGATGTTCCCCAGAACATACGCGCAAAACGGCTGAATAGCTAATTCTTATTGCTCCTTGCTGAACACTGTCAACGTCACCCAGTGGCGGCAACTGCAAACACAGACTTCTAAAAAATTAACGTGTCACGGTATCAATTATTCATAGAGGTTAATATAAATGCTAGGCTGTTATCATCAGTTTTGACTAGGCGTTTGTCGGTGGCTATGGGACATACGAGGGCAAAAAATTGGTCGAGTATTCGTTTGATACAACTCTGACTTTGAGCGATGTACGGCAATCAGCCAGGTGAGAAATGGCTGATCTCGTGTATGTTCTTGTGTAGCCACATATTCGTCTGGTTGTGTTGGAATACGAACAGAAATATTCTCTCGTGGGAAATATTTATAGAATTCACGGAGAGGATTTCCGAAATTTCAGGAAGATTTTAATCGGTGTATCTGGTGCATGTGAACCTATTCCTCTATAAGTAAAATAATTCAGATCCTATCGAATTGAAACTTGGTAATTAGTTGTAGAATGCCGACGAGCAAATTTTGCAGAATTTCTTGAAGACCGTATCACTGGAAAATTATCATTTTTGGCGCTCTTGTTCCACGGAACAGAGAAATTTCAATAATGAATCGTACTTCTATGTTTTCACAGAATGCTGTACCTACTTAATTATTCTATCTATGAATTATTATATGATCTGTGTTCTTACATGTCATCTTATTTTTCTATGAGAGATAAATGTTAAAATTATTTCTGGTTCGTTATTCGTGATATAAAATACACCTCCTCTTCTAGTAAACAAAGTATGATTGAACGCAAAATGACCAATGAAATAACCTCAGCTATCGTAGAATTCTGAGGATGATATGATATTATACTTTTAAGGTGATAATATAATGTAATCATTAAAGGATACTGTGGGAGCTATACTCATTATTGAAAGGTTTTTTACTGGGTTTTCTCTCCCAAACTCTGAAAAATATCTATAAAATAAAAATTAATTATTTTGTGATTTGCTTCTGCGTAAGAAACACAAGATATTTGTCAGAAGCAATCAATTGAACAATGTTGCCTAACAATAACTATCAACAAAAGAATTCTAAAGATTTTCATCAAGCGTCTGACGAAGCAGTCTGATATAGACTCCGAAACGTTACGATATAGTTGTTTCTTCGTTGATGTTGTTTCGTTGTTGTTTGTTAGGCAACATTGTTCAATTGATTGCTTCTGACAAATATCTTGTATTTCTTACGCAGAAGCAAATCACAAAATAATTAATTTTTATTTTATAGATATTTTTCAGAGTTTGGGAGAGAAAACCCAGAAAAAAACCTTTTGATAATATAATGCCCGTGGATAATTCATTTGAGGATAGAAATATATTCTTTGGTAAGATACATAATCAAATTGGGTTCATAATATCTCCAGTGAAAACAAAACTGCAATATTGTTTAAGTTTTAATTGATATAATATAATTTTCAGAGTAGATTTAAGGAATGAATATCTCGGATAAGTTAGTTATTGGGGAGAATCGGTCTGTTCGAATTTAATTTCTTTCATGATGCAGTTCTATCGTAAGAATCCATTCATATCATTTCCAGAGACCAATGATTTCGGAGATATGATTTGTCAAAGTTTGAACAAGAGCGCCAAAGCTCCTGTCCACAGGGCTTTTCTTCAAGATTTTATGTTTCAGAAACTGTTAGTCATATTTCGCTGAAATTCCGCACCAACTTGCAAGCTATCAATGTCCAATTGAGTACCTTGTATTTCAGCAAAATCAGCCAAAATACTGAATCAAAATAATAGTCAATTATTTCATGAATTAATTTGGAAATCCGTATTTTGTATTCGAAATAAAAATTATAAAGTATTTGCATTTTTTTATTTAAATATATTCTAATATGAACTATTCTGCACATCACTGGTAAGATAATTATGACAATTTATTTTGGAAGATTAGGTATGTAATTTTAATTTAAAAATATCGAAGCAGTTTTCAGTTATCAATAACACATCTGCGAATTCATATGAGTACTTATCGATGTGGATTGGCTGAACAGAAGCAGGGAACCATTAGGAATTTCTCACCATAGGCTACCCTCATAATGGTTGTACATTCATTAATCTTATCGTCCATTTCCATGATACCTCCTCCATCATTTGCAGTAGGACCAATAATATCTTAATAGTTTGAATTCTGAATGATTGATGATGACGAAAAGGAAACTCTTCGGTATTTTGATCCAAGGTCCTTAGAGGAGACCCCTCATAAACTGTTATCGAACACCCCCTGTTTATCCCGGATATAGCGAATATTTAGATTTTATTATTCGTTGGTGTATGTATAATTTTGTAAGTTTTTGATTATTCTGACTCAGGCAAATTTTCGTGAGGATCATTTGACTAGAAAATTTTTACGTTGTATTGTCTTTTTATAAATTCAAATTCATTAGTTAGCAAGAATAATTCAATCCAGTCCTTTTTAACAAGTTCCTTTACGATTTTTTCAATAAATTTCGGATCTGGGATCAGATTATTTATAATTGTTATACTATGTCAGTTAATCCTACAAGAATATGAAACAGTAGACTCATTCCGGTCCTGATACGAATTTATTCTTCAATGTTTAGGCTTATGCGAGTATTTTATTGAATTTTACAACGAACTAATTAAGGAGAATAACAATATTTATGTCTTAATTCCGTGGATATTTATTATTTATAGGTCAATCCATTTTTGATGGTTATCCGACAATTATATTTCTTCAGTGAAAAATATGGAAATAATGATTTATTACGGAATAACTGGAAAGGTACCAGAAAGTTTTGTAACAAGTTCCTTATGATTTTTACCGTAGATTTCGAATCTGAGCTCACATTTTTGATAATTATTTTATTATATAGGGTGAAGAAATCATACAAGAACTTAACATGGAAGAAAAATAATATTCCGGTCCTGATATTGGTTTTGTTCAAAGGGCTGCTCGTTAAGGCCTTTCAGTTTAATCCATGTACCAATTTTAAACCAATTTGGTCAATCCCTGTATTTAATATGGTGGCTTGAGTTTTTTGTCTCAATTCACAAATCACTCTGTATGACAGTAACAAAGTGGTTTTGGAGGTTTGTATGTGACATTTTGCAATAATATTGGCTGTCCGTATTTCCCCAGAAGCACCTCCAGGGCACTTGAGATCATCACAAATCTCACACCACTTCATCTACTGATAGACAAAATGGCCCATGTAGTCATTCTCAGAATATCTAAGAAAAGAACAGGTAATGAGAGTATTAAAAACCAGAAAGCCTGGTCCTCTCTTACCAGGTACATTTCATCAACCAATCTTCCTAGTGACGAAATGATAAGGTATGCATCGAATAGAACTTCACTACGATGCGCGGTAGAAAACAAGACTTGGACAGGGAATCCAGAACCCAAGTTCTTAAAAAAATGTCATTAAATGGTACACAGATGGTTCAAAAACCACTACAGGAGCTGGCGCTGGACTATATGGGGCTGGCACCAAATGCTCACTATCGCTAGGCTCCCATCCGAGCGTTTTTCAGGCAGAAGTACTTGCAATCGAAAGATAAGTGGAAATGAACTTAGAACGAAACTATCAGAGATGCAATATAGGAATCCACTCTGACAGTCAAGCTGCTATTAAAACTCTGAGCTCCCCTATTATCGAGTCTGGGCTAATATGGTGTGTCGAAGGAAACTTAATGAAGTAGGCAAGAACAGCAGGGTCTCCTTTTTCTTGGTTCTTGGTACGCGGGAATTAATGGAACTAAGGGCTGTACCTCCTCACGGGTTTGCTCACAGGGCACTGCGGCCTTAGGATGCATATGATGAGATTAGGGCTAGCAGAAACTGATGACTGCAGATTCAGTGGGGAGGAGGATGAAACTCCTGATCACCTGATTATGGAATGTCTTGCCATCTCAAACCAACGCAAGAAATATCTGCAGGAGCAAAGATGTAGCCTTTTTGAATCCATTACAGATACTGGGGCTCATTAGAACTCGGGAATTGGAAGGAGAGCTGTAGATGGTGATGACATCGACAGCTCTGATGAGAGGCACAATAGACCTTATGATCAAAGTGCAACGTTACCCCATACAATAATATACAATATAACATAATACTCCACATCCACCCTTGAGAAAACTTACAGTCTCACAGTCAAATTCCATAGATTTACTTATTGGGTTGAACTCAGTCATCGGCCGTTTTAGGGCCAAAACTTAGGTGTTAAACTTATCTTAGAAAATTATTTGATCGGTCTTCTTAACACCACACTAGGATGGTTGATGTTGTTCGGTGCTCCCACTGGGAAATCAAACAGGATACGTAATGCAGTAAAGAATATCAGGGTGTTTGGTGCTCCCGCTGGGAAATCGAACAGTATAAGTACGTACAGTGAAGACAATAAGGGTGAAACTCTCAACAGATAAAGGTGGCAACTCAGATTAATCTCCAGGTAAATTCTGCGTTAGATATCCAGTATAATTTGTCCTCATGAGAAATTTGCTCGCAGCGTGTCTTTTAGTAAACTTTAAGCTATATAATCTCAACGTTGCATACAGATTTCAAATGGTTTGTTAAAGCTTCACCAATGGCACCATTGAACGTCAAACGGTTATTGCTGGGTCAAGACGGGTTACAACCAAGTTGACAGTCGACATGGTTCGATGGCTCAGACCATTCAATGTTCAACATTGAATGGTCTGAGCCTACAACGATACAACCAGTTGAATATTTCACATTACAAACTTCCATTATTTAGAGACTCTAACGAACCCTGAGTTGCAATGATACTGACCATGTAAGGGTGGTCCTAAAAGACAAAACATCCAATCTAAACTATCCCAGACCGAGCGGATATCGGCAGCATCAAATTAACGCATCCATCCAGCGGGAACTCCTCTGGATATTACTATTTTTTCCCGAGTTATAGATGAGACCAATGAATCTCCGTTCCCGTAACAAACGGCCTTCTATTGACGAAAGTTTAAAAAGTGGGGAGCGGAATTTTTGCGGCATTTATTTTCCTCCTAGTATTTTTCGGTCAACGTTCGACTATGACTAAGTGCAGTTACTTGTTCGGGGGACGAAGAGAAATGATGATTCCGCATTGAGGAGTTCCCCGGGTCCCCAGGCAATCCCTCTCGCGCCGAAAGCCCGAACCGGCAATTCTTTTAGTTTGTATTCTATTCTTTTATACGGGACCATCTCTCACAGTGTCGTTTTTCGAATGGAAGAGGATAAGAGGGCCGAGGAAGTAATGCGTCGGAGTGTTTTTCATTTTTTTGCATTGTCAGATCATTAGTACTGGGAGAGAGGAAAATCTGTTTTCGCTACAGGGGATTCCGTTGGGAGATGAGGTCTGGTATATGAAAATGATAATATGGAGTCGTCCAACAACGGATAATTATGAGTGGCAAGGCCAGCTACAACTCCGGTAGTTTCAGTTTCGAATGCTGCTTAAGGCATGGATGTGGTGTTCTGTGTAAATGTTCTAAAAATTATAGAGTTGCGTATAATAATACACAGGGTGTCTGGAGATGAAACCGGGAAAACTTATGAATATATATTGTAAATTGTTGTAGGGGATAACGTTGCACTGCGACCTTAAGGTTTATTGTGCCCAAAGATCAATCCTGAGGC
This sequence comes from Halyzia sedecimguttata, assembly GCA_937662695.2. NCBI lineage: Eukaryota > Metazoa > Arthropoda > Insecta > Coleoptera > Coccinellidae > Halyzia > Halyzia sedecimguttata. The sequence goes on from OW569418.2 coordinate 59,137,175, forward strand.
TAGGAAAGACATTTTCTAGTCACGGTAATCGCCACCATTCAGTGTCAAAAATTGACAGTGCTGTGTCTAAGGTGGCGTAAGGACACAGTAACAAAGCCTACACAGAACACAACTGATTCTCCTTACTTGCTCAATCTCTGAGAGCTTATGAGGGGTCTCCTTGGGGAAGACCTAAAATAATCAGTATAGTAATAATATATATTTGAGTGAATCGTTTAATCAAACTATACGTCTGCATATCATCAACGAAGACATTTTATATCGAAATTCATTTCGAAAAACTAGGGCTTTACGCGAGACCGTGATTTTTCTCGTATCGTCTCGTTATAGTCTCGTAAAAGCGAGCAGAGACGAGACCTTTTCAAAAATATTATAGGCGATACCGAGACCACAAACCGCAACACGAGAGTCTCGTCTTTGGTCTCGTTAAATTTTTTGTATGAAGTTTTATATACGACTCGACTTTTTTTAACACCCACAGAAAACACTTGAATATGAAGAGTATCCACTATAATTACCAATATATTTTGTCTATATTATGCATCGATCGTTCTAGAAATACACGAATTTTTAGAAGATTATTAATTCGTTATGACCTTGCGATAATTGAGATTATTTTTCAAGAAAAAATAGAATTCACAATCCTAAAAACGGATGCCATTATGAATTCAATACTTAACGGACAACTTTTGTTGCCCCTAAATCCCAATGCTTTGAAAATTTCTTCTCTATCTGAATTTATTCTTTTGTCCTCCTTGTAGTGAAGATGCGAACAATTATTGTATAGATCTGTGGAACTACGTATAATAAAACTGGTAAAGAAATTAAGCTATTCAATGCTCCGAAAAGTGTTATGAGGAATACGCCAAGAACACCCTCAATGATCTACCCACTGGGAAGGTATTCTTTGAAAACTATACCAAATTGTTCAATTCTATTAAAAAATGTATCGACATCGAAAGCCTATTTAAACATCTACAAAACTTTCGAAATATTGGAAATATAAGAATATTTTACAGTGATGGAGAGTGATGAAAAAGTTCTTCCTACACTTTCCAAGATGGCCGATGATTTATTAATGGCTACATCCGTACCTGTTGAAAGATTATTTTCCACAGCAGGTATGATTATGGCTAAAACACGTACATCATTGATAAAAATGATGTGATACAAGCGTGATTATGTTTGAATTCTTGGTCATCGAGTAATTTAAAAGTTGAAATTATCAAATAATATTTACATGTACAAATATTTTTGTACAAGAGCTTAATAAACATAGCTTTACATAATTATTCATTATTATATACCACTTCGTTTATATATTATAATATTTATTATCGTTATTTAGAATTAAGCGAGACGAGACGAGACAATCGATAACGAGACGAGAACGAAACTTAAACGAGACTTAATTTATTGGGTATTGGCGAGAGCGAGACGAGATTTTTTATACTATTGTCTCGTGTGAAGCCCTATGAAAAACTCTCCTGTCCTTTTGTATATATACCTAATTCCTTTTGTTTTTTTTTAGATGAACCCGATCGGTTAAAGATAGGTAAGTTTATGTTTTATTAAATTATTCAAATCATAATTATATTCAAAATATATTATTGAAATTTTAGAAGGCGCCCTTTCACATTTTTATGTCTAAAAAATACACGAAATTCTTTTTTATCCATCTTTTAACAAAAGAACCTCACCATCCATAATCGCAAATAAGAAACTTCCTTTCTACTGCTGAAGGGGGCTGTAGCACGTTTAGCAATCAGAATAATCGAATAATCATTGCATTTGTGTCAAACTAGGGTTTGAATCAAATTGCAACTTATAGCTAAAAACCTCACAACTCAGAATTTTGAAAAATTTGAAATCGACCGCATATAGAAAACTGAAGAGGTATCCCTATAATTACCCCATTTGCACCCCCGTAATTTTCTGTACGTTGAATGAAGAATTTTCTACAAAAACAGATTTTCCATTCAATACCCACTTCCCTACCCTCATTAGCATCACCAAAACGACGAAAACGAATCAAACGACAGGGCTACGACTACCGTCGACCATTACCGCTCAAACAATCCATCTAGCCATCTCGGATCGCGGAAATATCATGTTTATTCAACCCCGCGCCCAAAACGAGGAACCCCGAAACAATAAAATATAATTACCATTCACTTATCATTTATTCATCTGTCTGAGTTGAAGAGGCGAATAGGCGCCGAATAAAGCGCTCCACTGTTTAACCATTTTCTATTCATTGCTATTCATTTCGTTAGCGTTTTCCCGTTCCCCAGACATCCGTCTTCCAGGCTCTTCCTCTCGTCTCCTTCGGTCTCTGGCCTCACCTAATTTATAATTCGCTTTTGTAAACACAACGCGAACAGAGAACTTCATTCAGGACCCTGAAAGTTTGGGGCGATAATAATTAATAACGCTTTTTTGGCGATGTCGTCAATGGAAAGAAAGGTTTTGTTGTCAAAGATTGTTGTCTGGGGGCGCCGAGATGAAAAACACACTTTGGTTCGTGACATTCTCGTCTCTCATTCTCACGAATATTAGGGAATTTACTTAATGGCAAGGAAGTTTTTGGCTACACTTGACTACTGGAAGTTTGCAATTGATTGATATATCATTCATCACTCAGGACGCCATCATTCAGCACTCAGGACGCCATAGTTCAGCTGACTACTTTGTTGTACCAGTCCATTGATAAAAATAAACCATGCCTGGGGATTTTTATAGATTTGAAGAAGGCGTTTGATACGGTGAACCATAAACTATTGCTGGGAAAATTGGAGCAGCTGGGTATAAGAGGTGTGGTTCTGAAGCCGTTCGAGAGTTTTATAACCGATCGCAAACAAATGGTGAAACTTGATGGAAAAATAAGTTTGCCCAGGAGAGTCTGCAGTGGAGTTCCGCAGGGTACTGTCCTTGGACCAGTATTGTTTATAATATATTTAAACGGTCTGCTCACCTTGGAGTCCTCAGGTACGACAATCTCATTCGCAGATGACACGACCTTTTTGTATTGCGCAGACACCTGGACGGAAGTAAAAGCTAAAATCGAAGGTGTATGGTGATGATAAATACCTGGTTCCAGCATAATTTGTTGACAGTTAATGTGGCTAAAACGAGGGTCGTGCCCGTTGCTTCATCCCAGGCATCTCTGCCCGCCTATAATCATATTTCTTTCGATGGGGTACCAGTTGAGATGGTAAATAGTGTACGATACTTGGGTGTACACATTGACTCCTATTTAAACATGGGACATACAGGTTTCTAGTCTGAAAAAGAAAATCCTTTCACTATTTAACAGATTTTACCAAATACGATATGTACTACCTCTGTCGCGGCTGAAGGTGGTTTATTATGCCCTGACTGAATCACTGTTGAGTTATGGGATCATTGGATGGGGGGGAGTGAGGAAAACTATACTTGAACCACTAATGATCGTCCAGAAGAAACTCTTGAAAATAATGTCTTTCAGGGCGGCTCGATATGACTCGAATCAATTGTTCGTAGACTTAAACATTCTTGACATGCGACAGTTGTTTGTGAAGGTGATACTCACATTTGTCAGTGAAGGTGGAACTTACCTCAGCAAACTAGATCACCAATACTACACGCGTGGAGCGCTGAAGGATAACTGTTTCTTGCCAAGAGCGAAAAAGTCAGTTGGTCAACGATCCTTCACATATATTGCGCTTAGAGCTTTTAATTCGATTCCTCGGGATATCAGAGGTATAAGATCGAAATATAGGTTTAAAAAAAAACTGAAGGCGTGGATTCTTCGGAAGGGTAGAAGTTTTTGTCACTCGATAGTTGACCCGTTCTTATGTATGCTGATCGGTAGACATTTGAGTAGTGTTTTTGAAGAAATGGCGAAGTGATGCTCATTTGATGACTGACTCACTGGGATTCTTGAATTGTTTTGCTCATGTTTTTTTTTTCTTTGATTTCTGGTATTGTGAGATTGTATATTATTGTTATTGCATAGACGTAGTATATCAGTATGATCTTGTCAGATTGAAGTAAATTATGATTATCCATAGACAGTACCGAATACGGTGCTAAATGGATTGTATACTGTTTATTCACATGAATGAATGAATTAGTTAGTACTGTTTTTTCTTTCCATTGTGCATATGCTATGGATTCTCTGTAATGTGTACATACTAAATGAATAAATAAATAAATAAATAAAATAAATAAAAATGCCATTGTAACTATGTCTTGTTTATTATTGTGGTGAATAAAATTCTATTCTATTCTATTCTATTCTATATTACATCAGTTGATGCAGATACTTTCCCAGTCTGACATTCAGATGGCACCACCAATACAAAATCAATGTTTTCTTTAATAAGTACTAACCTTCGAAATTCTATGACGATCTGACGTCAGGTTCAAAAGTTACAATGGTTGGTTTCCCAAAACAGAAATATTATCAATCGCTGAAAATGCTCTGAGAAATTCAATTTGGATTTACTGATGAAGATTACGAGGTCAGATTTCATTCTGTCCGGCCGTCTAACCATAAGTAAGGTTACTCTCGAACGAAATGAGTAAGAGAATTGAAATTTGCGGGGTAGATTTGGGGTCCATCGCTGTCTTAATCGAATTTACCATGGTAAATTCGATTAAGAGTGTCCAATACAGGAGAACGGACATTAGAATTCACCATGGTATATTTGATTAAGAGTGTCCAATACGGGAGAATGGACAATATAACATACGCGCAAAAGCTCCTGACTTCAAGTCAGTGCTTGAACCAATTTTTTTTTCGTATTTTTTTTTTCGAATTTTCTAGCGGTGCGGTTCTCACAAAATTTTACACACGTCTTTATGTCGATATTCTACAACTAGTTAGCAAACTACAATTTCATCGGGTTTATATTTTTGGAGTCATCGAGGAAATAATAGTCCAGATGGGTATAACTCCAAAACCCTTGGGCCGATTATGGCCAACAGCGAACGTCACTCTCCCATTTAGATGCGCAACCTACCCTGAAAATTGCAAGTCTCTATCTCCTTTCGTTCGGGAGTTATCGATGCAACGGTCACCCATCCAGCTGCTCAGATCTCCAACAATATAGATCCGATCGTGTTCAAACTTGGAACTTGGTAGTACAGTTAGGTTCTGAAGGCTCTCGCAGAATATCGGCCATGTCGGATGAATAGTTTCTGATATATAGAATTTTTTTCAATGAATTTCAATGATTTTTAAAAAAATTTCTAGTGATACGATCCTCACAAAATTTTACTAGAATTTCCGCGTTGGCATTCTTCAACTAGTAACGATATTTAAATTGGATCGGTTAAGTATTTTTCGAGTTATTAAGGAACTAACAACCAAATTTCAGATGGCGATAACTCCAAAACCGTTTCGCCGATTATGCTCATAAACGAACTCAAATGTCACATTCAGATGCACAACTTATCCTGAAAATTTCAGGTCGTTATCTCTTTCCGTTCTCAGGTTATCCAGACATAAAAAATGTTTTTTAATAATTTTTTTAAAATTTTCTAGTAATACGATTCTCACAAAATTTCACAAACGTGCTAAAGTTTATATTCTACAACCATTCACCAAGTTTCAATTCGATCAGATTTATATTGGTATAAAACAAAATTATTACTCGGAAACCATTGGGCCGATTATACCCATTAATAAACCTGTCCGTCGTATTGCAATGCGCCACCTATCCTGAAAATTTAAAGTCGCTAGCTCTCCGTTCTCAAGTTGTCGTGGCAACGGCCGGACGGCCGGCCGGACGGACAGAATCAAAGTTGACCTCGAATTCTTCATCAGGGAGTCGAACCCAATCGTTTGAGACCATTTCCGGCGAAAAATTCGAAAATTACAGACATTTGGGCAAAATGATAACGCGATGTTTCCCAGAACATACGCGCAACAACAAGTATGACTGACTCAACAATTGAGAGTCAAAAATGGCGCTCAATTCGAAATTCAAGTCCTTGCTGAGACACCCTTTGTATTAATGACTTAACTGAACGAGTGCGCTAGAGCTCACATGAATGCTCGTAAATTTTCTTTGATAATGCTCTTATTTTATGTTTTATGAAGTGGAGGATACGTATGATTACACGAATCTCGTTCAATCTCACAATAAGAGACATCAACAAAAGCTTCATGTTCCGGCTCGAGGCGCATCCCCTTTCCCACCCACCCTCCACGCAACCCAAGAAGAAAAACCGCGATAACGACGCTGGCAAGTCGTAATTGAAACGTCTTCTCAAAGGGACAAGCCAGCCGAACCCGTCGTCGGATAAAAATCGAAAGCCATCATCATTAGATAGTCTCTTCGAAGTTATGCCAGTCGAATCTACGAGAAAAAGGCAGATGCGGAAAAAGAGCCATTCGTACACGCCGCTAGCTAGCGTATTATTTACTATACGCTTTCATGTTTGGCCGAGGCATTTTTCAGGGACGCTCGGGGACAAACGTCCCAGCATCAAGCGGCATCTTTAATCTCCCGTTTAATATTTCATGTTTTTACCGCGTTGTTGAAAAACACGATAATTGCCATCGACTAATGTACCTACCCGCGGGGTCATTTATATCGACGTGACACAAAAAAGCCCTCATATTAATTAGAGGACGGTGTACCTATACCCAATTTTTTCTCGGGTTCTTGGTGATTAAGTTGGAGGTATTTGAGGTATGCGTGTCTCCCATCAAGATGTTGTTCGGACCTCCTCCAAGATCGGTCGACATTCGTACATATCGTCATCTTACCGCTCCATAGCTTTTATTGAAATTATTGTGGGTAAGGCTTCACACGGGACGAGAGTAGGCGAGAGTATAAAAAATCTCGTCTCGGTCTCGCCAATTCCCAAAAAAATAAGTCTCGTTTAAGTCTCGGTATCGGTTGTCTCGTCTCGTCTCGCTTAATTCTGAATAACGATAATGAATATTATAATATATAAATGAAATGGTAGATAAAAATGATTAATTTTGTAAAGCAAAATTTATTACGCTCTTAGACACAAATATTTATAGATGTACATACTTTTTTTAATTCTAAACGATGTTAAATTCATCTTTTAAATTACTCGATGAACAAGCCAAGGATTCAAACATAATCACGCTTTCATCACATTATCTATCAATGATGTACGTGTGTTTGCCATGCATTATCAAACCTACTGTGGAAAATAATCTTTCAACAGGTACGGATGTAGCTATTAATGAATAATCGGTCATCTTAGTGTAGGAACTTTTTCATGCATTTTCCACCACTCTAAAATACAAGTTTGATTACTATTTGCCCTTGCTAACAGCAAATGTTCTTCAAACTCAGCTTTCCAGTGCTTCGAAGGTTTTGTTGATGTTTTAAAGAGGCTATCAATTTCGATACATTTTTTAATAGAATTAGACAAATTCGTATCGTTTTCAATGAATACACTTCCCAGTGGGTAGATCATTGAGGGTGTTCTTGGCGTATTCCTGGTAACACTTTTCGAAACATTGAATAGCTTCATTTCTTTACCACATTTATTATATGTACGTCCACAGATGTATACAATAATTGTTCACATCTTCATTACAAGAAGCACAAGAAACAACAATAAATTTCTGCAGATGTTGATTTAGAGACGAAATTTTACAATCATTGGGATTTAGTGGCAATAAAAGTTGTCCGTTAAGTATTGAATTCATGGGTTCAGTTTTTATGGTGGTGAATTTTATTTTATCTTGAAAAATAATCTCAATAATCGAAAGGTCACAACAAACATAGTAATTAATAATCTTTTAAATAATCGTGTATTTCTAGAATCGATGTATAATATAGACAAAGTATATGGGTATAATTATACTGGAAACTCATCATATTCAATTGTTTGAGTGTCCAATACAGGAGAATGGACGATACAACATACGCGCAAAAAATCCTGACTTCACGTCAGTGCTTGAACCAATTTTTTTTTTCATATTTTTTTAAAATTTTATAGGGGTACGGTCCTTATAACATTTTAAACACGTCTTTATGTTTATATTCTACAACTAGATACCAAGCTTCAATTCGATCGAGTCTATATTTTTTGAGTTATCGAGGAAATAATATTCCAGGTGTGTATAACACTGAAACCGAGTGACCAATTATGCCCGTCATCGAACTTAACACCCCCATTAGGATACGCAACATACCCTGAAAATTGCAAGTCCCATTCTCCTTCCGTTCGAAAGTTATCGAGGCAACGGTCACCCATCCATCTACTAAACTAACACAAGGCTGCTCGAATCTCCAACAATATATATCCGATCATGTTCAAACTTGGAACTTGGCAGTAGAGTTACGTTTTGAAGGCTCTCGCAAAATTTAATTTTAGCGATGTCGGAGGTATAGTTACTGATATATAGAATGTTTTTCAATAATTTCCAATGATTTTTTAAAAATTTTCTAGCAATACGATCCTCACAAAATTTTGTAAGAAAGTTTGACGTTGGCATTATACGACTAATAACCATGTTTCAATTCAATCGGTTTAGTATTTTTCGAGGAAATAACAACCAAATTTCAGATGGTTATAACTCCAAAACCGTTTCGCCGATTATACCTAAACCTAAACAAACTCAAATGTTGGAGTCAGATGCACAACCTAACCTGAAAACTTCAAGTCGCTATCCCTTTCCGTTCTCAGGTTATCGTGACATACAAAATATTTTTTCAATGAAAAATTATATACGATTTACACTTATTTATTCAATATTGTGACGCGTTTCGTCGACACAGTATTGACACAATATTGAATAAATAAGTGTAAATCGTATATAATTTTTCATTGAGTTAATATGGATTTGCATCAAGTAAAAGCCACAAGCATTAAAAAAAATATTTTTTAATAATTTTTTTTTAAGTGATGTGATGTGATTTTCTAGTGATGTGATTCTCAAAAAATGTTACAGAAGTGCTTAAGTTTATAACTATTCATTAAGTTTCAATTCGATCAGATTTATATTGGTTGAAAATAAATTACTACTCGGAAACCATCGGGCCGATTATACTAATTAACGAACTTGTCCGTCTTATTGGGAGGCGCCACCTACCCTGAAAATTTCAAGTCGCTATCTCATTCCGTCCTCAAGTTATCGTGACAACGGATGGTTGGCCGGACAGAATCAAATTTGTCCTCGAATTCTTCATCAGGTAGTCGAACTCAATCGTTTGAGACCATTTTCGGCAAAAAAATTATGAAATTACAGACATTTGGGCAAGATGATAACGCAATGTTCCCCAGAACATACGCGCAAAAATAAATTAAAATTTTTCTTCAAAACTTTTATATCTCAGAAATTATTGCTCAGATTTTGCTGAAATTCCACACAAACCTTCAAGTGGCCATTTTACAATAGATTTCCGGATATCTCCTCGATTAGCTTTATAGTTTTGGTTTTTTTTTTCATTTTGAAATTTGAATTCAGTTAATGCCCATTGCTTGTTTTATGTGTTAAGGCATCCTTTATTCGTACTGAATTTCATGCAGTATTTTGAGAGGATGTGTCAGTCTATAGAAGAAGCAACAAGCTGACTTCGCGTCAGTGCTTTTCAATATTTAATGTATCGTCGAAACTCAATCAACTTCCTAGATATCCCTACACAACCCAAACAACGTTTTCCATTATTCCGATCCTCTTAACTTCGTTCTCGCGCCCGCTAATGATCAAAGGACCATAAATAATCGCGCGCAATTACCCGTGCAGCGAAAATTCGTGACCGCAACCCGTACCTGATCGTTATGCATCAAAAATGGTCTAGACTGCACGCCATACGACTCAAGAGGGATCTCCCATTAAAAGGCCATCACGGTCTCCATCAGAAAGATTGGACAATCCGCTCCCTCGATGGCAAACCGACCAAAGGGGAATTTCGATGCCTAATGGCATTAAAGCACTTGAGCCCACGAATGGGATTTTAATAGGTGTTTGTTGATTTATTTCTATTCGTTACTATGGAAAACAAACTACTAATATAGTCGCCTCGAGGCCTCTTGAATAAGTGATGGAAATGGTTCCTTACAGTACAAACAACATTATATGGTAATAAAACACCGTGGATTTTTCCACAATACAAACATTGAGTTTACCTCCATTGTATTGGGAGTATGTATTATCCGCTTCCAAATCCATGTCAAATATTTATGATTGGTTTGCTTTTTGTTTCTTCTTCGTTGTATCGGAAGGCAATCAATGAATTTTTGATGCGTTGGATTGTACCGCTTTGTTATTTATGCATTGAGTACTTGTATCATTTTGTTTTATTATTCATTTATTATACTTCTTGTCTTGTTCGTGTATCGTTGATGGGAAAACAACTAGGAGAGATGCTTTCAAATAGATTAAATATAGGGTATATATTGGCTTCGGGTTTTTATTTCCCACTTCTTGTATTCTGTTTATATCATAGAATTTCGAAACTGATAGCCAATATTGATTTATTGTAAATTTTTAGGATTGTTTTTGAAACACTTTCCAAAATCAATATATATACAGGGTGAGTCTTTGACCACTGCATTAATGTTAACCAAAGATTCCCCTCATCAAATGAAACACTTCTTTCATTTAAAATTTTTCCAAATTCAGCTCAGGTAAAAAGATACAGGCTGTTGAAATTTTGAAAAAAAATCGGTTTTTATTTTGTGCTTTGACATCCTTTTTTCGAATAAAATGAATGTTAGCGTAAAGTTTCCTATAACTATGATACATATTTTCCAAATATTAGTTATTTTCTACTTGTACTGGTCTTCTAGATATGGACTCGTGGATTCATAAAACTAAATGAAATTAGCATAAAGAAAGCATATAAAGTTTTTCTTGAGTCATTTCAAGAATATTCCATCGTTTTAGAACATTATATTATTCTTCATCATTTCTCCTTAAACGCACCGTTTTTGAGATATTCTTCATTGAATGTTTTAAAATGGTAAACTCCAGAAATTTCACTACATTTATGGATCCGTCCCTGAGGGTTGGAATCACGAATCAAGCTGTAAACCACGTTACCATGCCTTATTCTCGTCCGCCAACAATGTCATAGATAATTTATATGCGGGAGTGTATTAGCACATTTGGAAATCTTTAAACGCTTGTAACTTTTTACCTGAGCCGAAACTGGAAAATGGTAAATGAAAAAAGTGTTTCATTTGATGATAGGAATCTTTGGTTAAAATTAATGCAGTGGTCAAAGACTCACCCTGTATATATATATAAATCAATGCCACTTTTCCTTCTAATTTTGAAGTTATATCCATCTAAAATTTGGTGGGTATTTCCTAAATAACTCGAAAAATACAAAACCGATCAAATTAAAACATTGTTATTTGTTGCATAATGCCAACGCGCAAATTCTTGCAAAATTTCGTGACGATCGTATAACTACAATTTTTTTTTAAAAATCATAGAAAATTATCGAAAAATATTCTATATATCCGTAACTATTCGTCCGACGTCGCTGAAATTTACGAGAGTCTTCAGAACCTACTGCCAAGTTCCAAGTTTCAACACGATCGGATCCATATTGTTGGAGATTGTGTGAGTTCGGTAGATGGATGACCGTTGCCTCGATAGCTTTCGAACGAAAGGAGACAGTGACTTGCAATTTTCAGGGTGAGTTGCGTATCCGAATGGGAGAGTTAAGTTCGTTTAGGGCGTAATCTTACCAACGGTTTCAGAGTTATACCCACCTGGATATTATTTCCTCGATGACTCAAAAAATAAAGACTCGATCGAATTAAAGCTTGGTAACTAGTTGTAGAATATCGACATAAGATGTGTTTAAAATTTTATAAGAACCGCATCCCCAGAAAATTTCAATAAAATGGCGAAAAAATTTTTTTTCCCATGTTGCTAGCAATGCTGGCTGCAATGAATAATTTCGGAACGCTCTCTAGTGACAGTAGTCATTGCCAGTGAATATCAGTAATATTAGACGACTACACATACTGCACAGTAAACCGATTTCAGAATATAATTGGATTATACTTTTTATCTGTAATTGAAGATGATATTCTGAAAATTTTAAGATTCTTTGTTGGTTTAAAAATACACGTGATTTAGGTGGGGGGAAGGGGGGGTGAGCTTAAACCTCACCAAGTATCACCAAGGGGGAGGGGGGTTTAAAAATTCTGAAAAAAACATCACGTGATTAATGGACGGCCCCTTAGGTAATGCGAACTATATCAACCATTAAATCAATTTATTTTAATGAATAAAAAAATTTTATCGAAATTGGGACGGGAGGAAACGCAATTTCCCAGTGACAATTATTGAGGAACTCATCATTGTAAACAAAGGAGAAAGTGAGGTTATGTGTATATTATGAATTCCACAGAATTAGGGTATATTCTGTAATGAATTCTGTGGCCGGAATTGCAAACGTGTTCAGCATTCATATGAAGCGGCAAAATGAGAGGGTCTCAACACTCTCAACCAACTACGATGGTGCAATCATTTATAAAGGCCCTGTATGTAGTAATCACACAAACACTCCCAATTCGAGTACGTCGAATTTCCCCCTAAAATACAATTCCACTTGTCCAACAGCCCCACTCCCATGAACACACGAGGATTATAAATCCATTAGGTGGTTAAATACCAAGAATCAGGTCCTGGCCAATTCCACCATGTCGATTTCCAGATTAGGAACAGGGGAAGATCCAACTAACGACGCCAGATCGGCCATCAGATTGTTTGACTGTTACTTGGGGAAATGAACTGCTCAATAGGAGATGCGTTGACAATTACACCCTGCTAGATTTAATTTCTGTGTCGTTATCGAAACATCTTGCAGGTCTTGGGAACTGGGATCTTATTCGGATGATGAATTCTAGACGACGACGGAAGGGAATTGTTTGTCGTAGTATGTATTTCTCACGCGGAAAGTTTAGGGACTAGGGGGTTGTTTCGTTTTATGACATCTGCTTGACAGTTATTGTGTACAGCTTGGAAAATTTCAGCTTTGAATGGAGCGTCATCAGTCATCTACCATTCAATTTATCACGGAATTGCATTTGCGTGGATTGCCGGTAGAATTAAATTTGATATTCATATTTATTTATTAACCAAAAATATTACATGAAGTTTGGAGGTGAGCTAGTCACCCTTACAATATTAGATGTAATAATACTACAGAAGTAAACTTAGTTACTCGTACATAGGCTGGCCAACCTAATTCTAATAAATCAAAATTACACACTACGAGTCTATAACAACCAATGAAGCTCATAAACAAGACGTTTTGTGCATAATAACGAGAATGCCAACTAATATTTTTCTATTAGGAAACTTTTCAATTTATTGAAAGGTTTTTTTCTGGGTTTTCTCTCCCAATCTCTGAAAAATATCTATAAAATGAAAATTAATTATTTTGTGATTTGCTTCTGCGTAAGAAACACAAGATATTTGTCAGAAGCAATCAATTGAACAATGTTGCCTTACGAACAACAACGAAACAACATCAACGAAGAAACAACTATATCGTAGTAATTGATTGCTTCTGACAAATATCTTGTGTTTCTTAGGCAGAAGCAAATCACAAAATAATTAATTTTCATTTTATAGATATTTTTGTTTGGGAGTTTTGGAGAAAAAACCCAGAAAAAAACCTTTCAATAATGAGTATACCTCCCACAGTATCCTTTAATGATTACTTTTCAATTTCTTCTTTATTTTTGCTCTATCTGCACTCAACAGTTTTAGACTGTTAACGTGTTGAACATATCTATAGCACATAATAACTATTTTTCGTACCTATTCGCTTCTTTTTTCTTAGTAATTGTAGGCTCTTATTATTGCTTTATGATAATTTTTATGTCTTTGAAAATTATTTGCGAGAACAAAATTATATCTCTTAGCTTTTGGAGAAGACGCCAGTTTATGATAGCTATAATTAGTACAGAATTGTTTGGGCATTGCTCCTCCATCTACTAGTTCTAAGTGCAACATTACCTCAAATGGGAAGACCTCAAATGAGCATAAGGTATACGCTTCTTTGAGTTATTGGCCAAACGGTTTGGCTGTTATACGCATCTTAAATTTTGTTGTTTTTTCCTCAATAACTCAAAATATCTATCCGATCCAATTAAAACTTGGTAACTGCTTTTAGAATGATGACGCGCTAATTTTTGCGAAATACCGTGTCACAAAAAAAAACAATTTTTTTCCCTTCAAAAATGTTATATTTCATAAAATATCTGCTGAAATTCCGCACATGTCTTCGATCCACCATTTTACAATCGAGTACCGAATTTCAGCTCGATCGATTCCGTATGTTCCTTGGGTAGACAATGCGCCCAAAAGCTGTTAATTTCACCTCAGAGCTTTTTTAAGATTTTGTTTTTTGAACTTGCAGCCACCAGTTCTATAGCAGGCGTCTCTGGATATTGGAATAAAGATCGAATCTTTCACTTCAGTTGATAATCTTTGCCATGAACTAAATATAAAAGGGAAAGAACTGTCAGAATGATTTGAAAATACACTGCTCAACAATTGATAGGGATCACTTACTGTTTCTAAATTTATTTCTGAATTATTCGCTCCAAGATTATAAATTTAGTCAGATATCAGAGTATTTTCAGTTGATAATATGGTTCACTTGAGAAAAGAATGAAAAAATGGAAAGTTGGAGAGAAAAAAAGACTTTATTAGGAACACTCAAAATTCTGTGTTTGAATAACATATAAATTTTATGATGACAGCACAAGAAGGCTGAAGTTTCGGTTAAGCTAGTACCTAGTTGGCCCCCCACGAGCTCGTCTCAAGCATTCTACCCTACGAGGCATACTTTCAATCAAACGATTTATAAAATTTTGGGGCAAATTCGTCCAAATATCCCGTAAAGCGTTAGAAAGGTCCTCCAGGTTATTGATCGGTTGTTCTAAGGTTGACAATTGTCTAGACATCTCAGACCAGACATGTTCGATGCAATTCATGTCTGGAGAGCGAGCTGGCCAGTCCATCCTATCAATAGCATGAGTTTCTAGCGCTTCATTAACCAGACGACCACGGTGTGGACGGGCATTATCGTCAATTAAAATGAAATTCTCGCCCAAGGCAGCCGCAAACGGAACAATTATGGGTTCAATAATCATATCGTGATATCTCTGGCTGGTCATTGTGGTGTTCTGCAGAACAACCAACTCTGTGCGTTGGTTCAAACAAATGCCTCCCCATACACATATAGAACCTCCGCCAAAAGCTGTTGTGGGTACCATAATCTGTTCTGCATACCTTCGACCTCTTTCCCTCCAAGCAAGAATACGTCCATCGGAGTTGACCAAACGAAATCTAGACTCATCCGTAAATAAACATCGGCTACAATCTTCAACTGTCCAATTGCGGTGCTCCTCAGCCCATTGCCGTCGATGAACCCGGTGTTCCCTATTCAAACGGGGTTGTTGTACCCTCCTACGTGCTCTCAAACCACGAACATGTAGTCGTCGTCTTACAGTCTGGTTCGAAATCAGAACTCCTGTTGCAACTCTCAGTGATCTATTGAGCCGCGACGCCGGGTAAGTGGGATTTCTCCTAGCATTGAGGACCAAAAGACGATCTTGGGCAGCTGTTGTACTGCGCTGCCGACCTCCCCCATGAACATAAGCTACTGAGTCGTTTTGGATGAACCTATTCCAAGCCCGACTCACGACACTTTGCGAAACATTCAACCGCCGGGACACTTCTCGCTGGGACAAACCTTCCTGTATCCACCGTATGATTTGGTCCAGTTGCACAGGAGCCAAACGTCTTCTCGGCATGACTGATAAGCTAATATTGTTCTCATTTAATCAATTATTGTCACCTTATGTGTTTGAACGAGAGAAAAATCAGATTTAATAACAAATACCACATTGCTTTTCACTCCACATGCAACAGCTTACAGATAATAATCGATTTTGTGAACAAGAGCCGATGAAGTGAGGAAAAATTTGATATAATCAACTCAAAACATCTTAATTTTTCCTTAGAGAACATATAATGTACAGATATTCACGAGATAACTTGAAAAAAATACAAATGAAGAGAAGTTCATAAGTGATCCCTAGCAATTGTTGATCAGTGTATATTATGCAATAAACGTTTGAATAAGACTTCATAGTAGGAGTAAAAACAGGAGGTATATCCTATATTTTCATTGCAGAAAGAGATGTGGTAAATACAAATAATGAAATATAATATTATATTTCGATAAAAGATTAAAATACTGCAGTGCAACGTATTTAATACTTGACAAATCTTCTCAAATTTAAAATATAAATGTGGAAATATATAAGTATCTTTTTGACGAGACTAATACATCCATTTAATGGTCGTTTTGGGGACATTTGGGGTATGTCTATGAGAGGATATCCTTAGAACGTCAAAAATAGGTTCGGACCAGACAGAAATGGACGTATAGTACCATGTGGGTTGTTGCCAATCGTGATGTTTGCTTGTAATATTGCGAAATTGGCGGCAATTTTGATTGATTCTACATCTATGACTGTAATGCGTAAGTCCAATGGTTCGGCCTACAATATGTCGCCTTTGATCATTTTTTCATACCTTTCCTTTGATTGGTGTGAACATTTGAACTGGTTCAAAGATCGGCTGTGCATTAGGAGTCAGAAAGGCGTAATGTCGTCTTCAGCTACAAATCGTCGTTCTGTCTAGGTATGCACCATGGTCGTAGAAGAGTAAGACTCCACCGGGGAGAATGACTTGATAATGTGTTTGCTTTTGACAGGCATGTACAAAGGGCTAGTGGAGCAATCGTTTGTAGGCAATTGCCTATGAAAGCCACCCACCACTTCTAATTATTCGGGGTGATTTTTTTAAGTGTTTCATTAGAAGTTTTTGAGGAAGGAATTGTAATGCAGATTCAAGATTTTGGATTTTCGTTTTAGAGTACATGAACTTTAATTGTAAAATATTTTCAAGAGGAATCTACTTCCGGTTTCACCGGAAACGAATGTAACTTGGCTATTTCAAATGCAACACCCTGTATATTTTTACGTATTCGAATTCCTCGTTTAATTCTACACTCATTTTATGTATGATATGTGCAACCATTCAAGCGGTTTTTGAATTATAGCCTGATTATCAAATTTTTCGAAAAAAAGGTTGTCACAGATTAGTGTCCATATCTTAAAAATCCCTCATTACAAGAATTTCTTTTTGCGAAAGTGGAACAAAAGAAAAAACGCTGATACTGTTTCTTGTATAACTTATGCGGAAATATTATACAGGGTGTCTGAAAAAGGGCCCCAAATTGAGCCTCAATAAAACTATGAAATCTCACTTTTTTCAAATGGCAACCCTACAATTTTGTAATTCCAATCGATTGATCGTCAAAAACCAGTTAGGATGTCCCGAACATTTCATGCCTCTAAAATCAGTAGTTTTGCCGTTATTGAATTAAATTCGAATTTCGCGATTAAAGACAGGTTTCGCACAGTTTGTAAGCTTGCATTTTTGAAGTAGGCTATGTTAGTACGGAGAAAATTGTTTTGATACCTCCTGAACTTTGATTTCGTTAAAGTCAGTAAATGTGAATTTCGTTCGTTGAATTTCTAATTACCCTTTCTAGGAATTTGTTACATTTGCCGCAAATAAAGAACATACCCTTGATATATCATTCCAGTGAAATTATTATTGCATGTTTTGCTTAGTGCTTGATCTGTAAGAAAAAGTAAGAATGACAGTTCCTAACATAGCCTACTTCAAAAATGCAAGCTTACAAACTGTGCGAAAGCTGTCTTTAATCGTGAAATTCGAATTTTATTCAATAACGGCAAAACTACTGATTTTAGAGGCATGAAATGTTCGGGACACCCTAACTGGTTTTTGACGAGCAATGGATTGGAATTACAAAATTATAGGGTTGCCATTTGAGAAAAGTGAGATTTCATAGTTTTATTGAGGCTCACTTTGGGGCCCTTCTTCAGACACCCTGTATAATATTTCCTCATAAGTTATACAAGAAATAGTATCAGCGTACTTTCTTTTGTTCCTCTTTCGCAAAAAGAAATTCTTGTAATGAGGGATTTTTAAGATATGGACACTAATCTGCGACAACCTTTTTTTCGAAAAATTTGATAATCAGGCTATAATTCAAAAACGGCTTGAATGGTTGCACATATCATACATAAAATGAGTGTAGAATTAAACGAAGAATTCGAATACGTAAGAATATACAGGGTCTTGCATTTGAAATAGCGAAGTTACATTCGTTTCCGGTGAAACCGGAAGTAGATTCCTCTTGAAAATATTTTACAATTAAAGTTCATGTACTCTAAAACGAAAATCCAAAATCTTGAATCTGCATTACAATTCCTTCCTCGAAAACTTCTAATGCAACAATTAAAAAAATCACCCTGTATATTCTTTCCCATGTGGTACCGATTTTTCCTTATTTCTTCGCTCAGTCGGTCCAATAACGCTGTGTAGTGTTCAGAATTGATTCTTTTTCCTTCATCAAGATAGTCAATGAACAAAATATCATGAGCATTCCACAATATTGTCGCCATAACCTTCCCAGCCGACTGTTGAGTCTTTGGTCACTTGCTCCCGCCCTAACCTACTCAGCTGAAGACCGCTTTGACTCTGGAGTGAATAGTGTATCCAGGTTTCATCCATGGTCAACTTCCGATACAAACATACACTATATTATGGTTAAAAAGCTTGAGACAAGCCTCCGAATCATCGATTCGTTGTTTTTGATCCGTTGTTAACAAAAGCTGCATCCACTTTGCGTTGAGCTTCTTCATGTCTTAATTGTAGTGTAAAATATTGAGTACACTGCCATATGATAACTAACCTTAAAACCTCAGCTATATCATTAGCTTCAACGTTTCTGATTTTTGTGACGTTTTCTTCGTTGACGTCGCTACGACTACTACCATTTCTTTTCTTTCGTATTTTCTTCAGGAAGCAATGCTTTATCAACACATGAAAATCTTTCCTATCCATCCATTTTGAGCAATGTAGTATATGCCATTAAATCACAGAGATTCACCAAAAGACACTGCTATAGGGTAGCGCAGAAATATTTAATGATTACGCCACAAATACTTGAAATAATTTTATCGTTTTTCGAACGAGTGATTCGAGTGATTTTTTAATAACTTTCTTTTTGGCAACCTTGTTTTTTACAGTTGACGGGGGTTTCGTGCCTCGTGTGACTGTCAAACTTGTTCAGTGTGGTCTATAATTCAACTATGAATCGACTTATCAAAATTTAAGCTCGGTGAAAAAATTGTATTGTGCATTTCTTCCATTTTATGGTCAGTTTGGTCGACCTTCTCAGGCGGCTATTCGGAAACTTGTGAGTAAACTTCTCACCAAATTTACATGATTGGATATTAAACCACCAACACGCATACGTAGAGTGTGGACAGAGGAAAATATCGCAGCTGTATCCGCCAGTGTTAGTTATGACAGTGAATTGTCGATTCGGCACCATTCGCAGCAATTGGGCCTTTGTTACTCCACTACGTGGAAAATTTTGCGGAAGGATTCAGCTGTGAAACCTTTTAAAATACAGCTAGGGCAAGAATTGAAGCAGCATGAGCTACCACAACGGATAACTTTTAATGAATGAGCGCTGGAAAAGTTGGATGAAGATCCACTTTTTTATCGCTAAATTATGTCGCCGTCTAGATCGTGTGATTTAACGCCTCTAAATTATTTTTTGTGCTCATGTCTATAGCGAGAAGCCCGCAACGATTGATGTACTGGAAGCCAATATTGAAGAATTTAATCGTGAGATATCGGCCGATATGTTGGAGAGAGCATGCCAAAATTGGACCCGGCGTATGGACCATTTGAAGCGCAGCCGCGGCCAACATTTACATGAAATTATCTTCAAACATTAAATTATATGAATTGTTCTATCGACTCAAATAAAGATTTCATACATTTTCCTTAATTTTATGTGTTTTTTTCTCAAATCAATTCCGAAAGCTCTTAAAAAATCACCCGTTACTAGCCATCCACTGATTCTGTGCCAAAGCATCATGAAAATCTGATCAACCAACCCTTAGCAGCATATAAGATTTCAAATCCGCGTATACAATCCCCGATCGAAGTCCCCGCGAATCGCCAAGCCCTCAAGAAATTCCCACACGTGATTCGGCACGGGGAGTTCCTGAAAAATGCAATGCTTGTTCGGGAACGTTATCAGGCACATCTCGCAACCCTCCCCGGCTCCGCGTCGTACAGATCCTTACGGGGGGGGGGGGTCGAGGGGGGCCGAGGCAGCTCTGCGGCCGACCCGGCCGGATGACAAATATCCTTCAATCCTTCACTGTCTAGCCCTGGCCCGTTCGGAATTGGATGCGATGCAGACTCACCGAAAGCTTTGTAATATCGGCGGAGTTAGAATGTGAAGTTCCCTTCGAGATTTCGGCGGGCGAATAACAGTCTGAGCGACTCAGCGCAGAGAAGGGGCGAACTCTATAGGAAATTACATAAACTCGGCACAGACAAATACAAATGTCCTCTTTGTACAGCTCGGGGTACCCACTGCGTTTGGCGCACCAGAAGCGTTCAGTAGGTGCCATTGTAGCTGACGGAATCCGCGGAACATCCATTACCCATTCAGTAACCAATGAAATAGATGATTACTCTCGTCTCGGACTAACAGACAAATGAAGATGGATCTGCTCGAATAATTACTAATTTGACCGAGCTTCGGTTCTGGGCGAGTTGGATCCGTCGAGTCGGACAGTCTCGGCGCTTTATTAATTGTTATAAATAAGTAGAGCGGGAAAAGGTGGCGGCTGATGACGGTCTTGCGGTTCGTAGTCACTTGTTCTGAGGGGCGGCGTCGATAAGTCAAACCATCGAGTTGGATCGATTGAGGAAATACACTGAACTAACTGAATTAGTTGGGTTGGAGGGAGGAACTCAAAATTTATGGTATATTTCAACAGTTGTAATGCTGGGGCCACAATTGCAGGCGAACATTTTTACGACTTCATCGCGATGAAATCATCGCGAAGTTTTCGTCTTGATGGTCTTGTCTACATCTGCAGTCAGTGTGACGTTACGATTATTCTTGAGAAATGAAGTGGAGGAAGCAGTGGCGTTCCATTATATGTCGTTGAATAATTATCTACTACAAGTCAAAAATTTCCTCCGACATCAAACATGCACTCAAACTCTGGAGTGCTACTGAACTGAAGACCGAAGTCGAATATTGTATCATAAAAAACCCTTTGAATCGTGCCAGTTTACCGACAGCCCGGCGAAGTATATTCGTCTTCTCCAGAACACAACGCCGAAGTACCCGGACACACTTGCAGTGAAAACGCGAATATTTGCAGAATCGCGATAGTGTGGCCCCAGAATAACAGATAGGTAATGATCATAAGGCCTATAGTTTTTTGCTCAACATTTGGCGCCACTATCGAGTAAAGTCCACTGGTCTAGAATCACAGACTACTCTAGAATTTATGAAATCATTGGCATAAGGTTATTTATCGTTAGTCCATGCAGTGGCGGATTAACAATTTCGAAACAAATTTTCAATGTAAAGTCAGATTTTTCAAAACAAAACTTAAAGTTTATAAACAAAATATTAGAAATGAATGAAATCATCAACATAATGGAAAATATTTCAACAACAGTAAATCAGGTGCAAAGTACCAAAAAAAGTTCTTTCTACAAGAAAAACAGACTCATTGAGGAAATCTTTAGCGCTCTTGTTCCTCGGAACAAAGCGCTTATCAATTTGCCCAATTGTCTCTAACTTTCGATTTTTTTATGAAAATGGTCTTAAACGATTTGGTTCGACTGACTGATCAAGAATCCGTGGTCAGAATCGAGCTAGGTAGTTGAAATTTTTTTTGGAGATAAATATCTCGGTTGAGTTCGTCATTGGGCAAAATCGTCCTGATGTTTTCGGAGTGAAGAAAAAACAAATTTTTACATTACAACTTTGAATTCAATTTTTTCAAGTTCATTAGAATCATAAGATATTATTTTCAACTCTAACAAATCAATACCTTTGGAGATATGCTTTTTCAAAATTTCAATATCAAATCGTAACTCTATGATTTCACAGAATGCTGTATCCAAAATTAACGTCCGTATCTATGAATGTCATCTGTGTTCATACATTTCATCATTCTCATCTACAGATAAGAGATATTATATCAAACAAAGTATGATTGAATACAAAATGACCCACCGAATAACCTCAGCTATCGTAGATAGCTCTCGTATAATCCATATGATGATGATGAAGGAAATATATGAGTTCAACAAATTGGGTTAAGATTATCTCCAGTAAAAAAAAACTAGAATATTGGCTAAGTTTCAATTGATATAATATAATTTTCATACTAGATTTGAGGTATGAACATCTCGGATAATTTCGTCATTCGGTAGAATAGGTTTGTTGGTTTTGGATTAATACTTTTTGGCACTCTTGTTGAATTTGAATTATTTTATGATGTTGGAATTTAGTTTCTTTTATCGTGAACTTTTATCATTAGGGTCCATTGATATCATTCCCAATTCTGAAAAACCAATTCTTTCAGAGATATGATTTGTCAAAGTACTTTTGATATATAAAAACAGAATACAGAGGAAATGATTCACGAAAAAAAAATGTCTTTCTTATTTTCATGTGTACAAATTCTTTTATAGTAGCATCATAGTCCTGACGTTTAGTTTCTGAAATATACATTTTTTTAAGAAAATAAATTTTACGTTTTTTTAGTGATACGATATTCACGAAATTTCGCGAAAATTAGTGAGTTCGCATTCTACAAGTAATAATCAATTTTTAATCGGATCGGAATTGTATTATTTTGAGTTATTGAGGAAATAACGACAAAATCTAAGATGGATATAACTCCTTCGATTCCCAGTTCAATTTTGATGCAACCATCGAATTAAATCCACAATTTAGCTAATCGAAGCTTCGTGAAACCCACCATTAATCTTTGAGTTACGGGGTGATAACATTTAGATAAAAAAACAGGTGTTTAATAATAACTAAGATAATATTGTTGATATCTTTATAATATTTGCTACATGTCTTCTATGCATCAAGGTGCATTTTGTGATGTACAAAAATGTTAATATTTTTGGAGAAAAAATACTACGCTCCTGCTTTCTTTTGAAGTAAACATTACTTTTGAGATCCAAATTCATTTTTGAGAAAATTTGATCTCATGGGTTTTCTGTGTCCGATACACGGTTTCCGCTTAAAAAATAAAAATCGTTTTAATTCAGGTTCAATTCCTCAAAAATCTGATGCGGTGTGGAAATGTTTGTACATCGACTGAAAGAAAATTAAGAGAACAAATTTGTTCCAACATGAATGAGAATTCAAAAAATATGTTTTCTTATCAGATGTTCTGTTCCTGATTAAAATAATTGATCTCAAATTGCCTCATATCGCAGTAGGTACCAAAATTTTAGCACCCTGTATCTCAAAAGTTAATACTTTTAGGACATACGTTCATAGGATGTTTGTTTTTAATGAGTCAAATAATCACTAACTTAGATATTTGCATGTCTTCAAGGAACACCCTGTGTATCCAAAAATCCATGGATAAATTTCATTCTCATGAATACGAATAATATCATCAGTGTCGGAAATTACGGAAAACGAAGTTGCCAGATTTTCCGCAAAGCTGCGAACGGATATTTCGTTGTTCCATCGTATTCCTCCGGTATTTAATACATGGTTTGGTTAGCGCATGCCACAAGGCCGTAATGACATGATGGGACCTTGCAGAAATGAATAAATGTATGCCCCCGGGAGCTGAGTATATCCCAACCCTTTATTTTGGAATAAAGTATATGCTTCAAAGAGAATATATTCAAATTACTATTTGATGAGAGTTATTTTTGTCCGTATGCTAGTCATTATCGTTTCTGAAATTTGCCGCAAAAATGTGGAAATAACATCGTTGACATCTCATTCTTGTATACGTATTTGTGCGATGAAAAAAGTTTTAGTATCAGGCTGGACATACAAATGGACCAATTTTTTTTTGAAGCGCAGAAAATTAAAAAACTTCTTCACGCTTTATGCAACCGTGGATTTTCTCCCAAACTTATTTTAGCCTTAATCTAAACCTCAACAACATACGCGGTTGGCCAATACTTTTAGTTATACAGTGTGGACTAAAGCCGAGTGGATTAAATTCTTTATCTTGGTTACTGTACATATTTAAGGAAAATCCTGAAACATCTCAATTTTAAATTGTCATTCCTCTTCGTAAAAATGCGAACCCTACCTTTGAAAGACAGGTAAAACCTCCAATTGTTCAAATAGGAAGTATGGGCTTGTGGAACATCGCTTGAAAGGTCTCGTCATTCTCTATGCAGAAATGTCATCATTTTCATGTTTACTGCAAAAATCAAATAAAAAAAATAGAATCAAGTGGCGAAATTTGTTGACATATCAAAAACTGAAACGTAGCAAAAAAATTATGAATGTTAATGAAGTAGGGTCTGTTCACCGCGAACGCCTTGGCAACATCCTCACCTGAAATAAAAATTTCTTTCAACATTTTTCAACATCTTTGTATTATTTCAATCAGATTTGGGAATATTCGAGGCATTATTATAATGAATCTCGATAATCACATGTTTTTATTTTTTCTAATTTGATTTTTGCACCAAACATGAAAGTGATAACATTTCTGAATAGAGAATGACTTTCAAACGATGCATCACAAGCCCATACTCGAAAAATTGGGGTTTGTACCTCTCTTTCAAAGGGGGATGAAGGGTTCGCATTTTCACGAAGAAAAAATGTTTGAATTTGATATGTTTCAGGATTTTTCATAAATAACCAAGATAATGAATTAATTCCATTTGGCTTTTCTACGCTGTAATAAAACCTGCTAATTTCAAGTACCTAAGTTTACTCTTTCAAATGTTTCTTAGATATGGCCGAAATGACTGATGGCCAGACAAACGGACAGAAATTGAATTCGTGGATGATTTTTCGATAGTTCCTTCTAATCTAATCGTTTGATGCAATTTTAGGCTCAAGATTCATCAATGACAAACATTTGAACCGAGTCATAGCATCCAGGTGAGATCATGCAAAAATGCAAACCAATTACTTATATCTGAGATCAGAATATGGTATATGGGATCAGGAACTTTTACGGATCTAACTCCAGAAAATCAAGAGAATTATAACAACCAAAATATATTTGATCGTCGCTCTTAGCCTTGTTAATCAATCACCGTGGGTAATCACAGCCACAAACTAATATTATATTTGCGCCCAACGTGGGGCATCAATGTAACACGTACCGTTGGTTTCTTGATCCTGTTCTCGTATACAGCCCCAGTGATCTCTTTCACTCATCAATGAAAATCTATAAATTTTTCATCCAGTCCAGTGAATCGGTTAGAGATCTGTCGTCTATTGATATTCTTGAGGGTCCCGAAAAGATACTTAATGCTATATTAAACTCATATCAACGAATAAATCGTTTACTTATACAGGATGAGACCAGATTCAGCTCAAGTAAAAGGTTATAAGCGTTTAATAATTATTGCATAATCATTTATTTTAAAACTTTATCATCTGATGCTGGAAATTCAATGAAATTGTTTGGGACAACTTATTTACTCACTCTTATGAAATGGTTTTCGGTTATCTTAATGTCTCATTAGTACAAAAATGTTCTACCATTCCTGAAAACACCTGAAAAATTGAAAAATATTCTTTTCCGCGTTTAGTGAAACAATTCGTATGGAATTTTACATGAACCTTGGACTCCTTATACAACACCTAAATACCAACTTTCAACTTGATAGGTTTTGCAGTACTGGAAATATTATAAAGTTTCAAATGGGTGTTACTACGAAACCATTGGGTGGATTTGGCTAATTCACGAACTAGGTTCAAGCTTGAAAGTTGTTCTACAAATTTAGAGTAATTCAAGTGTCCATGCACCCTTTTTCGAACGTTACCGTCTTCAAAGACTATGGATTCTTCATCATTAACTGAAATGGAATTGGTTAAGACCAAATATTCAAAATCCTTCTTGCACTACCACCACCTGAATGAATCGCAATCCACCCCTGTACAAGAGTAAGAAGAATCTCTATGCAGTCTTAATTGAGAAAGAAACAAGTAGTCATTTGAGAAATGTCTAAGTTGACCAAGCGAAATTATAGGCTGCTACCAGCCTACTGCGCCTTCATTAATTGGATCATTCCAGTTCTGCTCCCATACTTGACGGCATATATCAGCGTCAAAATCCACATATATTTATGGGTTAACTACGCTCGCTTCGCAGCAGTTTCACCAGGTACAAAATTTTTTTTCGGATGTTATCCATTTATAACTGTTCGATTGGGTTCTGGTACTACTTATTTTTGTGTTGCCGATATGCTGGCGTCGGTGGTGAAATCCACAGGGGTACATTCATCTGAGTCTTGTTTCAGCTGAAAACTTAATAAGGAACGTTATAGTTTTTCAGTCGTGTCATGTTTCGATGAGAAGGAAATTCATGTTGAAATAAATAATGCTACTTGAGTAATATGTTTAGAATGTCATTGTTTGAATATACAGGGTGTCCCAAAAATACCACGCGAAAGTGACACTGGAGATAGATTGGCATTAGGTCTATCAGATAGCATCAACATGACCTCAGTAAAATTCCGCTGGTTTTCGAGATATCACCACTGTTGCGTCCCATGACTTCACATGTTGGGAAGCGCTCATTTGTATTTCTAAACAAAGCAGCTCGCTTGTAAAACTTAAATGTTTTGGGTTAACTGGTTTATTTTTGCATGGGTGGTCTCACCCTTGAAATTAATATTTTCCACGGAAAGATAATTGCAAGTAAAATCTCTTGTAAAACTTCAACCCTTGTAGAAGTATTTATGACCTATTTCCTGTGGAATATTGATAAAATGCATACAACAACTAACACATTGCCAGAGCTGTGAGTCCTTTGTCTAGATTCTAACCCATACAAAAATCTAGAATTTTCCGTTTAGATCGCCACGGCTTTGGCTATTCTCTGGATCGAGGGCGTAGATTCCGAATCTGTAATTAGTTTTTCCGTATCTCGATTAATTTTGGTAATATGGCCAAAAATCCGACTGATTAGTCCATTTTCCGGAGGTAGAGCCAGAAATTGCGACTTTCTTCGTCATTGCTCCGAAACTAATCGAGATACGGAAAATCTAATTACAGATTCGTGATCGGCATACCCGATTTAGTGAATAACCAAAGCCGCGTCGACCTAATCGGAAAATTGTAGATTTTTGTATGTGTTGGATACTAGAGAAAACTTTTTGTCGTTTGACGGATTCGCTCATTACCTAATATTTTCCGAACGGATAGAGATACAGAAAAAATAGATACATAAATCTAAACGTCGTCCACCGACCAATCATCGGGGAAAATTTGGATATCGAGATGTGAAAATCATAGATTTCGGACGGGAATGAAGAATTTTCCTTCGATTCCGGGTCAAAAATATTTCCAAGTGCCGACACAAAAAATTTTTTTCATGGTATATCGATACGGAGCTCGTGTCTAATTAAATCGAGGTCGCTGATCACGAATATGTAATTAGTTTTTCCCTAAGTGGCGTACTTTGGGAAAATTTTCACTTAAAGTGAAAAAATTGACGAAAATAGGTCAATTTTGGAACTTTCCACCGCCCAAAAAAATCGGAGTAGGGTGTTGCTGATTTTTTACTTCATATTTGGATCCTTCATCTATCGAACCATCCGAACAATAAATGTCTAGGTCGTACGCTTCGGAAATTATGATTTTTTTTCTCGAGGGTCTATTTTTCGGAAAATTCTTTCCGCGATTTTTCCTCCGAAAATTTTTGTAATAAATATCTGATGGTAGATTCGGAATCTACGGCCCCGAATCTATGAGAGTAAGTACCCGTTTCATAGTTTTGCGTCAAAAAATTTTTCTCGAAAAATGGGATTTTTTTAAGGCTAATGTATTAAAAAATTGCCAAAATTTGACCGGTCTCCGATTTCGATGCAAATTACGTCATTTACTAATTCGGGACCTTAGATTACGAATATATGATCGGATTTTTCATTAGAGAATTTTCCGCGGAAATACCGCGAAATGAATTTTCCGAAAAGCAGACCCTTGGGAAAAAAATCATCATTTCCGAATAGTACGGCCTGGACATTTTCTGTTTGGATTATTCAGTAGATAAAGGATCCATATATGAGGGCAAAAATCAACAACACCTTACTCCGATTTTTTTGGGCGGTGTGAATTTCCAAAATTGACCTATTTTCGTCCATTTTTTCACTCTAAGTGGAAATTTTCGCAAAGTACGCCACTTAGGGAAAAACTAATTGCATATTCGTGATCAGCGACCTCGATTTAACTAGACACGAGCTCCGTATCGATATACCATGAAAAAATTTTTTTGTGTCGGCACTTAGTAATATTTTTGACCCGGAATCGAAAGAAAATTCTTCTTTCCCGTCCGAAATCTATGATTTTCATCCAATCGATATCCAAATTTTCCCCGATGATTGGTCGGTGGACGACGTTTAGATTTATGTATCTATTTCCTCTGTATCTCTATCCGTTCGGAAAATATTGGGAAATGAGTAAATCCGTCAAACGCCAAAAAGTTTTCTCTAGTATCTAACCCAGGGGTCACCAATTAGTTTCATTGGAGGTCCGTTCACAAAATCTGTATATCTGTCGCGGGTCGTTGATAGCATTATGATGGCATAAGAATTTGACTAGCAGTTAATCTAAATCCAATATCTATAATTAGTAAATAAAACGAAAAGTTATCTGAATTTTTTTAATCAAAAGAATACATGATTTCTGGAAAAATGGTCCGCAAAAAAAAGGTTCGCGATCCGCATCCGGACCGCGGTCCGCCATTTGGTGACCCCTGGTCTAGACTATTCGAAGACCCCTAGTCTGTGAAAGTCGGACCGGTTTCCATGTTACAAAACAATGAATGTGGGAGCGAGATAGCCGATAAGGGTTTTGGTTTTTTTTAATAAGTAGCAATTCTGGTTCTGATTAAAAAAAATTGGTAGTGTTGTATCATTTTGAAAAGGGCATGAAATGGACCAGTTTTTGCGATTATTTGTCAATTCAGTCTGATATAATTTTTTTCACAGCAGTCAGTCAAACTTAAGTTTTAACGTTTTAACTTCGGCATAAAATACAACAAGTTAGACATTTTTTGAAGGATTTTGTTCTAGTTGTCGTTGCAGTTATTACTTCATTGTTTTAAGCAACTATTCAAGATAGCCTAGGTAAAAAAAAACATGAGTTTGAAGTAATTTCTAGCAATGCTAGGCGATAAAAGACCGAAAACTGGAGATTTTTAAAAAATGCACAAGAGTGGTGATATCTCGAAAACCAGCGGACTTTTACTGAGGTCATGTTGATGCTATCTGATAGACCTAATACCAATCTATCTCCAGTGTCACTTTCGCGTGGTATTTTTGGGACACCCTGTATATAGTTTATTACATCAGATATACAGGGTGAGTCTTTGACCACTGCATTAATTTTTAACAAAGATTCCCCTCATCAAATGAAACACTTTTTTCACTTAACATTTTTCCAAATTCAGCTCAGTTAAAAAGATACAGGCTGTTGAAATTTTGAGAAAAAAACAGTTTTTATTTGGTAGCTTTGACATCCTTTTTTCGAATAAAATGAATGTTGGCGTAAAGTTTCCTATAACTATGATACATATTTTCCAAATATTAGTTATTTTCTACTTCTACTGGTTTTCTAGTTATGGACTCGCGGATTCATAAAACAAAACGAAATTAGCATAAAGAAAGCATATAAAGTTTTTCTTGAGTCATTTCAAGAATATTCCATCGTTTTAGAACATTATATTATTCTTCATCATTTCTCCTTAAACGCACCGTTTTCGAGATATTCTTCATTGAATGTTTTAAAATGGAAAACTCCAGAAATTTCACTACTTTTATGGATCCATCCCTGAGCGTTGGAATCCCGAATCAAGCTGTAAATCACGTTACCATGCCTTATACTCGTCCGCCAACAATGTCATAGATAATTTATATGCGGGAGTGTATTAGCACATTGTGAAATCTTTAAACGTTTGTAACTTTTTACCTGAGCCGAATCTGGAAAAATGGTAAATGAAAAAAGTGTTTCATTTGATGGGAGGAATCTTTGGTTAAAATTAATGCAGTGGTCAAAGACTCACCCTGTATATTAATTCTTTATAATTGATTATAACCATTGAAAATAATTTCAAAATTGGAGTTTAACGTTATCGAAAATATTATCTGCGAACCTAGGAATCCATTTGTCGATATTTATATCAGTTTCATTGCATCACTCAAGTATGCCCTACACTACTGAGGTGTATGTTGGCGTTCAAAATTAGCCTTGATCAATGCCAGTACTGAATAATTTCTCAATGAAAATGACCTGTGTATTCGTTTGGATGATTCAATTGCGGAAAAGTGGCAACCTTTCTTGGGACACTTCCTATACTATGTGTTCCCATCACAGCTCTGTAGCATTTTCCAGATTGATATTTCAAAAAAATCCATTTTCAACGAAATCGTTTGGTTTAAACGCAGTGTATCTCCCATAAATATTTAGAATATTCTTCCTAATAACTATGAATGTTCGAACTTTTCTCATTTTACTATCAGGAATATTGACTATTATAAAATTTCCCTTGTCCTCGAAGTAGTTCTCATTTTGACCATTTCGTCGCATCTGCTGGCACCAGCTACTTCGAATAATAAAACAATCTGAAACAACCACGTGATCAAAATACAAAATTAAAATTACTTGAAATATGATAGTTACTTTTATCATAAATATGAATCCTCCGGTGCTTCGAAGAGACAACGTTCGAACTCTTCCTTAGAAAAAAATTTAGATTTTTTGGCAAGATACCCTTCATTGGATTTTTTTAAAAATGCGCGCAACTTCATATATTTACCGATATCTATTTCATGTTTGATCACTAGTTGCGACTTTATCATTGAATATCGGGCCCACAAAGTAGAGGATTTCCATTGTTGTTCTCTAGCCATTAAGTTGAAATATGCTAGAAGCATATTCTCTTGGTAAACTGTCACATTTTTCGAATTGCATCAATTCACCAAGTAATCATAAGCTGTAGAATATTGTTCAATAGACTTCGATGGTCCAAGGGAAGAGACTGCTTCATTCGCCAAAACCTCGATTTCTGAGGACATTTTCACTTTCAACCACTTCTCACCAGCTTGCAAATGATAACTATCAATTATTTTACTTTATTTCTGTCAGAATGAATTTTGCGTGGCAACCGTAACTAGGCGAATGTTCCATAATTCACTCAATTATAACGATCGTAAATGGATAGATTTATATGCGTAAATGTAAATCAATCCAAAAGTGGATATTCAGATTTTTATGAATATCAAGACGTTTGAAAATAAAATAGCATATTTCATTCGGAGTAGAAGTGACATTTCATGGCTCGCTTTCAATTACCCGTTGGGCGGGTATACTCAAGCTCGCCATGAAAAGTGACACTTCCTCTCCTTATGAAATAATATATGTACTATTAATCAAAATCAAATATGGAGATAGTGCTGACAAATTTTAATAACGTTTAAATGTAATATCGCTGTAAAAATCATTTAGTAAGGTATTCAATGTGTAATATTCTAAAAATGTCATACAGGTAGATTTTTGATACTGAGAGAAATTTCCAAGCAGTTCAATAAATCTTGAACTAATCGAGTAACAGATTTGCAGTTGCTTATATCACCCTTTTCCATCGCTTTCGTTTACCATTTCTGAAATTGGAAAAATCAGGAACGGAGTAGGAAACATTTGGATATTTGCTATGTTTGGAAATTATTTTGATTTTTCACATTATTTTCGTTTCTTTTAAAAGTTTTCGTTCATTTCATTCATGTTTGTATATTGTAAATAATTATCGTCTTTTATTGAAAAGGAAATAAAATTTTTGACATATTGATCATTCTTATTAGTGTATGAAATTTTCTGACATTTCAACACAGATACGGAAATGTTAATCTAAATTCGCAATAATTAGTGATATTTAACAATTTAAAATCATTGATCCGTAAACCTTTGTCGGAATACGTATAGGATATAAGAATTGGTATTTCATAATTGAGGAGTAACTTTTCAAAACGCATTATGTCAAATTTGGGCGAAATTGAGTTTGAAGCGGATTCAGAAATGATATATATTGCTCTATAGCCCTATATAAACAAAATCTTCCAAATGGCATTATGTCCATGCGTAGTTCAAATCTAAAGTATGTAAGCCGCATCGCCATGAATTATGTATATGTTTGTTTTTCTAAAACAAATTAAATATAACTAAAAATTGTTTTTATCGATTTGCTCATGTTAATTAGGTTACAGGCCAACACATACTGTGCAGACAGTTTTCTCTAAATTTATAATAAATCGCAAAAAACAGCATTACGTTCAATTTCAACCACAACAAAACGCATTATATACAATGGGATTAATCAAAACGCATTAAGTCCAAACGTTTTTTACATTTTCTGTGTATATCTGATTAATATTGATTTAAATGACATTAGTTATTAACTTTAGATGTGAATTTCTATCAAACAAACTAGACGTACTCAAATTATAAGCGAGAGTGGAGGAAAAAATCGTTTTTCGTTGATTCCCAATAAAATGGTTTTTGGACTAAATGCGTTTTGAAAAGTTGCACCTCAATTACAATATAGGGTGGAATATCAATCTGGCACCCGGATGGGATCGTATCGGAGAAACAGTTCGACCAGATGGTTTCAATCACCAACGAAACCACTTTTTTCATCCTTATGGTATATTCGTGGTGCCTATCAAATCTTCAGTTCAATAATTAATATCTTTGAATCCTTCGAATACATATTCCTAAAATATATAATGCCTACATCCATCAGTACGGACATCTCCCATAACCCCGTCATCAGTCATTTCGTCGACCTGAAGGTTCTTTTGTTTCGTAATTGTACGAGAAACATCTATATTTTGAGACCATCAGCCCCAACGGGTCCCATTTGTTAAGACAGGCATCGAAACACGGGTGATTGAAGAAAGCGCAAGAGGCAAATCTAGTTGGCATAGACTGATTGGCAAGCTGTGAGACGGATATGCAGCCAACTGAGATCTTTATTACATTCCGCGTTATTCCAGATTGTATCGAAAGCTCGAGCCTCCCACTTATCCGAAAAAAAAATTATATTAGGTCCTGACGTTGACTGATGGTTCTGGCTGGTGAGGAATGGTGGTTTAATGTTGAACATGAGGAATTTGATGTCGTAAAATGTCTGATTTTGGTTGGAGGGGCTCAAGAATGGGATCGATTTTTCTAAACTTTTTGACGTTTGAGATCTCAAGAAATATTAAAGAGTTTTCCAATGGGCAGAGGCGAAGCAAGAGTGTGGTGAACAGGTTGGCCGCAAACAGGAAGAGCCTATTCAGTGAACAAAATCTCTTCGACGATATATATAATATACATAATTTTCTCAATAGATTCATACAATTTGCGAACGATATGTTGGGTTAAATAAGTATTTTCGTAATGAAATGAAAGTTGAGCTAACCTGACACAAATTAGATAACTCTTTACTGTTGAAATATATGTTGTTGTATAAAATGTCACCAATCCTGACAAGCACGCGTGCCGAGATAACAGGAGCTTCGAGATTTCATTGAATCTTCATCTCAAATATGCCTCTCGAATCTAGGAGAGACAGCATAATATAAAAGCTACCGAATGAAATATACTACCGAGAGCTGAAAATCAAACAAATGACGATATAAAGATAAATCCCAAAGTGGAACATGTAGAACACACGAAATCCATTAGACCGATTGGATTGACTTCTTAGGATACGTAGAAGAAGTGTCAAAAATACCGCAGCAAGTCCTTAACGGCCCTTAATGGCCACTCTATATTGACAAGCGATTAAGGTACCCCCGTAATCAAGTTCGGTGTAGTGTTTGGGGGTTGTTGCCAAATTTGAAGTTGTATATCTGATTTCGGGAAATAATGTTTCCTGGAAAAGAAGTATTATCATTACAATTGAAATATTTTGGCGCTCTTGTTCCTCGGACCAGAGTGCTTATCAATTTGCCCAAATGTCTTTAATTTTCGAATTTTGGGCTGAAAATGGGCTTGAACGATTTGGTATGACTCACTGATCAAGAATCCGTGGTCGAAATCGATTCTGTCCGGCCGGCCGTTAACACGATAACTCTCGAACAGAATAGACAGTTGAAATTTTCAGAGTAGGTTTGAGGGATAAATATCTCGGTTAAGTTCGTTATTGGGCAAAATCGGTCTAATAGTTTCGGAGTAACAAAAAAAAAATTTTTTTTTTACTTTACAACTTTTGAATTAGAATTTTTTAAGATGCAGTTTCATCATAAGAATCCGTTGTTATCATTTTCAACCCTAACAAGCTTTCAAGGTTTCAAAGTTTCAATAATACATCGTAAGTTCTATGTATTCACAGAATGTGAACACAGAATCTGTCTGTGTTCACTGTTCATAAATGTCAACTTTTCTAGCTATTAGAGATCGTCAATTCGTTGTTCGTTGTCTATTGTGTCACCCCATCAGAGCTGTCGATGTCGATAGAGTTCTTATGAACTCTAGTATCCAGGATGACTTCAAGTGGGCTACGTCTGACCAAAGAGTAATTGTATAAATTACAGGGATTATATACTATATATTTTTGTGGGGATAACGTTACAACAATAGGCACAATAGACCTTAAGGTCTATTGTACCCCCCATCAGAGCTGTCGATGTCATCACCATCTACAGTTCGCCTTCCAAATCCAGAGTTCTGGAGATCTGGATGAATCTGGAATGGCTTCAAGGAGGCTACGTCTTTGCTCCTGCAGATTTTTTGGCCAAAGCATTCCTTGCGATGGTTTGTGATGGCGAGGCATTCCGTAGTCAGGTCATCAGGAGTTTCATCCTCCTCCAGACAGAGTCTGCATTCGTCAGTTTCTGCTTGCCCTAATCTCATTATATGCTTCCTAAGACACCAGTGCCCTGTGAGGAAACTAGTGGGGAGTATACCTCTTTCAGTTTCTTCTTTCATCCGAAATTCTCCCATGGAGACCCTGTTGTTCTTGCCTACTTCAATAATGCATTGGCTCCTAACCAAGCGAAAAACTTCAGAATTATTTTTTGTTGACAGTTATTCTGAATTTCAAAAATTATCACAATGAAAGTTTTTGAAAAAACAGGGTTTAACTTCGCATAGAAATTTCCATGTTTCAACTCCTTCTTCAACAAATTCTATCAAATATAGTCAATTCCAATCGAGCAAATTGCTAATTTTCATTCTCTGTTCAACAAAATACAAGTCTCCTTTAGTTTCCTTTTTATGCATCAGAATCTTTGTTTTACTCCAATCCATCATGTGATCTCCATGATTCATGATTCATGATCCAGATTGTACATACATGTATTTTTGATTTTTGTATTCCTCCTCAAGTTATTCTTATGTTCCGACCTTCTTACCTCTATGGTCTCTAGATGTTTCTCCTGTATACGATTTAAAAATACAAGAAATATTATATACACAGTTTTTGAATTTTTTCTTTTACATTAATCGGGTTTGTCGTAGTGAATAAAGACCTAAATTCATTTTTGGCGCTCTAGTTCCTCGGAACAGAGTGCTTAGCAATTTGCCCAAATGTCTGTAATTTTTGAATTTTTGACTGAAAATGGTCTCAAACGATTTGGTTCGACTCACTGATCAAGAATCCGAGGTCGAAATCGATTATGACCGGCCGGCCGGCCGTAGGCACGATAACTCTCGAACGAAAGGAGCTGGGGATTGAAATTTGCAAGGTGGGTTTGGAGCGTAAATATCTCGGACAAGTTCGTTAATGGGTGAAATCCATAAAGCGGTTTCGGAGTTATGGCCGATTTTAGTAAAAATATTTTTTATGAATATTTCCGAAACCGATTACTCTATCTATTTGAAATTTAGCATAAAATTGTAGAATGATGCCCTTTATACGCATGTGAAGTTTTGTATTGACCAGGTTACCGCAAAGTGTAAAAAAAAATTTTTGAAAATTAAAAAAAAAAATTTCTGCAATAACTCTCGAACGGAATGAGCTAGGCAGTTGAAATTTTCAGAGTAGGTTAGGGACTTATTATATAATCTGTGTTCATACTCGTACATGTCATCCTGTTCTATAAGAGAGAGACAAATTCATTTCAGCTATTTTAATTTGATTTCTTCCATGGTGCAGTTCTCATTCTCATATTGCTCATTTAATCTTGATAAATAAACTATTATTTGAATTGAATTTCCTTTATGATGCAGTTCTATCATAAGAATACATTGATATAATTCCCAACTCTGAGAAACTAATACTTTCGAAGATATAATTTGTCTGTTTGAACTAGAGCGCCAGAAAGCTCCTGTCCACTGGGCTTGAACCAATTTTTTAACCCCATTTCAAAATTGGGGGTACAAAGTGTACCCCCAATTTTGAGATGTGATAATATTCACCTAAATCTTTCATTAATTACTCGATATGTGATCCTATTGGAACAGGAGGTTTATTGAATAATGTTGAGTTTTAATGAATTTTCAATAAACAAGTTTTCCAGGAATCGAAAAAAAACGCGAATCTCTCACCAACTACTGAACAACTTTGTCTTTTGCGCGTATGTTATGGGGAACATCGCGTTATCAATTTGCCCAAATGTCTTTAATTTTCGAGTTTTTTGCCGAAAAGGGTCTCAAACGATTGAGTTTGACTACCTGATGAAGAATTCGAGGACAAATTTGATTCTGTCCGGCCGGCCGTCCGTCCGTTGCCACGTTAACTTCAGAACGGAATGAGATAGCGACTTGAAACTGTCAGGGTAGGTGGCGCATCTGCAACATTTGAGTTTGTTTCTAGGCATAATCGGCGAAATTTTTTTGAGGTTATAACCAACTGAAATTTGGTTGTTATTTCCTCAATAACTCGAAAAATACAAAACGGATTAAATTCAAACATAGTTATTAGTAGTATAATGCCAACGCGAAAATTCTTACAAAAATTCGTGAGGATCGTATTACAAGAAAATTCTTAAAAAATCTTTGAAAATTATTGGAAAAAAAATCTATACATCAGTAACTATACGTCCGACATGTGATAGTCTTCATGGCGACAGTTAGAATTGCAATAGTTTGCAATAATGCGGTCTGGGGGCTGCAATGCCAAATCGAGTTAATTTGTTATTGCACATGATTCTCCACACAATTTTGAGTTGGTACATCATTAAACCTAAACAAAATTGGTTCAAGCCCTGTGGACAGGAGCTTTTTGGCGCTCTTGTTCAAACAGACAAATGTATTGTTCTCAGAGTTGGGAATTATATCAATGAATTCTTATGATAGAACTGCATCATGAAAGAAATTAAATTTTAAAAAGTGTCGGTTAAAAAAAAGGAATCAAAAATTATCATTTAAACAAGAGCACCACAAAAAAAGAGCAGTCTACAATGCTTTACAAATTGTCATTAAATTTATTTATCAAGATTGAATGAGCAATCTGTAATGATTCAACCTCGTGGAATGGGTTGTTGCAACTTACACTCGGTTTAAACAACTCGAAATACCTAAGGAAAGTATCATCGAAATGTCTAGAGTAAGGCTGGAGACAATCATAGTAGATTGTCCATTTATTCCTGATATTTGAGTAGGTAGAGGCTTACGAACAAATTATTTAAAATAGTTAAAAATATATTAACTAACAATATTATGAAAATACTGTATATAGGAACATGTCTTACTACTTGAGGAAGTAAAATGTAATATTAACCTCAGTGGTCAACGAACAGTAATTTGTTTTGATGATTCCATTATGTTCTTCTTTCATATTGCCTTCATAAACTACATCATTGAAATGATCCAATTCTAAATCTTCTCAAATATCATCCCGAATGTATACCTACGTAAATTAATCAATATGCAACTAGTCAATATTATTTTCGGTTTCAAAACAGTCTTGTATATATTCACAAATTCAAGAATCGGATACTTGTTTTCTAACTACGAATTGACATGATTCTAATAGCTAGAAAATATGACATTTATGAACAGTGAATACATAAACCTACAATGTATTATTGAAATTTTTAAAAATCATATCTCCGGAAATATTAGCTTGTTAGAGTTGAAAATGATATCACTGGATTCTTAGGAAAAATTGCATCTTAAAAAAATTCAAATTCAAAAGTTTTTCTTCGTTACTCCGAAACCATCTGACCGATTTTGCCTAATAACGAACTCAACCGAGATATTTATCCCTCGAGCGTACTCTGTAAATTTCAATTGTCTAGCTCATTCCGTTCGATGGTTATCGTGTTAACGGCCAGACGGACGGACGGACGGCCGGACAGAATCGATTTTGACCATGGATTTTTGATCAGTGAGTTGAACCAAATCGTTTAAGACCATTTTCAGCCAAAAATTCCAAAATTAAAGACATTTGGGTAAATTGATAAGCACTCTGTTCCGAGGAACAAGAGCGCCAAAAATGGCATTTTTGAGTTATGATAGTATTTTTACCGACCAGCGAAATATGCATCCACAAGAAGCCCAAATATACCATCACCTTATGACAGCTCAAAACTGACCATTTCCTGTCCGAAACCCGGCAACGTCGCATTTCCGATACCCATTTACTTCGCCGGTCCACTCTCTACACTAGCCAGTGTAAATGATGTCCGCGCCACGCCTTCAGTTCATTACAGGTAGGGAGCTACCATCAATTTAAAAACCAATCAGAAAACGGGCTCGTCAGTCCGAACGTAGCGTGCCTCGCTAATGACAGGTAATTTCGTCCTGGGCAAAAACAAGTCCTTGATTGCATCTCGGATGTGCTCGAAATCGCTCCGATGTTCGACTTTTTCTCTTCCCGGCCAACTGGATGTCGAACGCACTAATCTACCCGTCCTTATGCGACCTGACCGCGCCATGTGCGACAGGATCGAGGACGGAATTTAAAATAAAACAGCATCCGTCGGTTTTGTCTCCAGTTTGATGGGGATCGATTAGGGTGGGGAGATTTACAGGCTGTTTCGGGTGGCAGTCGAGAAAAGGACTATACTAAAAGTCAGCCAAATGACAGGGATTATAGTGCTGGCATAATCAGATACTTATAATTTGCGACGATAGAATTCGATAACACTTCCCAAAATCGAATGATGATTCGAGAACAATTTCTCGAATCGAATGATGATTCGTGAAACGAGAGGATTTTCGAGAGTCAAATGATGATTCATGAAAGTGCTGATGATTGGTAACAACCATGAAATAGGAACGTATCTTTCCTGAATGACACTTTTCCATTGAGAGATGAGGTGGCTAGCTCATATCACGAGGTATTATTTGTTGATGTAAAAATCGACGAATATTTCACCGCGTGTCTCTCTTGTGTACTCATGGATTGGTTTTTTACTGTATTTGTAGACGTACCAAGAAAAGTTCTAACGTTGAGCACAAAATGAGCTTCAATTGTACATGAGTAATCTTCTACCACAGGCTAATCAGTTGCTCCACTTCACCTTTGGCAGGATTCTTGAATATTCAACGGTGAAAGTGTAATTGTAGAAATGACAGGGATTATATATGATATAACGTTGCACTGCTACCTTAAGGTCTCTTGTGCGCCCCCACCAGAGCTGTCAATGTCATCTCCATCTACAGGTTGCCTTCCAGTTCCAGAGTTGTCATGAACACCAGTATCTGGAATGGCTTCAAGGAGGCTACATTTCAATCCTGCTGATTTCTTGCCCAAAGCATTCCTTGCGTTGGTTTGAGATGGTGAGGCATTCCTTAATCAGGTGATCAGGAGTTTCATCCTTCTCCCCACATAATCTGCACTCGTCGACTTTCTGCTAGCCCAAATCCCATCATATGCTTCCTAAGACAGCAGTGCCCTGTGAGGAAACCAGTGAGGAGGTGTTTTTACTGAGATAGATATATTTATTGGATCTGACAGTGTCAAAGTCGCCTCTTTCAGTTTCTTCTTTCATCCGATATTCAATTTTGTAGGTGTATCACCTACCCAACAATAGGGTTCCGGGCCAAAAAATGGGGTTCCTGCTCCTTTCTTGGCAAGTGTGTAGGGCTCCTAAGTTCCTTTAATTCCCGAGTGACCAGGAATCCAGATCAAGGAGACCCTGTTGTTCTAACCTAATTCATTAAGTTTTCTTCGGCACTCCCATATTAGCTTAGACTAGATAACATGGAAGCTCAGAGCTTTAATAGTGGCTTGGCTTGGATTGCTATATCACACATCCGATAGTGCTCTTCTAGGTTCATGTCCACGCATCTTTCGATTGCAAGTATTTCTGCCTGAAAGACGCTGGATAGGAGCCTAGCGATAGTGAAAATTTGGTGCCTGCCACATATTCTCCAGTAACAGCTCTTATATTGGATTTTGAACTCTCTATGTACCAATTAGTGTCAATTTTTTAAGAACTTGGGTGGTGGATTCCCTTTCTCAGTCTTTCTTCCTACCTAGCATCGTAGTGAAGTTCTTTTCGATGCAAGCCTTTGTACTTTGTCGAGGGTTTTCCTCGTACTATTCTGACTTATATTTGTATACCAGACTACTGCCCCATACGTGATTATGGGCCTCACAATCATGACGCATGTACATCGCAGTATCTTGGGGTTGTAGCCTCAAGGCTTATCGGCTAGATTTGTGCACGCCATTAATGACAGGGATTACTGGACTGCCTTTTTTCTCTGTTATCTTATCTGTTCACATCTGACACCAGATTTTATGAACACTGAGGATTCATCAAAATGCATTGACCTCGTGAAATTATATATCTAACAATACATTTATCCCTTGGATATTGGCGCAATTGAAGGCCAAAAGAACGCTATACTCGCGTGCATTTCCATAAATGAAAAACAAAAATCAAAAAACTGTGTATATAATATTCCATGTATTTGTGGTAAATTGTACACAGGAGGAACATCAAGACCACTAGAAATAAGAAAGTCAGAGCATAAGAATAACTTGAGAAATAGAGACATACAGATATCAAAAATAGCAGAACATGTATGTACATCCCAAGGAGATCACATGATGGATTGGAGTAATACAAGGATTCTGATGACAGAACCCGTTTACATTAAAAGGAAACTCAAGGAGTCAACTTGTATTTTGTTGAACAGGGAATGCAATTTTGCAAATTGCTCAATTGGTATTGACCATATTTGGCTGAATTTATTGAAAAAGGAGTTGGAACATTTCTAGGCAAAGTAAAACTATGTTAGCTATGATTTCCAAATACTGTCAATGTGACAATTCTCGAATTTTCAGAATAAAACTATCAACAAAATAATTCTGAAGATTTTCATCAAGCGTCTGACGAATGAGTCAGATATAGACTCCGAAACGTTACGATATACTTGTTTCTTTGTTGATGTTGTTCCGTTATTATTTGTCAGGCAACATTGTTCGATTGATTGCTTCTGACAAATATCGTGTGTTCCTTACGCAGAAGCAAATCACAAAATAATTAATTCTATAGATATTTTTTCAGAGTTGGGGAGAGAAAACCCAGAAATAAATCATTTAATGATGAATACACCTCCCATACTTTGATGATTACGCGAAACATCTGATTTATCTGTGCTTCTAGTAGGTATGAAGATAGCAGGGTTACAGTCTTGTATTACTTTGTTGTAAATGTATTAATGCCGATTCACCTTCACTTTTCATCTATTCTCCGAATATTCTAGACGGTATTAAGTGAAAGAAGCCATTTTCTTCCCACCTAAATCAGCAGCCATATTACAAGGATCCATATCCACGTTGATTTCTATAAAATTACGACAAAAATATATAATTTCGTCCAACCTTGGACCGACTTTGCCGCCTGAGATTCCTGAGAAAATGGCGGTGTCTTCCTTTTTAATGATGGTATTAAAAACGAATTACCGAAAACGAAAACAAACAAAAAACATTTTACTGGAATCACAAAAATACGTCTGATGACAACCTTGCAATTTACGGAATAAAGGGTATGAATATTTAAAACAGAATCTAGTACAAAACATCAGTCAAATGAAAAAAGTTGATATTACCGATTTTGCTCTTTCCACAGTTGTGGCACCGGAGATCACGCGATACCAACATTAGGGGCATCGAGACCGGGGTTTCTGAATATATAAAAATGGCTAACAATTATTTGTATATTCGGTTCCCCATCTATTATCATAGCTCTCGATCTATTTTCTTCCATTTGAATTAATCAATTCTGTTTGTACTTCAGAAAAGGGATAATGGATGTTGTTTGTGCATGAAGAGAATTAGGAACTTTGGGTATTAGATATAACAAAAGGATGGGGGTGTTAACTTTATTATTTTGTTTCATATTACCTGTATTTTCGAGTTTGTTTTTCGATGTTAGATATGTCTTTCAGGTGCAATCAAAATTAAATATATCATAACAATACTCAATTCCTTATGCACATAAGTTCAATACTGCTCGTCC
This sequence comes from Halyzia sedecimguttata, assembly GCA_937662695.2. Taxonomy (NCBI): domain Eukaryota; kingdom Metazoa; phylum Arthropoda; class Insecta; order Coleoptera; family Coccinellidae; genus Halyzia; species Halyzia sedecimguttata. The sequence continues at coordinate 59,179,710 of OW569418.2, forward strand.
AGAAAAGGACCAGTGTAACTCAAAAACTGCTATTTTACAAGATAGCCGATTAAAGATTCTTCTGTTCTGTTCTTTTTTTTTGCACCGAAATATTTCAGGAAGTATGTAAACATAAACTAAGGGACACTCTAACCTAATATCCTACTAATTATTACATTTCTGTGCCTGCCTTTGTCACAGTATAATAATATTATTATACTGTGCCTTGGTTAAATTAGAGTAAATGCGAGGTTGTCAGATTGTTTTCCTCGATTGAGTAATAAACTGTTTTGATCAAGGTTTTTCGTATCTAAGAACTTTGGCTTTTGATATCACCGAATAGCTTTCAGAAACCCGAATTCTGTTAAATTTGACAGATAAATTAGTGTATTTCGTATCTTCAGAAAATCTACCGCAAATATAATTTCTAGGCTCTATGATATCTATAAGCTTGGTTATAGACTGATAGAGTATCTAATTGTTGTTGTTTGTAATGAGGTTGGAATTATATGATATAATTGTATTAATTGATATGATGCTAAATAGAATATTACAGGAATGAGAGAATAGGCAATGAATAAATTGTATATAATACTATAGTGGATATTTAAGGAAGATCGAGTTGAAGTTAGTGTTTTAATATTCAGGAAGAGTAGAATACATTCTTCAGAAATGTCGCATAAAGATTATCAACAGTCATTTCATAAGACTTGAGTGAGTAAATAAGTTTTCTTAAAGAATTTTATTAAATTTCGAGCATCATAATATGGTAAGCCTTTCAGATAATTATACGATATTTAATCCAATAAGTGTTTCTGTCTTCAACAGTTGAAGAAAGTGCAGGTGTGGATTAGCACATTGTAAACTCTTTAAAGGATAATGTTAATTAATGTACAACTTGAAGACTCACCCTGTATAATACCACTAGAGATAACATTTTTCTGGCAAAATTTTTCGATCGTAATATGAGAGTTTGTTGCTTGGCAATTTCGCGAATGATATTTGTTTTATTTTTCATCGCCTGACAGCTCGTGATTTGGATAAATGTCATCAGCGAAATTCCCGAAACGCAACAATCTTGAGTATAACATGAGATAGGTACATTTTATCTTGAATAATTTTATCTCGAGTAATATTCAACATGCCTATTTCACGAGAACACAAATGGAAAAAGGACGAACTTTTATAAATACAATATAAGCAAGAATCTCGGCAAGAATATACAATAACCGGTACCGCACGTATGATGTAGACAGACATTCAATTTCTGTGCTATCTTGAATTTGCGAAATCTCCGAATTTTGTCACTGAAAAACCATATTGTAGTTTTGCCAGGGTGTGTATTTTAGCAATAGTAAAAACACAAGAGCTTTATTTTATCGAATAATTTCCTTTTTGTAACGAAACAGTTTTGACAATCAGGAATTTCAAGAGAAAAACAGACAGTCATGAGTGGTTTTTCATTAGACTATTCCACGAATAAAGTGACTCATGTTGAAGTCGGTGATTTATATTTATCATTTGTCAGACAGTCCGTATTCATGGTTGAGTCGTTGAAAACACTAAACTTGTAAGACCAATCATAATTCAAAGACAGTTGATGTTTTCACGATAATTAGAGCTGTCTTTGGCCTCTGGTTGGTCAGATTTTGATACGAGTGAAATATTCAGTGAAATCATTCTATGCCTGAAACTACCCTATATTTCAACAAATTTCCATAGGCTTTTCCGATGTGTTCAGTAGAAAGAGCAACCATTTGCCGATTTATTTCCAGGTTTCCCGATCAAAAAATGCTGGCCAGTATCTTCCGTGCGTCTTGGGTTAATAAATTATTATAAAGTTTACTAAGAGATGGCAGCGTTGAAAAATGAGTTAATCAGACTAAGTACAAAGACGCCTAATGCTTCGATGTTGATATCAACGATAATCCACTGAAATTCGTTGATTGATTCAAATGGGACTCTTGATATATCATCAACTTCTCATGTAAATAATGGTTCCTCCGTGAATCAGCATCGAATTTGCTCATCACTTAAGCCACGAACAATAATAGAATTCTTCGAAAAAACTTAACATTAAAAATGAATTAACACCAACTGCAATCAATCCAAGACATGCATCTCGATGAATAATATTCAGTTGAATCCACACCAGCTTTCGGAACTAATGAGTAGGTAACTAAAATCACATTATCCTTGGAAGTGTCGGTACATCCTTCCCCCCCCCCTCTACCGCTCTCCGAGTTTCAATCTCGTTGCGAGCAACGTTGATGGATTTGGGGTAATTTTTCTCCTTTCTCCCCGTCTATTCTAACGCAAGAACTGGACCGGAATGGTAGAATCCTGATGTTTTTTCGATGTCTGAAAAACGACCTAAGTTTTTTGATTGAGGAGCTGTTTCTAATTGCGAAATTGAGTTGGAGAGTTTCCGTTGGGTTTTCGTTGATTGCTTCGGTTGCCGGCCGGACGAATTCTGATTTTTTTTACGGATAGGTTGGGCCGAGTTTCAGTCTTTAGGTTGGTCGGTTAGTTTGAATGTTGGGGTGAATTTTGTTGAGGGAGTGGACTGATTATGAACACTACAGCAGCAAATACACTTTTCTGAGACAAAGCTGCACTAAAGCATATTATCAATTCCTACACTCAAGTATGGGTTGACATTATACTCTTAGTCACCGATTAGTGAGAAAAATGAGTTGTTAACAGGGGTTGGATCATTACTGAGTAAAATATCTTCTCTGTTACACATTTCGATACCTTTAAGTGTTCTTAAGTAGGTACAATTATTGTAATTTTTCAACACTGACGCAATTTTCTGAAACTGAGTAGCCAGTTGTTTAAACATGATTTGAAACAGCACATTTGCACTTAATTGTTGCAATATAAACATTTGATTTCATATTTAACTTATCATAAACATGTCCGTAGTTATATCGAATGTATTTCATAGAAGTTGTTTAATTTTCGTGGAAGTTTGGAATGCCAGTTTTATATTAACTCTTTCAAATTTTAGGGCTTCACACGAGGGCGAGATTTTTCTCGTGTCATCTTGTTCTCGTCTCGGAAAAGCGAGATGAGACGAGACCTTTTGAAAAGTATTATGGGTGATACCGAGACCACATACAGCGCAACCCGAGTCTCGTTTTTGGTTTGTTAAATTTTTTCTATGAAGTTTTTATTCGAAAAGTTAGAAACGGTCTACATTGAGAACAATATATTTTGCTAAACATCAATTCTGGAGAACATTGAAATATTTTATTGTAATTTAAAAAAAACTCACTAAACGAGTATGTATTTTTCACATTAAAATCTCAACGTTTTGTATGTACTTATAGTAACGTATCTCTTATCATAAGTATTTATCCTTACAGATTTTTGGCGCTCTAGTTCCTCGGAACTGAGTGCTTATCAATTTGCCCAAATGTCTGTAATTTTTCGATGAAAATGGTCTTAAACGATTTGGTTCGACTCACTGATCAAGAATCCGTGGTCGAAATTCATTCTGTCCGGCCGGCCGGCCGTAGGCACGATAACTCTCGAACGGAATGAGCTAGAGAGTTGAGATTTTCAGAGTAGGTTTGGGGGATAAATATCTCGGCTGAGTTCGTTATTGGGCAAAATCGGACAGATGGTTTTGGAGTAAAAAAAAAAAAAATTTTTTTTTTACAAAATAAATTCCAAATTAATTTTTTTTTAATAAGCAGTTTTATCATAAGAATCCATTCATTTCATTTTCAACTCTAACAAGCTAATACTTTCGGAGATATGATTTTTCAAAATTTCAATAATGAATCGTATTTCAACGTTGTCACAGAATGATATAATTCTATGTATGAATTTTCCTAAAGTCAACTTATGTTCCTGTGACATTACATTATCTAATCAATCGAAGAATTGTGAGCGAAGTGAGAAAAATCTCAGTTGTTTGCTCCGAAATTAGTTTTTCTCAGAAAAGTCTTACATTTCGGAACGGAACATGAAGTTAGTAAGAGATCTGAGAGTAGTGAGACTGCTTTTCATCCATAGACATAGATATAACTCTCGAACGGAATGAGGCAGGTAGCTGAAATTTTCAGAGTAGATTAGGGAGATGAATATCTCGGTTAAGTTCGTTATTGGGCAAAATTGGCCAGATTTAATTTGATTTCTTCCATGGTGCAGTTCTCATTCTCATGATTGCTCATTTAATCCTGATAAATAAACTATTATTTGAATTGAATTTCCTTTATGATACGGTTATATCATATGAATCCATTGATATAATTCCCAACTCTGAGAAACCAATACTTTCGGAGATATAATTTGTCTGTTTGAACTAGAGCGCCAGAAAGCTCCTGTCCACAGGGCTTGAGCCCGTTTTTATATTTTAGATTTGAATCGATGAGTTACCTTACTCTCGGATGAGTACATGTGTCTATACACTAGTGAATAATAAGCGTGCGTATATACAATTGAGAGGGTTTCTTTAGCTCGAAATTTTCTACCTAGAACATCATCATATTTACTACAGATACATACAGTAAACTTTTCTTATATATGATACGTCATTTTTGAACACCCACATAAAACAATTAAATATGAAGAATTTCCACTATAATCACCAATGTATTTTGTCTATATTATACATCGATCGTTCAAGAAATACACGATTTTTTAAAAGATTATTAATTATTAAGTTTGTTATGTTAATTACTTGTAGTAATTGAGATCATTTTCAAGAAAAAATTGAATTTAAAAACTGTTTCCATTATAAAGTATTATTAAGTAAATCTGAATATTTCGTAAATTGGATTTACTTTTCCGAAATCGGTTTTACTTTTTCTGAAATTGAACTTGAAAAAGTATTAATCCCAATGCTTTGAAAATTTCGTCCCTTTTTGTAAATCTGGATAAATTTATTGTTGTTATAGTGATGATGTGAACAATTATTGTATACACACGTGGAAGTACATATAATAAAACTGGTCAAATACTCCAATATTTGGTAGCAAACTTAGATGCAATAAAATATGTTTCAAGTATTCTGTAGAATTAAGCGAGACGAGACGAGACAACTGATAACGAGACGAGACCGAGACTTAATTTTTTGGGAATTAGTGAGACCGAGACGAGATTTTTTATACCCTCGCCTACTCTCGTCTGGTATGAAGCCCTCTTAAAAATATTCCGAAATTTGTTGTTTGTTTTCGGATGGAACGTGAAAACCTGGACAACCTTTTATTTTTCTACTATTTGATACATTGAAAAATTTCAAAATCAATGGTAAAGACCGCTTCATATCGTGGGACGTAGTTTCATTATATCTGAACACACCTGTTAAAATTGCAATAGAAAATTTGAAGGACTAGTTTGGGTCTGCCTTAGAAGAAAGTGAGGGGGAAAATGAGTACTTGATGTTAACCTCGCTTCGCATGGAGAAAAATATATTTTCTTTCAACGATCTCGTTCGTCGCTCGTTTTCGAATTTCGCATTCGTGTTTGAATAGGAGCCCATTCTGCAACTTGTAGTAGAATATACTATTTCACCATTTTTCCTTTTTTTCTTTTCTTTTTTAATATTTACATATTCGTGTAAGAAATCAGGCACTGGATATTTTGAATCTAAATAAACTAGACATTATATCCTTACAAAAAAATCAATAGTTCCAGATTAATCCAGAAATTATTTAACATTCCTTTATACACCAACACAGAAACCCATTACTATAGACGAATATCTCCCATTTCCGCATTCGATCCGACAAAGGAATATCCTCCATCCGATACCGCGCGATATATATATACGGTGTCATTATCAAAACAATGAAAAATCACCAGGCCGATCGTGTTTCCCGCCGAAATTACATAATGGCGTGTTAAGCGGCCCGATCAGTTTTAATAACAACGAACGATATGAATCTGACGCAGTTGGCCGAATTGATGGCGTAGAGCTAGGGGAGGACGGGGGGGTTGGAAAATCTCTGAGACTAATCACGGTAATCTTTCTCGTAATGTCTTGTGCTAACAACTTTTCAACCGTTTAGTGAAATCGCGGCAATTAGGTGAGACTAGGTCTGGTGGTTTGGGGCTTGCTTTGTGGTAGAGGAACATTTATTCATAGGGTGTCGTTTGTTTTTGGCAACATGCTGCCATCTCGATCATCTTCATCTTTGGTGTGCCAAATCAATGCCGTCGAATGATTTCCACCAAAAACATTCCATGTAAATAAGTGGGAAGGTTTAACGGGTAATTCCGCAAAAGGAGCATAGAATAATCATTCTGCTGGCACCTGCCGACACATGTTTCTGCTAGTTGGCTTCTACAGGACAGGTGAACCAAGAAACCAAGGAAAAAATGGAAATAAAAGTGAAAATAGGTGACACCACACCAGGAGCGAGCATCCAATTGTACCTTCAGCTCTAGAACCTCAATTTCGGAGGTAAACTATGACATCGGCACAGAGGAAGCATAAGCAGCCTGTACAATGCGACCTCAACCCGAGGATATGAAACATATAAATAGAACATAGACATAGACAATGAATTTCTATGTTTCATATCCTCGTGTGGAGGTCGCATCACATAGGTTGCTTATGCTTCCTCTGCGTGATCTGACCTCAACCCGAGGATAAGAAACATAGAAATAGAACATAGACATAGAAAATGAATTTCTATGTTTCATATCCTCGGGTTGATATCGCATCACACAGGTTGCTTATGCTTCCTCCGTGCCAATGCCATAGCTTACCTCCGAAATGGAGGTCCTAGAGCTGAAGGCACAATTAGTTGTTCGCTCCTGCTGTGGTGTCACCTATTTTCACCTTTTTTTTCCATCTTCTCCTTGGTTTCTTGATTGCCCCGTCCTGAAGAAGCCAACTAGCAGCAGAAACACTTGTCGGCAGGTACCAGCAGAATAATTTTTCTCTGCTCCATTTGCGGAATCGCCCGTTAAACCTTCCCACTTATATATATTTCTCCGCATGATCCATATTTCTATATTCCATATAAAATTGGTTTGCCAAGACCCAGATGAAGCTTTCATTTTTTTTTTCGTCCGAGCGAGAGAAAATAAAAACCTTTTATAGGCTTCCCTCAGAATCTCAGGAGTGTGGGATTCCAGCCCTTGTTGGTAACTCACTAAAACCTCTCACACATTCCTCATCCTGTCCTTACATCGTCCCTTGTATATTGCATATTGTTGTAGGGGGCTACGTTGCACTACGTCAGTTTCTGCTAGCCCTAATCTCATCATATGCTTCCTAAGAAACCAGTGCGCTGTGAGGAAGCCAGTGAACTGATAGTGTCAAAGTTCCGGAGGAACAATTTGGAGAGATACATTCCTGAGCGTGATTTCCAGAGTATTTCTCTTTCAGTTTCATCTTTTATCCGATATTCTCTTTTGCAGGTGTATCTACCTACCCCACAGTAGGATTCCGGGCCAACAAAAGGGGTTCGTGCTCCTTTCTTAGCAAGTGTGTTAATTTCCTTTAATTTCTGAGTGATCAGGAAACGTGACCAAGAAGACCCTGTTGTTCTTGCCTACTTCATTGATTTCGGCACTCCCATATTAACTTAGACTAAATAACATGGGAGCTCAGATCATAAATGTAGCATCTTGACTGTCAGAATGGATTGCTATATCACACCTCTGATAGTTTCTTTCTAGGTTCATGTCCAGGCATCTTTCGATTGCGAGTATTTATTTCTGAAAGACCCTCAGATAGGAGCCTAGAGATAGTGAGCATTTGGTGCCGACCCAATGTATACTCCAGCGCCAGCTCCTACGTTAGGTTTTGAACCCTCTGTCTACCTACCATTTAATGGTATTTTTTTTAAAGAACTTGGGTGGTGGATTCCCTGTTCCAGTCTTCCTTCCTACCTAGCATCGTAGAGAAGTGCATTTCGATGCTTACATTTGTAATCATTTCGTCACTTAGGAAGATTGGCTGATGAAATGTACCTGGTAAGAGAGGACCAGACTTTAAGGTTTTCAATACTCTCATTACCTGTACCTTCCCTAGATATTATGGGAATGGCTTCATGGGGCATTTTGTCTATCACTAGATGAAGGAGAGTACGATTTGTGATAATCTCAAGTGCCCTGGTAAGACAGGTTCCCACAGCTCCAGTGATACACACACAGGCAAGCCTTCGAAATTTGTCGAGAGTTTTCCTAGTACTATTCTGGCTTATTTGTGTATGCCAGATCACTGCCCCATACGTGATTTTGGGTCTCGCTATCATGACGTACATTCATCACAGTATCTTGGGGTAGCAGCCCCAAGTCTTACCGGCTAGATTTCTGCACGCCATTAAAGCCTTTATTGCTTTACTGGCAGTGTTACTCCTAGATATTCAACTTCTGACTTCAATTCTATAATATCTCCGTTCAAAAAGAGGGATCTCACAGCTGGAAGTTTACTTTCTGGGTAAACTGTGGGTTTATGCTCAGCCCCACCGACAAGCACTACTGCCCGATAATTCTAGAATTCTCCTAAGGTGAATCAAACAAAGTTCCCTCGAATTTACCTCGGACTATAAGGGCTTTGTCAACAGCATAGTCTATACACCTGAAGCCGAGCTCCGTTAGCCTGTGGAGCAGCTCATCCATTACAACGCTCCAAAGAAGGGAAGATGTTACTCCCCCTTGAGCTGTTCCATGAGTAGCTTTGATAGAAGTGGACTCATTAGCCACCTGTGTATCGGCTATCCTCGTCGACAACAGTCAGTGCTTCTTTAACAGATACATATTTTGTGTTGTCAAAGGCCCCATATATATCCAGGAATGCGCACATTGTGATTACTCTGTTGCCCAAAGTTCTCAGGATGACTTCAAACAGCTGATACAGAGCAGCCTCTGTAGATCGGTCTGCCTTGTAAGTATGCTGACTTTTTGGAAGTGGAATGCTGTCCAGATTCTCTGTTCTTATGTAGTTGTCCTCTTCCTTCTCCATCGTTTTAAGTAGAAACGATGTCAAACAAATGGGTCTAAGAGATCGAGCATCAGTCCCGTCTTTCTTCCCTATTTTTGGTATGAAAGTTACTCTTGCTCTTCTCCATTTACTAGATACTTGACCCAAGGCTAGACTGCTTCTCATGATTTTCCGCAGTTGGGGATGCATCTCTCAACAAAAGAGATGATCCGAGCAACACTGCTTTCTGCATTCTGTGTGCCAATACACCTCTCCTTTATGGGAGTTACATACCTATATCTCAATTTTGTCGTTATCACTTCCTCTGATTTTAGGGAAGGTATCTCAAAAACTTCAATTCGAACAAATTAGTTGAATATGTTCGAAACCCTCTCAAGGAATTTTCACTATTTAAGTTAGAAAATACGTACTTCGTCTGTACATCCCAATCTTTCTTCCTATAGCAATTAGGTATAAAGTAATCAGGAAATGTACCAGCTCAAATTTAACCTAAATTGATTTATGTATCAAAATAGGTCACTATATTGCTTGATAATATACCTATTTGAAACACCATCTTCAGCCATATCTAAAAATCCCAGAAAGCAATAAATATATATACTTATTATTATTACGACATTCCCTTTCGTTACTGTATCATCCAGTCCTTTAGCAACTCAATCTTTTGCCAATTATCAAAAATACGTTAAGAGAATGTAAGTTTTCTTGAGATACATCTAAAACAGGCTTCGATAATCTCGTTTAATTTTAAAATTATTCGAATACCAAAGACGAGGGATTCGACAACATTCCGATAGACTCTAATAACCCTCCTTCTTTGTGCTGTTTCGCCACTCAGTTCGATAAACAGGAGGAAACGTTAATCAAATCTCGAATTTCAAGCTTAATTGGTGCCTTAATTGACATCCATGTGAAGTAATGAATGTTTCCCATGTGAAGGTGGAAAATTCTGATTCTTGTTATAACTTTGATACCGCCGAGCTTTTTTGTTGTATTGAAGATGTGTATATGTGATGACGTTCACGTTTTCAAATTAATATAGGATAAATCTCTTGCAGACTCTTGCACTGATAATTATTTCCAATAGTCAGCCTTGGAATTGAAGTTGTTTAATAGCTAATGGCTTATCTTCAAATACAAAGTTTTGGTATAATGACATTCAATATCAGATTATTGGTTACATACCTAACAGGCAAGTGTCAGTATTTCTGCAGCTGTTTTTCGTAATTTTGGAAATTAGTTTTCACTGGTGAGGATTTTCATATCATAAGCAAAATTAACTACTTTCTGTCTGATTTGTCCTCTGCTGATTTCTTCCCTAAATAAATTGATGTACAAAATGCAAAAGTAATCATTAAAGAATACTTTGGAAAGAATATTCATTACTGAAAGGTTTCTTTCTTGGCTTTCTCTCCCTAACTGTATCCCATATAGAGAATCCGAGCTACATAAATTGAATGACCATATATGTAAAATAAGTTATGGGGTAATATTTCATGGAATTTAACCATTGAAGAATAGATATTATTCCACAATTGAGTTCAGATTAAGGTAAGACATAATTTTCTTTGGATCGTACAATTTGTCCCCCTAATTTTCTCCACAAAAATAAGCGCTGAGAATAATTTTCGATTTGGAAGAATAACATCCTGTCGTGGAATTTTCGAAAAAAATTGTCTACCAACAACACACGAAATAATATATATACAGTGGTGATAGTCATGATAGTTTTAAGAAAACTTAGGGTATGCATAATTTAGATTTTTTTGCTGTATTTTGTCTTATGTTCATTGATGTGTTTTGTGGGAAGTTCTTTGTTTTTGTGAAGAAACATGAGTTATTCTTGTAAACAGGATGTCCCAGAAGTCGACGTCAAGCCGGAAGCGGGCGATAGACATAAGAAAAATATATGAAAAATATAAGTTACATTCTTTCTAAATTATAGGTATTCCAAAATATTCCAGAAAATTCCCACCACGTGTTTGTTTTTTCACTATCGCTAATACAAATATTTATTTTGATTTCAGTTAAATTTTTATTAAATTATTATTATTATTAAATCATTATATATTCTGAATTTTGCTTCTCTAAATTGGTGTCTAATATTTTGAGCCAACTGCTTACGGAAGAACACCCTAAGAAATACAAAAAATCAATACATGATAATTTCAAAGGAATCGAACCATATAAACTAGACAACTAGATGATTTTTTTCATTATTATGTAAATCGAATTTAAAATATATAAATGTATATATTTACATCAATAAACTTGTTGTTCTTTATTCGGAATCATTTGAAATAAATACTGCTTATTGTTATTATTAACGTATCGCCCATCGACTCAGATTTACGGTAGTAAATTTCCATAATTCTCAATCGTTACCCGTTCATAAAATGCATCATGATAATAAAAAAAAATTCAACGAACGAATCTTAAAAATATAATATCATATCTTCCCCTTAATTCTACTAGTTGAGGTTATTTCATTGGTCATTTTGCATTCAATCATACAGGAGGGGTATTTTATATCAAGAATAACGAACCAGAAATAAATTTGAAATGTCACTTAAAGCAAAATAAGATGACATGAATGAACACAGATCATATAATAATTCATAGATAGAATAATTAAGATCGTACAGCATTCTGTGAAAGAATAGTACGATATATGTTTGAAATTTTGAAAAATCATATCTCCGAAGGTATTAGCTTGTTAGAGTTGGAACTGAAATCGATGAATTTCTATGATGACACTGCGTCTTAAAAAAAATTGAATTTGAAATTTGTAATGTAACAAATTTTTTTTTTTTTCGTTACTCCGAAACCATCATGCCGATTCTGCCCAGTAACGAACCTAACCGAGATATTTATCTCCTAAACCTACTCTGAAATTTTCAACTGCCTAGCTCAATCCGTTCGAGAGTTATCCTCTCAACGGAGAGCCGGCCGGACAGAATTGATTTTGACCACGGATTCTTGATCAGTGAGTCGAACCAAATCGTCCAAGACCATTTTCATCAAAAAATTCGAAAATTACAGACATTTAGGCAAATTGATATGTACTCATTTCGGAGGAACAAGAGTGCCAAAATACCTCAACTGACGTTTTGACTTTGATTTCTTAAAAAAAGACTTTTGAAGGTGCGTTCTTATTTGAATACAAAATTATACTGTCCCTATTGAAAAACCCGATACAATCACTGTACTTGAATGAACCTACCTATAACGAATACCGAAAGACCAACACGAATATACGTCGGATTGAAACAGATTTCATTCATCCCATCGCAATCTGTTACGGGCAGATCAATCCCGAAAGATGAGATGAAGAAGGAAATATAAATTCGTTCCTATTTGGCGGAATGTACACGAATGATTCGAGGAAAGCGCTAGTGTTTCAAACTCAAATAGGCAGCTCATTTATCTTCCTAATCCTGTTAAATCGGCGCGAGGGTAGCGAACTCACCCCCACGCAAGCTTCGACGTCGAATTGATAGATGTCGCCAAACGCACCCTGTATAAGTATCTCAGCTTCGTGATATTTTTTTCATACATTCTTGGGTTGCTTTCATTTCAATCTATAGGGTGGAAAGCGGGGATCTTAAAATTTGTCATCAGTAAATACTCTATTTAATAATAAAAGCACTGATTCACACATGATATTCCAAAATGAGAGTTATAGTTTGAAGAATGATATTGGTCCTTCGCATCGGATAATGAGAATTCAAATTTATAGAACGGTTGGCCGTTGTATCCGAATATATCTTGTATACATTTAAGACCTCATGGTTTCTGTAAATAGGCTATGACCACCCTGTGGAGTTGCCTTATGGCGATACGCAGATGGCGCTGAAACGGACAAGAATAAGTTCAACTTTCAGCCGCAGGATGGTGCTTTCAACCTGTACGTCGTCTATACGGAATTTCGGGGTCCGTGGTGGATGGTTTATACTCAGTTGAATTGCTGTCAAATGTTATACGATAGTTATACAGTTTACTGAAGGAATTTGTGAGGAGACATTGGAATCTTAACTTCTGCGATGTGTTCTCTTTACACTTATGAAAATAAATTCAATTAAATATTTCCATTTAATTCATTCAAAGAACTCACATTATCAGGAAACTATACGAAAAAAAATCTTCATAGCAATGAAGTGACGTACGCACTGAAGTGAAACTCTATGTTAAATATGAATCAATCAAGAGATCAAGCTGCATATTCAGATTTTTTTTTTATACAGCGTGTTCCTAAATGGATGCAAAAGATTTCAAGAGGCAATGAAAATAAAGGGTGGTCTATCACATAGAAATTGGGCATATCCTCTAGACATTCTAAACATATGAACAATACAAATGTTTGTCTTAAGACACCAACTTTCTTGGTATAAGTGAATGCACAAAAATCCGGTCTACTTTTGGAAATAATTTGTCTTAATCACATTTAAGCGAATTATAAACTATTTTTTTTCTACTGCAGAGCTACTATTAATAAAATCTGCATATAATTTAGAAATCATTTGAACTACTGAATTTTTTCAACTTTAAAATTCGTTTTAGAACTGTTGGATCGAAGCTTCTCATATGTTACAGAGCTGAAGCCAAAAACGTCAAAGTTTATATTTTTCAACGTATGGTTCAGACAAATGTTTATCAAGATGAGATTCCTCTTGATGACTTCTAGCTTTCGAAATATTTTCTCTCTTCGCCAAACAACGCTACTTTGACTAGTTTTCTACTTTTACTATTATTATCTTCTGCAATGTAATTTGTTAAATTTTACATTTAGGTGTGAGTAATATTTTCGATATCTTGACTTTTGTATCAGTCTATTGTGCCAGCTTTTTACGCCCAGGTTATGGAGAATATGCATCCGAATGCAACATTTAAATTCGTTAATAGGCATAATCAACCCAACAGTTCTGGAGATATAGCTATCTGAAATTTTGTTTTCATTTCCTCCTTAACTCAAAAAATATGGAATCGATCTAATTCAAACATGTTAATTGGTTGTAGAATGGCGGCGCGTACATTTTTAGGAAATTTTGTGAGGATCGTATCAATAGAACATTTTAAAAACATCATTGAAAATGTTTGACAGAAATTCTATATCTCCGAAACTATCTGTCTCCTAATAGGCTCCTTATTTTGCGGAAGACTTCAAAACCGAACTCAACAGCCAAGTTCCAAATTTGAACACGGTCGGATCTATATTGGTGGAGATCTGAGCAGCATTGCGTGAGTTCATTAGCTGGATGGGTGAACGTTGCAACGATAACATTCGAAATTAAAGTGATAGCGACTTGCAATTTTCAGGGTAGGTTGGGAATGGGACAGTTATGTTCATTGTTGGGTACAATCGGCCAAACGGTTTCGAAGTTCCATCTGGAATATTGCTTTCTCGATAACTCAAAAAATACAGATCCGATCAAATTGAATCTTGGTGAGAGATTGTAGAATACTGACAAAAAAACTTGTGAAATTTGGGAAGGATCGTGGTACTAGAAAATTAAAAAAATTATTAAAAATTTGTTTGATCTCATGTGTACATGAGAACGGAAAGACATAGCGCCTTGCAATTTTTTGAGTAGGTTGTGCATCCCGACATTTGAGTTATTTAAAGACATAACCAGCCAATCGGATTTGGAGTTATATCAATCTGAAATTTGGTTGTTATCTACTCAATAACTCAAAAAATACGATGCTGATTCAATTCAGGCATGGTAATTAGTTCTAAGATGCTGATGCAAAAATTCTTGCAAAATTTCGTTAAGATACTATAACTAGAAAATGTTTAAAAAATCATTTAAAATTATTGAAAAGAATTCTATATATCAGAAAGTATTCGTCCGACATCGCTGAAATTTTGAGAGAACCTTCAAAACCTAACTCTAAAACAAAGTTGAAAGTTTGAACACGATCGGATCTCTATTGTTGGAGATCCGAGCAGACTTGGGTGAGTTCAGATATTTCAGAAGGAATTTAAATCTAATAATCAACGAAATAAAGATATTTAATGAATTTCTATTCCGATAGAAAAGATAGGTATGTCAAAATTAAAAATTCTTTGATCTTAGACGATTCTCACATTACTCAAGTCCTCAAAATGGTACGAGACGTATTCAAATCTCTTAAAAGCTGGGAAAACTATCTATATCGATGGTAAATTCGATTGAGGAGCTTCTTCACGTCAGTGTTCGAACTATTTTTTTTAAATTGGCTTTAACACTATATCCTGATTGGGACATGATCGTACGACCGTGCTTCCAGCGATGGTCGGACGCTCGTACGAGCAAAAATCAAACCTAGGAAACATAGGAGTGTGTCCAAATTGATTCTGAAATGCGGTCGTCCGAATGAATTCGGACATCTTCCTATGTTTTTTAGGTTTGATTTATGCTCGTACGAGCGCCCCACCATCGCTGGACGCACGGTCGTACGATTTTGTCCCCATTAGGACATAGTGTTATAGCAGAGTTTATTTATTAATGACTATTTCCTCTTTGGACAATTTTGGCCGAAAAACTGACCTAGAATGGTCAAATCACGTACTTTATGTACTAATTCACTTTATTAACGATGGTGCCGCTAGAGTCTAATTCGAAGATTCTCACAAGGGAATAAATGGAAACTGACAAGCGACAAAGTTCACTTTCCACCGTTGCTATCTCGTAAATCCAAATTAAAAGAATATACTAAAGCAGTTTATTGAAAAATCAATTCAATTTTTGATTAATCAGACATCTGTTCGGACAGAAATTTCATCTTGCCAAGAAATAATGAGGTCAAATAAGGGATTTATCAGTAGATAAGTCTCTTTGGAACATTTTGAAAGGAACTTTAAATGAAGAAATCTGTAACATCAATATTTATTCAAAAGTATTAATTACCTTTATCATGTAAGGCTCATATAAATTCAGCATTTTACTTATTATTTTCGATGTATAATGTGAAACTTCATCAAAAGATTCTCAGGTATACAGCATTTTTTCAGTAACCCAATACGCCTTGACAACTTTTTATGTTCTCAGCAATTAGATTGCAAAATATATTTGATTCGATAGCTAATATGCAGAACTGAGTATACTGATTGAATAACGGAAAATGATTCATTAAATTGATAAACTATCCAAATTGAGGGTAGTGTACTAGGTTTCAATCTTTTATTCAATATATATTCGATAGAAAAAGATTTTGAACAAAAAAATGTTCTAATTCTCAATTCCCTACCTCTACCACAAGCCAGTTGCCATTCTTGTCGTGTAACAATATCCTTGAAACAAATAATATTATATTATAAGAGCGCCAAAAAGAATGAAGCTAGTCCTTTTATCGTTGACAAATAATATTGTTAGTTTTCATAACATGTCATTTCATTCATATAACTGAATTGTTTAATGAATATAATTATTAATTAATAGAGTTATACCTTAATGTTTCAACCGTTAAAACAGTTTATGTTTATCAACCGGCATGATTATAGTAAATCAACAAGTCTTAGCGTTCTCCTATGTTGATTTATTAACAATTAACGGTATCAGCCATCTTTCAATATTAATAATATTATAATTAATACCTATCTTGATACTAGAAATCTGCCCCTGATCCGGCAAGAATAAACAATTGTTAAAAAACTATATTCGCATAAAAACGAAGTATTTTCGGAATGAAAATAGTATTTGATTGAAATAGTTCTGGATACTCGTTCAGAGTTCACACAGCAAACATTTGGCATACTTTCGGCGCGGAAAACAAGAACGTTGAACAAAATATTCAAAATACTAAATTACAGCAAACGGTACGACTTTCCACAAGAAACTAGAATAAACACAGATTCGAATTTAATTTGACATGTCGATAAATTTGTCCATTAAATTTCTACTGCCGGCATCTATCGGCGAAAACTGAAGTAGAACAAAATACTTGTATTTTGACAGTATTTGGACCTCAAATCGCCCGAAAATATGTCAAAGAGTGTCTTCACCATGCATTCTATGCATCTATGTTGTTACAAATCATTGAGATATATTGATTATCAATTGATTGAGCATGCTCAAACTCCTAACGTCATGTAAATCAAAACATTCTCCTGATCGAATATTTATTCAACCTCAATTGAAGACGCTTCGTAATCGTTGTCGGGTTTCATCAGGTTAAATCTCAACATTCTAGATTTGTCAATGGAAAACAAGAGATGGTATACAGCCTTGATCTAAAATACCGAGCATCTCAACCACATTACCGTCGAGTAAAAAAAAAATTTGATGGAAACCGATTTTTCTCAATTCACCGCCACAATTTCCGAGCGTTAAATCCGACACTTTCGGTTAACGCGATTTTTTAATGATCCCGATCAACGACGAAACGTAAACGCCACATAACTCAACTAGAACTTGAAACAATTTCACGTGCCATGAGCGCAATCGTAGGTGTTACAGATCTAAAGGAGCAAGAGAAATGACCGGCATCGTACGCGCTATTTGTCTGGTCTTGTTCTTGCCGAAAAAAAAAAGGTACAAAATGTTATTCCCGGCCGCACGCTGGAGATCCCGATCCCGTTGGCAGATATCCTGGTGAAACGGGGACCTGCCCCCCGCCTGCCCCGCGATCTAGACGCTGATGGTACGTCGGTAGTTTTAATAGAAACATAAGTGAACATTTATGGGCCGTGACACCGGTCGGGGCCTTTACTGAACGCGTCCCTCTGACGTCTGCGGTATTCCAGAGGAATTGATATATGCCGACTTCTGTAATTTTAATTTTTTCAGTGTCCAGGAGGAGTGCAGAAGTGGATTTGGGAAGATCATGTTGAAGTTGGGATCTTAAGATGTTATTTTTCGAAATCAAATATGTGGACCTTGTAGGGATTTTTTATTAATGCTATTTGTCGACTATAACCTACTTTTATTCCTTGAATTTTTATTTATTATTTCCTCGAATCAATATCGAATGAACTAAACCATAGTATGTTGATCTATACCGTTAATTGAGCGCTGTGAAAAGTTTCGCCACATTGCAAATTCAGCATATATGCTGAGAGAACAGTTTATTTATTTTCATAATGTTTAATCTTAATTAATTAAATGGGCCCCTTATTCATATAATTATGTAAAATATATTTATTTTTCCTAAATGATGATTTATTTGAGTTTTAAAAATTAGTTTTATTTAGTTTTTTAGTTATTTAGTTAATTATTTAGTTTTATTAGTTATTAATATACCATTGATTCATAGATTCATAGAGTAATGAATTATTTTTTATTGTTAATAATATTTTTTGCATTACATTAATTTCCTGGTAATAAACCTCTTTGATAATTAATAAATGGAACATTTCCGAGAAATAAGGTAAAAATCAAGTTTTACTAATTATTAATAACATTTCTGAATAATTAATACAATTCAATTATGATGAATAAAACTCTCCCAAATCTGAATCATTTATTATTAACCCTAACGTTTCTCTCAGTGATACATTGATACAATTGTGACCTACAACCTACAAAAACTAGTAGGGAGATGGATTTCCCTCGGTTTGTCTTCTTTCTTCACATGAACTATCAATTTATTTTCACATTTTTGGAAAAAACGCTCTTTGGAGACACACTGATAGAACAGTTTATTTATACTAAATGTACCCCTTATTCATATTTAGCGCAATGAATATTTATTTGTCCTAAATGATAGGTTTATTTGAGTTTTGAAAATAGATATAAAATAGTTGAAACATTAATATATATTAATTCTTATTAAACTACTCATTCATAAATAATTACGTTTTTCACTAGACCAAAAAGATATATTTTATTTTTATTATTATTATTATTATTATGAGTACAAATGAGCTGAGATAAATCTATACAACTCAAGGCAAAGGAACAATAAATAAATTATCCATCCTGCACATAAAATGAATGAACAAACAAAATTATAATAACGAATAATTAATAATAAATCCACAAATATACCGGGTGGCCCACCACAGCCGCGGTGCTCGTTTTGAGGGAGTAAATGAATATATTTTGGGAATTTTTTTTTGTGATATGTGTAGGGTTCGAAAGCACAATTTAAAATTATTTTCATATATACAGGGTGTTCGTAAACAAAGATATAGACCAAAGTTAAATTTTTTTAATTGTAACACCCTGTATTTGACCTCAAAAATGGAATGGCAAGCTCAAATTATGATGAGTTTCTTCAGATCACTTTATACCTTAGGGTACCATTTATGAGAAGATGGCGAAAAATTGAAAATATGGGGTTTTTCTAAATAGCAATTAATGAAGAAACCAATTACGCCAGCGATACAGACAGTATTTTTTTGAGTAGACATATTAGCTACTCCTATACAGACAGAAAAAAATCAACTGAGATTCGAGAATTGTCAATGTGACAATTCTCGAATCTCAGAATAAAAATCAACAAAATAGTTCTAAAGATTTTCGTTAAGCGTCTGAAGAAGGAGTCTGATATAGACTCCGAAACGTTACGGTATAGTTGTTTCTTCGTTGGTGTTGTTTCGTTGTTATTTGTTAGGCAACATTGTTCAATTGATTGCTTCTGACAAAGATCTTGTGTTTCTTACGCAGAAGCAAATAACAAAATAATTAATTTTTTATTTTATAGATATTTTTCAGAGTTTGGGAGAGAAAACCAAGAAAGAAACCATTCAAGTACTGGATAAATGATTTCAAAAATAAATAATTTTGAAAACAGAATAATCGGCATTGACCTTTACAATAATATATTTGCGATAATATGTCAAGTCTCATATTTGTATTGATTAGTTGTATTAATTAATGTTAAATTGACATAATTAAAATAATATACAGTCATTACATTCCAAATACGTACTAATTTCATAACAATCATCATATCAACTTGTAGACTCGCCTGACGATGTTGAAAGGCTCAGACATGATAATGTTCCTTTTCAACAAAAACGAAGTATCTTCTTGCTTTCCGATACAAAATGGTAGATCTGTAATATTTCTATTACAATAACATATTTGTATTCTGTAATTTCAAATAATGAGTAGATACCTCCCTGCACTAATTTCGTTTCAAAAACTTCCTCGTAAAGCATCTTGTAAGATACAGGGTTCAAGGTATGACTCTACTGAAGCACATATTCATGTCTCTCAAATGATGAATGTGCCACAATATTCTGCTACTCATGCGTTTCTAGATTTATGGCCGTCCGCACCAAAAAGATCAGACGCGATTTTTCCATATGATACTTGACCGAAATGTGATATTTCTCTTCCTTGAAAATATGAATTATAATCGAAGAATTGTGTATATTTAGGGACATTCAAAAAATCCAAATTTGCTGTAGGTAAATAGGTTGTTGTCTAATATCATGCTGATAATAAAATACTAGGACGATAATCTCGCATAATTTCAGCGCAATCCGACAAATTGTTTCTGAAATATATAATTTTTTAATTTCATTTTTTTTTGAAGAAATATTTTATATTTTTCTAGTAATACACTAGTACACTTTTTTCTAGTGATTTCCGCACAATTATATATTTTTTGTTGTTCCAAAAACTTTCCTGTGGTAAGTTGGAACTCTTATCATCTTGCATTAACGATTTCATTCAAGTGTGCTTGAAGAATAGCATTATACTGATACTAAGTTATTGTAAAATTAAACATAAAAAACCAGATGAAAATAATGAAATGAAAGAGAGCAGAAAATTATGAGTTTAATGAAAAATTATAAAACATAAGATTAATAATATTTTTTAAAATATTACTTAAATTTTATTTGGTAGGAATAGACAGCAAATAAAGAATGACAATTTATTTGTTTATAACAAACTGTTCATTGAATAAACAATTAAAATAAAAAAAAAACATTTTTTTTCCTTTCAACGACCAAGATAAATAATGATTTAAAAAAATGTTTCTCTAACATTAATTGCAAGTTGTAAAAAAATATTTAAATAACAAATCCATTTTTGAATAATAGTAATTTTATTTCGAATCATTTTTTTTTAACATAATTTTCATCAAAGATTAACAACGCTTTTGTTTACAACTATTTTTTTAACAATAAGAGATAATAATTATTAAATGTCATTTTTAACGAGCTTCTAATCATCAAAATGGATCAATGGTAATACTATATAATATATATTTATTATTATATTTTTTTCAATGTTTGATTAAGCTTTATAAGTAAATTGTTAAAAACCAAGCGAAAATTAACAATTTTTTCAGCAGATATCTATTGCCTTTGAAAAATAGGTCCACGAAAGGAAAAAATTCTCAGATTCATAGTTTAACAATTATCGCACTTGCAATGTAAATGTTCGTGCTACAAAAAATTGTTAATTAACTAATGGATAACTAATTGTAAAATTGCGATAAAAATTTTTGGATCATGGAATATTGTTCATTGATCTATCTTGATGTAAGCGCCTTAATGTTTTCAGTTTTTAACTTTTATATTTTACAAGTTTAAATAATATTTATTCCTTGAATATCCGAAGTGGGCGTGGCTTGCACTAGCCGAAATACCCATTTTTGGGCGTATTTTGAACACTCTTATAAATATTTGTCCTACAGTTCCAGCTAATCGCAAATAAAATTCAATAGCCATCTTCAAGCAGGGATTTGTTCACTCTGATACGTACAAAGTAAAGTTATATCTTTTTTTTTATGTTTCATGCATTGTTAATAAGTTTAACAACTTGCTATTTTAAATGATTTTAGTGGATTCCTCTTGTCAGTAAATTAACTCCTAAACATATGTAGTTAGAAAAACGTTAAAAAAACTGACGATACACTAAAGAATTCAGGGCGTATAATAATAGCTCCTTCAAATTTTCGTTTTGAATAGTACTGAGGTATAACAGAGTATCAGTTTAGCCCCATAGCCGTACCATTGAACAACCATTGGGCGGGGTTAATGTGATACATTGTTTATACTTTTTTTCATATTTTCTCCCGCACAGTACCCTTATTTTTCATCCATAAATGTATAAGGGCGCTTAAACTTCATATTTAGATATTTCTGTGTATCTCAATTATAGTTACTTTTAGAGTTAAAGTCAAAAGTTTAGTATTTTATATCATAATAGTCCCGTTTGAGAAAGTTAAAACTTTTTCCTGTTTTTGCTCGAATAAACATTATTATTATCAATCTCCCTGCAATTTCAAGCTGAAATTATCACGTCAGCCAAATCGATAACAGCATCTCCAACGGCTCTTTTGTTGTCATCATCGCCATAGTAAATATGTCGGAAAGGGTAACTCTGATCGTTATTCCCGAAGTAAATATTTACATCTTGTCGTCAACCTGCTATAATGAATTAATAATGTTTCTTCAACGTCCTGTCAGCATCGCGACGCAGTAGACGCCGGGCGCCGTTTCGGCATCTATGTTCCTATGACGAAGATGGATTGTCCTTTATCTGACTGGATATAAAGGAGGTCAGGGAGCATCATATCGGTCTGCCATTTCTAGCGGATCAGATTCTATTCGGATGATCAATCGTTGATATTCTTCGACGATTTCTATTCGATAAAGTCTTCGGGGCGGATTTCAATGTTGTGTTCAACTTTGTCGCTCTTGGCAAATATCGGGAACGAGAAAATTTTGCTTTTTAATACAAATGAACCTCCGAACGTTCGTCATAATATCTAAATGTAAAAACGTCAGTCTTTGCCTACAATTTTATCAGGGGTTAGTAATGAAGGGTCCGCCAAATAACTTTTTTTTTTGAAAATGCAATAAAAAAAACTACTGAATATTTTCTCAAATTCCTTTTTTTATTTGAAAGTACAATCCTTCCTGTTAATAATGGAAAATAATTTCGTTCAAATGGCTGCCTCAGCACAAATAATAGTCAAACGCCATACGACATCAGCTCTGCGGCTGATAATGCGATCTTCAAAAACAGGGCGCAAATCATCGAGTGTAGCTTCAGCTGTGTGTCACGTAGCACCGTCCTGTTGAAACCAAATGTTCCCAATATCCTCCTCTTCAATTTTTGCGAACAAAAATTCGTTAAACATGGCCCGATAACGATCGCCATTGACTGAAATGTCCACTCCTAGCTCATTTTCAAAGAAAAATGGCCCAATTATGCCTCTGGACCAAAATCCGCACCAAACAGTGATTCGTTTTGAGTGTATCGGCTTTTCAATGTATGCGTGCGGGTTTTCTGTGCCCCAA
This sequence comes from Halyzia sedecimguttata, assembly GCA_937662695.2. NCBI lineage: Eukaryota > Metazoa > Arthropoda > Insecta > Coleoptera > Coccinellidae > Halyzia > Halyzia sedecimguttata. The sequence continues at coordinate 59,202,788 of OW569418.2, forward strand.
ATGTGAAAATTCTGCTTGTTTACATACCCGCCAAGATCAGAATGAGCTTCATCTGAAAAGATGATTTTTTTGGCTAAATCGGCATCTTCTGTAAGTCGATCGCAGGCCCACTTAGCGAAGCGAAAACGCATTGGATGGTCAGTTGGCTTCAACTCCTGAACCAATTGGACTTTGTATGGCGTTATACCAAGGTCTTAATGAAAAATTCGTCTCAATGATGTCTCCGAAATGTTTAATTCTTGAGAACGACGGTGAATTGATGTTGATGGCGCTTCATGCACACTTTCTGCCGCAGCAGCAATATTCACGGGAGTACGCACTGTTTTTGGCTTTTCAGGCTTTGGTTTATCGATGAGGATGCCAGTTTCTTTCACTTTTTTCACAAGATAACGAACATACGGAGCTGACGGTGCTTCTCTTCTTCCAAAATCCGTACGCAATTTTCGCACACATTCTGCAACATTACCATGATTTTCAAAGTAATGTCGCAATATTTCCCAGCGTTGTTCAAGCGTATACACAACCATATTAGTTCAGCGGAAGGATAAAACTAATTATCTGTCAAATTAGACATGAGCTAAGTGTTACTATTGACAAAATAAGCACTAGTTGAAAAAAAAAACGTTAGATGGCGGACCCTTTATTTCTTTTCCAGAAGAAAGAATATAAACTTTCAAAAGGACATATGCAGGAACTATTCATTATAAATACAACATGTTATGTGCCTATACAACCAACTTCTCCATAATCGATAAAAATTAACGCAATAATCAATCGTAAGTTGTCGGCACTGATTCAACGACGGAACCCATAAACTCTTTATCTCTAGATCCATCCTGGGACGTCGGTCTCCTCCAAGGGATTTCGATGCAGACTGGAACTTTTCATTAGTTTCAGTTGAGTGACGGCATTCCGAATCTCTCGCAAAAAGTGGAGCTGCTGGTCAGGATTGGAAGCCGATCGAATAGAAGCTCTGATCATGACTTTTTTCAATTTATCACCTGCAATTGACGTGTCAAGTTGGCCAGAGTGTGTACATTTTGTAGATTGTTACTTTAAATGTCTTAAATTCAGAAGTTAGTGATAGTTCTCTACATCTTCCATAAGCCATCTTCAGAAACATTTGTTTGAGGATATACAGGTTTTTCTGTAACTCAAGGAGATCGTAAGAATAATAATATATATTTTCTAAAATTGGTTCATTACAGAGCAACCAGACAATAAAGAATACAAGTCAGATTAACATTGTTTTTCTTCGATCGTGGGAAAAGTGACACTATTTTGACATGTTTTCTATGCGCAAAGCTCAACATTCCAGAATAGTGGGCAGTTGCTAAGCAATTAGAAAATAACAGTGCGGTAATGTTACAAATGGATTATTACAATTAAATGAAACAAAGTATGGTTTTAATTTTTATATTGATAAAGTTGTTATAAAAGAAATATCTGATTTATAACGTTATTCTTGAACACAAATTAATTATTGTTAATATTTACATTCATTGTACAGTTTGTACAATTTGTAAATTGTACTGGAGGGCAACGAGAATTTGTAGACGTTGAAGCTGCATGGCTAATTGTTTGGTTTATCTCGTTTCGATCATTTTCATTTGAAGTAGAGTCAGGGGTATTGAATATTTAATTAGCCACTTTTTCTTTATTATTAAGTGATTCGTCAATATATTCTTCCGCCACATTGGAAGATTTCCATCCTCCGTGGCGCTTTAAAGAAAGAATATCAGCTCCAGCATCTACCAAATGTGTTGCCGATGATCTTCGGAAACAATGTCCTGTATATTCTGTCGGATTTGGCAACTGTAAATAACTTGCAACAATTTGCGGCATTTTTCCATATTGATTTATTCCAATGACTGTCTTCCATCCTTTTCCCTTGTTGAATTTAAAAAAAAATCTAGGATTTTCAATATCATTAGGCCTAAATGATTCGTACTTTCTATAAATATATATATAGGTTTCGTTAATGATAAATTATCTAGGTTTATTCGTTTTTGTTTCTGGTATTTTTCCAGTATTTTTGAACCGAAATTTTCTATATCCTGAACTTTCATTCGGACAAGCTCATCTCGTCGACAGGCTCCTGCTATTCCAAATATTAGAGCTACCCAAAAGGTAATCAAAAATTGTATATTTCGTATTTTATGTATTTTGAGTAATACTATTTTATCTATATCTACTTACTTTGGTCGATAAAAATATGTCATCTGGGGCCTCTAAAAAGAATTTCTGAACTTGTTCCTGGGTTAAAATTTTGGATTTTTTCGGTTTGTATCTTGTATTCCATGCTTTCGACGTTCCCTGCATACAATTTTGGAAATCTAGCCATGCAAAATTGATTGGGCAAAGATCGTCTTAGATTGTGGAGGTAATTTCATAAGCACTTGATGATTTTATAAATTTGCCGGATAAATGTGAATCCAAAAATTATGTACATGAGATAAATTAGATAAATAAGATTTATCAATTTTTACGAGACCCCGTTGGCCGGGTACCCTCCACAATCGTCTACCAACGGGCCTGACTAGTCCGGTCCTGATTTATGCATTAGATATGATCATTTGAACCAAATACAGTAACTATATATCCCGCTGATATTTGGGGATGGAAACTTGTTACGTTCAAACAGTAAATCAGCATTAAAAACATTACTGCTCTCAAACTTAGGTGCCTCTTACATTAATTCACCTGATTGATGAGCTTACAAGGACCTGTATATTTATAACCTATGGATTCAAGTACTCCTCGATTAGCAGAAGTACTCATAAGATGACTAATTACTGTTATTGTTCCACCTGCCGGAGAATCCTCTGTTATAATCGACCGTTTAATACGTATTTAATTGGCAAAATAATTATTCCACACATTTCTTCGCAATTTACAGAAGCGACTGGACAAAAACCGCGAAATGTATGTTATTAATCACCTTTGCATGCTCAAGATGTATGCGATTATGATATCTCTAGGTAGCAATTAATCATTGCAAATAAGATACCGCGTATTGTTCCACAAGGCTGGTAATTATCCAAGAAACAATAATATCACATCAGTGTTGTTTGATGTTTTTGAGCGATATGCCTTGTTGGAGACGGATGATTTATGTTGCCTCGTTTTATTGCACCCAGGAATCTCAGCAGGCATCCCGACAGATATGACTCCCCAATCAAAGATTCATCGGAAATAGTCTTCAAACATTCCGGAACTACGTGAGATGAGAAACACGAGAATTTTAAGCGATTTCTGTTTGTCATTTATTTATTGCGCATATGTTCTGGGGAACATCACGTTATCATTTTGCCCAAATGTCTGTAACTTTCGAATTTTTTGACGAAAATGGTCTCAAACGATTTAGTTCGACTATTCAAGGTCCAATATGATTCTGGCCGGCCGGCCGTCCGGCCGTTGCATCGATAACTTGAGAATATAATTGGGCATAATCGGCCCAATGGTTTCCGAGTAATAATTTTGTTTTCAACCAATATAAATCCGATCGAATTGAAACTTGGTGAATAGTTGTAGAATATAAAGCTAAGTACGTTTATATAATTTTGTGAGAATCGAATAACTAGAAAATTATTAAAAAATTATTAAAAAATATTTTTGTTGTCACGATAACATGAGAACGGAAAGAGATAGCGGTTTGAAGATTTCAGGTTAGGTTGTGCATCTGAATGCGACATTTGAGTTTGTTTATGAGCATAATCGGCCAAACGGTTTTAGAGTTATAGCCATCTGAAATTTGGTTGTGTTTTGTTCCTCATTAACTCGGGAAATAATAAACAATAATTCAAACATGGTTATTAGTTGTAGAATGCCAACGCGAAAATTCTTGCAAAATTTCGTGAGGATAGTATTTGTAGAAAATTTTAAAAAAATCTTTGAAAATTGAAAAAATTCTATATATTAGTAACTATTCGTCTGAAATTGCTGAAATTTTGCAAGAGCCTTTAGAACCTAACTCTACTGCCAGGTTTAAAGTTTTAACACGATCGGTTAAATATTGTTGGAGATTGACCGTTGCCTCGATCACTTTCGAACGAAAGGAGATAGGGACTTGCAATTTTCAGGGTAGGTTGCGTATCCGAAAGGGAGAGTTCAGTTCGTTTTTGGGCATAATCGGTCTAACGGTTTCCGAGTTATACCCATCTGGAATATTATTTCCTTGATAACTCAAAAAATAAATATTCGATCGAATTGAAGCTTGGTAACTAGTAGCAGAAAATCAACATAAAGACGTGTTTAAAATCTTGTAAGAACCGTACCCCTAGAAAATTTGAAAAAAATGACGAAAAAAGATTTTTGTAAGAACCGTATCTGCCCCTAGAAAATTTTGAAAAAAATTACAAAAAAAAAAATTGGTTCAAGCACTAACGTGAAGTCAGTGCTTGAACCATTTTTTTTTCGTAATTTTTTTAAATTAAATTTTGTGTCAGATTTCCAAATAGTGTACACGTGTTATGAACCACCCTGATTGATATAACATATGCTATCAAAATGTTCAAGGTGAATTTCAAGCAAAACGCCCTTCTATAATGTCACTTCCATATCGAAAACCGCCCGGGGAGTCAACTGTACAAAGTACAGCGCAGACAACACACGCCACTCGCAAATGAATTCCGAAGACGTTAGGAGACAGACAAGCGGCAATTTAGCAACTATTTTGAAGGGGGCTGAACCCGCGAAAAGCGGCGACGTCTTGACATCTGGAAAACGGGCAAATATTTAATGAGTTGAGTGAATGCCTTGGCCCGTTTCTATTTGCTCGTCACTGGTGCCGAAGCGAACTAATCTGCGGAACCCGGTGGCGTTGGAAGTGCAGAAGGGAAGTTCCGTGCGACAGGTTTGGCGCCGCCCCGGGCTGCACCTTCGGGTTTTAGAGGAAGCGGGAGGATGGTTACTTCCTGGAGTAATTTGCGTAATTTGTCGGGCTAGACAAGTGGAAAGTTGTCGGATTATTTATTTGTTTATTCTCCTCACATACACCGCTTTTGGTAAATTACAGACGGAGATTGAGAAAGAAAATACAAGAAAATAAGACCAAAGAAGAAAATGAGGAATAACAAAGTAAAAACGTATCTGATACACACAATATAAATTAAAAAATGTTTTTTCTCCTCCGGGATGAAAAGTTCACTTTTAGTCCCTGTCACACGGGACAAAAGTATCCGATTCTCTCCTTTACTCTACTTTACTTTATCTCCCGGTTACCTAGCAACCGCGTGTTTATATCTCAAGTTGATGACAGCTGAGTCAAAAAAAGGGTAATTATTTCAGTGAATACCGACAAATATAATAAAATAGTAATTAACGTAACAAGTCCGGAAAATAGGGTTTTTTTGGACAAATAGACAAAATTCTAGGACGAGCGTAAGCGAGTCCTAGAAGTCTATGAGTCCAAAAAAAACCTTTTTCGGGCGAGTTGCGTACAATATTTTTTCGACAACCGTGTAGAATAACAAATCAATGAGACGACACATTTCTTTTTTATATATTTTGATTCTTATTCAAATTAAACAGAACAGAAAATATAACATGTTTCTAATTTTATATGAACTGTCAACCGTTTTCTCAGTGCTATGGTAACTTCATTTATCAAAAATATACCTACCAAGATTTTCATATTTACAATGACCAAAACGACGTGATTCTTCCGGCCTAGTCCGGGAAGTACGTACTTCCCGGACTAGGCCGGGAAATGCTTCTTTCTCAAAGAAAAAGCGTCCGGGAAGTGGGCACTGCCCGGACGGTTGCCGAAAAAATGGATTTGATTAACTCTGATGAAAGTGAATTAGACGGAGAAGAAAAAAATTGTATACGCACCTAGGGAGAAAATTAGGACATCCTCGCCCGCGATTGTCACCCTCGCCTTCGGCTCGGGTGACAATCATTCGCGGGCGTGAATGTCCTACTTTTCTCCCTCGGTGCGTAATATACTATTTTCCAAAATTTATTTGTACTCAGATTAAACAGTTCAATCTCATTGTCCCTACCTCTAAATCCATTACAAATTTGTGGCTTTTTTTACGAGCTAGATACTCTATTCGTATTTATGTCAATACATTACTCTTATAATAATAATAAGCTAGAAATATCGTTGCCGAATACACCTCAGCAATAGGAATGACAATCGGTTGCGACGAATGTGGTGTTTTTCAACTATTCATAGGAAGAACTGAAGAAACAGGATCTAGAAGGGGGAAGCAGCATTCGACACCTCAAAGAGGAAGAAACTTACAAATTTCTTGGAATGAAACAAAGAGGCGCGCTGGAGATAACCAAATCAAGGATGTCTTAACAGCTAGCTACAAAAAAAGCTCTGTGATATATAGAAATCACAGCTGTCCGGGAAAAATGAAGTGTCTGCTACGAACAGCTTGCCAGTTCCTATAGTCACCTACTCTTTCAGGGTAGTTAAATGGACGTTGAATGAAATTCTCGAGCTCGACAGATCCACCTTTGAAGTGATGAACATCCCAACTGCTCGATACAAAGAGTAAACCTTCCACGAACGCAGGGAAGCAGGCGTTTGCAAAGTTTTGAATACCAACATTATCAACAAACGTTGGAAATGGCAATAAGGATATTGAGAAGTGAAGACCCGCTTATGAAAATGGTGGCCTATCATGAAATTGGGAACTAAGGAGCTTTCCTATTAAGATCTGGTGAGAGAGCTTTGGAGAAGGTCAGTATAACTGTCATATCCATCGATCATGAACTAGCAGGAACACCTAGCACGCCAACAGACCAAAGAAGAGTTGGCAGAGAGATAAGACAGGCACAACTGAAGACACTACTCGTAGATCACATGAGTAAATACATGCACTCCATATATTTCAGTGGTTTGACAGATCAGGGGCTATCGGAAGAATTATCCTTTGCCTTTTTGAAGTCAGCTGAGATCAAGTCAGAAACGGAAGGGTTTATTATGGCTAGTCAATATGGGGTGAAAAACACAAGATGGTATAAGAAGAATATTATGAAAGTGGACACCACAACAACGTACAGAGCATGCCACAGCCAGCAGGAAACTGTTATGCTCATCCTGTCTGCTTGCAAAGTAAATGTTCCATCAGGATATGTGGAAAGACACAATGCAATACTACGATTTATCTACTTCCATGTGAGAGAAGTGAAGCAGTTATTGAAAATAACAGAGCTAGCATCTACTGGAACTATGCTATTCCAACAACTTGGCAGATCCACGCCATGAAGCTAGATATATAATGTGGTGATGGAAGAAGAACAAAAGATGGAAAAATTTAGTGTTTGAACTGGGGCCTCTGTATCCAAGGCATAAAGTAAGAATGGTCGTACTAATCATAAGATGTCTACGCGTCACAGAATTGAAGATCATTCCGGCATGAAAATCTCTGGCAAAGATATTGGCACACAGAATGCAGAAAGCAGTGTTGTTCGGATCACTTCGAGTCATCAGTTCTCATCAACTGTGAAGGCACATGCAGCTGATCTATTTTGTTGAGGGACGCTGTAAGGTTATTTAGTGAATAACCAACAAGAACTGGAGTCTCACACTCCTGATAGTCAGACCCTCTCAAGGAATTCGAATATTGCAGACATTTGGACAAAATGATAGAACATTGATCCGTAGAACATGCACGCAAAAATTATTCCAACAATTGTTTGATGTTTTAATAATTCAATTGGACATTTTCAAGCTTCTATAGAAACCCCCGTATATGAGAAAACAAAATTTCCTCCTCAGGATTGAAAATCTAACCGGCAAATACCTATGATAGTTGATAAATATTCTTTTCCCGAATGTTATGTAGCTCATAGACTTTCAGCCATTCGGAATTTAACCAGTAATTTTCCATCGGTACCTTTAAAATAATCATTTCAGATCATTTTCTGTTCAATAACTTCATAAAGGAATATTAGAAAAAAACATAGCAGACGAGAGCGACGAATATGATGGAAAAGCTACTATTACGGATCTGACTGAACAACCCCGGTATGCGGTGAGGAACAGGGTGGCTGTGGAATGTTCGCAATAGCAAAGTGTGTTCGAGTTTTAAGGCCATAAGATTTATTATTGGTGGAGCTCGTTCAGCAAGAAGAAAATGTAGTGGTAAGTGAATGTTAATACACTTCATTATTCAGTAAAGTGGTACGTACTGATAACCTCATAATATGATATACTCACAACGGGCATTACAACGAGAGTAAAAGAGGTTTGCCCCATCCTGGCAATCATGATCTGAATGTAAATAATTGTGTCTGGTTTCGACAGGAGACAGGAGTAGACTATTGTCTACTCACATCTATTGTACACTCTTAATCGAATTTAGCCGCTAAATATACCACCAATACAATATATATTTCTCAGCTTTTATAATATACGGATACGTACATTTCATTCAAATGACTTCTAGTAACGATGATCACAGAATTTTTAGTTCGGACATATGCATTCTATTGGAATTGAAATACGAAAAACCTTTCGCCTCACGTACCTGCAGGATACGCGAAAATTAGTGGGTCGGCATTAGAATCATTGTATTACTCCAATCCATCATGTGATCTCCTTGGATTGTACATACATGTTCTGCTATTTTTGAGACATACAGAAATCAAAAATAGCAGAACATGTATGTACAATCCAAGGAGATCACATGATGTATTGGAGTAATACAAAGATTCTAATGACAGAACCTGATTATATTAAAAGGAAACTTAAGGAGTCAACTTGTATTTTATTGAACAGAGAATGCAATTTTGCAAATTGCTCAATTGGTATTGACCATATTTGGCTATATTCATTGAAAAAGGAGTTGGAACTTGGAAATTTCTATGCGAAGTAAAACTATGTTAGCTATGATTTTTAAATACTGTCAATGTGACAATTCTTGAATTTCACAAAATAACTATAGACAACATAATTCTAAAGATTTTCATTAAGCGTCTGACGAAGGAGTCTGATATAGACTCCGAAAAGTTACGATACAGTTGTTTCTTCGTTGATGTTGTTTCGTTGATATTTGTTAGGCAACATTGTTCAATTGATTGCTTCTGACAAATATCTTGTGTTTCTTACGCAGAAGCAAATCACAAAATAATTAATTTTCATTTTATGGATATTTTTCAGAGTTTGAGAGAGAAAACCCGGAAAAAACCTTTCAATAATGAGTATACCTCCCACAGTATCCTTTAATGATTACTTAATAGTAAGTTACATTAAAGAAAACATGTTCTTTCAGCATTACAAATTAAAAATATTCTTGTACATTATAAGGCTCAGATTTTCATGTGAAAGAATTAATTCTCCTATCTAGTAATCTTTCGGTCTTAATGAATAAAAAAACGTGTTAACGTTCATTTTCGAACCAATAGTGGATGAATGAATTCGAATGGGACCTTAAACCACAGCACTGTTCATTTTCGAACACTGAATTGAAATTAATCGTTTGATACTATTCTTGGCCAAAAAGTGTACCAGTTTTCTTTGGACGCTTGTTTTTACTTTCGGATTTAAATTCTTATAAATATTAGGAATATTATTTTTTTTTCCTGAAGCTGAGTAGCTTTGGCCGAGTTCAGTACCTGGATGGGTGACCGCTCTGGCTATAAATTTGAACAGCGCGTCAAAGCTTTCCCACTTTTCTATGAAATAATCAAGATATATTGTTTTTCAGATGACTTTACTCCGTAGAAAAAAATGGTGCCATTCGAATTGATTATTAATTTCCATAGTATTTTGTCTTCTCTTCACTACAACAAATTTTTTTTCCGCGTATGTTCTGGGGAACGTCGCGTTATCATTTTTCCCAAATGTCTGTAATTTTCGAATTTTTCACCGAAAATGGTCTCAAACGATTGGGTTCGACTCCCTGATGAAGAATTCGAGGTTAAATTTGATTCTATCCGTCCGGCCGGCCATTGCCACGATAACTTGAGAACGGAAAGAGCTAGCGACTTGAAATTTTCAGGGTAGGTGGCGTATCCCAATACGATGGACGAGTTCGTTAATGGGCATAATCGGCCCAATGGTTTCTGAGTAATAATTTTGTTTTCAACCAATATGAATCCGATTGAACTTGGTGAATAGTTTTAGAATATAGACCTAAGCACGTTTGTGAAATTTTGTGAGAATCGTATCTCTAGAAAATTTTTAAAAAATTATTAAAAAATATTTTTTAGGTCTCGATAACCTGAGAACGGAAATAGATAGGAACATTCTTAATCGAATTTACCATCGTAAATTCGATTCTAGATTCGAGAGTGTACAATACATGAGGACGGACAATAGAATTCACCATGGTAAATTTGATTGAGAGTGTCCAATACAGGAGAATGGACAATAGAACATACGCGCAATTTCTCATGTAAAGAGTGATGTACGTATAAAATTAAGTTTCTCGTACGTTCCTGTGTCTATTTTCATTATCGCTTTCAGATTCTTTTAAGTGTTTCAAAAACAATAAGCTTGCAAAATATTATCAAAATCGATTCAACAGTTCTGAACTTAAAGGGGTTTGAAAATTCTATGATTTTGATGAAACACCCTGTATCTCAGTAACTAGTAGGCAAGGCATGTTTGAGTACCAATTTTTGACTCCTCATATGGTCCTCTAGTACAACCTGTATGTTCAAAATTTCATTATGAGAAATTCACAAAACTGCCAAGTTCAACGATCTGATCAATGGCATGAAATAGACACGGTACAACCTATTGAATTTGCATTCCATCCCATACACTGTCAGTCATACCAAGCCATATCGACGCTCTCGTGGCGGTCGGACGTATCCCATCCAAACGTCCACCGTTTGATTAATAGTATGAACTACATTTAACTGACGATATCAGACCTCGGAATATTTCACATTGTTGGCCTGTCATAAAGCTCCGACTATCAATTTTATCGACGGCTTTATCGAATTCATTCGATGAAATTTTTGTCTTAGCGAAGTCACAATGAAGTTTCTTGTGTGGTCTCGTTCAGGACTGGTTGACAATACCTGCTCTAATTGATGATGTCACAGGTTTTTTTTCTGTAATCGATCAGGTGCGTTCGGTCGTTGCTTGGATATCTGGTAATTGAAGATTCGTTGTTCGTGATGATTGTACAAGAGGGTTTGCTGATAATGCGTGTTGATGTCACTAGATGGCATTACTCTCTGCTGTATGTATATGTATCTCATCTACATGCATGTACCTACTACCTACATAGTATTTCAGTAAAAAATATTCAATATCTCAATTCTACTCCAAGTGTGTATGTGTTTAAACTACTCCTGAAAGACGATTTTGATGAGATTTCGTGTGTGTTTTTGAGTGGGTGCCTGAATGGTTTAGAGTCGAAATCGGACCGCAATGAGGTTATAATAAAATTGTTTTATTTTAGCACGAAGTGGTGGATATGCTGACCCAGTTATTAGATCTCACTTTGACATTCGTTGATAATTTACAAAGTTACATATATATATTTATATATATATTATTAAGATATGTTGCTAGAATTCTAACCCTGCGTAGAGGGACTAATGTTAAGAATATCTTGCCTTAATCACTGAATTGATTTCTAATTATTATTAAATGGAGACTATAAAATCGTTTGAGGATTACGATATACAAATTCAAGATATTTTTCTCTTGAAATTATATAAAAAAGCATTTCAACACTTCTATCTAGCTCAATGTATTTTTAACGACTCACAATTGTTTTTATGTTTCCATGGTCCTTTTTAATTCTAAACACACTCTACAAAATTTACATCATACTCATTTGGAAACATTCCAACATAACCAAATAATAATTTCTCACCATAACAACTTCTCTAAAAAATGAATGAATGATAGGTGTTGCGTCGGGCGGAGGAACACAGTAACACCAAAATCTATGCACACAAGCCCCATTTTGATAAGGGATATGAGCCAAGAGGGTGAAAACCTGTCTAGTTCCCTCAGTATCAACTTGTGGACTCCTGGTTCCTCAGATCTAACCCTGTTCCGGCAGGGCAATCACATATAATTTGCTCGATAGATTTCCAATCCTCCAGGCATAGTCTGAACTAAAATTTCCCAATCAGAACCAACCTACTGGTGTTTTTGAGACTGCTGTTAAAAATCTTATGTCTGATCTGGAGAGTTTGAGCTATCGTTTGGCTATATCAGCTGAAAGAGCAATAATTGTTGAGTGAGCATGTCTGATACCAGATATGCTGCCCCAGAGTTCTTTGACCTTTTAGTCCAACCATCTGTTTTTCTACCGCCTGGCTGCCATGAGACAGATGCCATAGGCCGGTTCAGGCACAATGATTCCCGCGTCGCCACTACCTCATTGCTTTCTATACTCGAGTAACTCAGATGAGCTGCAGACTGCAGCTCTTCTCATCCTATCTGAGTGGTCTGAGACAACTGCAGACTGCAGGCTGGAGTCTGCAGTGGTCACTCATTTCACCAAGTTAGTCCGGCAGTCCTGCACAGGCAGCTACATGCAGTTGTAGGAAGCCAAGGGCTTTAGGATAGCTCGGCTATCTGAAAAAATCTTAATTGTTATACGAACTCATCCATTTTCAAGTATGAGCTCCACGCATTGACCAGTGGTGAAAACTTCTGCTTGACAGTCTTAAATTTACCCATGCTTACTAATTCTCCATTAGCAGTTTTACAAACACTGTCTGTGGAGCCTTAAAACGTGGGGTCTCAGGGATAGTCCAAACGTCTCTGCTGGGAAAGGCGATATGGTAGGCCATTTTCTGTAGGTTTGAGTTTTAGATACGTCAGACCCCAAGCTCATTATCTCGTTGACCTACAAGTTGGCCTGCAGAGAACATCCGGGTGATGCTTCTGATCAATAGGTGAGCAGTGGCGTTCCATAGCTGCAGTGGAGTGAAAGGTTCTACTAATATCACGAGAGGAATTGCATATTTCAATCGAAACTTGGTAGAGTACGACCAACAGGGAAGTACCCTAGCAGGATCTTTTAGGTTCCAAATAGTTCCTTGAACTGTAGAAATGAGAAATCAATAACATATCTAGATCTTAGCAAGAATATGCTAGGCCTCTTCACGAGCATCCTTACGGAGTATTGTAGCCTCAAAAAGCACCTAGTTAGATTAAGATTACCAGAAATGGACAATTGCAAAAACTGAGAGAAGGAAAAATAAACTCATGGTAACAGAATGTCTTGCTATTAAGATGGTGACATACCCTCCTTGAAGTAGAAACTGAAGTTCATCAGGACTCTGGACCTAGACAGAAATCTTCGTCTGCAATAATCTTTGCCATGAAGAGTGGAGCCGTGTATAATAAAAACTGGATCAAAATTTTACGGATATAATGTACAAAATTCGTCGTTTCTTCGACTTCTCCGATCAATTTCTACCATTTGGAAGTTGAACATATGCAAAAGTTCCTATGGAACGTGTAGGGCAAGCTTTTCATGAATAAGCGCGAATAGGAGAGCTAGAAATCTTCAGCATGTCCCACTACCGTTTCCAATCAACAGAAACCTAACTCGAACCTCTAACCGATCTCGACACCGACAACAACAACAACAATACTCTAGCATAATCCACTCCGAGACCATTCACTGTCGGTTTCAACTTGCCGAATCCATTAGGATGACGGATGGTGTTGCCCGGACGGGCATCCGCGTCCGAAAGAATGCGTAATATTGTGTAACAATTCCGCCATTCAATTTGCATCGAGCCCGAGCTGTCGTACCCCGTCAGTCAGGTTGAAACTGAATTCTTGTCTGGGGAATTTTCGCGAAACGATCAGACCTCCCGTCGACGTTTTCCTGAGTGACGGCACAAACTCCGTCGTTGTGGACGTACGGATAGACAGGCTCTCACAGGGTGAGAGTGCTTTCTTCCTGTTCCATTCGACGCTAGATTGATTCAGGTTGTTTGGAGTGTTGGTTGGAGTGAGATTCAAATTATAGGGGAGGTGTGTTTATTTTCATAGTCATTGAATCGTTGAAATAAAGGGAAATGGACCAAGACTAGAACCATGGGGTACGCCAGATCTGGATTCACATACGAATGAAATCGGGTAAACTAATTGAAATCACGTATCATCCTTGAACTATCTCTTTATAAACAAAAATACAATTTCGATTGAATTGAGATACTGTATTTAGGTGTAATATAGTAATTTCGAGCTTCATGAGAATCGTAACACCTGAAAAAAATTCAATGTATCGGAAAATTATTGCCAGAATTGTGTATGTAATTAATATTACTCTGGAAACTGCATAACTCAATGTATTGATTTATTTATTTGTCATCAGCACAATTACAAAGAAGTGGTAGGTACACAAAACAAATAGGACTACAGAACAATAAATACCTGGACTGAATTCATAAAAAAAACTTCTTATTGCGGATATGGTGAAATTGGGATGATTGAGAATATACCTAATGATTATCTTTCAAATTAGAGTGTTGTTGACTTATCTACTGTTGTATATTGTATATTGTTGTAGGGGGTAACGTTGCACTGCGACCTTAAGGTATATTGTGCCATCACAGCTGTCGATGTCACCACCATCTACATCTCACCTTCCAGTTCCAGAGTTGTGATGAACTCCAGTATCAGGGATGGCTGCAATCTGCAGTCTTCGCTACTGCAGATTTCTTGCCCAAAACATTCTTTGCGTTGGTTTGAGATGGCGACTATTTCCGTAATCAGGTGATTCATCCTCCTCCACATATAATCTGCACTCGTCACTTTCTGCTAGCCCTAATCTCATCATATGCAGCAGTGTGGGCTGTGAGGAAACCAGTGAAGAGGTGCAGCGTGTTTTCATTGAAATCCATATACTTCTTGGATCTGACAGTGTCCGGAAGAATTTTTTGGATTGATACATTCCTGGGAGAGATCTCCAGGGTATACCTCTTTCAGTTTCTTCCTTCATCCGAAATTCACATTTGTAGGTGTATCTACCTACCCCACATTAGGGTTCTGGACCAATAAAAGAAGTTCATGCTCCTTTCTTGGCAAGTGTGTTAGCCTGCTCATTTCCTTTAGTTCCCGAGTGAGCAGGAACCCAGGCCAAGGAGACCCTGCTGTTCTACATGTTATTGAATTACTATTATATCGAATTGTTTATAGAAGACGAAAAAAGAAGGCAAATGTTGAAAAATAAGATTAAAGATCCGCTACACAGATGAATCTGGTTTATGCAGCCCGCCAGTGGATATGAGAGATACCTCAGAGTGAGCAACTCAACCATCATGTCAACAAAATTGGTTCAAGCCCGGTGGACAGAAACTTTGGCGCTCTCGTTCAAACTTTGACAAATCATATCTCCAAAAGTGGTTTCTCAGAGTTGGGAATTATATCAATGAATTCCTATGAGAGAACTGCATCATAAAATAAAATAAATTAAAAAAGAATCCATTGATATCATTCCCAACTCTGAAAAACCAATACTTTCGGAGTTATGATTTGTCAAAGTTTGAACAAGAGCGCCAAAGCTCCTGTATACAGGCATTTGCCACTTTCTCAATTTGGCTTCTGTGCGTCAGTTTCCAAGAATTTTCGTAATTAAATGCAAAACGTATGTCTATGAATCATCTCATGTTGGATTTACATACATCACCAAATTATAATTACAGTATTCTATGAAATCATATAGAATTATTGAGAATAATTATTGAAATTTTGGAAAATCATATCTCCGAAATTATTAGTTTGCTAGAGTTGAGTTGATATTAATGGATTCCTATAATAAAATTGTATCTTAAAAAAAATTGAGCTTAAAATTTGTTATGTAAAAAAAGAATTTTATTTTGTTACTCCAAAATCCACCTGATCGATTTTGCCCACTAACGAACCCAACACAGATATTTATTTCCCAAACCTACTCTGAAAAATTCAACTGTCTTGCTCATTCCGTTCGAGAGATATCATGTTAACGGCCGGCCGGACCGCTGGGCAGAATCGATTTCGACCACGGATGCTTGATTAGTGAGTCAAACCAAATCGTTCTAGACCATTTTCAGCCAAAAATTCGAAAATTACAGACATTTGGGAAAATTGCTAAGCACTCTGTTCCGAGGAACAAGAGCGCCAAAAATAGGATTAAAGATCCACTGCACAGACGAATCTGTGTTATGTAGCCCACCGTTGGATGTGTGAGATACTCTTATGACCGTTGCAAAGGTTGGTTTGAAATCAAATAAGGTTGGCATTATATCTGAGTGCTATGCCAAGAGGTAATAGTTAAATTTGCCTCATAACCTTTCTCCTACGACGAGAAATTCTTATTGCGTCCAGCAGGCTAAATTTCCTAACATGCAATTCCAAGGGAGGTATGTTAACCTTGACTTCAACCACTTCTGTGGGAGTGGTATAGCAACGTCAACGTCCTATGACACAAACAAAGGCAAGCCATTGCAATTTCCGCAACCTACATAGGTGGCAATATGGTTTACTACTGCTGTGTATAACCTCATTAGCATTACCGGTTTCAGCCCCCGTGTTCCCAAATAGCCTTTTGCAAGCCCACATAGTCGCTGTAGCTTTGGAAAGAATTTTGTTTACCTATGTGTTTTCTTCAATTGCGTTTACTATCTAGCATGATTCCTACATATTTGCACATTTTAGGGTAGTTCAGAGTCTGGTCATTTAGAACCGGAGCTCTGAGATTCTGATTCCTCCATCTGGTGAAGGAAATCAATGTGCTCTTAGAGAGATTAACGATAAGCCCTTATTATTGACATCACTTTTCGGTGATACTGATGGAGCTTGCATTTGGCTACTCAGTGTGCCTTAGTGCTTGCCTCTAACAGTTACCAATTTGTCATCAACCTATACCTGGGCATTGAAACCACCCACCGAAAGCCTTTCCTGAATTCAATCCATGAGCAGGCGCCATCTTAGGTACATCACTAGCAATTTTTGTCTTAACATTGAAGGGTGGCTGCTACCGCCTGACTAGAATGATTTTTCCTAACCCAGGATTGAACACGGCACCTTAGTCAGCGTTCTAACCAACTCAGCTAGCGCTGCTCATTAATAATCACAAATAAACCCACATCGGTCATGAGCGTCACGACGGCCTCACGAATCTCCAAACCTCCAGTACTATCCCTTTGTATTAATTTGAATATAAACGAAATGCGTGCGAATGACATAAAAGTTAAACGACAAAGCGAAATCTAAGGCGAAGGGCGAGAACAATATGAGAGGAACGGCAGGTTCGGAAGACGGAAACGTGGGTAAACGAGTGGATCGCGTGCCCGGAAACGCATCGATACCCACTAAAACGCGGACTTCTGTCGGAAATTCCACTTACCCTCGCAAATTTTCGGTGTAGGTAGCCCTCAGGAGTAGCTGGACATATTGCTATTTAATTTTTTTCCGTTTGTCCCTTTGAGGCAGACTGAGTCACTGGTGGTATGGAATTTTATTTAATTTGTCTTTATTAATGGAAAATATAAATGAATAATTTTACGGACAGATGGGTGGATAAGGAGTGTAATAATATGAGAGGCGGTTTTATTCAATTAGGCAACATTTTGAATGATACACTGTGTATATTCATATATAGATTTCTTATTTCCGCTTCTATACCCAAAGAAGTTCTCTCTTATTTCTCAAATTGAGGATAAAAATTATTTTGAATATTTCTGAAAATTCAATGAAGTAAATCAACAAGTCCGGATATACAGGGTGAGTCTTTGACCACTGCATTAATTTTAACCAAAGATTCCTCTCATCAAATGAAACACTTTTTTCATCTAACATTTTTCCAAATTCAGCTCAGGTAAAAAGATACAGGCTGTTGAAATTTTGAAGACAAATCAGTTTTTATTTTGTAGCTTTGACATCCTTTTTTCGAATAAAATGAATGTTGGCGTAAAGTTTCCTATAACCATGATACATATTTTCCAAATATTAGTTATTTTCTACTTCTACTGGTTTTCTAGTTATGGACTCGTGGATTTATAAAACTAAAGGAAATTAGCATAAAGAAAGCATATAAAGTTTTTCTTGAGTTATTTCAAGAATATTCCATCGTTTTAGAACATTATATTAGTCTTCATCATTTCTCCTTAAACGCACCGTTTTCGAGATATTTTTCATTGAATGTTTTAAAATGGAAAACTCCAGAAATTTCACTACTTTTATGGATCCGTCCCTGAGCGTTGGAATCCCAAATCAAGTTGTAAACCACGTTAACATGCCCTATTCTCGTCCGCCAACAATGTCATAGATAATGTATATGCGGGAGTGTATTAGCACATTGTGAAATTTTTAAACGCTTGTAACTTTTTACCTGAGCCGAATCTGGAAAAATGGTAAATGAAAAAAGGGTTTCATTTGATGAGAGGAACCTTTGGTTAAAATTAATGCAGTGGTCAAAGACTGTATAGATCCCAGATCTACTCTGAAAATTTCAACTGTCTAGCTCATTCCGTTCGAGAGTTATCGTGTTAACGGCTGGACAGACGGCCGGACAGAATCAATTTCGACCACGAATTTTTGATCAGTGAGTCGAACCCAATCGTTTAGGAACATTTTCAGCCAAAACTTCGAAAATTACAGACATTTGAGCAAATTGATAAATCTCTCTGATCCCAGGAACGAGCGCCAAAAATGTAGGAAAACCCTGTGGACAGGATTGGATTTTGGTTTCTCAGAGTTGAGAATGATATCAAAGGATTCTTATGATTTAAAAGCACGATTAATTATTGAAATTTTAATACATGTCCTATAAATTAATCTTAAATTGTGTGATACTAATTTCGGAAATAATAACGATATTCTTTTGAAATCTCGAATAATTTTGTCTGACATTTTCGTATATGATAGGAACATTTCGCAATCTTGAATAAATATAACTGCATCATAAATACAATTGCAGAGTTAAAGGAAGAAATACTTTTTGCGGTCATACCATACTGAATATGTTAGATAGCGTTCGAACAATGAAGCAAAGCAGCGACGGGCGAGGTTAGTATTTGGACGGGTGTGCGTCAATTTTCAAGAATTTTCCTAATTAAATTCAAAACGTACTTCTATGACTCACCTCATGTTGGATTTACATACATCAGAAAATTATAGTTAGAGTATTCTATGAATTCATAGAATTAAGGATAATTATTGAAAAATCATATCTCCAAAAGTATCAGTTTGTTAGAGTTGAGAATGATATCAATGGATTCTAATGATGAAACTGCATCTTAAAAAAAATGGAATGAAAGTTAAAATTTCACCGATTTATTATGCAAAATTTAAAATATCCGACCCCGCTATCATTTTGGACAACCGCTGCTAAAATGCTGCTGGTTGCCGTTTCTAATCCTGCTCAGAACTTGGGTGTTGTTTGTGATTTGAAAATGGTATTTGGATTTTTTATGATTACATATTGTAGGTTATGCAAGTGGTAGACTAGTCCATTCTACAACTATATAAAGAGCCGATTAAAAAAAAACCTTCAAAAAAAATTTCACATCAAGCTAAACGAACCTCTAATTCATCCTGTCCGCAAAACACTATCACTCTCATTTATCTAGCGCTTTTCTTGATAAACACGTTGTTGCCCAACCATACGAGCCATAATATGGCCCCAACAATCGACAATGATTAGCATCTACTCAATTCATGCCGCTTGGTCGCTTCGAGATCCGCGAAACTGACAGATAGACAGACCTAATGCCTCGACCTGTATACAAAATTCAGATATTTTATTCATTAATAATACATTTCTGGTACATTGTCCGTCGTAAATGTGCATGAGTCTTTTTCACTACTTACTACATTAGTTACAAATACTGACAGCCATTGAATAGAGGCCTGATCACGTTGACTGGCGTCTGAATGAGCCCCGGTGACGTCATCGACATTCGAGATGTTGGATTCGGATCGAACGTCAGGAGTGTACGATGTTGTTATGTTCAAACTTGGATCTTCATGAGAAATTTTCGACCTCGCGTTGTCAGCTGAGTGAAATATATCTCACTTGGGTGCAAATTCTGGAGTTCTGTGGCTCTATTCTGAACTTCACTCGTTTTCGACCACTCGTGACGAAAACGAACGGTGGTAATTGCGAACGATAGTTTATATTGCTATTCTCATGTGCCCTTCGCAATGACCGATGACTGAAACGAATTCGTGTCGTCTGAAGACTTGGCAACATAGTAACATTTGAGATTTGAATGTGTTATGTATATGTTATTGGCGCGCTTCTTCATAAATCAAAACGATATTAAATTGTTTGTTGAACTTGAGTGATTTATTTGGTTTTTTCTGTTTGCTTCGATAAGAGAAAAGTAATTATAAATTTCCTAAAATGTAAGTCTCAGTTATTAAGCGGGAAATTTACTACAGAATTTTCTTCGGAATGCCTATGAAAGAGGAACTGAGTACAATGTTAAATAGTATTCCTGGACCAAAAAAAGAATGGAAAACTTGGAGAAAGTTTTGCAACATAATATTGAAAGATTTTACAAGGATTAAGGGTTATTTCACCTCTTCAGACAGGTCTTGGGTCAAGAACAAAATCTAGAGAGATTGTATATCGAATACTTTTTTTTCTGAAAGTTTTATTGTTGTGATATATTTTTTTAGAATGAAATACATTTTTTTCAAATAGAAATCAATATCTATTTATTTATAGCGTGTCTTTTACAATTATACGAAAAGCTAAACATATAATTATATTCCTCTGAATTCTTCATGAAATCAGCTCTGGTTTTTGTTGCCTACTAGCCCCTTCCTGATCAATTCCTTCACATTCCAGTGAATTAACTGATTAGTTAAATAATGAAAATATTGGATTTATTTTACCAATTTTTGGGGGAAAAATTATAATGTATGCGTCCTTAGAGTGTATAAGTGATACGGTCACAAAAATTTATGGATGTTCTGCAACACTTGCCAAATAAACAATTGTAATTAATAATGATTAATTATTTCACTGAAGCTACAGCTATTTTTCGTTAATTTTTCTATTCCAAACTGGATATTTGTTATATAGACATTATTTTTTGTTTACTGTGATATATTCTCTAGTATTGGTTATTGAATACTTTTATTTCTGATCCCTTTATTCTACGTAGACACAGTGAAATATTTTTTTTGTTGTAAGATGTTGTGAGATTATTCAGAACTTCATTTAAAATACTTTTTTTTTTAAGTTGTATTCTACTAAGGCATTGTTGAATGATGTTTTGTTTATGGTTGTGATTTATTTTTTAGAATTAAATACATTTTTTTGGAAGAGAAATCTATATCTATTTATTCATAGTGTATCTTTTACAATTCAACGAAAAGCTAAACGTATAATTGTATTCCTCTGAATTCTTTCTGAAATCAGCTCTGGATTTTGTTGCCCCCCAGCCACTTCTTCATCAATTCCTTTACCTTCCGGTTTATTTAAAACATCGACAATTTGCAATATGATAATAATTCTGACAATTTAATTATTTTTACTGAACAGATTCGTTAATTACACCGTAAAAATACCAACTTATTTACCAACAACAGATTTGAGGTTACAAAATGTGTAGAGGCTTGCATAATAATCAACAAATCAACTGATAACTGAATGCGAGTGGAATTTCTTCCGAAAACGAGTGCTATATACCACTCGTTTAGAATTTCGAGCGCTCGTCTCACCAAATCATATCATCTGTCAGTTGAGAATTGCAAAACGAGTGAACGTTCGTGATGATTACGAAAACGAATGATAATCGTTCGCAATGTCGACCTCAGAATAGGGCCCCTGGGTAATGGAATTATCAATATCGAAGTTTGTCTGTTATATGGGAAAATCTTGATTTCATTGTGCGTTAGTAAACAACGAGTATCTACACTCATAATTTTGGCATCTGAACCAGCTTCTGGAATAGTATATTCTAAAACAAGTCGCAGAATGGGCTGATAGTCAAACACGAATGCGAAATTCGAAAACGAGCGACGAAGGAGCGAGTTTTCGTACGCATGAGTGTTGGAATTGCCTTCTGCAACGAATATTAGACGATATTTTCTCTATTTCAGGCAAGTTCAGGCAAGAAATCTCTAGTAACTTATTTTTCGATCAAAATAAAACCTTTCCTCTCAACAATTATTTCACCTTATCCAGATTATCTTGTATTGACAATAATTGACGTGTGTTGAAATTTGATAGGATCGAATGTCAGTGCTGACTACCACAAAACGAAAAATATAACTAGAAACAATGCGGAAATGAGTTCATTCCAGCACTGTTTTTAGTGCTGGAATGAACTAATTACGATACTGAAATAGAGAAACAATATTTCCTTCATCTGGAGACAATATGTTACTACAGCCTCAGTTATAACACCAATCTGGGCAGAAACTCACCAGTGGTAAGAATATGTGATTTGTTCAACAAGTATTGTGATGGCTTGGACATATTTTCATTGAATTTAGTTTCATTCAAAAGATCACTCAAAGATATTTTTCGTTTGTAATTTAGTCATATGCATAAGACAGTTATTGATCTTGTAGTGTATAATTGATAGAGTTAGTTTTATTTACATTTTATTCCTATTCCGAAATATCGAGCACCATATGGGTATATTTTGTTTGTAATTGAAAGTATTAGAGGATGCTTATATGGGATTTTTTCCTGTTTGTGTCCCAAATTCTGAATAAATAAATAAATAAATAAATGTATAATCTACTTGTTTATCTATCAAGAGTAAGTGATATGTTGAAACAATTGAGATTTTTGAATGTTAGAAGAAGCAAATTTAATTTTTATTATTTTGAACGGACTGACACCAAAATAAATTATGTCTTCATCAAATGAATTCCTTTTGGCGCTCTAGTTCCTCGGAACAGAGTGCTTATCAATTTGCCCAAATGTCTGTAATTTTCGAATTTTTGGCTGAAAATGGTCTCAAACGATTTGGTTCGACTCACTGATCAAGAATCTGAGGTCGAAATCGATTCTGTCCGGCCGGCCGTAGGCACGATAACTCTCGAACGAAAGGAGTTAGAGGATTGAAATTTGCAAGGTGGGTTTGGAGCGTAAATATCTCTGACGAGTTCGTTAATGGACAGAATCCATTGCGCGGTTTCGGAGTTATGGCCGATTTTAGTAAAAACATTTTTTATGAATATTTCCGAAAACGATTACTCGATCTAACTGAAATTTAGCAGCAAATTGTAGAATCATGACCATTATACGCATGTGAAGTTTTGTATCGACCAGGTTACCGCAAAGTGTCAAAAAAAATTTCGAAAATTAAAAAAAAAATTCCACAATAACTCTCGAACGGAATGAGCTAGGCAGTTGAAATTTTCAGAGTAGGTTAGAGAGATGAATATCTCGGTTAATATCGTTATTGGGCAAAATAGGCCAGATGATTTCGGTGTAACGAAAAAAAAAATGGGTTTTGAGGACCAAATTTCAAATTCAATTTCTATTTAAGGTGCAGTTTCACCATAAAAATCCATTGATATCATTTTTATATATACATACATATGATTTTTCGAAATTTTAATAATGAATCGTACTTCTATGTTTTCACAGAATGCTATAATTATTCTATCTAAGCTTTATTATATGCTCTGTGTTCATACTCGTACATGTCGTCCTGTTCTATAAGAGAGAGCCAGAGTCATTTCAGCTGTTTTAATTTGATTTCTTCCATGGTGCAGTTCTCATTCTCAGATTGCTCATTTAATCTTGATAAATAAACTATTATTTGAATTGAATTTCCTTTATGATGCAGTTCTATCATAAGAGTACATTCATATAATTCCAACTCTGAGAAACCGATACTTTCGGAGATATAATGTGTCTGTTTGAACAAGAGCTCCAGAAAGCTCCTGTCCACAGGGCTTGAACCAATTTTTTATCACAAAAACGATACTAGTATCGATTCAGAAACTCACAAAAATATTTAAGACCATCTGGATGTCTTGTGTTTTCTTCTAGTATCTACATGTCTACAGCGTATATTGCAAATCGTTGGAATTATTGGTAGTCGCAACTGAATTGGAATTAGTTCGTTCATTTTTATTCCCTTACTGTCAAAACTAAACTAAACAAATCAGATATCCAAAAGTACTGGTTTCTCAGAGTTTGTGAATGATTTCAATGGATTCTTACGATAGAACTGCTCCATAAAAAATTAAATTCAAAACGTATGTCTACGACCCAACTCATATGTTGGATTCACGTACATCAGCAAATAATAATTAGCTGGGGGTTACACGGTTAATCTGGAATCAATCTGGGATAAATCTAATATCAATCCAGACCATCAGTCCAGTCTACGAGTATACAATCAGTTTCCCGTCAAACTTAGATCAATCCATGAGTGATGTCAGACTGAACTGATACCAGATTGACCGTGTAACGTTATAGAGCATTCTATGAAATCATAAAATTACGATTCCTTACTGAAATTTTTAAAAATCATTTCTCCGAAAGTATTAATTTGTTAGAGTTGAGAATGATATCAGTGGATTCTTATGATGAAACTGCACCCTGAAAAAAATTGAGTTCGAAATTTCTGAAAAAATCAATAACCTGGCTGATTTTGCCCAATAACGATCTTAACCTAGATATTAATCTCCAAAACTTACTCTGGAACTTTGAACTGTCTAGCTCATTCCGTTCGTGAGTTATCGTGTTAACGGACGGCCGGACAGAATTGATTTTGACCACGGATTCTGGATCAGTGTGTCGAACCAAAACGTTTAAGACCATTTTCAGCCGAAAATTTAGAATTTACAGGTATTTGGACAAATTGATAAGCACTATGTTCCGAGGAACAAGAGCGCCCAAATGGTTCTGTGTTTATCGGCAGTAGGCAGAATTGAAATTCATATTATTAGGGGTTGTGCAGATAAAACATGTACCCATCAAGAGGTTTGCGAATATTTCAATGAAAGAAATCCTAATGCTGAGGTTTAATTGAATGGCCGGCACGGTCTCCAGATCTGACTCCAGTAGACTTTTTCTTATGGGGATATATCAAAAGCAAATTCAACCTCAATCGACTAAACAATATCGAGGGGTTGAAACCGAGAATTTGGTATGAAATAAGAGCAACACAGCCTAAATTTCACCAACATTTTTGTTTGGGGTTTCAAGCTAGTTATTCTCGTTATTGTATTATGATATTCAGATATTGAAGATTAGTGATAGCTATATTTTAAATTCAAATAGCTCTGATGCTTAGTTAGGTACTCAATACTTGGTATATCTACGATTCATCAAAATATTTCACGATTAATTGTTCTCGAGTAATTTGAAAGTAATTGAAGTTGAAATAAATATTATTAATTAATTAGGACCATAAATTTACCAAATTCACAACATCCGGGTTAAATCCTCTGAGGCAATACGAAATTATTATAACCATTTATTTTTCAGCATGACTGATGTAGATTTGCCTTTATATTTCAGTTCTAGTAGAGTGAATTCGGAATAGAAAATAATAGATTAATCTCTGTGTACAATTTGCAGCGCAGTTGGTTTGGTATAAGAAGTTGTAGAAATATTTATTTTCTTTTCGCAACTGGTTCTAAACAACGCCATAATATTTGGACATTTAATTTTTCATATCTCCAGAGTAGTTGCGTGAAGTTTACCGGAATATCCAGATATTTAATTTACTCATATTATACTTTTATAAGAAAATTAACAAAACATCTTCTTTAGGGTGAAATTAGTAACAGTAAGTTTAAAATTTATTTCACTGAAAGTTTCAAGAATTCCAAACACTGGGACACCTCAAAAGTATTCCAATTTTCCAAATTAATCTCAAATACTACCATAAAAAAATTATTATAATAATATAAATTATACAGGGTGATTCCAAATTAGACGTGAACTTTGGAGGAGGTGTTAGTATGACTCATTTGCTGTTGTTTGATCCCTATTCATTGATAACTGAAAATCAACATATTCCGAGATATTTGAGTTCTGGTGATTTTTAAAAGATTTCTCACCTTGGTAATTTTTTTCTACGATGACCAAATTTGATAATAATTTTGAGTTATTTTTATCAGAAAAGGATATGCTATGTTTAAAAAAAGCATATCTATGCTGTATAAGATGTTGGAAAAAAATGAGTATGATGAAATGTGGTACCTACTTATTTGAATAAAAGCCTAATATCAATTTGCCTGCAACTTTTGAATTCCACAATTTATGCATGCCAAAATTATTTTAAAACCCGATCGAATTGAATCTAGTTGTTGAATATCGATATAAAGACGTGTGTAAAATTTTGTGAGGACCGCACCATTACAAAATTAAAAAAAAATTAAGACAAAATAGTATGTATCTCACAATATCTTGAGAACGGAAAGAGACAGCGACTTGCAATTCTTAGGATAGGTTGCTCATCCGAATGCGACATTTAAGTTCCTAAATTGGCATAATCGGCCGAATGGTTTGGGAGTTATACTCATCTGAATTTTTGTTGTTATTTTCTCTATAACTCGAAATATACCAATCTGACCCAATTAAGACTCGGTGATTACTTGAAGAATGCGAACTTACTAATTTTCGAGGAATTTCGTGAATATTGTATCCTGAAGTTACTTGAGACGTAAGTTTTTGCGCGTATGTTCTGGAGAACATACGCGTTATAGTTTTGCCCAAATGTGAAATTTAATTCTGTGGTGCCGTCCGTTGCCACGATAACTTGAGAACGGAAAGAGCTAGCGACTTGAAATTTTCAGGGTAGGTGGCGCATCCCAATACGACGGACAAGTTCGTTGATGGGTATAATCGGCCCAATGGTTTCCGAGTAATAATTTTGTTTTCAACCAAAATAAATCCGATCGAATTTAAACTTGGTGAATAGTTGTAGAATATAGACCTAAGCACGTTTATGAAATTTTGTGAGAATCGTATCGCTAGAAAATTATTAAAAAATTATTAAAAAATATTTTTGTTGTCACGATAACCTGAGAACGGAAATAGATAGCGGCTTGAAAATTTCAGGTTAGGTTGTGCATCTGAATGCGACATTTGAGTTTGTTTATGAGCATAATCGTCCAAACGGTTTTAGAGTAATAGCCATCTGAAAAATTCTGAAATTTGGATGTTTTTTGTTCCTCATTAACTCGAAGAATACAAAACCGATTGGAATCAAACATGGTTATTAGTTGTAGAATGCCAACGCGAAAATTTTTGCAGAATTTCGTGAGGATGGTATAACTAGAAAATTAAAAAAAAAATAATTAAAAATAATTGGAAAAAATTCTATATATCATAAACTATTCGTCCGGCATGGCTGAAATTTTGGGAGAGCCTGC
Source organism: Halyzia sedecimguttata (assembly GCA_937662695.2). Taxonomy (NCBI): domain Eukaryota; kingdom Metazoa; phylum Arthropoda; class Insecta; order Coleoptera; family Coccinellidae; genus Halyzia; species Halyzia sedecimguttata. The sequence goes on from OW569418.2 coordinate 59,230,032, forward strand.
AGAACCTAACTCTACTGCAGAATTCCAAGTTTGAACACGATCGGATCTATATTGTTGGAGAACCGAGCAGCCTTTTGTGAGTTCGGTAGGTGGATGCGAATCGTCGTATGATATGTTGTCTATGGTCGTATTTTTGCGAGAACCTTCAAAAATAAAATATGAATGTCATGATGACATATTATTATACATATATATTCATGGGAAAATCGTGTTATTTCATCACAAATCTATAGGAGATTAGATGATAGCCCTACATTAGTGGTCAGACCTGGTTTTGAAAGAGATCCTCCTTAGGAGGAGGCAACTAAATTTTGAAGGGATTTCTATGAACAAGAGTGAATATCTTTGAGGAATAGAGAGGCGATTCTTCTTCAAGAGATCCATGTGCCTTCAGAGGAGTATATTTGCGAGAGGGGACCTTTGAATTTTGCTGAAGGCTTCTGATCTTGTAAGGTGAGAGGCTCATTTGTGGATATTAAATCTCGTGATGGGTAGAGAGCAATTTTAGGCCAGTTTTTCTATCACTAATGAGAATATATCTTTATGTAATAACAAGTGATTTTTTGAGAGCTTTTGGATTTGATTTGAAAAAAACACATAAAATTCAGAAAAATGTATGGAATTCTTATTTGAGTCGATATAACGATCGATATAATTTAATATTTAAAGATTACTACTAGCGGCCCGGTACGTGCTTCGCTACGTATAAATTGAAATAATAAAATATTGGTTCAAGCACTGACGTGAAGTCAGGAGCTTTTGCGGGTATGTTATATTATCCATTCTCCTGTATTGCACACTCTTAATCAAATATACCATGGTGAATTCTATTGTCCGTTCTCCTGTATTGGACACTCTCTTAATCGAATTTATCATGGTAAATTCGATTAAGAGTGTCCAATACAGGAGAACGGACAAAATAATTCACCATGGTATATTTGATTAAGAGTGTCCAATACAGGAGAATGGACAATAGAACATACGTGCAAAAGCTCCTGACTTCACGTCAGTGATTGAACCAATTTTTTTCGTATTTAAATAGAATACATATGTCAGAATTTAAAATTCTGTGATCATTGACGATTCTCCCGTTACCTACTGAAGTCTGTCATTAAAATGGTATGAAATGTAGTCACATATTATAAAATCGTATAAAACGGTATATATCGATGATAAATTCGACTAAGAGTGTCCAATAATGGTGAGTGGACAATAGAACCTGCGCGTAAAAGCTACCTACATCAGGCTAGTGCTTGTTTTAATAAATTCGAATCATTTTGGAATGTATTTGTGGCACTTAATATTCCATGTCATTTTTGTGATAGCCTAACCGGCAAAACTGTACAACAATTTATTTTTCACATTTGACAATGTTGCCTATATTCCAATTTAAATTCCTAAAGCTTTAATCAGATCTCCCCAATGTCATGTCCAATTTTAGTCTAGCAAAACCATAAAAATAAAGCTCACTCTAGACATATAAAAAAGCGAATTAAACATAGAACATTAAAAAAGAAAAGATATTATAACAAAAACCCTTTTCAATTTATGAATCATGGGTTGGAAAATAACAATTTTCCCAACAAGGCAGATGGGTTAGCATATATATCATATTAATTTATGAAGGAATCTCCATTGCCTGAGGAAAAACGCTTCATTGATTTATCAATAATATATATTATACCTACGAAATTGCTTGATGTGATTTGAAATAGTTTCATTCGACTATGAAAGACTTTAACGTCATGATAACGTTAAGAACATTAATCAACGAATTTGTTCATTACCGAAGTGAATCTATTACTTTGAGTTTGAACATTATAACAACGATCAAGTTCTTCGAGACAACGTTTTTTTTAGTTCTCAGAACGACTTTTTCATCATGCTTACGAAACGAGCACCATGAACATAACGCACTATATTTAATTGTATAAACGAAATCAACCATAGATCAACGAATTTCTTGTACGAAAACAATCGCTTCCTAAACTAAAATTCCGTTATCTCGGCGAAAAGGCTGTCAATGTATGCCATTCATTGTTTTTACGAACGATATTTTTTTGAGTGTAAAGGAGAACCTGATTACCTATTCAGACATAATTATACTGACGTATAATTCACTTTAATCCTCGACAACCATATTGTAACTAATATCCCAACATTCACCAAAAAACTTCCTCTTCCATTCCTTCCTACCCCTGTCCGTTATTCCTTCAGCAGGCATAAGATGGAGATCGAAAGAGCTAACAACATCTTTTGACATCAATGACAGGGATAGTTGAGAAGCGTGATATGAGTGACAGGCAGTATGGCCGCTGGTGTTAGTTGATACTTGACGGGGATTACTAAGCAGTATCCAATTCACCATGTTGGAAAATCGGACAGAAGCACAGTAGGGTCTTTAGACGGGAATGACTTGCTGAAAATCGGGGATAGCCGCCAACTGGGTGGTATTTGTTCAGGGTTTTGAATACTTTATCAAGGATATTAATGATTTGATGGGAGCTTAACAAAAAAAATGGGTTCAAGCCCTGTGGACAGGAGCTTTCTGGCGCTCTAGTTCAAACAGACAAATTATATCTCCGAAAGTATTGGTTTCTCTGAGTTGGGAATTATATCAATGTATACATATGATAGAGCTGCATCATAAAGGAAATTCAATTCAAATAATAGTTTATTCATCAAGATTAAATGAGCAATCATGAGAATGAGAACTGCACCATGGAAGAAATCGAATTAAATCTGGCCAATTTTGTCCAATAACGAACTTAACCGAGATATTCATCTCCCTAACCTACTCTGAAAATTTCAACTACCTAGCTCATTCCGTTCGAGAGTTATTGTGGAAAAACTTTTTTTAAATTTTCAAAATTTTTTTTTACACTTTGCGGTAATCTGGTCAATACAAAACTTCACATGCGTATAAAGGTCATGATTCTACAATTTGATGCTAAATTTCAGATAGATCGAACGAACTTGTCCGAGATATTTACGCTCCAAAACCACCTTGCAATTTTCAATCCGCTAACTCCTTTCGTTCGAGAGTTATCGTGCCTACGGCCGGTCGGCCGGCCGGACAGAATCGATTTCGCACTCGGATTCTTGATCAGTGAGTCGAAATCATTTGAGACCATTTTCAGCCAAAAATTCCAAAATTACAGACACTAGGGCAAATTGATAAGCACTCTGTTCCGAGGAACTAGAGCGCCAAAAAAACAAGTTTCGTATGACAATTGCCCAAAACAGGTTTAAAGTACCTACAAATAGTAGGTATTCGATAAAACATGTATGAAAGAAGATGAGTAATGATATGAAAGAAGATGAGTAATAAATAAAAAATTACCTTGTAATCGATCAAAAATTTCCTGATCTACGTACACCAAATTTTCTCCTCTCTCGAACTACAGAATTATGCTTTCAATATTTACGTAATATTTAGACATTTTCGGGTGAGGTCCCCGTTGCATCGCTAAATAATACGAGTATTTCAACCCCAATATTTTTGAAGTTACAATATTCCCTTCTGTCAAGTTGACATTATGAGAATTCATACATAGGATAATTATATCAATCTGTGAAATACGATTTACATTGAAATTTTGAAAAATCGTATTTCCGAAAGTATTAGCTTGTTAGAGTTGAAAATGATATGAATGGATTCTTATGATAAAACTACTTATAAAAAAAAAATTTATTTGGAATTTGTTTTGTAAAAAAAAAAATTTTTTTTTAATACTCCAAAACCTTCTGTCCGATTTTGCCCAGTAACAAACTTAGCCGAGATATTCATCCCCCAAACCTACTCTGAAAATTTCAACTCTCTAGCTCATTCCGTTCGAGAGTTATCGTGCCTACGGCCGGACCGGCCGGACGGCCAGACAGAATGAATTTCCACCACGGATTCTTGATCAGTGAGTCGAACCAAATCGTTTAAGACCATTTTCATCGAAAAATTCGAAAATTGCAGACATTTGGGCAAATTGATAAGCACTCAGTTCCGAGGAACTAGAGCGCCAAAAAGATTTGAAAATATGGTAGTATCTTCGCGAATTCTAATTTATTCGTGGATAGTTATGAAGAGAATTATTATAAGTATCAATTGAAATTAAGAAACACTAGAGTATCGTTAACACAGTATGAAAAGATGGTTTGATTTGCAAACTTTATACCCATTTGAAATGTGGAAAAATGGTTCGTTTACTCGGAAATATTCTGGCAGACTGAAGATTTCGTGTTTTTGTTGATGAAAATAGCAGTAATTTAAGAAATTTGATTAATGGTCTCCCACAAGGTTCAGTTTTAGCATCTATTCCAAAAACTGATTCGCAATCCACTTGAATCGGAGAAAATATAGAGGTTTGTCGTTGAGTAGTAAATTTCATATTTAATTGAATAAATATTTCTACTTAAAACTAGTCTTCGCCTCACCAGAACATTCAGAGTTCCCTCTTTCTTGTCAGATCCATGATGATGACTACACAGTTATCCATCTTTAGGACATTCGACAGAGAATGAAATGAAACTGATAGGTAACCTAATGAGATCAATTTCATCCAGGATGACTCTTCAATCTATCTATCTTACAAATTCATTCAATCATCCGGTTTCGTCAACTACAATCCAAATACGCTACTGTCATATCGAAATTATCAAAGGACATATGATGATTGTGCTAAAATGAATAATGAACTAAAGAGATAGCCGACTGCTTCTGCCTAGCTGGTGCTGGTGGTTCTAGATATCCCATAACGATATTATATCTGTTGAATCATCTCAATGGAGCTAGAGTCAAGGTAAGGGTCTATCTCTGGTGTTTTGTACAATAGAACTTGGTGTTTTTATAACAGCACAGGTCATTCAAGTCGTTGTCGAGACATCTTTTTGAGGTTCTGAATATTATATTCGTTGGTTTATTGTATCTCTCAACCTTAAGATAATTAAAAGCTTATTAGATGATAATTATTAGCGTGAAATAAATATATGACACTGATCATGAAAATTCTTTGGAATGTTCTCACCTGGATAAAAACCTTCTGTAGGCTCCGATGATTTTCTTGTTCGGAAATATTTTGTGTTGGAAAACAAGGTTCCGCGTCTTGAATTTGTGGATACATACAAGACTGTTTTGTTACCAAAAATAACATCGACTTGTTGCATATTGAAAAATTTATGTGCAAATATTGGGGATGATGTTTCAGAAGATTTAGAAATGGATCATTTTAATTATGTAGTTTATGAAAGCAATAGGAAAGAACAACATAATGGAATCATCAAAAGAAATTACTGTTCGTTGATCATCAAGGTTAATATTACCTTTTACCTCCTTAAGTAGTGAGACATGTTCTTAAATACAGTATTTTCATAATATATTGTAGCAAAAAATGCTGAAATATTCATAATACGGAATGAATGTGTTAGTGGTAAGAACTATCAAATTATGAAAAGAGGATTGTATTTTATTAATATATTTTGAACTATTAAAATACTTTGCTCGTCAGCCTATACCTATTCAACTACCAGGAATAAATGGACAATCTGCTATGATTGTCTCCAATCTTGCTCTAGATATTTCGATGATACTTTCCTTAGGTATTTCGAGTTGTGAAAACTATGCACTGAGTGTAAGTTGCAACAACCCATTCCACGAGGTTAAATCATTGCAGATTGCTCATTTAATCTTGATAACTAAACTATTATTTGAATTTAATTTCTTTTGTGGTGCAGTTCTATTATAAGCATCCATTGATATCATTCCGAACTCAGAGAATCCAGTACTTGTCAAAAATTGAACAAGAGCGCCAAAGCTGCGGCCACAGGGCTTTCCCCTTTTTTTTCATATGAACGTTAATATTCTGTTTTATATGTTCAGTAACACCCAGAAATCCTTAACATTCTAAATTATGTCTTTTTTGACTACAAAATGTCAGATGTTTTGAACCCTAAACTAGTAGTGGCAACATTTAATTGAGGTAGCTACTGGAATCGTCTATTCGATCAGATCAGTATTTTTCTCGGGAAGACAATATTTCAGATAGCCATAATTCCGAAACAACTTGGCGGATTTTGCCCATTAAGGGACGTAACAGGAGCAATTGTTCTCAAAACCTACCCCGCAAATTTCACCTCTCCACCTTAATGCGTCTGAGAGTAATCGAGCAGACGGCCGGCCGCTCATAATGAAGTTTCACTCATGAATGAGGCGAAAGTAATCTTTTCGCAAAAAAATCGAAAATTACAGACATTCGCGCAAATTGAAAGGATTTCTGTTCAGGGTAACTAACGAGCCAAAAATGGAGGTCTCCATCTCAGAAAATAGGTCATCTCTAACCGACAACCCCCAAATTAACACATCACACTAGATTTCACATATACCGTCGAAATCAATCCTTACAAGCTAATAATAAATGACAAAAATCGTCCATCCATACCACTGAGTTATTGTACGCTGACGGCTGCCGAAGGGGGACGTGGGGGGCTGCAGGGGGGGGGCGCCGAAGTGCGAGGGCGATCCAGCGGGGCGGCGCGGAGAAAACAACCCGACTGCTGACGTTGATGGATTATATTCCGTACAAATGCCAAATTGTGAAAAGAACTGTAGACGAACGGTGGTGTTGTAGAGTGCATACCGTGCCGCACACCACGGTGTAAACGTTGCTCGCTCAATGTATGCGGCGGACGCAGAACCCTCAAACTTAGTCTGGGGTGGATCAATTATATCGGTGAATGAGGATCGCTGGAAACTCGGATGGAAATCCAAAGTTTGGAAAGCGATGCCGTGTCGATAGGATGGGATGATGGATCGGTTTTGGATTTGTGGGGGGGGGAGGGGGTGCTTTTACTGGAAATTTTAAGTCTTGGGGAGGATCGAAGCAGAGATGGAAATAGGAAGAACAATCGAAATTATACAGGGTCATTTTTTTGTAGGGACAATTAGCCTCATATGGAAAAGTAAAAATTGGTTCAAGCACTGACGTGAAGTCAGGAGCTTTTGCGCGTATGTCCTATTGTCCATTCTCCTGCATTGGACACTCTTAAACAAATATACCATGGTGAATTCTATTGTCCGTTCTCCTGTATTGGACACCCTCTTAATCGAATGGTAAATTCGATTAAGAGTAAATACTACTCAAGATTATCTTTCCAACGATGTATCACATTATGTATTTTATATTTGATATGAGAGAGAAAACGTCAATCGAAATTTCAATTTGAAAGAATTGCAGTAGGCTACGATATTTTGTTTAACCTTGATTTTGACTCATAATCCGTGTGTGCCGATCCATCTATTCAAATAGACCGATAAGGTGGCCTGCAAGATCTGCAGATTTAACAACGCTAGATTTCATTCTTTGGGGATATTTGAAAGATCGTGTGTACCAGACTCATTATATTGATTTGGAATATCTAAAAAACAAAATAAGGAATGCATATAGAGCCCTTAATGCTGAGGTGTTGAGAAGTATTACTGTGTGTGAACTAGTCCGCACCGAGCTGAAATGTGTGTAGAGGAGATGGACAACATTTCGAACATATGCTTTAGTTATTATAGATATTTTCTGGCTCCTTTTTTGGAAGTTTTTGGTTCTTTTACTATTCATTCTTTGTTTAACGTTCAGTAAAATGCATAGTTGATTTCAACTTGAGGAAGGTACTTTTCATTGATCTCGATTATTGATGTCAAAATCTAGACTACACAGAATATCGTAGCCTACTGCAATTCTTTGAATTTGAAATTTCAAATGTAAGTGTGATACATCGTTAGAAAGGTATCTTTGAGTAGAATTAAGAAATATATAGGATGCTATTCAAGATAAAAAAAGTCAGAGTTACTTCTGGTCAAACCCAAAGTGACTTTCAATTTTTGTCTTTCTCAGTTAAAGGTTCCTAGAACGAATTGAAAATCATAAAATTTTCAAATTTTTATCCTTTGAATTCGCTGAGATAATCCATTGGAACATGTATACTGGGACACCCGGTGTATATTCTTTTGATTGATAGTTTTAGATGTGTTAGTAGAGGTTAGAGAAACGGGGTACCATAAAATTCGACGCATGATACAAGAGCTTAGGGAAAAACCTCAGCAAGAAACCCTGTCTCCGCGTGGGTGTTGTGATTTGTAAAAATGGGTTCAAACCCTGTGGACAGGAGCTTTCTGGTGCTCTAGTTCAAACAGACAAATTATATCTCCGAAAGTATTGGTTTCTCAGAGTTGGGAATTATATCAATGTATTCTTATGATAAAACTGCATCATAAAGGAAATTCAATTCAAATAATAGTTTATTTATCAAGATTGAATGAGCAATCTGAGAATGAGGACTGCACCATGGAAGAAATCAAATTAAAATAGCTGAACTGAATTTGACTCTCTCTTACAGAACAGGGTGAAATGTATGAGATGATATAATAAAGCTTAAATAGAATAATTATAGCATTCTGTGAAAACATAGAAGTACGATTCATTATTGAAATTTAGAAAAATCATATCTCCGAAAGTATTGGCTTGTTGGAGTTGAAAATGATATCGATGGATTTTAATGGCAAAACTACATCTTAAGTAAAAATTGAATTTGAAATTTGTTGCTTAAAAAAAAATTTTTTTTTCGTTACTCTGAAACCATCTGGCCTATTTTGCCCAATAACGAACTTAACCGAGATATTCATCTCCCTAACCTACTATGAAAATTTCAACTGCCTAGCTCCATCCGTTCGAGAGTTATTGTAGAAAAAACTTTTTAAAATTTTGAAATTTTTTTATTGACACTTTGCGGTAACCTGGTCAATACAAAACTTCACAAGCGTATAAAAGTCATGATTCTACAATTTGATGCTAAATTTCAGATAGATCGAGTGATTGGTTTCGGAAATATTCATAAAAAATGTGTTTTACTAAAATTGGCCATTACTACGAAACCGCTTGATGGATTTCGCCCATTAACGAACTTGTCTGAGATATTTACGCACCAAACCCACCTTGCAAATTTCAATCCTCTAACTCCTTTCGTTCGAGAGTTATCGTGCCTACGGCCGGCCGGACAGAATCGATTTCGACCTCGGATTCTTAATCAGTGAGTCGAACCAAATCGTTTGATACCATTTGGACAAATTGATAAGCACTCAGTTCCGAGGAACTAGAGCGCCAAAAATTGAATTTGTTTACAGAAGTAGCTGAAATTTGAAATATTGATGGGCATTTCTTTCTTCAATATGAATTCCTTGGTCACAAAAACGAAGAGGTTTTTCCAAGGTACCGAAAACTCAACCTGAAAAATGAATAGACAAGAGGAGAAAAACGAACAAATTAAAAATAATGATGTAAGAACGTGATGTCTGTTATTCGTATCCAGTTTCACCGAAAATATCACCGCTGAAGCAGAGAATGTGGCAGAATATCCAAAATATTCCATAGAACATTCCCGCAAAAATTGTTATGTTACTATTGGAAATCCTGATGCAACAAACAAGAAATTGAATTCAAAACTGTTGTTACTTGATGTACTCGTATGTCGCCATCTCATGAGGAATAAATTCCCTAAACAAACTGAGGTATTAGTTCAGTCAATCTGGCATTTCGACGGTACAGAAAATAACCAGTGGCTGAATCTTTGTTAATAGTTGGAGAATGATGTTAGAAAAGGGTTTATTGGGTCGGCCACGTTGGACCGTGATGCGTGTTTTGAAAAACTCAAAAAAATTTTGAAATGCATTTATCTCGTGATCTATGCATTTCACAGAAAAACTTATTCAAGAAAAAATGTAGAGGACATCGATATCTACAATTAATCTCATTGGTGCTATGCCGTACAACAAAAAATGCACGCAGTAGGTGGCGCTAAAGTTCCAAAATAAGAGTTTTTCCACTTTTTTGCTATTAAATTTTCTTTTTTCAACTATATTGTAAATGTAAAAGTTGTTCCTTTTAATATTACGAACAACTTTTATTTGAACATACAACTTACCGTTTTGAAGCTACAGCTTGCTGAAGTTTGAAAATTCCATTACAACGATTTCACAAAGTATGAGGACAGCTGTGGTGCATATAACTGACGTATCTTTATTGTTTTGATCAAGATGTAATAATTTATATTGTTTGTAACATTGTTTGTAATATAGAAAATTTAATAGCGAAACAGTGGAAAAACTCTTATTTTGGAACTTTAGCGCCACCTACTGCGTGCATTTTTTATTGAACGGCATAGCACCAATGAGATTAATTGTAGATATCGATGTCCTCTACATTTTTTCTTGAATAAATTTTTCTGTGAAATGCATAGATCACGAGATAAATGCATTTCAAATTTTTTTTGAGTTTTTCAAAACACGCATCACGGTCCAACGTGGCCGACCCAATAAACCCTTTTCTAACATCATTCTCCAACTATTAACAAAGATTCAGCCACTGGTTATTTTCTGTATCGGAACGATTTAATTTTTGCCAGATTGACTGAACTATATTGCGCTAATTTCGTCACGAAATCGGTATCCGCACCCTCGTAGTCCTCAAGTTCTGCGGAATCGATCCCGCTTGTCTAGTACGTGTCTTCGTGTTGCCGGTCTCGTTCGAAACTACGTAATCGTCATTTCTGCAGAACGTCGTTAATCATCCAGTCGGCCCCAGCTGTCAATCATGGGATGTTGCGATCGGGGCCGGGACTCCGTCCGGTACATTTAACAATGCCGTGGGGCCCGACCCGAGGACTAATAGATTCCCAACGACGGGAATTTTAAGGCGGTGGAACACCACTTGCTTGCAGATCGACGTCTGTACGTCTACGGTGTTTCCCGGGCTTCGGGAAAGGTGGGTGGGTTTCTCAGGTGGACATTCTACATAAATGTTCGATTTGGTTTGTAATTTTTACGTATAATATAAATTTTAAATCATGCAGCGGAAAATTTGTTTTGACGTAACCGAAAGGGTATAGCCGGATAAATATGGGAAATCTGCCCCCATGGCTTTTTGGCGCTCTAGTTCCTCGGAACTGAGTGCTTATCAATTTGCCCAAATGTCTGTAATTTTCGAATATTTCGATGAAAATGGTCTTAAACGATTTGGTTCGACTCACTGATCAAGAATCCGTGGTCGAAATTCATTCTGTCCGGCCGGTCCGGCCAGCCGGCCGTTCGGCCGTAGGCACGATAACTCTCGAACGGAATGAGCTAGAGAGTTGAAATTTTCAGAGTATGTTTGGGGGATAAATATCTCGGCTAAGTTCGTAATTGGGCAAAATCGGACAGATGGTTTCAGAGTAACAAAAAAAAATTTTTTTTTTACGAAACAAATTCCAAATTAAATTTTTTCTAATAAGAAGTTTTATCATAAGAATCCATTCATATCATTTTTAACTCTAACAAGCTAATACTTTCGGAGATATGATTCTTCAAAATTTCAATGTAAATCGTATTTCACACATTGATATAATTATTCTATGTATGAATTGTCATAATGTCACCTTGACAGAAGGGAATATTGTAACTTCAAAAATATTGGGGTTGAAATACTCGTATTTTAGCGATGCAACGGGGACCTCACCCGAAAATGTTTGAAAATATTACGTAAATATTGAAAGCATAATTCTGTAGTTCGAGAGAGGAGAAAATTTGGTGAACGTAGATCAGGAAATTTTTGATCGATTACAAGGTATTTTATTTATTACTCATCTTCTTTCATATTATTACTCATCTTCTTTCATACATGTTTTATGGAATACCTACTATTTGTAGGTACTTTAAACCTGTTTTGGGCAATTGTCATTCGAAACTTGTTTTTTTGGCGCTCTAGTTCCTCGGAACAGAGTGCTTATCAATTTGCCCAAGTGTCTGTAATTTTGGAATTTTTGGCTGAAAATGGTCTCAAACGATTTGGTTCGACTCACTACTGATCAAGAATCCGAGTGCAAAATCGATTCTGTCCAGCCGGCCGACCGGCCGTAGGCACGATAACTCTCGAACGAAAGGAGTTAGCGGATTGAAAATTGCAAGGTGGTTTTGGAGCGTAAATATCTCGGACAAGTTCGTTCGATCTATTTGAAATTTAGCATCAAATTGTAGAATCATGACCTTTATACGCATGTAAAGTTTTGTATTGACCAGATTACCGCAAAGTGTAAAAAAAAAATTTTGAAAATTTAAAAAAAGTTTTTCCACAATAACTCTCGAACGGAATGAGCTAGGTAGTTGAAATTTTCAGAGTAGGTTAGGGAGATGAATATCTCGGTTAAGTTCGTTATTGGGCAAAATTGGCCAGATTTAATTCGAAATCTTCCATGGTGCAGTTCTCATTCTCATGATTGCTCATTTAATCTTGATAAATAAACTATTATTTGAATTGAATTTCCTTTATGATGCAGCTCTATCATATGTATACATTGATATGATTCCCAACTCAGAGAAACCAATACTTTCGGAGATATAATTTGTCTGTTTGAACTAGAGCGCCAGAAAGCTCCTGTCCACAGGGCTTGAACCCATTTTTCATTATTACTCTTCTTTGATACATGTTTTATGAAAAATCTACTATTTGTAGGTACTTTAAACCTGTTTTGGGCAATTGTCATACGAAACTTGTTGGCGCTCTAGTTCCTCGGAACTGAGTGCTTATCAATTTGCCCAAATGTCTGTAATTTTCGAATTTTTCGATGGAAATTGTCTTAAACGATTTGGTTCGACTCACTGATCAAGAATCCGAGGTCGAAATCGATTCTGTCCGGCCGACCGGCGGGCCGGCCGTAGGCAAGATAACTCTCGAACGAAAGGAGTTAGCGGATTGAAATTTGCAAGGTGGCTTTGGAGTGTAAATATCTCGGACGAGCTCGTTAATGGGAGAAATCCATCAAGCGGTTTCGGAGTTATGGCCGATTTTAGTAAAAATATGTTTTATGAATATTTCCGAAACCGATCACTCGATCTATCTAAAATTTAGCATCAAATTGTAGAATCATGACCTTTATACGCATGTGAAGTTTTGTATTGACCAGATTACCGCAAAGTGTCAAAAAAAAATTTGAAAGTTTAAAAAAAGTTTTTCTACAATAACTCTCGAACGGAATGAGCTAGGTAGTTGAAATTTTCAGAGTAGGTTGGGGAGGTGAATATCTCGGTTAAGTTCGTTATTGGGCAAAATTGGCCAGATTTAATTCGATTTCTTCCATGGTGCAGTTCTCATTCTCAGATTGCTCATTTAATCTTGATAAATAAACTATTATTTGAATTGAATTTCCTTTATGATGCTTTATGATGATCATAAGAATACATTGATATAATTCCGAACTCTGAGAAACCAATACTTTCGGAGATATAATTTGTCTATTTGAACTAGAGCGTCAGAAAGCTCCTGTCCATAGGGCTTGAACCCATTTTTTGACTAACACTCAGGGGTTCGATTTGGCATCGAATAAAAATAAGTCACATCAATTTTTAGCCCTTCAACTCAAACGGCTTACAAGATTTTCAAAAAAACCTGTTTTTTAGATTTTAATTTTATTTTTATAGTAAAATTCGGAATTAATCAATAGTGATTTTTTTTTCTTATTCTTAGGAGTCTAAAATATAACGAGAACATACGATCATGGTTCCTTAACGAAAAGCCGATTTTTAACGAAGGAAAGAAAATTAAAATCTTTTTTTTTCAGCCTTTTTGAAATATGTCAATCACCAAAACTCGTCAGAACATGTCTTTTATGCTCAGGAATTTTTTTGGATTTTTTGAAGTGGTGGAACAATTTCAAAAAAATTAAAAACTCATTTTTTTCCCTAAAATCCTGCGTTTTAACACACTTTTATTTTTTTTGTTTGAAAAAACAAGTAAAAATTTTTTCTTTACTCATAATTCACACAATTATATTAGCGTCGTAATAAATGAAGACAGTGATGAAGACTAATCTAGTAATTGTTTCGATTATAATTTTTATTTTTGTTGCCTATTGTATAAAAAAATATAAAAATCGTCTGCAAGTGTCTTTTGAATCATTAATAGCCCTTTCACTTACTTTAGATTCCAAAGATATCCAAGATATATTTTTGATAAAAAAAAATTCCTACTTATTTTTTCAAATAAAAAAAATAAAGGTGTGTTAGAACGCAGGATTTTAGGAAAAAAATTAGTTTTTAATTTCTTTTACATTGTTCCACCACTTCAAAAAATCCAAAGAAATTCCTGAGTCTAGAGGAGCATAAAAGAGATGTCCTGACGAGTTTTGGTGATTGACATATTTCAAAAAGGCTAAAAAAAAGATTTTAATTTTCTTTCCTTCGTTAAAAATCGGCTTTTCGCTAAGGAACCATGATCGTATGTTTTTCTTATATTTTAGGCTCCTAAGAATAAGAAAAAAAATCACCATTGATCAATTCCGAATTTTACTATAAAAATAAAATTAAAATCTAAAAAACAGGTTTTTTTGAAAATCTCGAAAGCCGTTTGAGTTGAAGGGCTAAAAATTGAGGTGAATTATTTTTATTCGATACCAAATCGAATCCCCGAGTGTGAGTCAAAAAAGCCATGGCGGCAGATTTCCCATATTTATCCGGCTATGCCCTTTACATCATTTACGTATTGAAATAAGGGAAACTGGGGATGTTTGATCAAATATCAATTCAGAAGCTTGTATTTTTGGCGCTCTTGTTCCTCGGAACAAAGTGCTTGTCAATTTGCCCAAATGTCTGTAATTTTCAATTTTTTTCATGAAAATGGTCTTAAACGATTTAGTTCGACTCACTGATGATGTTTGAATTTAATTTCTGTTATGATGGAGTTCTATCATAACAATCCGTTGATATAATTCCCAACTCTTACTAATACTTTCGGAGTTATGATTTGTCAAAGTTTGAACAAGAGCGCCAAAGCTCCTGTCCCCAGGGCTTCCCCATTTTTTTCCTATTAACAACTGCAAAGAAAAATCGAAAAACTTCATATAAATTATGATATGATGTAGGTGCGCCTAGTAGGGCCTTTCGAACTGGGACATCCGAAAAAAAAATATGGAAGAAACTTTAATTACGATTTTGTGTTGTTATTGCATTCTCTGAGACCTGAACTAGCATCAGAACCATCTAAAAACGCAGTTGAATAAAAAACTTTTGTCCCAAATGAGAACATTAAACCAAAGACCCAATAGAAAATCGAACAATATACCCGATTTTAACATGTCCGGAGTTTTATAGAATGTATTTCCTAGAAGTTGTTTAATTTTCGTGGAAGTTTTGAAGCCAGTTTTATATAAACCTTTTTAAAAATATTCTTGTTTTTGTTATGGAAAACTTTTACCGTTTTTTTTTTCGTTAGCCTAATATTACTGCATTTTTCGAGTTATTGAGGAAATAACTACCAAATTTCAGATGGGAATAACAACAAAACCGTTTAGCCGATTATGCTTATTAACAAACTCAAATGTCGTATTCAGATGCAAAACCTAGGTACCCTAAAAATTGCAAGTCGCTATTTCTTTCCGTTCTCAGGTTATCGTGCCATTCATAATATTTTTTTATAATTTTTTTTTAATTTTCTAGTTCTCCGATTCTTACAAAATTTCACAAACGTCTTTGTGTTAATATTATACAACTATGTACCAACCAATTTTCAATTCGATCGGATCTGTATTCGTTGATCATAAAATTATTACTCGGAAACCGTTGGGCCAATTATATCCATTAACGAACTTGTCCGTCGTATCTGGACGCGCCACCTAAGTACTTTGAAAATTTTAAGTTGCTGTCTTTTTCCAATTTCAAGTTATCGTTGCAACCGCCAGCCGGACGGCCAGACAGAATCAAATTTGGCCTCGAATTCTTCATCAGTAAGCTGAACCTAATAGTTTGAGACCATTTTGAGCAAAAAATCGAAAGTTACAGACATTTGGTCAAAATGATGGCACACTGTTCCCCAGAACATGCGCGCAAAATATAGGCATTTTCCCATCTCACATCGAATCAATAGGAAATGATGAAACGATTCTTGCAAAATACACTCGACTTCTCAAAGTATTTAGTCACTGAAATCCAGAGATCCATACTAAGGCCACATCCAAAGAATTACATTAATTTTTATCCGGAGCATCAATGAAACCAACCCAGCATTTAGATGCACATTAAAAAAAACACATCGCACAATAATACATCACAAAAGCGAGTGAGACCGGTGTTGGTGTGAGTTATGAATATATGCGTACCAGTTGCTGTATATGATTAGGGCAACATCATTAATAATGCTTTGGTCAAGAAAATTATATATTTTATCCACAAGCTGTCATGAAGTCATTAGTCTTCATCTGTCTGATAATCCATTTGGATATGGGGAATTTTTTTTAGCACCCGTTGTTGTGTAAATGTTGGTCAGGGATGTGTTTACCCAGAAAAATCAATTCTGGTTTGCGAAGTGACATTAGTCATTACATATGAATGAAAACCAATAACTTGGTCACTATGGCTTATGTACCAAAAGTAAATTATTTTTTGCATTAGTGCAAGGTAGTGCGATAGTGTGTTAAAAACTATTTATATTCCCCTCAAGATATAATTGAAACAGCAATTGAATTAATTAAGAAACTTGAAGCTAATGGTACAATAGACAAACAGCTTTAATTAATGCAAAGCTCGTTGAGTTGTAGAAAACAAAAAATATGCATTATAGTAAACACCGAAATTTACATTTCGTTTCGGAAGAAAGAGTGGTCAATATTGGCGTTCCACAAGGTGGCAATTTGGGTCGCCTTTTGTTTATTGTCTACATAACTGATCATCCACATCCACATAATATTGACTCACTGAAAAATTATTTACGATTTAATCTAATTTATTTAATATTGTGACGCGTTTCGTCGACACAGTGACTTCATCAGACCACATCATACTAAATTCTTATCAAGTAAAGAAACGCGTCACAATATTGAATAAATCAATGTAAATCGTATATAATTTTTCATTGAGTTAATATGGAGTTGCATCAAGTAAAAGCCACAAGCATTACATTTTTCATATAATATTGATCAGTTATACTGAATAATTATACGATACTAATATAATAAAATCCTAAATGATATCAGATTTGATTGATGACTCAAATAGAGCTTACATAGATGTAAATAACTGGTGTTCTATTAATGGTTTAAAGTAAAAGAAATTGAGGTACCAAAGTCGATCTCAATAGATGGTACTCAGATTGATCTACCAAGCTCCTACCGTATAAATTGATAATGATTTGATGTGCACAAGTCATATTGATTACCTGAATAAAAGTGGGACAGTCCTGTGGACAGGAGCTTTGGCGCTCTTGTTCAAACTTTGACATATAATATCTCCGAAAATATTGGTTTCTCAGAGTTGGGAATGATATCAATGGATTGTTATAATGGAACTTCATCATAAAAGAAATTCAATTCAACAAGAATTCCAAAAACTATTAATCCTAAACCATCAGACCGAATCTACCCCACAACAAACTTATCCGAGAGATTCATTTCTCGAATCTATTATGAAAATGATATTATATCAGTTGAAACTTAGCCAATATTTCAGTTTTGTTTACTTGAGATATTCTGAACCAAATTTTATTTACTTATCAAAGTATATATTTCCATCATAACCATCATCATTTATGGATTATCCAAGAGCTATCTACGATAGCTGAGGTTATTTCATTGGTCATTTTGCATTCAATCATACTTTGTTTGACATGTCTCTTATGTGTAGATGAGATGACAATGATGACATGACGTTAATTTTCAATTCAGAGTTCTGTGAAGTCATAGAGTTACGGTATCTCCGAAAGCATCAATTTGTTATAGTTGGAAATGATATCAATGGATTCTTATGATGAAATTGTATATTAAAATAAATTGAATTCGAATCTTGTAATGTAAAAAAATTTTATTTTCGTTATTCCGAAACTCTCCGTCAGATTTTGCCCAATAATGAACTTATCCGAGATATTTATCTCCCAAATTACTCTGAAAATTTCAAGTGCCTAGCTCATTCCGTTCGAGAGTTATCGTGTCTACGGCCGGACCGGTCGGACAGAATCGATTTTGACCAGGGATTCTTGATCAGTGAGTCGAACCAAATCGTTTAAGACGATTTTCATCCAAAAATTCGACAATTACAGACATTTGGGCAAATTGATAAGCAGTCTGTTCTGAGGAACAAGAGATTGAATCTTTATTCAATATGAAATAATACAAGCAGGTTTGCAGGGGTGTTATCAAGGCTAATAATATACTTTCATTTAACGGGCACGTTACTTGTTAGTACCTACCTTGGTGTTGGTAAAGTAATTTAAATATTATTTTATATATTATATTCATAGACAATTAATTTATTTTCCTTTTCCTAAACTTAATTACACGTTATTCGGACATTATCAAATCCATAACCTAAAAATTGTATTTGCTTTTTAAACTTCAAATGTCAGTACCGTAGCTGTCAGTATACCATGTTAAATAATATAAATATGAGTTATTACTTGTTAATTGACATATTAATTGATTTTCATGTCATCACAACGGTAATTAATGATTTTCGGGGAAATTTGCACAGAAATTTGACGAGAACCAAAAAAAAATTAAATTTGAAATTTAATTTTCATTTTCAATATTCCATTGTTTTTCAAAATCCTATAACAATTTCATTTTTACAATAAAATATAATAACAATATATTGAAAAAACTACATAACGTTTGGTTGTAGAAAAAATAATGATGTTGGCAAAATCACCAAATTTTTTTATCATAACAGAATAACGGATTTTTAATAACTATAAATTTCAGTTAAATGTGTTGATCATCGATTGAATGATTTATCTAAAGGTCCTGACGTCACGTAATTTTTATTTCATTAAGTTTGCAAATGCCATGCCAAATAAACTTCTCGACATTAAAAATTGTTTTCATGCCAGTCCTCTTAAGGGTTTTTAGTAATAAATTAATTTGTTTTCCGAATTATATGAATCACCTCATAAATGAATTATATATTTCACAGGATTACATACATAAATTTCCACATAATACACCCTGTATATATACTAATAATATATTTCCGAAAGATTTTTAGAAAATATCCTACACGACTCAACCCCAACAACAAAAATTACCATGAAATTCCTTACCCTCGACAATCCAACCTACAATTACAAAAATACAATCAAACTGCCATAAAATTTCACGCGTACAGAGCGTCTCATTTCGACCACTCCATCCGTATATTCATCGAACGGAACAGTCCACATGGCCAGAAACCTCCCCTTCTGCATGCCCAGATCAGCAACAATAGAGATGCGTGCCTGTATCGGGCATAATGAGATTCGGCATTTCGATAACAGCACAAACCAATCGCTATCGGTTCCGAATGTCCATTGTTGTTTCCATTCTGCATTTTCTGAATGAAGTCGATAGTGCTGCAGAGGGGTGGATGGGATTTCGTACAATATTGACGTATTTTGCGTTAATGAAAATTCATGGGTGTGTGAAATTGAGAGATATTTATAATAATATGTATAATTGACGGCAATACGGAGAATCGTCAACAGGTTGACATAAATAACCTAGAGGTGGTAACTTACTAAAGTGTTTATCGATTTGCACAAAGAGAAATGTGAATTTCATTTCCCTCTATGGCCTACCCCAACAACGCTTTTACAATTCCAATTTGCTAACGGAAACCATATAATTTTTTAAGGGGTTAATGCAACTTTCGGAATATTAATGTCTCAATATAATGAAGATTGTTTCCATATATTCGCTCAAATAATCAATCAAATATTCGTACATCGGCTATACGCCAAACGTCCAAGGTTGTTCCTCTAAACTTCTAAAGTTAAATTCATGTAACCTAAGAACCAATATCAACCTGATCATAAATGTCGGATTCTTTCATTTCGAGAAATTGTGAAATGATATTTATTTCTTTTTAAATCACTCACTTTTTGGCACTCTAGTTCCTCGGAACTGAGTGCTTATCAATTTGCCAAATGTCTGTAATTTTCGAATTTTTGGCTGAAAATGGTCTCAAACGATTTGGTTCGACTAACTGATCAAGAATCCGAGGTCGAAATCGATTCTGTCCGGCCGGTCCGGCCGGCCAACCGTAGGCACGATAACTCTCGAACGAAAAGAGTTAGATGATTGAAATTTGCAAGGTGGGTTTGGAGCGTAAATATCTCGGACAAGTTCGTTAATGGGCGTAATCCATCAAGCGGTTTCGGAGTTATGGCCGATTTTAGTAAAACACATTTTTTATGAATATTTCCGAAACCGATCACTCGATCTATCTGAAATTTAGCATCAAATTGTAGAATCATGACCTTTATAGGCACGTGAAGTTTTGTATTGACCAGGTTACCGCAAAGTGTAAAAAAATGTTCAAAATTTAAAAAAAAAATTTCTACAATAACTCTCGAACGGAATGAGCTAGGCAGTTGAAATTTTCAGAGTAGGTTAGGGAGATGAATATCTCGGTTAAGTTCGTTATTGGGGAAAATAGGCCTGATGGTTTCGGAGTAACGAAAAAAAAATTTTTTTTATGCAACAAATTTCAAATTCAATTTCAATTTAAGATGCAGTTTCACCATTAAAATCCATCGATATCATTTTCAACTCCAACAAGCTAATACTTTCGGAGATATGATTTTTCTAAATTTCAATAATGAATCGTACTTCTATGTTTTCAAAGAATGCTATAATTATTCTATCTTAGCTTTATTATATGATCTGTGTTCATACTCGTACATTTCATCCTGTTCTATAAGAGAGAGTCAAATTCAGTTCAGCTATTTTAATTTGATTTCTTCCATGGTGCAGTTCTCATATTCTCAGATTGCTCATTTAATCTTGATAAATAAACTATTATTTGAACTGAATTTCCTTTACGATGCAGTTCTATCACAAGAATACATTGATATAATTCCCAACTCTGAGAAATCAATACTTGCGGATATATAATTTGTCTGTTTGAACTAGAGCGCCAGAAAGCTCCTGTCCACACGGCTTGAAACCATTTTTTAATATACCGTAATATACCTGTGAATACATAGAACTTACAATGTATTATTGAAACTTTGAAACATCGTATCTCAGAAAGTATCAGCTTGTTAGAGTTGAAAATGATAACAGTGGATTCTTATGATGAAACTGCATCTTAGGAAAATTTGAATTCAAAAGTTGTATTGTAAAAAAACATTTTTTGTTTCGTTACTCTGAAACTTTCAGACCGATTTTGCCCAATAACGAACTTAACTGAGATATTTATCCCTCAAACCTACTCTGAAAATTTTAACTGTCTAGCTCATTCCGTTCGAGAGTTATCGTGTTAACGGCTGGACGGACAGCCGGCCGGCCGGACAGAATCGATTCCGACAACGGATTCTTGATCAGTGAGTCGAACCAAATCGTTTAAGACCATTTTCAGCCAAAAATTCGAAAATTACAAACATTTGGGCAAATTGATAAGCACTCTGTTCCGAGAGACAAGACCGCCAAAAAATTAAATTGAGGGAGAGTTTTGAAACTTTTTTGTGAATTTTTTGAAAAAATAAATTTCAAGACATGGGAAAGTCTTGTTGATTATAAGTATGTTTGCAAGAATTGAACCACTCAATATTCCATGAATTTATAATAGTTACCTAGTATTTCTGAAGTAGCATCTACCCGAGTCATAAAACTAATTCGAGTCAATCTTTACGACGTCAATATCTCAAATTCGCCTACAACTCAAATGACCGATATTTTGAAAAACAATTTAGAAGTCAACACGGTTTCCCTAAATATTTACAGTTGGGGTGAGTTGGTCGCAATAAATACGACTATAAAAAGCTGGATGGTTCTCGGAAGATGACGGTGCCCTACTTTTTTGTGCATTCACTCCAGTTACCTGCCTGTGCAGAACGAATTTCTGACAACAAAAGTGACTTTGTTCAAGACGAAATCCAGTTCTTTCGATTTGTACGGATTTTACAATTCCCTTCAGGATCTGTATGGGACGTGACGATAAATTTGTTGAACAACTCAGGGAAAGTAAAACTTGAAGTCTTTACCCAAAAAAAATTGAACTTTCACTGAACAAATTGAGATGTCTCTACAATTGAAAAAAACTTCTAAGGGGTTGGAATAAATTGAAAGTATATGAATCTGGACTGAAATGTATTTATTTGTTAGTTTATTGTATAAGTAAATAATTAACGAAAATATTGAGTAAAGATTATGGTGCTAAATGAATTTTAATTGCTGTGTGAGAACAACGAATAGATGGACCATAAAATTTAAAATTATATCATGAAGGAAAATTCCATTAAATTCGGCTCTAAAACATTTCATGCAATTATCATTTTCGTTCTTCCCTTTAATTCATTGAAAAATTTAATGATAATTCGAGTCATTTCTTTTCACTTTTGTTTTAAAGGATTTTATGGCGTAATTACTCCCTTATTTTTCAAATTACCAGTAAATTTCAATAGTGAAAATTCAATAGCGTGATAAGTTTCAGCGATTATACAGCACATTTCAGAAATCTCTGAAGATATGCTTAATAGATATTGAAAATTTATTTTGAATTTTTTGTTGATTCTAGGGATATGATTTTTATAATAATAATAATAATAATAATAATAATAAAATTTTTTATTCCTTCAATATCAGGCCATATACATGCAAATACACAACATTAAATTTGAAAAGAAGGAAAAGGCGAGATTCAGTGCACTCAATAAGTGCACTGTTCTAATGCTCTTATAAATTTACACATAAACTAGAGATAATCTAAATTACGAATGGATAGTTCTACTTTTCCCAAAAAAACCGGCGTAATTTGATATGGAAGGTACCCTCTCATTTTCAAGTTCTCGAGTTCTTTATTTCAAATTTGATTGTGTTTACAGACGGTTAGATAGAAATAATTGAATTTAACTACGGATCATTCACCAATAGGTCAAATGGATTCTTATGAACAAAATTACAGCCTGGTGCAGCGCGCAAAAACGCAAAAAAAAGTGGTAGATCTCAACTTGGTCAGATATATTTAGTTGGAAATATTGGGAAAATATTATTTTATTTTCTGGAAGCCAAGTAGGCTTGGGCTAATTCAATATCTGGATGGGAGAACGCTGTAGCTATGAATTTGAGCATGGCAAAGAAGACTGACTTCAAGTCAGTGATTTTGCTAGTTTTTTAATGCAACGCCTACTAACATTTTTTCCCATGGACAAACTAATAAATCACCACAATTCTTTTCTTCTATCAATACCTTATATTGCTTAACGTAATTGAATTTATCTTTGTTTCTACAATTTTATTTTTTAAATTTGTGCGGATGTTCAAGGAAACAGAGTGATATATTTTGCCGAAATGTCTGTTTGTTAGAATTTTGTTGTTTGCAATATATTCAAAAATACAGATCAGTTCCGATTGAAATCTAGTACTCAGTTGAAAAAAGGAAGGCTTGAAGATTCATGCAATATGTCGTGAGGGGCTGTGAGCTCTGAATAGACAAAAGAACATGCGTACCAAAGCTCCAGACTTCACGTCAGTGCTTTTTGCGCACATGTTCTGGGAAAAATCGCGATATCATTTTGCTGAAGTGTCAGTAATTATTGAATTTTTACCGAAAATGGTATCGAAAGATTAGGTTCGACTCACTGATGAAGAATTCGAGAGATTTGATTGTGTCCGGCTGGCCGTTGCCACGATAACGATAACGGAAAAATATAGCGATCAAAAATTTTCAGGGTAGAATGCGACGAACAACTTAGTTAATGAGCATAATCGTCCCAACGGTTTCCGAGCAATAATTTTACCATCAACCAATACATATCCGATCAAATTGAAGCTAGTTGTAGAATACTGACCCAAAGACGTTTGTGAAATTTTGTGAGAATCGTATCACTAGAAAATCAAAAAAAAATTATTAAGAAATTTTATTTACGTCACGATAACCTGAGAACAGAAAGATATAGATTGCAATTTTCAGGATAGGTTGTGCCTCTGAATGCGACATTTCATTTGGTTAATATGCATAATCAGCCAAACGGTTTTGGAGTTGTTGGCCCATCTGAAATTTTGTTATTATTTCCTCAATAACTCGAAAAATACTAATCTGATCCAATACAAATATGGTAATTGGTTGTAGAATGCCAGCGCGAAAATTCTTACAAAATTTCGTGAGCACCGTACCATTAGAAAATTTGTGAAAAATTAAGAACAAATTGTATGTATCTCACGATAACTCGAGAACGGAAAGAGACAACGACTTCCAATTTTCAGAGTAGATTGCGCATCCGAATGCAACATTCGAATTCGTTAACTGGCATAATCTGCCAAACGGTTTTGAAGTTATACTCATCTGAAATTTTGTTGTTATTTCCTTTATAAATGAAAATACACTAATGTGATCTAATTAAAACTCCGTGATTTCTTGTAGAATGCCGACCCACTAATTTTTGCGGAGTTACTTGAGGCGTAAGTTTTTTCGTATTTCAATTTCAATAGAATACATGCCAGAATATGTCAGAAATAAAAATTCGGTAATCATAGACGATTCTCTCATTACTGAAGTCTGTCATTAAAATGGTATAAAAGGTATTCATATATTATTAAAGCTGAGAAAAGGGTGTATATCGATGCAACATTCGATTAAGAGTGTCTAATAGAGGTGAGTAGACAATTAAACATGCGCGCAAAAGCTTCTGACTTGATGTCAGTGCTTGAACCAATTTTAAAAATTATTTTGCTTATTTTCAATTGTGGCCACCAAATCAGCGTTCAATTCATGTCAAAGCAATCCAAAACTACCGAAAAATTAAAACTTCCCATGAATTTCAAACCCCCATTAAAATTCCCTTATCAATGAACCCCACCGTACACGTCCACACGAGTGACACGTAAAACACATCCAACACCCAATCCCCATTGTCGAAGCCGCAAAAAACCCAGTCACCGAAAAAAAAAATAATATCAATGTTCCACCCGAAGTCACCCCTAAATCCAACTCTCTCACAATCTGCAATATGCCAATAATACGTAGCCGATACGAGATGAAAGAGCCGTCAATAGCGATCCACGGGGGTGGGTGGGTAAATTTCACAGAGCAGCTGGCCGAATAAAAGAACGGCGACAAACCTTAGGGGGTCGCAACCCCTCCCGCCATGCCACTTTTGGGGGAATAAGTTGACAATGTTAAACATTTATCCGAACGTGCCTGGACCGTGCCCAGATTTAGTCGTAACTTCAGCACTACCCTGTAACGGTGTCCTAAAGTCGGTGCTCGTTGTGCTCAGTCGGTTAAAGTGTAGTCTAGTCATCTAAAATGAACGCGCCACCAATGCAGTATCCGTACAATTACGGCAATACGCCAAACCAGTATCAGCAGTATTACGAACAACAATTAAAGTCATATTCGCAGTATAACCCTAATTACGCGTACTCCAACAGTGCTCCGAACCATATCAAGGAAGAAGCAACGTTTCCCAACTGCAGATACTACCAAAACCAGCCCTCTTACCCAACATATACCGCGGATTCAACAATTGACGATTCCCTCAGTCCACCTTTGCAAGAAAACGCGTTAAACCCGGTCTACCCTTACGATGAATACCGCCAGTATTTTAATACCATCGCCAAACACCCGGACCAACCTAAGGATCGAAGTGATGCGGTGTCGAGAAACGATAAAACAAATGACAGTGATTCTTCGTCGCTACGAGCCCTCTTGAGTTTACCAGCGGGTAAGAAAATTACCTATGATTACGGAGAGATTCAACGCCAAAAGGCCAATGAAAAGTCGCGAAGTTCTCGTTCTTCGGCTTCTTCTTCCGGAAATAAATTCGCGAATGAGGATATTGGAGTTGGAGTTGTTAATAGAGAAGGTAATGACTTTGATTGCGTGGAGAATGATGGTAGGGAGTTTTTGGACGAGGAGGATGGTAAGATAGGGGTTGATTATAGGAGTGATAAGGATGGACAGATAGGTGAAGATGTGATGCAGCAGGGTTGTTTCTACCCGTGGATGAAGAGTAATGGTAATGTTCTAAAATGTTTTTCATATGTGTATTTAGTTGGATCAATGTTTAATTATTTGTCTTTGTATTTTTCGAACACGAATATGTATTATTTTTTGTATCTAGTTTCCAAATCGACCTTAATTTTATATTCAATTTGTGTATTTAACTATTTCATAACTATTTTTCTTTCAAGAAGATTATATAAGGGTTTAGTTTTAACTGAACTCGTTAGAATGTTCTATTGCTATTTTGTCATTAATTTCAATTGAGTTTCTTCTTTGTTTTATCTCTTAATTTTTGAACGTATTTAAAATACTGCCTGAGTCGTTTGCAACATCATACTTCCATTATAGATATAGCTTCAATTTTTGGTAAATGACAAAATGGCTGACGTTAAATGACATGTGTCAATTATTGAGATCGAAGACAACAATTAGAACGGGTGTTGATATTGAATAATAATATCGAATGTGGCACTTTTTGCGCGTATGTTCTGGGGAACATTGCGTTATCATTTTGCCCAAATGTCTGTAACTTTCGATTTTTTTTACGAAAATGGTCTCAAACGATTTCATTCGACTTCCCAATGAAGAATTCGAGGTCAAATTTGATTCTGTCCAGCCGGTCGTCCGGCCGTTGCCACGATAACTTGATAACGGAAAGAGCTAGCGACTTGAAGTTTTCAGGGTAGGTGGCGCATCTCAATACGACGGACAAGTTCGTTAATGGGCATAATCGGCCCAATGGTTTCCGAGTAATAATTTTGTTTTCAACCAATATAGATCCGATCGAATTGAAACTTGGTGAATAGTTGTAGAATATAAACCTAGGCACGTTTGTGAGAATCGTATCGCTAGAAAATTATTAAAAAATTACTACAAAATATTTTTGTTCTCACGATAACCTGAGAACTGAAAGAGATAGGGGCTTGAAGATTTCAGGTTAGATTGTGCATCTGAATGCGACATTTGAGTTTGTTTATGAGCATAATCGGCCAAACGGTTTTAGAGTTATAGCCATCTGAAATTTGGTTGTTTTTTGTTAGTCATTAACTCGAAAAATACTAAACCGATTGAATTCAAACATCGTTATTAGTTGTAGAATGCCAACGCGAAAATTCTTGCAAATTTTCGTGAGGATAGTATTTGTAGAAAATAATTACAAAATCATTGAAAATTGAAAACAAAAATTTTATATATCAGTAACTATTCGTCTGAAATTGCTGAAATTTTGCAAGAGCCTTCAGAACCTAACTCTACTGCCAAGTTTCAAGTTTTAACACGATCGGTTAAATATTGTTGGAGATTCCAGCAGCCTTGTGTGAGTTCAGTTGCCTCGACAACTTTCGAACGAAAGAAGATAGGGACTTGCAATTTTCAGGGTAGGTTGCGTATCCGAATGGGAGAGTTGAGTTCATTTTTGGGCATAATCGGTCTAACGGTTTCCGAGTTATAGCCACCTGGAATATTATTTCCTTGATAACTCAAAAAATAAATACTCGATCGAATTGAAGCTTGGTAACTAGAAAATCAACATAAAGACGTGTTTAAAATTTTGTAAGAACCGTACCCCTAGAAAATTTCAAAAAAATCACGAAAAAATAATTGGTTCAAGCACTGACGTGAAGTCAGAAGCTTTTGCGCGGATGTTCTATTGTCCATTCTCCTGTATTGGACACTTAATTCGAATTTACCATGGTAAATTCTTGCTTTTATGCTCATCTATATCAATACTGGGGATTTTTATATCGCTTACGTCATATTCAGAGAGCAGTACATATATTGATTGAAACATGTCAGCCGTTCTAAGATATCAATTATTTTCGAGGTTATGTTACGGAGAAATGTCTAGTTGATCGTTTGAAACGGAATTATTCGGAAAATATACTGAGTGCCATTACATATCCTATATAAGCTATGTATATGTTTTTGATTATATACAAAGGTAAAGGATGAAATTCCGGCATAGGGCTACATCAGCAATATAATTTATAAGGATGTAGGACCAGCACGAAATGCTTCAGTAGGGCAATATCAGGACAACAAGATCTATATTAGATTTTGAGTAAAATAAGATGGAGAACTACTTCAGTAAAATGATTTCTATAGAAGAAGATTAACTAATATTTAAATAAAAGAAAGAAACAGAAGTTTAGTGATAGAAACTAAGTATTTATAACTCAGTTGTGTATACGATTTCGTGGTAAATATCAGAAGGAAAGCAACAAAACCACGCACGTATATCATGAATGATGGCTTAAGGGTGGTTAACGGAGTTTTCAAATTTCAAGGTTTATCATAATCCCTAATTAATCCTCAAATTACATAAATTATTCCTCCTTCACACCTCACGAAATACTGATCGTAGGACATTACAATAAATATTTTTTACCGTCTCTGAGGACTAATTCTACGTTAAATATGAACAGCTTAGATTGAAAAGTGCAGTGGGAATTCCTTGGCGCTGGAATTTCCCTTCGATAGTTTCCGGTCATATGAACATTCATTGTATGAGGAATTCATCAGCATAATATCGAAGTCACGCGAAGTTTAAATCAGCAATCCATGATTTATTTAATTAGCTCATTTTAATAATTGATCACTATTCGCTGCGATCATTAACTCATTAAATACATTAACTTCGTTTGAATTCAACCCTCTCATCATTCTCCTTTGTTACAGATAACAATTTTGCCGGAAGCAAAAGAACTAGACAAACCTACACTCGTTACCAAACTTTAGAGCTTGAGAAAGAATTCCACTCAAACAAATATCTCACTAGACGTCGAAGAGTTGAAATAGCACACACACTCTGCCTCAGTGAGAGGCAGATAAAAATATGGTTCCAAAACAGAAGAATGAAGGCGAAAAAGGACGCTAAATACCTCCCCATGTCCAGCGACTTCCAGATGACGGAAGATCTCAACATGAATCACAACGTCCTCATGTCGAGTCCAACTAATACCCAGGAATATGCTGGAAAAGTCCTGCAAAGGACGGAGACTTCAACAGTGGGTGAAGAGCGAAACCTGTACAACGAAGCTCTAGCAAATTCCATAGCTCAGATTAGGATGAATTCTTGCAACTCCCTATCAATATGAGCTTTTATGGGTATTTGAAGTTCTCAATTCCATTCGAATATGACAATCTGGTACGAGTAAGTGATTATTTTCATCTTTGTTTGTCCAGATGATAATTCACCAAAATTTAGTTCCAATCTGTGAATAATGTGATCTATATTGATATTGTTCCTACTAAAGGTTATAGCTAGGTTTTAATCATAGACGTACAGGATGACCTGAGTTATTAGCTAACTGCTTCACAGAACTTCTTGTTAGACAGAGACAAGACCTCTGCGATAAGCCTCTGTGCAACATGTCACTAGTTCTCTATATTTACTTCAGTAAATAATTCATAGGTAGATAGGAAAAACTCAGCCCATTCTCTAATTCTATGATTTTGATGGTACATTGTGATCATTAAAATTCACCCTAGAGTAAAATGTAGGTGCGACATAAATTGGGAGTTTTGGGAAAATTGTGAAAGAAGAATTTATCACTATATACCTTATAAAGTTATATAAGTCTTAATTGAATAATTTCCTCTAAAACAAGATATGCGTGCCTATGTCGCATATATGATGAAGTGAATTGAGTACCTACTCATTACAATATACCATCAAAACCAAACCAATGTTTCCGTTGAAGAAATATTAAAACCTATTCGATTTTGATTAAACTTAGATATCTGTGAGATATCTCAATTGAGAATTGTGTAGGATATTGAAAGAGCATATATCAAAATGTGACAGATTATTGGGTACTTATCGTATTGGTCATTCTAGACATACCTCATTTGAACATTAGATATTCTTCTATAATAAAGATTTTGACTGAGTATAAAGAAACATGGTACCATCCGGAATACAGCTCATTTTAGTGTTTTCAAGAAAGGTTTACTCGATTGAACTATAGACAACTATAGTATACCTAGTATACATTCCACAGACCCATTTTTATAATATACAGCAGTAAGCTCCAGCATCATGCTCATTTCCAATTGATTTCCACAGGTTTTAGGTCCGGGGTTATTACAAAATCAAATTTCTTAAAAAAACTAGTTTCAACTTTATTTCAAAGTCTTCTTCAGGGCTCTGAAATGGAGAATCAAGAACTACAGTTATAAACTTCATGCACAAAATTATAAATTACAATTCCCCTCAAAACAAACAAACAAGTATACAGTATTCAAGTGAGGAAACAAGTTCGGTGATATGATTCCATAGAAAAAAAAATTAATTTCACCTAAAACCTGTGAAAATCAATTGGAATTGTAATCACATAGGTCTCAATTACATTATTCTTATCATGTTCATTGTCAAAAATAAATTATTAGCGCCAATTCAAATTTTAACGTACTCACAATGCTCCCATAACCAAGGTATGAGAGATGCATGAAAGCATCGATACTGATGGCATGATATTTTCAACAAAATACAGTTATACAGGGTGTCCCAAAATAAAAAAAATAATACTATAGTCTACGTCAAAAAAAACGATGAAAAATTTGTTTTCGAAATACATAGGCTGTTGAATTCCCGGAAGATAGTTATTTTTCATTATTTCCGGAACTACTGGAGAAAAGTGAGTGAACATATATGATTACATTCCTTAGATTATTGGGCTACTATGAACTAAACTACAAAAAATGGCTCAGGTCAAGTCACTGGCAGGTTATACCGGCGGGAAACGTTAGCCAAATGCTGCATTTTTTTTTCTTGGAACATTTTCAGTATTTTGAATACAAATTCTTGTAGGTGAATTTATTCACAAAAAACCTACACAGTCCGAAGGATGCACCATTTTCATTATATTCAGGGAATTCACCCTCGAAAACAAAACCTTTCAGGATATAAGTATAGGTTTATGTATATGAATCTTTTGCGTAGAAGATACCATTACATTTTTTCAACCTAATTTCGGACGCATTGTATATGTTAATTAAATGTTCCTACATTAATTTGATTATTCTTTATATACATCCGAATATTATTTAACTCAAATTATAATGATATCTACGGCCAGACAATAAATAAAACTAATTAAATATAGGTAACGTACGAGTTGAAGAATTGCTAAAAAATTATCGGATTTGCTATATATTCCAGTGCTGCTTATTTCCATTTCAACATTTTCTGAAAGATACGCGATAAAATCAAAATAAATTCATTATAATTCGTTATAATTTAATTATAATTATTATTATAACAGTTGTGATTCATAATAATATATTCTTCCTATAGTCATATGTTTTTGAGAACATCATCAATGCCATGTGATCAAATGTATTCAATTATTTTCATATTGGAAACCAAAAAGGGATTTCACCTTTTACCTTTAGGTTAGGAAAGACACATATTCCTTAAAATTTATTCATTTTATAAATGGAGAAATAACAACATAGACATAATGATATAAATTGACACTTTGTCTTCTTTTGAATATTTATTTATTCAAAAATAGTTCTCTCCAAATCAATGATATTGTTATAGTACCCCCCAAAGAGTTAAAACTGATGAGCAATAATGGAGAAAGTCAGTATAAATCTGACTAAATATTTTTGCCATCTTGAATTCAAAATAATTAATCGGGTACCTACCTAATTTAAAGCAATTTTATCTATATTACCATTCTTCGTCCTGGTTTTCTACGATAAACAGGTCGATACTCCAAGGAATTCAAAATTCATTATCGCTATTGTAAGCCATATTTTATTAATAGTATATTAATTTTCATTCACATAAGTAACAAATTTGATACAATATTCTAATTCTGAACACAACCTCATCAGGCATGGAACAGATACCCAATTTTTTTGAGAAAAAGAGTATAATTGCTAATTTATTCTTATTAAGGTGAAAATTTACACAACAGATATAGCGCCATAATATATGTGAAAGTAAGTATTCTTTCTATCTCTCAAATGGACCCAAAACAAAGAAATTCTTCGGAACCTGCCCTTATTATCGCCATCCATCGATGAAGACATCAACCAAATTAGAGGGATATTATTATAGGTTAGGTACATGGGCGTAACTGTACTTAAACGCTATTCGTGGTCCGAATTTGCATATTCCGAAGTGATTAAATGACCATTTTGCTCTTCATCTTCATTTGCCCAGGACTCACGTACGCGGATAATAACATAAAATTGGCAGATCAAATTGTCGTTTAATAACCGTGTTTTGTCGGGTCTGATGGTGTTTTCACGGATGGAAGACGTTGCGGGACCTGCCAACTTGCAAATTTTTCGTAGTTCTTTTTAGTCGGGATGAGAAGGACATGAGATGGGTTTTAATTTGGATTAACCGTTCGAGAGTGAATCAGCTTGTTGGTTTTTTTCATCTTGAAATGCTTGTACAACGTTTTGTTCTAATGTGAAAATACAGGATGTTTATTAAACACATTTAAGTGGCTATTTTCAAGATTATTCTGAAAATAGTATGCACTTCGAGGATTTAAGGAAAGAAGTTTGACTCGAGGATATCGGGTAAAATTTTTATTTCGGCATAGGTACCCAATTTTTAAATTCTTTAATGTGAATTGCTCCAAGAAACTTAGGTGTGTACAAATATAACAGGTCCGCCAAATACCTTTTTTTTAAACGCAATAAAAAAAAGCTACTGAATATTTTCTCAAATTTCTTTTTTTATTTGAAAGTAAAATCCTTCCGGTTAATAATAGAAAATAATTTCATTCAAATAGCTGCCTCGGCTGGCCATGCAGTAGCCTACACGATCGGTCCAATTTTTAAGCACATTATCGATTGTGTGCAGCTGTATTTCACCAATGGCTTCACGAATATTGTCCTTCAAAGCGTCAATTGTCTCTGGCTTGTTGGTGTAACACTTGTGTTTGACGGCACCCCACAAATAATAGTCCAACGGTGTCAAATCGCAGCTCCGAGGTGGCCAAACGACATCAGCTCTGCGGCTGATAATGCGATCTTCAAAAACAGGGCAACTCCTGAACCAATTGGACTTTGTATGGCGTCATACGAAGGTCTTTATGCAAAATTCGTCTCGATGATGTCTCCGAAATGTTCGGTTCTTGTGAACGACGGTGAATTGATGTTGATGGCGCTTCACGCACACTTTCTGTCACAGCAGCAATATTCTCGGGTGTACGCAATGTTTTTGGCTTTTCACGCTTTGGTTTATCGATGAGGTTAGCAGTTTCTTTCACTTTTTTCACAAGATAACGAACATACGGAGCTGACGGTGCTTCTCTTCTCCCAAAATCCGTACGCAATGTTCGCACACATTCTGCAACGTTACCATGATTTTCAAAGTAATGTCTCAATATTTCCCAGCGTTGTTCAAGCGTATACACAACCATATTCGTTCAGCGGAAGGATAAAACTAATTATCTGTCAAATCAGACATGAGTTGTACAGGATTAGGTGACTTTTGACGAAAACGATAATCAGAAATTCTGCAGCACTTTGAAATTTTAAGGATTTTTCCGGTATGATATAAGGTTGAAAATGTATTGATGGTGTCCTTCATTCATTCACTATATCCAAAGTTATTATATTGTAATTATATAGTAATTTTACGTAGAACGAGACGTACGATTTTATTGAAAATCTGGTTCCTTGGATATAAACCACTGCTCCATCAACTAGAATATTTTTAGCACTGCGGTGTTGCCGCTTATATCAGAAAGTACTAACAATTCTGATATTTCAAATGGAACACACTATACAGGGTAAGTCTTTGACCACTGCATTTATTTTAACCAAAGATTCCTCTCATCAAATGAAACACTTTTTTCATTTAACATTTTTCCAAATTCAGCTCAGGTAAAAAGATACAGGCTGTTGAAATTTTGAAAAAAAATCAGTTTTTATTTTTTATCTTCGACATCCTTTTTTCGAATAAAATGAATGTTGGCGTAAAGTTTCCTATAGCTATGATACATATTTTCCAAATATTAGTTATTTGCTACTTCTACTGGTTTTCTAGTTATGGACTCGTGGATTCATAAAACTAAACGAAATTAGCATAAAGAAAGCATATCAAGTTTTTCTTGAGTCATTTCAAGAATATTCCATCGTTTTAGAACATTATATTATTCTTCATCATTTCTCCTTAAACGCACCGTTTTCGAGATATTCTTCATTGAATGTTTTAAAATGGAAAACTCCAGAAATTTCACTACTTTTATGGGTCCGTTTCTGAGCGTTGGAATCCCGAATCAAGTTGTAAACCACGTTACCATGCCTTATTCTCGTTCTCCAACAATGTCATAGATAATTTATATGCGGGAGTACATTAGCACATTGTGAAATTTTTAAACGCTTGTAAATGAAAAAAGTGTTTCATTTGACGAGAGGAATCTTTGGTTAAAATTAATGCAGTGGTCAAAGACTCACCCTGTATATTATTGCTTTTTTCGATCCGCCGTAGCCTCCTGATTGATATAGTACCAACTTTATCATCCCTATCTCCACCAGTTCTCGAGAAGTTAATTGATTTCTTCTTTTTTGATGCAAAACATAGACCTTCAATTCAACATTCATCAGATTCCTAGAAAGGTGGCTTTTCCGAGACACACTTAAACGATAAAAAGTGTGTTTTTTTCTAATGGAATAACCTGTATATCACAAGATGTATTGAAAGAGAATTACATTTTCTTTCGCACGATGTAACATATTCCTATACCTAAATTGTAAGGTTTTCGAATTAAAGGCAAGTTTTCATGCCAATGAGATTTTTGAGCTACATTACTCATCCATGAATTGTTATAGAACATTTAAATTATGATAACTCAACAATTGGCATCGATTGCAAATTATTGTTGAGTTTATTATCGGAGATTTCATTCAAAAATCACTCAAATAAAAGGCAATAATTATACAAATGAAGTTTTGATGAAATTTTTTATTCTTCACGGTCAATGCGATCAAATTGTAGCAAGACCATGCAGAATGTTTTGGTTACACCTCTTTCAATACATCCTCATGATATACAGGTCCCATTTGAAAACGAACTCCATGTGGATATCCCTTCAAGGGATATAATCAGTTTAATTCTACTAGGGTCATGAAGAATGCATTCCATAGATACCCTATCATCGTAGAGAAGTTCTGCACACTATTTTCGGAGAAATATATATTTCAATTTGGTCAATTCACAGAATCTACAAGGTCGGTCTTCAAAGTTCGAAGAAGATATGAATGCTCTTACATTTCCGATTTCTTTAATGAAAGGGAGCATGTTAGTGACATTGTTGTCACAATTCATTGTAGTTGTTGGAAAGAACTGGTCGATTTCACGGTGTTATAAATCTTACAGTCAGGCCCCATTTAAAATAAAAACTTCCCTTAAATCTCTTGTTAGGGTCAACAAGTTTGAATTGAAAGGGACTATTTGGTGCAGACATTTAAGAGTTTTTTGGAATTTAGATTATCACGTCATCAGTGTCGTTTTTTTGGACCCATTTAAAAAAACTCACATTTTGAATCAGTTTTTTAATGACTCGATAGTTTGCTATGTGATCGAATGTGAGAGGCTGTCTAAAATAATCATCTATATGTACATTATAAGGCGAATAAAGCAGTTTTCATATTTTCGATAGCAAAACGAAATCCACAGATATTTTATATGAAATTAGAATCAATTATTCGCCAAAGATAGCTACGAAAAAAACATTTCCAATAAATCTGATAGGTTCATGAAAACAATTGCGGGTATCTGAAAGGGATATATTTTAGTTTTATATAGATGCTGAAGGCATCATGAGCAAAATATTATGTATCGTTCAATCTCAAAAAACAATTCTCGAAAATTTGATGAAATATTAATAATAAAAAATAATAATTTCATAAATTATATTAAATAGAATTAATCAAATGCGTGAACCAGGACTTTCAATATTCAGCCTCTTATGGTAAAAGGGAAAAAATATTGATTGAGATTATTTTGATTTTTGAGATTATTTACGAGTTCCTATGAATAGTTACCTAATTTCTTCCATTTAAGTATTTTCTAAAATGCTCATTTACTAACCTAATTTCTAAATACTGTATTGTACATATTTCCTTGTATTTATGGAAAATATCTACATTTGTTGAAGGTGACACTAATTATCCTTCTATTTATGAATATTAAATCATCTGACAGATACATTATTAATTCAAATAAATATAAATGAGCTGTCTGAAATAAAGTTGGATCAGGAAATTGAATAAAACACATTTTATCTTGTGTATATATAATCGATACTTAATACCCACACAAACGAATATCAAACTATAAGTACCCAATAATATCCCACAATGTTCATTATACTTTGTAAATAGTGAGTGCAAAAAGTCATTGTAATGTAATTTAAAATATTTATATATTTAGATATATTTTAGATTTAATTCTGTGTGAATAAATTATATTTTATACATCATTCATCTTGTATTTAAATCAACTCCCGGAACAACTGCAATCCATCAAAAATTCATAAACCCTTTTCTGAAAACCGTAAACTCAGTTTGTGAAATATTTGGACAGATCTCCTAAAATTTGACAAATTGTCGGCATTGAAGCGAAAGGGTTATATTTCTGTAGGGGTCATTATGGTATGGTTTAACAGGATTATGAGATTTGCAACATGTAAATGAATTGTAAGTCGGTATATTAAATTAGTCTCGGTGTCAATCCAGTGGGCCGAGAGTGGGTCCCATTCTTTGTTAATACGATTGGGCGTTTGTTGAAACTTTCACAAGTGGTATTGTCGCTATTTACGACATTGATTCTTTCTATTTTTCTGATTATTCGGACCGTACATAAAATATCCAGATATAGTTCGTGAGTGATTTTATTACACAAAAAAATTTAAACCACACTGACGTAAGGGTAAGTAATTTCATCATTCATTTTGTGACAAAATAGTTCTTTTTCGACGCTCCGTTTTTGAGTGTGAATACTCAAAATTAATTATCAATAATTTTATGGAATTAACAAAAACAAGCTCGACAAAATTTGGAATTGGGGGTGAGGTAAGTTTTACAGAAATTTGGGCAAAATGAGTGTTCAGGGGAACAAGCGTGACAAAAATAGTTTTTTCGTATGGAATTAAATATATCATAATATTCTGAAAGTTCAGAAGGCGTGGAAAAGTCGTGAAACGCTAAAAGTTGGATTTCTCAATAAGAACATAAACAAATTGGTTCAAGCGCTGACGTGAAGTCAGGAGCTTTTGCGCGCATGTTCTATTGTCTACTCACCTCTATTGGACGCTCTTAATCGAATTTAGCATCGATATATTGGTTTTTCTCAGCTTTCATAATATATAGATATATTTCATACCATTTCAATGACTTCAGTAACGAGAAAATCGTCTATGATCATGGAATTTTGAATTCTGACATTTGTATTCTATTGGAATTGAAATACAAAAAAACTTACGCCTCAAGCAACCCCATACTCACGAAATTCCGTGAAAATTAGTGGGTCGGCATTCTACAAGTAATTACCGAATTTAATTGGATCAGATTTGTATATTTCGAGTTATAGAAGAAATAACCACAACATTTCAAATGGGTATAACTCCAAAACCATTTGGCCCATTAAGCCAATTAAGGAACTCAAATATCGCATTTGGATGCGCAACCTTCCCTGAAAATTGCAATCCGCTATCTCTTTCCGTTCTTGTGCGATACAATATATCTTTTCGTAATGTTTTTAAAATTTTCTAGTGATACGGTCCTTGACACACGTCTTTATGTCGATATTCTACAACTAGTTACCTAGCTTCAATTCTATCGAGTCTGTATTATTTGAGTTATAGAGAAAATAATATTGCTGATGGGTAAAACTCCGAAACCGTTGGGTCGATTATGCCCAACAACGAAATCAACTCTTCCACTCGGATACGCAACCTACCCTGAAAATGGCAAGTGCCTATCTCTTTTCGGTCGAAAGTTATCGAGGCAACGGTCACCCATCCAGCTACTGTACACACACAAGGCTGCTCGGATCTCAAACAATATAGATTCGATTGTTCTCAAACCTGGAAGTTGGCAGAAGATTTAGGTTTTGAAGGCGATTCAGCGATGTCGGACGAATAGTATCTGATATAGAGAATTTTTTTCAATGATTTTCTATGCTTTTTTTGAAATTTTCTAGTCATACGATCCAAATTTTGCAATAATTTGCTCGTCGGCATTCTATAACTAATAACCATGTTTGAATTGGACTGGATTCGTATTTTTCGAGTTATTCAGGAAATAACAACTAAATTTCAGATTTGTATAACTCCAAAACCGTTTGGCCGATTATGCCTTTTAACAAACTCGAATGTCACATACGGATGTAAAACCTATCCTAAAAATTGCAAGTCACTATCTTCCTCCATTCTCAGGATATCGTGACACAAATAATCTTTTTTAATAATTTTTTTTTTATATTTTCTAGTGATACGATTCTCACAATATTGCACATGCGTGCATTCTACAACTACTTACCAAGTTTCAATTCGATCGGATCTGTATTGGTTGAAAACAATATTATTACTCGGAAACCGTTTGGCCGATTATGCCCTTTATCGAATTTGTCCGTCGGATTGGGACAGGCCACCTACCCTGAAAATTTCAAGTCGCTCTCTCTCTCTCTCTCTCTCCGTTCGTTATCGTGGCAACGGCTGGACGGTCGGCCGGACAGAATCAAATTTTACCTCGAATTCTTCATCAGGGAGTCGACCCCAATCGTTTGAGACCATTTTTGGCGAAAATTTCTAATATTACAGACATTTATGCGAAATGTGCTATATGCGCTATGTTCCCCAGTACATGCGTGCAAAAATTGTGTTTGAATAAAACGCAGAACAATTGATATATTGATGGGCTAAGATCAAGGGCGTAGCCAGGGGGGGGTTTTGGGGGTTCAACCCCCCCCACCGAAATGTTATTTTTCTCTTAAAAAAAAAAATTTTGCTGCAGAAAGTGACCCTTACACCCTTTCTTCTGGGAATTCACTTGGCCTGTATTTCGAATATAGAGCATTTACCTGATATGGGAAATATGATTCCTTCATCATATTTTTGAACGCAACACCACATGTATACCTCTATTAATAATTTTAATAGGCAATTCAATCCACTGAATATACCACAATCAATAGTCCTGGAGATATTAACAGAAAGATTACTGCAAAAAATCGTACATAAAGACACCAATACTGACTACCGGTAAATAAAATTCTGAATGACTAATATCAAAACTTAGTGGTCAGTTAAAACCTCGGGTCTCATATTGAACAAATTCTCAAAACCCACGCATTCGACGTGAACTAATGGTTAACTTTCCTCCAAACTGTAAATATCGATAGATTGCCAGTGGATTTAATTTAAAATGTCCGCAAATTCCGTTCCGACCCCTACTTTCGGGGTCGCAAAAGATAATAGAAGTCGAACAAAACCCATTTCAGGTTAGTTCGACAAGGGTACAGAAGTTGCAGCTGCAACTTTGGCGGGCGACATGCGCATTCTGCCTGCCAAAATGGCTGTTTCGCGTGTTGTTCCAGAAAGTTAGCGAGCTGATGCTTTTGCTCTGATATTTTGACTGTAAGTGATTGAGTATATCGAATTTTTCTGAAGAATTAGATGGAAATTGAGGGTAAGTATCTGCAACATTTATTTCTATGTACTTTCTTTGTTTTATTTCTTGTTCGCATTATATTATTTTGTTATATTCATTCAATTCGAAATTCGGATGCGATAACTTTTTATCCTTAACTTTGTTTGCATCGTCTAATCTGTTATGTTTCAAATTTTAATTTGCAATTCTGCGCATCATTGAGTTAATACTGCAAATACTAAGATGTTCTTGGAATATTTCAACGTTGAAACAAAAGCCCGTAGAGATTTTTAAGTTGGGAAGATTAATATCAATATTATTAGCATCTGTGATCAGGATATCTGATGTATCCAACATCTGTCATCAGTGACACTTACCGATATGTCAACGAAATTTTATTAATCATTCTGGTTATTGTTATCCACTTGTGAAAGGTCAATCACAGTTGATTCAAGTCTAGGGGTTTACAGAGAATTTTCTCAATTTGTTTTACTATGTTAGTAGTTCTGCTTCAATGTTTCTAAAATATAATAATTTTGTTAAAATGAAAAGTACATAGTAAAACCTAAGTTATTTTGAATGAGACACCTGGTTTATTATTGAACTTTCGCTTTGACAATGCCTTCCAATTAATTAATTTCGTTTGATACTATCATACATAGATTTCTATATATTTTTGCCATACATGCACCGTTATCAATGCGATATTATGTTGATTCCTACAGCTCAAATAAACTAGTGAAAATTAACAATTACAAATAAAAGTTGAGCTTCCTATTTTTCAGTGAGAGTGTTCATGCAGCAAAGTGACAATTATCAATTAACAAATAAGAAGTAGAAGTTCGCCAACTGTCCGATGATGTAAATAACCAAAGTTTTTTTAATATTTGTGTTATTTATTGTGTATTTCATTGGGCTGCTTAGTATACCATTTAAAATGGAAGAATTCTAAACATTTATTTTCAATTACAGAAAGGAAATAGGTTTTTATGGAAAAATTATGCCTCGAATCTCCGACTTGTACGCACGCTTACTCTTTACTTCTTTACATATACAGTGATTCCCAGAAACTCCGCACCAAGAGGGACTTTTTTTCTATTCATATTTCCAAATTTTGTTCTTTACAAACAGTTGATGCATCAAAAATGATAAAAAATTATATAAAACTCAGCCAACTGCGACTTCCGCGGGTAAATCGTAATTTTTAAACAAAAATCTCGGATATTTCGAAAAATTGGAACTT
The DNA here is from genome assembly GCA_937662695.2 of Halyzia sedecimguttata. Classification (NCBI taxonomy): domain Eukaryota; kingdom Metazoa; phylum Arthropoda; class Insecta; order Coleoptera; family Coccinellidae; genus Halyzia; species Halyzia sedecimguttata. Next base: position 59,270,873 of record OW569418.2, read on the forward strand.
TTTGTATTAAAAGCTTACAATTCAGATCGATGTGCAACAATTCATCGTGAAAAATATTTTTGGCTTATAACTCCCTTGAAAATTATTATACTTATTACCTAACTGAATTTTTTTTTGTGAGAATATTAGTGTCAGCATGAATATGATATGATATGAAAACTTTATATGAACTTGGCTTTTCGACATTTCTTCGAATTTTCACAAATCTGCGATCATAGAGAATAATTAACTGCAGTTTATTATTCTCTATGATCACAGAGGTTCAACACCATGGTGTTGAACTAACGATGGCTAGTCATGACACTTCTATCTGAATCAAGAATTCAGCTATAAATTGACGTTTTGTAGTAAAATTTGCATTCTTGGCATTAACAGAGTGAATTGAATGTGAAATTGAAAGATCTTAATGGCGAAAATACGAATGGGAGCAACTTTGCACCAGAATTAAACGACTTCTGAGGGAAAATTTGAACGAACGTCGAAAAACCAAGTTCAAACTGAATATTCTAGTTACAATCATTTTCAATAGACATTCATATTATCTAGATACCAAAAAAAAATGTTATTTACTTATTCAATTTCTAAAAGAGGTATGGGCAAAATGAAATATTTTTCATAGATTTTCGACCTGAATTTTTACAAATTTCAATTGTAATTTCAAACAATATAATTCAATATGTGTAGAAGTCAATAAATAGCCTAGACATAATAAAAAAATTGACGAAAACGAAAATTTCATATTATTGAAATTAATCAAAATAAGAAGCATTATCTATTCAAATTAACCTGTGAAGAAATTGTTTATTCTTCATGTTCAGTGTGATCAAATTATAGTAAAAATATGCAGACGGTATAATGAAAAGTTTCCTACTTTCAACTAATAAAAAAAAAGATCATTTGTAATGTAAATTCATTTTTTATTAGGATATTTTGTTTTGGAATGAAATCATTTTGAATTCACATAACTTTTCTTCCTTTTTCTGTTGGTGAATTGGAAAACTGTACCTGTTATGATTTAATAAAAAATAATGAAAACTTCTTTCGAATACGACGACTACCTAAACCCAAAAAAGAAAGATGACTGTCGATCCGCTCAGCCATTAGGAATTAGTGAATGTTCCCACATTATATTGATGCGGGATAACAAATGTAAATTTGAGTTCAATCATGTGAACAGGCGAATCTTTAATTTAGTGAAACTGCAATAATTTTGTAACATTCTATTTATGTATTAATATTCAACCATGCAACAGAGAATAAGCAAATGTATGTGATTATTCAACCATAAGAGAGCTTAAAAATTATTGATAATTTGACTGAACATTTCTGAACTTCGATAAATATGGTGGAGCAGTATATTTAGGTATTGGAATTTTTAGCTATGTGTTTGAAGTGAAAATTTTTTCATGATAATCGCTGATAATTACTTGATTTATTCTCAGAAAAAATGTTTTTGATATATTAAGTCCTAATGATCACGGAGTCGTGTGGAAAGCAACATTTTTGCAATTTTTATACAGGGTGACACCGTTCAGGTGAAGAAAAAGGAAGACTGTGTCAGAAAAAGGTATGGAAAATACTTTCAGGACTTTAGTTTCCGATATAAATTGCAATAAATCGCAATAGGTTGGAATCGGCGAAAAACTGGACAAAATCTGCTCTTACCATTTATTTACGCCAGAAACACGCTCTCTTCCATTCAGAACCTCACCGTCCTACAGGATTATCTTTTCCCAATCCGGATGGACACGAAATTCGAAACAGAAACGGCCGCTGTCGGAGTGAGCTGAAACGCGAAGCTAAGAGACGGCGTACCCCCTCGTATTTAATCGTTTCGTCTGACGAACCATCATCAATTAAGAATGACAGCCGAGCGGTATGTTACGCTCTTCGAACGTGGACTTTGGGAGTTCGCGAACCTTTTGGTCTTGTTCTGTTACATTTTCATTCATGATCGCAAGGGTATATTTGGGAGAGTAATACTGATGCAGATAGTCTGGGAGGTTTTATTCATAATGGAAATTTGACGTGTGAATATTTTCCTGTTTGATTAAATACCTAGTACATGTTTAAAAAAAATACAACTAAACTAACTAAAATAAGTTACTACATTGATGAAAAAGTTTTCGGACTAGCACACAGATGGCACCACGAATGCAAAACTAATTATGGTATTCGATAGCGCCATCCTTCAGATGGTCATGTGACAAAATTTTATGACAATCAGACCACGCGTTCTCAAGTTATACCAATTTTGGTTCTTCTGTTTGATTTAAAAATTATTATATGGCAGTGGGCTTACCAGTTTACACGACCATTTGGGTATAAAAAAAAAAATCGAAAATTACAAACATTTGGGCAAAATGATAACGCGATGTTCCCCAGAACATACGCGCAAAAAGCAAAATAACAGGTAGTAGGGCCCACCCCTCCTAGCCCCTTCATCACATCTCTATGAAATACCTTTTGATGGGCTAAAATTTTCCGTAGGTCACTCAGGTATATACGTTATCTTAAAATAGCAATAAATAGGCATCTACGCATATAATTTGAAGATTCTACAACTTTCTCGAAATATTATAGATGTCTTATTGAATATTAACTTATTTGTTTGTTAATTATAGTACCTATTACTTATATTTGTATTTGCAATTTTTTTGTTTATCAATGTAACATGGAGTCTTATGTTTTTCGAGTGGAAATTTCAATAAATGGCTTAAAATTGTAAATAATGATTAAAAACAAATTTTTAGATTCTAGTTTTTTTCTTTTCCTTGCATTTTTTGACAAAATTTACAATCGTAATGTATATTTTTTTTACACCATCAGAAAGTAGAGATTTTATCGTACAAAAATCCTGCCAATTTTTTGAAGAAGCATATATTTTGATAGGAGAATTTTCCATTGAAAATTGCCTTCTGGATTATTAAGTCAAAATAAGATGAAAAAATTAATATATTAAATAAAAAAAAATTACAGTGTGTTTGGGACATAAAAAGTAAGTTTTTACCAAATTAAGAGAATAAATAATTTTTTTTCTAAAAGATAAAAATCAAAAATTTAAAACTTGGTTATTTAAATTTTTTACATAAATTTTGAGGTAATGTGAAAAAAATGTAGATAAAAAATTGTAGTTTTTTGTATTACCTACAACTTTGCCTTAACTTCGCCCGTAAATTATTTTTCTTTTCATTTTTGCGCGTATGTTCTGGGGAACATCGCGTTGTCATTTTGCCCAAATATCTGTAATTTTCGAATGTTTTGCCTAAAATGGTCTCAAACGGTTTGTTCGACTCCCTGATGAAGAATTCGAGGTCAAATTTGATTCTGTCCGTCCGGCCGTTGCCACAGTAACTTGAGAACGGAAAAAGATAACGACTTGAAATTTTCAAGATAGGTGGCGCATCCCAATACGACGGACAAGTTCGTTAATGGGCATAATCGGCCCAACGGTTTCCGAGTAATAATTTTATTTTCAACCAATACAAATCCGATCGAATGGAAACTTGGTGAGTAGTTGTGGATAAAAACCATAGGATGTTTGTGAAATGTTGTGGGAATCGTGTCACTATAAAATTAAAAAAAAAATTTTTTAAATATTATTTGTCACGATAACCTGAGAACGGAAAGAGACAGCGACTTGAAATTTTCAGGTTAGGTTGTGCATCTGCGAAATTTGAGTTTATTTATAGGCATAATGGGCCAAACGGTTTTGGAGTTATACCCATCTGAAAATTGGTTGTTATTTCCTCAATAACTCGAAAAATACAAAACCGATCTAATTCAATCATCGATATTAGTTGTAGAGTTCCAACGCAAAAATTCCTGCGAAATTTAGTGAGGATCGTATAACTGGAAAATTTTTAAAAAATCATTGAAAAAAATTATATATACCAGAAACTTATCATGGGACATCGCTGAATTTTTTAAATGACCTTCATAACCTAACTCTACTTCCAAGTTTGAATACGATCGGATCCATATTATTGGAGATCCGAGCAACCTTGTGTGAGTTCAGTAGCTGAATGGGTGACCGTTGCCTCGATAACTTTCGAACGAAAGGATATAGGGACTTGCAATTTTCACGGTAGGTTGAGCATCCAAATGGGAGAGTTAAGTTCGTTTTTGAGCAAAATCGGTCCTACGGTTTCGAAGTTATACCCACCTGAAATAATATTTCTTCGATAACTCAAAAATATAGGCTCGATCGAATTGAAGCTTGGTAACTAGACCAAGCTTCAATTCGATCGAGTCTATATGGAGTCTATTATATCGTTAACATAATAGAAGTGTGTAAAATTGTGTGAGAACCGTACCCCTAGAAATTTTTTTAAAAATAACAAAAAAAAATTGGTTCAAGTACTGAAGTGAAGTCAGGAGCTTTTGCGCGTATGTTAGATTTTCCATTCTCTTGTATTGGACACTCTTAATCGAATTTTCCAGGGTAGATTCGATTAAGAGAGCGTCCAATACAGGAGAACGGATAATATAATCTACCATGATAAATTCGATTAAGAGTGTTCAATACAGGAGAATGGATTATATTATACTGTCAGCATTATTACGCTGATGACGTTCAACTGTACATCTCATTCTATCCGGAGGAGAGTGCGCAGGCTGTTTCTGCGATTAATTTTGACTTGAATAATCTATTGGAATTTTCTATGAGACACTGTCTTAAGCTGAATCCAGAGAAAACTAAAGCAATTCTATTTGGCAGACGAAGTGCTAGATAAATTTTCATGTTCAATTTCAGTCAATATTTGCAAATAGGAAGCACAAACATTGAATTTCAAGACGTAATAAAAAATCTGGGCCTTCATATGGACAAAGATTTAAGATTCTCTCATCACGTTTCACAAATTTAAAAAAAAGCATACTTTGGTCTCCGTTTGACATTTCAAAACAGGCATTTTCTAAGTAAAGAATTAAAATCAATGTTATGTGACAGTTATGTGACATTTATGGTCCCTGCATACTTGCTACGGATGCTTAACGGCAAAAACTGCAAAATTCGTGCTTGAGATTAATCTTTGGTATCAGAAAATTTCAGCAAATAAGCCATAAATTGAAAGAAATCAATTGGTTGAGTGTTGGACAGAGACGCCAACTCCATGCCGCACGTCAGTACTTTAGAATTGTTAGCGAAAAAACTCCGCCATACATATATAATAAAATCAGGTTCCGCAGTGACGTACACAATATCAACGTTCGCTTTAAAGGAAATCTCACAATACCGAGACATTCTTCGGAATTATTCAAACGGTCATTTTCTTATAACGCAGCCAAGTGTCTCAACGAATTCTCTGTTGACTATGCGAACGTTAGTCCATCATTTTCAAGAAAATTTAGCGGTCTGGTGTTGAAATGGGTCATGGGAGACTGAGATTGAGAGCAATCTGTATAACAAAAGTAACATATTCCTCATAATTCTCCTCATTCCTAAGGTTTACCTCCTTTTTTTTCGTTAATTTACACAATACAAAGTAAACATCTATGGGAGATGATAGCCCTACATAAGGGCCCTGTAGCAGCCTTCGAATCACCTGAAGTTCTGAATAATCATCGCTTGGACTGGTCAGACCTGGTTTTGAAAGAGATCCTCCTAGCCTTACGAGCAACATTTTCCTTTTTGAATCCAAATATTGAAGGGGTTTCTAAGAACAAGAAGGAATATCTTTGAAAATTAGCGGAGGTGATTCTTCTCCAAGAGATCCCATGCGCCTACAGAGAAGTATATTTGTGGGAGGAGACTTTTGAAAGGTTATGTATTATTTATAATTTGTTCGTTTTTCTCCTCTTGTCTATTCAATTTTCAGGAGTTTCGGAACCCTTGGAGAAACCTCTCCGTTTTTTGACGAAGGAATCCATATTGAAGAAATAAATGCCTATCAATATTGTTAAATGTCAGCAAATTTTGTAAACAATAGTTACAAATCACCACACTCACGGGGAGACAGGGTTTTTTTGCTGAGGGTTTTCCCTAAGCTCTTGTATCATACGACGAATTGTATGGTACTCCGTTACACTAACCTCTGCTAACACATATAAAACTCTCCGTCAATAGAATATATATATACCTCCTAATCATTAGTTTCTATAATCTCTTGTTCTGTATGCTTAATTTTTTCAATTTATAAGTTTTTTAGTTCTATTTTTTGGATGGGTTAGTTGAACAGAAGCTCGGAGTATATATAAATGTATTCTGAGTGAACTGAACCTCGCCCATTGAATTATGAATATCAGAATGATTTATTGCTAACATTCCTCAATGAATAAAAGTGCTTTATTATTATTATTATTATATTGTTATATTCTCTTCCATTTTCAATGGGTTTAATCCTACTATTATTTTATTTTTGCTTTAAAAAATTATCGACCCTGGTCGTTGTACTTATATGAATTTCTTCACAATCCGATATGAAACGAATGAAAGTAGAATTCCATAATTGAATAGACCAATTCCACGTTGTCAATCGCACATAACCTGATGGTGTATTACAATACATTTATTGTGTTGCAGGAGGCAGAAGCCAGACAGCATCAGCGGATGATAAGAAGCAGAAAACAGATCTTCGATGCTCGATAATGGCCCGTAGTTTAGGGGGAGAACCGGAGGCTTAATCATCGTTATTGAACTGTCTTAATGGTTTGTATTGTCCAACATTCGATTTATCATCCGCAAGGTGGAGATCATCCTAATGGCTCGAATGCACTGTTTATTATTATTCAGCGAAAAAATCATTTATTTGGAGGGTGAAGTTGTGTGAGTGCGTTCCGCTTAATATAGCGAGAAGTGGGTGAGGTTTCGTAATGCGGATAGGTCTACAGGGCGTTGAAAAATTAATATGATAAAAAAAACCCGAAAGTAAAGTTTTTGGGGATATGGAAGATTATTCTTTTTCGAAACATTCATTTACAATTATTTATATCTCATTTAGGCATAAGAAACAAATAATACACCCCTTCCATTCCGAAGCAGACTCGCCTTACGAATTATTTCTAAAGTCCCCTCATTTGCAAGGATTTGTTGACTACAAGAAGATTTGTTTCAAATTTTCCAAAAAGACAGGAATCAAATCAGCAGATCTTGCAGGGCATCATATATGTTCTCCCGTTTCTAACCCCTTTAAATACATAGGGCTTCACGCGAGAGCGAGATTTTTCTCGTCTCTTTTCGTTCTCGTCTCGGAAAAGCGAGATGAGTCAAGACGAGACGAGACGTTTCCGAAAATATTATAGGCGATACAGAGATCACATACGCAACAAGAGAGTCTCGTTAAATTTTTTGTATGAAGTTTTATATACGACTCGACTTTTTTCAACAACCACAGAAAACAATTGAATATGAAGAGTTTCCACTATAATTACCAATATATTTTGTCTATATTATACATCGATTGAAATACACGATTTTTAGAAGATTATTAACCTTGCGATAATTGAGATTATTTTTCAAGAAAAAATAGAATTTACAACCATAAAAACAGATGCCATTGTGAATTCAATACTTAACGGACAACTTTTATTGCACTTTTAATGCTTTGAAAATTTCGTCTCTATCTGAACATCTGGAGAAATTTATTCCCTTGTGCTCCTTGTAGTGAAAATGTGAACAATTATTGTATACATCTGTGGAACTACGTATTATAAAACTGGTACAGAAATGAAGCTATTCGATGTTTCGAAAAGTGTTATGAGGAATACGCCAAGAACACTCTCACTGATCTACCCACTGGGAAGGTATTATTTGAAAACTATACCAAATTGTTCAATTCTATTAAAAAATGTATCGAAATCGATAGCCTATGTAAAACATCAACAAAACTTTCGAAATATTGGAAAGCTGAGTTTGAAGAATATTTGCTGTTAGAAAGGGCAAATAGGAACCAAGATGTTTTACAGTGGTGGAGAGTGATGAGAAAGTTCTTCCTACACTTTCCAAGATGGCCGATGATTTATTAATGGCTACATCCGTACCTGATGTAATATTATTTTCCACGGCAGGTATGATCATGGCAAAACACGTACATCATTATTGCAAGCGTGATTATGTTTGAATTATTGGTCATCGAGTAATTTAAAAGTTGAAATTACCAGCGTTTAAAATTAAAAATAATATTTACTTGTACAAATATTTTTTTTTATAAGGGCGTAATAAATATAGCTTTACAAAATTATTCATCACTGTATACCATTTCGTTTATATAGTGTAATATTTATTATTGTTATTCAGTATTAAGCGAGACGAGACGAGACAACTGATAACGAGACGAGAACGAGACTTAAACGAGACTTAATTTTTTGGGAATTGGCGAGACCGAGACGAGACTTTTTATACTCTCGTCTCGTGTGAAGCTCTAACGTTAAATGAAAATAAACCAGGGGAACCATAATGTTTGAAACACATTAGTTGCTTTAGGTTCATATGATTATTGTCCACAATATTTCAATGTGTTTTACAGAAATTGGGTCTTCCGAGTGGGACAGTTTTTTTTTTCTAGTCGGACTGGAATGACCTCTATTCACTGCTAGGTCAAATATAAAAAGTGCTGTGCCTATGGTGGCGTTAGGACAAACCAACAAAGCCTACATAGAACACAACTGATTATCCTAACTAGCACAAACTCTAAAGAGTTTCTTCGGAAGTCGTAGGAGTGCAAGCAGGAAACAGTTCCGTCGTACGTTTGATATTATTATTCTGACCCTCCTAGGTCTTCTCCAAGGCGACTCCTCAGAAACCCCTAGGAGATTGTGCGAATCAGGTGAATCAATTGTGTTCTGCGTAAACTTTGTCCTTACGCCTCAGCACAGCAATGTTAATTTTTACACAACAAAGAATGATGGCCTTAAACGTTACTAGAAAATTGAACTCGGAACCTCCAGCTCTTGAATCAAACCCTCTAATCCCTGAGCTGATGGTGATTCATATATTTTGATGATTCTTATATACTCTGAGTTTTCAAAAATATTAGCATGGACAACTTTTGATAGAAATTATAGCAATAATATAAGTAGTTATATAGGATGTTTTTAAAGGTGAGTCTTTTTTTGGGCGCTCTAGTTCCTCGGAACTGAGTGCCCAAATGTCTGTTATTTTCGAATTTTTCGATGAAAATGGTCTTAAACGATTTGGTTCGACTCACTGATCAAGAATCCGTGGTCGAAATTAATTCTGTCCGGCCGGTCCGGCCGGCCGTAGGCACGATAACTCTCGAACGGAATGAGCTAGACAGTTGAAATTTTCAGAGTAGGTTTGGGAGATAAATATCTCGGCTAAGTTCGTTATTAGGCAAAATCGGACAGATGGTTTCGGAGTAACGAAACGGATGATATCATTTTTAACTCTAACAAGCTAATACTTTCGGAGATATGATTTTTCAAAATTTCAATAATAAATCGTATTTCTACGTTTTCACAGAATGATATAATTATTCTATGTATGAATTGTCATAATGTCAACTTATTTTCCTGAGACATGACATTATCTAATCAATCGAAGAATTATGAGATTAAAGCGTATTCCGAAATGTGAGCGAAAGAGAAAAATCTCAGTTGTTTGCTCCGAAATTAGTTTTTCTCAGAAAAGTCTTACATTTCGGAACGGAACATGAAGTAAGAGATCTGAGAGTAGTGAGACTGCTTTTCAACCATAGACATAGAATGCTCAGTTCTCTCAATTTATGACGGGACTGACGGAAGGGAATATTATAACTTTAAAAATATTGGGGTTGAAATACTCGTATTTTAGCGATGCAACGGGGACCTCACCCAAAAATGTTTGAAAATATTACGTAAATATTGAAAGCATAATTCTGCAGTTCGAGAGAGGAGAAAATTTGGTGAACGTAGATCAGGAAATTTTTTATCGATCACATGGTAATTTTTCATTATTACTTCTCTTCTTTCATACATGTTTTATGGAATATCTACTATTTGTAGGTACTTTGAACCTGTTTTGGGCAATTGTCATACGAAACTTGTGTTTTTGGCGCTCTAGTTCCTCGGAACAGAGTGCTTATCAATTTGCCCAAATGTCTGTAATTTTGGAATTTTTGGCTGAAAATGGTCTCAAACGATTTGGTTCGACTCACTAATCAAGAATCCGAGGTCGAAATCGATTCTGTCTGGCCGGCCGGCCGGCCGTAGGCACGATTACTCTCGAACGAAAGGAGTTATCGGATTGAAATTTGCAAAGTGGGTTTGGAGCGTAAATATCTCGGACGAGTTCGTTAATGGGAGAAATCCATCAAGCGGTTTCGGAGTTATGGCCGATTTTAGTAAAAATATTTTTTATGAATATTTCCGAAACCGATCACTCGATCTATCTGAAATTTAGCATCAAATTGTAGAATCATGACCTTTATACGCATGTGAAGTTTTGTATTGAAAAGATTACCGCAAAGTGTCGAAAAAAAAATTGAAAATTTAAAAAAAGTTTTTCTTCAATAATTCTCGAATGGAATGAGCTAGGTGTTGAAATTTTCAGAGTAGGTTAGGGAGATGAATATCTCGGTAAAGTTCGTTATTGGGCAAAATTGGCCAGATTTAATTTGATTTCTTCCATGGTGCAGTTCTCATTCTCAGATTGCTCATTTAATCTTGGTAAATAAACTATTATTTGAATTGAATTTCCTTTATGATGCAGTTCTATCATATGAATACATTGATATAATTCCCAACTCTGAGAAACCAATACTTTCAGAGATATAATTTGTCTGTTTGAAATAGAGCGCCTGTCCACAGGGCTTGATCCCATTTTTTATCAGGAGGTAGAACTCATCGAATTGAACTATTTCACCAAAAATCGCATCTATAAAATATGCATGATAGGGCTGCTATCCACCCCCGAAATCGCATGGATTTCCACAAAGTTTCGAGTACAGCTCACTCTCCCCACCATTGTAAACGCGTAGTCCCAAGGTCGCATACAAATTAGCAATGCTTATATGCGCAGAAACCTAACGTTGTACGTCCATCTATTTTATTGTAATTGGACCTAAAGGGATCATGGGAACAAAAACACATGTTCCTGGACGTACGACGTCTGGTTACTGCACAGATAAGCGTTGCCAATTTGTATGTGACTTTGGAATTACGCATTTACAATGGTTGAGAGCGTGGAGGGTCAGAGCTTTACTCAAAAATTTGAGGAAGCGCACGCGACTTCGGAGGTGGATAGCAGGCCTATCAAGCATATTTTATATACGCGATTTTTTGTGAAATGAGTTCTACCTTCTGTTAAAAAAAGACTCACCTTTGAAAACACCGTATAAAAATGTTCACATAACTTTCTAGGAGGAAGAAAAAATAACATGCTGGATATTGGATTTTCCAAGATATTTTCATAACAACTTCACAGCATTGAACGAAATCAACACAAAAGGACAAGACCTGCTATTGTAATTAGTGCCTGGTCATGAAGGGCTTCAAATCATATAAAATTCACAATTTTGTAACTTTTATATAGGATATAAGCATTTTCTACAGATTTTTAGTTTTGATGAGATATAGGTACGTCCAGTTGAAAAAACATCTGATATATACAGTATATTGCAGTTATAAAATTCCCTAAATAATTTTTGTTTTTTATTTCACCTACATTTTTTCGCGCACGTTTTATAATTTTGCTGACATCTTGCCCAAATTTCAGTATTTTTCGAATTTTTTGCTGCAAATATTCTCAAACGTTTAGGTTGCACTCGCTGCCCAGATAACTTTCAAACTGAAACAGTGTAGCTTGGAATATTCAGATTCAGGCTGAACTGTCTCGGAGTTGTAGTCATCTGAAATATTGTTTCCTCAATAATTAAAAAAATACAGATCTGATATAAATGAAACTTGGCATTTAGTTGTAGAACGCTGCCACTGAAATTTTGCTGAAATTCGTGAGGATCGTACATCTGAAAAAAACATTGTGCAAAAATTCTATATTTCAGAAACTATCTGTCAGTATCCGCTGAAATTCCCCACAAACCCTCAAGCCGCCATTCTACGATAGAATACTGGATTTCTACTCGATAGGCTCTGTATTTCAGCAATTATTGTGAAAATAAAAAATCGATCTTGTATCTACCTCTTCAAATCATGTAAATTATAACAACACATCGATCGCCAAGATGTTAGTTTACTTGACTGCCACGCAGTAAATCAGGCTTCGAATCCCCACAGAGTAGGTAATATATTTTATTTATTTTAAAATTTAAATGCATTTTTCTCTGGTGTTAATGTTAAAAAATTTGTTGGAATAGACAATAGAACATGCGCGCAAAAGGTCCTGACTTCACGGCGGTGCTTTTTACCAATTTTTATTGATTGAATACGGTCCGTAGATATTCCTTTCTATCTACAATATTTGAAATCCAAGTTTTTATCGAAATTATTTGATGTCTGAGGAATCATTATATTTTAAAATTTAGGAATCTGAGAAATTAAATTAATAAAAAAAAAACAAAGTTAGTTGAGGAAACTATTTCTTCTCCGTTTCAAGTAAGCACAAGCCGACATTTTGAATTTTTGGACAATAAAAAAAGGAATTCGAAATTGATTGTATTCATTATTAAATGAAATGTACCTCTTATAAAAATTCAATAGGAAACAAGAAAAGCAGAGTCAGAAAATATTTCTTAAATTGTTTTATTTTATTTTGTTTATTAATTCAACGGCACAAGACCTTTTTACAAAAAATTGCTTAAATTACAAATGGATATTGAAAGAGAAAAAAAAGATATTGAAAATAAAAAAAAAAAAATTTTTTTTACGATCATTAGTATACGGAATGCGCCTTCTGACTTCGCCTGATGAGAAATTCCGCAACATCGCTCATTAACAAACAAAATCCGTAATAATTAACACTGCCGGAATTTCATAAAACTTTTCATTCAGAAGCCATTTCGGGCAACGTTTTCCGGTAAAGAGAACAACTCCGGAATGGCAGATCCATCTTGCGTTTGACAGGGCAGCCGTGGTGATCCATCAACCTTGCCCCCGGCCTTGTCCGACCCCCGAACCCCCCTGACGGGGTTACTGGAACACGTCACTGAACCTATTATGTGCCAATATACACCCCTGTGCAGAGTGTCGGGTTGCCTACTCCAAAGTTGGCCGTTTTATATCGGTCGGACATCTGTTCCCGGACGGGAAATTAGAGGTAGGTTATTGTTTTTTTTTATAAGACCGAAGGTGTTGTTCCCCAGAGTTAAAATGCTGGTGTTGATGATATGATTTACTTGAGGCTAAGGAAAAAGGGGGTAAGCACTTTTTGACAAACCATATCTCCGAAAGCATAGGTTTCTTAGAGTTGGGAATGATATCAATGGATTCTTGATTGAACTGCGCCATAAAAGAAATTAAATTAAAATAGTAGTTTATTTATCAAGATTAAATGAGCAATCAGCAACGATTTAACCTCATGGAATGGGTTGTTGCAACTTACACTCGGTGCATAGTTTTCACAACTTGAAATACCTAAGGAAAGTACATTCGAAATGTCCAGAGCAAGGCTGCAGACAATCATAACAAATTGTCCATTTAATTCGGATATTTGAATAGGTAAAGGATGACGAACGAATTATTTTAATAGTTCAAAATATTAAAAGAATGGAATCTTCTTTTCATAATTTAATAGTTCACACCACTAACACATTATTTCTGTATTATGAACATTAACTCAATAAAGAATATTCGAAACACAATGTAGTACAATATTGTTAGAAAGATTCCCGTAAATTTAGAATTTTCAGGGTAGATTGTGCATCCGAATACGATGGTTGAGTTCGTTAATGGGCGAAATAAAAAGAATTGTTCTTCAAAAATTTTATATTTCAGAAACTATTTGTCAGATTTCGCTGAAATTCAGCACAAACATTCAAGCCGAATTTTAGTTTACCAATATTTTCAAAAATACAGAGCCGATAATTGAAATCTAGTACTCGGTTGAAAAAAAACGACTTGAAGGTTCGGGCAGTATTTTGTGAGGGTTTCTGAAGCGTAAATAGTCAGAAGGAATCCACGTCAAAGCTACAAAATAATTGAAATTTTTTGAATATCACTAGCTAATAACTTTTTAGCTGAATAATGAGAAATAGGTTTCATTTTATGAGAGCAGTCTATGGGTAAAATTAATATACAACAAAGACTCATCCTTTTATTTGATAAATTCGTCTTATATTTGGTAAACCAAAGCACATATTTATTTTAGTTCTTTATGCCGACATACTTCAATTTCTTCCTTTTTATTATTGTATATATAATTTTCGTAATAAATAATTATAGAGGCTCTTGAGTTTTACTTGATACCCCCTGATCACTTCGATATTTGGTAAATTATAGCAGATACACATTTATTCTAGATCTTTATGCCTGCATATTTCTATTTCTTCTTTTGTATTGTTGTAAATATAATTTACCAGATAAATAATTATAGAGATGTTTAGAGATTCGGTACAACTCTTTAAGAAATATAATAATTCACCTTTTTTTTGTCTATACTGAGGTGAAATTGAATAGTTTTCCTTATATTTAACATAAACCTAATTTGGCGTAGCATGTGGTAATGTTTATAGGTGTAACTTATATAAATAATTTTTTGATCTCTTGTTTTTGACGTAGAAATTCTAAATAAAATATGCTATGATGATTTGATTAATATTAAATTTCTTCTTACTATTTTTGTTTCATTCCACTTCAGTTCAAAGACATATTCTGGAATGGAAGGGAAAAAATCGATGAATTTCCATATTCATCTCTAATATTATCTAGTGGAGATTCAGACATTATCGTAATTTGAATAATAACATCCCATTCTGTCAAGTATAAACATTTATTCATGGATAAATAGAAATGATGCTGCTATAACGTTTTGAAAGCCTTGAAATATGCATACGTTATGCAATTAGCATAAATTATTAACGTTATAAATCATCTAATTTTCTACTGGTAGATGCGATTATTAATCGAACAGTGAGGCATACGCTGCTACAGTTTATGTATAATATATGTGCATTAATTTATCGCGTCAAATTAGTGCTTCACACAAAATATTTATTATTTGTAAAAGAAATGCTTTCATATTTTCTCGAAACATTTGATTTGCTGCATTCTTGAGATGGATTAAAATTTGAATTTTGTGTAATAGTTTTTACCAGAATTTCTGAAAAGTGCCGTGAATTCATGTTTTTAACCCAGGAACGACTGAACGCTAAAGTTCCTGTCAATGATTTTATGATTTTTTAATAGTGAGTGGAGAAGACAGCCCAACACAATAAAATGACGTTTAAATCTAATAAAAACCCACAACTTATATTGGTATATTGATCAGTATATATCAATATCAGGAATTAACTCTTTCAAATCGTTCTTTCAATGTTAATTGTTGGAATATTATATTGCTATCAGCACCATCTGTGAGATGATAGATATATTAGATTGGTACTACTAGGAGAAGTACAACTACCTGCGTAAGCAGAAAGGAGAGCATAGGTAAGTTCACAAAACTCCTATAGCTGGTAACGGAGTAAAATATTACTACTCAGGCCAATTACATACCTACTAGTTGAAATTCATTTTTCAAACTTCATTGATTCTCATGGAAAAATTCCAAAGCCTACAAAATTTTCGAGGTAGGTAGTAGATATCATCTTAAAATCGAATAAGAAAAATAAATTTTACAGAACTATTAAAGATGAATTCACTAAACATTCCTTATTTCTTTCCGTACAGACGTGACAGACGTGACGTGTAGATTATGCAATACTGTTTGTACTGAAATAGAGTCGAGAAGATAGAGAAATTAAAGCAAATTCCTATCATTTTTTCAGTAAAATTAAAGTTTGATACGATGATTTCATAGAAATTATACAAAGCTAAGAACAATAATATACAGTGATCAAGGTTGGAACATATTAATTTTCTTAAATCCCTTTAAATTCAAGAAAAATCCTTAGGTCAATTAATATTTTTAATTGGTCAACTTTCTGGAAAGGCTTTAATGTGGATACGTCATTGGTGTAGGTTTAATGACTTCAAAGATGTTTTCTTTTAATATAAACATGTATGTCAAGTTATACCTCTTTTAAAATCTCTGTTAGTCTCTTTTTATCATACGTCCTTTGGGATATTATTTTGTAGAGGAAAGTACTTCATCTAACAACAAATATTCCGATCGGACTATCACTACGTTCAACTGTTTGGTCAAATTAGTCATAAATATAGTGGTCAAACAACAAATATTCCGACTGACCTAAATTTTGGTATTGACCTTGGGTACATCATTAGAAATTAAGTGTTAAAAGTCCCCATGGATCCCATGCCTGCTCAAAAAATTATTCGAGAGCAATGGTCAAAATATTGTGTATTTTGGATGATTTTTTTCGTAAACGTTTTATCAAAAAAACAGCTCAGACAAAAATTATAGATCATAGCTGTTTTCGACTGGAAAGAAATGGTCCACTGTGTAATGTTAGCCAGCCATTCAGATGGAAGGACAGAATTGAGTTCGCCCTCGGATTCTTAATCAGTCGAAACTAAACATTTGGCACAATTTTCATCCAAAAATTCGAAAATTACAGACATTGTTGGTAGGGACTATTTTCTGGGGAACAAGCACGCCAAAAGTTATCGATGAAGTTATAATACCTACAACGATTGCGTTATCTGTTCAAAATTTGTATCAAAAGTTAGGTAATTAAAAATATGGGAAAGCTCTGCGGACAGGGGCTTTGGAGCTCTTGTCAAACTGCTATAGCGAGTAACTATTCAAACTATGACAAATCATATCTCAGAAAGCATTGGTTTCTCAGAGTTGGGAATTATATCAATGGATACTTATGATAGAACTGCATCATAAAACATTGAATTTAAAGCTTAGGTATATGACTCACCTTATATGTTAGATAGAAACACATCAGCAATATAATTAGAGAAATCTATGAAATCATTAAATTAAGATTAATTATTGAAATTTTGAAAAGTCATATCACCGAAAGTAACAAAAATTGTTTTCGTTACTCCGAAACCACTGGCGCTGATTATCCCCTATAAAGAACTCAACCGAGATATTTATCTTCCAAACCTACTCTGAAAATTTCAACTGTCGGCCGGCCGGACAGAATCGATATTGAGCACGGATTCTTGATCAGTGAGTCGAACCAAAGCGTTTGATACAATTTTCAACCAAAAGTTCGAAAAGTACAGACATTTGGACAAATTGATATAAGCACTTGATTTCAACTGTTTCAGTAATTTTCTCGAAACTTTAAGGTTAATGAAAATAAATATTATGTTTGAACATTTACGTGATCACTGTATTTGTCCCTCTAGATTGATATTCTTAGAGTTTTTCAAGCGTACTGGAATAGAATAGTTTTATAACATCCATTCAGTTGTCAGGTTTTGACATTTGACGTCCAGAGGAAACAAAGGCACCTGTTGTAAAGTAAATACAAAGATAGAGGACCGAATACTATTAAGATACGCTTGTTTCAGATATTTTTAACATCAATTCTAACTATCAGGGCTGGAATCGAGTTCAGTGATTAAATTTACGAATGCCTGATTACCTGGAGACACAAAGCTTTGACAGCTCTTAATTGCCAAATTAGTGCGATTCTATGTAGATTTTCAGTTCATTTTTGATACAACCATCGAATAAAATCCACGATAAAGCTAATCGAAGCTTCGTGAAACCCAACATAAGTGTGTGATTAAACTATTGTCGGCCCATGAAGAATACAATCAGCTATGCGCCAGCTTTAATTTATGGCACGCTTGTTCTTTGGAACAGAGTGCTTATCAATTTGCCCAAATGTCTGTAATTTTCGAATTTTTGGCTGAAAATGGTCTTAAACAATTTGGTTCGACTCACTGATCAATAATCCGTGGTCGAAATCGATTCCGACCGACCGTCCGGCCAGCTGAAAGCTCGAAAGAACGGAGGATTGAAATTGCAGCGTAGGTTCGGAGCGTAAATATCTCGGACGAGTTCGTTAACGGGCGAAATCCACCAGGCGGTTTCGGAGTTATGGCCGTTTTTAGTAAAAACATTTTTTATGAATATTTTTCAGAAACAGAATACTCGATATGTCTGAAATTCAGCATGAAATTGTATAATAATGACCTTTATATGCACGCGAAGTTTTTTATTGATCGTGTTGCCGTAAAGTGTAAAAAACTTTTTTTTAATTTTGTTTGTACAATAACTCTCGAACAGAATGTGCTAGGCAGTTGAAATTTTCAGAGTGGGTTAGGGAGATAAATATCTCGTTGTCGGTTATTGGGCAAAAATGGTTTCGGAGTAACGATACATTTTTTTTTAACATTACTGGTTTCAAATTCAATTTTTTTTAAGATGCAGTTTCACCATAAAAATCCATCGATATCATTTTCAACTCTAACAAGCTAACACTTTCAGAGATATCATTCTTCAAAATTTCAATAATAAAAATACTTCTATGTTTCCACAGAATGCTGTACTAGTGGTTCTATGTATGAATTATTATATGATCTGTGTTCTTAGATGCCATCTTATATTCCTATGAGAGATAAATGTCAAAATTTTTTCTGGTTCGTTATTCTTGATATAAAATACACCTCCTGTTCGTGCAAACAAAGTAGGATGATATGATATTATACTTTTAAGGATATAATATAATGCTCGTGGATAATCCATATGATGATGGAAATATATACTTTGGTAAGAAACATAAGCAAATTTGGTTCAGATTATCTCCAGTAAAAACAAAACTGCAATGTTGTCTAAGTTTTAATTGATATAATATAATTTTCAGAGTAGATTTGAGGAATGAATATCTCGGATAGGTTCGTTATTGGGGATAATCGGTCTGTTTGAATTTAATTTATTTCATGATGCAGTTCTATCCTAAGAATTCAGTCATATAATCCCCAGAGACCAATGATTTAAAAGATATGATTTGTCAAAGTTTGAACAAGAGCGCCAAAGATCCTGTCCACAGGACTTGAACCAATTTGTTTTCAAAATCTTCAATAATATAGATCCAATCGTGTTCAAATAAGAACTTGGCTGTTGAATTAAGTCTTGAAGTCACTCACAAAATTTCAGCCTTATTGGGTGGCGATACAAAATTTTATATAATGATTTTTTTTTATTTTCTAGTGATACGATCATCACGATATTTGGCAAGAATTTGCACGTTGGCATTCTATAACTAATTACAAAGTTTAAGGATCGGATCTGTATTTTTTGAGAAATAACAAAAATTCAGATATTAATTGGTTTCTTTCTGTCTGACGAAGGAGTGTGATTTAGACTGAAACGTTACGAAATAATTGTTTCATCGTTGACGTCGTTTCGTTATTGTTTGTTAGGCAACATTGTTCAATTTATTGCTTCTACTTACACTTTTAAAGTTATTACAAAAGAAATTACATATATGTAATTCTTTTTTGTTGACAGTTATTCAATTTTCGAATTTCAGAATAGCTATCAATGAAAAGAGTTTCTGAAAATTTTCGGTTGTTATCTGATGAAGGATTCTCCAAAACATTACGAAATAAATAGATATTTTATCGTTAATGTTGTTTCGTTTTTTTTTTGTTAGGCAAAATCGTTCTATACATTGCTTCTGACAAATATCTTGTGTTTCTAACACAGAAGCAATTCACAAAATAATAATTGTTCTATTTTATGGATATTTGGCAGAGAGAGGAACCATTTAATAATGAATATACCTCCCAAAGTATACTTTAATGATTACGAAAGATATTTCTGTTCACCAAAATGAAATCTTTCACACCTCCCCAAATTCCCTATCAATCCGCCCCTGCATGGATAGAATTGAGTAGTGAAAACTTCAAGAGCTTGCGTGCTGAAAGCCAATGTTTACCCAACTCCCAAATGTTTAGATCACGTCAAATTCCGCTGCTGTATCAATGAGAATGTGTGACCCGAAACAAACTAGCACAATATTTATAACGACTCAATTAACGCTGCCATAAATTCGTCGTTATTGTCGAACCTATTTTCTATGTACCTCGGTTAATTAACCAACGACGGCATGGCATAAGGTGAAGTGAAGATATTTCACTAATGAGGAAACGCTGGAACAGTTGGTGAAGACAGCCTACATAAGAATAAAGGATTCTGGAAAAGTTTAGTATTTTCCAAGAGTAGCTAGAATTTTTGAAAATAAACCATGTGGAATAAAATACAAAATAAATAAAAGTTGGAAAAAACATTGATAAAGTTGATCCTGATTCGGAATACGTATTACAAATTTATAGAGCCTGCAGGAAATGTAACAACAGACGGAAAATTTCCGATAGACATATGTGATTGGAGGTGAAGTTAGGGAGAGTTGAAGTAGTTTGAAAAATTTAATATTTTTTGAATATCTAAAAATTGGCCGATAGGAATGACGGGAAGATTTTCGAATTTGTTTTGTCAATTAAAGTACATGATTTGATAGTAATAATTCCAATGAAAATTATCGTAATCTACTGCCGGATATTTGGGTTGTTACGTTTATTTTTAAATAATTTCTACGCAACTGTCTCAAATGCAAATACATATTTTATTTTTTGTAGAAACCCCGTTTCGTTCAGAGGAAAAATATAATATTACCTTTTCATCGTATTACCCATGGTGTTCAACATATTTCAAAATGTAAGAATCCAAATCCAAAATTAAAAAGGAATTATTGGACATTAGCTTAGTTAATTTTAGTAATTGGCAGTTATTTAATAAATTGTGGTTTGTGTTTGATTCACGATAATTTTTTTTTAATTTTTAAACATTCGGACAGTAGTTTAGAATTTTATGTTTGTTTTTGCATAGTTTTTATTTTGACGCTGACAAGATTCATAATGAATGAGCATATCACTCGTGAATATGTTATCATGGATTCAATTTATAGCGAAGGTCGTTGCATTGGCAGAGCTGCTCGTCAATTGTACGTGAAACGATTTCTAGATGTTCCAACTCCATTTCATACTGTTCAGAATAGTTTTTCAGAGATTGTAAGAGACAGGAACTTAATTGAAATAAACAGCATTTTTATTGTTAAATTTGGCGAATTGTTGGATTTAAATGAGTTTATATATTTCTTTAAATATCCCTATAAATTATTCAATTGGATGGAATTTTATTTTTGAAGTTGGTAGCTTGGCTTTGTGCTTGAATTTCGGCCATTCAGTTTTTTCAATATATGTAGTATAGTAAAGTCAACTACAACTACTACAATTCAAAATCCCAACATCAGATAAATTTTTTTTTATTTAATATTTCAATGATTTCAATGACTTTTAAACATAAACACGGCAACAAAAATATTTGTATGCAATCTGATGAAGTAGAGTCAACTTGACAGATAAACAGTGGTATTATATACTATTTTATTTTATATGTATATAAATTATATTGTTGGAAGAATTTGCACCGAATAGTCCAAGGGATTATGATTTAAAAAATGGATATTTTATAATAGACTTACTGACACGCTGATCAACAATGGTAAGGACTTATTTTAGGTACAATTTTCCTGAACCATTTTGTTCATTACAGCAAAGTGTTTTTTACATTACTTCTCATAGGATTAAAAAATTAAATATTATTTATAAATCAATTATTTATTGATTATCGCAAATGAAGAACCATCAATTATCTCATTGAAAATTTGTGACAAGTTAAATTATTTTGATATTTTCGAAATTTTAGGTTACCCATATTTTGCTACTAGGATTCAAAATAGGAATATATTTGCGGTACAGTTGTATATTTATAGTGACAGTGTAGGAGGAGGATATACAATACTCAAGTAGGACTGGGTCAGTTGAAGATTTATAGGTATTATTCAAGTTTAAAAGGAGTTTAAAGCCGAAAAGAAGGAAATATTTGTCCAATATTTTAAACAACACAATTTTAAACGGTTTCAACCTTGGTTCTTCATAAAGGGTTCACATTCAGATATTTGCATATTTGGGTCAATCCATCACTGTAACAAACCGTGACTCCATAACCCGTTTGGCCTGTCCATGACATTATTTTCTGATGACAGAAGGTCATTCAAGAAATTTCGCTTAGAAAATACAAGAATTTTTCCACGAACTGAATGATAATTTTAAATGAGTTCCATTCAATGGTAAACTTTTATTCGAAATCAACAACCCGATATCTGATCTGGAATGTGCACTTTCCCATTGTCCAACAGTTATCTGGTTTATGCAGGACATTCATATACCGATTTTGGTTATGAAAATTGACTTAACGCAAAAATGGTAAAAATGTACTTATCTTGTTTTGGCAGTAAACCGACGATATGTGGTCAATAATTTCGCGAAAATCTTTGAAAAATGTTTACAAGAAAAAGATTTAAGATTGCTAGGAAATAACAATTTACTTTATAATGGATAATTTGGTTTCATAGGAAATTAAAACAACTGGTAACTGTATCAACATAAAAATGATGACATAATATGGAATTGTACTCAAATATTGAGGGTTAATAAGTTGAAATACTTTGGAGTGATGGTTGATAGGTAACTTAAATGGTAAACATTAAGGCATACTTTGGGAGATACAATCATTATTAAATGATTTCTTTGTGGGGTTTCTCTCCCAAACTCCAAAAAATATCTATACAATAAAAAATCTATTGTTTTGTGAATTGCTTCTGCATTAGAACCACAAGATATTTTCATAAACAATGTAAAGAATAACGTTGCCTAACAAACTTTAACGAAACAAGATACGTAATTTCTTCCGAAAGTAAGTCTAAGTCTAAGTCCAAATAGACGGAGGCAATTGAGTTGGACCATTTCATCACCAATGAGGCCTTCTAATCATCTGAGAACATTTTTGGATCAAAATTGGCAAAATAGAGGCTTTCGGACTAGATTTTCTGGTATGGGCGCACAAAATGGAAGGACCACAAATCGATCCCTGAGGAACTTCAGCTCAACTATTTTTCCAGGATACGATACCCTAACCAAATCTCATACCTAAATAAGTGCGACGAAATGCCATAAGCTTTTCTGAAATACCACAGAATAAATGTACTGATAGATCCTTCAATATCACAGAATACATAAAGTCTATGTTCAACAAAAACAAGTTGTTATAGTACAACCTGCAACTGCTTCTATTGAATCCTATTCTATTACAGATCAAAGATTAGTCCTTTCCTATATTCACAATTCAACAAAGGGTATTTGAGCGAATTAAAAAGCATTTTGCTGCCGAAATGCAAGTTTCGCCTGTCATAATATGTCACTTATATCGCTCCGAGATTCTTCATTTCTACGGCACTTCTGATTAATATTTCAATGCGGAGTTGTTGAGTCCTAATGACATCAAATTGCCGTTCCGAAAGCAAACAGTGCCTCTTTATTCGTTTTCGAGAAAGGGAAATTTGGCAGGTGATATTGTATTATTCAGAATGTGATTCGAGAATAGTCTGGGTCGTTAGATGTTTGCCCAATTGAAGAGGTAATTTTACGGCCAATCAGAATTTTTAAGGAATGAGTATTGACGGAACTTCCCGATTATCGGTTCGTCTTTAATTATTCATAGCTCGTCATCAAAGTATTTGAGAAGAAGCTCAGTTTGTTCTGGACGTAGCTCAGGGAAATTTTGATTTATGGATTTGCAGAAAAAAATTCGTTTGTGATTTTAGATATCTATTTTCTCAAATACTAAGTTGAGGAAATCGAACATCAAACACATGTTTGTTACCTCCCCCTGCAGTAATCGAATAAAAAAAAATGTGGGAAAACCCTGTGGACAGGAACTTTGGCGCTCTTGTTCAAACTTTGCCAACTCATCTCCGAAATTATTGTTTTCTCAGAGTTTGGAATGATATCAATGGATTCTTATAATAGAACTGCATCATGAACGAAACTTAATTAAAATTAAATAACGAACATATCCAAGATATTCATTCCTCAAATCTCCTCTGAAAATTATATTATATCAATTGAAACTTAGCCACTATTTCGGTTTCGTTTTCACTGAAGATATTCTGAATATATTTTCATCATCATATGGATTATCCAAAGGCATATTGGGTAGGGGTAATTATAATATTAAATAATTGTGTTCATTTTGCATTCAATGAAACTTTGTTAGAACATACATCAATATATTTGATATATCTGTCATAGGTAGATAATATTATATGTACGAACAGTGAACACAGATAGGACACAGACACATAGAATTCGCATTCTGTGATATCATAGAAGTAAGTAGGTACGATGTATTATTGAAATTTTGAGAAATCATATTTCCAAAAGTATTGCCTTGTTAGAGTTGAAAATGATATCAATGGATTCTTATGATAAAACTGCATCTTGAAAAAATTTTAATTTGAAATTTGTAATGTAAACAAAAACATTTTTTTTTCGTTAGTCCGAAACCATCAGACCGATTTTGCCCAATAACGAACTTAGCTGAGATATTTATCTCCCAAACCTACTCTGAAAATTTCAACTGTCTAGCTCTTTTCGCTCGAGAGTTATCGTGTTAACGGACGGACGGAAGGACGGATGGACGGACGGACGGACAGAATCGATATCGACCTCGGATTCTTGATCAGTGAGTCAAACCAAATCATTTGAGCCCATTTTCAGCAAAAATTCGAAAATTACAGACCTTTGGGCAAATTGATAAACACTCTGTTACCAGCAACAAGAACGCCGAAAAACGGCGCTGGTTCATTTATAGTTCAACATAGTTCACTTATTTGTTATAGGTGCCGTGCATAAAATTCATGAATATAAGAGTTCTGCTTTGTTTCAAGAATAACAATATCAAACTAAAATTATTAGGAGAATATTTGCATATTCTTGAAATTAAAAAAATTAGTATCGATAATATCAAAATAATTGATAAATATAATAAGAAAATAATAAACGAAAATAATTTTGTACTCATTAATTAATTTGAATTTCCATTAAAACTGTCAGTTTTGGAAAGAATACAAATTTGAAACACAAATTCTCAACAAGCACCATCCAAGACTATAAAAAACTATTGGATTGTTTATTCATTCTATCCAGGAAATCTGAGAAACACTTATTGGCATACAAAAAAACGAAACAAAAATATGAGGCAATTATTAAAAGAGGAAGTATTGAACGTTATAGAAATACCACAGGTCCATAAGTAAATCTAAGACTGTTCGAAATCTTGTTAATGAATCACTAGAGAAACAAAGTAATAGCACAAGTGAAATTGAAAATGAATCTGAACCTCAACAACTCTTGGACAAGTTTAATAAGTTCTTTGTAAATTTTCAATCAGTACTTAATGCTGATAACGAGTCAGATTCTAATTCGGTACCACATCATGTAGTCTTTTTATTTGTTTGATGTCACTAAAGACGAAATAATTAGTATAGTAGGGAAGTAGAAAAAATCTAAATCTATAGGATGGGATGGTGTTCTTCTGGAGGTAATAAAGGAATCGATACATATAATGACCAGATCATAACAATAATAAATAATAATAAACAAATTTTTAAGAAAGGTAATCCTAATGATCCCAGTAGCTATCAACCAATCAGCATTGTGTCTACCTTTGCAAAGATATTGAAGAAATTTTTGGCTACTAGGCTTCTAAAATTCTTCAAAAAATTCAAGATTTTCTCACAAAGTCAACTTGGCTACGAAGTTCCTGGGAGTGTATCTGGATAGGCACATGAAATGGATCTGTCACATTGACAACCTTGTGAAAAGACTGGTCTCTGTGATATATTCAATATTTGTTCTGATAACACGAATGGATTTTCATACTTTGAAGATTGTTTATGTCAGTAATTTTCAAACTTATTGGCGTAAGGCATAATTTTTTGGGCAGGAAGCTCCTTATCGGAATCTATGTTTTTAAGACAGAAGTCCATGTTGAGAACTTTGTTAGGGTTAAGTTATATTGAATTGAATATTTATATTATTATATTATTATTATTGAATTGAATGAAAAAACTACTGAGGTATTCTTTTCTTAATCAAATAAAGCTAAAGAAAAATTTGGTAGGTAACTACAGCATATACTTAGGTACCACTTTCGAACAAAGCCTTAAACACTTAAGATTCCAAAAAATACATAGAACCAGCACTGCTGACCAATAGCACTAGCAACGACAAAATGAGAAAATTTGCCAAACTCTCCAATTTGTCCGATGAGCATTCTGTCTTAGACAGATTGCACCTCCATTCAATAAACGATAGCTCATAATGGTTGTTTAAGTGGTAAATATTAAGTTAGGTACTAGTGACGAAAAATAGAAGATATAATGAATAGAAGTGAACTGATTATGAATAGAAAACAAGACTATTCACTATTCAGTTCAACTCAAGGAAAAACAAAATAGAATATGAATAAAAGTACATAATAACAAATATACAAGAAGAAAAAAATAGGAATTAAATATTAATGAATAAAAAAAAATATGTGGGGAGTTCCTAATAGATGATTTGTTGGGCGACACATTCGTTTGAATTCCAAATTATTCCCGAATATTTTTAAAAAATAAAGCTCTTAGGGAACGTGCATAATGGCTCATTTAATTATAGTAATATTATACCTTTATCTTCTTGTTTCAAAGAGGATAATTATTTATTACATATTAAATAAAAACTAAACTATTCAAACATATCTAACCAGCTCTATATCATGTTATCGAATGAAAAACCACTTAGGTATTCTTTCCTTAATCAAATAAAACTAAAGAAAGATTTGGTAGGTACCTACAGCGTATACATAGGAACCACTTTCGAATAAAGCCAAAAACACGTATAACCAGCACTGCTGACCAATACCACCAGCAAAGAAAAAATGCGAAAATTTAAGCTCCAGTTGCCAAACTCTCCTCCACAATTTTCCGATGAGCCTCCTCCCGTAGACAGATTGCACCTCCATTTAATAAGCGATAGCTCATAATGGTTGTTTAAGTGATTCATTAAGCAACCTGCTACCGTAATATGGGACGGCATGGGCAGCCAACAACCGAGTAACTCAGCTGAGCGTCAAATCTTAAACAATTCACAAATTATCAATTTGAATCTCCCACAGTCCCGCCTTCGCAACCTCACGGCGACGCCCCGCGCAGACGCCGCAGCGTCGAGTACACGCCGTGTCGTGCGGAACGTGCACGTTGCCCGGCGTACATCCCCTCTTTCTCTGCCGCTCTCTCTCTCTATCGCGTGCAATCATACGCACTACGCTCTCTCTACGGTCCGCGGCCTCGTCCTACGCCACGACTTGATAGAGAATCATCCTCGAAAACACCGTCAAACCCAATAAACGTGTGGCATTGGACAGTCGTGCATCGCGACCGACGTGTATCACTATCACACAGACTGCCGTGTGGTCGAGCCGTGCGTATTCCTCGAACTTAACGCGCGCGATATGTCACCTGAGTGAGGTCGTCATAAAACTTGGATCTGGACAGTTTTATTGCTTTCGGCCACGTGTCAGAACACAGGTTTCAGTGTTGTGTTTATAGGGCCATTACGAGCGGCGATAAACCGTAATTTATGGCCTTCTGAGGACTCCGTGGACCTGTTCTTGGACCCTCGGTGCTAAACAGTGTCGTTAAATAACTTTTGGCGAATTAGAATGTAAACATATTTAATCGGGGACAATAAAAGTGTACACACTAGAGTAAAATGAGTTCTTATCAGTTCGTTAATTCTTTGGCGCAGTGCTATGGTCAACAACAAGCTCGTCCTGGGGCTGAGCAGTCGGCTCATCAGAGTTCGAGTCCAGGGGGTGATTACTACAACCCCAAC
This sequence comes from Halyzia sedecimguttata, assembly GCA_937662695.2. Taxonomy (NCBI): domain Eukaryota; kingdom Metazoa; phylum Arthropoda; class Insecta; order Coleoptera; family Coccinellidae; genus Halyzia; species Halyzia sedecimguttata. The sequence goes on from OW569418.2 coordinate 59,298,638, forward strand.
GCAACGGCAGCTTCAGGTTACCCCCCAGCATGTTATTCCCCACCTCAAGTAACCCCCCAATATCCCCAGCACCCTTACGCTGCTCCGGCTCCAGGGCATGGCTTACAGCCCACGATGGGAGATTACACCCAACTCCAACCGCAGAGACTTGGAGGAAACGCTTCAAGTAGTCACATGCACCACTCAAACGCAGGTGCTCCAAGTCCCGCCGTTCTGAACCCTTCAGCAAGCTGCAAATATGCAGATACCACACCAACTTCTAACGTTTCCTCACCCCAAGACTTGAGCACGAACGGTCCTCCAAACGCGAGGAATTCGCCTCCTTTGAGCAACACGCAAGCAACAAGTAACAGTAATTCTACTATAACTTCGAAGAGCTCAGGGTTGACATCTCCGCTTTCTGTGAGTACGACACCCCCAAGTAAGGCGGCTGCTGGTTCTACGGTTTCGCAGAATTTGTCTTCGCCGGCTTCTAGTACAAGTTCGACTTCTAGCAACGAGAAGCCCAGCAGTAATAATAACAATTCTAAGAGTCCGACAAATCCTCCTCAGATATATCCTTGGATGAAGCGGGTACATCTTGGTCAAAGTGAGTACTGTCAGCAAATTCTTAATCTGTAGTTCACATTCGTCACCTTAAATTCGCGAGGATGTTTAAATATGGATTATGCTCGCCGCAACGCCGCTGGAAGTTTGAGCATCACGCGTAAAGAATCTTAGAACAACCAACTACGCGAGAAAAACTTCTCGTTGTCCTTCCTTCTTTCATTCAGGCAGTTCGTAGGTGTTATGTTGAAAATTTGTATCATGGAACATCTCCACAAAGTGTTAACAATTCAAAATCATCATCTTGCCCAGATATTTCATGGGATGAGAAGAAATATTTATTTCCTTCTGTAACTAACTTTGAAGTGAATCCACAGCTTTCTGATGACCTTAATCCTTTTGACTCCGTGTCTTAATTATAATGTTCTTGTACACACACATATGATTTAAAAAAAAATTGGTAATATTTATAATCATATTCAATCATGACCATGGTTTAAAATGAGTGTTCTTGTCGTTTGAATATTATATAATTTATGTATAATAATAAACAATGAAAGGGCGCAATCTGCTCTTCCACTCAAACTTCGATAGTTAATAAACGTGAAAACATTGTGATATATACTTTGAGAGAGAAAGAAAAGAAAATTTTGAAACGAACAAACTCAGTACCTAGCTACAATTGTTTTTATAAAAAAAAATGATAGTGCAAAACGTCTTGTCAAGAATAGGGAAAAACAAATAGGTATTCATTCATACGAAAATATGTAATTTTTTTCGTGTACAAGTGCGTTGATAGGTTTTTCAACGAGCGCAAAAAGTGAGATTATATTTTAATAGATAAGGTTCGTAAATTAAAAAATCTTCAACGAACACTTTTTGAATATGTTGAAATATTGCCAATTATACTGTTATTATGTATTTTTGGAAAGGATCCGAAGTAATATAAATTATCCTTGTGAAATATCCAAATTAATCAACATTGCAAACGAAACACTGTAAATATTTTGATTTATATTCTTCTCTAGAATTAAGGGGACTAATGATATATTTCGGTATTATTTTGAAATTGAGTTTAAATTATTTAATACGAATTTGTGCCGTTTTAAACACTATATTACTATATTGGCTCGTCTTTCCTTGCAGATCAGTTTTGTCGATTATACTGATTATATCCTGCTCTATAAGATACAACATTCTCAACAATTTGACCAAATGAGAAATTCTCAATTCGACGTACATATCTATATCAACACTCACGCTAAATTGGTAAATTGGATCAAGCTTGTCAAATCAGATATAAGTTCCAAGTTTCATATGAATACAATGAATTTTCTAATTTCAAACCTTTATTTCTTCCTCTTGCATGGATTCACAGGAAGGACCAAAGTACTCATATGTGAAAATAATTATTTTAAAAGGCCGACAAATGATTCAACATGATAAAGTTAGGGACTGATTTGTAAATTGAATTGAAACTTAAATTTTTTTATTTGTTTCTTTTTGAACGAATTGAGTATGAAACGTCAGATACGGTTGAAGTTAATGGCACCACGAATTCACCGGCATACACTCATAGGGCATTGAAGTCATTGCATATAAATGACGGTATCACGTTGACAAAGCCTAAAATACTTCGATAGACAAGGGCTTGTCGCTTAAACCTGTGAATTCAGCCAAAACGGAATACGACACTGACCAGTAACAAACTCTTCGACTACCATCAATGTTTCAGGGGCGTTGTGACATGTGGTACCGTCCTGCTGAAACCACCAGTCATCATGAACAATGTCTTCCAAGAAATGCACAAAATACTGATTTCTCATAGCACGATAACCTTCGCCATTAACCATGACCGAATTACCTGCGTCGTCGATTCAATTATTCCTTCAGAACACAATAATTCAGACTGATTTATTTGTATCGCTTTCCGATCATTCATAGGTGGGTTTTCTGTTCTCCGAATGAAAGAGTTCTGCCTACTTGTAGCCATTGAGGAAAAAATGATTTTGTCACCAAAAATCGGCATTCACTTCTTTTTGCTATGCTGATAAAGAAGTCGTTGTCACAATTATTCTCGAACGAAATGAGTTATGAGATTTATAGAGTGCATTAGGGAGTCAAAATGAGTTCGTTAATAGGTAGAATCTGCCTTGTGATTTCGGAGATACAGCCATCTAATATTTTGTTTTTCCAATAACTCGAAAAACACTAATCTGATCAAATTGAACTTGGTATTTAGTTGAAAATGGAGACACAAAGACTTATTCAAAATTTAGTTAGGATCGTGTTACTATAAAATTATAAAAAAAATCTCAGAATCTATCGACCGGCTATTGCTGAAATTTTGCGAAAGCATTCAAAACCATATTTTACAAGAAAGTTCTAGATTCAAATTTAATCGTATCTATATTATAGGAGATATTAGTAAAATATCAAAATATTTTAAGGAATCCAGTAGACCAGATTCCAGATTTGAGTGGACCACATTTCACAGAAGGCTGATAGAAATTGGAGAGTCTGTTCAAAATTAAATACGTTTAATGATCTAACAGTATTGGCTAGTTCTGTCCAATCTCCATGATTATTATATACGGTGTGCGTGAATTTTCTAGTGAACAGCGTGCCCAAATGTATGTAATTTTCGAATTTTTTGCCGAAAATGGTCTCAAACTATAAGATTCGACCCACGGATGAAGAATTCAGGGTCAAATTCAATTCTGTCCGGACGGACGTTGCCATGATATTTCAATGATGTCTTGCAATGTTCAGGGTAGGTTGCGCGTCTAAATGCGACGGTTCAGTTCGTTAATGTGCATAATCGGTAGACCCGTGTTATACCCATCTGAAATATTGTTATTTCGTCGAAAACTTAAGGAATATACAGATCCAATCGCATTCCAATCTAGGACTCAGTTAAAAATGTGGGAAAGTACTGTGAACAGGAGCTTTGCCGCTCTTGTTCAAACTTTGACAAATCATATCTCCGAAAGTATTGGTTTTTCAAAGTTGAGAATGATATCAATGGATTCTTATGATAGAACTGCATCGTAAAAGAAATTAAATCAAAAAAGGTGTCATTTAAAAGAAACAAGACTAACAAAAAATTATTCATCCGAAACCACTAGACTGATTCTACCCAATAACGAACTCATCAGAGATATTCATTCCTCAAATCTACTCTGAAAATTATATTAATTCAATTGAAAATTAGTCTAGTTTTGTTTTTACTGGACTTTGTTTTTTAGAACAATAGGTATTTTATATCATCAGTAACGAATTTGGAATAGAACCAGAATTAAAAATGATATGTCTCTTATCGGTAGATAAGATGACATGTATGAACATAGATCATTAAATTCATAGATACAAATACGGACGTTAATTTTCGATTGAAGTATTCTGTGAAATTATAGAATTACGATTCATTATTGAAATTTCTAAAAATCATATCTCCGATAGTATTAGCTTGTTAAAGTTGAAAATAATATCAATGGATTCCTAAAATGAGACTGAATCTTAAAAAAAATTAATTTGATATTTGCAATATAAAAAAATTTTTTTCATTACTCCGAAACCGTCAGGCCGATTTTGCCCTATAACGAACTTAACTGAGAGATTTATCTCCCAAAACTATCTGAAAATTTCAATTGTCTAGCTCATTCCATTCCAGGGATTCTTGATCAGTGAGTCGAACCAAATCGTTTAGCACCATTTTCATTAAGAATTCGATAGACAGATATCTGGGCAAATGATAAGTGCTCTGTTCCGAGGAACAATAGTGCTAAAAGACGACTTGAAGGTTCATGCAACATTCCGTGAATGTGTGAGGGGTGAATAGACAGTTTTTTCTGTATTCATTTTCTCCATGTCCCAATATGTCATTTATTCAAATTGTGTAATTTTTTTAATGTGTCGTTTTAATAATAAATCGGAAAAACGAGATCTACAAAAATTTACACCATTTGAAAAATATACGCAACTAAATCATTAGGAAATGGTGAAAATGAACAGAGAAAACATGCAGGTACCTAATTTAGTTTTAGAACAAATTTAATATTCCTACATTTCCTACGTTATTCAATATTTTTAATTTTTAATCATAAATTCATTAAAGTGGTAGGAATGAATTATTAAAATTTTTTGCAAAGAAGCAGGTCTATTAGAATTTATTACCAGTTTTCAAAAGGATCCTAGGAAGTAAAAGAACTGGAAAATTGCTGATCAAAGTGATCAATAATAATATACAGGGTGAGTCTTTGACCACTGCATTAATTTTAACCAAAGATTCCTCTCATCAAATGAAACACTTTTTGGCGCTCTAGTTCCTCGGAACTGAGTGCTTATCAATTTGCCCAAATGTCTGTAATTTTGGAATATTTCGATGAAAATGGTCTTAAACGATTTGGTTCGACTCACTGATCAAGAATCCGTGGTCGGAATTTATTCTGTCCGGCCGGTCCGGCCGGCCGGCCGGTCCGGCCGGCCGTAGGCACGATAGCTCTCGAACGGAATGAGCTAGAGAGTTGAAATTTTCAGAGTAGGTTTGGGGGATGAATATCTCGGCTAAGTTCGTTATTGGGCAAAATCGGACAGACGGTTTCGGAGTAACAAAAAAAAAAAAATTTTTTTACGAAACAAATTCCAAATCAAATTTTTTTTAATAAGCAGTTTTATCATAAGAATCCATTCATATCATTTTCAACTCTAACAAGCTAATACTTTCGGAGATATGATTTTTTAAAATTTCAATGTAGATCGTATTTCACAGATTGATATAATTATTATTCTATGTATGAATTCTCATAATGTCAACTAAATCGATACAAGTTCTCGAAGTTCCGACCTCGGGAATTTTCCTTGCTAAAAGTCTGTCTGAGAAACGTCAAAATGAATCCGTTAGACGGGGTGCGGGAAATTTTTCGCAACGAAATGGCCGTTCTAGGCAGTTTTCGGGACTGAACGTTGACGAGAAGCGAAGATAAGGGTAAAAAACGGTCAAATAAACCTCCATGTGGCGATTTTATGTCGAAAAGTGAAAATTAAGAATATCTATCCGCGGTTAGTACCGACGTTTTATTCTAATACCGGAGATCGAGAGGATCCTTCGAGGAGTCCGATAGTGTAGATGTATAGATAGTGGATATCTCGGTTTCGGACGAGGGAAGGCGGGTTCGAAGCCCATCAAGGGAATTATACTTTTTCGTGTTTTTTTTTCAATTTTTATCGCAATATTAACTTCGAATAACGGTATATCTGCCGACTTTAAGTAAGGGTGTTTTCCTTTTTTTTTTCTGAGCATATATCGCTGAAAATAAACCATTACTATACGGGGTGTTCTTTTTTTCACGGCACAATTTGCCACGATTGAATTGATTCGTGCCACAAACAAACCGTTATCTAAATAGGAACCTTGGATGGATTCTTATAATGTATTTTTCGGAAATCTCTATACAGGGTGTTTTTCTTTTAATGTCAATTGCAGATTGCTGTTTTTAACGCTATGAACATACCCTTTCATTTTTTCGTGTTGGAAAATATACTTTCGAGGCATACATCGTTGGAAATAAACCATTACTATACAGGGTGTTCATTTCCTCGCGGCATCGATTATTTTCAAATGCAAGCGTTTTAAGTAAAATGTCACTTCGAGATTTCTATCGCGAGGAGAATTCTCAACTTTGTAAAACCGTTGCGAAATGATAACCGCTGCTATACAGGGTGTCTTAAGAAATATGTCAACTCCGAAACTTTACGTGTATGTATTTCAGTGGAACCCAAGGCGGCTCAGATTCACAATTGGACCCTGTAGGGGGCGCTAAAATCGATGTATAGGAACTCGGAAACAGGCGGATCGATTTTGATGAAACTCTGTGATTTTCTTTCGGCGTATCTCTGATTCACAATAGCATCCTGTAGGGGCGCCCCGATCGATCTATAGGAAACGGCTCGAACGATTTCGATTAAACTTTGTGTGCGTATTTGAATGGGCCTCAGAGTCACAATAGGAACTCGGTAGATAGCACTGTGTTCGGTTTATAGACTCTCGAGAACGACCGGACCGATTTCGTTGAAACTTTCTGTGTGTGTGTGTCTGAGGAAGTCTCGGAAAAATGTACATCTACCGGAAAATGTAGATCTATCGGAAAAATGTAAATCTACCGGAAAAATGTAGATCTGCCGGAAAAATGTAGATCTACCGGAAAAATGTAGGTCTACTGGCTAGGTAGATCTGCGGGCCCACTAGTTATTATTCTATCTATGAATTCTCATAATGTCAACTTGACAGAAGGGAATATTGTAACTTCAAAAATATTGGGGTTGAAATACTCGTATTTTAGCGATGCAACGGGGACCTCAACCGAAAATGTTTGAAAATATTACGTAAATATTGAAAGCATAATTCTGTAGTTTGGTGAACGTAGATCAGGAAATTTTTGATCGATTACAAGGTAATTTATTATTACTTATCTAATAAACCATTATTTGAATTGAATTTCCTTTATGATGCAGTGATATCATATGAATACATTGATATAATTCACAACTCTGAGAAACCAATACCAGATATAATTTGTCTGTTTGAACTAGAGCGCCAGAAAGCTCCTGTCCACAGGGCTTGAACCCATTTTTCATTTACCATTTTTCCTGATTCGGCTCAGGTAAAAAGTTACATGGGTTTGAAGATTTCACAATGTGCTAATACACTCCCGCATATAAATTATCTATGACATTGTTGGCGGACGAGAATAAGGCATGGTAACGTGGTTTACAGCTTGATTCGGGATTCCAACGCTCAGGGACGGATCCATAAAAGTAGTGAAATTTCTGGAGTTTTCCATTTTAAAACATTCAATGAAGAATATCTCGAGAACGGTGCGTTTGAGGAGAAATGATGAAGAATAATATAATATTCTAAAACGATGGAATATTCTTGAAATGACTCAAGAAAAACTTTAGATGCTTTCTTTATGCTAATTTCGTTTAGTTGTATGAATCCACGAGTCCATAACTAGAAAACCAGTAGAAGTAGAAAATAACTAATATTTGGAAAATATGTATCATAGTTATAGGAAACTTTACGCCAACATTCATTTTATTCGAAAAAAGGATGTCAAAGCTACAAAATAAAAACTGATTTTTTTTCAAAATTTCAACAGCCTGTACCTTTTTACCTGAGCTGAATTTGTAAAAATGTTAAATGAAAAAAGTGTTTCATTTGACGAGAGGAATCTTTGGTTAAAATTAATGCAGTGGTCAAAGACTCACCCTGTATATAGAGATCGTTATTTCTTACGAATTTAGTAACGTCATTATCATGCGACATCAAGTATATTACGGGCGCGCAATTGAAACTTCGCCTTCTTATTGAAACACGATTTATCACATGTTTGATCAGGTAACTTCCATACAGAATTCGGTTCATCTGTCCATGGTATAGTCCCCTTTTTACGCCTGCAAATTATGCACATCAAATCATCACTTCACTCCGTCATTAATCACCGCATTCAAAGGCTTTGTTTTGAAAAGCGTGATAATTTGACGATTATTATAATGCCATGCATCTTGCCGGCTTAAATCAGGGGATATGTCATTCCGGGCAAGTCGGGGCAGAAATCTTCCTCGCTCGGTAGTGGTAGATAATAAATCAGGGGTCTAGCTGTGAGCTGCCCCTACCCACGGCTCCTCCTCGGGTTCCCCAAAACGCCGAAGGATCGCTTTCCGCTATACTTCGGACGATACACACGAGATACATAAGTTTTAAATATTAAACATATTGTAAGTGTTCGACAATTTCGAGTGGGTGGGTAGAGAGTCTGGCTAGATTTATGGCCGGCGGAAGGCCTTTCGGGTCTTCGGAACGGAGCGTTTTGATACCGCTGTCTCGTTTGAACGGTCGGAGATGGACCTACCGAAAGACATAGATCAAGTGGGGTCCCTCGTTATCTTTGGTGATACGAAATTCGAACGTTTTCTTACTTGGAGAAGATATTGAATGGCACAGATATTACGTTTGTGAATTAGTTCTCTTTGTTTACTATATTAATTTTTTGCTTATCAATTTGCAAAAATGTCTGTAATTTTCGATATTTGGATGAAAAATTGGTTCAAGCCCTGTCGACAGGAGCTTTCTGGCGCTCTAGTTCAAACAGACAAATTATATCTCCGAAAGTATTGGTTTCTCAGAGTTGGGAATTATATCAATGTATTCTTATGATAGAACTGCATCATAAAAGAATTTCAATTCAAATAATAGTTTATTTATCAAGATTAAATGAGCAATCTGAGAATGAGAACTGCACCATGGAAGAAATCAAATTAAAATAGCTGAACTGAATTTGACTCTCTCTTATAGAACAGGATGAAATGTACGAGTATGAACACAGATCATATAATAAAGCTTAGATAGAATAATTATAGCATTCTGTGAAGACATAGAAGTACGATTCATTATTGAAATTTAGCAAAATCATATCTCCGAAAGTATAGGCTTGTTGGAGTTGAAAATGATATCGATTGATTTTAATGGTGAAACTGCATCTTAGATAAAAATTTAATTTGAAATTTGTTGCTTAAAAAAAATTTTTTCGTTACTCCGAAACTATCTGGCCTATTTTGCCCAATAACGAACTCAACCGAGATATTCATCTCCCTAACCTACTCTGAAAATTTCAACTGCCTAGCTCAATCTGTTCGAGAGTTATTGTAAAATTTTTTTTTTTAATTTTCAAAACTTTTTTTTACACTTTGAGGTAACCTGGTAAATACAAAACTTCACATGCGTATAAAGGTCATGATTCTACATGCTAAATTGATGCTAAATTTGAGATAGATCGAGTAATTGGTTTCGGAAATATTCATAAAAAATGTTTTTACTAAAATCGGCCATAACTCCGAAACCGCTTCATGGATTTCGCCCATTAACGAACTTGTCCTAGATGTTTACGCTCTAAACCCACATTGCAAATTTCAATCTTCTAACTCCTTTCGTTCGAGAGTTATCGAGCCTACGGCCGGACAGAATCGATTTCGACCTCGGATTCTTGATCAGTGAGTCGAACCAAATCGTTTGAGACCATTTTCAGCCAAAAATTCTAAAATCACAGACATTTGGGCAAATTGATAGGTACTCTGTTCCGAGGAACTAGAGCGCCAAAAAGGTACGAATCATTCATCAAGAATCCGTGGTCAAAATCGATTCTGTCCGGCCGTCCAGCCATTAACACGATAACTCTCAAACGAAATGAGCCAAGTACTTGGAATTTTCAGAGTAGATTTGGATGATAAAAATCTCGGTTAAGTTCTTTATTGGGTAAAATGGGAGTGATGGTTTTTTTGAGTAATTAAAAAAAAAATTTTTTTACATTACGATTTGCAAATTCAATTTTTCTCAAGATACACTTTCATCGTAAGAATCCATTTATATCATCTTTAACTCTAACCGGCTAATACTTTCGGAGATATGATTTTTCAAAATGTCAATATTAAATCGCAATTCTATGATTTCACAGAAGTCTGTAATCGAAAATTAACATGTGTATTTGTATTAATGAATATATAATATAAATGATCTCTGTCCATTATGTCATCTTATCAACCGAGGCATGTCATATCCTTTATTTCTGGTTCTATTCTAAATCCGTTACTTATACACCTAAAATATGTACCTCCTGTTCTAGAAAACAAAGTACGATTGAATGCAAAATGACCAATGAAATAGCCTCAGCTGTCGTAGAATTATGAGATTTTTGGGATATTCTAATTTTGATGTTGATAATATCCTTGGATAATACATATGATATAATGGAAATAGATACTTTGGTAAGTTAATCATATTGGGTTCAGAATATCTCCAGTAAAAACAAAACTGGAATATTGGCTAAGTTTCAATTGATATATTGTAATTTTCAGAGTAGATTTGAGGAATGAATAGGTATCTCGGGTAAGTTCGTTATTGGGTAGAATCGGTCTGGTGGTTTTGGATTAATAATTCTAGGAACTTTTTTTTTGAATGACACGTTTTTGAATGTAATATATCTTTTATGATGCATAAGAATCCATGGATATCATTCCCAACTCTGAGAAACCAATACTTTCGGAGATAATATCATTTTTCAAAGTTTTAAGCCTCTATCCACTGAGGTTTCCCACATTTTAAATAGACCCATTCAATGTGTTTTTCGCTCGAATATGTGCTAATACAGATATTCGATTTATATCGATATTTTCGAAATTTCTTATTTGCATTGGAAGGAATCATACACCTCCAGTTATATTCGAGGAAGGATAAGATAACATGAATATATGACATGCGAAATTTAGAAAGTCATTTGGAATTTAATTTCAAGAAAAATTTTGATACTGTTTCAACTTTTCCCCAATTTATCATTTATCATAACCGTAGTTCTAGGTGAACATAGCCATGCTCTCTGATATTTATAATGCTATACTTCTTCACCTCCTTTATAATACTTCAACCAAAGTAATTAACATCTTCTCTACAGTAGTAGAGTTCTTATTCTTTATTTTTATCGAATATAGTATTATAGATAATGAAACGAATGATGAAGGCTCTAATGTGAATGTCAGTCTGCTTTGGCGCGCTTTGTCAAATTTATAGCCAGAGGGCCAGAGCTGTCGCCCATCATATTGCAAAGTCTCAAAGTCTCGGCGATATCTGACTGATAGTTTCTGAGTATTTTAAATTATTTTTTCAAAATAAAAAAAAAATTAAAAAGCACTGTCGTGAAGGCAGGTACTTTTGAGCACAGGTTTTATTGTCTATTCATGCCTCATACGATAACGATCGAGCTGATATTCGGTACTCGACCGTAAAATGGTGCCTCGAAAGAAAGTGCAGAATTTCAGTAGATTCTGACGAATAGTTTCTGAAATATATTTTATTTAAGAAAATGGTGTTTTTATTTTTTTTCTCGTAATAGTATATTAAAGTGGTACGATATTTCGAGAAAATTAGTACGCCAGCATTCTACGAGCGGTTACCAAATAATAAATGGATCGGATTTGTATATTTTGAATTATTGAGGAAATAACAACAACATTTGAGGTGGGTATAACATCGAAACCGTTCGGCCGATTATGCCCAACAACGAACTACTACTACAACAACTAATTACCATGTTTGAGTTGGTTCGGATCAATATTTTTTAGGCATTGAGTAAATACAACAAAATTTCAGATGGGTGTCCAATACCGTTTGACTGATGATGCTTAGTAACGAACTCAAATATCGTATTCAAATGCGCAACCTACCCTGAAAATTGAAACTAGCTAACCTCTTTCTGTTCTCAAGTTCTAGTTATCGTGATATCTATCGATATAAAAGAAAGTCGTGTTAGTTACTCCACTTATAACTCAAGAACGGCTATACCGATTTGGCTCAAAATTGGTGGGGAGGTAGCTTAGAACCAGGAGACGGACATAGGATACTTTTTTGTGTTATACAATGTGTTTTTCTTCTAACGTCAATTAAAACTTGCTGTTTTTCCTGCCATAATCGTACAATTTTAGTCATGTGTGTTTAAAAATAAACTTTCGAGGCATACACCATTGAAAATAAAGCATTACTATACAGGGTGTCCTTTTTCTCGTGGCACAATTGTACGTGGTTGAAGTGATTTGTGTCACAAACAAAGCATTAACTAAATAGGTACCTTGGATGGATTCTCATAATGTATTCGTCCGAAATCTCCATACAGGGTGTTCTTCTTTTAACGTCAATTGCAACTTGCTGTTTTCCATGCCACAATCGTACAATTTCATTCATTTGTGTTAAAAAATAAACTTTAGAGGGATACATCATTGAAAATAAATCATTACTGTACAGGGTGTTTTTTTTCTAATTGCACAATTGTACGCCATTGAAGTGATTTGTACCACAAACAAAACATTAACTTAATAGGTACCTCAGATAGATTCTCATAATGTATTTGAATAGGGACCTTATGCGACCGCAGAAGCGGCGTCGATTATCTTCGAATGTTGCAAATTGATATATGATTAATTGGACGCATTTAAGCAGAAATATATGATTATATATATAAACTATCTATATTTTATGACAAACGTGTATAATAAAATCTAAAATCTGCTTATTTATTGCCTCTAAGGCGGAACAGAGTTCGCTGGGTCAGCTAGTACATAATATTTTTCAATTTTCTAGTGATACAATCCTCAAAAAATTCTACATAGGTACGTATTTGTATCCAATTAGTTACCAAGTTTCAATACGATCGGATTTGTAGTGTTTGAAAACAAAATCAGTACTCGGAAACCGTTTGGCTGATTATGCCCATTAACGAACTGAACCGTAGCATTCGGATGCGCCACCTACTCTGAAAATTTCAAGTCGCTTTCTCTTTCCGTTCCTAATCGTTTGAGAGCATGGGCAAAGAATTCCTCAATTGTCCTGTTCGCAGTAATATTTGAGCCCACACCAAGATAACCAAGATACAAATCATCTGTCAGCTGTCAAATTTACTATTTCTGGAAATGAGTTGGCCATTGGAAAACAAATCGCTAAAAGTACACCTTTTAAATTCATCTCGAGAGGGTTCAAATCCTTAAACCAAAAGTTCACAACCAATCTCCCTCCCGTTGTGGGACTCTCCACATCCTCTTTATTTTCCGTGAATTATCCCCCCATTGTTCTACAATTACCACTCTTGAGGCGTTCATTACAGTTTGAGGTACGATCTGTGCAAAAATCAACAATCGAAAAAACAAAACATTAAACTCTGCCCAACCGCATACAACTACATTCAAAAGTTATAAATGACTTCATTTGCGAACCGCACGAGAAGAGAGTGCATAGAGCAGCGCACTCGCTCCGTTGCAGGCGAGAATATTAGAGGCGTAGTGGATTTTTAACCGAAGATGAATGCCCAGGGTGGCAACACACTATTATTATCTCATTCGCCAAACTTCGCAAGTAATTGTGTGTACGCTCCTTTACATCTGAATCAAGATACATATCAAAAGCAAATTATATTGTTCACTGCAAGTGGAAGGACGGTCTGGTCGGTGTTAAATGCTGGAGACTTGATCTTGAACGCTGCTGGCATCGGGTTCTCGATGTGTTTATGTTTTATCTTGAGGTTAGATGGCTGAACTCCAGATCGAAGGTTGCGGATGCGGCTAATGGACGATTTGGGCGATCGGAGAAGATCGGTTTGATGTGCAGCAAATCGAAACATTGAGTAAAATTTACTGGTCCTTCGAGCCGGATTACTCACATATAATTTTCGATGCTTCGTCATTCGTATAGTTCTTCATGGATTAATTTTTTGGTGCGTTATTGAGGTGAACAGAGGTCCCATTAATTCGTCCAAATGTCTGCAATTTTCGACTCGCTGACATTCTTAAGATAAATAATACTACTTAATATTTTCTTATGGAAATGGATGCATGCTTCTTAATATCTTAATATATGGTATTCCTTTGACTCTTCGTCCGCCAGTGGTTGCGCGCATGTTCTAAGGAACAGAATGCTATCATTTTGTCCAAATTTCGAATTTTTTGCCGAAAATGTACTCAAACGATTAGGTTCAACTCACCGAGGTCCAATTTGATTATTTCTGGCCGACCGTTGCCTCGATACCTTGAGAATGGAAAAAGATAGCGAATTGGAATTTTCTGGGTAGGTGGTGCGTCCAAATACGGCGGACATGTATTATTTATGTCACGATAACCTGAGAACGGAAAGAGATACTGACTTCTAGGGTTATATCAATACGAAATTTGGTTGTCATTTCCGCGATAACTCGAAGAATACAAATCCGCTCCAATTCAAACATGGTTATTAGTATAGTGTTATGCCAACGCGAAAATTCTTGCAAAATTGCGGGAGGATCGTATCACTAGAATATTAAAAAAAAAACATTGAAAATCAAAGAAAACAACTCTATATATCAAAAACTATTCGTCCGGCATCGCTGAAATTTTCCGAGAGTTTTAAAAACCTAACTCTACTGCGAAGTTCCAAGTTTGAACACGATGGGATCAATATTGTTGGAGATACGAACAGCCTTGGGTTAGTTCAATATCTGGATGGGTGACCGTTGTCTCGACAAAGGCTTAATCGGCCCAACGGTTTCAGAGTTATACCCATCTAGAATATTGTTTTCTACATAACTCAAAAAAGACAGACCTGATCGAATTGAAGCTTGGTAACTAGTTGTAGAATATCGACGTAAAGACGTGTATGAAATTTTGTAAGGACCGTACCACTAGAAAACTAAAAAAAAAAGAAAAAATATTATCTCACGATAACTTCAGAACGGAAAGAGACAGCGACTTGCAATTTCCAGGGTAGGTTGCGCATCCGAATGAGACATTCAATTGGCATAATCGGCCTAATGGTTTTGGAGTTGCACTCATATGAAATTTTGTTGTTATTCCCTCTGTAACTCAAAATATACAAATATGATCCAATTAAAACTCCGTTATTACTTGTAGAATGCCCACCCACTAATTTTCGTGAAATTTCGTGCAAATCGTAACCCAGAGTTACCTACTAGAGGCGTATGTGTTTTAGTATTTCGATTCATATAGAATACATATGTCATAATTAAAAATTCTGTGATCATAGACAATTCTCTAGTTACTGAGTTATGTCATTAAAATGGTATGAAATGTAATATATTATAAAAGCTGAGAAGACGGTATATATTGATGCTAAATTCGATTAAGAGTGTCCAATATAGGTTAGTACACAATAGAACATGCGAACATACCTCGATAATACTTATCTAAATAGATGGATCTCCTCGATCTCCAGATATGAACCCTATATGCTATTTACTGTGGGGAAAATTGGAGAATATAATTTATGCTGAGGACTTCCAGTGAAGGAAACAATTGAAGAATAGAATAATAAACTTTTGTGATATATTAAGAAACAATGGCGACATGATTCAGAAGGCTATATCGCCTATATCACATCTAAGAATTCGACAAGAAAAATGCTAGCCAACAAATAGCTATCATCCCGAACCACATCTAAAATAATTTCAAATGAATTTAATCATTAATTATTATTCTCCTCTTATTTCAGCTTTTCGTATTTTGCTATTTCCTTATTAAATTGGTTTATTGAAGTTTCTTTTACTGCCTAAATTATTGTTGGAATCTACATAGTACCTACCTGGGGATATCTTGGCTATTTTTCAAGTTTGTCATGAAGAATTACACGCCTCATTCCCATTAATTCACGAGATTCTCATAGTATATTCAGTTTATCGTATACTCTCCAAATGCGAAAATTCTTAAAAGAAGCATTGTGGGTGTGAAAAATTTCAATGATATCACGTATTGGAACTGGATTGATGCTCTTTCTGAGAAGTACAACAATGATTTGAAATTCTACATACAATTTGATATTTTTACCCTGAACACACGTATACGTTAAATGGGGATTAATGAGACCAAGCCTGGAATACCAAAACAATTAACATATTCATCTCTTCTTCTCAATATAATGTCAACAACGTTCCATAAATTCCTTGCATAAGTTTGGCTGTAATAATGATTAAAGTATTTCCATGTAGATGTAGATTTTTTGGGGAAGGCCAGAAATTAATTTTTCACAGTCAATCCTACTCTGCCTCTGGCAAGAGTCTGTATAGTTACTATAGTTACTTATACACATTGTATATCAATGTTGGTACGAATTTTGTTGGTATTTCCAAAGCTGCCAAATTCTCTCCCCAGATACCTATCCTTCATAAAAATTCTCGTTGTACCTTCGTAAACAATCGCTCCCATTATTGTGGATCACTGAACCGTATAAACCCACTCATACAATCCTAAAAAAATCAATCCTAACCTTAAAAAGCCACCCAAAACACACAGCTCATAGATAATACCATAAGTAATGTGGATATCCTATCCGAAAACAAAAAGAGGGTGCCAATTCATTCGCACATCGTAAACTAGAGACGAGGAAGTTGGCCCCATTTAGATTGTCAGCCACAATGGGTGCCTACCCACCGTGCATGGGACACTTACAAGCCACAGCGTCTTACCTTTCTTCAGGTAATAAACATCGTGGACATGTTAATATCAACCCTTGTCGCGCCCGCCTGAGAATGCTGCTATAAGAATTCAGGTATTCAACCCCATGAATCGGATATTTGACAAAAACATAAGGGTTTCCTAATTTATGGGGTTAAGATTGTGCGCGAAGTGGGCTGGGGGGATATCCGTTGGGTTATTTATTGGGTTCAGTCAGAATGTGAATATTTTTTGTGGAAACAGTTATTCAGTCTCGGAGATATTGATTTAGGAAGTATATGAAGTTTAGTTCTATGGAGGATATGCATTCGAAGGTGTATAATTATTTTCTCAATTGAGTATTATGATGCAGAAACTAATACTTGAAATATACAGCAATACATATGTACAACAGAAAATATACTGTTGTGGATAACTGAGTTTTCACATTTAGAATGTTAGAGAGGCTTCAACTACAGTTTTGTCCACTACAAATTTTGTCGTCTGAAATATGTTTCGAAAACAATGTTTCCATCGACTGGGATGAAGCGTTACAGCTTTTCTCTATTTCAGTATTGTAATGAGTTCATTACAGCACTACATTCCCGCATTGTTTCTAGTTATATCTCTCGTTTTGTGGTAGTCAGCACTGACGTTCGATACTATCAAATTTCAAAACACGTCAATTGTCAATTTAATGTAATCTGGATATAGTGAAAAATTTGTTGAGAGGAAAAGTTTTATTTTCATTAAAAAATAAGGTACTAGACGGCTATTAGAAAACTGTTTTAAATCTGATCCCCATGCCCTACGTACGTTTCAATACGTTCAAATTCCGTAATCTGTCAACTTTCGTAACAGTCACACCAACTGCCAAGAAAAGTCACTAGTATGTAAAATCCGAATTTTTCATGAAATTTCAACAGTATTTTACAAAACTTGGCTGAAATAGAGAAAATATCGTCTAATACTCGTGCAGAAGGCCATTTCAACACTCATGAATCGAAAACTTGCTCCTACGTCGCTCGTTATCGAATTTCGCATTCTTGTTTTAGAATATACTATTCCGATACATATGTCAGTCGTCAAAATTTTAATGGACAAGAGAGAAGTTACTAGTATATTGGCCATAATCCACAGTGAACCCAAACTAGAATAAAACATAGTATGTTTTATTTCCTAACCATTGCTTGGTAAAAGGGATTTTCGACTATACAGAGTCTTCAAGCTGTACATTAAAATGAACAAAAGATTTCTATTATCAAATAAAACACTTTATGAAAAATGGCCAATGAAAAAAGTGACAAGCGTTTAAATAAATAAATTCGCAATGTGGTAGTACACTCCTGCATATAAATTATCTATGACATTAATGGTGATCATTAATTAATTGATCGCTCAGCGAAGTTATCGAATTCTTGTTATTATTTATCTACATATCATTTATAGTATATTATTACATTCTATAAGTTTATAGAGTATAGTGGTAAGTTGAAAAATCATTCAGGAAACTTGCTAAATCAACCGTCAACAATTAGATCTAAATTATTCTCAATTTCCCAACTTTACCCGAATATCCTCAAGTTAATACGATGAGTTACCTGAAATATAAGCCTCAAAGCTATTCTAGTTGAAACTAACTAGAAATTTCCTTGATTCTATATTAAAATCGAATTTGTCACTTCAATTATCGATTTAATGTTCACAGTTATCTTCTTTATCTTTAGGAAATGAGTAAGTTTTGCCACTTCAATTGAGTCCCGCATGAAGTCGCTTGCATCGCTGAATTAATTCATAAAAAAACTACTTCACGTTAGAAATATATACTGTGAACTGGAAGCTTTTGTATATGTATTTAACGGCATTAAATGATATTAAAATAAGCAGGTTAATGTTATGTAGTTTTCACACGTAGGAACGAACTTAAGCAGTGAAGTTTTATTTGACAGTTATCAGCACAATAATAATAAAGCTTAGGTCGAGAACTCTTGTCTGTGACAATAAAGAACTGTTCTCTATCTAATAATAAAACGAAAGACAAAAATTCCCTTATATCAAGCATAATTTAAGAGAATTTTTCTCGTTCATTATACAGCGCATCTCGGAAACTTTGCATCGGAATGAAACGATTTTGAGCGAAAATTACAATTGCCAAAAATTGAGTTCTAATAGAATTTTCTAGTTCTAATCACATTCATGCTAACACTAATGTTCTCTAGTTGCGAAAAAAATTCTGTTAGAGTTTACTTAGAACGTTTGCCACAAAAAGGTCGAATTTTCCGGTATAATCGATATTTTTTTAAATGGCGATTTGCGCTCGAATCAGAAGTCGCCGTTGGCGGAGTTTAAAATCATTTTTTGGTGAACCAATTTTTTGTAAAAGAAAGGAATACGGTGGTTATTTTTTTTTTAATATTCGCCATGTTGAAAGTGCCTCAAGATCACAAGGCAGTCAGAAACTCAACGTGCCTGAGGTCTTGGATTAATATAACTATAATTATGGAAATCGTCTTCGCTGCAGGGTAATCTCTCTGGGAAATGTATTCATTAGAAGGGTGGGCCGAAAAAATCTGCATTTAATGTCTCAATAGGAGCACGCCACGGTACAAACCTTTCATCGCTTGAGCGTAAGTCATATTATTTCGTCCTGCCGCCTATCAGTTTCGGTTCTTCTTATGATTGAGGTGTCATTCGATTCGGAATGGCATGTAGGTTGTTTTTGAGAATATTCAAGGGCCGTTCGCAAAAATTATAAACAATTAAGTAAAAAAAAGGGGGTTCTGGTTTTTTGCATATATCTCAAGAACTATTTGAGATATTTCAAATTTGAAATAGATTCGAAAACAGGAGGAAATCACTCAAAAAAAGTCCTCCTGAAACTGTAGGACTAATATTTATAATTTTCCAGAGGAATGAAAATACGCCCGAAAACGGGTACACCAGCTTACGCAGGCTACGCTCACTTCAGACCAATAAATAAATATTATTTCAACTTATTAAATATTAAAATTAAGAACTGAATAAATTCGGACACCTACAGGATAGATCAATGAACAATAAGCCGTGGTCTAAAAGTTTTTACCGCGATGTTTCAATTAGTTATCCATTAATTAATTAACAACTTTTTGTAGTACGAACATAAACATTACAAGTGCGAAAATTGTTAAACTATTAATCTGTGAATTTTTTCCTTTCGTGGAGCTATTTTTCAAAGGCAGAATAGATTTCTGTTGGAAGAATTAAAAAAAATTGTTAATTTTCGCTTTGTTATTAACAATTTACTTAGGTTAAAAATTATAAAGCGTAATTAAACATTGAACAAAGCATTTTTTTATAATATTAATAATGATTCGTTTTCTCATAATCGGAAGCTATTAACACGTTCGTTACCTTTATCAATTCAAGAGGTCCTTCTGCAGGCCCAATACATTTTTTAATTGTTTATACATTTCTGTATCGATTTAAATAAAAATAGTAATGGAATAAGTCTAATTCAAGTTTTTTTCAAAAAGTTTTTTTCAAAAAAAAAGCTATGAAAAAAAAACGCATACGTGGCGTCCGAGGCTCTACTCGACCGGTAGTTTGATAGCAACGCATTATATTCACACTTGGCATAGACGCATATGTGGCGTCCTCGGCTCTGCGCATGAGTAGCTTGAGGACGCCACATATGCGTCCTTGGTAACGAACGTGTTAAAAAATTATTTTTAATAATTTTTAACTCTTATTGATTGAAAAATTGTTATAAACAAATGCGTTGTTTATAAGATGATTTAATCTTTATTTGAAAACAAAATAATTCAGTAAAATGGCGAATTGAAAAAAAACCGTTTCTAAAAAAAATGTTTTCATTGTATGAAAATGGATGTGTTAATTAACAATTTTTTTTCTACCACTTGTAATTAATATTTTTTACATCATTATTTATCTTGGTTATCATTATTGAATGCATTGTCCATCCGTATTTTTTTTATTTCTTCTTAAAAAATAAAAATAATCATGTTATCATATTCCCTGATCTAAATTCTGAAAATATTATATTTCTGATTCTGTTGTATGATGTTGTACCAAATTCCTCTTTCCCAATTTTGATGTGTAGCCAAAAAAAGTCTGTCAGTTCTTACATTTGAATTTGTTGATCTTTTTTATATGAGTTAAAGGTTAGAGGAAGTTAAGGAACGTTTTGGAAATTATTGGATTATATTCCACTCAACGAAGTGGAAAATTTTGGCGATATCTGATGGATAATTACTGAGATACAGAATTGTTTTAAATATTTTTTTAAAATTTTGTTGTCTTACTAACCTCACGAAATTTTGCACAACTCTTTGTATAATTACTTTATATAATTTGTTCTTCAACTAACTACCGAGTTTAAATTCGCGCAAATCAGTATTTTTCGAGCTGTTGGAAAACAATATATCAGATGACTATAATTCCGAAACTCCTACGGACAGCCGGCCGGGTGGAATTAAGTTTGTCCTCCGGTTATGTATCGGTGTGTCGAAACTGAACGTTTGAGACCATTTTCGGTAAAAAATTCGAAACTTCAGTATTGAGCAAAATTCCCCAGAAATCATCCGTATAAAACGGTGGTTATTTTTATTCAATATTCGCCATTTTGAAGTGCCTCAAGGCAGTCAGAAACTCAACGTGCCTTAGTCCATGGATTAATAATACCTATAATCACGGAAATCTTCTTCGCTGCAGGGTAATCTCTGGGAAATGTATTCATTGGAGGAAGGGCCGAGAAAATCTGAATTTAATGTCCCAATCTGAGCATGCCGCGGTACAAACCTTTCATCAATTGAGTGTAACTGATGTTATTTCGGCATGCCGCCTATCAGTTTCGTTAATTTGCTATTTTTCTGTTTGTTTCAGATGTTACTAAATTATTCGAATAATATCAGTCATTGAAAAGAATATTCGGAATTTGAACCTCCATAAAGTATAAATGATTTGCTGTAGAAAATATAAATGTTTTATGCATTGATCACTATAATAATGTAAAAAAATATCACCACGTGTTTGGGTATATAGATTCTCCGTAATAAATGTTGATTTTCGATCAAACTTAACGTAGTCTCTGGAACTGTTAACTCATGTTAAATAACAACTAGATATTACGTTAATCAATAATATTTTATTGTATCACTATGTATAACAATTAAATAACTAATAATTTACAAATAATGCTAAATCTATATTGCTACTACTATATGAGGAAAATTTTATGCTGGATAATATTGTGAAAATTCTTGAAGCACATAGATCCAATGTTAATTAAAGTTATTGGTTACGTCCAAACAAAAATTTTACCCCCATCTTAAAAATCAACTCAAATTCGGCTTAACAACATTATTGGTTTTTTCTTTCTTTATTGATTTATTGAATAACTTTTCTTTATCGACATACAATTGTGGCTTTTGATTCGAATCATTGAGATATAAAGTTCAATTCATAAATAAAAGTTCTGAAGAAAGCAATAAAAAAACATTCAGGTCGGAGAATGAATGCGACTAACGGATAGTGTCATAAATTTTCTTTATTTACCTTTATAAGACAGATATGGGGTGTGAATTGGCTGGTATCTCTACAGATCGTAAACTAAAGGAAGATCCTGGCTTCAGACTACCTGATACAATAATATGCTATTCCTGGACCCTCTAGACTTAATTTTTTCAAAGAATAATACTTCATAACTATATTATTTATTTATTTGATTATAATATTATCTCATATGAAACTTTTGAAATCATGAAGTCAATACGTTTATCTAACGCCCTGATCTTTTATAAATCTTTTTGAAATACGTAGAATGCAAAAAATGTTAATGAACAATTTCTGCTGACTACATAATTATTGATATCTCAAAATATACATATTTTCTTCATTTCTGTTATATTCTCCTTTGATTTTTTAAATTCCCACCATAGCTTTCCATATAGTTCGTGGACTACTTATATTATAACATTTCGATCCACAATTTCGTATCTTGAAAGACAACATTTTAATATTTAACGAAATTAACTTTTCCATGATGCTCTACGATCAGTGATAGCGCGTTATAAAATTTAATATGGAGATAATTCGAAAAATATTTGTTCATGTAGACATGGAAAATATTTTGAGTGAAATATACAGTTTTTTCCGCTCTACACCCCCCGTTCTTCTCCTTGATCAAACTGGAAGCCACATCAATGGAAACATCCGGTAGCGTTCATCGATACTTATCAGTCATAGAAAGATAGTTCATAGAGTTTAACTCATGAGGTCGAAGCCATTGTATATTATACTATATTGTCTCCTTGATGAGAATTAGGATATTTGCGAAATTTTAAATGTGAGAATAGACGATGATGAAATTGTGTATAAACTTAATTGAAAACAATTGGGTGTTACTCGTTTTTATATCGGTTTTTCAATTCTGTTTCCCTGTAAAATGCGAATTGAAAATTTTTGGAGGGGTGATATTGAATTTCTTTCTACTCGTTTCTCAAAGATCAATCATTCTTTGGAGACAATTAACCAATTGTGAACGCTATGCGTTAAAGAAGTTTCCGCTTCAAATAATTCCGTTATTGTTTTATTTCTTCCTCATTATTCCTATTCATTAATATCCTGTATTGCAATAAAATAGATGGCAGCTCAGCATGACGCGCGGAGCACGGTCGGTATTAGATATTGAGTGTATTCGTGTAATACACATCGCAACGTTCTTCGGTACTGGGATTGGTTGATGACTAGTTGTTGTCCAACAGATGGGCGGTTTGATTATTAACATTCCATCATATTGCAAATTAGGTTATTAATTCAGTTACACGGACACAGCTTGTCAAGACGTAGACCATTTTCGCCACTAATTTGTTGAAGAATCGAAATGATAGTAATCAATATTGTAATTAACGGGTGTTCGAAAATGTACTGGGTGATTTATTCTGCCACTTATAAAATGCGAATAGATTTAAATTAAACTTTAAAAAAATAAATAAAACCTAATGAATTATTCGGTATAAATCATTAGGTTTCATTCGATAGTACTATCGAATAAATCATCTTAAACGAAAATATAAAGTATTAAATGATTTTACTATTTCGTCTGCGGAAAATAGCAATAACATCGCAGCGAATTAAGGAAACCTGTGAAAAATATCTATATACAGGATAACTCAAAATTCAAGATGAAAAATTAAGGGACGTTTACAGAAATAATTCTGAGGATCATCGTTTGGTGTCTGACGAAGATGTCTGATATAGTCTCCGAAACGTTATGAAATAGTTGTTTTATCAATGATGTTGTTTCGTTATTGTTTGTTAGACAAAATTGATCGATACATTGCTTCTAACAAATACCTTGTGTTTATGATGCAGAAGCAAATCACAAAATTGTATTTTATAGATATTTTTCATTGTTTGGTAAAGAAAACTCAGAAAGGAGCCATTCAATAATTTATACAGGTTGTTCCTTAAAGACATGCTAATATTCAAGGGGTGATTTTTTGACTTATTTGAAGAACAAAATTCCTATGAACATATGTCCTAAAAGTCTTTACTTTAATTGAATTTGAAATTTAAAAGTTAAAAAAATTGTTTTTCTTTCGTTACTCCGAAGCCATCTGGTCTATTTTACCCAATAACGAACTTATTCGAGATATTTATTGTTCAAACCTACTCTGAAAATTTCAACTGCCTATAGCTCACTCGGTTCGAGAGTTATTGTAGAAAGAAAATATAAAAATTAAAAAATTTTTTTTTACACTTTACGGCAACCCGATCAATACAAAACTTCGCATGCGTATAAAGGTCATTATTCTACATTCTTATGCTAAATTTCAGATAGATCGAGGGATTGGTTTCGGAAATATCCATTAAAAATATTTTTACCAAAAACTCCGAAACCGCTTGGTGGATTTCGCCCGTTAGCGAACTCTTCCGAGATATTTACGCTCCAAACCTTCCCTGCAAATTTCAATCCTCTAACTCCTTTCGTTCGAGAGTTATCGTGTTAAAGGCCGGACGGCCGGCTGGACGTCTGGACAGAATCGATTTCGACCTCGGATTCTTGATCAGTGAGTCGAATACCATTTTCAGCCAAAAAATCGAAAATTACAGATATTTGGGCGAATTGATAAGCACTCTGTTCCAAGGAACAAGGGCACCAAAAACAGTCTTTCAAGAATAACGAAGATAATATTGTAGACATCTTTATAAAATTTTGTACATATCTTTTATGCATCAAGGAGCATTTTGTGATCTACACAAATTCTCATGTTTTCTGCCTTTAGTTGTATAAAGTATTTGGAGTGATATATTACATTTTAAATTATTCTTCTACACGTTAGACATTATTGAAAAGAGATATTGTTGGACCAATTTAAATCCTGACACCGCTTTTGCCGGCTTAAAACATCTGTTATTAATACTGTCGACCCCTAAATCCCTTGTGGGAATATTTCTCTCCTCCCCACGTTGAACAGTGAGTGGAAGTTGATCGTTAACAACTTATAGAATGGCCTTAATAGGCTCTAAAATTATCTCCTTATAAATTACGATGTTGAACTGATAAAATAAATGTCAGGTTCGTTGAATGATCACTAAATTTCACTGATTCTAAAAATTGTCACTCGGTAGTTGCAATTAATTGAATAATTAAATTGAAATATTCACGAAATATTGTATTTGGTTAAATACTGGTACACAAATTGGATGTCAATATTCAAGAAAATAAATCTATGCATGATTAAAAGTTTAAATTATTATAATCATACTAAGATTCTTCTTCACTTTATTTTCATATAAACGGTGGTAAAACTAACTTTGAAAGATTGTTTATTCGAATAACTATATTAAATGTTTTAAATAACTAGGTAGCTGTAAAATGTGTGTAGAGAAGATAAATAATTTACAATAATATTGAGAAATGACTGATACCGTTGTTAACAAATAAACATTTCGATAACCTATTGGAAGAGCGCTCTGGTCTTGTTGATTTAATTAATGAAAAATGTATTTTCCTATTGGTTCTTCATTTCGGAATAAAAAAGGATCAATTTTTTGAAGTAAATTCCTACACCTCGGATTATTAAAAATAATGCAAAACTGAACCTATGTTTATATGGTATTTTTGACTTGAAATCAGGCTAGATTAATTTCCTTTAATAATGAAATTTAAGTAGAAAAATACCCTGAATAATACATAATCACCGGATGAAATACATTTTTTGCCTCTGGTGAGGAATCCATCTTTTTAAAAAATAATAAATCGAATTTGTAGACAGAGTAGCACTTATTTTCAGGGGATAGCTTTATAACAATTTTTTGAATGAGTGATATCATACGTTTATACAAACTTCCAATTGAATCCATAGAATATTACTTGAAATATCGAAAATTTGTGTAAGTTAGTTTTTAATCGATTAAATACTCCTAACTACCAACTGCAATTAATGATCATCATAATATAATTTACATTCCTACATAGTCACAACAACGATAAGTTATTCTGGAATAAGAACGATATAATTTAGCCCTATGTTTATTCATTGCAACAATTACACTACCGAGTCGATGAATGGCTTTTTCCATATTGTATTAATCATTCCACAATTACTTTCTTTAATGCATATTGTTCGATGAATATTTACAATGTAAAGGCTACCTATTACCCTGCAAAATGATGCTCTTAGGTTGATATAGTACGTGTACTGTGATCAAATCGCTTGTTCGGGCTTGAAGGAAGGATGTTGAGTCAACGTGTCAGTATAAGACGATTTATTTCTGTGATTATTACGAAATTAGTGTGCTACATAGAATAATAAATATTTTCACAACTGTTCGTAGTATTTATTAATTGGATTGGTAAATTAGCGGGGTTTTACAATTAGAGGTTTAATTTTGAATTATTGCCATTGATAAAAATATAACAATATATGCTTCAAAAACGCACGAAATGCCATGGATAATCAGTTTTTCAAGTAATTTGAATTAATCTGCATGTGGAAAGTTGAAAATAAATAAATTTATTCAATTAAAACTCTTCGAAATTTCAATAATTTTGAATAAATAAAAAATTCAAGTATATACATTAAAAATAATTTTCAAATTACAGAATAAATAATAAATAATAATTTCAGTGATTCTTGCACAGTATTCGTTGTTCGCAGAAGTATATCGCATTATGAGAATGGAATCTCAATAATTATAAGCAGATAGCTAATCAAATGAATGTATTATCTAATTTAAATTTTTGAAAGTGAAATTTCAATATTCGTCAATAAATAATAAATTATAAAATTCATTTATTTATACTTATTGAAATCTCATTTTCAAACCATCAAACTAGATTTATTTGATAAGAAATTTATCTTTTATTAAGATTCCAAGTAATCAGCTAGGCAGTTGAAATTTTCAGAGTAGGTTTGGCAGATAAATATCTCGGGTAATTTCGTTATTGGGCATGATGGGTCATATGGTTTCGGAGTAACAGTTACTTTACAAATTTTAAATTCAATAATTTTTTAAGATGCAGTTTCACCATAAAAATCCATTGATATAATTTTCAACGCTAACAAGCTAATATCTTCGGATATATGATTTTTCAAAATTTCAATAATGAATCGTACTTCCATGTTTTCACAGAATGCTATAATTATTCTATCTATGAATTATTATATAGATCCATTATATCATACCCAACTCTGGCAAACCAATACTTTCCGAGATATGATTTGTCAAAGATTGAACAAGAGCGCCAAAGCTCCTGCCACAGGGCTTTCCCCCTTTTCCAATAACGAAATTTTTCTTTCGAAACAACCAACTTTCTGGATGAGTTAGTCAAATTATTTCGTTGGGTAATCAACATCTTTCGTTTAACCAAGGGATAGATCAAGCTACATTGCTTTCATTGAAAAAACTAATATTTTTTTTATCATGCAACGAATTTCTTTCGTTAACCCAACGAAGTAATTCGGTGACTCGATGAACTGCTTTCGTTGAACCAATGAATTTGTTTTGACAAATCATCTCTGAATATAAATATTTTTTTTCCATTTGGGCAACGAAATTATTTCTTTTGGGCAACGACATTCCGTTATTGGAGTGATGAAACTTTTTCGTTAGACCAATATATCATGTTTTTCGTTGGAGTAATATATTTATTTAGTTGAAGCACCGTGAGTATTTCGCTGATACGAACTGGAGGGATACGAGCTGGAAGGAGCTTTCGTGCAACGAATGTGAAGGTAGGCACACTTTTTTACACAAATAATTATTTTCTCGGGTTGCTATAAATATTGATAAAAAAAATGGGCCAAGTGTGATTTGTCGTTACGAATATCATTACCTCGACCACTGTGCGAAAAAAATAAAGTTTTATCTGCTTTCTCACACCCTCAAACTGTTGATAGATCCGATCAAAACACCGCAGCTAAAACACATATTTTTACACTCGACCGTACAAACAAAAGGAAATGATCTAGTTCCATCCGAAAATCCAAGGCGGAAACGGTCGCCTGTCTAAGAAAGAAGAACAAAAACAGGCCTTAAGGTTATTTACTGCCAGCCAGAAGTGGATACAATAAATTTGACATTTTCTTCGGTGTAATTGACATGATTTTAAGGACCTCTGGTATTCAAACGAAATAGTTTAGACATCTGGAGTTGTTGCATGAATGTGAATTACAAGACGTATAAATCTTCTGAGATTTTTTCATGCTCGGCCTGAGATTATCTGGGGGAATGGTAGGAGGTGCATGGAGATGTAAACGTGGGTGTTCGCTTCCCTCAGGAAGCTTTAGTATATCTTCCTTGTGATTGTACCATCAGACTGGCTCATATACATTCTTCAATTATTTAATTCTATATTTTTGCGCGTATGTTCTGGGGAACATTGCGTTATCATTTTGCCCAAATGTCTGTAACTTTCGGGTTTTTTGACGAAAATGGTCTCAAACGATTTAGTTCGACTCCCCAATGATCAATGAAGAAGTCGAGGTCAAATTTGATTCTGTCCGGCCGTCCGACCGTTGTCACGATAACATGAGAACGGAAAGAACTAGCGACTTTCAATTTTCAGGGTACGTGGCGCATCCCAGTACGACGGACAAGTTCGTTAATGGGCATAATCGGCACAATGGTTTCCGAGTAATAATTTTGTTTTCAACCAATATGAATCCGATCGAATTGAAACTTGGTGAGTAGTTGTAGAATATGAACCTAAGCAGGTTTGTGAAATTTTGTGCGAATCGTATGGCTAGAAAATTTTTAAAAAATATTTTTGTTTCACCTTAACTTGAGAACAGAAAGAGATAGCGGCTTGAAGTATTTCAGTATCGTAATGAGTCCATTCCAGCGCTGAAAACAGTGCTGGAATGAACTCATTCCCGCATTGTTTCTAGTTATATTTTTCGTTTTGTGGTAGTCAGCAATGACATTCGATCCTATCAAATTTCAACTCACGTCAATTGACAATACAATATAATCTGGATATAGGGAAATAATTGTTGAGGAAAAGCTTTATATTCATTAAAGAATATGGTACTAGAGATTTCCTTCTTGCTAATTTTGAATCATTCATGCTATTAGGAAACTGTTTTACATCTGATCTCCATGCCCTACGTACGTTTCAACTTCAAATTCCGTAATCTGTCAACTTTCGTAACAGTCACACCAACTACCAAGATACAATACAAAAGTCACTAGGATGTATAATCCGAATTTTTCATTAAATTTCAACAGTATTTTACAAAACTTGCCTGAAATAGAGAAAATATCGACTAATACTCGTTGCAGAAGGCAATTCAACACTCATGCGTTCGAATTTCGCATTCCTGTTTTAATAGGAGCCCATTCTGCAACTTGTTTTAGAATATACTATTTCGATTCCATTGAAATTGGGCAATATTCCAGGTGGAAAATGGAAGAAAATTCTCCTGCGTTGTAACGTGAATGACCATCACATCAATCATCGTAAAATTATGAATGAGATGACGAATAGCCTTCAGGAAAAAACCTGACCTCCATCAACTGTATTTCACAATCATATATATCACTTGCTTGATTGACTTCTAATGAAGTTTAATGTTTCCAAACTACGAATTTACATGAAAATATATAGATAATCCAATTCAGTCGTGCATATTATGCAGGAAGCTATGGTGCATCGAAAGACAATTACATAGTAACTATTATATGGACAAAAAATCCAAAGTCCTGCATCGATGGGGGGCTTAATAGCAGCACCAGTCTATTATAATATCGTTAGTGGTGATAGGACTTATTGATTCGGCTTTCCTCAGGCAAATTACCGTTCGATAATTGCGCATTACATTCAGAAAATGATGGGTTGTGAATATTTCTTCAAGTTTCATCCATAGACATATATAGGCTTTATGGAATAAAAGTTTTGTAAATAAGCGACAAATAACGAACAAATGCTATGTGAACAAACACACTCTAATATTTATAGGCTACAATATGAATGAAGATGTTATAATTCACAACACAGTAGTTTTTTATGCTATTTTTTTTTAATGTTGCAATATATTTCTCGAAATATTTTTCGAATAACTTGTTTTCAGTTGCCATTCAGGTGAATAAAAAGCACTGATGTGAAGTCAGAAGCTTTTGCGCGTATGTTATATTGTCCATTCTCCTGTATTGGACACTCTTTATCGAATTTACCATGGTAAATTATATTGACCATTCTCCTGTATAGGACACTTAATTCGAATTTACCATGCCAATACAGGAGAATGGACAATATAATTTACCATGGTAAATTCGATCAAGAGCGCCCAATACAGGAGATTGGACAATAGAAAATACGCGCAAAAGCTGATGACTTCACGTCAGTGATTGAACCAATTTTTTTTTCCTAATTTTTTATACATTTTCCAGGGGTACGGTTCTTATAAAATCTTAAACACGTCTTTATGTCGATATTCAACAACTATTGAATTCAATTCAATTCGATCGAGTCTATATTTTTTGAGTTATCGAGGAAATAATATTCCAGGTGGGTATAACTCTGAAACCGTTGGACCAATTATGACCGTAATCGTACTTAACACTCTCATTCGGACATGCAACATACCCTGAAAATTGCAAGTGCCTATCTCCTTTCGTTCGGAAGTTATCGAAGCAACGGTCACCCATCTATATACTAAACTCACACAAGGCTGCTCGAATCTACCCGATCGTGTTCAAACATGGAACTTGGCAGTAGAGCTAGGTTTTGAAGGCTCTCGCAATGTCGGAAGGCTCTAGCGTTATCGGACGAATAGTTACTGATATATTTCTAATTATACGATCCTCACGAAATTTTGCAAGAATTTTCACGTTGGCATTCTACAACTAATAACCATGTTTGAACTGGATCGGTTTTGAGGAAATAACAACCAAATTACAGATGGGAATAACTCCAAAAGCGTTTGGCCGATTATGTCTATAAACAAACTCAAATGTCGCATTCAGATGCACAACCTCACCTGAAAATTTCAAGTCGCTATCTCTTTCCGTTCTCAGGTTATCTTGACATAAATAATATTTTTTAATATATATTTTTTTAACTTCTAGTTATACGATTCTCGCAAAATTTCGCAATCGTCCTTAGGTTTGTATTCTACAACTATGGTAATGGTTGAAAACAAAAGTATTACTAGGAAACCGTTGGGCCGATTATGCCTATTAACGAACTTGTCTGTCGTATTGGGACGTGCCACCTACCCTGAAAATTTCAAGTCGCAATCTCTTTCCGTTCTCAAGTTATCGTGGCAACGGCCGGCCGGATAGATTTAAATTTGACCTCGAATTCTTCATCAGTGAGTTGAACCTAGTCGTTTGAGACCATTTTTGTCAAAAAAATCGAAAATTACAGACATTTGGCAAAATGATAACGCGATGTTCCCCAGAACATACGCGCAAAAACATAATTTGCTTTATTACTTATATTAAATACTAGCAAAGACTATTATTTGAGAATATTATCGTAATTTAAATTCACAGTGATAAAATTAAATTATAAACAAAAATTGAAAGTTTATTTTAATTCAGTTCATAGAGACTCGTGCATGGCTTCAAGAGTGACTATTGGAACCAACAAATCCAAGTGATTTTCAGTGAAATCGTTTCTTCCTTCGTTCTGATTTAGCCACTCTCAACCTGTGTCGCTTGCGCTCGGAAGCTCGATAGCTCTTCGAGTACAGCTCGGCTCCCTTTTTCCACATATTCTATAAAATACCACATTACGAACATATATAGTAGTGTGAATATAAGGCGCATACAATAGATACCATATTTAAATTTATATTTTAAACTAGAAACATTTTTTACTTCAATTCAAGCTCACTTTCACGCAATTTTGCAACGTTTTCTGCTAGAATAAAATTATGCGATATTTGCCAAGACCCACCCTCCCCCTCAAGTGAGATTTGGAAAGATTTAGCTCGATCCCCCCCCCCCCCCCCTGAACACCTATCGTAATTTATGGACGCCCTCTTATTTTCCTACAGATCATAGAGGATTATTTCTACTACGGTGCTGGCTTATTTCACCTATATTCATCATAACGGAGGGATAAAAGTTGACACAGTACATTATGAACCAAAAAACCAACCCATAAGCTACAGCGGTTCGAAAGTTATATCGCACTTCAAAATTTTCGAATTTTTCGGAGAACAACCTGTATATCTCTAGTACGAAACGTCAACAGAACGTTTGATGGCCTATAGAACTTTCCTATCTATAACTAACGTTTAGACTATTATGGGTCACCAGGAACCCTGTGCATATTTCCATCAAACTATTCGGAAAACTGAATCAATCCGTTAAGACCCATAAAACTCGATGACTATAAAATCTAACAAATCACGCCGTTGATATCCTGTTCGTGTGAGGGGGGAGCAACACATACGAGCATAATCGCAAACTTATCCTCCATCGGCTCGAAAAAGATATACAGGCAGGACAAGCGAACTCTTGACTGCCTCAACTGCTAAGCGCGACGCACTCCAAAGGACTCCCAGGATATTTATGACTTTTGGGGTCACAAGCCATTGCTTCTGGCCGCATTATTACCCAACCCTAGGGTTTTATTCGATTGTGCGAAAGTTCACATCGCGAAATATATACACCTGTTGGAGTCTGCAGCGTGTTGCTTCTCTTGTACGTCGTTGGGACGTGTTGTATGTATTTGAATTTTATTCGAAGTTTATTAAGTATTGATTATATGTTCCCCTTGGCCTGGCGCAATATTAGGGGCTCTAGGAGACACTTGAAAGGGTTTGTTCAGTGATAATTTTTGCTCGTATGTTCTGGGGAACATCGCGTTATCATTTTGCCCAAATGTCTGTAATTTTCGAATTTTTTTACGAAAATGGTCTCAAACGATTTGGTTCGACTCCCCAATGAAGAATTCGATGTCAAATTTGATTCTGTCCGGCCGGCCGTTGCCACGATAACTTGAGAACGGAAGAAGCTAGCGACTTGAAATTTTCAGGGTAGGTCGCGCATCTCAATACGACGCACAAGTTCATTAATGGGCATAATCGGCCCAATGGTTTCCGAGTAATAATTTTATTTTCAACCAATATAGATCCGATCGAATTGAAACTTGGTGAATAGTTGTAGAATATAAACCTAAGCAAGTTTGTGAAATTTTGTGAGGATCGTATCGCTAGAAAATTATTAAAAAATTATTAAAAAATATTTTTGTTTTCACGAGTATGTTTATAAGCATAATGGGCCAAACGGTTTAAGAGTTATAGCCATCTGAAATTTGGTTGTTTTTTGTTCCTCATTAACTCGAAAAATAAAAAACCGATTGAATCCAAACATGGTTATTAGTTGTAGAATGCCAACGCAAAAATTCTTGCAAAATTTCGTGAGGATAGTATTTGTTGAAAATTTTTAAAAAATCATTGAAAATTGAAAAAAAGAATTCTATATATCAGTAACTATTCTTCTGAAATTGCTGAAATTTTGCAAGAGTCTTTAGAACCTAGCTCTACTGCCAAGTTTCAAGTTGTAACACGATCGGTTAAATATTGTTGGAGATTCGAGCAGCCTTGTGTGAGTTCAGTAGATGGGTGACCGTTGCCTCGATAACTTTCGAACGAAACGAGATAGGGACTTGCAATTGTCAGGGTAGGTTGAGCATCCGAATGGGAGAGTTTAGTTCAAATCTGGGCATAATCGTTCAAACGGTTTCCGAGTGATACCCACCTGGAATATTGTTTCCTTGATAACTTAAAAAATAATGTTCGATCGAATTGAAGCTTGGTAACTAGTAGTAGAAAATCAACATAAAGAAGTGTTTAAAATTTTGTAAGAACCGTACCCCCAGAAAATTTCAAAAAAATCACGGAAAAAAAATTGATTCAAGTTGTTCTAATGTCCATTCTTCTGTATTCCGAAATTCCATGGTAAATTTGAATTAAGAGAGTCCAATACAGGAGGATGGCCAACATAATTTACCATGGTAAATTCGATTTAGGTTGTCCAATACAGAAGAATGGACAATAGAACATACGCGCAAAAGCTCCTGACTTCACGTCAGTGCTTGAACCAGTTTTTTTTTGGAATGATCATGTTTCCCGAGGATAAAACTAAATATGTATAGACTAATTCTTTCTTTCAAATCAACATTGTTGACAGTTCGCGAGAAACCACTGCAAATGATTTAGTTGATGCAAGTTAAATTAAAAATCCTCAATGGATTTGCGCTCTTGTTCCTCGGAACACAGTGCTTATCAATTCGACCAAATGTCTGTAATTTTCGAAGTTTTGGCTGACAATGGTCTTAAAATATCAATGATCAAGAATCCGTGGTCAAAATCTATTCTGCCCGGCCGTCCGTTAATACGAAACTCTAGAAGGGAATGAGCTAGAATGTTGAAATTTTCGGAGTAGGTTTGGGAGATAAATATCTCGGCTAAGTTCGTTACTGGCAATATCGGCCAGGTGGTTTCGGAGTAACAAAAAAAATTTTTTTTTTTTAATTACAAATTTAATTATTAAACGGTTTCTTTCTGGGTTATCTCTCACAAACTCTGAAAAATATCTTTAAAATAAAAAATGTATTATTTTGTGATTTGCTTCTGCGTAAAAAACACAGATCTGTCAGAAGCAATCAATCGAACAATGTTACCTAACAAAGAATAACGAAACAACGTCAACGATGAAACAACTATATCGTAACGTTTCGGAGTCTATATCAGACTCCTTCGTCAGACACTTAACGAAAATCTTCAGAATAGCAATCAACAAAAAATAATTCTGAAGATTTCGTTAAGTGCCTGACGAAGGAGTCTGATATAGACTCCAAAACGTTACGAAATAGTTGTTTCATAGTTGATGTTGTTTCGCTATTGTTTGTTAGGCAATATGACGCAACGCTAAAGCTCATGACGTCATGCTAATAATTTTAAAAATTTTCAAATATTTTATTAAGCTCAATATTGTCGAATCATATCGAAATATTGGAAATTTTGAAAAATATATGTTTTATCTTATTGGCTTATTGAAATTGTGCATTCGAAAAATACACAATTTTTTGGAATTTCGTGTTATTCTGAAAGCTTAATGGTCGCTACCATACAAAAACAAGTTCCATCTTCATCTTCATAAATCTGAAAAATAAAATATGAAATATAATACTTCACTTTTCCATCATCTTAATAACTAATTTCAAAATAATATACACAGTGAAAATATAGAAAGGGAAAGCATATTACGTAACATAAATAAAATACAACGTAAACAAAGAAAAATACTGATGTTGTAGAAGCATTCCACTCATTGAAACCCATGATATCCGATGTTCAACAAATCGCCTGAACCTTTTCTCACTAGTTACCTAATAAATAATGCTATATGCCTCATAGGAACAAAAAGCCAGAACAACAAGTTAACGTTGTCACCCATCAATGATATATGGACCCGGGATATAATTAATGTTATGTTAATACATAATAAACGACGTCTCATATTCTATTCATTAACATATTTCTAGATATGAAAGCCAGGAGTCTCTTGAATTTCTCAAGTAGTACCGGTAACGTTAAGCTATTCACGCTACAATAGTTTTTTCGATTGAGCGTTTTTATCCATTGCAACATTTCGCAATTCGATAAAGCTATGGGAACTTTGTGTGTTAAGAGTTTTAACTACATATTATTGTACACTTATCCAATGGCAGAAAATGCCTTCGCAGGCCTTTCCGAAAAAAATAATTTAAATATATTCTTTTCTTATCGCTAGTTAACTAAACAAATCAATTTGTTCAATAGGTCTCTTGCATGTATTTTTTTATTATCGGAATCGATTAGTATATCTATGAGAATAATGGAAAAGTTCAACCGCCGTCAAAAATTTCAATATTCAACGATAAAACGATCATTGAAATTCGGATGCACATAATAACTGTTCCAACGATCGAAACTTAGCGCCCGTCCGTGACGTCACCCGTCATATCTACTCTCACTCTCTTCTCCGTATCCGTTTCACTCTTAGTTTCACTGTAACAAGCAGATGGACTCGCCGAGGGTAGATTTGGATTACGTCTCTCTCTACTCGTGACCGTTTCACTCTTCTTTCGCCGTATAAAGCAGATGGTCTCGCCGAGGGTAGATTTTGATTATGTCAGCCGTCATAGCAACGATTGAACCTATCAGAAGCGTTTCACCTCATTTGGATTTGCTTCCTAATATTTTCAATACCTACCGAAATATTAAAATTTTATAAATTTTGGAGGATGATGAGATGATGATGATCTGATATTGAAGTAGATTCAGAAAAACATAAACATATAGTATTTCGTGTTACATGCAAAAGACCTTTTATTTCTAATTTTTGGCCGAAAATGGCGTCAACCGGCGAGCCGTCAGCACTATTATTCTCGAAAAAATTGAGTTAGAGAGTTGAAATTTGCAGTCTAGACGACAAATATCTTTAAACGACTAAATTTGCAATTCGTGCACAATAATCACACGTATATCTACTAAAGAATCGAATGGAATAAGGTTAATTCTGCAATTTATATTCAGTACCTCTGGTAGTTTAAAAAAAATCATATAAATATAGAAGAATATTCTCCAAAACAACGATTGCTTCTTGGCGCTCTTGTTCCTCGAAACAGAGTGCTTAATAATTTGCCCAAATATCTGTAATTTTCGAGTTTTTGGATGAAAATGATCTTAAATGATTTGTTTCGACTCACTGATCCGTTAACACGCTGGCCTTTAACACGATAACTCTCGAACGGAATGAGCTAGATAGTTGAAATTTTCAGAGTAGGGTTGGGAGATACATATTCCGGTTAATTTCGTTATTGGAAAAAATCGACCCGATTGTATCGGAGTAACGAGAAAAAAATTTTTTTTGCATTACAAATTTTAAAATCAATTTTTTTTTAATACACTTTCATCATAACAATCCACTAATATAATCCTCAACTGTAAGAAACTAACACATTCGGAGAAAATTTCAGTAATAAATCGTACTTCTATGTTTTCACAAAATGCTGTAATTATTCTATCTACGAATTATTATATAATCTGTGTTAAAACATGTTTTATCTACCTATAAGAGAATTGCCAAATTTATTTTTGGTTCGTTACTCATCATATAAGATACCCCCCAGATTTAGAAAACAAAGTATGATATAATGCTAAATGACCAATGCTATCTCTCAGCTATCGTAGAATTATGAGGATTTTGGGATATTATAATTTTTGGGAGATAATAAAATGCCCTTGGATAATCCATGTGATGATGGACATATATACTTTGGTAAGTCAATTAAATTAGGTTCAGAATACCTACTTATCTATAGTAAAAACAAAACTGGAATATTGGCTAAGTTTCGATTGATATAATATAATATTCAGAGTAGATTTGAGGAATGAACATTTCGAATAAGTTCGGTGGTTTCGGTTTAATAATTTTTGGCACTCTTGTTTTTTTTTTAAATGTGACAAATAGCGACTTGCAATTTTCATGGTAGGTTGCGCATCCAAATGGGACAATTAGGTTCGTCTATGGGCATAATCGGCCTAACGGTTTCGGAGAAAACTTCGTGGTTACTAGTAGAATGCCAACGCGCTAATTTTCGAGAAATTCGGTGAATATCGCATGACTAAAAGAAAATGTTGTCTTCAAAAATTATATATTTCAAAAACTATGGGTCAGAAGCGGCTGAATTTCCGCACATATCTTACGGCCGCCATATTACAATTCAGCTCGATCAACTTTGTATAAGGCGTGGATTGACAATCGAACATGTTCGCAAAAGCCCCTGACTTCACGTCAATGCTTTCTAAGAATGTTTCTTCAGATTTCCGAATTCTGTGACTCTTGCATAGGATTTTATAACCATCCTTTGTTAATCACACTGTATGAATAGTTCTTTGGTATATATCATGTTCTAGCAAATCAAGCATTATCCCTTTCACATCTGAAAATGCCGCAAATCCTTCAAAAAATTAGTTGAAAATGCTTTCCTGAATCATAAGATAAACACTACGTCAAATGAATATGATTGAATTATAATGTATTATATTGAATAAAAATAATAGTAATAAGAATAATATAATAGAATAACTAGAAAAATAAATTATTATCTAGGAAATGAACAATTATCATCAGTAACAAAATTATTTAATGACCAAGTGAATTGTTTTTGATCCCACAAAAGTTAGGTTGTATGAATACGAATATAATAAAGAGGTAAACTACCTATAAATAGTCTGGATATATCCGTTCTCCCTAAAAGTAACAATCAATACACCAACCCATAATATCAAAATATACCAGATGTCATATAAAAATGATTCATAGGTGTATCAGAGTCGCTAAAGTATGACTGCCGTTCATTCTTAATATATGTGCTTACCGAATCTTGTAGAAGCACGATTTATCGTTGCCGAAATAAGTCATTAACCCGCCAGTAGGGCATGGTATCTAGGACCTCAGTCACGCGAGCCCATTTTATAATAGCCGTCCTAATATTGTTAAATTGATTTCAATTAGAATCCTGACCACTTACATAAATTCGGGAATTTGACGGCGACGTAAGAGAAAGTTGAGAGTATTCTTGATTGACCTTTAGTCCGTTCAGATAATTGAAATGTAAGAATATATATGATATGATTATACTGACACTCCTAGGTCTTTCGAAGAGACCCCTCACAAGCTATGTATATAGGTTGGAATAACAGCTTAGTCTGCGGATTGTATAGATGGGTAGCATGATCAGGACATAGCATCCCATATATCTCGTTAATGTTGAATATTCAATCGATTCATTAATATTTTGAGGATCAGTTCGACCTGCCCTTAAAAGTTACAAGATCTTCTTTTTAGATTTGCAAAACATTTCTATAGAATATAGGATTTGGCAACACATAAACATCGATATAGGTAGGACGCCTTAGTGCAAGGAACTTGTTTTGTGTTAAGGCTTGTTTATGCTAATTTGATAACTTTAACTAAACCCTTAACTTAAAAATTAAAACATAGATTTCTAGGAAAATTGTTTATACTGAGACTAAATAATCCATTTACTCATTAATAATATTAATAATTAATAAGTTAACGGATTCTTTAGTCTGATTATAAGCCATAACACTAAAAATCTATGTCTATACAGGGTGAGTCTTTGACCACTGCATTAATTTTAACCAAAGATTCCCCTCATCAATTGAAACACTTTTTTCATTCAACATTTTTCCAAATTCAGCTCAGGTAAAAAGATACAGGCTGTTGAAATTTTGAAAAAAAATCAGTTTTTATTTTGTAGCTTTGATATCCTTTTTTCGAATAAAATGAATGTTGGCGTAAAGTTTTCTATAACTATGATACATATTTTCCAAATATTAGTTATTTTCTACTTCTACTGGTTTTCTAGTTATGGACTCGTGGATTCATAAAACTAAACGAAATTAGCATAAAGAAAGCATATAAAGTTTTTCTTGAGTCATTTCAAGAATATTCCATCGTTTTAGAACATTATATTATTCTTCATCATTTCTCCTTAAACGCACCGTTTTCGAGATATTCTTCATTGAATGTTTTAAAATGGAAAACTCCAGAAATTTCACTACTCTTATGGATCCGTCCCTGAGCGTTGGAATCCCGAATCAAGCTGTAAACCACGTTACCATGCCTTATTCTCGTCCGCCAACAATGTCATAGATAATTTATATGCGGGAGTGTATTAGCACATTGTGAAGTCCTTAAACGCTTGTTACTTTTTACCTGAGCCGAATCTGGAAAAATGGTAAATG
The DNA here is from genome assembly GCA_937662695.2 of Halyzia sedecimguttata. Lineage (NCBI taxonomy): Eukaryota > Metazoa > Arthropoda > Insecta > Coleoptera > Coccinellidae > Halyzia > Halyzia sedecimguttata. Next base: position 59,338,480 of record OW569418.2, read on the forward strand.
AATAAAGTGTTTCATTTGATGAGAGGAATCGTTGGTTAAAATTAATGCAGTGGTCAAAGACTCACCCTGTATATATTATAAACAGCATAAATCAACCTTTAACCTCTCCCTCATACATCGAAGTTACACGTTTTGAACCCAACTATGACTGTCCAATAATACCGAGTACTGAATCTAATAAACAAACGATCAATGAATTAAGGCTGAATAAGAATAAATTCTTGACAGGGAACTAAATATATTTGAACATTATTCTCTTTATTTTTTTTTTTGAACAGTTCCTATGTATTATAATTTTTTAATATAGAAATATTGATAATTCGGAGAAGTATATTTAAGCGGGAAGGTTTAACGGATAATTCTGCAAAAGGAGCAGACAAAAATCATTCTGCTGGTACCTCACGACATGTGTTTCTGTTAATTGGCTTCTTCAGGACAGGGCAATCAAGAAACTAAGGAAAACATGGAGATGAAACTGTAAATAGGTGATACCACAACAGGAGCGAGCAACCAATTGTGTCTTCAGCTCTAGGATCTCCAATTCGGAGCCAAACTATGGCATCGGCAAGGAGGAAGCATACGCAGCTTATGCTTCTGTTGTGGTGTCACCTATTTTCAGTTTTATTTCCATATTTTTCTTGGTTTCTTGGTTGCCGTATCCTGAAGAAGCTAATTAGTTGGAACACGTCTCAGCAGGTACCAGCAGAAGGATTTTTCTCGGCTTCTTTTGCTTTAATGTGTTCAATTCCAAGAAAGCAAATGGACAAGAAGAGATACCTGCTATAGGACTCAAAAAGTGCGCACCAGTGCTAACACCTGTTCTCTGTAATTTTCCCCGATTCATGGAAAAGTGCACGAGTTCTGCCTATACCAAAGATGGTAGCAAGTGTTTTCCATCAAACTACGGCCCAATATCGACAATATCCATTTTGTCGAAAGTCATGAAAGCAGCCATCAATGTCAAAATTGTTAGATAACTGGAGAGAAAGGTATCATCAGTGACAGACAATATGGCTACCTCAAACACGAACCTACATGTGACCTCCTTAGCTATGTGACGCAGGATGGGAAAGGACTATCGAGCGCTATGGAGAATTGAGGTCAGGTGCTTGGGACATGTCCAAAGCTTTCGATAAGGCCTGGCATCGGGCTCATCTGAATAAGCTATCTTCATATGGTCTTCCCAAAGTTCTATGCGAGTGAATGAGGATTTTCTTACTAATAACGGGAGCATTATGTGGTCGTGTATGGTCACGGTTCCGGGAGTTTCAGCATGAGTGCTGGAGTGCCCCAGGGCTCAGTTTCGTCACCCTGCCAAATCGTGAGCTTCGTGGATGATAGCACGTTGATGTCTTCTTTCACCAGTGAAATACCTTTGAGGACTGTTGATCTCACATCCGTAGATGGCTCCAAATTGATTCCCCAAGAAGATAAATAAATAGGGCCAACGTAATCCGGCGTAGTTTGATGCGTCGAAGACCCAAACAACATTTTGTCGGAAAACTCAGTTCGTGACTTCTGATTTGGTGATGGAGGATCGGGTGCTTCAACCAAAGGATTCCATACGTCCCTTGGCGTGACGGTCAATTCCATGGTCTGCTGGGGGGAATATTTGACTGACATTGCAAAGTCCGGACTTCCATTCCACCCTTGAAGTGATGATGTTGGAGTTCAGGTCTTGAGTTGCCGCTTGACAGTCACAGTGGATTGCGATGTCACATCTCGAACACCTCTATTCTGCGTTGAATTGTATACAAAACATAATATTTGACCCATCATAGTCTGCATTTAGAATCAGGTCAGATTATTTGTATTAGTATCGCCAACTATTCGATAGAATATACATTTTCTGTCGAAACACCACGGCGTGAAGTACTATACCTTTTACAGAATTGTCGGTTCAATGTTGATGAATAAAGTGTATTTATATATTACAACTATACATTAAATACTGATTATCAAGAATTAATATCAACTGCTAAATAAATTTTTAACTATGATTATGATTCCAGAAGGTGTTTTATCTCCCATATTATTTGTGAGGAAGGAGATAATAAGTATCTATTAATGTCGAGTTCGTTTACGCATTGCCTACATCAAAAGGTTGACCTTACGGTGGTATGATGATTATGATGTGTATTATATATTTATTTCTGATGAGTTTCAAGTTATTGAATCGAATGTAGGTATATTATATTTATTTATATTTAATACGTATGTATCCTGTTTATGCAATATTTGGCATAATAATTATATATTAGTTGATTTAATTTTTATTCGTTAATCATAAACAGGGTGAGTCTTTAATTTAATTTAAGATACGATTCCCCTCTTCAAATAAAATACTTTTTTCGTTTAACATTTTTCCAGATTCGGTTTAGGTAAAAAGGTAAAGGCTGAAATCGTATAACAAAATCATCAGTTAATCAGAATGAAATGAATTTCGGTGTGAAGATTTCTATAGTACATATTCTCCAATTGACAGTTTTTCTCTACTTCCACTGGTTTCCGTATTATATAGACTCGAGGATTCTTGAAACTAAATGTTATTAACATAAAAAAATCGGATAAAGTTTATCTTGAGACATTGTAAGAATCTTCAATCATTTTAAAAATTAAATTATTCTTCATAATTTCTCAGTTACGAATAATTTTCGACAGAAATGCACGATATGATGTCATTTTTTTTAGTCCTAGCTTTCATCACCTAGCGTTATCGCAAATACTCAAATCCTACGGGAAAAACAACACTAATCATTAATCAATTCATCATCTATTTGGGGCATCTCGAGGCGCAAGTTTTTGTATCGAAAAAAATCGACAACGAAATACAATGCATCTTTTGCCAACTTATATCTTGGCCTCGTTAGAATCTTATAGTCCATATTTCCCGCAGCTTTTATATAGCTTTGTTTCAACTGTTTCGATCCGCCGGGTGATTGATGATTTATTCTGTGTTGTCTGCCTGGTGGGTCTAGTCAAACGGACGGCGCTGATTTCCAGGTTCCCCTTCGTTATACGGGGGATATCTCAAATGAAAATCATCTTTCGAGAAATGGGGAAATACGTAAAAGACAAAAAAATATTTTTCCGTCATCGTGACATATCTGTATGGTGACGAAAATATAAAATAACAAAATATTTTTCAATAGATTTCGATGGTCCAAGGGAAGAGACTGCTTCATTCACCAACCCCTTAATTTCTGAAGACATTTTCACTTTCAACCACTTCTCACCAGCTTGCAAATGATCACTATCAATTATTTTACTTTACATCTGTCAGAATGAATTTTTCGTGGCAACCGTAACTAGGCAAATGTTCCATAATTCACTCAATTATAACGATCGTAAATGGATATAATTATGTGCGTAAATGTAAATCAATCCAGAGGTGGATATTTATGAATTTCATAACGATTGAAAATAAAGTAACATATTTCATTCGGAGTAGAAGTGACTTTTCATGGATCGCTTTCAATTATCCGCCTCACTCCGTTCGGCGGGTAAACTCAAGCTCGCCATGAAAAGTGACACTTCTCCTCCTTATGAAATAATATACTATTATATCATTTGTTTACCTCTGATGGAGTGGACTGTCGAATTAAACAAACGTCAGGGTAGGTCAAATATTTTTATTGTACTATTTGAAGATTTTTTACTAGAAAATAAGATGAATAATTGAATGGATTAAATGCTGCATGCCATTACAGAACAATATTGAATGGAATTGAAAAGGGAAATAACTAATCATAAAGTATTTCTTCTTAATTGAAAAACTAATTTATTACTGAAATATAAACACCAAACGTCTGTGAACCAAGACTTCAAGTAGTTGAATTACAGAATTTGAATTGAACATAAATAAAGTATAATAATTATTAATTGTTCAAAAAACTTCAATTTATTCAGTCTTGGATATTTCAACCACTTTGCGTGGTAATGAATAATTGAAAATTATGATCAGTATTTATCAATTAGTGGATCACACAATATTATGATATTGCTGAAATCATTAAACGCAAATTGAAATTATTATTATGCGTACAATATAGCAAATGAGTGATTCTCATATTAATTAATGGGAATGAGGATAATTAAATATTAATTATTGACCTACACTATATTCATGCCAATTTAAACTGAAAAAGAGCATTGCAACAACAAAGAACATTTGTGAATGAAATCTGCTAATTATATCTATTTTTCGATTGCATCTCATGATCTTTCTAGAAAATAAAAGTATAAGAGGACCAATGTTTATTCTTGTTTCCCAATGTATTACGATCATTAGTTTGGGAGTCATCGAGAATATTCTTCCATAGCTGGTGGAAAGGTGAAAGAAAGTATATGCGTCCGCGGAATAGAAAGGTATATTATTTGTTAATAGGTTTTTATTTGCAAGGTTATCCAGAAGTTGAAAACAATTCTTTCAATTCAATTCTTTCAATTATTTCAAAAATAACCAATTATTCCGTATGCTGTTCACATCTCCTTGTTAATTGAGTAATATTTCAATTGGAGAAAATTATTTAAAAAAAAATTCAACTTCTGCAAATAAATTCATGGAAATGATGAAGATTTCGCGCATGATATCGGTTGGCAAATACTGTATATTACATATTACGAACAGGAATAAGTTAACTAGTTACCATATTTATTGCGCTCGATTAAAATGTCAATAATTTACTTGTTGAAAATAAAAGTTATAAATATACAGAATTGATTTAATGATATTTTAATATAACTTCATGCACAAAGAGTTGTAAACAACATTATAAAGACAGAATATTTTAAAAATCGATTTATCTCTTCGAAATGTTCAAACCACGAGATAGTAGTATTTCTGTGGCAAATATTCAGATTCCAATTGTGAAATTTTTCGAACGTCCCCGGTAGCTAAGTGATTGAACATCGTGAGGTCCTATCGTGTCGGTGAATCCATTAGGTTTGATTTAACTACATGGTAGTTTTATTTCAATGAATGGACATTAGAATCATAAATAAAACTTTTGGATATCACATGGCACATTTGGGTATTTTGGGTGTTGGGCACTGGCCGACTGGTATTTTATGAGGATTTCCGTGTTCACACACATGTACGTCTAATTTTAATGGCTTTCCACGGTTTGATTCTCCATTTGATAAGAAATATTTGATGTTTCAGAATGTTATTTGAGGATATTTTGGGTTTAATTAATGTTTCCAACAATTTGTTAACGTTCACTATGAGTATAAGTGCGACTGATGGATTATAGTAGGTCATTCTCTTTAACAAAGCACCGGAAATTAATTCCATTCTTTCTTGGATTTATATAAAGTGGTAGAGTGGAGAAATTAGGTATCATCTCATATTATTTGATGCGTGCAGATTTTCATTAAGATGTTGAAATGTTTTTTTTAATATTCAGATTATTTTCCACGATTGACTGAATAAATTGCAGCACTTTAAAAATTTCAGGGTTTTTCCGTTACTCTTTGAAGTTGAAAAATTACTGACGATATTCTTCATTCATTCATTATATCCAAAATTATAGAAATATGCGAATTTTTTTTAACTCAGGTATAACGCTTTGAAAAAAAAATCATCAAATGCTACTAATCCTCTCTTATATGGAATATTTTGCTTTTCGTAAAATCTTACTTCAATTTCCGGTACGACCATTATTTCCCGAATTATTGATTATCGAAATCAAAAAAGACTTTTTGCTTTGAATGACGATAAATCTGCAGCATTTTTTTAATAAAGGGCATTAAATTTATTGAATAGGTTTCAAGGTAAAATTTTGAAAAAAAAATAGACCATATTTAAGACAAGCGAAAATTTAGAAAAATGTATTTCGGTATTTCTATAAACATTATTACTCCTGAACTGTACCCACATGAAAAAAGCTACAATTTGCTTTAAAATCATGTTCAACCGTGTTGCAGCCTGTTGAAAATTAAAATAAATTATATCCGTATATCCCCAACTTTCTTGGAACAGTTTATTTTGAAAAGAATTATTAAACCAATCAAACTCATGTCATATTGGATCTGGAATTTTTTTCTCTTGATATTAGAGGTCTCTGACAAATAACCTAGAAAATTCTTCAACAAATTCACAAGTTTATGTACGTACATATTTGCTGAATATTTAGCAATATTTTGAAAATCAATGAAATTTATCCATGCTCTGATGAACATGCAACCTATACTTCCTAAGGCTCCTAATGGCTATGATTTGATATATTTTTCGTGATGCTTTCATGGTTTTCTTTATCTTTGTTTCAGTATTCGCAATATTTTTGGCGCTCTAGTTCCTCGGAACTGAGTGCTTATCAATTTGCCAAATGTCTGTAATTTTCGAATTTTTCGATGAAAATGGTCTAAACGATTTGGTTCGACTCACTGATCAAGAATCCGTGGTCGAAAATCATTCAGTCCGGCCGGTCCGGCCAGCCGGTCGGCCGTAGGCACGATAACTCTCGAACGGAATGAGCTAGACAGTTGAAATTTTCAGAGTAGGTTTGGGAGAATAATATCTCGGCTAAGTTCGTTATTGGGCAAAATCGGACAGATGGTTTCGGAGTAACAAAAAAAAAAATTTTTTTTACAAGTCAAATTCCAAATTAAATTTTTTTCAATAAGCTGTTTTACCATAAGAATATAATGATATCATTTTTAACTCTAACAAGCTAATACTTTCGGAGGTTTGATTTTTCAAAATTTCAAAAATAAATCGTATTTCAACGTTGTCACAGAATGATATTATTCTATGTATGAATTGTCATAATGTCAAATGATGTTCCTGAGACATGACATTATCTACTCAATCGAAGAATTGTGAGCGAAGTGAGAAAAATCTCAGTTGTTTGCTCCGAAATTAAGATTCACAGAAAATTCTTTCATTTCGGAACGGAACATGAAGTAAGAGATCTGAGAGTAGTGAGACTGCTTTTCATCCATATACATATATATAACTCTCGAACGGAATGAGGTAGGTAGTTGAAATTTTCAGAGTAGCTTAGGGAGATGAATATCTCGGTTAAGTTCGTTATTGGGCAAAATTGGCCAGATTCAATTTGATTTCTTCCATGGTGCAGTTTTCATTATCATGATTGCTCATTTAATCTTGATAAATAAACTATTATTTGAATTGAATTTCCTTTATGATGCAGCTCTATCATATGTATACATTGATATAATTCCCAACTCTGAGAAACCAATACTTTCGGAGATATAATTTGTGTGTTTGAACTAGAGCGCCAGAAAGCTCCTGTCCACAGGGCTTGAACCCATTTTTTTTTATAGGGTTATTGTTAGCTACATCTTGTATTTTTCATACATTGCTATAACGAAAATTCAATTACTTGAGAATTAAATCAATGGCTCTTTACGTTGATGAATTTCAATTATTTCTCTAAATGTACTGCTCCCCAAAAGTTAAGCAAGTTCAAAAATTTTGTGACCGTTTTAAATGTTGAAAATGTTGTTAAATCAGATGTTTACTCTCTTATATTTGGATTTTTTTTTGGTCCTCGTTTGATAACTTTTTCAGTTTCAGGCAAGTTCTTGTCTCTTGCGTTTTTTGGATCATTATTGTCTTACGTTCTTACAATTAACTTTGATTCAAAATCTCAAAATTTTTTTTTTTTAATATTTCCTAGACACAAACTTTGGGCGAATGAAGCCAATAGGGCTATTCGCACGATCGAAGCGGGACGTAATCAGAGAGATGTTGCGAATTTCTTTCAAGTTAGTGAAAGCGTAGTTTCCTGGCTCGTCCATCGATACAGAGAAACTAGGAACGTGACCGAAAGACCGAGAAGTGAACGCCCAAGATCTACCACTCCTGCATAAGATCGGTTTCTGACTGTATCTACCCGTAAAGAGCCTTTGATTACTTGTCGTATCCTGTAACAGCTCCTTTGAAAGTTACTGGTGTTTAGGTTTCGATTAAAACAGTTCGTCGAACACTTCTATTAGGGTAAAAATTTAACAGAAATGAATAAAATATTGAAATTGCTGTTTCATGGAAAATCGCCCGCATCAACGTTGCTTACGCACCCCTAACTTGCGAATCAAGCAATTTACGTCCGCCAGAAAATTCGCAAAGTGAGGACCCCCAAATCCAATAGATTACTTAATCATTTCTGCGGCTAACAAACGTCATTTTCCGTGTCACAGATTGAAAACGGGAGCACACCGCGATTTTGATTTACGACTGCCAAATACTTTAAACGATACGCGAGCTTTTAACAATTCCACCCTTCGGCATAGAGAACGCGATCGTCGCATCGAAGGGTCGGTAAAGAGGTGGGGGACGGCGTGGCGCGCTTCAGATCGGAAAAGGAACAGACAGACAGATATAAATGGTTCGAAAAATTATCGGAGCATTTCTTATTCGAATCAAATTCTATACAAACAGTTCGTGCGGGAGTTACGTCATTAATGGGGAAGTATGTGAATCAGGGGGAAGAATATTCTAATAAGGTTTGTCAAAAGTATTATGATGGAGACGGATATCTGTATATACAGTGTGGAAAAGCCAAATGGAATAAATTCATTATCTTGATTACAGTACATTATTATTATTATATGTTTATTATCAATCTTTAACTTACATAAGGTGTTAACATTTGATCTTAGTTTTAATATATATATAAACTTATAAAAATTTAAATAACAAAAAAAATAACAAACAAACGTATAAATACCTCGAAGGTAAATATTTGGATAAACGATTCTGTTTATCCAAAAGAACCTTGTGTGAGATATGCTAAGACTAAATACTAATATACAGGGTGTTTCCTAAACATGCGGCAAAAATTCAGGGGGTTGTTCCTTGGACTATTTTAAGCATGTTTTGTCCTTGGATGATTTTTGAAAAACCTCTTTGTTTCGAAGATACAGGGCGAACAACATTTTTCATATTTTTAAAATTAATAATAGTTTAAATAAAAATGCGTACCGCACTGTGTTTACTAAGTAGGTACAATTTATTTTTAAATTTGTTTAACAACATTCCAATTACTAAAAACGGCCAGTTTTTTGACTAAAAATTGATAAGTGCAGATGGTAAAGGAATACAGATTAAACACGGTTTTCATTTGAATTCGTTTTGTGATGTATTAGCAATGAACATTTTATCTTTGACTATTATGAATCGCTATACAAACGCCGAGATGACTGACATGCATTTCATTTATGGACTTGCTGATGGAAATTCATTAAAAGCTAGGAGGTTGTACATTGAACGATTTCCTGGGCGTAATATTCCTGACAGAAAATTGTTTCAAAATATTCATCAACGTCTGCATGAAACAGGCGCATTGAAAAAAATGGGGGGACCAGGAAAACCAAACACAGTAAGAACGGTGGAACTGGAAGAGAATGTGCTGGACATGATCGAAGAAGACCCTAGTACTTCTACTCGAAAAATTTCCAATACTTTGAATGTGAGTAATAAGACTGTTTGGAAAATTCTTAAAGACAATTTGTTATACCCATACCATATGCAACGCGTTCAGGCACTTATTCCTACTGATTTTCCCCCACGTATTGCATTTTGTCAATGGCTTTCAACCACATTAGTTCAAATTCCTCAATTACTGACGCTGATTCTTTTTACCGATGAAGCGAATTTCTCAAGAAATGCAATAAGAAATTTTCATAACAACCATGTATGGGCCGACGAAAATCCACATGAGGTAATTGAAGATCGTTTTCAACATCAGTTCTCATTGAATGTTTGGGTTGGTATTGTGGGTGACTGCCTAATAGGGCCGATATTTTTACCAGAAAGACTTACCGGGGACGTGTATCGCAACTTTTTAGAACAAACGTTACCTCTGTTTTTGGAGGATGTACCATTGGCAATAAGACATGCAATGTGGTTTATGCACGATGGTGCACCAGCGCATTTTAGTTTGGTTGCTCGTGAGTTTTTAACATTAACATACGGAGATCGCTGGATTGGAAGAGGTGGACCTCATTTATGGCCTGCTCGTTCCCCGGACTTAAACCCCTTAGATTATTTCCTATGGGGCCATCTAAAATCATTAGTTTATACCACTCCAGTAGAAAATGTGGAAGACTTGCGAAATCGGATCATTGCTGGGTGTAACTTAATAAGAAATGATCCTGGTGTTTTTGAAAGGGTTCGGCAGTCAATGAGGAGAAGATTGGATGCTTGTATGCTGGGTAGAGGTGGTCATTTTCAACAGTTTTTGTAGGTTGAGTTGAATTTTCATGTAATTTTTCATAATAAAATGTTATTATCCAAAATTTTGTTTCCCCTATATCTTCGAAACAAATAGGTTTTTCAAAAATCATCAAAGGACAAAATATTCTTAGAATAGTCCAAGGAACAACCCCCTGAATTTTTGCCGCATGTTTAGGAAACACCCTGTATAATAGGATTTTCAGGATTTCCATATTTATGGAAATCCTGAAATACGTTAAATTTAAATTATTTCATAATTTCCGTACCTGATCTGTTCTGTTCGAGAGGTCAAAGAAGGAAAAATCATTGAAAGTTGAAGGAGGAACATCGTTGGATTTGGTTGAAGACTCTGTGAAGATAATGTAAGAGTAGAAAAAACCATTAAATTGTACCCTGTATTTCCTAACGATTAAAGATTCCAAATTGAATTATAATTTCATCCTATTGATGTCTTTGAAAGAACGTAATTACAATGTCAGTCAAGTGTCATTAATGCACGTTATTCAATTTCTTCTTACATCTCATCCATTTCAAGATGGCTCACTTCTAAATTACAAACAATCCATCACAACATTCTAATTGATAATCGATGGTAAACGACTCAGCCAATTTATTGTTGAAATTATAAAAACAATCCACTCGATATCTACTGCGGGATGGAGACTTGGAATATCCATGTGTACTGCCGTCATGAATTTTTAAACATATGAATCCTCCTGATTAAAAGCTCATCAGCAATAATATATCTTCGATATTGAACGTATCATTAAATTCTAATTATTAAATATCGATCTTGATATCGGGAATAATGATTCATTACATCAGTTTGATTAGTGGAGTTTATTCAATTTCCAACGTACTGATTATAGTATTTTTTCAAAAGTTTTCCAAGGATAATTGTGGATAGAAATGGTTTCGAGAATTGGGTTATTGGGTTCGTAATATCGCTTCTTTGCAAGTATGGTGTACTAACTCAATATATTGCATTTTTACGATAACTGCAAATAAATAACGTATTCCTTTTTGGTGCTCGGAACAGAGTGCTTATCAATTTTCCAAAAAGTCTGTAATTTTTGAATTTTTGGCTGAAAATGGGCTCAGACGTTTTGGTTCGGCTCACTGATCAATAATCTTTGGTCAAAATCGATTCTGTCCGGCCAGCCGCTCGTTAACACGATAACTCTCGAACATACGCACAAAAGCTCCTGTCTTGACGTCAGTGCTTGAACAAGGTTTTTACGGTTTTTATAAAATTTCAAACACCTCTTTATGTCGATATTCTAGAACTAGATACCAAGCTTCAATTCGATCGAGTCTATGTTTTTTGAGTTATCGAGGAAATAATTCCAGGTGGGTATATCTCTGAAACCGTTGGACCGATTATGCCCTTAATCAAACTTAACACTCCCATTCGGATACGTAACATGCCCTGACAATTCCAAGTCCCTATCTCCTTTCATTCGAAAGTTATCGAGGCAACGGTCACGGCAGATTCTTGGAATAAATTTCATTCTTTTCCGAATTCATTTCCGATTCTCAGGTATATTCCAGGAAACAAGATTTCCAGATTGTGGCACGTAACCCTTTATGGTCAAATTGTTTTCTCAATAGAAGTACTAAAGTTTGGTGGTCTGAATGGATTCCTTGCGATTTATTCAACAAAGATTTAATTTCTGATCCCTCAAATAGAGTTCCGGGGTTGGATCTTCCAAGGAGAATATGGTCTATTCTGAATCGTTTAAGAACCGGTCACGGTCGTTGCAACAGCATGCACTTCAGATGGATCTCAGTTGAGAGCCCTAGTTGTGAATGCGGGGAAGCAGAGGAAACCATATATCATTTAGTTAATAATTGTCCCATATATAGATTCCAGGATGGTTTTAGTGCTATGCACAATATTTCTTGATCTTTTTAAGAATGGGCAAATTTCAAATCTATTTAATAAAACATGGAATATTCCATTTTTAATTTGTTCGTTTTTTCCTTTTGTCTTTTCCTTCTCCAGATTGAGTTTCAGATACCTCGGAGAAACCTCTGTACTTGTTGAAGGAAGAAGCGATAGTAAAGAAAAAGTTGCCATTCAATATTTGATATTTTAGCATATTTTGTTGAAAATTTCATTTTTCATAAATCCCAACATCAACGGGGAGATAGGGTTTTTTGCCGAGGTTTTTTTCCTAAGCTCTAGTATTATACAGGGTGAGTCTTTGACCACTGCATTAATTTTAACCGAAGATTCCTCTCATCAAGTGAAACACTTTTTTCATTTAGCTCTAGTATTATACAGGGTGAGTCTTTGACCACTGCATTAATTTTAACCGAAGATTCCTCTCATCAAGTGAAAAAGTTTTTTCATTTAACATTTTTCCAAATTCAGCTCAGGTAAAAAGATACAGGCTGTTGAAATTTTGAAAAAAAATCAGTTTTTATTTTGTAGCTTTGACATCCTTTTTTCGAATAAAATGAATGTTGGCGTAAAGTTTCCTATAACTATGATACATATTTTCCAACTATTAGTTATTTTCTACTTCTACTGGTTTTCTAGTTATGGACTCGTGGATTCATAAAACTAAACGAAATTAGCATAAAGAAAGCATATAAAGTTTTTCTTGAATCATTTCAAGAATATTCCATCGTTTTAGAACATTATATCATTCTTCATCATTTCTCCTTAAACGCACCTTTTTCGAGATATTCTTCATTGAATGTTTTAAAATGGAAAACTCCAGAAATTTCACTACTTTTATGGATCCGTCCCTGAGCGTTGGAATCCCGAATCAAGCTGTAAACCACGTTACCATGCCTTATTCTTGTCCGCCAACAATGTCATAGATAATTTATATGCGGGAGTGTATTAGCACATTGTGAAATCTTGAAACGCTTGTAACCTTTTACCTGAGCCGAATCTGGAAAAATGGTAAATGAAAAAAGCATTACATTTGATGAGAGGAATCTTTGGCTAAAATTAATGCAGTGGTCAAAGACTCACCCTGTATATTATTACATTAACCTCTGCTAACACTTTTTTCATAAACATGTTTTATTGTTACTATTGTTAGATAAAAAACTGCAATGCTCGAAGTCCAAAAAAATATATATCTTCTGTTAAATTTGCGTTTCGGAATTATTACTTCAAAACGTAGAGTATGTGCAAATGTAATGTGTTTACTATGCGCATTTGTGTGAACATTGTTCACCTTTAGTTCAAATTGTGAGTAATCTGCGACGTTATTTTTGCTGACATCCGCTTTCGTGTTTATGAGTTTACACATTCTTTGAGTTCATCACACTTCCCTCCGATATCTCACTAACTAATACTTATTAATAAATATGATGAAATATCAAATTCAAAATAGATATTTTCATTCATATCATCTGAAATTGTTGTCGCCAGCTACGATAATAATTCCTAAGAAATTCGGTAGAATATTTATAGAGAACAACAACAGAAGAACAGGCTTTCTTGCACAGTAGTAACACAATCAGCTAATAACAATAAAAACTTCATTAATTAATGTCAGTCAGCGTGGTTATTTTTACGCATAGAAAAGTGTAGATAATAGACCACAGATAAGTATGCCAGAAATTAAAAAATAATAAATAAATGTTTAACAAGCAATGTGCAGCTATTATATGATAATTATACCCACCTTACGGGTAGGTTTGCCACACAAATTGTGATTAATCGAGTGACAGCGAGCCCGTTATGTTTTTATCGTTTTGAATTCAAAATGCGGAGCGATTATAGTTTTAATTAATGGTATCGAAAATTTTCGAACTTATTAGCATCTGGTGTGAGGAAATTAATACCATTCTGAATATGAATATATGCACATTATCATAACTATTAATTTATATTTTGCACATGCATATCATCGTAATTTGTACAATTTGTTTCATTGGAAGTAATAGGATTTTGATTTCAAATAGCCTGGGAACGGTTTAATATTTCAATAGAGGGTTGGGCGATAGTCTGGGAAGAAATACATATTTTTTCAACCTATGACTTGAATTGAAAACGCAGAAACCCTTGAATTGATTTTTAATTTTCTCCATTTTTTGGTGAAAAAATGTAATATTTCTCTTCACCTGTTGGCTGCAACTCTATCTAACCTTCGTTTTTCAAATGTAAACATTTTATGTGTGGGCTCTTTGGAAAGCTTATGAAGAATTGAATCCTATACCATACCCTTAGTTTTCCTTAGATATGTAATTGTTAGTAATTGACTTACATCGATAAACCGAAAAAGCAACCAAAATAGCATGTACAGGGTGTAATATATTATTTTGCGTTCAAAATCAGGATCATAATTTGGGGGCACCAAATTCCATAATCATGCCATTGATACATTTTTGCGCGTTCTGGGGAACATCGCGTTATCATTTTGCCCAAATGTCTGTAATTTTCGAATTTTTTGCCGAAAATGCTCTTAACCGATTTAGTTCGACTCACTGATGAAGAATTCGAGGCCAAAGTTGATTCGGTCTGGCCAGCCGGCCGTCCGTTGCCACGATAACTTGAGAACGGAAAGAGATAGCGACTTGAAAGTGTTATTTCCTCCATAATTCGAAGAATACAAAACCGATCCAAATCAAACATGGTTATTAGTTGTGAAATGTCAATGTGAAAATTATTGAAAAATTTCGTGAGGCTCATATTACTAGTAAATTTCAAAAAAATCATTTTATCGCCGAATTTTGTGAGAGCCTTAAGAACCTAACTCTGCTGGCAAGTTCCAAGTTTGAACAAGATCGGATCTATATTTTTGGAGATCCGAACAGCCTTGTATGAGTTCAGTACCTGGTATGGGCTAGCGTTGCCTCGATAACTTTCGAACGAGAGGAGATAGGCAATTGCAATTTTCAGGGTAGGTTGCGCATCCAAATGGGAGAGTTAATTTCGTTTTTGGACATAATTGTTCCAACGGTTATACCCACCTGGAATACTATTTAACCGATAACTCAAAAAATATAGACTCGATCGAATTGAAGCTTGATAATTAGTTGTAGAATATAGACATAGAGACGTGTGTAAAATTTTATGAGAACCGTACTCCTAGAAAATTTTTAAAAAATTGGTTCAAGCACTGACGTGAAGTCAGAAGCTTCCGCGCGTATGTTCTATTGTGCATTCTCCTGTATTAGCCACTCTTAATCGAATACAGGAGAATGGACAATAGAACATAAGCACACATTTTTTAAAATTTTTCACCCGAAATTTACAATTGCAAGTATGAATTTATCTGAATGAATTATTCGATGTTCGTGTCAGGATATAACTTTATATTACACAGAGGTTCAACCTTTCCCCCCTTACATTTGGGGAAAAAGCCTGCTCGTACTGATTTTGTATATTTGACTAAAAAATCAAATTTGAAAAATTTCCTATCAGCTTCCACAATTTGAAATTAATATGAAAGTGTGTCAAATATTTGCATTTGTTCATTTCTAACCTTCCTTTTGTTTATATGATTTTTATTAATTTTATTGTTTTTTTTTTCAGGTGAGTATTGAATCTTTGGGAATATTTCGTAAGTAAATACATTTTTTATACAAAGTTATATATAAATCCTCTTGGATACAGTTTGGATTACCCAACTGAAATATCATAAACAATTCTTGAATATTTGGACAAACCACCAATTGCCCAACCTCAGAGAAAGTTTCACCAATAACATAATTTTGCTAAACATCTCGGATCAATTAACGTAACAAAATAAAATTTGTATTTGTTATTGGTCAAATATATTAGAAATATACAAATCTATTCCGATGAAAATACAAATAAAATAATTGAAATACAAATAAATAAATAAAATACAATTCAATTTCGACGAAAATCTTAACCTTTAGATAAATTTTCCTGCTATCTACCCATGCAATAATTATTACTCTTACGAATCTGTTCGCAATAAAAAACTTGCAAAATATTGAAGTTTAAAAACAAGCCGACGAAATCCCAAAATGTATTCCTGATCAATTTAAAATAATTGAGTATTACCCAAACTTTCCATTTGGATCACTTCATTCTAAGGGTTGAAAAATAGGGGTTGAACGTATATACGTAACTGATGATGCCTTGTACATGTGTACATTGATTTGATTTGAATAAAAAATCTTAAACCACTGTATTAAATTTGCAGCATTTTCTTCCGAACTGGCAAAATATTGAACATATTCTGCCACATCAGATAGAAGTAGTTTTATTTTACTTGATGTCGATACCGGAAGCTTATTTTTGGCAACAAGTGAAACTGCAAACGCATTTTTGATTCTCTTTCAAGAAACCGACAATATGGATGGAAAATAATTAAGTAAATAGAATTTATCCAGAATACACTGAAATATATCCTAGTTTTCATCGATTTTACCATCTAGTCTATGTAACCTTTACGTTATCTCCAGCAAATTACAACATAACGACAAGGAATAATTGAATATCAATTAGAAGCCATCATATACATGAAATATTCACGAAGTATCATCCAGTTATATCGATTGAAAAAAATATTCAGATATTCCGAGTTTATGGGAGTTTATAATAAATTCAAATACCTGTTAGGTATTTTGATATTTAAAACTATAGGTCTGTTTTAATCCAAAACGCATAAGAATCCAGTGCTATAAATCTTGTTCTGACCTCGTAAATTACAAACAGTTGTAGTTGAATATTCCAGATTATAAATAACTTGATAGGATAGGCAGCCAGTCTATGTGCTCCATGGTGGAGCCAGAGTCGGTCTCGAGAACAAGAACTCGATTTGAAGTTATACAACCACTTAAAACGTTCGCCAAAAATTAAAAGTTATTGCTTCGCGAAATGAATCGGAATTAATCTATAACTGACAATTAATTTCTGCTAAAATGTGACATTTGAAACCATCTCGTTGTAAATTGGAATGGGTTACATTCCTCATTCTTAAGTGACACTTTTCTCTCGATGTTTATAGGAAAATGTTGGATTGAAAATTTTGAAAAAAAAAAAGATTATGTCCTTGCATAATTTACAAAGTTTTAAAAAGTAATTTTGTAGCAATAATTCCATTCCTCACAAGTTTTCAGCTGAGATTCAATGTTTGATGCTACTCGGTTTTTCCTTCGACTTTAATGTATTCCCCTTTATTCTTCTTGAAATATATTTCGTATAAAAATTTCAGGGCGAGTTCAATATTTTTTTTGACACTGAAAATTATATTTTGCTAATAATAAACATCAATTAAAAAGAGTCTTTCACACAACAAACGTTTCACATAATTTCGAAAGAGCCATAAACAACATAAGTACTTCAGGGTTTATTAGAAAACAGTAAAACTAAAGTTGTAAACATTCAGTCAATTAATTTGTAAAAAAACAAATAAATTAAAAAACAAAGCTAGAAAAAGGGCAAGGAATTTTAAAATGTGAGAACATCAAAAAAATTGTGATTGAATGGAGGGATCTGTTGTCAAATTATGTCCGTGTATTGGAACGTAAACACGATGACTTTCGGAAGGAGGAATTTGGAGACATTTTGCAGGGAAGGTTTATATCCTGACTGCACTGGTTGAGTTTCGTAGCACTTGAAACAAAAATAACATTTGTGGCGCTCTTGTTTCTCGGAACAGAGTGCTTATCAATTTGCCCAAATGTTTTGTAATTTTTTTGGCTGAAAATGATCTTAAACGATTTGGTTCGACTTACTGATCAAGAATCCATGGTCGAAATCGATTCCGTCCGGCCGTCCGTCCGTCCGGCCGTTAACACGATAACTCTCGAACGGAGCGAGCTAGGCAGTTGAAATTTCCAGAGTAGGTTTGAGAGATAAACATCTCGGTTAATTTCGTTATTGGGCAAAATTAGCCAGGTGGTTTCGGAGTAACAAAAAAAATATTTTTTTTTACAATACAAATATCAAATTCAATTTTTTTTAAGATGCAGTTTTATCATAAGAATCCACTGATATCATTCTCAACTCTAACAAACTAGTACTGTCGATATGATTTTTAAAATTTCTATATGACTTCCTAGAATAATCTAATTATAATTTGCTGATGTATGTAAATCCAACATGAGATGATTCATAGACCTAAGTTTCGAATTTAATTACGCACAGAAGACAAATTGAAAAAGTGGGAAAGTCCTGTGGACAGGAGCTTTGGCGCTCTTGTTCAAACTTTGACAAATCATAACCCCGAAAATATTGTTTTCTCACAGTTGGGAATGATATCAATGGATTCTTATTTACTTTATTTTATTTGATGATGCAGTTCTATCATAAGAATCCATTGATATAATTCCCTACTATGAGAAACCACTTTCGGAGATATGATTTGTCAAAGTTTGAACAAGCGCCAAAGTTCCTGTCCACACGGCTTTCCCACTTTTTTAAGAAAAATTCAATATCTTGGAAACTTATTAAGTACCACAATTCGCTGAAATTGATCATGTAGCTACCTAAAGGGCAACGATGAAAAGAGTTATTTAAAAAAATCATCCCTTTTTATCATAGCAGAAAATAAGGATTTTCTGGAATCATCTCAACTCAATAATGTATCTAAGCAAACAAGTTTTTCGTTGTGATTAATTTAATTTGCTATATTAATATTTTTTTGAGTAACTGATGATCGTCCAAGCTTTTCGCTTACTGTTGATATATTTCAAGGGATGATAACTGAGAAAAAAGAGAATTAACTTTGAGTATTACCCCGAAGTTTTAATCCGGATCAAAATAAAATAAAATTTGAAAATTAGGAGTTGAAGAAACTAATGGTGTTGTATCATATAATGCTGTAAAACACAATCTGAGAAATTGTACCACAAAAATGAAAATTTTAGAAAAATCAGAACTCTACATGATAAGTGAGAATTGATAGTAATCATTAAAGGATACCGTGGGAGGTATACTCATCGTTGAAAGGTTCTTTTCTGTGATAATTCTTGAATTTCACAATAACTATCAACAAAATAATTCTAAAGATTTTCATTAAGCGTCTGACGAAGGAGTCTGCTATAGACTCCGAAACGTTACGATATAGTTGTTTATTCGTTGATGTTGTTTCGTTGTTATTTGTTGGGCATTGAAAATTGTTCAATTGATTGCTTCTGACAAATATCTTGTGTTTCTTACGCAGAAGCAAATCACGAAGTAATTAACTTTTATTTTATAGATATTTTTCAGAGTTTGGGAGAGAAAACCCAGAAAAAAACCTTTCAATGATGAGAATTGGTAGGTGTAGAATGAACAGAAAATAATAAACTTTTGTGTAATATTCCCAGCGCTATCTTGCTGAAAGACTCGGATGTTTCTGATATCGACTAATAGGGTCAACACCTGGGAACTTTAAGCAACTCGCGAATATTTAATGGATTTAATCAAACATAAATCGACCCCAGCTTTTCGTTCGAGAGGCCGTCTCTGCTCTTTGATGCCGACCCGACTTCGCGGGAAGTTCCATCACAGAAAGCGTTTTCTAATACCTGTTCGGCTTATTCCGGGATCTTGTTTCGATGTCAGAAAGGCTGCAATGTCCAGCGTTTACCTTTGTGCGCCGTTTCGCTAAGCATAAAAATTAATCAATTTCTAATTATGCGACACCCGTCCATAAATTTACCTGTTCAAGACAGGAAGACTCCGTTCGAGGCGCGCAGGGACGGCTTAGCCCGGTCTTCAAATTAAAACCATACTCAAATTATGATGACATTTTGTCTTGGATTTATCAGGTATACTAACTATTTTTGTACTTTGTTGATCCATTTAAACTTAGGTATTAGTCGAAAACTCTTGTAGACACTGGCCTCTTTTAGATTTACAGCAATAGGTACATACAATCATAACCGCAATGAAGATTTAATAGGAGTACTTGTTTATTTACGGGTTGAGGGGAGAGTATAATTGTGGAAACAATTAAACATAAAACAATCCTTGTTATTTAATGTTACGATGATAAGAGTAATCACCGTTCTTGTTGTGGAACTGGAATAAAACATTCATTTCAGACTGAAACTTATGTGGAATCATATGTTTGTTTTGGAATATTTAATATTCTGTTAAAGGGGACAAATGACCAATGTTATTGATTATTAAAAGGCTTTTTTCTGGGTTTTCTTTCCCAAACTCTGAAAAATATCTATAAAATAAGAACTAATTATTTTGTGATTTGTTTCTGGGTAAGAAACACTAGATATTTGTCAGAAGCAATCAATTGAACAATGTTGCCCAACAAAGAACAACGAAACAACATCAACGAAGAAACAACGTTACGATATAGTTGTTTCTTCGTTGATGTTCTTTCGTTGTTGTTTGTTGGGCAACATTGTTCAATTGATTGCTTCTGACAAATATCTTGTGTTTCGTACGCAGAAGCAAATCACAAATTAATTAATTTTTATTTTATAGATATTCTTAATAGTTTGGGAGAGAAAACCCAGAAAAAGAACTTTTAATAATGAGTATACCTCCCACAGTATCCTTTAATGATTATTCAATGTTATTGAAATTATTATTATTTTTCCGATATTCTTAGCGGGTCAGTTTTCTGATCGATCGGTTGACTGAAGAAGAAATTGCTTGGTTAATTGATGCTGAAGTCAATCTCCCACTCATAATGTTTCGTTTAGGGATCTTCTAAAAATTGAACAAATGCTGGTGACACTTTGGCAATTCCGAAGAGTGATCCACATAGAGTTTTAAAGTGAAACATAGGCAATACTGTAACCATGTGACCATTCACCAAATTTTTGTAGATTATATGAGATTTCAGAATATAATACATAAATATTTAACATAACCTTCACTGAGATTAGGAAGTGATTATGTAGGTCTTCCTTGTGTTTTTTTTCAGTTGTTTTGTGTCCAGATATTCCTGCGACTACCGAATTCTTCAATGTGTATAATTGACGTCACAGTTTCGGAGTAATAGCCCTCTGGATTTTTATTATTATTTTCCCAATAACTGAAAAAATACAGATCAAATTAAAATGAAACTTGGTTATTAATTGTAGAATGTCGACGCACAAATGTTTGAGGAAGTGTGTGATGATCGTATCACTAGAAAAAAAGATACTACCCAAAATAAAATGAAAATTTTTCTTCAAAGCTTTTATATTTCAAAAACTGTCTGTCATACTCCACTGAAATTTTGCACAAACCTTCACGCCGCATTTTATTTTCCCAATATTCCCAAAAATATACAGGTCTGATTGACTTGAAATGTATTACTCAGCTCCTGACTTCACGCCAGTGCTTTTTTAGACTTTTTCAAAATAATATTTTCACAATATTTCCAACAATATAGAACCGATCGAGTTTAAATCTAGAATAATCATTAAAGGATACTGTGGGGGGTATATCATTATTGAAAGGTTTCTTTCTGGGTTTTCTCTCCAAAACTCTGAACTTTGTTGTAAAATAGAAAATTCTATGAAATAGTGAATTTTCTATGAATGGTGCAGGTTGTTATTTAATACAACCTTAGACATAGAACTGTTAGTTCTAAGAATTCAACTTATCGGTTATTATATTCTCTATTCACAATTCTGGAATTATTATTTCCAGTCGTTTTCAAACCAATTGAAAAAATAAAACCTTCATTCAGTAGAAAACAAATACATTCACTTCAGCATCTCTGATCGGATTTCTACTGGATTTATTCTTTTTGGAGCTCTTGTTTCTTGGAACAGAGTGCTTATCAATTTGCTCTAATATCAGTAATTTTATATGTGTGGCTGAAAATGGTCTGAAACGTTTTGGTTCGACTCACTGATCAAGAATCCGTGGTCGAAATCGATTGTACCGGCCGTCCGTTAACACTATAACTCTCGAACGGAATGAGCTAGACAGTTCAGAATATGTCTGGGAGATAGATATCTCGGTTACCTAAGTTCGATATTGGGCAAAAGCGGCCTCACGGTTTCCGAGTAACGAAAAAAATTTTTTTTTATAATACATATTTCAAATTCATTTTTTTAAGATGCAGTTTCATCATAAGAGTACATTGATATCATTCTCAATTTTAACAAACTAATACTTTCGGAGATATGATTTTTCCAAATTTCAATAATTAATCATCATTTTATGATTCCATGGAATGCTCTAATTATAATTTGCTGATGTATGTAAATCATGGTGAGTCATAGAACTACGTTTTGAATTTAATTTTGTATGATGGAGTTATATCATAAGAATCCATTGATAGCATTCCCAACTCTTAGAAAGCAATACTTTCGGGGATTTTTGTACCGACGAATAGTTTGAAATATCGATATAAATGCATCGAAATTATTGCTTTTCAACCCCTTCCGAAACTGACATTTGTGAATATTCAGAAATACGTACCTATTGCGTGAGTCAATCGAATTTACCATGATAAATTCGAAGTGTCCAATACAGGAGAACAGACAATAGAATTCACCATGGTAAATTCGATTAAGAGTGTCCAATAAAGGAGAATGGACAAGAGAACATACGCGCAAAAGCTTCTGACTTCACGTCAGTACTTGAACCGATTTTTTTTAGCTTACGGCCGAGTTTCTGTTCGATCGAATAAGTATCTCTCGAGTTATTGGTAAAATATAATTTCAGATGACTATAACTTCGAAACCACTAGGCCCATTAACGAACATAAACGGTGTATTTGGACCAAAATTACCCTGTAAATTTTGACTCTCTAACTCGTTCCGTTCGAGAGCAATCGTGCCTATGGACATCAGTGAATCGAAATTAATCGTTTGAGACAATATTCAGCCAAAAATTCGAAAATTACAGACATTTTTACAATACAACAAGAGGCCAAAAATGCACTCAATAGAATCAAATTCAGATCTACTGGTTTGTTACTACGTTGATCTGTGATTCTCATCATTTCTATGCCTTCAAACACTTTTCTATGAAACCCTGTACCCATGCTCTACGACTCCGTTCCTGCGCGCCATTCCAAAATTATTATTAAAGGAGAAAACTATGCTCCTGGAATCCGCGGTATTCCTAATGGCTTGTTCAAATCCGAAAATAAACGTATAAAATCGCATCTGAATTATTTATTGCCGCATAGATAAGGGGCGGCCGAAGATGGCGGCACGAAACCGAAAAATACCGTCGAATATTTGTCGAGATAATGCGCTCGAAAATTCTTAAAACCGCCGGTGACAAATTGGCGACCGATTAGCCGGCCAACGGAATTCCCAGAATTCCGCACCAATCGCCACATTGTGGCAGCGGTGGAATTTTTCAAATCATTACCATATTGTTGGAAACCAGACGCCATGACAGTTCCCACTCATTTGCATTCGGCCGCGGATCCGGTAGCCATTTTTAATTGATACGAGATTTCACATATAAGAGTTTCGAATTTTTGGTATTCAGGGATAACTTGTCTAGATTTTTTTTGCGATATATTTTGACTGTATAATTTTTCAAATTTTTTTGACAACTATAAATCGTAGAGGTATCGAGGCAAACCGATAGAGTCCTGGTACGAGCAAGATAAAAGACAAAATCATTCGAGAAAAACACTGAAGTGTGGTCAGGATCTATTGCGTGCATTTTCCATTGTCTATTCGATGGCTCGAAGGCATGTGCGAAATATCAGCGGATTAAATAAATAAATTAGACAATCTATAAACTAAAACACATCAGCACAAAACAATTTGGGGAGGCTTTCTACTAAAACTAACATTGCCACAGAAAGTGTTTTACGTAGTTTTCATGGTACCATCTTCAAAACACCATGTTATGGTTTTTTCATTTTCTTTCTATCACATCTTGAAGGCAAATAAGTTTAATATTATTATCTATAATAAGATTTGGGAATATTCAAGGAAATATTATAATTAATTTCGATAATCACATTATTTTATTTTGAGTTTTGCAATAAACATGAAAGTGATAATATTTCTGAATAGAGAATTATGAGACCTTTCAAACGATGTATCACAAGGAGGTTGAAGGTAGAGTTCGCATTTTTAGGAAGAAGAATAACAATTTAAAATTAAAATTGAAGTATTTCGGGATTTTCCATAAATATGTACATTATACAGTAACCAAGATAATGAATTTATTCGATTTGGATTTTCCTAACAGTATAATTCATATGAGGGGGTCAATAGAAGTTTTACTCTGGAACAAGCTCGTAATAAAAAAAATGTCAGGATATAAATTCTAAAAATAGCTGCTTCGCTGTTCCATCGTTATCGCTCGGTGTGATTTGATTGCCCCTGCTGCTCTGATAACGTCAATCAGAGCGGGGTCAAAAGCGGAAGTCTTTCATATTAGGTCATTACATATTTTAATATTTGATGTAGATAAAAATGGTCATTAAAATTCATTTCAGAAACACATCGTTGTTAAACATAATAGTAATAATGATTTATCGATAAACACATGTTTTCTCAATTTCTTCACGAACATAGACAACTTCAGCGAATCAGTAGCGTAGCCAGGATTTTGAAATGGGTTTTTTTGTCAGTTTTGAGGCCCTCCTAAAATTTTTATCCGTAAACCTTCAAAAATGTTAATACTTTTTTGTTTCCCTTTGCAACGTTTTCGAGACCCCCTTGTCAAGCACATTGAGGGGAATAATTTGACAGTATTTTCGAAGCTCTTTACCTTCAAAGCTATTCATGCAATCACAATGATTGAAAACATCACTGAAACAGAGTTTTCTGTAGAAAAGAATGAAGTAATTGGAATTATATTTCTGAATTGATTTATCCAGTTATCATATAACGTTATATGTAAAAGGAAACCTTTAATTTTTTTAAATTTTAAAGTTTTTCTATCTGATATTTCTACTTCTACATTGCCCTAGTAACAACTTTACTACTGTCGAATAAATCAATTTCAAATTTATGCAAAAGTTTGATATAATTGAATGTTACATTTTATCCGAAAAAATGTAATCGAGTTGTATTTTCAGCAGTATCCTGAAAGAATTCAACCATATATATATATTAGAAATCAGTAAAAATGTGCTCTTAGAATATTTGTAAAAATATAATAGAAAATATAAATAAGGTCATTAATATCTTTCTAATTATTTATTTTTATTGTACGGAAAATTCTGTTTCACGAATGTTCCTTAATCATAATTTGATCAACAGTTTTGAAGATATCGAATCATACCTTGGAGAATAAAAAGAATATCAATATGCGGTCTTCAGGTCCAGCTCAAGAATTTTCCCATCCATTTTTGGGCGTATGTTCTAGGGGAACATCGTCCTATCATTTCGTCCAAATGTCTGTAATTTTCGAATTTCGAGCTGAAAATTGGCTAATAGACTAATTCGGACTCCCTGATCACGAATCCGGTGTCAGATTTTAGGGTGCCGTCCGGCCGGCCGGCCGGCCGGTTTTCCGGCCGTAGGCACGATAACAGGAGCACCGAAGGTCCTATCGACTTCAAACTTTCAGGGTAGGTTTCTGATCAAAATGCGACGGTTAAGTTCGTTAACGGGCAAAATCGGCCGGACGGTTTAGGAGTTATAGACATTTAAAATTTTGAGGTATTTCCCTGATATTTCCGGAACTAAAGAAGATGTTGAATCGAAAGTTGGTAGTCAGTTCGAGGATATAAACGCGCAACTTTTGGCAAAATTCTGTTATGATCGAAAAGTTGGTAATTTTTAAAAAAATATTTCTTTTAATTTTTTCGAAAAAAAAATTTTTTTTTCGTGAACTATTCATCAGATTGCAACAAAAACTTGTACTAACGTCAATTGTAGTATTTTGCAACATTGTGCAAAATTTTGGCTCTATACGATTTCAATTTCTGGAGATATAAGACAAAATGTGTCAAATTTCCTGGGTCTCTCTCAGTATTTTCATCGATTATTATATAATAATCTCAATAATATTAAGGTATTCAACATGATACTGCTTTTTTTCTTTATTTTCTTTACTGGTCAGTACGGGCCACAAGGAAGATGAACATGCGCCCAATAGCTCCTGTCCACAGGGCTTGAACCAATTTTTTTGTAACTCTTTTAGTTCTGGAGATCCTATTGCTGCCTATCGAATTTGCGTCACCCATTTGAATCGCAACCTCAGTTAACGTGAAAATTAACGTGAAACAAGCCTGTTTCACCAGCATTAAATACGTTAACTGAGGTTGCGATTAAAATTTTTCCTTAACTGAGGACCTCAGTTAAGACTGAAGACATTGCATGTGGATACGGCGGATAGATTTCACTGATTTAACTAAAAAATGTACTCTATTCGATCAGCCAACAAATGTCAACACATAGTGTGTGGGTAGCTTACTTTCATACTCCTAATTTTAAGCACAACTTTCTGTGATTGTACATTTACGTAGAACGTATGCTAAGATAAAAATGTGGGAAGGCCTGTTCAAACTTTGACAAATCATATCTCCGAAAGAATTGGTTTCTCAGATTTGGGAATTATTTCAATGGATTCTTATGATAGAACTGCATGATAGCATCGCAAAAGAAATTTAATAAAAAAAAAGTGTCATTTAAAAAACAAGAGTGCCAAAAATTATTAATCCGAAACCACCAGACCGATTCTAACCAATAACGAACGTATTCGAGATTCGAGATATTCATTCCTCAAATCTACTCTGAAAATCATATTATATCGATTGAAACTCAGCCAATATTCGAGTTTTGTTTTTACTGGAGATATTCTGAACCCATTTTGACTAACTTACCAAAGTACATATTTCCATCATTCTGTCATGATATGGATTCTATTCGAGTGAATTAACAAGTTCAGCAATGTTCACGTTGTCTCTAGGCATAAACTATTCAAAACAGAAGACGGGCAAGACGTTGAATTGTTATTTCTTGCATTATTTACATTTTCGTCGATCATGTAGAATGCGTCCTCTGTTCATAATTTGGAAGTAAAATGAGTTGTAGTACAGATGATGCAGAATGGAATTGGTGAACTGTTCATAAAGATTCTAGTTTCAAGGACAAAGCAGAAATTGTCATGAAACCAATTGTCTGTTCTAGTATACAGGTTTATATCTCTTCTTAAGGTAACATAAAGGATTATATTTTTCTTTTATGTTTTCTTATTCTTCGATATTGACGAAATAAAAATATTTTCGTTCTCACAAGGTCTTCTATTTTGTTGGGTGGGCTCCTATTTCGTTTTTCTAAATAGCAGCCTGTATTTTTATCAGTTTTACGTTACTTTGTGAATCAATTCACTTCGAAATTATCAATCAGAATATTTTAGAATATCAAGTTCATGTAGTAGTTCGTGCGGGTTTCTGAGGCGTGAATATATAGAACATGCGTGCAAAAGCTCCTAACTGCTCGTCAGTGTTTTTAAAAATGCAGAATTTCACACAAAAATCGTGCAATATAATATCAAATACAATTAAGAAAAGGAAAAATTATTAAAAATAATACTAATAAATCAATTTTTTTCATGTAACGGTGTAACTATATTCACCAATTGATGTAGGAATTTGAGATTCGGGTATTTATTTAAATTGTCAACTGGCAAACTACAAGACTATAATAGAAATAGGAACTTTTATAAAATGTGTTCAACATATCTTCAATTTTCTTGAATGCAGAGCTGAAGATGAAGGACTGTTCCGGTCTGCGTAAAACACCAGATTTAATGTTGCGAAAAGCATTCGTTATTGAAAACGTGCGTATAAAGTACTATACGCGCGGCAGACCCTCGAACATTGATACGCCAGGCGGCCTCGCGCTATGTCGACGGGGTTGCCGCGCGAGGTATCCCCGTATAAAAAGCACGAGGCTGCCTCCCGTATCAATGTTCGAGGCTTTGCCGCGCCCAATTTATACGCAGCTTTAGTCGAATATTTTCGGAAGAAGTTGATGGCCCGCCGTCAACTATATTCTTGATGTATCCCAATTAATAACAAATTCAATTTGTTAAATCTGGTCATCTAGCAGGCCACATTCACTTGATGATCTCTCACTTCTGCCGAATAGTGAGCAACAGCTCCATAAAATTGTAACCACATTCTATTGCGAAGGTTAGGAGGAATATCTTCTAACAAACATTGTAAATCATTTCGCTAGAAATTGAGATACAATGTTCCATTCGTATGTCCTTCAAAAAAGTATGGACAATATTACATATTCTCCAACCTCCCCTGACATTTATTGAATGATTTCAATCATTGGTAGTTCGTGTTCGAGAAAATAATATGCATGACAAAATCAATGGAAATTAAATTATTCTAATGATGATTACAAGACCTTAATTGCATCAAACTCGGTTCATGAAGCAATCTGAAGGCTTACAATCTATCTCCGCCATTTTCGAAAGAAACAAAAATTACGTTGAGGCAACAACGTTCCCTTCACATAGAGACCTCGAAACGTCATGTACCACTGAAGAGTTATAAATTTGCATACTTAAATGAGAACACAGATGACATTATCCCATTAGGGCAGAAAGAAAAAAATTGCACGGTCGTGGAAGAAACAAGGTTAAACCCTTGCAGAACAGCACGTTGACGTTGGTCGCACTGCTTATTTATTAGACATTACCCTCAACAATGAATAATTGTTAGTCGTTTACAAGTAAATGAATTGTGTATGTCCGCTCCGTATTGTCGGAAATTATTTCTACCTGCTTAACAGGGATAAATGTAAGTTACAGTAATAATTACTCGGTGTTCTAATGCACAAAAAGTTACTGCGAAAGAGTTGGCAACGGAACTTTCAAGGCATTATGATGAATAGGTGACTAGTCTTGTTGCTAAATAGAAGATTTACTGCTAGATGTGCTCACCTTCGGATTTGTACGTCTTCAAGCTGTTTCTCCTGTATTTGAATAGTTTTACGCATATTTGGGTCTTTGAACTTATCGGGAAATCGGTATCTTTTTAGTCCCTACAGAACATTTCCTAAGTTTTCAAGAGAAAAGAAATTGGTTCACTGTTTACCATGGTAAATTATGTTGTCCATTCTCCTCTATTGGACACTCTCGAATTTACCATGGTAAATTCGAATTAAGTGTCCAATACAGGAGAATGGACAACATAATTTACCATGGTGAATTCGATTAAGGGTGTCCAATGCAGGAGAATGGACAATAGAACATACGCGCTAAAGCTCATGATTTCACGTCAGTGCTTGAAACAATTTTTTTTTTCGTAATTTTTTTGAAATAATCTATGGGTACGGTTCTTACAAAATTTTAAACACGTCTTTTTGTTGATTTTCTACTACTAGTTACCAAGCTTCAATTCGATCGAATCTTTATTTTTTGAGTTATTGAGGAAATAATATTCTCGGAAACCGTTAAACCGATTATGCCCAAAAACGAACTTAACTCACCAATTCGGATACGCAACCTACCCTGAAAATTGCAAGTCCCTATCTCCCTTCGTTCGAACGTTATCAAGGCAACGGTCACCCATCTACTGAACTCACGCAAGGCTGCTCGAATCTCCAACAATATTTAACCGATCGTGTTAAAACTTGAAAATTGACAGCAGAGTTAGGTTCTAAACGCTCTTGCAAAATTTCAGCAATTTCAGACGAATAGTTACTGATATATAGAATTTTTTTTTTAATTTTCAATGATTTCTTAAAAATTTTCTACAAATACCATCCTCCCGAAATTTTTCGAAAATTTTCGCGTTGGCATTCTACAACTTATAACCATGTTTCAATTCAATCGGTTTAGTATTTTTCGAGTTAATGAGGAGAAAAAACAACCAAATTTCAGATAGCTATAACTCTAAAATCGTTTGGCCGATTATGCTTATAGAAAAACTCAAATGTCGCGTTAAAAAAATTCGAAGGTTATAGAAATTTGGGCAGAATGATAACGCGATGTTCCCCAGAACATACGCGCAAAAAGGGGGAAAGCATAAGCTTTGGTGCTCTTGTTCAAACTTTGACAAATCATATCTCCGGAAGTATTGGGAATGATCAATGGATTATTATTATAGAACTGCATCATAAAAGAAACTTTAAACCAAGAGCTCCAAAATGTGCCTATAAAAAATAACTTCGAAAATATTGGTTGCATAAAGTTGGGAATGATATAAATGGATTCTTATTTAATTTATTTTATTATATGATTCAGTTCTTTCTTTTTTAATCCATTGATATTATTTCCAACTCTGACAAAACAATGTATCAAATTTAAATTGCGGGTAACATTGAACGATTCAAAGTTACCCAAGTAGTTCAGAAATTAAGAATTTTAACTAAAATTTTATGTTTACGAATGAATATTAAAAGATGAAACTGGAGACGACTACATAAAATGCAAGGAAAATCAATGAATCACCTGCACAAAACCGCCTGTGTCTATTTAATTTTGAATTATTAGGATGCAACCAAATCCCGCTGCAAAACGCACTCAGAAATGGCGCGTAAAACGTAACAGAATATTTGACACATGAGTAGTTATCTTTAATGTGGCAAACTTCACATTCGTACGTTCCGTTTCAAATATATGTATATCAAATCTCACACATCGTGCAATTTGACTGAAAATGGATACAAGAATTGCACTCAAAGGAGGAATACGTTTGCACCGTTAACGTCATAACTTTTTAACTAAGATAGATTGCACAGTTTTGCACAGATTCCACTTCAGATTTGATCGAAGTATAAAATTGCGTTGATATGAAATACAACAAGCGTAACTACAAGGTTATATTATCAGATCCGTAACCTTATTTTTCCCAATCATCTTCAGGAGAAGTAAAATCTTGTAATAAAGGGTCCGCCATCTAACGGTTTTTTTTTCAACTAGTGCTTATTTCGTGAATGGTAACACTTAGCTCATGTCTGATTTGACAGATAATTAGTTTTATCCTTCCGCTGAACGAATATGGTTGTGTATACGCTTGAACAACGCTGGAAAAAATTGCGACATTACTTTGAAAATCATGGTAATGTTGCAGAATGTGTGCGAAAATTGGATTTTGGAAGAAGAGAAGCACCGTCAGCTTCGTATAATCGTTATCTTGTGAAAGAAGTGAAAGAAACTGGCATCCTCATCCATAAACCAAAGCGTGAAAAGCCAAAAAGAGTGCGTACACCCGAGAATATTGCTGCTGTGGCAGAAAGTAAGCGTGAAGCGCCATCAACATCAATTCACCGTCGTTCTCAAGAATTGAACATTTCGGAGACATCATTGAGACGAATTTTGTATGACGCCATACAAAGTCCAATTGGTTCAGGAGTTGCCCTGTATTTGAAGATCGCATTATCAGCTGCAGAGCTGATGTCGTTTGGCCACCTCGGAGCTGCGATTTGACACCGTTGGACTATTTTTTGTGGGGTGTCGTCAAAGATAAGTGTTACGCC
The DNA here is from genome assembly GCA_937662695.2 of Halyzia sedecimguttata. Taxonomy (NCBI): domain Eukaryota; kingdom Metazoa; phylum Arthropoda; class Insecta; order Coleoptera; family Coccinellidae; genus Halyzia; species Halyzia sedecimguttata. The sequence goes on from OW569418.2 coordinate 59,369,945, forward strand.
AACAAGCCAGAGACAATTGACACTTTAAAGGACAATATTCGTGAAGCCATTGGTGAAATACAGCTGCACACAATCGATAATGTGCTTAAAAATTGGACCGATCGTGTAGGCTACTGCATGGCCAGCCGAGGCAGCCATTTGAATGAAATTATTTTCCATTATCAACCAGAAGGATTGTACTTTCAAATAATAAAAGAATTTAATGTTTACGAATGAATATCCAAAAATGAAACTGGAGACGACTATATAAAAGGCAAGGAAAATCAATGGTGATTTATTGATTTGCCTTGCCTTGCTCAAAACCGCCTTTGTATATTCAATTTTGAATGTTTAGGATGCAACCAACACCCGCTGCAAAACGCACTCAGAAATGGCGCGTAAAACATAACATAACATAGAATATTTGACAGATGAGTAGTTATCTTTAATGTGGCAAACTTCACATTCGTATGTTCCGTTTCAAATATAGGTATATCAAATCTCACACATCGTGCAATTTGACTGAAAATGGATACAAGAATTGCACTCGAAGGAGCAATACGTTTGCACCATTAACGTCATAGGATTTAACGAAGACAGATTGCACAGTTTCGACTTCAGATTTGATCGAAGTATAAAATTGCGTTGATATGAAATACAATGAGCGTAACTACAAGGATATATTATCAGATCCGTAACCTTATTTTACGGAATCATCTTGATGAGAAGTAACATCTTGTTCTATGTAATTTTTCTCAATATTTCGATTCCGGTTCTTCCTCGATTTCCATCAATGTCAACCGAAGTACAGAAATGCCGACAGTTCCTCAATAATTCATGAGCCTAATGAAGAACTAATCTCCATATTCATAACGCCAATTAATAAGTCATAGACACGGCCGTTCTGACACCGCGAAACTGTATTCCACCTCCAGCAGAAAGAGCAGGCAGATATATCCTGTCTTTCTCGTCTATTTCTCGGATATGTCAAACTAGAAATTAACCGCAAAAGACTCTGGGCTCTTCGATGGAATCGGGCACCCACCCCAGACGTTTATACGATTATCTCTCGACATTTTACAGCGGGATAGAAAAAGTGAAGGCATGCCAATCAGCGTCAGAGTCCCACAGAAATGAGTGGAATGAGTCGCGACAGCGTCTGATCTGGGATCAGTTTCGGGAACTTACACGGTAGATACGTCAGGATGCGTTGGATATGATGAGTAGCAGAAGTGACACTTGAAGGGGGTTAGGGGAGAGGTGCAGCTGGGGGAATGACAGCCATAACGAGGGACATGAAATTTGGAAAAAGCAATGACGTGGAGTGTATCGCGGGCACTTTCTTGTTGGGTCCTTAAATATACAGGGTGAGTCATTGAGTTGTACATTATTTACAACCTAGATTCCCCTCATCAAATAAAACACTTTTTGGCGCTCTAGTTCCTCGGAACTGAGTGCTTATCAATTTGCCCAAATGTCAGTAATTTTCGAATTTTTCGATGAAAATGGTCTTAAACGATTTGGTTCGACTCACTGATCAAGAATCCGTGGTCGAAAATCATTCTGTCCGGCCGGTCCGGCCGGCCGTAGGCACGATAACTTTCGAACGGAATGAGCTAGACAATTGAAATTTTCAGAGTAGGTTTGGGAGATAAATATCTCGGCCAAGTTCGTTATTGGGCAAAATCGGACAGATGGTTTCGGAGTAACAAAAAAAAAATTTTTTTTTCCAAAACAAATCCAAAATAAAATTTTTTCAATAAGCAGTTTTACCATAAGAATCCAATGATATCATTTTTAACTCTAACAAGCTAATACTTTCGGAGATATGATTTTTCAAAATTTCAATAATAAAACGTATTTCAACGTTGTCACACATTCTATGTATGAATTGTCATAATGTCAATTTATTTTCCTGAGACATGTCATTATCTAATCAATCGAAGAATTGTGAGCGAAGTGAGAAAAATCTCAGTTGTTTGCTCCGAAATTAGTTTTTCTCAGAAAAGTCATACATTTCGGAACGGAACATGAAGTAAGAGATCTGAGAGTAGTGAGACTGCTTTTCATCCATAGACATAGATATAACTCTCGAACGGAATGAGCTAGGTAGTTGAAATTTTCAGAGTAGGTTAGGGAGATGAATATCTCGGTTAAGTTCGTTATAGGGCAAAATTGGCCAGATTTAATTTGATTTCTTCCATGGTGCAGTTCTCATTCTCATGATTGCTCATTTAATCTTGATAAATAAACTATCATTTGAATTGAACTTCCTTTATGATGCAGTTCTATCATATGAATACATTGATATAATTCCCAACTCTGAGAAACCAATACTTTCGGAGATATAATTTGTCTGTTTGAATTAGAGCGCCAGAAAGCTCCTGTCCACGGGGCTTGAACCCATTTTTTCATTTGTCATTTTGCCAGATTCAGCTCAGATAAAAATATAAAGGCTGTTGAAATTGCAGAAAAGAACTAATTTTGACATGGATATTCAGAATGAAATGAATTCTTGTGTTTTCTAAAATCCTCACGTCGTGATAGCTATGGCTCCTAAGGATGTTAACACCATTGGCAATGTCCTTAGGATTGAATGAGTAGGGTAATAGAACAAAAGATCGTGACGGTCGTAGTTCTGAAGGGCTGAACCAAGCCACACAACCCCATTCTAATAATTCAAATGTAGCTTTTGTTATCATTCCGATATGGAAATCACACGCTGATCGAATGAAAAACGTTTCCGTTTAAGTAATGAAATCGTTGTCCATATTCATAGATTTTTTTATTGAAATTTTTCGTAGATCAACATGTTAAGATATAGTTGTAAACATATAAGTAGATACACAACATATCCTACATGGATAAAACCGATTGGAGCTCAATGATACCCACGTAATAACTACTAATTAAATATAATTATGCGTAATTACAAACAATTAATAAACAATGGGAGGTGTCGACGTTCGCTTAAAAACACACCATTGTAATTTGTTCCACTAATCATTGGGCTCATTTGCATTCTAATAAGTTGCTACCATTTTACGCTTATCGTAAACAGGAATAAAAATAACTCATATTTTATTAATTGCGCTTTCAATTGCTTTCATAGATCATTTCCATGATGCAATAATCAATGATCAATTCTCGATTTGAGATAAGCTTATACTCGTAAATGTCACAGATTTACCATAATTTGTGGGCAGGCACATAGTAGTGCCACCGCCAAGAATAGAGCCCAAATAGGGTCATCATTTCAGGTTTGCTTTGGGGGGGCAATGTGTTTAGGGAGGCAAGGTGATGAAATTTTTGCCAATACCCTGAAAATGTTTCCTAATTCCCGGTTTTCACCAGATATTTTACGTTTACCAATATGCTTGGGGGCACAATTGTCCCCCCCAACCCCTAAGCGCCACTAAGCCCAAAAGAACAGGTCACAACCATTCTAAGGATGTCTCTCATATATGGAACATAATTTCATCTTGCAACACACATTCAATTAATAATTTTCTGCAGATATAACCCAACTCACTCCTAATTATTATTATTTCCAACACGTTGAATAATAAGTTTGTATCCTCAAAGCAAAATTCAATATTTTCATCAAACGACAAATAAATTTAACACTTCATTGCGCAATATCAATTATAAGTATCACTCCACCTGTTCAATCGTAATGTGAGAAAACTTAATTATTGTTGAAGAGAAATTTCTTATAACTCCAATTTAGTTCAAATGTAACGAACTACAAAACGATAATAACATAACCAAATGGTGGTTTGAACAAGTTAGAATATAACCTGATAATTATTACATTTATGTGCCTGCCTCGGTTGAATTAGAGTAAATGCTAGATTGGCAGATAATATTCCTCGTTTGACTAATTGACAGATTTAATCGAAATTTTTCTTATCTAGGAACCCTAGATTTTGATATCTTCGAATAGCTTTGTGAAACCTGAACTCCATTTATCGGTTAGGACAAACGAGAAAATAATAAGCATGGCAATGGAGATAATTATCCTCGGAAATTGGTGGTAGTCTATCAATCCACGAAAGATCTAATTGCTTGCAGTGTAGCAAGGCTGTGAAGATATATCCGAATAAGGTTTCTACCATATTGAATGAGAAAATTAAATTACACTTTTGTATTAAATTCACCATCAACTATCTCACATTTTCCGAATTAGTTTTTCTCCCAAAGTTGCTCTAAGACTCATCGTAACCTGCTTGCGAATAAAGTTTAGAAGAAATGAGAATTCGCAAGCAGTTAGAGACGCTGCATCCCCAAAACCTCCCCGCTGGCTTCGCCACTGTCTACATTCAGCTTTCAATCATGACGTATATTTCTGGATTCGTAAGCTTACTTTCCGTATAAAATATCGAATTACTACATAATGCGTCTAAGTGTAAAGAATCCATTTGTACTGGCCTTCCCATTCAACAATGCCACAACTCAAGTCCGCTTATTACAGTCGGAACAAATTAAATGCCGCGATTTCAACACCCAAGAAACTCGGGACTTGTCCATCAATTAACTCGTGAAGATGAACAGCGCGGTACGGTGACGGATATACTCGTGAATTTGCTTACTCTATTTTTTCATGGCCTAAATCCAATATTGCCACCGACTCACCTGTTAGACGATGAGTTATACAAGTATATAAAACGAATGTATAAATATAATTCGTTGCCTATAAATTACCTGTGAAATAGAGTTTGACGTAGTTATGAGTGCAGTTCACCATTTCGCTTTGGAAATTGAGTGTAAGGACGATTATGTTTTATGTGCGGGTTCTTAATATAAGATGATCAAGAATTTTCGTCGAGGTTAAACTTGTAATAAAGTTGTTGAATTGAAGTGTTGATGTCATTTCATCCCGGAAGTGACGCAGGGTTCGGAACGTAGCCCATTTTTTTTTGTTTCCTGATGCGGGCCTGTTTTTATTTTATTGTCGATTAAAAAACTGGAATGTGCTCTTTTTCATATTGCCAAATTTTCTTAGGATAAAGGTCGCCTAATCTTGAAGTTATTTATTTCTTGCTATATGTCTGTACGGTTTTCGAGTTTTGTTAGGTAATTAGAAATGAATACACTTTTTGTTTGCTTTTTCAGGTACTTCTGTAATACATCTTTTATTCTATTATTATTTCTTTCCTACTTTTCCTCATACGATCTTTCTGTGACAATTAAGAAAATAACCTCATTATTATTATGAGCATATCAACTGATTGTATTGTCCATGCATGATCATTTTGGCGCTCTTGTTCCTCGGAACAGGGTGCTTATCAATTTGCCCAAATGTCTGTAATTTTTGAATTTTTGCATGAAAATGGTGTTAAACGATTTGGTTCGACTCACTGATCAAGAATCTGTGGTCAAAATCGATTATGTCCGGCCGGCCGTTAACACGATAACTCTCGAACGGAATGAGCTAGACAGTTGAATTTTCAGAGTAGGTTTGGGAGATAAATATCACTGTTAAGTTAGTTATTGGGCAAAATCAGCCTGATGGTTTCAGAGTAACGAAAAAAAATCTATTTTTTTCAAGATGCAGTTTCATCATAAGAATCCATTGATATCATTTTCAATTCTAGCAAGCTAATACTTTCAGAGATATAACTTTTTAAAATTTCAATAATAAATCGTACTTCTATGTTTTCAGAGAATGCTGTAACTATTCTTTCTATGAATTACATGATCTGTGTTTATGCATGTCATCTCATCTACCTATAAGAGAAATTCCAATTTTATTTCTGGTTTGTCACTTATGATATTATAAAATAACCCTCCTGTTCTAGAAAACAAAGTATGATTGAATGTAAAATGACCAATGAAATGACCACAGCTATCGTAGATTTATGAGGATTATAGGATATTATAATTATTGGGTAATAATATATTGCCCTTGGATAATCCATATGATGACGGAAATATATACTATGGTTAATCAAATTGAATATTGCCTAAGTTTCAATTGATATAATATAATGTTCAGAGTAGATTTGAGGAATGTTTGTTATTGGGTAGAATCGGTCTGGGGGTTTTGGATTAGTAATTGTTGACGCTCTTGTTTGTTTTCAAATCACACTTTTAAAATTTTTTTTTTTGTAAACCTATAGTGCCCTCCAATCTTCACAATAAGGTTTTTTTCTGGGTTTTCTCTCCTAAACTCTGACGAAGGAGTCTGATATAGACTCCGAAACATTACGATATAGTTGTTTTTTCGCTGATGTTGTTTCGTTGTTGTTTGTTAGGCAACATTCTTCAATTGATTGCTTCTGACGAATATCTTGTGTTTCTTACGCAGAAGCAAATCACAAAATAATAAATTTTTCTTTTATAGATATTTTTCTGAGTTGGGAGAGAAAACCCAGAAAAAAACCTTTCAATAATGAGTATACCTCCCACAGTATCCTTTAATGATTAGTATACAGGGTGTCCCAAAAATACCACGCGAAAGTGACACTGGAGATAGATTGGCATTAGGTCTATCAGATAGCATCAACATGACCTCAGTAAAAGTCCGCTGGTTTTCGAGATATCACCACTGTTGCGTACCATGACTTCACATGTTGGGAAGCGCTCATTTGTATTTCTAAACAAAGCAGCTCGCTTGTAAAACTCAAATGTTTTGGGTTAACTGGTTTATTTTTGCATGGTTGGTCTCACCCTTGAAATTATTATTTTCCACGGAAAGATAATTGCAAGTAAAATATCTTGTAATACTTCAACCCCTGTAGAAGTATTTATGACCTATTTCCTGTGAAATATTGATAAAATGCATACAACAACTAACACATTGCCAGAGCTGTGAGTCCTTTGTCTAGATTCTAACCCATACAAAAATCTAGAATTTTCCGATTAGATCGCCACGGCTTTGACTATTCTCTGAATCGAGGGCGTAGATTCCGAATCTATAATTAGTTTTTCCGTATATCGATTAATTTTGGTAATATGGCGAAAAATCCGACTGATTAGTCCATTTTCCGGAGGTAGAGCCAGAAATTGCGACTTTCTTCGTCATTGCTCCGAAACTAATCGAGATACGGAAAATCTAATTACAGATTCGTGATCTGCGTACCCGATTTAGTGAATAACCAAAGCCGCGTCGACCTAATCGGAAAATTGTAGATTCTGTATGTGTTGGATACTAGAGAAAACTTTTTGGCGTTTGACGGATTCGCTCATTACCTAATATTTTCCGAACGGATAGAGATACAGAAAAAATAGATACATAAATCTAAACGTCGTCCACCGACCAATCATCAGGGAATTTGGATATCGAGATGTGAAAATCATAGATTTCGGACGGGAAAGAAGAATTTTCCTTCGATTCCGGGTCAAAAATATTTCTAAGTGCCGACCCAAAAAATTTTTTTCATGGTATATCGATACGGAGCTCGTGTCTAATTAAATCGAGGTCGCTGATCACGAATATGTAATTAGTTTTTCCGCAAGTGGCGTACTTTGGGAAAATTTTCACTTAAAGTGGAAAAATTGACGAAAATAGGTCAATTTTGGGACTTTCCACCGCCCAAAAAAATCGGTGTAGGGTGTTGCTGATTCTTCAGGTCATATTTGGATCCTTTATCTATCGAATCATCCGAACAATAAATGTCCAGGTCGTACGCTTCGGAAATTATGATTTTTTTTCCCGAGGGTCTATTTTTCGGAAAATTCTTTCCGCGATATTTCCTCGGAAAATTTTTGTAATAAATATCTGATGGTAGATTCGGAATCTACGGCCCCGAATCTATAAGAATAAGTACCCGTTTCATAGTTTTGCGTCAAAAAATTTTTCTCGAAATATGGGATTTTTTTAAGGCTAATGTATTAAAAAATTGCCAAAATTCGACTGGTCTCCGATTTCGATGCAAATTACGTCATTTACTAATTCGGGACCGTAGATTACGAAAATATGATCGGATTTTTCATTAGAGAATTTTCCGCGGAAATACCGCGAAATGAATTTTCCGAAAAACAGACCCTTGGGAAAAAAATCATAATTTCCTAATAGTACGGCCTGGACATTTTCTGTTTGGATTATTCAGTAGATAAAGGATCCATATATGAGGGCAAAAATCAACAACACCTTACTCCGATTTTTTTGGGCGGTGTGAACTTCCAAAATTGACCTATTTTCGTCCATTTTTTCACTCTAAGTGAAAATTTTCCCAAAGTACGCCAATTAGGGAAAAACTAATTGCATATTCGTGATCAGCGACTTCGATTTAACTAGACACGAGCTCCGTATCGATATACCATGAAAAAAAATTTTTTCGGTCGGCACATATTTTTGACCCGGAATCGAAGGAAAATTCTTCTTTCCCGTCCGAAATCTATGATTTTCACATCTCGATATCCAAATTTTCCCCGATGATTGGTCGGTGGACGACGTTTAGATTCAAGTATCTATTTCCTCTGTATCTCTATCCGTTCGGAAAATATTAGGAAATGAGTTCTGATTAAAAAAAATTGGTAGTGTTGTATCATTTTGAAAAGGGCATGAAATGGACCAGTTTTTGCGATTATTTGTCAATTCAGTCTGATATAATTTTTTTTCACAGCAGTCAGTCAAACTTAAGTTAACGTTTTAACTTCGGCATAAAATACAACAAGTTAGACATTTTTTGAAGTATTTTGTTCTAGTTGTCGGTGAAGTTATTACTTCATTGTTTAAAGCAACTATTCAGGATAGCCTAGGTAAAAAAAACATGAGTTTGAAGTAATTTCTAGCAATGCTAGGCGATAAAAGACCGAAAACTGGAGATTTTTAAAAAATACACAAAAGTGGTGATATCTCGAAAACCAGCGGACTTTTACTGAGGTCATGTTGATGCTATCTGATAGACCTAATGCCAATCTATCTCCAGTGTCACTATCACGTGGTATTTTTGGGACACCCTGTATATTGTGGCTATTATTCTCATAACAAAATATTATATTTTGTGTTACATGCACTTCCTGAATTCTTGGCGATGATGAATGGCGTAAAAGTAGCAACTACATTCTAGAAATAATTTATAAAACTGGTGAAATGAAGCCACAAAGTAACTGATGTGTCCATAACTACCAAAACATGCAATTAATATCAGGAAACATTATTCAGAAAATTACAACCGATGGAACTCGGTTCCTTCGGAGTACTCAAAATAATTGCTGACTGCAACTTATGAAAAAAACTTGATATTTCATTGAATTAAAAAGACAACATAAAATGAACCGTTACAGTAGAATCCATATAGAAAAAACAACCCTTTACCGTTATCATGTCGTAAATGCAGTTTAATATGCGGTTTCTTCATAAGATAATTGCTACGGATTCAAGTAAATAAGGACGTCAGGCAGAAGGACCATTGAGGAGTTGAACTTGCTAACGATAATTTGAATTTCTGCTATCTGAGAGACGGAGGGTACCGTCCGACAGTTGTGATCTGTTCAGATAACTGTTAAGCCATATGTGCGTCCAGATGGATATGGCAATTTTTGGCAGTAGCGAAACGCAGGTTCATACTAGTTTCTTTGAATACCTTGAATGTAAGATCTAATATTTTGATTTCAGAAATAATAATTATGGGTCCACCAAAACAGAGTAGAACAAGGAGGTAGAACATATTAAAGGGTCCGCCATCTAACGTTTTTTTTTCAACTAGTTCTTGTTTCGTGAATGGTAACACTTAGCTCATGTCTGATTTGACAGATAATTAGTTTTATCCTTCCGCTGAACGAATATGGTTGTGTATACGCTTGAACAACGCTGGGAAATATTGCGACATTACTTTAAAAATCATGGTGATGTTGCAGAATGTGTGCGAAAATTGCGTTCGGATTTTGGAAGAAGAGAAGCACCGTCAGCTCCGTATGTTCGTTATCTTGTGAAAAAAGTGAAAGAAACTGGCATCCTCATCGATAAATCAAAGCGTAAAAAGCCAAAAACAGTGCGTACACCCGAGAATATTGCTGCTGTGGCAGAAAGTGTGCGTGAAGCGCCATCAACATCAATTCAACGTCGTTCTCAAGAACTGAACATTTCGGAGACATCATTGAGATGAATTTTGCATAAAGACCTTGGTATGACGCCATACAAAGTCCAATTGGTTCAGGAGTTGCCCTGTTTTTGAAGATCGCATTATCAGCCGCAGAGCTGATGTCGTTTGGCCACCTCGGAGCTGCGATTTGAAACCGTTGGACTATTATTTGTGGGGTGCCGTCAAAGATAAATGTTACGCCAACAAGCCAGAGACAATTGACGCTTTAATTGACAATATTCGTGAAGCCATTGGTGAAATACAGCTGCACACAATCGATAATGTGCTTAAAAATTGACCGATCGGGTAGGCTACTGCATGTCCAGCCGAGGCAGTCATTTGAATGAAATTATTTTCCATTATTAACCGGAAGGATCGTACTTTCAAATAAAAAAAGTAATTTGAGAAAATATTCAGTAGCTTTTTTTTATTGCATTTAAAAAAAAAAAGTTATTTGGTGGACCCGTTAGTATTGGATCGATTCTGCTCTATGGGACAGGTCAAGACAGGTTAAGGGTGGCTACATTTTAATAATGTGCTAGTGGGAATTTCACATTTAATTAAGTCATAATTGTTTTGAATATTAAAATCAGCTTTCCAATGCTATTGTTAGAATTTTTGTGGCTTCAATAAATCGAAATTTATTGGAATCTTTCAAGTTAAAAAAAAATCAAAATAACACTCTTGTCTCAAAGAGAGGTGAGTTGATAAGAAATCTTATGTGTAGATATATGTTTTTGTGGAATTCGAGGTATGGAAACAACTCTGCAAGATGGGACACAGAGTTAATTGATTTGTATATACAGGGTGAGTCTTTAAGCAGCACCCTTACTTTAACCATAGATTTCTCTCATTAAATTGATCGCTTTTTTCATTCACCATTTTTCTAAATTCTGGTCAGGTAAAAATATACGGGCCGTAGATATTACCAAAAAATTTAGTTTTCCTCTGGTAGCTTTGACTTAGTTATGAAGAATAAAATGAATTTATGTGGGAAGTATTCTATAACTATGGCATATTATCCTTATTTTTTGTACGTCCATAGGTTTCCTAGTTCGCAAATAAATAAATATATGAGAAATTGGCGTAAATAAACTAGGTTAAGTTCATCTTGAGTCATTATGGGAAATTCCAATCATTTAAGAAAATTAAAATTATTCTTCATTAATTGTCCTAAAACCGACTGTTTTCCACATATTATTGAATGTTATAAAATCCGATAAAAATTCCAGAAATTTAACTGCTTTTCTGAATCCGGCTTTGAACTAGAATCACAGATGATGTGCCAGAATCCTCGAATAGAGACGTAGACTGACTGAGTAGTGATCTCAAAATTGATCATTTATTGGTCATCCAAAGACAAGAACACTTCTAGAAAGAGGTAGAGCTAATAATCTCCTTATTTACTTATCTGGTTGGATATTATATTTTGTATATTGGTATAGGGGGTAACGTTGCACAGCGATCTTGAGGTCTATTGTGCCCCCCGTCAGAGCTGCCGATGTCATCACCATCTACAGCTCGCCTTCCAGTTCCAGAGTTCTGATGAAATCCAGTATCTGGGATGGCTTCAAGGATGCTTCGTCCTCGCTCCTGCAGATTTCATGTAAAAAGCATTCCATGCGTTGGTTTGAGATGGCTAGGCATTCCGTAATCAGGTGATCAGGAGTTTCATCCTCCTCCCAACATAATCTGCACTCGTCAGTTTCTGCTAGCCCTAATCTCATCATATGCTTCCAAAGGCAGCAGTGCCCTGTGAGGAAACCAGTGAGGAGGTGCAGCGTGTTCATACCGAGGTCCATATATTTCTTGGATCTGACAGTGTCAAAGTTCCGGAGGAATTTTTTGAAGTGATACATTCCTGGGAGAGAACTCCAGAAAATACCTCTTTCAGTTTCTTCTTTCATCTGAAATTCCCTTTTACAGGTGTATCTACCAACCCCAGAGTAGGGTTCCGGGCAAATAAAGGGGGTTTGTGCTGCTTTCTTGGCAAGTGTGTTGGCCTCCTCATTTCCTTTAATTCCCGAGTGACCAAGAACCAAGAATCTATCATTGTATATGATTAATATGAGAAGAATTAGAATATTTAATAAATGTGAGAATACGCGCTGATGAAGTTGTGTATAATCTAAATCTTATAGTGGATATTGAATGAAAATCAATTTGTAGTTAGGTGTTTTAATATTCAGTAATAGTTATGTTCATTAAAAACCATTTCGTAAGACTTGCCTGGGTAAATAAGTTCTCTCGAAAATTTCGTTGAATTTCGAGCATCAAATGATGAGGCTTTAAGATTATTATACAATAAGGAATCCAGTATGGGTTTCTGTTTTCCTCAGGTGAAGAACGTGTATTAGCACATTGTAAAATACTTATAACTTTTTATCTGAGCCGAATCTCGAAAAATGGTAAAGAAAAAAGGTGTTTCATTTGAGTAGAGGAATCGATGGTTGATATAAATAACAACTTAAAGACTCACCCTGTATATTCAACAAAATTTTTATCTTTCACATGTAAACTTGGAACGAAACACAGAAGCTGAATACTTGACATTGACGTAATTGTTGAAACCAGTTGTGTTTTGATCTAAGTGAATAAACTTGTGAATATAAAGTTTTCCATCCCAATATCATTCCTGGTTGATGCAGCAGCATGTTTTGGTTTCGCTTTGCATATAATTTTAGAGGAGGCCAAGCGTCATTGCCACGTGGACCCATTGAGAAATCGCAAAAATTTAATATGCCTTATTGAAAAGCGAATGCTCCGCGTCCCACTGACATGTCCGACATCGAAACACATATCTCGAAAAGATTTCTCTGGAAATAAATCTCCCGAAATAATTTTCCGATGACTGCGTTATAACGGTGCGTTCACGGGTTCTAAATAACCCGCCTGGTCCTTTTTTTTAATTTCAAGATTTACAACGTACACAAATGTTAGATTATTTCAAATGTGACAGCGCGCCAGGAAGATATAATGTAGTATTCGAACGCGAATAAATAAAACATGTGACAAAATTTTACCGATTTTTTTAATTACGGGACGCCAAGCTTGGTTTATGTAAGTTATTCATGAAACTTACATTGGGAGAGGAATGAGGTATGAAGTCGCGCTATTTGTTTTGCCAGATGCTGGCTCTGATCTTGTATCTGCGCGATATTAGTCTTCCTTGTTTTCGAGATAAAGGATGGTGCTATCTTGAAACAAATAATATTTTAGTGTTTCGAATTTATACCGGCCTCCAAGTTGGTAAACATAACCATAAATTTTATCTGTATGGGAATACGGTGTTTGACATTCAAAACGTGATAGCATTATTCTGTTTGGAAGAGTGGAATGAGTAATAATCTGCAATTATCTGGATCATACACTCGGTATATACTTAAACGTCAAAACTGACGTGGCGTCATATGTTTTAAGGTAGGGACAGACCATGTACGCAACGTATGCACAACGCATTATGACGTCTAGTGCCTATCAAGGTCTTAAACGATTAGTTTCGACTCACTGATCAAGAGTCCGAGCGCCGGCTAAGTTCGTTAATGGGCAAAATCTACCGAGTGGGGGGAGGGGCACAATAGACCTTAAGGTCGTAGTGCAACGTTACCCCCTAGGACAGTAGATAGATACATAGATAGTTTATTCAATTCAAAGTACAGAGATCTGTACAAATGTCAACAATAGTAAGTTACATTAAAGAAAAGATGTTCTTTCAGCTTTACAAAATTTCAAATATGCTTGTACATTATAAGGCTCACATTTTACAATGAAAGAATTAATTCTACTTTGTAGTAATCTTACAGTCTTTATGAAACGAAGAAGCCTAGCTCCATGCACATGCTATGCCGTTAATAGTGGAAAATAACATCAGGCAGATGACCACCACGACCACGCTTACAGGAGCATATCCTTTTAATGAAATTTTCCATAACCAAATTGCAAAGTGGCTGCCCTATGTCCTAGATAGCCTCACGAATTCCTTCTTCGAGGTCTTTAATCGACGCTGGGCTATTGGCGTAGACCTTCTCTTTCACGTGGCCCCAAAGGAAGAAGTCGCAAGGTGTTAAATCACAAGATCTCGGTGGCCAATTGTGATCACCTCTTCGAGAGATAACACGGTCCGGAAACCTTTCCCGCAAAAGATCAATGGTTTCGTTGCTTGTGTGGCACGTAGTGCCGTCTTGTTGAAAGTAAACGTTGTCCAGATCAATACCATCCAATTCCGGTCATAAAAATCATTAATCATATCTCGATAGCGCAATCCATTCACCGTAACTGTTTCTCCAGCCTCATTTTCGAAAAAGTAAGGTCCAATGACTCCGCCGGACCATAAACCGCACCAAACAGTCACACGTTGAGGGTAGAGAGGCTTTTCAACAATAACTCTTGGGTTTTCCGAGCCCCAGATGCGACAATTTTGCTTGTTGACGAAGCCACCGAGGTGGAAATGGGCCTCATCACTCAAGATGACTTTTCGATGGAATTCCGGATCATTTTCATGCATTTCAACGACCCAATCAGCAAAGACACGACGTTGTTGATGATCGGCCGGCTTGAGTTCTTGTGTTAATTGAACTTTATACGCCTTAAGACCCAAATCTTTATGCAAAATACGGTGTAATGACGTTTGTGGAATGCCTAATGCCAAAGAACGACGAGGAATGGACAAACCTGGATTTTCTTCAACACTTTCGGCTACAGCAGCAATATTCTATGCTGTTCTTGAGCGACGTGCACGGGTTTTATTCTTCACATAACTAACTTGTCCCAACAGCTCGAATTTTTCCACCAATTTCTTTATTGCGGTCCGACAAGGTGCTTCACGACGACCCAAAAATGTTCGAGTTTTACGAACCGTCGTGTATCGTTCCATTTTTATTAATGGCGTAGTTTCTACTTGTCAAATGTCAAAAAATGACAGCTTCAAAAGTGACATCTACCGAAATAGCGGGCTATTCAAAATAACACCTCTTATTGAAAAACCCTTTATTACAGTTATTGGGGAAATAATTAGGTATAGGGGAGGTTGGTACATTTTTTCTATTGAGAGATAACTCAATATCCATTCCTTCATTCGTTGTAGTGAAAATCACTTTTGATTTCGTAATGAACCGCCATAAAACCAAGATATCTATTCCTCCAAAAGCTTTCCCCATCTCGCCACGAATAAACACGACTATAGAATGCCTTTGATCAGTGGCGTGCCCTACCGTATCGCTCTCAAAACTTCGCGACTGCCCGTATAAATCACAGATTGGGACCGTGCCAACACAGAAAATTTGTTACCGACATTATTATGTATCTGAGTAACTCGTCAGTGATACGACGTTCCTACTTTATTTGTATTTTCGCTACGATAATTAATTAATTAATAAGTTGGTGATCTTGGAGATGAAATGCAGATGGACCACGATATGCATCGTGGGAGTATATGAGATTGGTTGAGATGTGTTTGATATGGATAAGACTTGATGATGCACTGTTGCTAAAGGAAGGCATTATAGCGAATCATGATTTTTTTTATCGTATATTAATTGAGGGGGAAATATTCTTTTGTTATCAGGTAATAATGATCTAATGGGTTGATCTTTTACGAGAGAATCAGTATTGCAAATTTTACAGCGGATCACATTGCCTCATCTGAATGAAATAAAAATTGCAAACAGAAATTTCTGTGAAAACCTCCACCGAAGAAATATCATTCCAATAATTATTTTTCAATATTAGGATAAATCAGCGAATAATTAAGTAGAATAATTTATTGGACTGACATAAGGAAATCTATTTTTAATGATGATGATGAAAGTATTTGAGATCGTATTTCCAAAGATGATTGTGCCATCTAATTAATGGTGATTAAATTTCAAATATCTCCTAAAATTAAAATAAAAATTGTTCAAACCTAACCTACCCTGACCATTGAGATGAATAATATGTTTCATAATATTTTTATAATTTTGTAGTGATACGATTCTCATGAAGTGGCACATACATCTTTAGGTGTGTAATCCACAAATATTCACAAAGTCTCAATTCGATCGGATCTATATTAGTTGAAAACAAAATTATTACCCGGAAACCGTTGGGCAGATTATGCCCATTAACGAACTTGTCCCTCGTATTGGGACGCGCCACCTAGCCTCAAAATTCCAAAATTTCCATGGTTCTCGACGAATAATAAAATTCATTAATAATTTGTCTGTTTTCTATGAAATTCGACATGCTCCATGAGATCATTATTGGTCACATAAATGCCAAAATAAGACTCAATCCAATATGTGGTTTCAGAATTTCCAGAAAAATACCTGAACATTTTTTCTGGTCATACAATCCTCATGAAATTTTGCGTCTTCTTGTCGACATTTGTTTTTGGGAAAACCGAATTTTATAGTTTTTGAAATTATTTTTGTTCCTAGTCATCCGGTCGATTCAAAACTTTACAACTTATGAAATTTGTATTTCTACAATCCAGAGCTAAATTTCATTTAGATCAAATAAGCAGTTTCGCAAATATTCAGAAAAAACGCTCCAACACAAACCACTAGGCGGATTTTGCCCATTAATGAATTCATCCGAGATATACATGCCCTTAACCTACCCCGTAAATAATTTTGCCCGTTTCGTTCGTTCGAGTAGAAAAAAATTGCAAAAATACAGACATTTGGGCAAAACGAAAGCCCGCTGTTCCCAGTAGAAAAAGCGCCGAAATACAGGATTCTTATTGAATTTTCCATTTTTTTCCAACAGAAACTAAAATAAATCTCCAGTTACAGCACGTGTACTGCAGCGTCTAGGTAATATATCTCCCATTCGTACTACAGACAATAAATCAGGCCTCTGGGGTGGTCACCGTGAAACTTAAATCAAAATATGTGTACCATACTCCATTTAAAATGATGAATGGCGATTTAAGAAGACCACTCTTCATTAGATGTGTACGATTGAATTAACTTGTAAATTAAGAACGATGGGGGAGTAAATTTCTGGCAGACATTCTACAAAGAGTGCAGTATGCAGATCTATGTAAGAGCATTTTACGATGTGTATAGCGGATTGTCAGGGTTCGTTGTCACTCCTCAGTACACCCACACGTGTGCAATATTCAACGAAGTACTTCGCCAATTATAACTGCATGTTGAATGCTTTGAGAAGAGGTAAAACAAGGAATTCATTCGTCACAATTCCAATTTTATTATTAGATTATAGCAAAAGTGTATTGCCCTGACAAAGTTCAGAAATTTCATGCGAGCTCAATAAGTAGTTGAGAAATTACTTGTACTTATGCTTCCTATGATTTTTCATTTATTTTCCTTCACTTTGAACTTGTTTGTAATCTTCACAATTTTATTATAAGGCTTTGTTTTTATCTCCCAAATATTTTGCAATATTATAGACCTTATATATTTTTTCTTTGTGTCTTACACAAATTTTAGATTGATTTGATCGCTTTCGAGCCAAAGCCCCATTTAAACTTGCAGTTGATATCCAGCTATACACTCACTGAGTAAGATTTGCTGAAGTTCACTTCTAACAAGATGTTGCTTGATGGGATTCTCTATTAATTGGTATTTTTTAGGATACATGCCAAAAGTCATTACTATCGGATCCAAGTGGCATGAATTTTAAGATTGAGGGATTTATTTCAGATTGGCCAAGGTTCGTTACGAATTATAAATTGGCACTACCAAAACTCCTAGAATAATTCTTTTTACTTAATTTCAAAATTGAACTTCGTTTGATGATTTACTTGCTGACATCTGAACTGTTTGGGAAAAATGTTTATCCAGAGAGTTTAACATAGTTTTTTCTTTCAGGTACCGTCAACGCCAATGGTGAAACAAAGAGACAACGGACCTCGTACACTCGCTATCAAACGTTAGAACTGGAGAAAGAATTCCATTTCAATCGTTATCTGACCAGAAGACGAAGGATCGAGATTGCCCATGCCTTGTGTCTTACTGAAAGACAGATAAAAATATGGTTTCAGAACAGAAGAATGAAATGGAAGAAGGAACACAAGATGGCCAGTATGAATATCGTTCCATATCACATGTCCCCATATGGGCACCCCTATCAGTTTGATTTGCATCATAGTCAGTTTGCTCATCTAGCTACTTAGGGTGTTCTGTTGTGATAGCGTTTTAATTATTAGGTATTTTATTTTATTTTTATTATCCTTGTTTTGTTATTTTTTCGATCTTTCCTGCTGTGAGGGGGGCCAACTACTAAAGCTATCCCGAAGGGCGAAACCATCTCAAACAATAATTGCCATCAAGCTTTTGTCCATAGCCATTCATATGTGTATTGTTAAAAGCCTGAATTCAGTAATTTCTGTACCATCCACAGCATGGGGATTTCAATATCAATAATTAAAACTATTTCCCACTATGTAGTATATGCATGTGCTTGCTGTTTATAGGTTAAGATCTGAAACAAATTCGGAACTTTACAGGGATATATATTTATTATGTCTATATGGTGAAGAGGCACTTCAAAAGTACAGTTTTGTACATATTAGTCCAGTAGAAGCATTGGGAATATTTATGACATAGGGAGTTATTCCTCTAGTTGTTGACAAAAAACTAATTTGAGTTCGAATGATTCAAATGGAGATTATACAGTGAATAGATTGAAATAAAACTAAAATAAAACAAATACCAAAGATAAATATGCACAACTATGTGAGAGCGTTTAAAAATGAACTTTTTTTTAACTTACATATACAAATTATCAGTAGTTGAAATTTTGATTGTCAAGAAAGTTCGTAGCTGTTATTTCATATTAGTCATCCCGTTTCAATTAGCTAAGCTAATTGGGCTATTGCCCCCTTATTATCATTTTGTTAAAGTATATTTATTATATTTTTATTTACTGTATAAGCTCTAATAAAACACTGCAACAAATTGTATGGAATTTTGTTAACGAAAAGGTGTTGAAAATTTTAATTTGGTTATAATCGATTCTAATCTTTGAAAAATTCTTTTACATTATCTTCAACTTTCCAAGGATTTCACTATTAAAATTATTCACAATTTTAATTGGATCATAGCAAAAGTGTATTTCCCTGACAAAAGTTGAGAATTTTCATGCGCGTTCGATAAATATTTAAGACATAACTTTAATTCTTGTTTGTTATGATTTTTGAAAATTTGCAATTCTTCATTTCGCTGATAGGCACTATTAGCTTGATTTTTAAGGTAGCAGGAAAATTGTTGAACCATTTTCTTTTGTTATTCTGCTTTTTTTATCTCAAAAATATTTTGCAATATTATGAAAGAACATCTAATTTTTTTCCTGCTTCAAGCGCAAAAATTTAATTTAATTCAATTTTAGTTTCAATAGATTTTTTTATGCAATAAAGTTCATCCACCATCCCCATGGTTTGCGCTGGAATATACTCAGAAGTCATTTTTGCTGTTACAGATTTCCACCTGGCTTCTCTCCAGGATGAAGGATATGCATTCCACCAAGCGATGGGGATGGGGGGAATGGGTCCCATGCAACGCGGCTTGTACGCATGCGGGAGTCCCTACAGCTAGCCATGGGCCGCCTATAACGGAGACTGCGGCCCTTCATAGGCCCCCAATTCGGATCCCTGGGTAGTCTCCGGTCTGTGCACATCAACACGAAAACGCTATTCTGATTGACACCCCGATATTTGAAGAAACTAGGTTGAATTCGGAGTTAAGATGAAAGGGTTGAACGTAATATTCCAAATTAATCAATGCAGTATATTCCATTATTTTTAATGTGGAGCATCTGAACGAGATAAACAAACGAATTTTGGTAATATTTAAAACAAAAATAAAATAATACATTTGTATATGAATGGGGGAAGCAGTTAAAATGAATTACAAAATAAAGTTTGCAAACAACCATAATCTAAATTCCAGAACATTGTGGAGCAAAGTGTATAAATGAATAAAATCAATTTATCGAATTTATAAAATGAAAAATACAAGAAATTTCGACGATTCCACAATATCTTTGTTGAAAGTTCAACATCTTCGAAGTTCTTCAAACTCTGTAACTGAAATAAAGGTAATATAAACTGATATTCAAACAATCCGAAGATCTTGTAAAAGTTGTTCAAATTCAATGAAATTTATATAAAATGTGCATTTAATTAAACTCAAACAATAGACTCATTTTCAAACTGTTCTATCAGTAAACAGAAAAGTTAGTCAGTAATAGCAACTTACGATCAAATTCCAAAAGATCTCATTTCTTATTGCCAGAAAAGTGTAGTATATAAATTTCATTGAAATTTAATCTTTCTGAATGTACGGATTCTATTGGAGATCAGTATATTAGATATTACTTACGTAGATATGTATTTCCGAAACTTCAAGAACAATGGTTAGTGTTAGCTCAGAAATATCCAAAAAATAATTTGACTGGCTGTTGATCAATGACAAACCAAAGGCAAAATTCCTAGTGTAAGAGAAATACTCTCGGAATACATTCTTCGGAAAACACCAAGTGTCTCAGAATCTTCGTGTTGCTATGTGCAGATTAATCTCTATAAAAATAAGTGCCAATAGACATTTCGGTGATATTGGTAGAAATGAACTCTATGAATGTGAAGGTTTAAAAAATTAAACATATAAGTGAAAAAGGACTTAGTTTTGATAAAGTGATAAAATAATTTCGACTTCATTACATATTAATACTGTTAAATTAACTAGTTTACTTTGCTCACATTACAATTTATTTGTTCTTCTTTCAGTCCAATCCTCGTGCAATATTGTTAAAAATTGATTGTTCCTCATAAAAGTGATTCTTTTTGATATGTTCGAATTGATGAAGCTACTATGAAATTTCTCAACTTCGCTCACTATAAATTTAGTTGAAAAGTGTGATTAAATTAGAATTTTAGGTATTGTTAGTGTATATATTAGATGAGAGATCTACACTCAACTTTTGTAAATAAATTGCCACTCATAATTTAAGTTATTATAGGATTATTGAGCAATGGCTGACTCACTGTTGTAAATATTGTCAAATTTATCTATATAGTGATGAGAATCGACAACTCAAGTTTGGTTATACTCGGAATTTGTACTTTTTGAGAGTTGTATGTATTAAGGTACACCTATTTCGATCTATCTGAATTAGAATACGACGAGAAACACCGTACTGATAAGTGGAAATGTATATTATGTTATGTATATTTGAGCTCAATATTGTTTTCTTATTAATTTTATTTGTTGCTTTATTTATGTATTTGTTCTTGTGTGTGTGGCAAGCGTACAAACTAGATTGTATAAAATCCTACTATTTACTGTTGTAATTGTCCAATATGAATAAACTATTAATTCTATATGACTCTCAGTTTCCATTCGATCCTCAGTCCTACCTTCAAATTCAACAACAATTCGAATTATTATTATTGTCCCATTGAAAGGACTTACATACATATATTAATCTACAAATTATTGAAATTGCAGTGAAGCAAATTCCTCATGGCGTGGTATTATTTATTAATACAGTAAATTATTACCATGTGATACATGAATGCGTGAGGATATAATAAGTATTATT
The DNA here is from genome assembly GCA_937662695.2 of Halyzia sedecimguttata. Taxonomy (NCBI): domain Eukaryota; kingdom Metazoa; phylum Arthropoda; class Insecta; order Coleoptera; family Coccinellidae; genus Halyzia; species Halyzia sedecimguttata. The sequence goes on from OW569418.2 coordinate 59,391,499, forward strand.
TTTCCACGTACTCATTTCGATTTAAATGACATCTTTGGTCAAATATTGCAAGTTTCTACTTTTTGCTGATGATTTTTAGTGGTTCAAGATGATTAGAAATATAGATATATGCATAGATGCCCATTACCGTCTTTGTGATATTAAAAGTCTCTTTAAAAGTGGTTATAATATGCTAAACTGCCATAAAATTATGTACTCGCCACGAAGTATGCGTTTGTACTTGAGTTTAACAAATCTTCAAGAGAATCTAGTGGTCATAAGTGATCGTCATTTTGGGTTTAGGGGAGATTATGTCAATAAACATTTCGAAACATCTTAGAATGATACATTTTGAAACATTCAGAAGTTACTGATATTTACAGAGTTTGATATTAAAAAATGATTATAAATACCATCCACGAAATACCATGAATGATAAGAACGATATGAAAAAACTGTATAAGTCTATACCAATTTGAGAAAGTGAGTAGGGGAAGCTGGAATAGAGTGTGTGATGAATTGGCTGAATAAAATAATAATGATAATTATTTACAAAGTGTGAACTTAAGAAACTTTGATCACTGATATCTGAACAAGCGAGTATTTATTCTAAGTTTTACAAATCATATCTCTGAAATATTGCTTTCTCAGAGTTGGAAATGATATCAATTGACTATTATGATAGAACTGCATCATAAAAAAAAATTCAAAACGTAGGTCTATGACTAACTGTTATATTTACATACATCAGCAAATTATAATTAGGCGGAGGTTACACGGCCAATCTGGTATCAATCTGGCATCAATCTGACATGAACTTTGCCATCAATCCGGACAATCGGTCCATCAGTCTACGCGTTTACAATCGGTTTCCCGTCAATCTGACATTAATCCATGATTGATGTCAAACTGAACCAGATTGACCGCGTAACCTCCGTTGTAGAGCATTCTATGAAATCATAAAATTACGATTAATTATTCAAATTTTGAAAAATCATATCTCTTAAAGTATTAGTTTGTTCGAGTTGAGAATGATACCAAAGGATTCTTATGGTGAAACTACATCTTAAAAAAATTGAATTTGAACTTGACCGAGATATTTATCTCCCAAACCTACTCTGAAAATTTCAACTGTCTATAGCTCATTCAGTTCGAGAGATATCGTATTAACGGCCGGATGGCCGAACAGAATCGATTTCGACCACGGATTCTTGATCAGTGAGTCAAACCAAAACGTTTAAGACCATTTTCAACCAAAAATTCGAAATTTACAGACATTTAAGCAAACTGATAGGTAAGCACTCTGTTCCGAGGAACAAGAGCGCCAAAGAAGGTATCATAACCAAACAATGATAATCTCTCATAGGCTTGACAATCCTTTGAATTGGTGCAATAGCACCAATGGGGGGGGGGGGGGGGGGGCAATAAACCCCATGAGTTATTTTCATGCATAGCAATTTAATTTTTAATTTGAAGATGGATTTTGTCTCTGATAATAAAGGATTCTTTCATATACTTTTTAACATCTTTAAATCATATTGCAAGTTGTTACACTGCGCTCATCTACTTGCAGATCTGAATCAACAAAAATCTCTGAAAAGTCGTCGGTACTGACCCCTGCGGTATACCTCTAATGATGTTTGATTGAGAACTCCATCCCTTTTTCAGTGAAACGAATATGTTTATCTTTGAGTTAAATCGCTTGCTAATTTTGAAAAAACAAACTTTCCCCACTTGAATTAAAATTGAAATCACAAAAATGAATGGTTCAATATTAAATATTACCAGATAATCCAGATACAAAAATATCCTTGCGGTATATTCGGGGGGATGCCTTTCTTGAGATATTTTTGCGAAATATTCATTCCAGAAATAAATTATCCTATCATCATTGTCTGATTTGATTTAATTATTTTCAGGAGGAAGATAAAGACCTGGAACACAGTCAAAACCTTCTTCAAGTCAGGGTGAAGAGTTCCCCAACCCCGTGCAGTTCGCCGAACCATAGAAATCCGGATCAGAATGTGAAGGAGAGAAAACTCATTTTCGATAGAATCCATTCATTAAAATTTCGATTACTTGAGTCGAGTGCCACTGTCAGGAAATTTTTGGACGTTATTAGAGTGATTAATGGTCGGAAACGAACGACGTTTGCCCCAGAATCGAATCCAAAGTACACAGGGCAATACTAATTATTGTTAGTTTTCAGATCAATCATCATAAAAGGAGTAGGGGACCGCAGACTTGGTTCTGAGCCATTATGATTTTTGCGAAGCGCTGTAATTAATGATTAAATTAAGCAGGCCTACAAGAAAGGAAGAGGAATATTTTTTTTATTATTAGGGGCTTAGATATAATTTTATATGAATTTGGTATGTATTTTGTCAATTAGCTCCATTACGTACTTCCACTTGCCTTTGATATTTATACTCAATATATTCAAAGATACAATATCAACAAACAATGTAATGTGTGTCAAGAAAGTTTTCCGCAGAAAATACAGAATAAATCAGATTAAATTAAAAAGTTTGATTCGTATAAGTTTTCCCCCTCCAAAATTGTCATCTCTCGCGATAAATCGAAAAAGAACAAATAATAACTTGAGTGAACACAAGCAAAAATTTCAAAGTAGATACCTACTTGAAAAAAAATTATTTTAGGAATTAACATAAAGGTTGCCGTGTTGGTAATAAAGAAGATCTTAGTCAAAGTAGAAGAACACCATATATTTAATAAAAAGTTTTATATTTCAATCATCGAAAACAGAACAAAAATTATATTTCCATGGAATTCGATAGATACCAATTAGTATTCATTCATTGATTTTTGTCTGGATTTTTTCTAACAGACTCTGAAAAATATCTATAATAGAAACACAAAATATATTTGTTAGAGATAATTTATGGAATAAGCCTAATAAACAGTAAGGAAACACCAATGATAAAATAACTTATTGAAACGTTTCAGAACCTAAATCAGACGCCCTCATCAGTCACTCAGGATTATTTGTTAGTGAACACTTATTCTGATTGCCAATTTTAAAAGAATTAAACACATTTTTATTATAGATATTTTCCATAGTTTGGTAGAGAATACCCAGAAAAAAACATTGAATAATGAATTGACCTCCAGAAGTATCCTTTAGTGATTACAAACATGTATAATTCAAGTTATCTTCTCAATGATAGACGTTACCAATTTAATTAATTTGTATGATTAAATTTCAAGAGTTTGGTATGTTCTCTCAATTATTATTCATCTGCTGCTCATGCCAAAAAAACCCTAGTTGTTATTATTGGACTCGTACAAAAAATGGTTGAATTTCCACATCTCACCAATATCGATCGATAAAAGACAATAATATTTTTCACAAGAGTTGTCTCAAGTGGTCACCATTGGTTAAATGTTTGTACAGACTTGTCCGGCGCGTCGAAACAAAAAGTCATTTTATACGTACGGAAAATATCGTTTGATTACTTGCTTTGTTAATGAGCACTTTTTGGCATCCTATATTTTTATTAATCATTCAATTCCTAACCCCGAAGGTTGAAAATAAGTCGCATTCATTCATTCAAAGTACTGCACTGAATTTATCTACTGATTTTACTCATTTCAGCTGCAATTTTCTTTTTCGTACAAACCTAATAACAATTTACGATATTTTCAAATAAATTGCTAGGTTTAACTTCCATCCTCAGATTTCCGGAGTAGGTTCCTATATGCGCATATACTCAAAAGATTCAGTTTTTAAACTAGTTTCGAACAAATTTTGGATCAAAATCTCGATGGTAAACGGCTCCCTCAAGTAAGGTATTCTCGAACCTTCAGGATTTGTATACAGTCCATTACAGCTTACTAATTTTGTACGATAGTTTTCTTTTCGTTAGTTGGTATTCATATCGAATAGAGGTCACTACCATGAAAAAGAAATCTGTAACGCTTCTGGTGCCATCTAGCAAATATTTCATGTACCTTATACCATAACACTGTCGTCCTTTCATATTTAAGAACATCCTTCTCATGAAGGAATTTATAGTTGAATGGCAAAGGATAATACGAGAGACAGTTAATGAATTCAATGAAAGCTGATAGGGGAGATCAAAAATCGAAAGCAGAAAACTTTTAATGTTTTCGATGCAGGATCCTGTAAGTGTTAGCTTCATAGTTTACTAACGAATAATCAACTTTCGTTTCCCAATAATCACTGAAATGACAATTGAACACGTTACTCTGGATAAACTGAAAATTAATCGGAAAAATTTTTGATTGACTTACCAAATCCATGATTTTTTACGAAGGTGTATTAGGCACAATGTAGAAAATAAAAATCTGTCAATTGACACGTTTAATCTATCAACAGATTAAATAATTGACATGTTAAATGTGTTCATTGACAGATTAAATGTGTCAATTGACTGATTAAATGTGTCAATTGACTGATTAAATATGTCAATTGACTGATTAAATGTGTCAATTAACAGATTAAATTGGTCAATTGACAGATTAAATCTGTCAATAGCCCAATTTTTTATTTTCTCCATTGGCACTAATACGCCGAGGAAAGTTTTAATGAAATTCGATTAAATTATTGATGGAGAAAGTATAAATATTTTAACTTCAGTGTCTGAATATAAAACCCAAAAATCAATATGCGTTTAAGAAAATTGTTCTGCATTAATCTGACTGCTATATTATGAATTCTATACAGATGCTTCCGTATTGATCCACAAAATTTTAAAAGTTGGTTCGTTAACAAAAAAAAGGTTTCATTAATAAAATATTTTCTTTCAACCCTCTTACCCTTCAAGTTACTGCCCTTTTAAGTTGAGAGAGCAATTTTTCTTATTGAATATTAGAAATCAACATATTTGTGATTAAGACTTTATTTGACACCAACCTACTTAATATTAGTTGATTTGACGTCATTTAAAATCAGCCTACTTAATATTTTCAACAAAAATATCGTCTTTGAAATCACGTAAAATGAGTCTAAGTGATATTTTATATTTTTGTAAATCAACTAACAATTTTAGAGGAAAAAATGAATTTTTTATTTTTCATTACTATAGAAGAAAAAATAACCTCAGCAAAGTTCTGCTGCAAAATATTGTAAGGGTTGATTTTCTAAACCCTTTGTGTTAACATTTCGGAGTTACAATAACTGTCAAAAAGTGAAATTGAAGTAGCATTAGTGATCGCCAAATTTTACTCTTGTGAATTGTTTCACAGAGGAGAAATTAAATAGAAATGTTTACCCCTTTCAAATGACAGTAACTTGATGGGGCAGCGATTTAGAACAAAAAATTATGTATCAATAATTGTTGCTGAAGAACCATATCTTAGAATCTATTGCACAATTTGGAAACAAATATAACAAGTTTAACAAAAATCCAAAAAATTCTTTGTGAACTGGTACAACGCAAATTTTTGCGAAATTTCGTGAGAGTGATTATCACTAGAAAAATCACTAACAAAATTCTGTATCTCAAAAACTATCCTTCCGTTATCGCCGGCATTGGGCGACAGTCTTCAAGACCAAATTTTACAACTAAGTTCTAAAGTTGAACATGATCGGATCTATATTGTTAGAGGAATGGAAAAAATATTGGAAACCTTGGGCAAGTTCAGAAGTTGGATGAGATGCCACAATAACTTTCGAACGGAAAGAGATAAGAACTTTTCAGGATAGGTTGTCCATTCGTTGAGTTCGTTAATGGGCATAATCGGCCAAATGGTTTCGGAGTTCTAACTCATATATTATGTAATATGAATGCCAATGCGTTAATCTTTGCGGAATTTCGTGAGGATCGTATAACTAGAAAAAATAATAAAATGTGGCGTCAAAATAAAATTCAAAATTTTTCTTCAAAAATTTAATATTTCAGAAATGTTTTGACTTATTCCGCACAAATCTTCAAGCCGAATTTTATTTTCCAATTATTTTCAAAAATACAGATCCGATTGAAAGGAAATCTAGTACTCAGATGAAAAAAATACGGCTTGGAGGTTCAAGCAGTAATTTGGAAGGTGTGTAAGGCGTGAATAGACAGAAGAACATGTTCGCAGAAGCTCCTGACTTAAGGGTAGTGCTTTGTGAGAATTTTCAGATGTAGATACCACTTAATTATTTTAACTTGATTCTCGGGAGAACCTGTGTAATAACTACGGCTCAAGTAAGAATTTGGAAGTGGTATATGCTAAGTATGATTTATTGGGTGAAGCGTTTATTATTTTCCGAACCACCATGTGTAAATTTGGTGAGTATATGGGTTTGTTAACTCAAAATCATTCTCCTAAACCAATTTTGGTTTGCACGCCACTGCTTTGCTCGTTTCACATAGTACAATATTCGCCAGGACATTGTCATACGTTTTTGGATCCTCTTTTTCAACAAATTCTACCACCTCAGCATAATCGTCGATTTCCCAGAATCGAAAATCTAAAAAACCAACACCACCAACTGCTACGACTGTCTACCTGAGAATGCGACCTCGACCTATTCCATCCGACACACAAAGGCCAAAACGGCCATTGTGAAAGAGGCGGTGATATTTCAGACCGCTTGACAGCTCCCGAACGAAATTGACAGCTGCATCGAGATCTGGTGACGTAAGCGACCTACCTCTGTTGGAGCGGAACCGGATCACGATTGTAATTGTTATGAATAGGAGTCTACGGTAGGGGGCCTGCATAAAACGAAAGTATTTAGGATGATAGCCGGTTATCATCTTATTAAGGATTGTCCGCTGTTTAGCGGTAGCGATCTGGGACGTTGTTTGGAGTGCAGGAGTGTGTTGGTTTTTGAGATTTCGTAGGCGAACTTGAACGAACACAAAGCTTATACGTACCTCAATAATAAATAATAATAATATATAATAGTGTCGTTGGAAATGACAATAAGGATATTGAGAAGTGAAGATCCGCTTCTGAACATGGTAGCGCATCATAAGATAAGGTTAGAAATTATGGATCCTTCTTATTTAGAGCTAGACGGAGAGGCTCAGTATATCCGGAAAACAATCGAGCATGTGCTACTATGAACACGGATTACACCATCAGACCAAAGAAGAGGAGGCTGAGCGATAAGACAGTAGCAACTGAAGGCACTACTCGGGGATCACATGAGAAAACACTTGCACTGCATATCGGAGTTTGGACGTCCAGAATCCGTCGGAAGAATTATCCTTTGCCTTTTTGAACTCGGCTGGGCTTAATTCGGAAACGGATGGAATTGTTATGGCTTGTCAAGATGGGGTGATAATTTCAAGATGGTCTAAAAAGAACATCATAAGAGTGGAGAGTCCAACAACTTGCAGAGCAGCCATGGCCAGTAGAAGACTGTTATGCAGATTCTGTCTGCTTGCAGAGTCCATGCTCCATCAGGATATATGGAAATATATAATGCAGCACCCCAAACTCTCTAACTCCATCTGAAAGAAGTTTATGGTATAAACAACGAACCAGTGGTACTATATCTGGAGACTGAAGCAGTTGTTAAAATGACAGAGCTCACATCTACTGGAATTATGATATTCCAGCAACTCAATAGATTCACGCACGAAAGCTAGACAAAGAGCTCAAGCAATTGTTTGTTGTTTCCTCCCCTGTCGAAAATAATATGGTGATGCAAGAAGAGGAAAATATACAATGATGTTATGTTCAAATTGGGGACTCTGCTGTTCCAAGGCAAGAAGTTAGGATGGTGGTACTAATCATATGATGTCTAGGCGGAATCAGAGCGAGCAACATGAGCAGAATTGAAGATTATTCCGGCCTTCAAAATCCCTGGCCTAGGTATTGGCGCACAGAACGCAGTGTTGCTCGGATAACATCGAGTCATCAGTTCCCATCAAGTACGAAGGCCACTTGCAACTCATCTGTTTGATTAAGGGAAGCTGTACGGACAGGACAAAGAACTACTCCAAGGAGTGTGTGAGATGTTTTTTAGTCAGTAGCCAACAACAGCAGTAGTCTCACACTCCTGAGAGTGCGGATCCTCTCAGGGGAGCCTATCAAAGGTTTTTGCTCTCACACGAAAAATATTGAGTCTTTATTCGTTTATAAGCACAACATAAGTGCAAAGTCCACAAAAAGCTACACCACTTAACCCCTGAAAAAAATAAAATGAAGTACATTTTCTCCACCAAACTGAGATCACACAAATTAATTATAAATTTAAACATTTAACAAGTGTTGCCGTGAGTTACCTCTCAGTGAGTTCAAAGAGGTCATCTCGAAAAGCTCCAAATACTCATTTTGCTCCTTCACAGCATTGATAGTTAAAGAGCACACAAAAATGGCTTATCCGAACATAGGCAACATTAATCTTTGACCGTGTCTAATCGCAACACCAAAGGAATCCCGTCTAAATACCAACTTCTCCCTCGAGTAGGGAGGAATGGAATAATGCAAAATTCTACAAGCCATATTTAACATCTGAAATTCAAAAATATTTTCGACTCTGAGCCACACCCTACGATGTAAACATGGGGTTGTAAATTGATATCTCCTGTATTTACTTGGTAGCTTATATTTGAGCATCAGAGAGTTATGATGCAAAATATATTTTGCATCAGATCAAATTCAACCCCTACTATAGTAGGGGATGATTTTGCCACCACTTAATGATTTAATTTCGGAATTGAAAAACTGATAAAACTTGTTATTCAATTAACGTTATCTGACTGACAACTTTAATTCTAATTAATTGTTCCATTTAGATCAAATAGCAACCTATCACTAGCCTGTTTGCTCCGGTCGAGGCCTCAAATGGGCAAAAGCCGCCAAATGGGCAAAATTCGCCCATTTGAACTTTCCCCAATCAAAATCACAGATCCGATCGACTTGAAGTCTAATATGTAGAATACATAATCGTATCACTGGAATAAAAAATAATAAATAAAAAGTTCAATATCTCAGAAAATATAGACTCAGTCGAAATGAAGCTTGGTAACTAGTTGTTTAATATCGACATAAAAACGTGTGTAAAATTTTGTGAGAAACGTACCCCTAGAAAATTTTTAAAAAATTACGAAAAAAAAAATTGGGTCAAGCACTGACGTGAAGGCAGGAGCTTTTGCGCGTATTTTCTATTGTCCATTTCCTGTATTGGACAATCTTAATCATCAATCAATTTACCATGGTAAATTCGATTAAGAGTGTCCAATACAGGAGAATGGACAATATAATTTACCATGATAAATTCGATTAAGAGTGTCCTATACAGGAGAATGGTCAATAGAACATACGCGCAAAAGCTCCTGACTTCACATCAGTGCTTGAACCAATTTTTGCGCGTATGTTCTGGGGAACATCGCGTTATCATTTTGCCCAAATGTCTGTAATTTTCGAATTTTTTGCCGAGAATGGCCTCAAACGACTAGGTTCACTGATGAAGAATTCGAGGTCAAATTTGATTCTGTCCGGCCGGCCGTTCGGCAGGCTGTTGCCATGATAACTTGAGAACAGAAAGATATAGCGACTTGAAATTTTCAGGGTAGGTGGCGCATCCCAATATGACGGACAAGTTCGTTAATGGTCATAATCGGCCAAGCGGTTTCCGAGTAATAATTTTGTTTTCAACCATTACCGATCTGATCGAATTGAAACTTGGTGAGTAGTTGTAGAATACAAACCTGAGGAAATTAAGAAATTATGTGAGAATCGTATCGCTAGCATATTTAAAAAATATATTAAAAAATATTATTCATGTCACGATAATCTGAGAACGGAAATAGATAGAGAATGAAAATTTTCAGGTTAGGTTGTGCATCTGAATGCGACATTTGGGTTTGTTTATAGGCATAATCGGCCATACGGATTTGGAGTTATATCCATATGAAATTTACCATGGTAAATTCGATTAAGAGTGTCCAATACAGGAGAAAGGACAATAGAATATTCAGTGGTTAATTCGATTAAGAGTGACCAATACAGGAGAAAGGGCAATAGAACATACGCGCAAAAACTCCTGACTTCACGTCAGTGCTTTTTTATCCTAATGCTTATTTTGAATATTCTTTGAATTATTCCTATTTTAAATTTTGTTTACTTATTCTCTGATAAGATAACCATTAATTTAACTGGTGTAGGATGTTACAAATCAGAGAAATATATCGATCATTTAATGAACGAGTGCGCTGTAGCTCCCCAGTGCATTTATTTCTTATTTTTACAAGGTACCTTTCGATCAACTTTGTTCGGAAATACGGCATACAAAAAATCATCTCCCGAACAGTATTCCACTCTCCAACAGCAAAACCGATGTTTCCTCAATGATAAACCAATCTCACCGAGCTGTACCATCCATTCAGAAAATACCCGAAATCCAAAATAGACCGGGACGATCCCAATATCCCGGTGTATACCGGCAAGGTTTATAACCCAATATTAACTGTCTCCAGTCATAATTTATGTTAATGGCCCCCTTGTACCCGACGACTGCTCCGGCCCAAGCGCGCCTGGGGAAGTCTGCCAGCCAGGCGACAGTTGGTACCGAAACGTGGTGAAAACTGGAAGTGTCCTGTGCCGCTCCTTCGCCTGCTCGTCCCGTCATGTTGGCAACACTGACCAATTTCACCCATTTGAATATGATGCTTCCGGAAGGTGAGTAATTTTGATTAATAACAGTTAATTATAGGAAATTAGTGTCCGCACTTCAAATTAGTGTACTTTTCATAATTTTTAATTCACTGTTTTCGGTTACAGTTTGTTAACATCGTTTTACTTCGAATATAATCAATTTTTTTAAACATATGTCGATTAAATTAAATGTTTCGAGAACCTGTCGCGCCAACATCTTAAACTACTCTTACTTGGGTATTACTTATTATTCCCTTATTTTTTCTTTATCTCAACTGATTCTTACCCTAGGATATTTCTCAAAATCTAAATATACTTGAAATATTGAATCGATTGGCGCCATTCTACAGACGCTGCTTGAGCTTGCCGGTTTTGTTGTGTTCCGAGTACGCATGCTCATATCCATATTTTCCTATGATCAATACTCCATGCCTCCTTTTAATCTTGAAGTTTCCCGATGTTAAAAAATGGTCCTTGGTGTGTTTTTTCTCTTGTGGAGATAGATTGATTACGAAAGTTTTGTCATTTACTTAACTATTCCGCCTTTCTTGGCTTGGATAGAAAGTATATGAAAATGTTGATTTTCACGCTCGAGAAATACTCAATATGTTTCTCTCTCAGTTCAAAAATCAACCATACAAGCAGAATAAAACAAAAATATTAATCTGATTGCTGATTAATAAGACGAATCTTGATTGTTTAGTATTGCATATCTTGGCTCCTCAATTAAGTGTTTACTATTGTTGTTGCCGATATTTTATTATTTTTACTATTCCCATCGCTTTTATGGAAGTTTTCTTGTTGTTCCCTTGATTTGAAATTAATTGATAACACACAATCATCCTCTCAAGAAATTTGTTTGTTATAACATTAAATGAAAATAGTATATGAAATACCTATGGACTACTCAAACTGTCAGTCCATTGGCGCGATTTTGTGACGTCAAAGTACATTTTAACAAAGCTCATCCAAAGTCAACATTGTATATTCTATATATTCCTTTGATTGGGTCAAAAAACGGAGAGGTTTCTCCAAGGTACCCGAAACCTGAAAAATGAAATGACAAGAGGAGAAAAACGAACAAATTAAAAATAATAAAAATTAATACATAACCTTTCAAAAGTCCCCTGCGATGAGACAACAAATTATTCAAATTTCCATTTCTGCATTCATTCAGTTATTTGTAATTGAATGGATCTCAGTAACATACTGTGTTAGCGGAACAATTGTTGTAATTAAAATGAACATAATATGATATCCTGAAAACGATATTCATACCTGCGGGTGGTATTTGAATTATCATATTCTCAACTACTTTCTGGTAGAAGTGCCAACACCGCATGGTGAATTTTCAGTGTCATCGGTGGCCTGGTTTACCTGATTTGTCTAATGAACCATTAACCTTGAATCACCCTGTTTATTTCTACAATCGATTGAATTTGTGAAATAGAAGATTGTCATATTTACAAAAGCAAAAAGTTCCTTCTTCTAGTAATCTCCTAATATATAGTGGATTTATGAGATAGTTTGATTTGAACATAGGAAAAATGTAGAGCGATATTAACTAAGACATTTTCTTTCTGAATCTATCAATTTAATTCAGCGAAAATGCCTGTAATTTGCGAATTTTGGACTGAAAATAATCTCAGATGATCCTATTTGATTTAGGGCCGATATATTCACCTATCTGTAAACTTTCAAGTAGCCTTACCGAAAGGAAAGTATTCTATAATTGTTTATTCATCTCTCTGTTATACGAAGTGATCTGCAAATATGTGAAACATCTGTGAAACATGAATAGATTTTATTACTTTAAAGGTTGTCGGTAAATTTAACGAGCACGTAGTTAACGAATACTTTACGGAGAGGTTGAATAAATCGGCCCTTACTAATGAAGAATCCGTAGTCGAAGTTGATTATGTCTGACATCCGTCTGTAAATTTGATAACTTTCGAAAAAAGAAACGTATACGACTTGAAGTTTATAGGGTAGCTTTGATGCCAAAATGCGCAGGTCGAGTTCGTGATTGGCAAAATTCACCAAATTAACACACCCCCAATTGTAATTTTATATTCCCAATATTACCAAAACTACAGCTCCGATTGAGTTGAAATTTTTCATCTAGGTGTGTAAAAAGGTCTTCAAGAATCACGTGACATTTCAATTTCAAAATATAAAATATAGCTGAAATTCACTGATTTTTTGTGTGTACCTTAAGGGCAATCAAAATATTTCGTCGAAGACTGACGTTCTTTGGATGCACAAATTTGTTCGTGTTCTTAATACAACTGACCTCTGATGAACATAAATTTCAGTGGTTTGCGGTGTTGCAAATCATTAAAATATATTGATCCTGACGCGATATCAGCGGTTTTAAATTTTTTCCTCACCATTCGACTTCTTAATCCAGAGTGAACACTTCCTGTTCTTCTAATTTATGATGTATTATTGGACCAACTGTGTGTCCTCGAATATTCTACGTTGACAATTTAATACAATTGCAGAGGTCACATTTCAAACAATAACATCCTTTCGAAGCCCATCGTAGAAAAGGTTCATAGATTCAGGTCTGTTACTTTTATTTTTGGCGCTCTTGTTCCTCGGAACGGAGTGCTTATCAATTGGCCCAAAGAATGTCTGTAATTTTCGAATTTTTGGCTTAAAATGGTCTCAAACGTTTTGGTTTGACTCACCGATCAAGAATCCCTGGACAAAATCGATTATGTTTGGCCATCCGTTAACATGATAACTCTCGAACGGAATGAGCTAGACAGTTGAACTTTTCAGAGTAGGTTTATGAGATAAATATCTCGGCTAAGTTCGTTATTCGTCAAAATTGACCTTGTGGTTTCGGAGTAATGAAAAAAAATATTTTTTTTTCATAACAAATTTCAAATTAATTTTTGTTAAGTTGCAGTTTCATCATAAGAATACATTGATATTATTCTCAACTCAAACAAACTAATACTTTCGGAGATATGATTCTTCAAAATTTCAGTAATGAATCTTAATTTTATGATTTCATAGATGGCTCTAATCATAATTTGCTGATGTATTCAAATCCAACATCGGAGGTGAGTCATAGACTTACGTTCTGAATTGAGTTTTATGATGCAGTCCTCTCATAAGAATCAATTGATATCATTCCCAACTCGAAGACCAATATCAACCAACCAATACTTCCGGAGATATGATTTGTCAAAGTTTGAATAATTACTACTAATTTGGCAAGAGTTTGGTGCTCTTTGTTCAAATACAATATTTATATAAATGAACATGCCAAACTAGCATCCCTGAAAAGCCATAGTTGGTCCACGATCATTTCATCCCCTCCCCCAGTCTCCGGCAATAAATTCAAGAAGTGAATTTTTTGCTGACCTCATAAACTCATTTCTCATTTTTGCATGATTGTGGCAGTCCCGTACCTTTGCGTGTCTGTATTTGTACGGATGTTTGGTCGAAAATTGCTTCAAATTATTATATTGAACTAGTATGGTCCATTTGGTTTGGCGCCCATTTTAATTTTTTTCCAATATCTTGAAAAATTCAAATCCAACCAACAAAGTGAGATTGAATTGTTATGCATAATTTCGCGAGTAGGTATCTTATCAGTAGAACCATAGAAAAATATATTTCGAAAAATTGTTCATATCTAGAGAATTTACCAGATTCATGTAGAAATTTGTATACATCCAAGATCAATGCTCGCTAGATTCAGATGGAGTTTGCCTAATTATGGATATATTAATGATTGAATTATGTTATTTTAATTATCATATTATAAAGTGATAGTTCCCTATCTATCACAGAATACATATAATATACATAATATATAGGTATTCATATATTCTGTGAACTATATGCTTCATAATGACAAATAACCATAGAAGCAACGACTCACAAAATTTAATTTTGAATCTACCTAGAATGTATTGGATTTTTTATACATAATACCTATGATTTTCTCTTGAAATCTTCATTGATTCATCTACAACTAGTGTAAGGGGATAAACATTTTTATTACGGGAGTTACAATAGCTTGTACGGATGTTAAAATTTTGCCCAAATGTTTGTAATTTTTGATTTTTTTTCAACGACGATCCGTCTAATTATAACACCCTTATTGGTATTTCAGTTTCAACATCCCCGATGTGGGCCGAAGTAGATCATAAAATTTTATGGAATCTATAAATTCGACATGAAAAGATAATGTTTAATATCTTCCGTTAACGTGCACTTAAAAGTCTCTTAAATATAATATGTCTTGTTCCTGAAAAATTATTGTCATCAAAGTATTTTTATATGACTTCTCATGTGAATATAATTGCACTAAGCTACTGTAAAACATAATTTGCATATTAGCTATTTATATATTCATATAATAAATTTGTTAAGTAATGTGCTTATACAGGATTTACATACAGTGGGCGTCAAAAGTATGGAATAATTGATTTATTTTCTCCACTTTCTGGAATAGCGGAAAATGCTTTAATAGATCAAATTAATTAATTTTTCAAGAAACATTTTCCGTAATTCTTATTGGTCTACCACTTTCTGCTACCAAGCGGTGAATTCATAATTTTTTTTTTTTAATTGATAGGTACTATTTTTTAAGTAATCATTACAGGATACTGTGGGAAGCATATTCATTATTATGGTTTCTTTCTGTATTTTCTCTCCCAAACTCTGAAAAATATCTATAAAATAAAAACAAATATTATTTTGTGAATTGCTTCTGGGTAGGAAACACAAGATACTTGTCAGAAGCAATCAATCGAACAATGTTGCCTAACGAACAATAACGAAAATAACATCAACGATAAAAAAACTATTTCGTAATGTTTCGGAGTCTATATCAGACCCATTCGTCAGATACTTAACGATCATTTTCAGAATAGCTATCAACAAAAAAATAATTCTGAAGATTTTCATTCAAAACAGAGAAATTTCCTTGTCCGCCGACGGGCCAGGGTTTGCCTTCTGAAATACTTGGTGGGAATCCGCGAAAATTATATTGGTTATTATCCTGTTACGATTTACGTAGATCTCTGCCAATAATATTTTCAGAATTATAAAGAACAAATCATCATCATCATATGGATTATTCGAGAGCTTCAATCATACTTTGTTTTACATGTATCTTATCTGTAGATGAGATGACAATGATGAAATGTATGAACACAGATGAAATTCATAGACACGGACGTCAATTTTCGATACAGCATTCTGCGAAATCATAGAGTTACGATTCAATATTGGAATTTGGATAAATCATATCTCCGAAAGTATTAATTTGTTAGAGTTGAAAATGATATCAATGGATTTTTATGATGAAAGGCATTTTAAAGAAAATGAATTAAAGATTTGTAATGTGAAAATTTTTTTGTTTTGTTACTTCGAAACCATCAGGTTGATTTTGACCAATATCGAACCTAACCGAGATATTTATCTACCAAAGTTATTATAAAATTTTCAACTCTCTAGCTCATTCCGTTCGAGGGTTATCGTGTCTACGACCGGCCGGACAGAATCGATTTTGTACTCGAATTCTTTCATTCATTTTCATCAAAAAATTCGAAAATAAAAGACATTTGGATAAATTCATAAGCACTGTGTTCGGAGAAACAACAGCGACAAAAAATATCTCGAGAATCAACGTACTGATGAGATACGATTTTGATATATGTGAACGTTCAATGATCAGTTAAGAGAGTGATAAATCAGTGGTAGGTGAAGCGAATCATACATTTTTATGTGAAACTTACAGCGTTTTTCTTGGATCCATCCTGGTTAAGTTTTCGACAACAAGGAAAATTAGAAATGAGACTACAAATTGAGAATATTTAAGGATATAATTTTCCCTATCATTCCATTCCCTCCTCGCAAGGACCCTGGTTCTCTGTCAAGGCCGGGCATGATTTCGTATTCAACCGAAATTGGATGGGAACGATTTTATCAAGTCACGATCTCATACCAGTCTGTGAATTCTAATTGGCATTGAAAAATGTGAACCATTAATCTGACGGCGCACGTTGCTTACTATGTCCACTTTCTATATCGATGAATTCATTCGAAAATTGAAGATTTTTGTTTTAAAACATTGGAATTATACAACTGAATTGATTTGGAAAATAATTTTGATAAAATGTTAATAGAGGATTATTTTCCAATTCATTGAATCTCTTCCGCGGAAAATAGCGTTTCATTTTAATATACTAACTGACAAAGAAACTGCAACACCCAGAAGGAGCTGATTAAATTTTAAGTTTTTTTTTGTACATGGATAGTATCTAGACTAAATGATTAAAATTTGGAGGGAAAAATCGAGAAGATTTTTTCATGTAAACATTTTTTGTTACTTACATATTGTAGTCGTTTTATACAAATTTTTTAAATTTTACAAGAAACCAGCTGTTCGAGGATTTTCAAAGTCAATGTTTAGTTGTTGTTAAAATGCCTAGAGCACGTGTACGCGGAATTTATCGCCAGCTAAGTGAGTTTGAAAGAGGACGAATTATTGGTCTACAGGAGGCGGGGTTGTCATTTTGAGAAATCGCTAACCGTGCGAACAACTACTGTTATGAGATGTTGTCAAGCGCGGTTTGATAATGCTCAAAATCGAAGGGGCACAAATGAAGTTTAAGATCGACGACTAAGACTTATGGCTATTAGAGACCGATTTGCGACAACTCGATCTTTGGATGATGAGTGGTTAGGAGAACAAGGCCATCCTGTAACTGTCCGACGGTTTACCGCCGCATAAGGTCTTTTGGACTGCAAGCATTATCGACCCCATCTTGTGTTACCTCTGACGCTTGAGCATCGTCGGCATCGATTATAATAGTGCAGAGAACGTCAACACTGGAAAGTGGAATGGCATCAGGTCTTTTCTGATGAATCATGTATTCTCCTTGGGTGCACATGATGGCTGAAGAAGTGTTAGATGACCTCGGGGAGAAATACGTGAACCTAGGTTTGATATTGAGCGTCATGTACACCGGACAGTAGGCGTTATGGTATGGGGTGCTATTGCACATGCAAGTAGGTCACCTTTAGTCTTTATTCGAGGTAACATGACAGCGCTGCGTTACCTTCAAGAAATAGTGGAGCCATATGTTCTCCCTTACCTTAACCGGCTCGAGAATCCAATATTTCAGCAAGATAAAGCTCGACCTCATGTTGCCGGAGTTAGTTTAAACTCTTTTGAAGCGACTCATGTGAATCTTTGGCCATGGCCACCCAGATCTCCCGATCTTTCGCCCATAGAGCATGTTTGGGACATCATGGGTAGAAGGCTTGGAAATTTACCCCAGCCCACACGGACTTTGGCGGCTCTGATACATGAACTACAGTTAGCTTGGGATAGTATCCCTCAAGAAGAAATAGACCATCTTATTGCATCAATGCCAAGACGTGTTGGGGAGTTTATAGATAATTGCGGTTGACAAACACATTATTAACTAATTCATTAAAAAAAATTATAAATTTTTAATCATTTACTCCTTGCTGTACTATCTATGTTTTACCAACAAAAAAAAAATTAAAATTCAAACAGCTCTTTCTGGGTGTTGCAGTTTCTCTGTCAGTCAGTATAATTGTCCATACTCCATATAGCTACTCGGGAAACTGTAGCACCAAATATGTAGATTTTACTTAGAACACTAATTTGTACGTTGTGGTTTCTTTTTATGTTTATTTTTAATTATTTATTATTAAATGTTGTTTCACTGATACCACTGCAACACTTGAACCGATGGTCAGATCGTCATAAAATTTCGACAGCTACATACCTTTTAAAAGCTAGTTGTATTAAAGAAAACATTAACTTTGTAATTTTAGTGCCATCTTTGGGTCAGACCAGAAACTTATCAGCCGATTTAATAATTTAGAACCGAGTGATTTGATATTGATAGTTCGGAAATACTAAAAAAATGGAATTTGTCCTGCCGCACCCTAAATAATTTATTAGAAATGTCTACTATGTTTTCAATTGTACAGAAAACAAGAGTCTCCAAAATAATATTTCATTCAACACTCAAAATTCGAACAGATGATCATTCGGAGATTTACAACAAGGGATCGAGATTATGGGTCGAAAAAAAATTATTGAAAGAGTTTTGACACAGTGGAAATATGAACAAATCGTGATTGAAAAATATCTCTAGAGAATTGACAAGAGTATAGACAAAAGACGTAGCACATTTCTTGCACCAATAATTTTAAATAAAATTCCCGATAATTATCAACCTTTTGAATATACCCCGAAAACAAGACTAAAACTTAAAACCGGTGAAATTTATTTACTTTTTTGTTTTGCTTACTTGCGATTTTCAGCAGATTTGTCTTCGAAACTATATTTGGATTTATAATTATTTCAAAGGCCCTTAAAGGTTATAATACCAAATCATGTGCCATGTAACAAAACCGACCCTATTATTATTAATATTTAAAATTTTACTTGTGAAAATAATAAACATTCGTATCTCATTTTTTGCAACATATTTCCCAACTTCGTGCCAATCACCCTAAATACTGACATTGCCCCCTAGAAGCAATAATCGATCGTGTTGTGGGTGTCGCTAACAGATATAACGTCCGTCGCCTGTATATCCGAATACCCCGACTATGAGATCAGTTTTATTCTCGTTTTGTGGGAGTAACAGATAGAAAATACGATCTCGAGATCCTTGATGCAAATGGAAACCGTTCTATAATACGCTGCTATCTTGTTGACAGAGACGGACTAGCATTTGTATAAAAAGTTCTTAAAAAGCACCGACGTGAAGTTGGGAGGTCTTGCGCGCATGTTCCTCTGTCAATTCACGCCTCACACACCCTCACGAAATATTGCATGGACCTTCAAGCCTTATTTTTCAACCGAGTACTAGATTTCAATTCGATGGGATCTGTATTTTTGAAAATATTGGGAAAATAAAATTCGGCATGTAGGTTTAAGCGGAATTTGACAAATGTTTTAGGAAATATAAAATTTTCGAAGAACAAATTTTTTCTTTTAAGAAATATTATTATTATTCTTTCTAGTAATACGACCCTTCTGAAATCTCGCAAAAATTAGTGCGTCGGCATTTTACAAGTTTTCACCGAGTTTAAATTGGATCAAGTTTGTATATTTTGAGTAATTGAGGAAATAACAACAACATTTCAGATGGGTATAACTCCAAAGCCGTTCGGCCGATTATGCCCATTAACGAACTTAGCTGTCACATTCAGATGCCTAACCTACCATGAAAACAGCAAGTAGCTATCTCTTTCCGTTCGGAAGTTACCGTGGGTAAGGTCCAGTTACTGAACTCGCCCAAGGCTACTCGGCGTCTAATATTTTTTCAACATTCGAGGATCTCGCAAAATTTCAGCGATATCAGACGGAGAGTTTCTGAGAATGATTTTTCTGCACTTTCTAAATAAAATTTTGAAATATTGATACAGGCTGGACTTGAAATAAGGCTATTTTTTATTATGTTAATCGACACCAGTGTGAGCAAAGAAAATACGAATAAATATGATACAAATGTATAGGCTCCTTTGACGAGCTTGTTCAAATTAATGGCCAGAGTGGTCGCCCATACAGGTACTGAAACCAACAAAAGGCTACAAAATTCTGTTAAATTAAAACCATAAAAACTACTCACTGTTCAGGAAAATATCCTTGTATATCTTATTTTATTAAACTACCATGGTACTGAATATTAATTTGCAGAATTAATCTCATTTTATTCAATTTTTTTGTTGAAGTATTCTATGAACTAGGAAAATTTGACACCGCAAGTAAAAAAAATTTCTTTCTTTAACTCGCCGTTTTCAATATTTTCAATATTGAAGTTGTAGTAGATTCTTTAGTTCATTCTTTGATCATTTTATATTATAATTGACTCACGAACCTCGAGGCAGGTACATTAAGTTGTTCCCATTTTGAAGGTTATGAATTATTGTATTCCCAGCGTGCAACAAATAAATTGATTAAGTAAAGGCAGGTTTATACAGCAAATAAAATAAAATAATAAACAAATAAAAATAAAATAAAAAAGTTGAACATGGACATTTCAATAGTAGCGTATATACAAAAAATAAGATAAAATAATAAATAAGTATAAGAACTAAAGATGGCCAACAGTCATCATTATTTCTTATTTTATTTTATTTTGTTTGGAAAATGACAATGCAAATGCTCATAGAGTGAAATTCACAGAACTTGTCTAAATTTCTCAAAAAAGCTGCGATTTGATTTGGATCATCTGTATGAACCAATCGTTTTAGCCCTTAATACATGTTGTTTTAATCCGGTTTGGGCGCTCTTGTTCCTCGGAACAGAGTGCTTATCAGTATGTCCAAATGTCTGTAATTTTCGATTTTTTTGGATGAAAATGGTCTTAAACGATTTGGTTCGACTCACTGATCAAGAATCCATGGTCGAAATCGATTCTGTCCGGCCGGTCTGGCCGTTAACACGATAACTCTAGAACCGAATGAGCTAGACAGTTGAAATTTTCAGAGTAGGTTTGGGAGATAACTTGAGAACGGAAAGACCTAGTGACTTGAAATTTTCAGGGTAGGTGGCGCATCTCAATACGACGGACAAGTTCGTTAATGGGCAAAATCGGCCCTATGGTTTCCTAGTAATAATTTTGTTTTAACCAATATAGATCCGATCGAATTGAAACTTGGTGAATAGTTGTAGAATATAAACCTAAGCACGTTTGTGAAATTTTGTGAGAATCGTATCGCTAGAAAATTATCAAAAAATATTTTTGTTGTCACGATAACCTGAGAACGGAAAGAGATAGCGGCTTGAAGATTTCAGGTAAGGTTGTGCATCTGAAGGCGACATTTGAGTTTGTTTATGAGCATTATCGGCTAAACGGTTTCAGAGTTATAGCCATCTGAAATTTGGTTGTTTTTTGTTCCTCATTAACTCGAAAAATACAAAACCCATTGAATTCAAACATGGTTATTAGTTGTAGAATGCCAACGCGAAAATTCTTGCAAAATTTCGTGAGGATAGATAGTATTTATAGAAAATTTCTAAAAAATCATTGAAAATTGAAAAAAAAATTCCATATATCAGTAACGATTCGTCTGAAATTGCTGAAATTTTGCAAGAGCCTTCAGAACCTAATTCTACTGCCAAGTATCAAGTTTTAACACGATCGGTTAAATATTGTTGGAGATTCGAGCAGCCTTGTGTGAGTTCAGTAGATGGGTGACCGTTGCCTCGATAACTTTCGAACGAAAGGAGATAGGGACTTGCAATTTTCACGGTAGGTTGCGTATCCGAATGGGAGAGTTAAGTTCGTTTTTGGGCATAATCGGTCCAACAGTTTCCGAGTTATACCCACCTGGAATATTATTTCCTTGATAACTCAGAAAATAAAGATTCGATCGAATTGAAGCTTGGTAACTAGTAGTAGAAAATCAACATAAAGAAGTGTTTAAAATTTTGTAAGATCCGTACCCCTAGAAAATTTCAAAAAAATTTGTATTTGCTGTATAAACCCGTCTTAACAGTAATATCACTGACAGTACTTGATCATGCACACTGATCAGTTCCATTTGGTTGTATTATTGTTGAGAACTGTTCTGAATTTCTATGTTTGGACTAACCCATTACTAAGCATATATGTTAACTCTTCAAAATGTGTTCATCCCGGTAGTTCCATTGGCATTACTCATAACGTTATTTTTAATTCCAAAACAAAACCCCCACCATCGGCAAACGTTACTTAGCAAAAAACTCATTTTCACACGTCAACGATGTCTACTCTCTTCAGCCTCAACAATCATAATGACACAGCGAAACTCCAAATGTCCCAGAATATCCTAGGACATGAATCGAGTGTTCTATCGACCCCAATGTTAACTATGTCTACGTATAGACACCGTATGGAGTAATGCTATGTCATTAATCTTGCTGTATTCCTTGGGTAAGGTCAGCGCCGCACCGTTTGACAAAGGAGAAGTCGCGTCTGCTGCACCTGGAGGAATAAATCTCTTTTGATGCGGATGCTGCCTCGGGTTTTCCTGGCCTCGAATCGGATGCGAAGCCGTAGGGATGTTTGATTAACTGTTGGAAAATGTTGGTATTTTTGCGTCTGGTGTTGAAAAACTGGCAACTTGGGAGATAACTACAACTTAGGTTCATTAGATGTGGATCAAAATGGAGAAAGCGTTCTATATTTTTCTTGGTGTCGACAGATTTTAAAGAAACACTAAATATATACAGGATGGGTCTTTAATTTCTACATTAGTTTTAACCATAGATTCCTCTCATCGAACTAAACACTTTCTTCATTTGCCATTTTTCCAAATTCGGCTCAGGTAAAGAGATACGGGCTGTTGAAATTTAAATTAGTTTTTTATTTGTAGCTTCGATATGGTTACTCCGGATGAAATGAATTTTGGAGTGAAGTTGTCTAAAACTTTGATACATATTGTGCACTTTTTTTTTCCTACTTCCAATGGTTTCCTAGTTATAAATTCGCCAGTTCTAAAAACTACGAGAAATTAGCATAAAGAAAACAGATGAAGTTTAACTAAAGTTATTATAAGATTCTACAATCATTTTAGAAAATTTAATTATTCCTTATCATTTCTCCTAAAACGTACCGTTCTCGAGATATTCTTCTTTGAATGATGTGAAGTCTGATGAAAAATCCAAAAATATCACTACATTTATGAATTCGGCACTGAATTTAATTAAAAGTTAAAGCCACGTTGCCATTGTTCATAGATAAATCATCCCCACAAAACAGACAGAGAAAAAAGTAGTCTGTGTCATAGATGAGTTATTCGTAAAAAAGAGTTGTCGATGAAGATTTCATTATTTTGTTCTCTATTAGTGGCTAATGATAGCATGATTTGCCGAATTTTTTATTTTTATTTCAATTAAATTTGTGGTTTCCTCCATTACAATAATAGTTCAATTGATAACGTTCGGAAACGTTGTACTGATCAGGTCTATGGTCCTATGGAGTTCGATCATAGATTTTATATTGAGGGTGGAACGATATAATTGTTTTCATTTATAAATTTTAAGATATTTCGGATATTTAAGGATTCTTCGTAGTAGATGTCGAAGAACTTGTATATAATGTTATAGTCAGAACAATTTTATAATGAATGAATAGAATAGGTATCAAGTTGAAGTTCAGTGTTTCTATATTGGAGAATTGTGGGAAAATGTTGCATGAAGGGCGAGATCTAACTATAATTGAGTAAGTAAATAAATTTCCTCAATCAAAATTAATTGAATTTGAAGTATCAGATGATGAATTTCTTCCTTTATTTCTTTTGAAACATTTTCCGCATTTTGAATACAGTTTATATTCGTCTTTGCAGAAGGTACATTTCTAAACATATGAGTTATACCAGTCTTTGTTAACGCCTCCCCTGGTATTAACCGTCACTGTACCAATTTTAACTCACTACATCAGTTTCGAAAAAAATAAAACAATACTGTGTTCCGGGTCTGTGACTTTCCGTAAATATAGTTTTATATGTTTTCGTCCAATTCTTTAACTTTAACTTTTTCAACTTCATTTTGGGACACCTTGTATGATAGAATACTTAGTTCGAAGTATATTATTCAAGTCATTCCTGGAATCATTGAGTATATAAATAGATTTATATACTCAATGCTGGAATATAAGCTAAGTTTCACTTCGCAGAAGGGGCCCTAATAAATTTAGGAACTTCACGCTTGTTACGTACAAAAAGCTTCAAATTCCCCAACCGGTTAACACCTGGTCATAAATAGGTTTATGACATATTATCAGGAGCAGTTAAATATACTCGTAAATTTAAATGAAAACGTATATTTTGTCGATGGTATTTTGTTGAAACTGCAAATACATCGATTTATCGAAGTGATGCCCATTTCACACAGGTTTAGTTATGATTTGAATGTCGAACTTTATTCGGCTCTCAATCTAGCACCAGATGTTTACCTTAATAATGTCTGACATTTTTATTAAGCAAATTACTGCTGGTTTTTGTTGAATAGAACGCGTGAAGCAATAAAATCGGTCATCATTGTAAGGTAGTTATATGGGACATCTCGAATGAAAATAATCGAATCTCTCTATTGTTGAAACGTTTCATTCCAACGATATTCTGCCGGGATGTTTCTATTTCATTTCGATTCATTTAACCATCGTTATTCATTCACTCTTACTGAGTAACATTTCGATTGTTACCTCTCGAGAAGTTCGATAATCGACTGGTTCAACACTCGAAAGGTAATATCGATCGAACTATTTAGGATTTAGATGTATTTATTCATCTAAATATTTATGATCAATTTATCATATTTAACTTCGATTATAAACAGACTACACTTCAGATCCTTTTAGAAAAATACACACATGCCCTTTGTTGACATCCAACAATACTTCCACTATCGGGTACTCGTGCAATTAATTAGTGAAGAACTGAGAATCGAGATGCTAGCCTCTCGAATGAGTACTCGATTTTTTGTATCTATCGAGAAACTATTTCGATTGTTGGGATCATTCGATTGTATCCATCACTATTATATACCGTCCAAATTTCGATTATTAGCTTTAAAACTTGTTCACTGTTTAGCTGTTGATTGAATTGTTTAATGATATAAAGGATATTATTTTCACAGCTCATTAACGGAGCCAATTTGCCATTAATTGGTGGTATTATTTTTTTTCCCATAATCCAAATATGAAGGTTATGGGAATAATTGGTAGAGTATTATCTTCACGACTCTAAACTGTACATTTCGTCTTCTATATAATCCTTAGAAAGTGAATTGAGTTTAAACTGAGATTGCAATAAGCATCCCTAAAACAACATCTTATATTTGTTCAATTTTAAGTGACTCCAGCCCCCTTGAAGTCAATTGATAACTTCTCGAGTTACGTAGTCTTATATGGCTTATTTTATTATTTTTATCGACTGAACGCTAGGATCCACTCGACTCACTTTCGTTTTTGTTTCAGGTCAGCATCACGGCAATTAAATTGGCAACATTGTAAATTCATTAGGGAAACAAGATGAACCGACTCTGCGACGACCCACCTTTTGGTATCTCCTCGGATGGTCAGGCGGACCAAACCAGTTTTTGAGTGATTTGTGCGTTGACCGTTAAGGAATGTAGTACCTCTGCTAAATCGTGGGGGAAGGTATCGAAAATTGAGCAGACCAGGAGGGATAAACGATGGTTTTCTGTGAAGTACCGTGAGTTATTATCATTTGGTTAAATACTTGATTGGGTCGATTAGGGCCCTTTGTTGGAGTGTGGAATCTCAATGATAATGATGCGATTGGAGAACGATTTGGCAGTTGGGGTCATTCGAATGAGATTCTTTCATCACACGGGTGGCACTCGAATTTCCTAGTCACTCGTTTGAGTGATTCTGCTATTCTGGGACTCACTACGCAGAATTGCAGAATCACTATTTGCTCTGAGAAGTTGGAGTGACTCTAATGATATGCATTTTTGGGTACCCCGAATTTCCCCACTCCCTAGTTTCCGAGTCACTATAATGATGAAGAATGTCTGGACTTAAATGAATTTTTTTCATCACTCGAGTAGCACTCGAATTTCCGAGTTACTGTGTGCCCTAGAATTGATTAATCACTATAATCGGTCTTGAATTTAGGAGTCACTCTGTTCTCCACACTCTAGTTACACCCCTACATTACCGAGTCTCCATGTTTGCCATAAAATTTCCGAGTGACTGGAATTACTTAAGAATTTCCAATCATGTGTTACAACCGTACTTCTTGGTCACTAAATTTTAGCATCCATCTAGGTTCAATGGAATTTTGGGGCCTACGAATGACTGAGTAATTCGAATAGCTTTCCAATCATTCGAGTTATACTCGAATATTATTATCATCTTTAGGTTTTCACTCAGATTTCTGAGTTACCCGAGATTACGCAAATTTCTTGGTCACTGTAGTTGGGTTGGGAACCTGGAGTCACTCTGTTCGCTACCGATTCATTGGATATTTTTACCCCGTACCCACCCAATTTGGATGCACCCTTGAATCGAAATTAAGGGTGATTTTCATTTCATTTAATCTAGTATTAAATAACTAGTGACAGTATTATTTTTCAGATTCTTATTATCAAAGGTATTGAAGATAATAGATCAAAACCATTTTTCTAAGGCCATCGTTGGGAGCTCTATCTTTCTTGGAGTCACCTAAGAGAAAACATTTTAGTAATGTTTTCGTCATATTTTAACTTGTTCCATATGCTCTCAAATTTTGACCACCTATTTCAGAATCACCTTGTATATAATTATGTTAGAGACACATAAGTTCTACTGGAATTTCGGAATCTTTTGAGTACTCCTAGAGTTTTCAAGCCACTCAAGTTGCCCTAGAGTTGCTGAGTCACCCTCGTGCATAATAATTTCTAGGTCACGCGAGTTCAAATTGAGTCACTGGAGTTTGACTAGAATTGCTAGAAGAACCAGTTCACTAGGGTTTGATTTAAGTTTCTGGGTCAACCGAGTTTCACTAGAACTTACGAGTCGCTGGTAATGCTTTGATTATCTAGTTCCCTCAAATTTCAGTATCCCTAAGTAAACTGAGTGTACTAGAATTTACAACTCACTAGAGTTGCTACAATTATACAGTTCATACGAGTTTCATTCGCGTTTCTGGGTCACTGAAGTTTAATTGGTGTTTTGTGTGTTTGGTGTTTTGGAGTCACTCAAGTTGAAATTATTTATAATTTCTAAGCTGCATGATAAATCTCATGTAGTCTAGGATTTCCGAATTTCTAGTTGCCCTAAAATTCCTCAGTCAATAGAGTTTCAATAAGTTCCACTCGACTTTCTCGGTCACTCAAGAAATATCATTGGTATTTTGGAGTCACTCAAGTTGCATGATAATTCTAATGTAATCTCGGATCTCCCAATCTATTGTTGTCCTAAAATTCCTGAGTCATTAGAGTTTCACTTGAATTTAGGGGTCACTCATAACCAGTTCACATAAGATCCACTAAACTTTCTGGGCCTCTCAAGTTTCATTGGTATTTTGGAGTCACTCAAGTTGAAGCTATTTGAAATTTCTGAGCTACATGAGAATTCTAATGTAGTCTCGTATTTCTCAATCTCTAGTTACCCTAAAATTCCTGAGTTATTAGAGTTTCTCTTGAGTTTTGGAGTCAATCATAACCAGTTTACATGAGTTCCACTCAACATTCTGGGCCACTCAAGTTTCATTGGTATTTTGAAGTCACTCAAGTTGAAGCTATTTATAATTTCTGAGCTACATGATAATTCTAATGTAGTCTCGGATTTCCCAATCTCTAGTTACCCTAAAATTGATGAGTTATTAGAGTTTCACTTGAGTTTTGGAGTCACTCATAACCAGTTTACATGAGTTCCACTCAACATTCTGGGTCACTCAAGTTTCATTGGTATTTTGAAGTCACTCAAGTTGAAGCTATTTATAATTTCTGAGCTACATGATAATTCTAATGTAGTCTCGGATTTCCCAATCTCTAGTTACCCTAAAATTGATGAGTTATTAGAGTTTCACTTGAGTTTTGGAGTCACTCATAACCAGTTCACATGAGTTCCACTCAACATTGTGGGTCACTCAAGTTTCATTGGTATTTTGAAGTCACTCAAGTTGAAGCTATTTATAATTTCTGAGCTACATGATAATTCTAATGTAGTCTCGGATTTCCCAATCTCTAGTTACCCTAAAATTAATGAGTTATTAGAGTTTCACTTGAGTTTTGGAGTCACTCATAACCAGTTCACATGAGTTCCACTCAACTTTCTGGGCCTCTCAAGTTTCATTGGTACTTTGGAGTAACTCAAGTTCAAGCTATTTATAATTTCTGTGTTACATGAGAATTCTAATGTCGTCTTGCATTTCCCAATCTCTAGTTACCCTAAAATTCTTGAGTTATTAGAGTTTCACTTGAGTTTTGGGGTCACTCATAACCAGTTCACATGAGCTCCACTCAACTTTCAGGGACACTCAAGTTTCACTGCTATTTTGGAGTCACTCAAATTAATTCTCTCTTTACCCTAAAATTCCTGACTCATTAGAGTCACACTTGGGTTTCGGGGCCACTGAGGTGGCTATTAATTTCTGGCTCGGAAAAAATAAAAATCACTGCTTACGTTCTGTTAAAGTGTATCTAAGCCACCTTGAGAACAGTACTGCTTGTTTTGGAATATTTCATCTCTATCCAGACGGGATTTGAATCAGGAAAATTTGGGTCTAATGCAAATCAGTTCGTATTGCACCATTCATTTAAACTTTAAAATTGAATCACTTCAACTCCGGGGTCTTAATGGGCATAGTTATCGCTACGAAATTCGAAAGTTCGCAAATGAAGTTCTCGATAAATTTCTTGGTAAGTCTGGCCATTTTTCAAGATAATGGCTTTTTGTGTTGTTATATAACCAGGCCGTAATATGACCGAATTTACAAGCGAACATTACGAACTCTGCTGTTGAAGCTGCGGATAGGAAGTGGAAAGGGTATATTTCAAAGAATTTATAGTTTAAATTGAGTATTCCCTTGATTTCGCTGTGTTGAAATTCAGATATAGCCGTATTGAATTGATATATAGGATGTTCCAGAAGTCGACTTCAAGTCGGAAGCGGGTAGAAGGCCAAGTCATAATAGTTATAAGAAAAATATAAGTAAAAGTTACGTATTTTCAAAATTATAGGTATTTAAAAAAAACAGAAAATCTTCACCTGTGATGGTGTCTTAACTTCCGCCATTACAAATCTATGTTACAAATATTCTTAGAAATGATATAAACCACAATTGTAATGAAACATATTTCACAACTGATAATTCATCTATGTTATAAACATCTTCGTTATAAAATTTGTGTACGCCCCATAGAACTTACATATAACTGTAAAGTGAATGGTTTCTTCTAAATTCCACAGAGATACGAATTAATAATAATTCGATTCAAGGCGCGATCGTTCCATCAGATACATTTTTTTAATCGAGAATTCCTTCATTTCTTTAGGAATGTGGTCGACAGAAGAATTTTGTAATCAAGTTGTTTATTAATGAGAGAGATTAGTGATTGCAAACATTAAAGTGGTAGCGGAGTGAGCACCTTAAAACATGTCGATCATTAATCGTTCTCATTAATACACTAGTTGATAATGATTATTTCCTTCTTGTCAGTTGATTTGCTACTCTGAATAAAGGTAAAGTTAGCCTTCACACGAATCTTTTTCAAGGTGTGCATATTTTTCTGACGAAAACTCTGAATATCTCCGATTAAATATTTTCAAAGTGAGCTATCCACGAAACGTCCCCATTTGTGAAGGTATACCTTCACAAATGCATAATATACAGGGTGAGTCTTAAAGTTATACATTAATTTCAACCATAGATTCCTTTCATCACATAAAACAGTTTTTTCATTTACCATTTTTCCAGATTCGGCTCAGGTAAAAAGTTAAAAGCGTTTAAAGATTTCACAATGTGCTAATACTCTCCTGCATATAAATTATTTATGGCATTATTGACGGACGAGAAAAAGTATGGTAACGTGGTGTACAGCTTGATTCGGCATTCCAACGCTCAGGGGCAGATCCATAAAAGTAGTGACATTTCTGGAGTTTCCCATTTTATAACATTCAATGAAGAATATCTCGAAAACGGTTTAAGGAGAAATGATGAAGAATAATTTAATGTTCTAAAACGATGGAATATTCTTGAAGTCACTCAAGAAAAACTTTATCTGCTTTCTTTATACTAATTTCGTTTAGTTTTATGAATCCACGAGTGCATAACTAGAAAACCAGTAGAAGTAGGAAATAGCTAATATTCGGAAACTATGTATCATAGTTATAGGAAACTTCACACCAATATTCATTTTATTGTATAAAAAGGATGTCAAAGCTACAAAATAAAAACTGATTTTTTTCGAAATTTCAACAGCCTGTATCTTTTTACCTGAGCCGAATTTGGAAAAATGGTAAATGGAAAAAGTGTTCATTTGACGATAAGAATCTATGGTTAAAATGAATGTACTACTTAAAGACTCACCCTGTATATACCAGAAAACATAATCATTATTATTAGCTATCATTACACGCTCGCTAAATAATATACTATTATGGTATGAGCTGACTAAATAGGTTAATGGTTCGATAATTAATAATAGTATATTCTAAAACAAGTTTTAGAATGGGCTCCTATTCAAACACGAATGCGAAATTCGAAAACGAGCGACGAAGGAGCGAGTTCTGCAACGAGTATTACACGATATTTTCTCTATTTCAGTCAAGTTTTAAAAATACTGTTGAAATTCAATGAATAATTGGGACTATACATCCTAGTGACTTTTGAATTGTATCTTGGCAGTTGGTATGACTGTTACGAAAGTTGACAGATTACGGAATTTGAATCGTACGTAGGGCGTGGAGATCAGATTTGAAACAGTTTCCTAATAACAGGAATGATTGAAAATTAGCAAGAAGGAAATATCTAGTACCTTATCTTTTAATGAAAATAAAACTTTTCCTCTCAACAATTATTTCACTACATCCAGATTATATTATATTGACAATTGACGTGTGTTGAAATTTGATAGGATGAAATGTCAGTGCTGACTTCCACAAAACGAAAAATATAACTAGAAACAATGCGGGAATGAGTTCATTCCAGCACTGTTTTTAGTGCTGGAATGGACTCATTACGATACTGAAATAGTGAAAATTAATTTTTGTACCTAAAAGAGGAACAATCGCACCCTTCTAGTTTTTAGTGGTATGCTAAAGTTTTGTTGAAAACTTGAGAACAGTAGATATTCGCAGAAAAAAGTCGAGAAAAGCCTTGACGTTAAGTCAGGCGCTTTTGCGTACGTGTTCCATTGTATATTCATGCCTCGTACACCCTCACAAAATACTGCATGAACCTTCAAGCCATCTTTTGAACGTTAAAACGTGAAAAAAAATCATTGGGCATCAAGTGAATTGGTAAATTTCCGCATAAGACCTTCAGGAGTATTCTCAGGCCATAGCAATATTATTTTGTCAACTTCAGACAAATTCAACGAAGCTGAACTGGATTACATGGATCTGCTTGTAGTTTCTTCCTGATTGCATCGCGGGCATCTAGGGCTGGTAAAAATACTATATCGTTAAACGGGTCAATCATATTATTATAGTCGTTGCTTCTTTTATTCGGTCCCGCCTTTCTTTCTCATATTAACCGCCCAATCTTCAAGTATAAACGACAATTCTTCTAAGCTTCTATGTTCATTTAATTCATATTTTCGTTCGTAGCAAAATTCCATAAATATTCCCCAATATATTTGTGACCGTAGGTTGTATTTCTGGGATTTTTTTTTCTTTGATTAGCATGTATACTTTGAACATTCACATTGCCAAAACGTGACATTTTGAAATTTATTTGGAATGAAGTTGTCAAACTCAATCGTGTTGTCATAGTGATTGATAATTGCTCTGAATGCAATGACATGATTGGGTGAAATAGAACAAAATACTAAGCCGAAGAGCGGAAACCTGGCATTCGATTGTAAAATGGTGGTGTCTTGAAGGTTTGAGCAGAATTTCAGTTGAATATGGCTGATAGTTTCTGAAATATAAAATATTTGAAGAAAACAATTTTTAGTGATACGATCCTCACGAAATTTACCAAAAATGTTTGCGTCTACATCCTACATCCAATTACCAAGATTCAATTCGATAAAACATGCCGGCTTAAATAGAGATAGTTGTTCAATAGCGTGAGCCATCAGTTTATTATTGCAGAAAATTACAGACAATTGAAAGTTTTTGGAAGAACACCTCCCTTCCCATAACATATCAATAATATTTATAGTTTTCAAATAAAATAACAATATTTTGTTTAAAATTTACAAGATTTTTGAAGGTCTAATGTTCAATTGTCACAAATTTTGAAGTATTGAAGTACAACATCTGCAATGGTAAAGGTTGAAATGATTGCTCTTTTTAGGACATCCTATACGTATTGTACTAATTACGCATACAATGCTATAAATGCAGTAAATGATTAAATCTTCCCTTATATGGTGAGTGTAACGAATTGGTCACTCGGGTAATTATCTCAAAAAAAGTCTACTTCTGAAAACCCATTATTATTTAAATCATATTATTCATTTCGCTCTTGTGTTTTTTTAACACTTACAACAGTCATGTTCCCTTGAAATACTGCTTCTAATTTACAGAATGTCCGTTTATTCCTTCAGCAATTTTTGAACAATACTCTCGTACTTTCCCATATTTCGTTCACGTACATTAAATGCAATGAATATGTTAATACAAAGTAAGGATTATGAATAATAATCAGCTGCATTTAAACAAGCTGCATCTGTAAGTCAATTTGAGAGTGCCTGATCACGTTTATGAATGAACTAATCGGATTTATTGCTTCCGTTGGCTTGTGTTATACACACTCAATAAAGCGAAAGTAGTGTATGGGATTATTACAGATATACAGTGTGGTTAAACCAAATGGAATAAATTCATTATCTTGGTTACTGTACATATTTATGGAAAACCCCAGAACACGTCAAATTTTATATTGTAATTCTTCTTCGTAAAATTGCGAACCCTACCTGCAACCCGCTTCGAAAGACGGGTTCAACCTAAAATTTTTCAAATAGGAAGTATGGGCTTGTGATCGTTTAAAGGTCGCGTCATTCTCTATTCATAAATATTATCAATTTCATCTTTATTGCAAAACTCAAACTAATAAAAAATAAAATCATGTTATTACCGAAGTTCGTTATAATATTCCCTCGAATATTCCCAAATCTTATTACAATAATACTAAACTTATTGGCCTTCAAGATGAAAAATAAAAAAAAAAACCCTAACATTGTGTTTTCCAGATGGTACCATGAAAACTACGTAAAACACTTTCTGTGGCAATGTTATTTTCTTTAGAACGCCTTCGCAAATTGTTTGTGCTGATAAGTTGTAGTTTATTAATTGGCAAATTTGAGTTTGAATTTCCATAACTTCAATAGCAATTTTGAATAATGGTTCGAATAACGGAAATGCACAAATTAATAATTTTAGAAATGATTGGTTACGGAGATAACCCGAGGCACAATAAGTAGAATAGAGAAACAGTTTCGCGGGTTTGGGCATGTAAGGTAGATTATTTTTTAATCTGCAGCGGCTAATCGGGCTAATACACTGTTTGAGGATTTGAAATTAGATGTGATGCTTGAATAAAATTCACGTAAATCGAGTATAGATGCCTCCACAACATTCAATGTCAGCAATACGTCGATTCTAAACATAACAGGTCCGCCAAATAACTTTTTTTTTTAATGCAATAAAAAAAAGCTACTGAATATTTTCTCAAATTTCTTCTTTTATTTGAAAGTACAATCCTTCCTGTTAATTATGGAAAATAATTTCTTTCAAATGGCTGCCTCGGCTGGCCATGCAGTAGCCTACACGATCGGTCCAATTTTTTAAGCACATTATCGATTTTGTGCAGCTGTATTTCACCAATGGCTTCACGAATATTGTCCTTTAAAGCGTCAGTTGTCTCTGGCTTGTTGGCGTAATACTTATCTTTGATGGCACCCCACCAATAATTGTCCAACGGTGTCAAATCGCAGCTCCGAGGTGGCCAAACGACATCAGCTCTGCGGCTGATAATGCGATCTTTAAAAACAGGGCAACTCCTGAACCAATTGGACTTTGTATGGAGTCATACCAAGGTCTTTATGCAAAATGTGTCCGAAATGTTCAATTCTTGAGAACGACGGTGAATTGATGTTGATGGCGCTTCACGCACTCTTTCTGCCACAGCAGCAATATTCTCGGGTGTACGCACTGTTTTTGGCTTTTCACGCTTTGTTTTATCGATGAGGATGCCAGTTTCTTTCACTTTTTTCACAAGATAACGAACATACGGAACTGACGGTGCTTCCCTTCTTCCAAAATCCGTACGCAATTTTCGCACACATTCTGCAACATTACCATGATTTTCAAAGTAAAGTCGCAATATTTCCCAGCGTTGTTCAAGCATATACACAACCATATTCGTTCAGCGGAAGGATAAAACTAATTATTTGTCAAATTAGACATGAGCTAAGTGTTAACATTCACGAAATAAGCACTAGTTGAAAAAAAACAAGATCTTGTATTTCTACCTTTATTCGGCTTTCGTGTATCATCGTTGAAATTCGCAAACGTATCTAATTGTTTGAAAATTGCAATTTCTATGTTGCTTCTCCCTCCTGTAATAGCAGCTTCCAGTATTTGTTCCATTACTGAATTAATATTTTGGATGTAAACAGGAAACAAACACCTATACTTTTCGTACGAACAATCTCAAAATTCTCGTGTGAGTGTAATCACAATTATAGTAAGTACATTATAAATGACAAATTCGACTATCTAAAACTTCTAAAAGGCATCTACCCGAGCTTCAAATTATTTGTCTTTGTTCACAAAAATAGGGTTATCTAACATACAACTGTCACAGTATATTACAGCTTCTCGTTGTCCAATAACTCTATCCAGCGAACTATGTATTTAGAGAAAACTCTAAGTTGCTTATAGTACTACCAACCCTTAATGAAGGAAGTTTCCAGTATATCTCCATTAAAACAAAATAGAATGCATCCCTATATAAAATGATACCTACCCAGGATCTCTTGGAAGACGATTTTGATGGAGAACTTATTTTTGTGAACAAATGATCGACATGTTGGATAAAAATATTATCCAATTAGTAGACTTTTGTTTCCTGATGAGTGCACTTTTTCTCTCAACGGCCATGCTAATCGTCAAAATTGCCGCTACTGTTCTACCGAGAATCCTCACTGGATGAGAGAGGAACACCCAATTCCCTCACAAGGTTAATGTTTGGGCCGGAAATGTTCGAAACCATACCTTAGGCCCCTTCTTCATTGAGGGCAATTTGAATGGTGATAATTATTTAGCACTACTTCAAAATTATGTCGTTATACGATATGGTTCCAAAATATTCGTTCGTTTATATATATCCGCTCAGGTCGGCTGGGGAAGCCTAAAACGGCTCAGTTTAGCTGAATTTGTCGAGAGCTACAGAACACAGAGTAAGAAGCCTGCAAGGCGTCTGTTCTTTCTTTGCGCCAAATTAAAGAAATTCCCTGGGTGTTAGTTGGATTTTTGAACTCTATGCATAGGTATAATAAATATGCGAACCCAATTCGAGACCATATCGGCAGAACGCTCTGGGCTTGTTGCTTATTAACAACGGTATCAGCTATTTTTCAATATGATCGATGAGAACATAGAAATATATCTGAACATTTTTCCGAATGTTTAGTTGGGATGGTCGATCGTTTTTCCCGAAGAAATAATATCAGAACGTCATGATGAAATATGCAGCTCCGAACGAGTTGTTTCCATGGTTTGATCTGACCTACTTTTCACTCAAAACGGAAAATGTTTAAGTTTGGAATAATAATTTGTTTCGTGAAAGGCATACTCCAAGTTATTCCATAAATACAAGAAACTATTGAGTATTTTTCATAATGACCGGTGGAGTTATGCTGTTTGTGCAATTATATCTGCAATTTTCACATCACGGTTTATTTTTATACGATCGATAATGTCCAACTCTCAACTTGAAATGCTATAAATTTAATATACTAACTTTTTCCTGTCACATACAACAGAAAGTAGAATATTAATGGAACGATATTAATCGAGATTAGACATTTTCCTTCGGGAATTAAACGGAGTTCAAATAGAAGTGGTGAAGTTGAAAACTTAATCATAAAAGCAACGACGAGGCACCACGAGCTTCGACGATCTAGTTCATTAAAATTCTTAAAATGCCCTGACATGTACTCAGGCGCTTTTGCGTGCATGTTCTCACAAAATACTGCATGAACCTTTTTTCAACCGAGTACTTGATTTTAATTCTATCGAATCTGTATTTTTGAAAACATTAGGAGAATATTATTCGTTTTTTTTTTAAATATTTTTTTTTCTACTTTCGGACAGAATGAATTTCCACCACGGATTCTGGATCAGTGAGTCGAACCAAATCGTTTAAGACCATTTTCATCGAAAAATTCGAAAATTACAGACATTTGGGCAAATTGATAAGCACTCAGTTCCGAGGGACTAGAGCGCCAATAAAGGTACACTACACTTGGGTAAATTTATATTTGAGTTGAAATTTGCAGGGTACGTTTTGGGCATAAAAATCCCGGTTAAATTTTGTCTTCGCAACAACTAGAAAAATAACGGTCTGATTGAATTGAAGGTCGGTAGTTAGTTGAATATTACCCAGATGAAGATTTATGCGAAATTTCTTGAGTATGGTAGGAGTAGGAAATTCTCTATGCGTATAATAAATAATATAATAATCATATCATGCATCAGATATCGCCTAAATTGTGCGGGATCTCAGAACCTTTATTTACAGCCAAGTTCTTAATTTGAACTCGATCAGATCTATAGGATATTAGGTATTTTGGCGCTCTAGTTCCTCGGAACTGAGTGCTTATCAATTTGCCCAAATGTCTGTAATTTTCGAATTTTTCGATCAAAATGGTCTTAAACGATTTGGTTCGACTCACTGATCAATAATCCGTGGTCGAAATTCATTCTGTCCGGCCGTCCGGCCGGGCGGCCGCAGGCACGATAACTATCGAACGGAATGAGCTAGACAGTTGAAATTTTCAGAGTAGGTTTGGGAGATAAATATTTCGGCTGAGTTCGTTATTGGGCAAAATCGGACAGATGGTTTCGGAGTAACAAAAAAAACATTTTTTTTTAAAGAACAAATTCCAAATTAAATTTTTTTCAATAAGCAGTTTTACCATAAGAATCCAATGATATCATATTTAAGTCTAACAAGCTAATACTTTCGGAGATATGATTTTTCAAAATTTCAATAATAAATCGTATTTCACAGAATGATATAATTATTCTATGTATGAATTGTCATAATGTCAACTTATTTTCCTGAGATATGACATTATCTAATCAATCGAAGAATTATGAGAATAAAGTGTATTCTGAAATGTGGGCGAAGTGAGAAAAATCTCAGTTGTTTGCTCCGAAATTAGTTTTTCTCAGAAAAGTCTTACATTTCCGAACGGAACATGAAGTAAGAGATCTGAGAGTAGTGAGACTGCTTTTCATCCATAGACATAGAATGCTCAGTTCTCTCAATTTATGACGGGACTGACGGAAGGGAATATTATTACTTCAAAAATATTGGGGTTGAAATACTCGTATTTTAGCGATGCAACGGGGACCTCACCCAAAAATGTTTGAAAATATTACGTAAATATTGAAAGCATAATTCTGTAGTTCGAGAGAGGAGAAAATTTGGTGAACGTAGATCAGGAAATTTTTGATCGATTACAAGGTAATTTTTCATTATTACTTCTCTTCTTTCATACATGTTTTATGGAATATCTACTATTTGTAGGTACTTTAAACCTGTTTTGGGCAATTGTCGTACGAAACTTGTTTTTTTGGCGCTCTAGTTCCTCGGAACAGAGTGCTTATCGATTTGCCCAAATGTCTGTAATTTTGGAATTTTTGGCTGAAAATGGTCTCAAACCATTTGGTTCGACTCACTGATCAAGAATCCAAGGTCGAAATCGATTCTGTCCGGCCGGCTGGCCGGCCGGCCGTAGGCACGATAACTCTCGAACGAAAGGAGTTAGCCGATTGAAATTTGCAAGGTGGGTTTGGAGCGTAAATATCTCGGACGAGTTCGTTTATGGGCGAAATCCATCAAGCGGTTTCGGAGTTATGGCCGATTTTAGTAAAAATATTTTTTATGAATATTTCCGAAACCGATCACTCGATCTATCTGAAATTTAGCATCAAATTGTAGAATCCTGACCTTTATACACATGTGCAGTTCTGTATTGACCAGATTACCGCAAAGTGTAAAAAAAAATTTTTGAAAATTTAAAAAAAGTTATTCTACAATAACTCTCGAACGGAATGAGCTAGGTAGTTGAAATTTTCAGAGTAGGTTAGGTAGATGAATATATCGCTTAAGTTCGTTATTGGGCAAAATTGGCCAGATTTAATTCGATTCTTTCATAAGAATACATTGATATCATTCTCAACTCTGAGAAACCAATACTTTCGGAGATATAATTCGTCTGTTTGAACTAGAGCGCTAGAAAGCGCCTGTCCACAGGGCTTGAACCCATTTTTTTAAATCCAAGCAGCCTTTGGCGATTTCACTCCAGTAAAAGGTCTTCAAGGTCCTTAAGCGAAGATTGCTACCCACGTCCTACGTTCCCATTCAGTCGTAGCATTATCTGTAACACTGCCAGTTGCTTCGAATTTTTTATGAACTTTGAGATAACAAATAAAAAAAAAGCACAAAATGAAGAACTTATCGCGGATACATCACTCCACATATTCCCCATCGCCAAGCCATCCGTGAAGCGATACCGAAAACCTAAAATGCATAACTTCCCAAAGCAGCCAGAAGAGCGCTATAAAAAAACGGCACGGGGTTGACGCAGAGCGCAGAAAGGGGTTGAATAACTGGTCCCTTATGTCCTTTCAGATTACGCTGGAAAACTCGGCAGAACAAGGACGTGAGATCCTGGAAATGAAGAGACATCCAAAGGCGGCGTGTCGAAATTCGGAGGACAAGGAAGAGAGAGGGAATCCGAGAGGAGAAGGGTAGTTTCTGAGCTATCTATGTTAGATATGGTGGTCAGGGGAAAGAAGACAGGTCCGGATTCGAGGTGAATAATTTTTTTAGAAAATCGAATAATCGGATATTTGGCTAATAAATTATAAGTAATCAATTATTGGAATATTCAACTATTCAAATAAAATACCACTATTCTTTCCTATAAATAGCTCAAAGTAAATGAGTCATGACAAAGTGCACATACTGAAAACCTATTTGAACTATTTTTCAAAAGAGAAATTTTTTTCTTGAAAATTTCTACACGCCTGCAAAGAAGATACAAAGTCCTTGCCAAAAAAGTACCACATGACCCACTTTCCCAATTCAAAATATTTAGAGGGTTGATGGGGATGGCACAGGGTGCAACAAAAATCCTTCAAAAATGCATAAAAATTTGGTGAAAGTGAAACAAAAATTGACCTGTTTTAGAATTTTGTTGCCAAATATTTTTCTTCTGAGAAAATGAATTTGTTCGATAATTTTGACGCGCACTGTATAATCCTCTTCTATTAACTAAATAACCTGATGACAACTTACTTTTGTTGTTCCATATTTCTGGGTTTGATTATTTTCCTGGAATTTAACTCTTCTCATCCCGCGATAGGCATCAAATATTGATCTCAATCATTTTTTAAACAGAATGACATTGGATCTTCCATGCTTAAAATATCAGATCGTCACATGTCATACACATGTCAAATGTGTAGGTAAAGACATAGAGGAACATGAAACTCATTAAAGACATATATGTGAATGACATTACCAATACGATCTATGGAAAGCACAAAATACAATTCATGAAATAATATACAGCCACATTTAAAATCAAAACTGTTGAAAACTTCTTTTGTCGAGTGTAATACAGTTGACCAGTACATCTCGATCGTTGGAAATTTTGATATTTCGGAAAAGGTCGCCAATAAAGATCCGATCGAGTTCAAATCTAGAACTCTACAGTAAAATAAGGTTCTGAAGGCTCTCGCAGAATTTCAACAATATCTGTCGGATAGTTTATGCCTAATTCATTGTATTCGGGCGAAATCGTGCTGACGGCCGGCCTGATGAAGTTTGACCTTGAGTAGAAGCCAATCGAAAATCACAGACATTTGGACGAATTGATAGGCACTCTGAACACCAGAGCAGCGCGCCAAAAATTGATGAACCTGTTGTGAAATGACTGATGGGGTGTCATGTACACGAGATAAAATCGGATCAAATTCATGAAACTTTCGTCCCTCAGCAAACAGGATTCTTTCCCGACCTTCGCATATCAAGCTGAACACCTCCCTCTACATGCACCTTCCCTTTCAACCGCCATAATCTCATCCCTCTCGCGATCCCAGTAGCCTCGCGAGGGTGGCACAAATCGGAGTGCCCCCTGGCCCAGAACATCACAACGTTTGGTCCTGCTGGCCGGATCGGCTGCAAAAGAGTAAGAATGCGCAAGGTTACCGAGTGCGCGGGAAAACAGGGCGTGATTCGATCGATCGAGCATCAGGAGAGCTTCGAAACCAAGCAGGCTGTTCCCCTCGCCAGGCAACGTAGCAACCATCATGTCACCGCTGATATCACAGCCGCCTCTGCGAGAGTCGACATCGTTTCTGTCAACAAGATGCGCAGCGCGACGGCAGTGCTGAAAAGTGCGAAAGAATCCAAGAAGACGGAACGGCTGCCATCAGGTTGCCTTCGGCGAGTCCAGGTATGATTGCTCTTTGGCAAATAAGGTTTTAATTGGATCTGAATAATATCGGGCGTAAATCCTGTTCTGATTAGCCGGGATTAGGGGAATGACGCGATTATGTCGGGGAGGCTTGTCGTTTACGGGTCGCTTTCATCGATTTTTCACGACGCTATTTAATGGCGTAGTATTTGAGTTTTATTTTTGGATTATGAAGGTCGTCTTGATGCAATCTGTATCGTCGAGTGTCAGATCATTTGTCTCTTGTTCTTCGTGACACTTTGGGCCCTGTCTTCATTTACCAATGTCTTCTGACGTTGAAGTTTATGGTGTGTTGGATTGCTATTTGCATGAACATTATGTTTCTGCTTCATTTTATTTTCATTTGTTTTGAATGTTATCCATGTCTCGTTTTTTGTTGTCGCTTAATTTCTATTTTCATTTCCCTCCAGCTTTAAAAAGTACTTCTTCTTGTGAACCAATAGGTGTATTTTCTTTGACCTTGGGCTTTTTATGGTTGTTCTTGGATGTTTTAAGTAAACACTTTGCTTCCTATTCTGGAATTACTTCAATTTTCTGTTTGTTTCTTTGTTTTCAAGATCTTCATAATCTTGTTTGTTTCCTGAAAGTTTTTCCATAAGTTGTATTCCTCTATTTGGTACTCAGTCTCGTTTCGTTATATTTTGATTGTTTTCTCTCTAATTTTATTCTGTTCTGTTTCATTTTTGTTCTATTTGAATCATTGTTTTATTCTCATACTCTATATCCATCAAAGCATCGTTGATTTTTGTGTATCATGTATTTCATTCCTTTAATATTTTGCAGTTATCCTATTTTGGTTTGCTGCTATAAAATATGAAATTATTTATCTTGGGATTTTCGCGAGTTGCCTTAGCACGCATTTAGTCGCATTTGTTCTATGTATATCTCTGATTATTCTTCTAATATTTTACTTTCGTTATCTTTTGATTCTTTTCTATCCCAGTACCTTTATATTCGTACGCGGTACTTAGATTTAGTTGATCGATTTATTTGAATATGTGAAGGGCAGAAGGGCAATTGAAGAAACCAACTTCTAAACCTTCAGCTAGATCGATTGACCTTAAGGGTTGAAAATTAGGGGTTAAAAAATAATATGTTTAGAAAATTTCCGGGAAATTCTTGAACACGGAATATATACAGAACTTATGCAAATGTTTCAATCCACAATATAAATATATAAGGTGATATTTCTGAGTATTTCGTGATTTCGTTGAAAATATTTTTCTAATAACTAACACAAGGTGAAAATGTAACAAACGCATCGATAAATCCGACGAAACAAAATTTTGGTAACAGTATTATTGCACGACGTCCACACAGCATTCAAATCAACTTCCGGTGAATACACTTTCGCAATTGAAAATTTATGAAAGCTGTAGCTTGGTCGTTTATTGAATTTCAAATAATTTTTACTGATATGTGATAGGTGCCTAATGTTAGTTGAATTTAAATCAGTCAAGAATTCAAGGTGAATGTTGAGAAAATTGTTAACTTGGATGAATACTCATAACCATTTAATTATTATTATTAAAGCCGTTATGTCTGTTTGGGTTGTAAAACAATTTTGTGACTTCAGCAGGTTAGTTTTATTTATTTATATTTGTCAGAGTTTGAGATGCGTTTAATTTACTTACACAGAATGAACAAGCATTATTTGCTGCTTTATATTACTAATAAATAGAATTGATAGTTTTTTACTTGAATGAGAAAACAAAATCATCAAGTGGGGTAGTTTCCGGACCGACCTTATTTTCTCTTCCGGTTAAATAGTTCCATAATGCGAATTCTTCAATATTAGGTGTTCTATGCTTTTAGTGATATGTCGAAATTATTTAAATTGGGTGAATCCACCAATTTTTTATTCATTTGAGCTTAGAACCAGTTATTACGACTTTATGTTTGCAGGCTGTTGATCTGTTGATGAGAAAGATATTAAAGGGTGGTTCTTTACCTAAAATTGATGGGAGTCTTGTGCATAAATTTGCGTCTTAGCCACTTTTCCAACAAATTACTGTCTTTGAAGTGAAATATCTCCCCTATGGAACAATCTATAGAAGAATTAAATTTTTCTAATCGGTAAAGCTAATTTAAACGGTTTTAGTAATTCCGAAATGTTATCATCGAGTGGTGAGAAAATCAACCCCTTTAATAATTTGCATCAGTACCTTAAGATGTTCCAAAATTTCGAAAATTAAAAAATCGATTTATAAAGAAAGTTAAATAGGCAACTTTTTATAATTAGACTTTTTCTCCTAAAATGGTTAGTTTAATTACAAATAATAAAATATTACCCTGCCTCTTCTCATGTAGATTATAATTTGTTGAAGAAATTAAGTAGGCAGAATAGGCTTTCTGTTCAAATTAATATTAGCTAATATAGTGGTGGTTGGTGTTAAAGAAAGTCTTAATTTCTATAATGCCGAAGAGCAGTTGCTATATATATATATTTAATTAATCATTGAAGGATACTTTAGGAGGTATATTCATCATTCAACTTTGATGTTTTTTAAAGAACCTCCTCTTAAAATTTTTCCATTCAGAAATATCATGTATACAGTGCCAGTTATTGAATTGTACATTAATTTTAAGCAAAGATTCCTCTCATAAAATGAAATATTTTTTCATTTACCATTCTTCCAAATTCGGCTCAGTTAAATAGATACAGGCTGTTAAATTTTAACAAAATTGGTGTTTCTTTTGTAGCTTTGACATTGTTAATCAGAATGAAATAAATTTTGGTGTGAAGATGTCTATAACTATGATACATATACTCCAATTAACATTTTTCCTATACTTCCACTGGTTTTCGGATTCATAAAACTAAATCAAATGATCATAAAGAAAGCAGATGACATTTTAGGATTTGCCTTATTCTAGTTGATGCGCTCCTGACCTGGGATAGGCCTTGAATCGATGCACATTCACGTTGCCGCACTTGATTCTCTATCACAAGATATAGATAATTAATTCTCCTCTGTTGGCATCCTATACCAAAGCTTGGTACACAGTTTGACAATGCCGCATGTAACCGGAGAACTGGGGCATATATATAAAGTCGATGATCCCCTAGAATTTGATTCATATACCGCAGTATTCACAAAGTGTTTCAATCTCAGTTAAGTCCTAACTGAGGTCCTCAGTTAAGGATAAATAAGAATCGCAACCTCAGTTAACGCATGTAACGGTGCTGTAACAGGCCTGTTCCACCTTAATTTTCACTTAAACTGAGGTTGCGATTCTTATTTATCCTTAACTGAGGACCTCAGTTAGGACTTAACGGAGATTGAATGCTTTGTGAATACGGCGGATAGAGTTTCTATTAATGTTACTTACTAATTATTAAGATTATTCTATAAGTTGGAATAACATCTCAAGTATTCGATTTGTTATTTTCTTTGAAGTATAGATATTTATGGAATTTTCAATATTATGGGAATTGGCGATGATCAAAACTATGTATAATCCAGTCACGGGCAATGGCAAATACTGGTTGGGTCAATATCAGCAATTTGATGAAACCTCTCAAATTCGTGTTAGAAAACTACAGTTAGTAAAAAAATTATTCAGTTATTCACCAAGTTTTAGTTGGATCAGATCTGTATTGTTTGAGAAAAATTAGTTCAAGCCCTGCGGACAGGAGATTTTTGGCGCTCTTGTTCAAACAGACAGAATATATCACCGAAAGTATAGGTTTCTCAGAGTTGGGAATTATATCAATGGATTCCTATGATAGAAATGCATCATGAAAGAAATTAAATTTAAAAAAAGTGTCGTTTAAAAAAAATTCCTCTTCAAAAATTATCTTATAAAAAAAGAGCAATCTACAATGCTTCAATGCCTTAGTGCTTCAAAAATTGTCATTAA
Source organism: Halyzia sedecimguttata (assembly GCA_937662695.2). Classification (NCBI taxonomy): domain Eukaryota; kingdom Metazoa; phylum Arthropoda; class Insecta; order Coleoptera; family Coccinellidae; genus Halyzia; species Halyzia sedecimguttata. The sequence continues at coordinate 59,436,329 of OW569418.2, forward strand.
ATTTATTTATCAAGATTTAATGAGCAATCTGCAATGATTCAACCTCGTGGAATGGTTTGTTGCAAATTACACTCGGTGCATAGCTTTCACAACTCGAAATACCATCGATACCAAGTATCATCGAAATGTCTAGAGCAAGGCTGGAGACAATCATAGCGGATTGTCCATTTATAACTTGATATTTGAGTAGGTAGTGAATGCCGAACAAATTATTTTAATATTTCAAAATATATTAATAAAATACTTTTCTCTTTTCATAATTTAAAATGTATTAGTTCATACCACTAACACATTTTTTCTGTATTATGAACCTTAACTCAAAAAAAATGATTGATACACAAATATAGATCCATACTTCAGTATTTTGTTGCTAGCAACATTATGAAAATACTGTATATAGGAACATGTCTCACTACTTAAGGAAGTAAAAGGTAATATTATCCTCAGTGGTCAACGAACAGTAATTTCTTTCGATGATTCCATTATGTTCTTCTTTCCTATTGCCTACATAAACTGCATCAAAACAGTCTTGTATATATTCACAAATTCAAGAATCGAATACTTGCTTTCCAAGAGAAAATAACGATTATGAATTGGCAATCTCTAATAGCTAGAAAAGATGACATTTATGAATAGTGATCACAGACAGATTCTGTGTTCACATTCTGTGAATACATAGAATTTGTATCATTGAAATTTTGAAACATCATATCTCCGAAAGTATCAGCTTGTTAGAGTTGAAAATGATAACAATGGATTCTTATGATGAAACTGCATCTTAAAAAAAAATGAATTCAAAAGATGTAATGTAAAAAAAAATATTTTTTTTCTTTACTCGGAAACTATTAGACCGATTTCGCCCAATAACGAACTTAGCCGAGATATTTATCCCTCAAACCTACTCTGAAAATGTCAACTGTCTAGCTCAGTCCGTTCGAGAGTTATCGTGTTAACGGCCGGCCGGACAGAATCGATTTCGACCATGGATTCTTGATCAGTGAGTCAAACCAAATCGTTCAAGACCATTTTCAGCAAAAAAATCGAAAATTACAGACATTAGGGCAAATATACAGGGTGAGTCTTTGACCACTGCATTAATTTTAACCAAAGATTCCTCTCATCAAATGAAACACTTTTTTCATTTACCATTTTTCCAGATTCGGCTCAGGTAAAAAGTTACAAGCTTTTATAGATTTCACAATGTGCTAATACACTCCCGCATATAGATTATCTATGACATTGGCATGGTAACGTGGTTTACAGCTTGATTCGGGATTCCAACGCTCAGGAACGGATCCATAAAAGTAGTGACATTTCTGGAGTTTTCCATTTTAAAACATTCAATGAAGAATATCTCGAAAACGGTGCGTTTAAGGAGAAATGATGAAGAATAATATAATGTTCTAAAACGATGGAATAATATTCTTTAAATGACTCAAGAAAAACTTTATATGCTTTCTTTATGCTAATTTCGTTTAGTTTTATTAATCCACGAGTCCATAACTAGAAAACCAGTAGAAGTAGAAAATAACTAATATTTGGAAAATATGTATCATAGTTATAGGAAATTTTACGCCAACATTCATTTTATTCGAAAAAAGGATGTCAAAGCTACAAAATAAAAATTGATTTTTTTTCAAAATTTCAACAGCCTGTATCTTTTTACCTGAGCTGAATTCGGAAAAATGTTAAATGAAAAAAGTGTTTCATTTGATGAGAGGAATCTTTGGTTAAAATTAATGCAGTGGTCAAAGACTCACCCTGTATAAGCACCCTGTTCCGAGGAACATGCCTTCAATTATAGCGCCATCGTACGAGCTGACAACAACAAAAAATCACCGAAAAGGGCTGATATTATAAGAACCCTTCTCTATACACAAAATTTCATGACATTCACTCAAGAAAAGTTGGTGAGATTTCGGTAAGAGACACCCCCGTAAACCCAAAACAAAAGCTTCGAAACGGCCCTTTCAGAACTTGGCACTATCCCCCAAAATTAAGCCCAGTCACCGTCCTTTCATCCGGCAAATCCTGCTTTATACGCGGCAGGAATGGGCGGAAACAGACCATAATCAAAAGCTCCGCAAGGATTAATTGCGCAGCTTTCTGGAGCCCTAAATCAATTCCGGTCTCCACCGAACTACAATTCAATTATTGCATTGTTTTTCGTACTCCAGAAATGCCGACATCATATTGAACATAAGACGATTCGGGAAAGTTTGTCGTAGATCAACAGGCTAGTCACGAATCTGTTCTTTATCTTTGTGTTGTCCGACGGATGGCATGTGGCATGTTTGTTCGGTTTTATCGCGTGACCAACTCTAGTTTTTACTTTACTAATATCCATGATTATTTTTTTTCGTTGAAAACCTGAGTATTTAATACCGCAATTTCTGCATTTTTGCGACAATGGACAATGGATTTCAGTTCTGTATAGCACTTCCTGATACTTTGTCTCTGCTTCTTCAGAACTGCTATCGGCATATTCAATTTCAAAGCGAAGAGTTCTTTATTATTCGAAGATAATGATCTGTGATAATATCTTGTCTAAGATGGAAAATTATGTTGATTGTTGACAGTAGAAATTGGCAACGTCTCAGAGAATGGTTTTGACATAGACGATATTTCAGGAGTGCCTACCTGCCTTAGTTTTAGTTACAAAAACTTGATACACCTAAATCGTGGCCAACCGGGAGACTTTATAAATGTGAATGGTATACATTCCATTCACATTTATAAAGTCTTTTATTCATATACCACAAATCAAATCATACTGATTCTTCTTCAACATATTATACAACATAGTTTTGCTTTTTTCATACATAAAATATAGGTATTTTTCTAATAAAAATAACTCAAAATTACAATAAAAAAATTCACGATAAAGAACTGATGTAAATTAGCAAAAAGTCATACTAACACCTCCTCCAAGGTACACGTCTATTTTTGAAACACCCTGTATAGTTAGAAAATTTGAAAAAGCACTGTGATGTCAGGTATCTAGTGAGTAAGCCGGTACTGAACTCCCAAGGTTGTTTGGCATCCAGGATTAAAATAATATTTTAAAAAATATATGCGATCGAGTTTAAAGGTATAACTAAGGTCTTGTATAATTGCAGATATCTATATATGAGGGATAGTTTCCGAGATACCTACATTATTTTTTTTAATAATTTCCTACTTTTTTCAAATTATTTTAAATTTGATCAGATAAGTATTTTTCCAGTTATTAAAAAAATAAGAACAAAAAATTGAAAAACCACTCATCGGATTAACGAATATAACCGATGCATTTTGACTCCAAACCTGCACTGCAGATTCTCTAATTTATTTCAGTCGAGAGTTATCGTGCCTAAGGATGCCTACCGTTTTCGGTCAAAAATTCGAAGGTTACATAAACCTTTTTAAGTGGTTTCTTTTGTGAATTAATTCTGCGTAAGAAACACAAGATATTTATCACAAGCAATAAATCGAACAATGTTGCCTAACAAACAATAACGAAACAACATTAACAATTAAATAACTATTTCGTAACGTTTCGGAGTCTATATCGGACTCGGAATTATTTTTTGCTGATATAGCTATTCTGAAATTCGAGAATTGTCACTTTGACAATATTTGAAAATCATAACATAGTTTTACTTAGCATAGAAATTTCCAAGTTCCAACTGCCAAGTTCAGACAAATATAATCGATTATAATTGAACAGCTTGCAAAATTGCATCCTCTGTTCAACAAAATACGAGTTGACTCGTTAAGTTTCTTTTTGACGTAATCATATTCTGTCATTAGAATCTTTGTATTACTCCAATCCATCATGTGGTCTCCATGGATTCTACATACATCTTCTGCTATTTTTTATTTTTGTATGTCTCTATTTCTCAAGTTGTTCTTATGTTCTGACTCTCTTACTTCTAGTGGTCTCGATATTTCTCCTGTATACGATTGACCACAAATACAAGCAATATTATATACACAGTTTTTTATTTTTGTTTTTCATTAATGGGTTTTACTTTGTTAATAAAGATCTTAGATCATTTTCTTCTTCTGTCTTGTAAACGGTTCTTATATTGAACTCAGAACCGATTCTCCTGATTTTTTCAGAAAGACTACGATCATAAGGAATCACATTCAACATTGTGTTGTTCTTCTTGTTGATTATTCTGTTGCACTTGATCGATTATTATTTTATTAGAATCTCTTCTATCTATTCAACGGTTTTTTTCTGGGTTTTCTCTCCCAAACTCTGAAAAATATCTATAAAATAAAAATTAATTATTTTGTGATCTGCTTCTGCGTAAGAAACACAGAATATTTGTCAGAAGCAATCAATTGAACAATGTTGCCTAAGAAACAACAACGAAACAACATCAACGAAGAAACAACTATATCGTAACGTTTCGGAGTCTATATCAGACTCCTTCTTCAGACGCTCAATGAAAATCGAGAGAATTATTTTGTTGATAGTTATTTGGTGAAATTCAAGAATTGTCACATTGACAGTATTTAAAAATCATAGCTAACATAGTTTTATTTCGCATAGAAATTTCCAAGTTCCAACTCCTTTTTCAATAAATTTAGCCAAATATGGTCAATACCAATTGAGCAATTTGCAAAATTGCATTCTCTGTTCAATAAAATACAAGTTGACTCCTTAAGTTTCCTTTTCATAAAATCAGGTTCTGTCATTAGAATCTTTGTATTACTCCAATCCATCATGTGATCTCCTTGGATTCTACATACATGTTCTGCTATTTTTGATTTCTGTATGTCTCTATTTCTCAAGTTATTCTTATGCTCTGACTTTCTTACTTCTAGTGGTCTTGATGTTTCTCCTGTGTATGATTTACCACAAATACAAGGAATATTATATACACAGTTTTTTTATTTTTGTTTTTCATTTATGGGTTTTGTTCTCGTTAATAAAGACCTAAGATCATTCTGTGTTTTGAAGACGGTTCTTATATTGTTCAATTGATTGCTTCTGACAAATTTCCTGTGTTTCTTACGCAGAAGCAAATCACAAAATAATTAATTTTTATTTTATAGAAATTTTTCAGAGTTTGGGAGAGAAAACCCAGAAAAAAACCGTTGAATAATGAGTATACCTCCCACAGTATCCTTTACTGATTTCTCTTCTATCTAGCTCTATGATTAATGTATCAATGAATTGACACGGATATCCATTATCTTCAAGAAATTTTTTGATGAAACCAATTCCATTATTTCCAATTTCAGGAGTAGAACAAATCAGATGAGCTCTATCGTAAAGTGTTTCAATAACACTTTTTTACACTAAGTTGATGGTTGGAATAGAAATGCAAATATCTATTTGTATGTGTCTGCTTCCTTAAGACATTTCTTTCGAAATGGTTCGGATACTTAATTATCGAAACATCTAGAAAAGAGAGCAGATTATTTTTGTCTATTTCCAAAGTGAATTTTATTGTTGGTTAATTTGATTTTATGAAATCCAAAAAAAATTTAACTCTTCTCTACCATGTTGCCAAAGTTGGTGATGGAAATTTGGGGTTCTTTTAATGAAGTATAAAGGGATTCGAATCCTTTGATCCGGGCATAATACAACTTCGTGTAAAAGCCTTTCTCATTCCGTATACCCCAGAATTCAAGCTGAAATCGATTATCCATAGCACAATAAACAGTTTCTCAGGAGCACAATTCATATCGACAGGCCATCATAAGATAAGAATTCGCTCCGAAAACTTGAAAAAAAAAATCAATACCAATATTCCAATTCACCCCTCTGCTCCGGCCTTCTACTCCACCAGATTTATTCGTTCAAACCCAGGCACGAAATGACTGACAAAATATGCGGGACATCAATGAACGTGATGAGATGGAGTATGCCCCGAACAGGATGTCACCGATTTCCCCCCATCTCGAAACGATCGCAATAACAGGGAACCGAGTCCCGATTTCCCCCTCCGTCCATCGTTGACGAGATACGTCGATAGGAAGAGTCGTCGAGGGGACCATCGGCAGTGTTGCCACGACTGGATTACGTTTGTGGGCTTGTTTGCGGGTTGGGATTTTCTTCGGTGAAAATGTCGATGTTGAATTCTATGATTGTTCATGTAGCTTTTCCCGCGGCCAGCCTCATCAGAAAAAATAGATACTTATGTGCCTTCGCGCATATTGGCTGCCAACGCTTTCCAAAATGACCAAAAATATAATTATATGTTGTTTTACTAATTTATTGAGGCATTGGGACTTCATCAGATATCATGTTTAATATTGGATATATGACCCTGAGATTATATTGAAAAACTGTTGATTCAATAAGGCACTAAGTCACTAAGTTAAAAATAATAAAATGACAAAAGAAGACAGAAAATCAATAGCTTGCTGCAAAGCAAACATTCTAATATCGCGTTGTGTACAATTAGACCAGTGCCTTTAAAAATTGTTAAAAGTGAAAAAAAATTATAGTGGGATGAAGCCCTTTGGAAAAGGAAGACAATTAACAAAAATTAAAGGAAAAATAATTTATGAGCGATCTGAGGTCGGGAATTGTGAGTATTTATGGGTAAAAAACGGTTTATCTCGATTTCTTGTAAAACTGCAAGGCCTATGGAAAAGAAAATGGCGAAGTTGTAGGTAATAAAAGTGGGAAACCCCTGGAGCTTTGGCACTCTAGCTCATTCCGTTCGGAAGTTACCTTGTTCACAGCCGGCCGGACGGACGGCCGGACAGAATCGATTTTGACCACGGACTCTTGATCAATGGGTCAAACTAAAACGTTTAAGATCATTTTCAGCCAAAACTTCGAAAATTACAGACATTTGGGCAAATTGATAAGCACTCTGTTCCGAGGAACAAGGATATATGACCCTGAGATTATATTGAAAAACTGTTGATTCAATAAGGCACTAAGTCACTAAGTTAAAAATAATAAAATGACAAAAGAAGACAGAAAATCAATAGCTTGCTGCAAAGCAAACATTCTAATATCGCGTTGTGTACAATTAGACCAGTGCCTTTAAAAATTGTTAAAAGTGAAAAAAAATTATAGTGGGATGAAGCCCTTTGGAAAAGGAAGACAATTAACAAAAATTAAAGGAAAAATAATTTATGAGCGATCTGAGGTCGGGAATTGTGAGTATTTATGGGTAAAAAACGGTTTATCTCGATTTCTTGTAAAACTGCAAGGCCTATGGAAAAGAAAATGGCGAAGTTGTAGGTAATAAAAGTGGGAAACCCCTGGAGCTTTGGCACTCTAGCTCATTCCGTTCGGAAGTTACCTTGTTCACAGCCGGCCGGACGGACGGCCGGACAGAATCGATTTTGACCACGGACTCTTGATCAATGGGTCAAACTAAAACGTTTAAGATCATTTTCAGCCAAAACTTCGAAAATTACAGACATTTGGGCAAATTGATAAGCACTCTGTTCCGAGGAACAAGAGCGCCAAAAAGATCTACAACTTTTATGTTTACACTTTTTTCACATAACCGCAAAATTTATGTGAAAAATTCAAATAACCAAGTTTTTGTTTTTTATTTTAGTAGATGTCTATTTTTTGCTATTTTAAGATAACATATATACCTGAGTGACCTACGGAAAATTTTAGCCCGTCGAAAGGTATATCATAGAGAAGTAGGGAAGGGGCTAGGAGGATCTGGACCTTAATACCTGTTATTTCGTAGCATTTTTTGGGAAAATTTACCATAGTTATGTATATTTTTTCAAACCATCAGAAAGTAGAGATTTCAACGAACAAATAGCCCACCCACTTCAAAAAAGCAGATATTTTGACGGGAGATTTTTCGATCGAAAATTAGGTTGCTTTTTCGATATTAAGTCAAAATGAGGTGAAAAATTAAATATTTTGAATGAAATAAATAGCAGTATATTTGGGACTTAAAAAGGTAAGCTTTCGCCAAATTTTGTAAAAAACAAAACCTTGGTTATTTGAATTTTTCACATTCATTTTGGGGTTATGTGAAAAAAGTGCAAATAAAAAAGTTGTAGATCTTTTTATTATCTGAAACTTTGACATTTAACTTTTTCCCATAGGAGTTCTAGTGTTGCCGAAATTGAGATGAACCGCTTTTTCCCTTAAAAATTCACTCTCTTCCACTTCCCGACCTCAGATCGCCCGTAAATTATTCTTCCTTTCATTTTTGTTATATTCTCTTCCTAATCCAACGGTGAAAAAAAATAATAGTAGAATGAAAACTACTATTATTTTTTTTTCACTTTTTACTATTTTCAAAGAGTTCAGCCCTCGTCTAAATGAATTATTCCATAATTCCATCATTCCATAAGTCTTCATAGAATTATGAGACAGGACACAAAAATTATGATTAAAAATATTTTTTGCTGAATCCAACATAAATTCTACCTATTTTTTCGAACTGCCTCCATTTTCGTTCTTCCTAAATTGCATGGCCAATCCTCTCGCCCTCTCGCTATTTCTCAAGTACCGACCCTTTTAATCCCTGTGGCCATTAAATTACTAGGTAGATCCAGTAGAGATCACTTCCATGCACAACCCTTTGGTGATTAACTCTTGAACTCGAAGTGGAGCTTAATGGAGTGGCTTTGTAAGCTCAAACATGCTCAAGCGGAAGTATCGATTACTTGTTTCAGCGAGAAATGAGGAAAACTTCTGGCATCTGTGTTTGTGCGCCCGAAAGAGAATGACCTCATTTATTACGGGGGTAGTCCCAGAAGTACCGACCAACGAAGAATTCGAAATATGATAGAATAGAATAAACTTCATTTGGCTAAATCAGCTATCACAGTTAATTATATTACTTTTTCTTATTAGTCTGAATTAATTACACCAAATATCTGAAACATGTTAAAAATTATTTTTTCTACAAACGTCAAAAAATGACAAGGTTCGCGCATTGAAAACAATATGCGAAGTGACCCTTTTTTTCATTTTCCTTCGTTACCATGACACCGTGCGCGAAGTAGTGTGCGAAGTACTTACTTCGCACACTGCATGTAAACTATATGGAGTTTTTATATTTTAACCTTTATGTTCCTCAATCAAACAAACAAATGCCATTTTATTTTCATAGTTACAGTATTTACTTGATTTGGAAAAACATTTTAAGCCAGTTCAATACTATTTTTCATATTAAGCTATGCATGTTACTTATTTTAGAACAATATTTTTGGCGTTTGTAGAAAAAATTTTGTTTGCATCTCATGCGCGAAATACTTTGGTGATCTCGACTATTTTTTTAACTCGGCTGCGCCTCGTTAAAAAAATCAGTTCTCGATCACCAAAGTAGCATTTCGCGCACTAGATACAAAAATAACTATTATTATTATCATACGATTCATTATTATTTCAAATCGTTAATTTAAACAATTTAAAATTCATATCAATCAGTACAATTATATTTATAACTAGAAATCAATATATGAACCTGTAATAGTAATTTTTTGTATAAAAATATCAAAATACATTATTTACCATTTTGATTTGTTTACTTTTTGATTTCTGCATAATTACATGATTTTCTAGTAACAGAATCCGTATTTCTATGAAAATTCGGAAAACGCTCGATAGAAACATAAAAAAAAATTCATGGTATTGTATTTTTTGTTTTTTGAAGGAACTGAGATTATATCTGACTTTTAGCGATTTTTTTTTAAGTAATTCTCTATTACCTATACCAAAAAAATTTTTTAATTTATTATATTTTTAATATTATTAATTGATATGTAACATATATGTATTCTCATTCGAAACTGCCGAACGATTGATTCCAATTTATTCTGAAATAATTGTAATCTGAAATGTTCTATTAAATTAAATACTCAACAATCCTTATATTTTCGACATCCTTATTCTGGTTTATAATTATTTTTTTTGGGAAATACAGACCGCCGTATTCACAAAGCATTCAATCTCCATTAAGTCCTAACTGAGGTCCTCAGTTAAGGATAAATAAGAATCGCAACCTCAGTTAACGTATGTAACGGTGCTGAAACAGGTCTGTTTCACGTTAATTTTCACTTAATCTGAGGTTGCGATTCTTATTTATCCTTAACTGAGAACCTCAGATAGGACTTAACGGAGATTGAATCCTTTGTGAATACGGCGGAGAGTATAGTATGAATGTAAATTGTCGGTAAAAATATTAAGACAGAAAATTATAAAAAAATTATTTTTAAACAAAAATATAATGAAATGTAAGGAAAACTTCACCCAAGGCCCTTGTCCTCCGGGAAATCCAGTAAAGTTTAGTAGACTATTGTAATGCTTTACTATTACCTGAATTTATATTATTTACTTATACCCATGAATTAAAAATTATATTCTTTGACTTTTTCAGATCACTATGGATTGAAAGTGGAAAATGGAAGAAAATGGATAAGAGGGTTGTAGTCTAATTTCAATAATACATATTTGGATAATGAGTGGAAATTGATTCCTGGATTGAAAATCATTCGTGGAACCAATTTTGATCAATTAAGGATAGTGGACCTTCGACTCGTGTGAGTATCATATATAGGAATTAAGAAACAAATGTGTCTTTACTTGATGGAAATAAAATCCAAATATGTGATTATGATACATTTCACACTTTATTTTTATACATGATTTGTTATTCAAAATGTAAGTTATATGACAGTGTTTGTGAAATAATAATTGTTACATGTGATATATTTATTTGGAGATATGAATTATTTATTAAAATTCATCAAATCGATCAAGAACTTCATCGTACTTATTTCTTATGGCATGACAGTATTCAGCCTTTAGGCAGTGAAGTAAATGGAAGCGTTTTTACTTGATCAAATTCAGTTTTCAATCTTTCCTAATATAATTATGGATTTGTAGAGACCATTGTCGGAACTTCTTGAACCCACAGCCAATGTGAAGTGACGACTTTAATGTAACTTTGAAAAATGACAAAGTTGATAAATATCAAAATTAGAGAAAAGAGATTTTGACAGGCGCTAACAGTTGTTTTGATGGAATCTGGTTTTGTACACTGTGGAAAAGCCTAATGGAATAAATTCATTATCTTGGTTACTGTACAAATTCATGGAAAATCCCGAAACACGTCAAATTAAAATTTTCAATTGTCTTTCTTCCTTGAATGTGAACCGTACTTCCAACCCCCTTCGAAAGACAGGTACAACCCCCAATTTTTCAAATATGAATTATGAGCTTGTGATAAATCGTTTGAAAGGTCTCGTCATTCGCTATTTCATTTTTTTTGCAAAAATAAATTAGAAAAAATTAAAATCATGTGATTATCGAAATTCATTATAATATTCCCTTCAATATTCCCAAATCTCATTACAATTATACTAAACTTATTTGCCTTCAAGATGTGATAGCAAGAAAATGATAACTCCTTAGATGTTGAATAATGTTGGAAGAAATTTTTATTTGACGTTACTAATTAAATTTGTTAGCTAATATTTGTCAAACGGTTAGAGATATTTTAATGAAATTTTCTAGGCCTCAATATCCAGAGTTATAGCAAGTGTTGTGATGAAAACTATTTTTTTTGTCCTACCAGTGGTGTCCGTACTAGCACGTGACTGGACATTCTTGAGGAAAAAATTGTTAAATTATTGACTTCACGTCAGTGCTTCTCTCGATTTTTTTCATTTCTTTTACTAGAGCAGAGACTTCCAGTTTACCTCATCCTGTACATTTAAAACAAAATATCCACTACACCTCGTGGCGATAATTACTCATTATTCTAAAGCTTGACTTTTCGTTAAAAATAAACCAAAATTTACGCCGATACCTGGCGTGACGTGGACTGCCAGCTATTCAAGGTAATCAGATATCATACCACCCCTTTCGGTCAATTCTGTCCATATCATGCTCAGTCTTGGTTTATGACGTAGCATACTGTTTTAGCGGCCAATTTACGGTACGAAATTTAACGACTTTCCACGCCTGGCCGCCCTAGCGTGACGATCGGGGTATAGGCGAGATACTATCTCTTAATTAAGTCAAATTGGGGTTTGAGTGTAAACACTGCCTGCTAATATAGTTAATTAAGGCGCAGAAGGCGTTGTACTTTCGCGGATTTCTCCTGAGAAGGTTCATTTTCAACCTGGAATCGCCGAGATGTAGATGGTTCGGAAGCAACATATTCCCACACTGATTAACTTAATAGCTGCGGAAATATAAATCTCGCGTATGCTCAACGCTTTTCCTACAGTACTAATTAAGCCAACAAACAATATCTTCAATCATGCTGGCCGTGACTTGTGAACAATTCATGACGATGAACGTTTATAGATATTTTTAACCAGAAGAGACACGGCCAAATCGATTAAACATCAACAAATATTCCCTCGTGATCCGAAATAGCCACTTCATCGCTCAACGTCTCGCCAGAGGAAACTGACATATTTTCAACCCTTTCCATCTCATCCAAGGTTACGTAATGTCCTGGGGATGCCGGAATACCATCAAGCAACTGGCTAGAGACAATAAGGTGACTCTTCTATAGGTGCCAGGACGATGTGGTATTCAAGGAAATAAGAAGGCCCATTAACTTACGAAAAGGGCCTCCAGGCTAACACCTACTGGACCATAACTCTTCAGTGGGCTTGGAAAGACCACTACAGGGCACCAGTTCAACAATGAGAGCTAACAGAATTCTCCAAGATTTCGTGGATTCGTGGATTTATCACCATCCTGTACCAGGAAGTTCCTACAGCTGCCACCAGCTGAGCTTCGGGCGATAGTGGGACTGCTGACAGGTCACTTGTGGTACAAATACCAACTGTACCATATGGGCAAGTCAGCAGATGAAACATGCAGGCTCAGTGGATCAAAAAATGAAACTGGCGAATACATAGTTTGCAATTGCCCATAGCTTGCCAGCCTAGGAAATTTACATATGGGTGAGCCAGTTATAAAACCTCATGACTTGATAGCCAAGGCTTCTAAGGACGTCATCACTTTTGAAGTACGTTCCTTTCTAAAATGGCATGAAGAAATTGGAAAAACTCTGACTTGAGATCAGAGTGCTTTGTATGTACATTGTATATTGTTGTAGGGGGTAATGTTGCACTGCGACGTTAAGGTCTATTGTGCCCCCCATCAGAGCTGGCAATGTCATCACCATCTACAGCTTGCCTTCCAGTTCCGGAGTTCTAATGAACTCCAGTATCTGGGATGGCTTGAAGGCGGCTACGTCTTCGCTACTGCAGACTTCTTTCCCAAAGCATTCCTTGCGTTGGTTTGGGATGGCGAGGCATTCCGTAATCAGGTGATCAGGAGTTGTATCCTCCTCCCAACAGAATCTGCACTCGTGAGGAGGTGTGGATCGCTTACGTGCGCTTGTTGAAAGTGAACTCGCCCAAGGCTGCTTGGCTTACAGGAAAACAAATAATATTTTTTCAATATCTTCAAGAACATAAATCTCGTGGAGTTTAAATATAAATCTTAACTGTAAATCAAGGTTTGAAGGCTCTCTTAAAATTTCAGGGATATTTAAATCTGATAGAAAGTTTTTTTTTATTCATTCATCAACCAAATATATTACATGAAGTTTCGAGGTCAACTGGTCACCCGTACAACATTAGATGTAATAATCCTACAGAAGTAAACTTGGTTAATTGTACATAGGCTGGCCAATCTTAAACTAACTTGATTCTAATAAAATTAAAATTACACACTACGAGTGTATAACAACCAATAAGCTCATAAACAATACATTTGGTACATTATACCAACTAATATTTTTCTATTATGAAACTTTTCAATTTCTTCTTTATTTTTACTTTATCTGCCCTCAACAGTTTTAGACTATCTATTAACGTGTTGAACTGTTTTATAGCAACATAATAACTATTTTTCGTACCTATTCGTTTGTTTATTCTTGGTAATTGTACGCTCTTATTCCTAGTATTACTTTAGAATTTTTGTATTTATCTTTTAACCCAAGATAGTGTAATGATACTGCTTCTAAATGGAAAAGTTTGAGTGGAGTTAGGGTACTGTAATGGGTCTGAGTATTATTCTTATTTATTATTTTTAGTTATTTATTTTAGTTCTCTGAATAAAGTTTAAGTTATTGTCATTACCAATTGTCAATTACCATCAAAGCATCAGTTCCCATAAAATTTTTAATTTTTTCTGAGATGAATAACAGGTTTCTAGTTTAACAATATAATCAATATGTTTATCCCATGTTAAAATCGAAGTATAAACCCAAGTATTTGTGATAATCTACCTTTTTACGTATATGATGATCTATGTTAACATTTAAATTTTTGCCACACTATCACATTAATTACATATATATATACAGTATTTTCAAGATTTAACGATAGTTTATTCTGTTTAAGCCAATTTGCCACAGTTTGTAGATCTCTGGTCAATATCCCCCGCGCCTCCTCCCACTTGTCATCGCGAGATGATGACGGTGTCATCTGCGTAGGATAGTATTGAATCTTTTGTCATATCTTTCACTAGATACTTCACGTAGAGAACGAAAAGTATTGGACCTAAAATTGTTCCTTGTGGGATACCGATATTCTCTATAATTACTTGTAGCATAATTTATCTTTTCTCTCTGTTTTCTATCAGAAATGAAGCTTCTGAACAATTTTAAGGCATTACCTCTTATACCATATCTTTTTAATTTGTTTAGTTAGATTTCGTGATTTACTGTGTCGAAAGCTGTAATTATTGGTTTGCTCCTATCTAATTTCTTATAAATTACACCGGTTATATGATTTAAGGCTTCTGTGGTTCCCCTTTCTCTTACAAAACCAAATTGTGTATTAGAGATTATATTACATTTATCTAATAATATAAAAAGTCTATTAAGTATTATTTTTCCAAAATGTTGGCGAAATTGTTCTGTAGTTTCTTATGCAAGTACCTACTGTCTCCAGACTTGTACACGGGTGTTTTTGAGATACTTTTTTTTTTTAATTTTCTAGTAATACGATCCTCATGCAATCTGCCGAGAACCAATTCGATCAGATCAATATTTTTCCAGTTATTGGAAAGTTCACATTTGAGGAATACATTTTACACTAGTATTAACATACTATTCCATTAATTAAAGATGAAATTACCAATCCAATTTTATAACTTCGGCAGTATTTTCATCTGTGGTTGTCTAAGATGAAAATACACATAATGCAGGAAAGTAGAATACACATAATATTCTCTGCGTGACCCAAAACCCTTCTGAGAAATCCTTTTCATAATAAAGTTTTTCGAGTTTTCTACTCTAAATAGAGCATATTTCTTCAATATTTATTTCCTATCTCATCATGCTTATACCTTGCATTTATGCACAAATTACAAGTTAGTGAATGGTGCACGAAATATCGAACAATTTGTTAAAATTCGGTTTTCTATGGTTCTAGTAACACAACGTAAACATTCATAGATTTTGTGCACGCTCGTACCAAGGCCCTATCATTTCATCCAAATGTTATTTTTTTTTAATAGGTATCCACAAAGGATTACATTAGATTTACTGATCGCTAATTCTTACTCAAATATATTACCGATAAAATGTTGTTTGCTCCTCAGTTTGAGAGGTAGATATACCAACTTATCTGATGTGGTGACTCTTCTTGCTGATTTTAGTATATTAATTATGTAATTCTCCTCCGTATTTTATCGAATACAACAATTTAACTAGCTTTTTTTTCAGGTCATCAGAACTATGCTCGAGTACCGTTGGACTATTGCAAGCAGGAGCAAATGTACCATAGCTTCGCTTCACGTTAATGCTCTACATCTACCCTGTAGATCCGAATTTGTTTGAAATTATGCGACAAATTCGGTTCTAGAGAGGTTTGTGTGGTGCATACAAAGCAACGTGAATAATAATATCGCTGATTGCTTCCATGCTATAAGAAGAAGATGGTAGAACTAACGAATTTTTTCAGTTTGATTGTAGACTTATAATATAGAAATATCAGAATTATCCCTCACCATATTTCTTAAATGAGTTATATAACCCTAAAAATTGTAGAAATCGTAAAAGATACGAAGAAAATAAAATAATTTTGTAAATCATTGCGGTGCGCCTCACTACACGAAAGACTCATTGCACAGAAGCTCTACTGCATCGAACTTTACTGCATCGAAGAGTCACCACATCGAAAAACCCCCCACTTTAGAAAGTGGGCGGCACTCGTTTATCGATCGTCTTCGACGATAGTTTCGCTCGATGAGAAGCAGCGATGCCAGATGTACCATAATTATGGAATTGTACCATAATTTATACCTCAAATTTAGAGCATTCCATAATTGTACCATAATAAATAATTGTACCATAATTTCCATCGATTCTTCCATTCAATATTATTCGCAAAACTATTCAGCGAATATGTCAAGTCCTCTCATTAAATGGCTTTTTTCTGGGTTTTTTCTCTCAAATTCCGAAAAATATCACAGTACTTCTTATTTAAGAAAGATCCTATTATTATTGTTTTCTTCACATATATGTAACTCTAATCATAAATATATATTGTGAGCAGTATAAAATAGTTATTTATTATACAAGTATATAATGTGTATAATACACTATTTTTTTCTGTGACAGGAAAAACGACGATTTAATAGTGAAAGAACATATTATTACAATATATTAAAGTCAGAATGTTATCGATATGAAATTTGAATTTTTAAACTAGTAAGCTATCAGACCTGCGTTGCTAAGGAAATCTTCAGTGTAATCAAATATCTGTCAATTTAATTTTGTGATTTGATTCAAAAATTGCGAACTCAGTAATTGTTTAGTAGTTATTTTGAATACCATAAAGTTAAAAATGCTTGATTCTGAGTTTTCTCTGACTCCACCGGAGTTGATAGAAGCAGCGCAAGTAGCAAATATCTTCCATTATCTATATGTATATATATCCGGGAAAAAAGTATTCACTTTTTTCCCGGGGAAAAAAGTAATTTCGTGAAAAGTTATATTTTGTTACCTGTCAACAGAGATGAAATGTCAAATTTTTTTCCCGTCACAGAAAAAAACTATTAAATTACATCACAAAACATTCATAAAACAGTTAGACAATGATACTAGATTTTCCTTCCCATGAGTTATGTCAATTTTGACAGGAGTAAAATGAACTCCGAGTCGAATACTCGACTTTTCGGACGACAGTCACAGAGTAAAATTTACTCAACCTTTCAGTTTTCGAACGCAATGGAGTAAATATTACTCTACGGAGTTAATTTTCTACTGCCACAGAAGTGGTCGTATAGTGCCAGTACTGCCAGTATTCCTTCCCCAAATTCAAATAGTTTAGGTTATGAGTCTCTTTTAGTACTAATCAACATCAAAACTGTAAAATCGCTATCCCTGAGTATTGAATTCAATAAGACTTGGTTAATTTCAGCCATCGTTTCACCCACCGATTACAGACCTAACATTTAAAAGGACTTCAAATATGAAAATTATAGGTTATGTTGTTCCTTCGTTCAAAGCTTCGTTTGTTACTGCTCGAACGTTCCGAAAATTAACAACAGTTTGAGATTACTGTCACTGAAAAGCGTTCCGATATTGCTTACTGTGGCCAGTAATGCCAGCAATTTCGGAACGCAAGGTCTGAGCAGCTGTGCCAGGGTTGTGTTCGAAAATTAACTCCACGGAGTAGAGTAGAGTTTTTGAAGGTTTGACAGATTTACTCTGTAGTTAACTCTGACACTGACACTGGCACAGTTCTGTTCCAATATCGGAAAATAGGTTATGTTGGTTTAAGAAAGAACCTATTATTATTGTTTTCTTCACATATATGTAACTCTAATTATAAATATATATTGTGAGCAGTATTAAAACTATTAAATAACCTCACAGAACATTCATAAACAGTGAGACAAAGATACTAGATTTGCCGTCCCATGAGTTATGTCAATTTTGACAGGAGTAAAATGAACTCGGAGTCGAATACTCCGACATTTCGGACGACAGTCACAGAGTAAAATTTACTCAACTTTTCAGTTTTCGAACGCAATAGACCACATTAGTTAGGTTAGAATCAGTCGCTTGGCGGGAGATCCATATTCAAATCTTTTAACAAGGAATTTCAACTTTGAGATGAAACCACCCTATTTAAAAGAGAATGTTAGTACAGAGACAACAAGTATTGGGTACCTTTATCATTAGTGCATGTTTTCATGTTATTTCCACATTAAAATCTACTTCTATTTATTCTTAAATCAAAATTGAAACCATTCTAGTTCGAAAGATATCCGTATGTCGTAGATGACTTCTGTTGTGCGTCATCACAAGGCCGATTTAGGGTTATGTTATTATTTTTAACTGATTTCGAGTGAGCTAAGACATACGTCAATCGAATTTGGTGAACACTTTTATATTTATTAATTATTTTGGAAATATACAATTTTGTTTTGAAAACTTGATTCTAGATGGTTGAGAAAGGTTCACAGAATCTATTTTAACCAAAATAAACCTTCAGAAATTAGCCAAAGTATCTAAAACCAGGCGAGAAATTCGCGTAAATTTTAGGTCCATAAGAAATGCATGAGGAATTTAGTGCTCGGATCCACGGATGGATCGTAATTCTAATTTCTCGCCTAACCTAACTAATGTGGTCTATAGAGTAAATATTACTCTACTCAGTTAATATTGTATGGAAGAATCGATGGAAATTATGGTACAATTATTTATTATGGTACAATTATGGAATGCTCTAAATTTGAGGTATAAATTATGGTACAATTCCATAATTATGGTACATCTGGCATCGCTGCTTCTCATCGAGCGAAACTATCGTCGAAGACGATCGATAAACGAGTGCCGCCCACTTTCTAAAGTGGGGGTTTTTCGATGTGGTGACTCTTCGATGCAGTAAAGTTCGATGCAGTAGAGCTTCTGTGCAATGAGTCTTTCGTGTCGTGCACCCTACTCAATCATTGTAGTACTTGAATTGTTAGAATCTGTACAAATTTAGAGAAGCATTGAATGGTTTAATTATAAAACAAATCAGAATATCTTGTGGGTAATATTTTGGGAATGCGGGTAAGCTTTGAAGAACTTTTTTAATTTATTTAATACTTTCAATTTTCAATGATTGCCTATTTGAGGTTATTGCAGAAAACGAAGAATTACAAAATTATCGACAAGAGCTTGTGCAGTAAATTTAACATTAATTGCTTGAGAAGTGACTCTATAGATGTTCTATCTTCTTTTGTCAGCTTACTGCAGTTACCGTGGTTATTATTCATACGTCCAAGATAATATTAAAAGTAAATCAAATGACAAATGGTAGAAAACAAAATTTCAAATGTACGTAGGTATATATTTCTGGGCCCAATAAGCGTATAATGTCTTCACAAACTTGTCCTTACCATTCGACCCGAAAGCCTACCCTACAATTATTATTATTGTTCGTTTGATTCAGTCTTTACTTTCTTAATTTACGATAAATAGTAACTCAAAAATTAAATTTCCACAAACTGTGCTCTTCATATGAAATGATGATCGAATCATCAATTTCCATCAAAGTCAACCATGTGTATGGAAGATAAAAATATCTTGAAATATCAAAAACATAATTTCTTAGCTCGATACTCAACTACAACTAGTTCTTAAACGATCTAGCCCGTTCTTTACTGAACATTTAGGTACATATGTGATAGTTCAATTATGAACAGTTAATCAAACATTTACGTATAGAGTAAACCATAATTTTTTATGTATATCCTGGTAACATCTTAGAAATTTGTTTTATTTGACAGTTTGATGCGGTACTTCAATTATCAACTGATGAATTGATCGTCAATTATTGTTGTGAAGGGCTCAAGACTCTAACTGTGTTGAAAAAGACCGTATCATCCATTGTAGGTCGCATATTGTTTTACTTAGCCACATTTCAATACTCAGATTCGGAAAACTGAATTTAAGAAGTGAACATGAAAGTTAGATGGCGGTGCTATCTAGTCAGACACTGAGGTCTCCTCCATTTTCAAATGAGTTAAAAATTGTCCCATTGAGAGGACCGCCTTACAGTTCTCAATTCCTACATATAAATAGCTTCATTGCTAACATATAGGTATCTGGTTTACCTGCTTATGAGACTTGGAAAGTTATGCAAT
The DNA here is from genome assembly GCA_937662695.2 of Halyzia sedecimguttata. Taxonomy (NCBI): domain Eukaryota; kingdom Metazoa; phylum Arthropoda; class Insecta; order Coleoptera; family Coccinellidae; genus Halyzia; species Halyzia sedecimguttata. The sequence goes on from OW569418.2 coordinate 59,456,391, forward strand.
TGCGAACTGTAAAGCGGCCACAAGTTTAACCAGTTTTACTCACCATACATGATTGTTATCCACAAATGGACATTGAGAATTTGCACAGAATATCTTCTTGGTCGCATTGCATGAATAAGACACTTCGCTGCCACTAATAATTTCTATTTAGTTTCATTAGGTAGAAATGGTGCATGATGTAAAGAATCTCGTACGAAAAAAGATGGTATAAAAGGCTCTCCGTCGAATTAGCTGTCATTATAATGTTGTGGTGGGACGGCTAGTTTGAAAACTGTATGGTTTCAAATGGTTTTGAGTGCTAAGTTTCTGAGATATCAGAGGCCAGAGATCAGAAAAACGTTATATTGGGGTAGGATTTACAAAGAAAAAAGCTATTTTGTGAGTCGAAATAAGAGAAACTAATCAGAAATATGTATTCATGAGAACTCCTAACCATTGTCCAATAATAACATTATTAATGATAATGAATTAGGGTGTATATAAGCACAGGGCTAGTCAAAGAAACGTTTTTCTGAATGTTTTCGACCACCATTCCAAAAACAAGTTATATTTTGGTAAGACATCATAGTTTCAATCTATCGTAAGCTAGAAAAACGTATTTGTTTTCTTTTCTCTGCTTGAAATATTAATTTTTAAAATTTTGGATTATAACAATTGACAATTGTTGTCGATTACAATGTTTTTATTGAATATCTCAAAAACTGCTTCATTCATTTGGACCTCATTTTAGTCACACAATCTTGAAAATGTTGAATCTCATATACGAAAGTTTTGTCGAGTTTGTAAGCTCCGTTTTTAGGATAATCATTTTTGATGTTAACGGTATTACGATATATGGCCGGGATTGTTACTGTAGATTCAAGTTCACGGAACCTTCCGACATATTCAATCCTATTATAAAACTTTCAGAAATAATTATTTGATACTATAAACAACACGAACCACAATAATATGAAACTCAATAATACAGAGTACAGACTCAAACAAACGATTGTTTCACTATGCTCCGTATACATTATAATTTACTATCATTAATAATATTATAATTTGACATTTTCAAGAGTTCCAATCAACACATTTGCAAGCTTACTATGTCTCGACTAACAAAACAGTTCTTTATTCCTTGTCAATCCCACACCAATACGACGTTTTTATACGAACATTGGTCATTTATAATCATAAGAAACCCTTTAATGTCATGCATTTTTACAACAGCCCTTGTGTTGCCCATATGTACTTTATTATTGTAATATTTAGTTAATTTGAAAGATAATCGATAAATAAAGTAATATTGATTTGTATACTTGATTTCCATTATACATTTATGTGCAAGTGTTATAATTTAATTTCTTCATTATATTTATCGGTTATTGGTTGAAAAACTATTAATTTTATTCCATACTATCGCTCAACCCTGTAGATTAAGTACTGCAGCTATCAGAAAGTATTTCACTTTTTGACAGTGGAAGTGGCGATATCAGCTTTCCGAGGCCTCTTTTAATTTCTAATCAGCACGAAAACGAAAAAGGAAATCTTTTACTAAAACTAAACCATGAATATTCAAATTTTTATTCCTGATTAAATGTTGACATAACTTACACCTTACACAATCGAATACACATTAACAGACGAACATTCAGTTCCAATGAATTTTTTCAAGATTTTATCTTAGATCAATAGAAGAACCTGATAACGCAAATAATCTCGCTTGGCTCACCGTACTTCTCAAAAAGGTCTTAACCAATTTTAACTTTGAGAAGCTTCTCTCAGCAGACACTATATACAGATTGGAATTTTGAGTATGATTCTGATTGATATGTTTACTTCAGTTATTTTCTTAATTGTATTGTATGAGTTGTTTTAAAAGCTGGAGTTCTTTATATTCATATTGAGAATTCGGTTCTTTGGGAATTTGAGGGATTACAAGGGAGCAGACATACGCTAACACTCAATTTTATTGTTCTATGATGTATATAATGTATTTTATTTTACTGTATGATTATATTGAGATTCCCAGGTCTTTCGAGACTGGTGCGAGTTCATGAAATCAGGCTTACGCGTTCTTAGGCATAGCTCAGTTAATTTTTGACCCAATAGTGAATGGTGGCCACCACCACCCTAGCCCGGGATCGCAATTGGGACCTAACGGTTCCAAGTCTGATGCTTTACCACCAAACTAGGTAGCACAAATATAGTGTATATTTTATTGGATCACTATCTATAATACTGATAATTATAATATTATATGAAGCTAAGTTAAAGTACAATGAAATGGTTATTTTCTGGGTTTTCTTCCCAAAAGTTTTAATTCTTTTGAAAATTGCTCCTCTGTTAGAAACACTAGATATTTGTCAGGAGCAATATATAGAACAATGTTGCCTAATAAACAGTAACAAAGCAACACCAATGATAAAACAACATTTCTGTTGTGTTTCAGAGCCTAAATCAGAATCCTTAGCTAAAATAGCTAAATATCAGTTCCAATTGAGCAATTTGCGTAATTGTTCTCTATTCAACAAAATAGAAGTTGACTCCATATATTACCTTTTCATTCCGTCGACTCTGTCATCAAAATCTTTATTTTACTACAATCTATTATGTTATCTCCATCGATGGTAGATACGTCATGTTCTGCTATTTTGGATTTTTCTATCTCTCTATTACTCAAGTTGTTCTTATTTCCGTCTTTCTTACCTCTAGTGGTGATGTTTCTCCTGTATACGATTCACAACAAATACAAGAATTATTGTATACACAGTTTTTGAATTTTTCATTTCATTACTTTTATCTTAGTTAATAAAGACCTTGGATCATTTTGAGTCTAGCAAATGGTTCTTATATTGAATTTAAAACCGACAACTTTCGAACATAAAGAGACAGATCCGAATGGAACAGTTGTGTTTATTGTTGTGTATAACACAACAGAGTTTCAGAGTTATCCCACCTGGAATATTATTTTCTCGGTAACTCGAAAAATGTACATAGACCCTATTGAATTGAAACTTGGTAAGTAGTTGAAGAATACCGACGCAAAGAAGTTTGTGAATTTTTGTGAGGATCATATCTCTAGAAAATTAAAAAAAAATTATTAAAAAATATTATTTATCTCACGATTACTTGAGAACGGAAAGACATAACGACTTGCAATTTTTAAAAATTCTGTGATCATAGACGATTCCCTCATTACTAAAGTATGTCATTAAAATGTTATTAAATGTATTCATACCTTATAAAAGCTGAGAAAACGGTATATATCGATGCTAAATTCGATTAAGGGTGTTCAATACAGATGAATAGACAATAGAACATACGCCCAAAAGCTCCTGACTTCACGTTAGTGCTTGAAACAATTTTTTGACTTTGTCCTTTCATGAGCACCTAGTAGTAGTACAAGGATATACCTTTATCGTAAATTCATGTACACATTTCAGTTTATTCTAGAGAAATATTTATTCACCGCAAGTTTAACCGCTAAGGGTGCAACTATTTAAGGGTAAACTGAATCGTCTGTTGAAATTGACATTTATACACGCAAAATTCAATCAGGAATAAGAAAATTCTTGTTCCGAACGAGTACCGAACATCCTGTATATGAGGTACACTCTAATATACCTTAATACATGTATTTACACGTATTATACATGATTCAGTATACGAGTTGATATATAATTGCTGTAATTATTCAAACCAATGATTAATAATTCCATTTATCCTTGAGATAGGTTTCTTCATTGGGTTATTTATTATTGGATTGACAGGGATAAGAGATCTTGATGCACATGCAAAAAGTAACATGTTAGAATATAAATAACATATTAACGTTTGATGTTCCATTAATTCTAAAGGCTCGGTGCGGACATTCCGATTTGAATGACAGGTACCCGTATTTAATCTGTTTTATCGATTTGTTTCGGATCGAATATATTTACAAAAATATTCGCTTATGAATAATTACATAGATATAGCGTCTGAGGTAATTGGATTTACTCAACTCAGCTATGTCCTTTGTAGAGCTGTTTCAACATAATAGATATTTAGGATTTTCCTGAAACCATTACCGCATCACTTGATGGTGGTTATCTGAGTAAACGAACTACATATTCGTTTATATTACTTTGAATATGAGGTACTATTGAAACATGATAAAGGGTCTCTAAATAATGCCCTTGGATGGAGTTGCTTTGTTGAAGTTTTCTACTTTTTTGCGCTTATGTTCTGGGGAACATCACGTGATCATTTGGCGCAAATGTCTGTAATTTTCGAATTTTTTGCCGAAAATGGTCTCAAATTATTGGATTGGACCCCCTGATGAAGAATTCGATGTCAAATTTCATTCTGTCCGGCCAGCAGTCCGTTGCCACGGTATCTTGAGAACGGAAAAAGATAGCGACTTGAAATTTTCAAGTACCGCATCCCAATACGACGGAAAAGTTCGTTAATGGGCATAATCAGTCCAATGGTTTCCGAGTAATAATTTTGTTTTCAACCAATACAAGTCCAATCGAATTGAAACTTGGTGAGAAGTTGTAGAATACAAACCTAGGGACGTTTGTGAAATTTTGTGAGAATCGTATCACTAGAAAGTTTAAAAAAAATTATTAAAAAATATTATTTATGTCACGATAACCTGAGAACGGAAAAAGATAGCGACTTGAAATTTTCAGGTTAGGTTGTGCATCTGAATAGAACATTTGAGTTTGTTTATTGGTGTAATCGGCCAGACGGTTTTGGAGTTATACCCATCTGAAATGTGGTTGTTATATCCTCAATAACTCGAAAAATACAGAACCGATCCAATTCAAACATGGTTATCAGTTGTGGAATGCCAACGCAAAAGTTCTTGCGAAATTTCGTGAGGATCGCTAGAAAATTTTAAAAAAAATCATTGAAAATTATTGAAAAAAATTCTATATATCAGAAACTATTCATTCGATATCGCTGAAATTTCTCAAGAGCCTTCCAACGCGAATTCTACTGCCAAGTTCCAAGTTTAAGCACGATCGTATCTATATTGCTGGAGATCCGAGCAGCCTTGTGTGAATTCAGTAGCTGGATGGGTGACCATTGCCTCGATTACTTTCGAACGAAAGGAGATAGGGACTTGCAGTTTTCATGGTAGGTTGCACATCCCAATGGGAGAGTTATATTCGTTTTTGGGCACAATCGGTCCATCGGTTTCGGAGTTATACCCACCTGCAATATTATTTCCTTGATAACTCAAGAATTTACCATGGTAAATTCGAATTAAGAGTGTCCAATACAGGAGAATGGACAACATAATTTACCATGGTAAATTCGATTAAGGGTGTCCAATACAGGAGAATGGGCAATAGAACATACGCGCAAAAGCTCCTGACTCCACGTCAGTACTTGAACCAATTCTTCTCTGAGAACTGAGGTGATGATTAAGACAAAATACGACGAAAAAGCATTGAAAAGGAATGTATTTGAAGGTACGAAGAAGCATTCGAAAATGCCCCTTTTTATTCGGGAAAAAAATATTTCCGTACCCTATGACATTTTTTCAGAAATTTGTCGAAACGCAGATTCAGTGAAGTTCTTGTTCTGATCCCCATGAAGCCGGAATCGGTGGATATATGAGATATTGACAACTAAACATTGTGTAATAGAATTTAATTGGATATTAAAGAAAGTAAATACAAGGGCGTAGCCAGGAATTAATTTCGGGGGGTGTTTTGAAAAAGGAATTAATTTCGGGGGGGGTTTTGGGGGTGTAAGGGTCACTTTCTGTAGCAAAAAATCATTACGTCTGAATTCATGTGAAAAGCCTCCTAGTAATATTTTGATTCTGTCTAATCAAACTAACAATTTTAGGAGACAAATTTTAGATACCAAAAAAAGTATGCCTATTGAAATTGTCAATTTGAATAATTTTTTTAATTCGACTAAAATATTGAAACATTAAAAAGATCTGATGCTAAATCTAGTTGGGGATTATTTTTTTACCCCTCATGATGAAATTGCGGATTAAAAAAAACTGTCATAATGTGTCACTTAATAACCGTTATCTGACTAACAAATGTATTTCTATACTAAATTGTTCCATATAGAAGAAATTCCATAACCATATAATTTGTTTCCCAAATTCAAAGGGCAGTAAGTTGTCCTAGAACAAAAAATTAAATGTGATCACTTCCTAAAATCTTTTGCATAAATAAAACACCCTCCATATTACTTCCAACGTTCCAACTATTAACTATAATAAATATGGTTTCGTGCGAATGTTACAGTTTTCTTTTTAAATTTTTTTATCCCTCGACAAGAGGGGTGGCAACTTATTGACCCTTGCCATTTACAAACGTCAGAACGTTTAATTATGAGTATGTCGATATTAATTTTTTTTTCATAATAAATCGATGAATGTAGAAAAAATCTCACCCAAACCTTCAATTCCATCATTCCAGCTACATTATTTAGAAATATTTTGTTGTACAGGTAACTTACTACCAACGAATCCCACCGCATATAGTGCCAGTGTCATAACTAGATGGCGCTGTTTCCTGTATACCAATGATGTTCTGGGTTCTGGGTGATATGATCGATTGCTGATTTAATCGGTGGTAAATTAAAATGTTTGAATATCCGAAAGGAGGACGCTATTAATATAAATCGCCAAAATTAGGTTTTATGAGTCCATGTACCATTATCTTATTGCTCTTCAAATTTTTTATTAGTAGGTATTCGAACGCATTCGGAAGAACAACATCCATAAATCTGCTGTTGCAAATCACGTCTTAACATCCATCAACTTAATTTGATAAATTGCGGGCATATTATCGAAAAATTCCAATCAACTGTACCTATGAACACTTGAAGGTATCGAAATGTATAAGAGAAAAGATATTTTACTCAATAATGATCTAACCCCAATTAACAACTAATAGGTTTATGACTAAGGGTATAATACTTGAGTGTAGAAATTGATAAAAGGCTTTAGTAACGCGTCATCTCAGAAGATGGAAACATGATTTCCGAAAAATATGTCAGACGAAATTTGTAGTAAACATAAGTGTAGTTACTAGTGTAGTGGACTTCTCTATTAGTAAGTAAACGTTATTATTTGAGACCATTTTGGTTTGACAATTCGAAAGTAGGGACATTCAAGCGGAATAATAGGGTCCTCTTAGCGATATGTTTAAGTCCATAACCATAATGAAAAAAATAATTTATTGTACCTATTCTGTTCCAAATTCTTTTCGATTAATTTTGAAAAGTTTCACCTGCACCTTCCTTTACATCTCATACTCATTTTCGAAACATGAGGTTTATATCTATGGTAATGATAAAACATGTGTAACTTGAAGTGTAATATGAGGAATCATTAATCATGGATCTCTCTGGTGTTAATTTGTGTCTACCTTAATTACTCCGCTTCTATGACTCCGACACGCGATAAAAAAGGACGGTAAAAAATAATTAGGAATTTTATTCCCTATAGGTTTCGACAGTTTTCTCTCAATTGACGTTATATAAACGAAAATCGATATTCGAAGGTGGAAAATAATATTTTCGAGATCTGATTTTTATTCTTTTCTAGCGCTTAAATCCAGGTATTCTTATTTTTGCTTTATCTTCTCAATTTTGATGATGTTTTTCAGAAGCCCCCCTTGAACGTGTAGTTGTGATATTTTTTCTATTTTTGAGTATTAATTACATCACCAAATCTAAGTGTTATCCTCCAATGAACATAGCGAATCCACCAAAAATATGTAAAAATTACTGATGATCATCCAATAATACTGTATTTCAGTAGCAGATTCAGAAAATATAATCTCTGTTTGTTTCGTTGATATCACGATTTTTACTTCAATATAATGTATTCTATGTAATTGATGAATTTTTGATGTGTTAGGTATTGAAATAAACATTATTATTATTATTATATCTTGGTTATACTGAATATTTATCCATTTAAGATGCTTTTTATGATCTGAAATAAAAAAAAAGTGGGAAAGCCCTGTGGACAGGAGCTTTGGCGCTCTTGTTCAAACTTTAACAAATCATATCTCCGAAAGTATTGGTTTCTCAGAGTTGGGAATGATATCAATGGATTCTTATGACAGAACTGCATGATAAAAGAAATTAAATTCAAATAATAGTTCATTTATCAAGAATAAATGAGCAATCTGCAATGATTTAACCTCGTGGAATGGGTTGTTGAAACTTACACTCGTTGCATAGTTTTCACAACTCGAAATACCTAAGGAAAGTATCATCCGAATATCTAGAGCAAGGCTGGAGACAATCACAGCAGATTGCACATTATCGACATTTGAATAGGTATAGGCTGCTGAACAAATTATTCTAATAGTTCATTTAATTTTTTTGAAAGATTAAATAAGTATTTTATATTCTTGTTTTTCTTTATTTGAAAACTTATCTCATTATACGACAAAATATATTAATAAAATACAATCCACTCACTAACACATTTATCCTGTATTATGAACCTCAACTCAAGAAAAAACATTTGATACACGAATGTAGATCCATATTTCAGCATTTTTTTGCTAGCAACATTATGAAAATACTGTATATAGGACCATGTCTCACTACTTAAGAAAGTAAAAGGTACTACACTGCTCAACAATTGATAGGGATCACTTACTTTTTCTAAATTTATTTCTGAATTATTCGCTCCAAGATTATAAATTTAGTCAGATATCAGAGTATTTTCAGTTGATAATATGGTTCACTTGAGAAAAAAATGGAAAGTTGGAGAGAAAAATAGACTTTATTAGGAACACTCAAAATTCTGTGTTTGAATAACATAAAAATTTTATGATGACACCACAAGAAGGCTGAAGTTTCGGTTAAGCTAGTACCTAGTTGGCCCCCCACGAGCTCGTCTCAAGCATTCTACCCTACGAGGCATACTTTCAATCAAACGATTTATAAAATTTTGGGGCAAATTCGTCCAAATATCCCGTAAAGCGTTAGAAAGGTCCTCCAGGTTATTGATCGGTTGTTCTAAGGTTGACAATTGTCTAGACATCTCAGACCAGACATGTTCGATGCAATTCATGTCTGGAGAGCGAGCTGGCCAGTCCATCCTATCAATAGCATGAGTTTCTAGCGCTTCATTAACCAGACGACTACGGTGTGGACGGGCATTATCGTCAATTAAAATGAAATTCTCGCCCAAGGCAGCCGCAAACGGAACAATTATGGGTTCAATAATCATATCGCGATATCTCTGGCTGGTCATTGTGGTGTTCTGCAGAACAACCAACTCTGTGCGTTGGTTCAAACAAATGCCTCCCCATACACATATAGAACCTCCGCCAAAAGCTGTTGTGGGTACCATAAACTGTTCTGCCTACCTTCGACCTCTTTCCCTCCAAGCAAGAATACGTCCATCGGAGTTGACCAAACGAAATCTAGACTCATCCGTAAATAAACATCGGCTCCAATCTTCAACTGTCCAATTGCGGTGCTCCTCAGCCCATTGCCGTCGATGAACCCGGTGTTCCCTATTCAAACGGGGATGTTGTACCCTCCTACGTGCTCTCAAACCACGAACATGTAGTCGTCGTCTTACAGTCTGGTTCGAAATTAGAACTCCTGTTGCAACTCTCAGTGATCTATTGAGCCGCGACGCCGGGTAAGTGGGATTTTTCCTAGCATTGAGGACCAAAAGACGATCTTGGGCAGCTGTTGTACTGCGCTGCCGACCTCCCCCATGAACATAAGCTACTGAGTCGTTTTGGATGAACCTATTCCAAGCCCGACTCACGACACATTCAACCGCCGGGACACTTCCCGCTGGGACAAACCTTCCTGTATCCACCGTATGATTTGGTCCAGTTGCACAGGAGCCAAACGTCTTCTCGGCATGACTGATAAGCTAATATTGTTCTCATTTCTTCAATTATTGTCACCTTATGTGTTTGAACGAGAGAAAAAAACAGATTTAATAACAAATACCACATTGCTTTTCACTCCACATGTAACAGCCTACAGATAATAATCGATTTTGTGAACAAGAGCCGATGAAGTGAGGAAAAATTTGATATAATCAACTCAAAACATCTTAATTTTTCCTTAGAGAACATATAATGTACAGATATTCACGAGATAACTTGAAAAAAATACAAATGAAGAGAAGTTCATAAGTGATCCCTAGCAATTGTTGATCAGTGTATTATCCTCAGTGTTCAACGAACAGTAATTTCTATTGATGATTCCATTATGTTGTTCTTACCAATTGCCTTCATAAACTACATCGTTAAAATGATCCAATTCTAAATCTTCTGCAACATAAATTATCCAATATGCAACAAGTCTATATTAAGATGACATTTATGAACAGTGAACACAGATAGAATTTGCATTCTGTTAAAACATAGAAGTACGATGTATTATTGAAATTTTGAAAAAACATATCTTCGGAATTATTAGCTTGTTAGAGTTGAAAATGATATCAATGGAATCTTATGGTGAAACTGCTTCCTAAAAAAATTGAATTTGGATTGTGTAATGTAAACATTTTTCTTAAATCACTCAGAAACCATCAGGATGATTTTGCCAAGATTATCTGTCCCAAACCTACTCTGAAAATTTCAAGTCGCTATCACTTTCCGTTCTCAGGTTATCGTGACATAATAATATTTTTAAATAATTTTTTTTTTATTTTCTAGCGATACGATTCTCGCAAAATTTCACTAACGTACTTAGGATTGTATTCTATAACTACTCACCAAGTTTCAATTTGATCAGGTTAGAAATGGTTGAAAACAAAATTATTACTCGGAAACCGTTGGGCCGATTATGCCCATTAACGAACTTGTCCGTCTTATTGGGATGCGCCATCTACCCTGAAAATTTCAAATTGCTATTTCTTTTCGTTCTCAAGTTATCGTGGCAACGGCCGGCCGGACAGAATCAAATTTGACCTCGAATTCTTCATCAATGAGTTGAACCTAGTCGTTCGAGACCATTCTCGGAAAAAAATTTCGAAAATTACTGACAGTTTGGCAAAATGATAACGGGATGTTCCCCAGAACATACGCGCAAAAAAATAATCACCCGTTCATTCATGAAAATTTCCCCCCAACAACAATTTTGATCAGTTTTACATTTCCGTGCCGCAAAATATTTTTTCCGCACGATGCGGTAAAGTGTTTCTTTGGCAACCCAAATGCGTGCGGAAAAGTACTATTTTTCGTACGCTCGTGGAAAAAATTGCTCTACGACCCCCACAAAATTTCGCCAAAAAGAGCTCGTCGGCATTCTACAACCACATACAAAGTTTCAATTCGATCGGATCAGCATTTTTAGAGTTATTGATCAATGAGACCCTTTTGTGAATTTGGAAGTCAAGAGTTACTTCCTTCCTCATCATTCATTCGCAATTATATCAACCTGCGCCGCACTAACTCACATCTGAATCTCAAAAAGTCATTACTCAGTCATCCCCTTGTGTTGTCCAAGTTCATTTCAACGCCCAAGTCATTTTCTGACTCGAATATTATGTCATTTCTCTCTCTTCCGTCCCGGTGGGCCATGCAAAGTCCATTAAGATCCGTGCCAATTTATTGTAGAACTAATATTTCATGCAAAACGATTAGATTGTCATTCCTGAGAGTACGACAGCATCCGGCGTATCATCTGCTTGCTGTTAGGTACGTGCCGTCGCCATTGTAGCCATTTTGGTAATACGATATTTTTCTTCGATGTAGGTCAGTTTCCGTTTGACACAAACGTTTGATGGATGCCATTACGATGCAGTGACGAACTAGAATTGAGATAGCTAATTGACGTCAAATTATTGCAGGAGGGTTCGAGAGAGAAAACTTTAATGGTTTGTTTGAATTGACTGTGGAAATGAAGTACCTACTAACAATGAAACGAATCCATAATTGTATTTAAAACGCGAAATACTGCATAGATTTTAAAGTCGTATTTTTCCAACGACTAAATTTCAATCTGTATTTTTGAAAATATTGTAAACTAATATTCGACTGAAGGTGTGTGCGGAGTATGAGGGATAGTTTCTAAAATATAAAATTTTTGGAGACTAATTTAAATTTCTGAGATATACTCGTCTGAAGTTTTGTTGTTATTTCCTCAATAACTCAAAAAATTGTAGAAAATTGGACCAAAATTATACTATAGGCTGTTCCTTAGAGCATGCGCGCAAAAAGAAAAGTCCAAAATATGTCTGTGCATACAATATGCATTGTATTTGAGGTAAATCTAGACCACTGGAGGTGAGAAAGTCGGAAATAAGAACAACTTAAGGAATAGATACATAAATAAGTCAAACAAGCCTTGTGGACAGGAGCTTTTTGGCGAACTTGTTCTAACAGACAAATTATATCTTCGAAAGTATTGGTTTCTCAGAGTTGGGAATTATATCAATGGATTCCTATGATAGAAATGCATCATGAAAAAAATTAAATTTAAAAAAAAGTGTTGTCTAAAAAGAATGCTTCAAAAATTATCTCTTAATAAAAAAACAGCAATCTACAATGCTTCAATGCCTTAATGTTCAAATATTGTCATTAAATTCATTTATAATAATAATAATAATAATAATAATAATAAAGGTCTATATTTCCATAGAAATCGCAAGGGGAAGTTCACCCAGAGGTGTTCTACCACTTATCCCTTGTTACAAATTATAAATTGGGCATGAGCCATAAAAAAATAACAAAAACAATAGAACATTGGTGAGCATACTAAATAAAACACATATACATTCTATCATCGAAGACTGATTTTTGAGAGAAAAAAAAAACAGAAACAATCCAAAACAATTAGAGGCAGCTAAGAAGATGTTTTTTTATTTCCGTCCTGAAACGATTTTGAGTGAGCTGTTTCAGGTGTTCAGGTATATTGTTGTAGAGTCTATAAATATTGTATCTGAAACTTCTCTGGAAAGTAGATGTTCTGTGATGAGGACACGACAGCAAATTCCTATGTCTTATGTTGACACTATGAACATCAGCTCTATACCTTAACTTTCCAAAGAGATAAGTTGGACATCTCTCGACTATTATTTTATGATAGGAACAGATAGCATAATATTCATTATCAAGATTAAATGAGCAATCTGCAATGATTCAACCTCGTGGAATGGGTTGTTGCAACTTACACTCGGTGCATAGTTTTCACAACTCGAAATACCTAAGGAAAGTATCATCGAAATGTCTTGAGCAAAGCTGGAGACAATCATAGCAGATTGTCCATTTATTCCTGATATTTGAGTAGATAGTGAATTATGAACAAATTATTTTAATAGTTCAAAATACATAAATAAAATACTATCCTCTTTTCATAATTTGAAATTTAATAGTTCATACGAATAACACATTTTTTTCTGTATTATGAACCTTAACTCAAGAAAAAATGATTGATACAAAAATGTAGATCCATATTTCAGTATTCCTTTGCAAGCAACATTATGGAAATACTGTATATAGGAACATGTCTCACTACTTATGGAAGTAAAAGGTAATATTAACCTCACTCAACGTACGTACGGTCAACGAACAGTAATTTCTTTTGATGATTCCATTATGTCTTGTATATATTCACAAATTCAAGAATCGAATACATACTTGCTTTCCAAGAGAAATTAACAACTCCAAATTGACAATCTCTATTAGCTAGAAAAGATGACATTTATGAATAGTGATCACAGACAGATTCTGTGTTCACATTCTGTGAATACATAGAACTTACGATGCATTATTGAAACTTTGGAACATCATATCTCCGAAAGTATTAGTTTGTCAGAGTTGAATATGATAACAATGGATTCTTATTATGAAACTGCATCTTAGATTTGAATTCAAAAGTTGTGAAAAAAAATATTTTTTTTCGTTACTCCGAAACTATTGGACCGATTTTTCCCAATAACAAACTTAACCCTCAAACCTACTCTGAAAATTTCAACTGTCTAGCTCAGTCCGTTCGAGAGTTATCGTGTTAACGACCAGACGGACGGCCGGCCGGACAGAATCGATTTCGACCACGAATTCTTGATCAGTGAGTCAAACCAAATTGTTCAAGACCATTTTCAGCCAAAAATTCGTAAATTACAGACATTTGGGCAAATTGATAAGCACTCTGTTCCGAGGAACAAGAGCGCCAAAAATTAATAGTCGTTGACAAAGCGTAGCTTTCAACTTGCTTCTCACGAATGTCATAATATGTTCATTGAATAATATACTATCGTTTTTCAGTTATTTTTCGGAGTTTGGGAGAGAAAATCTAAAAATAACCATTAATTGATGAATACGCCGCCCAAAGAATCCTTATTAGAAGATTATTTCTCGATTTCAGTATCGTAATGAGTCCATTCCAGCACTGAAAACAGTGCTGGAATGAACTCATTCCCGCATTGTTTCTAGTTATATTTTTCGTTTTGTGGTAGTCAGCACTGACATTCGATCCTATCAAATTTCAACACACGTCAATTGACAATACAATATAATCTGGATATAGTGAAATAATTGTTGAGGAAAAGCTTTATTTTCATTAAAAAATATGGTACTAGAGATGTCCTTCTTGCTAATTTTGAATCATTCATGCTATTAGGAAACTGTTTTAAATATGATCACCATGCCCTACGTACGTTGCAAATTCAAATTCCGTAACAGTCACACCAACTACCAAGATACAATTCAAAAGTCACTAGGATGTACAATCCGAATTTTTCATTAAATTTCAACAGTATTTCACAAAACTTGCCTGAAATAGAGAAAATATCGACTAATACTCGTTGCAGAAAGCAATTCCAACACTTTCGCATTCGTGTTTTAATAGGAGCCCATTCTGCAACTTGTTTTAGAATATACTATTCTAAAGTTTAATGTTAGAAAATATTAAAACGGCACCTAAAGTAGCTCTGATATGTCCAAACAATCTAATCCCGATCCCATCCTGAAGTTCCAACTTCCGCACTTTAAACCTTAAAAATTTTGCATACTACCGACATTCTCTAACAAAACAACCTCGTCTCATACCTATCCGTTTCGGACCTAACCAGAAACACAAAGGAGGCCTCGAACAAAACGATCGAAAGAGAAGCAGTTGGAGCCATAAGCATAAGAGGCTGAGATTTTCATGTCACTTTTGAATGTTATGCCGTGGATATCATTAATCTTCCTTCTTAAGGGAACGATGGAGCATATTCTGTGCCGCTTATCTGCCGAAGAACCCCCTAACGCCACGGTAGATCTCAACATCCAAAGTCTTTAATGTGCTTAATTAATAAAAAGATGTGTGTAGCCATTTCTTTGTGTCTGATCGGTAAGGATAGCGCTTTATTCGTGTCATAAATCAAATTTGTTTCTGATTGCCGTTTGTGGAAGTCGGTTGTAGTGTCGATTTTTTTTTTCGTATGAATGAATTCGGGATGATGATGAATGAAGGGTTGCGTTGTATATCCCGATTTTGAAATCGATCTGAGTGTTACGCGGGGACATGATGATGGGTTTTGGGCGCTCGTGACAGGGTGCTATCGTTCTGCTCAAATTTAAGTAATTTTAGAATTTTGTGGCGAAAATAGATTCAAATGAATCCATTTTAGACCAGTGCTTCAGCAAGAGAGCTTCAGGAAGTGAATATAACAAAAATTAAGGGAAAAATAATTTGCGGGCGATCTGAGGTCAAGAAGTGGAAGGGGGTGAGTTTTTAACGTTAAAAAACGGTTTATCTCGATTTCCGGTAAAACTACAAGCTGTATAGAAAAAGGTTGAATTACAAAGTTGTACGTGATAAAAAGATCTACAACTTTTGTATTCGGACTTTTTTCACATAACCTCAAAATTTATGTGAAAAATTCAAATAACCAAATATTTGGTTTTTTGTTCTCTTTCCCAAAAAATTAAATTTTTTCTCGAAATTTGGTGAAAATTTACCCTTTTTGTCCCAAACATACCGTCATTTTTTGATTTAAAATATTTATTTTTTCACCTTATTTTTACTTAATATTGAAAAAGCAGCCCCATTTTTAATCGAAAATGTTCACGTCAAAATATTTTTTTAGATAAAAAATTGGTGGGCTTTTTGTTCATCTCTACTCCTGATGGTGTAAAAAAAATATACATGTAAAAATGCTCAGAAAATGCTAAGTTATTAAAGTTTATTCAAGATATCTGTACAATATTTTGAGAAAGTTGTAGAATCTTCTCTAAATTATATGCCAAGATGCCTATTTATTGCTATTTTAAGATAACTTATATAACTGCGGAAAATTTTAGACCATCACTTTTTCAAAAAAGCAGATATTTCGGCGTGAGAATTTTCCAATAAAAATTAGGCTGCTGTTTCGATATTCAGTCAAAATAAGGCGAAGAAAATTAATATTCCAATTCAAAATAAATGACATTTAACATTCTTCCATAGGACTTGTAGTTTTACCGGAAATCGATATAAACCGTTTTTTACCCTTAAAAGCGCATCCGCATCTACTTTCCGACCTCAGATAATTATTTTTCCTTTAAATTTTGTTATATTTTCTTCCTTTTTCATTAGGTTCCTTCCCACTATTATTTTTTTTTCACTTTTTACCATTTGCAAAGGTTTCTGCACTGGCCTAATATTGCGTAATGAATATTCATTTGTCCTAAATAATGGGTTTATTTGAACTTTAAAAATAATTATAATATGTAATATATTAGGGTAAAATTTATTATTAATATACAATTTAATCATAGATATTGAATTTGTTACTAGATCAAAAATGTATACTTTCATTCAATACCAGATTATTGATTTATTATTAAGTGTTATTTATAACAAAAAAAATATTTATTTCAATTACTTAATATCAATATTCTAATAATATAAAAATATATATTTATATTTGAGGATATTTCATGTGAATACAGGAAAATTTGTATTTCATACAAATACAGGAAATAAAAGTTTCGACAACTTAATAAATGTTATTTGGGAGCAAAATTTTTCTGATTTTTCAATACTGTTAAAACAGATCTTGAAGTTAATATCGATATTTCATTTCTTCTATCCTATAACTGTTCAGACTTAAATGATTGATTAAATATATTACATTATTTTCCTCTTCAATTGATATGAATCTTGGCAGGTATTATTTTTTCGCACATCGCGTTATGATTTTGCCCAAATGTCTGTAATTTTCCAATTTTTGGCCGAAAATGTTCTCAAACGATTGGGTTCGACTCCCTGATGAAGAATTCGAGGTCAAATTTGATTCTGGCCGGCCGTTGCCACGATAACTTGAGAACGGAAAGAGATAGTGACTTGAATAAGACGGACAAGTTCGTTAATGGGAATAATCGGCCCAATAGTTTCCTAGTAATAATTTTGTTTCCAACCAATACAAATCTGATCGACTTGAAACTTGGTGAATAGTTTTAGAATATAAACTAGACTAAGACATTTATGAAATTTTGTGAGAATCGTACCACTGGAAAAATTAAAAAAAGTATTATCTATGTCACGATAACATTCCAAACGGTTTTGGAGTTATACCCATCTGAAATTTGGTTGTTTTAACCTAAATAACTCGAAAAATACGAAACTGATCCAATTCAAACATGGTTATTAGTTAGAATAGTAGAATGCCAACGCGAAAATTCTTGCAAAATTTCTTGAGGATCGTATAACTAGATAATTAAAAAAATCATTGATCTATGTATCAGAAAGTATTCCTTCGACATCGTTGAAATTTTTGCGACAGCCTTCAAAACCTAACTCTACTGCCAAGTTTCAAGTTTGAACTCGATCGGATCTATATTGTAGGAGATCCGTGTAGCCTTGGGTGAGATAGGGACTTGCAATTTTCAGGGTAGGTTGCGCATCCGAATGGGAGGGTTAAGTTCGTTGTTGGGCATTATCGGCCAAACAGATTCGGAGTTATCACCCATCTGGAATATTATCTTCTCGATAACTCAAGAAATACAGACCCAATCGAATTGAAGAGCTTGGTAACTAGATGTATAATATCGACATAAAGACGTGTGTGAAATTCTTTGAGGACCGTACTAGAATTTTTCAAAAAAATTACGAAAAAATATTACGTATCTCACGATTACTGGAGAACGGAAAGAGATAGCGACGTGCAATTTTAAGGGCAGGTTGTGCATCCGAATGCGACATTAAAGTTCGTTAATTGGCATAATCAGCCAAATGGTTTTGGAGTTATACTCATTCAAAATTTTGTTGATATTTCCTCTATAACTAAAAATATGCAAATCTGATCCCATTAAAAGTCGGTGATTACTTGTAGAATACTGACCCACTAATTTTCGCATATACATATGCCAGAATTAATTATCTCCGGATTCTCTCCGGAAGTCATAAAAACGTTATGAAATGTATTCATTAATTATAAAAGCTGAGAAAACGGGATATGTATTTGTATATCTATGCTAAATTCGTAGTAGAGTGTTCAATTAATAGTGGTGAGTAGACAATAAAACATGCACCCAAAATCTCCTGGCTTAACGTCAGTGCTTGAACCAATTTTAAAATATTTTTCTTATAACTATTATGACTTGGCCTTTCCCCCGCTTCCGGTTTGATGTCGATTCCTGGGACACAGAATAATGACGAATTCCGTAACATTTCTATCACTCGGTGAAATTTAACTGACCACACGCAATTCTATGCAGTAACAACCACAGAACTGTAGAAAATACAACAATACAGACCTCAGATAAGACATAAAAAGAATAATGGCTCGTCAATCGTCCTTTCTCCTTTCCCGGTTGATCTCGAACGGAAATTTCAATTAAATTTTTGCCATCGCGGACCAGGAACTTCAGGAACGCGGAAAGAATTGATATTAAAATAGATTAGAAAGGGACCTTTAAAATAAAGAGACGAGAGATCCGTCGAGATGTCGGGGGGGCCAGCGCGCGGGGAATCGGCCGGGGGCTGAACGTAATCTTGAAGGGTAGATACAGAAAAGACTCTTTCCGAGCCGTTCGTTTCTTATATACAATATTTTTTCCCTGGGAAAACTTTGTTGTTTGAAGCTGCGCGCCGCTAAGCGATCATTAATCACTGGTAAGTTTCGGAGAGTGAGTGACGTGTCGGAACGGAGTCCCCCTCCCTCCCCGTCCCGCCGTACCCCCCTAGGGCCCCAGCCGGCGGCGCTGAACAACTCCAGGGAGCTTTCAGAAAATTGCAACATCTCGCCAAGTAAGAAACGTAAAGAGAGTGGCTGATCTTGTCGTCTCTTCGGGACCAGGGTTGGAGGGGTGGTTGGATGAAGGGTGATTCGTTAAGGGATGTCGATGATAACGACAATATTCTTAATTTATTGGATGGTACTGATTGCCAGTTAACGAGAATACATGATGGGAATACTACTAATTTTAATTAAAACTTTATTCAATTTTGATAAATCATGATTAATTTTATTTACTACTAATGGCAGTGAAAGACGCTCGAAAATTGGCTTTTCTGCAATCGGCGGGTTCATTAAAACATTTTCTCGATAAGTATCTGAATTATATACAGGGTGTTTCCGAATAAAACACCGTAAATTGGGGCTTGTATAGATCTGGACGAGAAATTAAGAAAAGCTAAATAACATATTACGGTAAACCTTCCTGTTAAAACATTCTGAGGGGCGATGAAGTTAAAGTGTTAAATACATATTTTTTTAAATATTCTCACTAAGATTAGAGATATTAACTCGAAAATCAGAAGGTATTAGCTGTTTATCAGTACGAATCAGCACATGTTATTTCGACAAATTTGGATTATCAATATACGTATTACAGCGGGGTTACAAAATCATTTTAATCTATACTTTTTGCGCACCCCGTATATTATAAAAATGTATACTCATAATTCCAAACGGTTTTCTATCGAAAAAGAACCCTCAGTTCATGTCTCTAGAGCCTTCCGTTTTTGAGATATTTCAAATTGAATCCTACAAGTAAATGCATGACCGCATCTCATGAATCAACTTCCTAAATAGTCTGTGGAGTTTTTTTAACAAAAAAATACGTAACTGTAATTCAGTGCCGACTTTCAAGCTAATATCTCTAATCTAAGTGAAAATATAATATATAATATAAGTATTTAATACTTTCACTTCATCAGCCTGTAGAATTTTTACAGGAAGGTTTACCGAAAAATGTTATATAGCTTTTATTAATTTCTCGTCTAGTATACAATCCCCAATGACGGTAATTCATTCTGAAACACCCTATATAATCTAACTACTGACATATAAGTAATATTTGACACATGTTTCGAAAATGATAGACCAGGGTCGATAATTTATGAAACAAAAAAAAATTATAATAGGATGAAACCCATTGGGAAAGGAAGAGAATATAACAAAAATGAAAGGAAAAATAATTTACGGGTGATCTGAGCTCGGGAAGTGGAAGGGGGTGAGTTTTTAAGGGTGAAAAACGGCAAGTCACATAACCTCAAAATTTATGTAAAAAATTGAAATAACTAAGTTTTTGGATTTTTATTTTTATGTTTTATAATAAAATACCTTTTTATACACCAAATACACTGTAATTTTGTTGATTTAAAATATTTATTTTTTCACCTTATTTTGTCGAAAATACAAAATTCTCACGTCAAAATATCTGCTCCTTTAAAAACATCGATGGGCTTTTTGTTAGTTCATCTACAATATTTTGAGAAATTAATAGAATCTTCTCTATATTATATGGGTAGATGCCTATTTATTGCTATTTTATGATAAATTATATACCTGAGTGACCTACGAAAAATTTCAGCCCATGAAAAGTTATTTCATAGAGAAGTGGCGGAGCACGAAGTTACTTCGTAGTTATTTCGTAGCATTTTCTGAGGAAATTTACCATAGGACTGAAATTTTTTCTTACACCATCAGAGCAGAGATTTCAACGAACAAAAAGCCCAACGACGTTTTTGAAAAGGCAGATACTTTGACGGTAGAATTTTCGATTGAATATTAGGCTGCTTTATCGATATTGAGTCAAAATAAGGTGAAAAATATTTTAAATCAAAATAATTTCAGTGCTTTTGGGCCATAAAAAGGTAAGATTTCACCAAATTTCGTAAAAAAAAAAATTGTTGTAAAAGATAAAAATAAAAAACCAAAAACCTGGTTATTTGAATTTGTCACATAATTTTTGATGTTATGCAAAAAAATTGTAAAAGATAAAAATAAAAACCAAGAACTTTGAATTTTTCATAAAAATTTTTAGGTTATGCGAAAGAAGATTGAATACAAAATTTGTAGATCCTTTTATTACCTACAACTTTGCCATTGAATATTTTTTCATATAACTTGTAGTTTTGGCGGTAATCGAGATAAACCGTTTTTTACCCTTAAAAACTCACCCTTTCCACTTCCTACCTCAGATCACCCGTAAAGTATTTTTCCTCTAATTTCTGTTATATTTCCTTCCTTTTCCAATAGGTTTCATCCGGGTATTATTTTTTTACGCCAAAAAATGGGGAGCATTAAAAATCAATTAACGGGTTTCAGTATTCTTATTATTAGTTATTTGTTCAAAAATTATGAATTTCATTGCAGACTATCGCGCAACCCTATTGTTAAAAAGACAAAAGTACCAAACTTTGTTGTTTTCTTAGCAATAGTTCGATAAATGAGGGATTATTCAATATTCTTGAACATATTACTACTAAATAAATTCGAACATTCGCTCATAAATCAAACTCTTCAATCATTTGCCTATTTGTATAAAATATCTCAGACTCAAGGAATTCACAAAGGTTATTAGTGCTAAATTAGTTGAAAAATATTATTATACCTATTATTTTTGTGAGAGGTTATCATTCAATGCCAGTATATTATTTCTCTATTTCAGTATCGTAATGAGTCCATTCAAGCACTAAAAACAGTGCTGGAATGAACTCATTCCCGCATTGTTTCTAGTTATATTTTTCGTTTTGTAGTAGTCAGCACTGACATACGATCCTATCAAATTGCAACACACGTCAATTGACAATACAATATAATTAGGATATAGTGAAATAATTGTTGAGGAAAAGTTTTATTTTCATTAAAGAATATGGTACTACGGATTTCCTTTTTGCTAATTTTGAATCATTTATGCTATTAGGAAACATTTTTAAATCTGATCTCCATGCCCTACGTACGTTTCAAATTCAAATTCCGTAATCTGTCAACTTTCGTAACAGTCACACCAACTGTCAAGATACAATACAAAAGTCACTATAGGATGTCTAATCCGAATTTTTCATTAAATTTCAACAGTATTTTACAAAACTTGCCTGAAATAGAGAAAATATCGTCTAATACTCGTTGCAGAAGGCAATTCTAACACTCATGCGTTCGAAAACTCGCTCCTTCGTCGCTCGTTCTCGAATTTCGCATTCGTGTTCTAATAGGAGCCCATTCTGCAACTTGTTTTAGAATATACTATTCTCTATCTCGTTTCTGACCTGTTCTAAAATGTATATATGTCTTCAAGGATCAATAAAATTATTATATTATTATTATCTTACCAGAAATGTAAGAAGTCCGCTAAATCCTATCGGGCAAACGATACGCAGCTTCTCCTGACGGTCCAGGAACAGACCCATCGTCACCTCGTCGAGTCAGACGAAAAACATCTCATTCCCGATCGCAAAATCGTGGACGGAAAACACGGAAATTGGAAAACCGCCCTATGGCAAGTCGATCAATCAAAGTAGACGCTCCGAACTTGGTCGTTGATCTGTTCGCGAACTTAAATGAGATGTTTGCTTATCAAAAAGGAAGTGAGAGCTTCCACAAGATAAAATTCTCCTAGAGAATTTGGCGTCCGCCAATTTAACCGACGAATCGCTCCGCCGACTTGATTATGATTGATACAAAAATTAAGGAGGGTTGGGGGGGAAAGATTCGAGAAGATACACTTCCGAGATTTCCACTTCCGGCGGGGCGCTTCCTTTTTCTCTCGGATCGGTACCGGATGCAAAAAGTTGGCTGGAAATTGGGGTTGGGAGATATATTTCTGTATTCCCGGAGTTCATCTAAGTTTCGAAGTAATTGTCGGTGTCAATCAAGGGGGGACTTCCTCTTATTATGACAGAAGGATAAATTGCGATTTCAGATAGTGGAACAGTAGGTTGGTGGGTTGAAATTTCCTTAAAGCTAACACTTTTGGAATGAGAAGACCGTTAGTTGTGTTCTAGAAGCAAATAAATGAAGCTGCTGCAATTTTTAATAAAACTATCTATTCACTAATTAAGAAGTTATTAAAATGAAAATAGTCTTCGATTTTTATGAGATATAATAAATAATGAAGCTGATAATCAAACGAATGTATTAAAAGAATTAAAAGAAGAAAACATAAAAAGAATAGGTAACTAAAAGGTCTGCTCCACAAATAGTTCCTTATTGTATTATTTCACTTGCAAGAGCTGTAGCTGTAGCATCCTCTGTGAATCACAGTACTAAAATACAAATAAGCAATTAACTGAGGGGGTTAGTATTTAAGGGTAAAAAATGGTTTATTTCAGTTTCCAGCAAAACTACAAGTCCTATAGAAAAAAGTTGAAGTGCAAAGTTGTAGGTAATAACAAAATCTACAACTCTTTTATTTGCACCAACTCACCAAACTTTTTGTTTTTTATTTTTTCTCTCACAAAAAATTTTGATTTTTAACGAAATTTGTTAAAAACTTACCTTCATATTTCACAAATATACTGTAATTTTTTTGATTTAAAATATTCATTTTTTCGTCTTATTTTGACTCAATATCGAAGAAGCAACCTAATTTTCAATCGAAATTTCGCCCCTTCAAAATATTTTTTCGTTATTCCGAAACCATGTGGGCCGATTTTGTCCAATAACGAAGTTAACCGAGATATTGATGTTCAATATAGATCTTAAAATTTCGATCATCTAGCTTATTCAGTTCGAGAGTTATCTTGTTAACAAAAATTCGAAAATTACATACATTTGGGCATTAATTCGAATTTACCATGGTAAATTCGAATTAAGAGTGTCCAATACAGGAGAATGGACAACATAATTTACCATGGTAAATTCGATTGAGGGTGTCCAATACAGAAGAATGGACAATAGAACATACGCGCAAAAGCTTCTGCTTGAATTAAGGGTGTCCAATACAGAAGAATGGACAATAGAACATACGCGCAAAAGCTTCTGCTTGAACCAATTTTTTTTACTCTTGAAAACGGACCACCTTCCACTTCCCGACCTCGGATCGCCCGTAAATTATTTTACCTTTCATTTTTGGGCGCATGTTCTAGGGGAACATCGTCCTATCATTTCGTCCAAATGTCTGTAATTTTCGAATTTCGAGCTGAAAATTGGCTAATAGACTAATTCGGACTCCCTGATCACGAATCCGGTGTCAGATTTTTGGGTGCCGTATGGCCGTATGGCCGGAAGTACGGCCGGCCGGCCGGCCGGCCGTACTTCCGGCCGTAGGCACGATAACAGGAGCACCGAAGGTCCTATCGACTTCAAACTTTCAGGGTAGGTTTTTGATCAAAATGCGACGGTTAAGTTCGTTAACGGGCAAAATCGGCCGGACGGTTTAGGAGTTATAGACATTTAAAATTTTGAGGTTATTTCCCTGATATTTCAGGAACTAAAGAAGATGTTGAATCGAAACTTGGTAGTCAGTTCGAGGATATAAACGCGCAACTTTTAGCAAAATTCTGTTATGATCGAAATGTTGGTAATTTTTAAAATTTTTTTTTCGTGAACTATTCATCAGATTGCAACAAAAACTTGTACTAACGTCAATTGTAGTATTTTGCAACATTTTGCAAAATTTTGGCTCTATACGATTTCAATTTCTGGAGATATAAGACAAAATGTGTCAAATTTCCTGGGTCTCTCTCAGTATTTTCATCGATTATTCTATGAACTCTTTGAATTCCACCGAAAACAAATTCAAAGACATAAACATAAAGAATCAAGTCATAGTTTAGACGTCGAAAGAAGGACGATGTTGATCGACTTGAAAAGGTACCTATTTCAAGAAATGCAATAATGAAATGCTTAATTTATGGATATAATATTATCTAAGTATTGTTGGGATCGAGTGTGCAAAATTTCAGTTCGATACGATCTCAATTCCAGAAGATATTGCTTAAAATTCACATTCCAGCGTGTTTTGACGTTCTACGGTCACAGAAAATCGTCACAAAAATCTATTTACCTCATTTGACGGCTGTTTGTCAAATCAATTAATTCCTATAATTGATGTCCTATTTCCTACATACCAAGTTCAAACACATTTTATTATATGGAAAACACTTATTATGATCACGTTCTACAGGAATTGATACTAAATAGAAGCTAGATGAAGATTATTGTAATGGAAAATTTGTGTTCCAGAATAATATTAAGGTATTCAACATGATACTGCTTTTTTTCTTTACTGGTCAGTACGGGCCACAAGGAAGATGAACATGCGCCCAATAGCTCCTGTCCACAGGGCTTGAACCAATTTTTTTCTTCCTCTTCTAATGGGTTTAATCCTACTATTATTTTTTTCCACTTTCTACCATTTTCAAAGGTCCTGGTCTACTATGATTCGCTGAAGATGAGAGCTACAGCTCTCGAAATGCATTTAAAATAATACAATAATGAACTATTTGTGGAGCAGACTGTGAATATCATTCAATATCTTTACCTATACCTCTATATAGAGACTTCACCTTGTGAATGGACTATTTCACACGTTAAAAGACATAGAAGAATTAAAATATAAAAGAATGCATAAAAATAATGAAATCAGGAATGCTTCAGAGATTAGTCCACCTGCTGCTATCTGAAAGCTAAGTTTCATCAACTGAAGCACTTACAATACCCATGATTTACCTTTAGCGAGAGCATCTACCAAATTAGCGTTGCATTTATAACCATTAAGACCAGATCGTATTGAGACTGATGGCCTACTTGACACTTCTTATGATTTATTGCGTCCGATTATGAAGAACAGTCTCATGAACTATTCGAGTCGGCGACGGTAGAGGGCATTGGGTACCGAGGCCTTAACACGTTAGTTTTACACCTGTTAAAACAGGCTCCGAATTAATTTGGCACTCAACCGATAGGGCTTGCGTGTGAAATTAATGATGGCCCGCGTCCATTGCCTGTTCTAGATGGTTAGATAAGGATGGGATGCTTAGTTTTGAATGAGTTTCGGGCAGAGAATAGGGGATATTCGATTTTGTTTCTTGATTCTTCTCATTTTTCAAAGTCTTCGTATCTTCGTTTGGTCTGATTCCAAAAGCATGTTTGATGTTCCTACGATGTGAGATAACGTTAAATAGTGTCCTATGTACGTAGATTTATAATGATCTATGAATTGAATGTTTTATAATATACTAGCTGCCCACCCCGGCTTCGCACGGTTGAAATGCTGATACTGAATATACTACAGAATTTCTTTATATACAACGTTCACAGCATTTTTGTCGTTAGATAATACAATCATGTTTTCTTTAGAGGTTACTCTTGAAAGAGCGACATATAATTGGTCATGTGAGAAACACTCAACGCTCAAATATGAGCCTGTAGCGGTGAAAGTTGGACCCTGCAATTTATTGATGGTCATTGCAAAATATATCTTTACCAGAAATTATAGGCGTTTAAATTGGATCAGTAAATCCGATGGTATCAGAGGAATTTGTGGAATCAATACATCTATCCTGGCTGAGGCGAGCCTCATGCTCTACAGATGATTCTCTGGCTCTCTGTATTCGATTTCTATCCTGGCTGTGCCGGCCCCCCAGTCAGTACCACCGCAACCGCTATGTCCCTGTATTTTAAATCTGCGATATCTTCGAAAATATTCATTTAAATTACATGCTGTAAAGGTCCATAGTGATCAATATTAAATGCACAATGCATTTAAGGTACTTAGTTGGATGAGGATCAATGCTGTATTGACTAAAATAGCATGTAAAGGATAAAAAACTATCAAAGGTGTGGTATAGTAATCCATTCTGACGGCCAAGCTGCTATTAAAGCTCTGGGCGCCCATGTTATCAAGTCTAAGCTAATATGGGAGCGCCGAAGAAAACTTAATGAAGTGAGCAATAACAACAGGGTCTCCTTGGTCTGGGTTCCTGGTCACTCGGGAACTGAAGGAAATGAGGAGGCGAACACACTTGCCAAGAAAGGAGCAATAACCCCTTTTATTGGCCCTGTACCCTACTCTGGGGTAGATACAAGGGGAAACTGAAAGAGGTATACTCTGGAGGTCTCTTCCAGGAATGTACCGGAACTTTGACAGTGTCGTATCCAAGAAGTATATGGATCTCAGTAAAAACACGCTGCACCTCCTCACAGGTTGCTGCTGTCAGAAACTGACGAGTGCAGATTCTGTGGGTAGGAGGATGAAACTCCTGATCACCTGATTACGGAATGCCTCGCCATCTCAAACAAACGCAAGTAATGCTTTGGGCTATAAATCTACAGGAGCGAAGACGTAACCTCCTTGAAGCCATCCCAGATACTGGAGTTCGTCAGAACTGTGGAACTGTAAGGTGAGCTTTAGATGGTGATGACATTCATAGCTCTGATGGGGGACGGTGGCATAATAGACCTTAAGGTCACAGTGCAACGTTACCCCCTACATCAATATACAATGTATCATTCAAATATTCATTAATATAACAATTTTTTCGCAGTAGCTTTCAAGTGCACAGATTGGTGCAAACTTTTCTCTTCATATACCGGAACCTTTCTATGTATTTCACACGATATAGCACATATCTAATAACAAACAGAAAAACATACCACGACCAACCTGGTGACAGGATTGGATAGACCGAAAATAAAAGTACTTGCCGGCATTCTGAGGGGTCACTACAGAATGAAAGACCTCATGTGTTTAAAATGGGTCTGGCTGATGAAGCAGGTTGTGCTTGGAAGATAGCAAATCAGCCATACACGTTGTCTTAGATCATGCTAATCAATAGGTAGAGGCATAATTAGCTTTGCTATATGCCTAGAGACAAATGGACCATCTCTGATACCACTGCTAGTCCAATTTGGTTCTCAGATGGTTCCCCTTTCCACCCATGCAATGGGAGCCGGGGTCAGTGGTTGTAAAATAGATGGAGATTCCATTAGCCTGGGTAGATTTGCAACTATCTGTCAAGTAGAAATCTTCTTCGCCATTGACCAGTTCGCGAAACTCATACTTGAGAAAGGATTGGCAGATTAATTGAGATCCTTTCGAATAGCTAAGCCACTTTGAAGGCCTTGGAACTGGTAGAGCTCTGCAAGCTGCAGCTCATCTAGGTTAGTCCGGGCATAGAAGGCAATGAGTTAGTGTACTCATTGGTGAAGCGGGGTGCTTCAACGGGACTCATTGGACCTGAACCAGCCTGTGGCATTTCTCTCAGAGCAGCAAGATGGGAGAATAGCAGATGGTTGGACCAAAAAGTACAAAAACTCCGGAGCAGCATATCTGATCTCAGACATGCTCGTTCAATAATTATTGGTCCCTCAGCTGAAAGCGCCAGACGATGGCTCAATCTCTCCAGGTCAGATCTGAGAGTCGATAATTTTACTGTATGAAATGTCCTAACACGGGAACCCTTATAATTTTTCCAAACTATTCTGCATTTTATATTTCATTTTCTCATTTTATATCATATTGGAGTCATCACTACTTTGTTAGCCATAATGGCATATGTTCCATGGAAAGTGAAGAATACTAACACAGCCAGTGGATGTCACTTCTGGTGTACCCAAAAGCTCTGTTACCTGCCCCGCCCTGTTCTTGAGGTATACCTCTTGGCCCCTACGTCTACTCCATTCTTGCGTGAACATTTTGTACTCTTGTTTACTTTCTTATTTTGCAGGATTACCAGAACTTTCATTCCTATATCAACAGAAAAATAATAATAACAATGGTCACAGAAAGCATTGCATGGCCTACACCACCAGGAACTCAGCCAACCCCATATTGACAAGTAGGCTTCCAACAGGTGGCTCACTAGCAGTATTATAATATATCCCTAGTTTCCAGAATCTGGGCTTCATAATCACTATTCAAGCTCAGGTCATCAATACGGTTTTGCGGTCTGAACTCCTATTTCGTAAATGAGTTTTCACAATTTAATAGTAGTTGTTAAAGTGTTGATTTATTTGTGATTAAAATGGTAAACATTTATGTCAAATATCTGTCATTTTGACAAACGTCATTCTAGAGATATCGAAAAACCTCATGCAGCTCAAAGAACACCCTATATGAGTGTCTTAGGGTGGGACGGTGAATAGAACCTGACTGTAGTCGGTATTTCATACCAATCACGATACTTCAGAGATGTTTAATAATTTTCAATTGCCCCATCATTAAATTATTTCACTTTATTGCGCGTATGTTCTGGGGAACATCGCGTTATAGTTTTGCCCAAATGTCTGTAACTTTCGAATTTTTTGAAAAAAAAATGGTCTCAAACGATTAAGTTCGACTCCCCAATGAAGAATTCGAGGTCAAATTTGATTCTGTCCGGCCGGCCGTTGCCACGATAACTTGAGAACGAAAAGAGCTAGCGACTTGAAATTTTCAGGGTAGGTGGCGCATCCCAATACGACGGACAAGTTCGTTAATGGGCATAACCGGCCCAGTGGTTTCCGAGTAATAATTTTGTTTTCAACCAATATGAATCCGATCAAATTGAAACTTGGTGGGTAGTTGTAGAATATGACCCTAAGCACGTTTGTGAAATTTTGTGCGAATCGTATGGCTAGAAAATTTTAAAAAAATTATTAAAAAATATTTTTGTTGTCACGATAACTTGCGAACGGAATAAGATAGCGGCTTGAAATTTTCAGGTTAGGATGTGCACCAGAACGCGACATTTCAGTTTGTTTATGAGCATAATCGACCAAACGGTTATAGAGTTATAGCAATCTGAAATTTTCTGAAATTTGGTGGTTTTTTGTTCCTCATTAACTCGAAAAATACTGAACCGATGGAATTCAAACATTGTTATTAGTTGTAGAATGGCAACGCGAAAATGTTTGCAAAATTTGGTGAGGATAGCATTTGTAGAAAATTTTTAATAAATCATTAAAAAAAAAAAAAAAAATTCTATATATCAGTAACTATTCGTTTGAAATTCATGAAATTTTGCAAGAGCCTTCATAACCTAACTCTACTGCCAAGTTTCAAGTTTTAATATGATCGGTTAAATATTGTTGGAGATTCGAGCATTCTTGTGCGAGTTATGTAGTACCGATTTGGTGTAGCGTAAGGCTCCGAAGAAACGATCGCTCGACCCGGACTTTTGCCGTCGAGTCGAAGAAGACGAATCGATTTGTGTTTTTCCCAAATTTCGTTCTTCTAGGTTGAGCCTAAATATACTAATTCGATACAAGTTTCGGAGGTTTTGAGTCCGACGATTTTCCATTCAAAAAGTCAATCCGAGAAACGTCAGAATTAATTCGAGAGACGGGGTCGGAAATTTTCGAAAGCGAAACTGACGATTTAGGCCTTTTTGGGGCGTGAAACTTGAAGAAAATGATAGATAGCTTTTGCGCGTATGTTCTATTTTCCATTCTTCTGTATTGGACACCCTTAATCGAATTTACCATGGTAAATTATGTTGTCCATTCTCCTGTATTGGACACTTATTTTATATTTAAAACTGTAATTAGATCTTTGAAATACCATTGAATGAAGAAATTCTTGTAAGTTAACAAAATATCTTTATTTGAACAATAAAAATGCATCATTTTATTAAAATGATAGTTAGACTATCCAATTGCTTCTTTTCTTTATAATATTTTAGCTGTAAGTCAGTATTATTATTATTATTATTATTATTATTATTATACTGATCCTCCTGGGTCTTCCACAAGGAGACCCCTCATAAGCTCTAAGAGCTTGCCCTGAGTTAGGAGAACCAGTTGTGTTCTGTGTAGGCTTTGTTACTGTGTCCTTACGCCACCTTAGGCACAGCACTGTTAATTTTTGACCCAACAGCGAATGGTGGCGATTACCGTGACTAGAAAATTTCTTTCCTAGCCTCAGAATTGAACTTGGGGCTTCCGCTCCCAAGTCAATTACTCTACCACTGAGCCAATCGCATATATATAGTATAGCTTAGAACTTTTAAAGTAACGTCCTACAATATTAATTTAAATGATATTATAAATAAAAAATTGGTTCAAGCACTGACGTGAAGTCAGGAGCTTTTGCGCGTATGTTCTGTTGTCCATTCTCCTGTATGGGACACTTTTAATCGAATTTACCATGGTGAATTCTATTGTCTATTCTCCTGTATTGGACACTCTTAATCGAAAAAAAAAATTGGTTCAAGCACTGTCGTGAATCAGGAGCTTTTGCTCTTCTTAATCGAATTTACCATGATGAATTCTATTGTCCGTTCTCCTGATTGGACCCTCTTAATCGAAAAAAAAATTGGTTCAAGCACTGACGTGAAGTCAGGAGCTTTTGCGCGTATGTTCTATTGTCCATACTCCTGTAATGAACACTATTCTTAATCGAATTTACCATGATGAATTCTATTGTCTATTCTCCTGTATTGGACACTCTCTTCTTAATCGAATTCACCATGATGAATTCTATTGTCCATTCTCCTGTATTGGAGACTCTTCTTAATCGAATTTGCCATGATGAATTCTATTGTCCATTCTGGACAATAGAATTCATCATGGCAAATTCGATTAAGAATAGTGTTCATTACAGGAGTATGGACAATAGAATTCATCATGGTGAATTCGATTAAGAAGAGAGTGTCCAATACAGGAGAATAGACAATAGAATTCATCATGGTAAATTCGATTAAGAATAGTGTTCATTACAGGAGTATGGACAATAGAACATACGCGCAAAAGCTCCTGACTTCACGTCAGTGCTTGAACCAATTTTATATTTCTTGATTCGCTCAGTAAGACGGCTTCCATACTGCCCCTTGTGCGTCGTTTCAAATCGATTCTGTTGTATCAATTCTGCCACAAGAATATATGCGAATTACTTCACACCACGAATTTATTTAATCACGAACCTTATAATAAGGTAAGTAATTTCCATTGCCATTTTCACATTACACAACGCCCGACATCACCCGACGTAGGTGGTCCAGACAATCTTTGCAACTCTTCCTGATTGCTCCTTTGTGCGCATGACACCTCACGCGCGACAAAGCCCATTCAACACGATGCTCGCATGACCGTTTTTACAAAAAGCGGCTATTGACCACCGAGCCGGGCATGACTTCAAATTTGCATATATATGAGCAATCTCCAACGGCGACACCCGATGCGTGAGCATCTTCTACTTGGCTAAACTCGATCCGAATGGGCAACCAACAAGACCCATACACATACGATTGACGATTGATCAATGTCTTTTTACCGTTCGCCATGTAATGCCGTGTTTTTACGTTTGTTAACGTGCAAAGAGCGTTATGCTAATCGAAAATGTGATGATGTATGATGGTCGCGAACTAAGTTGACTCTTTTGCGAGATAACACCAACGACGTGAAAGTGGGTTGTCCGGATTATACGTGAGAGCGATTTCGATGCGAATGTGTGGATTGGTGGGTGGACGAGATCGATAATATCGATTCTTTTATATTAGAGGCCTTTATGAACACCTTTTCTAATATAAAATCGGTGGCCTATATCCCAATATAGCCCACGAAATGTTGCAATCTAGTCATAAGTTCAATGTTCAAATTTGACCTAACAGCAAAGAATATTCACCCAGAAATGACGGCCACCACTAATGCATGCACTGCTTCAACGTATAATACTACCGGGGTACCACAAGGTTCAATATTATGGCCCAT
The DNA here is from genome assembly GCA_937662695.2 of Halyzia sedecimguttata. NCBI lineage: Eukaryota > Metazoa > Arthropoda > Insecta > Coleoptera > Coccinellidae > Halyzia > Halyzia sedecimguttata. The sequence continues at coordinate 59,489,164 of OW569418.2, forward strand.
ATTATTCTTAATTTTCATAAATGACGTCCCGGACTTCATGAAGTTGACGCATAATGTTGTGTTTGACGATCATACAAATATATCGATGGTATGTGATGGTGTGGATATGGCGGAGGAACTGTTTGCGGGCGTATACCTTGATGGGGTTCTCGGTTAATGGACTCTGCCAATAATGAGAAGACTGAACAGTTTATTTTCACACTGAAGAAGACTCAGGTGAGTGATGTGAAATTTTCGGGACTGTATTTGGATACAAATATCACTTGGCGTGCTCATGCTGATTATTTGTGCGCAACGCTGGCATTGGGCAATTTTGTATTACGACAGTTATCTTCCTCTGTTTTAGTCGGTGTGCTTAGAGCAGCTTATTCCTCACTACGTCAGTCCCATTTATGTTATGGGATACTTATATGGGGTCGGTGCAGTAGTTTTGGCAGAATATTCAGACTTCAGCAGACGAGCAATAGGTGTTGCAGCCAACTTATTCTATTGTAGATAGTCACACTCCTTTCTAGTTATACTCGTGCTTGAGTTAGTGATGTATACCTATAAGAAGTCCAGTATATGGAGTTTTCGTGGAGAGAACAATTCTTACGTCTTGAGATACGGATAATACCTTTATCCCGTTTCGTAGATTGAAAAAGATGCAGAGTGCACCTGATTATAAATCAGCAACGCTTTTCAATATGCCGCCTTTACATTTGAGAAGGCTTCCACTCACTCCTTTCAAAGTCAGGATAAGGTTGTTTTTGGTACATGTGGCTCTTTATGATGTAGGTATGTGAATTTTTCAAATGTAAGTTTTCAGCGTTTTATTGATATCCCATGTTACTTATTTTTCTCTTTGTATTTTGACAGGAGTGAGCAACGAATTTGTCTCTTCAGCTCAATAACCTCAATTCCAGAGAAAAACTACAGCATAGACACGGAGGAATCATGAGCAACCTTTATGATGATACCTTAACTCAAGGGTATGGCAATATTAAAAATTATATATCGCAGAGATGTAGATTTAATGCGAGAAGATTATCGGGATATTCCGCAGAAGGAGCAGGAAAAACATGTTCTTGGTAATTGGTGAGACCTACTTAATGGCTTCTTCAGGGCAAGGCAATCAAGACCCCAAAGGAAAGATGGATAGAAAACTGAGCACATGGGTGACACCATAACCAGAACCTCTATTGGAGGAAAACTGAAGCATTGATCCGGACGACAATATGTGTCGGCAAATACCAACATAAGTAATCATTAAAGGATACTGTGGGAGGTATACTCATTATTGAAAGGTTTTTTTCTGGGTTTTCTCTCCCAAACTCTGAAAAATATCTATAAAATAAAAATTAATTATTTTGTGATTTGCTTCTGCGTAAGAAACACACGATATTTGTCAGAAGCAATCAATTGAACAATGTTGCCTAACAAACAACAACGAAACAACATCAACAAAGAAACAACTATATTGTAACGTTTCGGAGTCTATATCAGACACCTTCGTCAGACGCCCGATGGAAATCGTTAGAACTATTTTGTTGATAGTTATTTTGTGAAATTCAAGAATTGTCACCTAAGAAGTGAAAGAGACAGCGACTTGAAATTTTCGATTTTCGGGTAAGGTTATGCATCTGAATAGAACATTTGAGTTTGTTTATAGGCAAAATCGGCCAAACGATTTTGGAGTTATACCCATCTGAAATTTGGTTATTATTTCCCCAATAACTCGGAAAATACTGAACCGATCCAATTCAAACATGGTTATCAGTTGTAGAATGCCAACACGAAAGTTCTTGCGAAATTTCGTGAGGATAGTATCACTAGAAAATTTTTAAACAAGCATTGAAAATCACTGAAGAAAATTATATATTTTAGACAATATTCGTCCGATATCGCTGAAATTTTACGAGCGACTTCAAAACGTAGCTCTACTACTAAGTTCCAAGTTTGAACATGATCAAAATTATATTATTGGAGATCCGAGCAGCCTTGTGTGAATTCAGTAGCTGTATGGGTGACCGTTGCCTCGATTACTTTCGAACGAGAGGAGATAGGGACTTGAAATTTTCAGGGTAGGTTGCACATCCCAATGCCAGAGTTATATTCATTTTTGGGCATAATCGGTCCATCAGTTTCGGAGTTAATCCCACCTGGAATATTATTTCCTCGATAACTCAAAAAGTATAGACTCGATCGAATTGAAGCTTGGTAACTAGTTGTAGAATATCGACATGAAGACGTGTGTAAAATTTTGTGAGAACTATACCCCTACAAAATTTTAGAATAATACCATGGTAAATTCGATTAAGAGTGTCCAATACAGGAGAATGGACAATAGAACATACGCGCAAAAGCTCCTGACTTCACGTCAGTGCTTGAACCAATTTTTTTAATTTGTCTATGTGTTACCTATTACCCTTCGAAATATGTACATCAAAATCAGAAACACCCCGTATCTGGAGGGCCATTGGACATTTTGAACTACATGATATCTGATCCAAAAATCTAATCGGTCGTATCAATCAATAGTTTCCATTCCAACCGAATTTCACCAGATTTCTATCGAAGAATCATATTTCACCATGTTCCAGAATGGATTTCAATTCTCCAGCGTTGTTTACATAAATCATATTTCCATATTATCGAAATGTTATCGTGATCCCGCCATACGATAAAGGATAAATATGGTTCTTGGATATCAATCATGTCGCGACGTCATTAAATAACCGAACTTCTCAAATATTCCATCGAATAAATAGGAGTGCCGGTTAAATAAACATAGGTCCTAAAACGCTCAGGATAGATGATAGAATCATCATAGTTCACCACATTTCACCGATAACAAGAAGTGAATGAGCTCACCGAAATATCGGATCAAAATGCTATTTATTTTAAATATTAACTCGTTCAATGAACTGTTATATATCTTTTGTCATCATCTGAGGACGAATGATATCGAGAAAATTGAGATATTATTATGGGGAATCGATCAAATATTGATACAGGGGTATATAGAATTCAGGTCCTAATTTTGTGTTGGGTTTCAGGCACGAATTTGTTAATAATATATTGGAACTAACATTAAGCTTCGCAATCAGACGTGGACTGAGGTAACAGTGCTTGCTAACTGCGTATTTGTATGATTCATTACAATATTATCCATTAAAAATTGATTATTGGTAAAAAATCCCTCGTTCGCCTTTCATACAAATGTGCATTGGCGCCCGCAAGGGGGTGGAGTGTATATTAAGAAACTAGAGGCCCGATACGTGCTTCGCTACGCATAAACTGAAGTAATAAAAAAAATTAAAAAAAACATTTCAATTCATTTATTCAAACTAAAAATTATTTTATTAATTTCTAGGAATTTTAAAACTTAATCCAACAAAACATTTGGATAAACAATATTTTTTGTTTGTACTTTTTGAGCATGGATAAACAAACGGCTCGGGGTTTTTCATTTTCGACCGTTAATTTTAGGCTTGATGTTTGAATATTTTGAGTAATTTTAATGCAAAAATCCGTCCGATCGAACGGATATTCTAGTTTTTCATTGGGTAAAAATGAGAAAAATTTAAGAGAAAGCTATTTCGGACGCTCCGAGATTCGATTCAGCCGCCCCGCGAGGCTAGGAAGGCTCGGGAGCTTTACATTCCCAATCCAACGCCTCAGCTCACTCGGCCACGTTGCCTACGTGGCAGATTTTTAGTACTCGGATGATTTCCGTCTTTTGATTTTGAGAATATCGTCAATCCTGTCAAGCGATCGAAATCGGTTACTCGTTTATATTTCTCGCAGTTTTTCTAGGCGATTCCAAGATTTTCGAGTAATTCCGTTCGAAATTCGAATTCGATTTGACATTTCTCGTCGCTCGTTCAGACCGAAAACGTCGGCCTTGAAGGAGCCGCGTTAAAATTCGCCACAGAAATACGTGAAACGTCAGATTTTTGTCGATTTTCGCGAAAAGTCACATTTTCCTATCGCTCTTCAGGGAAAACGAAAGAGAGGATCGAAAAAAGGCTCCGTTACGGACTAATTTCGAATCTCGTCTTCGTGTTCCCCCAAATACCGTCGTTCCGAACGCCACCGTTCCTCCGAATTCCTTTCCACAATTTTGCTCCTTTTGACATAATTGGCGTTTATTCGTCTTTCAGCGATTTTTTTGAACTACACCCCCATCGTTTTGCTCCGAAAACGTGAAGCTCTACGAAACTTCCGTATTTTTCCTCGATAAACTTCGAAATTTCCCCCAAACCCTCCTCCTAGCATCCAAAAAACATCATGTTTATAGTCACATTTTCAAAAAAATTCCTTTGATGAATGAAGAACCGCTCGATCGATTTTGTGCAAACTTCACATAAACCATCTACTAAATCGTCCGAACAAAGCCTAAACATTTGGTTTGGACAGGTGAGCCCGTTCTTGAGTTACAATTACAACGAAAAGTGGCATTGATTTTAATATATATTGATAAGTTTAAACGAAATTGTGGGTAAATAGGTATGTATTTTTCAAGTAAATATTAAGAAAAATATGAAATAAAATTCAAAGTATTGATGGAATATTATATGAAAGACTTGTGTCTTCCTCTCAGCATTTAAGCATCACAACTTAATAGACCAGGGTCGAGAATTCTTGAAAAAAAATAATAGTAGGTTGAAACCCATTGGAAAGGGAAGACAATATAACAAATATGAAAGGAAAAATAATTTATCGAGGTCAGGAAGTGGAAGGGTCAGTTTTTAAGGGTGAGTTTTAAGGGCAAAAAATGGTTTATCTTGATTTACAGCAAAACTACAGGTCCTATGGAAAAATGTTGAATAGCAAAGTTGTAGGTAATGATAAGATCTACAACTTTTGTGTTTAAACTATTCCACATAACCCCAAAATTTTGTTGATAATTCAAATTACCAGGTTTTTGGTTTTCAAATTTTATCTCTTACAACAAAATTTTTTTTTCACAAAATTTGGTGAAAACTTACTGTTTTATTATGTTTCAAATACACTGTAACTTTTTTGATTTAAAATATTTATTTTTTCACCTCATTTTGACTTAATATCGAAAAAGCAGCTTAATTTTCAATCGAAAATTATCATGTCGCAATATTTGCTTTTTTGAATGTCGGTGGGCATTTTGTTCGTTGAAATCTCTACTTTCTGATGGTGTAAGAAAATATACATTGCTTTTAAATTTTCTCAGAAAATCAATAAAATTAATATTTGATTAGACATCGACAATATTTTAAGAAAGTTGTAGAATCTTCACTAAATCATATGAGTAGATGCCTATTTATTGCTATTTCAAGATAATTTGTATATCTGAGTGACCTACGAAAAATTTTAGCCCATCAAAAGGTATTGCATAGAGAAGTGGGGGTTAGGAGGGTCTGGATCTTAGTACCTGTTATTTCGTAGCATTTTCTGAGAAAAATCATCATATTAATGTATATTTTTTCACCATCAGAAAGTAAAGAATTATACCATTAAAAATCCCACTGAACTTTTTGAAAAAGCAGATATTTTGACGTCAGAATTCTCGATTGAAAATAAGACTGCTTTTTCAATTCAAAAAATTACTATGTGTTTGGGACATAAAAAGGTAAGATTTCATCAGATTTCGTAAAAAAAAAAAATTGTTGTAAAAGATAAAAATAAAAACCAAAAACCAGGTTATTTGAATTTGTCACATAAATTTAGATGTTATCTAAAATTATACTGAGATACAAAAATTGTAGATCCTTTTACTACCTATAACTTTGCCCTTCAGATTTTTTCCATAGGACTTGTAGTTTTGCCGGAAATCGAGATAAATCGTTTTTTACCCTTAAAAACTAACCCTCATCCACTTCCTGAACTCATATTGCCCGTTAATCATTTTTCCTTAAATATTTGTTATATTATCTCCTTTTCCAATGAGTTTAACCTTACTTTTATTTTTTTTTCACTTTTTATAATTAATTTTCCTTTGACCGAAATGATTCCACCTTGGAACAAGCGCGCATAAACATTGTCAATAGCATTACGGGACTCTTTGTACACGAATGGTGAACCCACACGACCCTGGATCCAAATGAAATTTCCAAAGCAATCCAGGCGAATAAAACTGGACACCACGTACCAGAACACAGAAGAAGAAGCGTCCATGCGTGTAACGGAAGAAGATAGAACATCAAACTCGTTATTCGTATGACGAGGAACGTGTCAAGTCGAGAAACCCAACGCATAACGAAGTCGACAGAAGCACATCCCACATTCTAAAATATTCAGGAGAGTATAAGGCAAAAGTGTTCAAAACAGAGTTATCCTAAGAATCAGGCATCATTTATCAAGCAGGCCGTGTCGTGTGGTCGGTCCGCTCCCACCATATTGAATATCGGTCGGCGCACTGACATTTACAAATGAATAATAATTGTGTCCTTCTACTTTCAACAATGGCCTAATGCTACTTTCCGCATGCAGCGAGTTTGACGGTGCTTTGGTCTTTTCGTGACTTTCTTTATTTGCGGATTTATTTATTGTAGGTTGCTTCCGAGTTGAGTTGAGCCGTATAGTTCGTGGAATGTGTGTCACCAGATAAGAACGTTGTGATCTCAGGAAGGGTCAGCATACGGACAACCTTTGCGGATTATTGAGGCACGATTCTGGGATACTGATCGATTTATTGAAACGAAATGGAAAGGTTATGATGTAAAGGGGCTACGCAATTACCAGAATATTATTGAACGATCCATCTGGATATAAAGGGTTTTCCAATAGGAGGTGTTATTCTGATATTCAAAGAAAAATGTCATTTTTCAATATAAATGATCGGATATTTATTTCATTATAAAGAAGAAGCTATGCCGTTAATAATGGAAAATAACACCATGCAAATGACCACCACGACCACGCTTAGAGGACCATATCCTTTCAATGAAATTTTCCATAACAAAATCGCAAAGTGGCTGCCCTATGTCCTTGATAGCCTCACGAATTCCATCTTTGAGGTCTTGAATCGACGCTGGGCTATTGGCATATACCTTATCTTTCACGTGGCCCCAAAGGAAGAAGTCGCAAGGTGTTAAATCACAAGATCTCGATGGCCAATTGTGATCACCTCTTCGAGAGATAACACGGTCCGGAAACTTTTCCCGCAAAAGATAAATGGTTTCGTTGCTTGTGTGGCACGTAGCAACGTCTTGTTGAAAGTAAACGTTGTCCTGATCAATACCATCCAATTCCGGCCATAAAAAATCATTAATCATCTCTCGATAGCGCAATCCATTCACCGTAACTGTTGCACCAGACTCATTTTCGAAAAAGTAAGGTCCAATGACTCCGCCGGACCATAAATCGCACCAAACAGTCACACGTTGAGGATAGAGAGGCTTTTCAACAATAACTCTGTGGTTTTCCGAGCCCCAGATGCGACAATTTTGATTGTTGACGAAGCCACCGAGGGGGAAATGGGCCTCATCACTCAAGATGATTTTTCGATGGAGTTCCGGATCATTTTCATGCATTTCAACGACACAATCAGCAAAGACACGACGCTGTTGATGATCGGCCGGCTTGAGTTCTTGTGTTAACTGATTTTTATAAGCCTTAAGACCCAAATCTTTATGCAAAATACGGTGTAATGAGGTTTGTAGAATGCCTAATTCCAAAGAACGACGAGGAATGGACAAACCTGGGTTTTCTTCAACACTTTCGGCTACAGCAGCAATATTCTCGGCTGTTCTTGAGCGTCGTGCACGGGTTTTATTCTTCACATAACTAACTTGTCCCAACAGCTCCAATTTTTCCACCAATTTCTTTATTGCGGTCCGACAAGGTGCTTCACGACGACCCAAAAATGTTCGAGTTTTACGAACCATCTCTGTCAAATTTTCAGCATTTTTATAGTGAATTTTAATAATTTCAATGCGTTCTTGAAGCGTGTATCGTTCCATTTTTATTAATGGCGTAGTTTCTAATTGTCAAATGTAAAAAAATGACAGCTTCAAAAGTGACATCTACCGAAATAGCGGGCTATTCAAAATAACACCTTTTATTGGAAAACCCTTCAATAGATATTCTTGTACCAAGCGCGTGAATATCTGCTAGATAGAACTTGCTGGCCAGTTAGCACAAGTCTTGATTTTCAGACTCATACCTACTATGAAAAAATGGTTCGTTTACTCAAATATGTGCTGACAGATAGAAGGTTTTGTGTTTTTGTTGATAATAATAGTGGTAAATTCCAAAATTTGAATAATGGTCTCCCACAAGGTTAAGTTTTAGCACCTATTCTTTTCAATTTATATTATGTGTTATATTTCTGATAGTTAACTCTGAGAAATTCATATACAATGATGACATTGCCCTAGCATAACGTCATTCTGATTGCTGTATAGAATATAATGTATCTCCCAGATTTAGAAATCCGGACAAAATTACCTATTTGAGTGGAGTTCGTGTCCAAATCCAAATGAAACTGAGGTTTCTTTCTTCCATTTGAACAATAATCAAAAATATAGAACATTGACGTTGGGTTTCAGAAAGCATTGACATCTCTTAATTGCCAAATTAGTGTGATTCTATGTCAATTCCCAGTTAATTTTTTATGTAACCATCGAATTTAATCCACAATTAAGATAATCGAAGCTTCATGAAACCCACCATTAGTGTAGCTTCCGGTGATTCTTTATTGAACTATAATTTTAATCCTAAATAACTAGGAGTGAAACTAGACTACTCTCTGAATTTCAAAGTCCATTTGGATCACTTGCGTCTGACGTTGAAAACAACGAATAATATTCTACAGAAATTGGCTGGTGGTACTTCATGGAGTGCTGATTCAGCTTACTGGTCGTGCAGCAGCCTTAGCCTTGGTATGTTTTGCAGCTAAATATTGTTGCCCCATCGGGTTTAACAGTAATCATGCGCAAAAAATAGATGCACCGTTGAAGTTATCTACGACAATTATCAGTAGAACTATTAGATTTACATCTTATCACTGGTGACCCGTTCTTTCAAACATTGCCCTGCCCTAATTTCACAGGCAAATGCTGTTTTTGAATTGTTGGAATAAATTTAATTCTTTTCTAATAATTCTCTCCTATATATTCCAGACAATAAGAACACAGCTTGAAGTTACGTAATATTTTATGGTCCAACTATTGTCTCAATTTCCATAAAAGTCAAGAAGTTTGGCAGTATAAACGGATTTCTTACGATATATATTCAAGATTTAATTTATTATCCTTCGAATAGGTTTCCGTGGTTTGGTCATTCAAGGAAAATATGTTCTATTCTGAATCGTTTAAGAATATCATGGTCGTCATGGTCGTTGCAACATCATGTTTTTCAGATGGAACTCAGTTGAGAGTCATAGTTGCGAATGAGGGAAAGCAGAGGAAACAATAGTTCATTTAGTTGATAATAATTGTACTTAATATACCTTCCTTGCAATTACATCTAACGGAATGTACCCTGATAGATGCAATAAGAATTTCTCGTAGTGGTAGACTCCTAAAGGTAACTGGGCTGGACCAACTGGGCTCAAACTCAGATGTAATGTCAACGATTTTCGATTTCAAAACACATAATGCAGAAGGCGGTGTTGCTCGGATCACTTTGAGTCCTCAGGTCCCATCAACTGTGAAGGCCTCTTGCAGCTCATTTCTTTTGTTAGGCAGGACGATGAACTACTCCAAGGAACGAGCGAGAGGTTTTTCAGTGAGTAACCAATGAACAACTGGAGTCTCACACTCCTGAGAGAAGCGGACCCTCTCAGGGCGGGCCTGTAAAAGGTTTTTCCCCTCGAGCGGATGAAAAAAAATACCACACGCACTATGAATAAAGGAAGAAGATATTAGTTAGGGATTGTGAACAAAAATGGAACAATGAAGTGACACTTCGCTATTTAATGCAGAGGAGTGAATTGAAATCATCATGAGTATCATCACATCGAGGAAGAGAAAATATCCAGAACAACCGCAAGTGGACCATTAAACTTTTCTCGTAGTCGTTATTTGCTAGTAATTCATTCAATGACTTAACACACTCCTGAAGCCACTTCAGTTGATTCGTAATTTTTCTGTTTTATTAGCAAAACTGTAGAATATATTTGTCAATATAGCATTACAACCGACATCCACAAAGATCTTCCGAGTCCCAGTTAGGCTGGTCTAGTCCAGATAAATAATGACTTTGCAGTCTGCGTATCAAATGTTCGGAGTTTGCTAATGATTCGAGTCACCTGTACAAGGATGCCGACTATTCAATATTCGGCGGGCTGAACGAACCCAAATGGTTCATTATAAGCACATTTTTCAGACTATCCTTGTTCAGAGTTTCACGGTGAATTCTTCGCGTCACATTTCATTATTTCCAGTATTACCAAACGACTTTGTAGTACTAATATTCCTACTAAGAATATTCAATTCGAATGTAATTCTGAATGATCGAATAAAAAAAGGTTGTTTTCATGGTATCCATTGTGTCACGATAAAATCGCGGACCCTCTCTGGGTTGGCCTATAAAAGGTTTTTGCTCTCAGGGGAAAAAAAACTCTTTTTTTAACACATCATAAGACGGGTGTGCTGAACACCTCTCATATTGTGCGGAAATGTTCTCACTAAATTGCCTCCTTAATAAATCGATGATTTCATTTGCTGTGTGGCATGTAGCAACATCCTATTGAAACCACAGGTTGTGTATGTTCACCCCATGGATTTAGGGAATAAGCAAATATCTACTACAGCACGAATGGTCTGCTCAGAAGAACAATTATGATGACCATCATATGAATGAAGAGCTGTATAAGTTTCACTCGCTGAACTCTGAGATTGAAAATAAATATCCACAATTTGGACGCGTTATTCAAGTAATCTACTCATGATTGAAGTAGCCATCCTTTCTGAATACTAATATGAAGAATTGTCAATTTAACAAACGTAAATCAAAGATTATCCCTCACGGAATATCTCATGCAGCTAAAAAATACCCTATACTTATACTTATGCGAAACGAACAACTTCGGTAGGTATAGATTATTGGTCCTTCATCACGGATTCCCACTGGCAAGTTTCATTTTTAGGGTTCGATCCGCTTATTAGATTCTTCGAATTCGGTTGGATCGTCCAAACGCCCGATATACCTGAGGTTTTGCGATTTCGGTGCCAGGAACTAGAAGGTTCCTCCTTCAATCACTTGCGTGACTAGCGGATTCACATGATGCAGGACCGGTTTCGTTTATGGCCGTTGAATAGGAGACTTATCGATTCAAAATTATATCCACGGTGCTTTTGGTAGGGGGATCTGTGAACATAACAGTCTCACGTGCAGTGAAGGCTAGTCTATAAAAGCTGCAGAACTGCAGTAATAATTAATAATAATGCAATAATTTAATATTATTCACAAAATAAAAATGAGTGATTTTGTCATTTTAGGCCTCGTTAATAAAATTACCAAGTCAGATATTTTTATTTTCCTAATGATAGTAAATTATTTCTTCAAAAATATTCCTATATTATTATTTTTTTCTCATTCCTGAGGTTATTTACTTTTAGGATTTCGTTTTGGAATGGAACATTTGCGACTTTTACAGATATACATTAAAAATATGAGAAAAGCACTGACGTGAAGTCAGGAGCTTTTGCGCGCATGTTTAATTGTCTATTCACGCCTCGTACGACGTCGATCAAGCTGAAATTCGACACTTTATTGTAAAATGGTGACTCGAAGTTATGTGCGGAATTTCAGATGATTCTGACGCATAGTTTCTGAAATATAACATTTCTGAAGAAATTTTTTTTCGCGAAAATTAGCATCAGTAACTGCCGAGTTTTAATTGGATTGGATTTGTATATTTTGAGTTATAGAAGAAGTAACAACAAAATTTTAGGATGTATATAACTCCAAAACCATTTGGCTGATTATGCCTTTTAATGAATTTATGAGTTGCATTTGGATGCGCAACCTACCCTGAAAATTGCAAGTAGCAATCTCTTTCTGTTCTCAAGATATCGTGAAATACATTATATTTTGCCTAATTTTTTTTTAATTTTCTGGTGGTAATGATCCTTACGAAATTTCACATACGTCTTTGTGGAGTTATTCTACAACTAGATACAGTTAGATCGAATCTGTATTGGTTGAAAAATTAGTACTCGGAAACCCTTGGGCCGATTATACCCATTAATGAACTGCCGTCGTATTTGGAGGCGCCACCCACCCTGGAACTTTCAAGTCGCTATCTCTTTACGTGCGTGGCAAAGGCCGGCCGGACAGATTCAAAGTTGACCTCGAATTCTTCATCAGTGAATCTAACCTAATCGTTTGTGTGCAAAAAGTTGAACACCCTGTTAAGTACTAATGTGTGTTGTGTTCTTAGCCATTAGGTTTTGGTATTTGGTTTCCCCACAATGGGAAGTTGGAATACAGTCCAATACAGAAGAATGGACAATAGAACATACGCGCAAAAGCTTCTGACTTCACGTCAGTGCTTGAACCAATTTTTTTATCGTGATTTTTTTGAAATTTTCTAGGGGTACGATTCTTAAAATTTTTTTTTCGTCATTTTTTTTCAGATTTTCTAGGGGTATGGTTCTTACAAAATTTTAAACACGTCTGTATGATGATTTTCTACTACTAGTTACCAAGCTTCAATTCGATCGAATATTTATTTTTTGAGTTATCAAGAAAATAATATTCCAGGTGGGTATAACTCGGAAACCATTTGAGCGATTATGCCCAAAAACGAACTCAACTCTCCCTTTCGCATACGCAACCTACCCTGAAAATTGCAAGTCCCTATCTCCTTTCGTCCGAAAGTTATTGAGGCAACGGTCACCCATCTACTGAACTCACACAAAAATGCTCGAATCTCCAACAATATTTAACCGATCGTGTTAAAACTTGAAACTTGGCAGTAGAGTTAGGTTATGAAGGCTTTTGCAAAATTTCAGCAATTTCAAACGAATAGTTACTGATATATAGATTTTTTTTTTTCAATTTTCAATGATTTTTTGAAAATTTTTTACAAATACTATCCTCGTGAAATTTTGCAAGAATTTTCGCGTTGATAATCTACAACTAATTACCATGTTTGAATTCAATCGGTTTAGTATATTTCGAGTTAATGAGGAACAAAAAACAACCAAATTTCAGATGGCTATAACTCTAAAACCGTTTGGCCAATTATGCTCATAAACAAACTGAAATGTCGCGTTCTGGGCACATCCTAACCTGAAAACTTCAAGCCGCTATCTCTTTCCGTTCTCAAGTTATCGTGACAGCAAAAATATTTTTTAATAATTTTTTTTTAATTTTGTAGCCATACGATTCGCACAAAATTTGACAAACGTGCTTAGGTTCATATTTTACAACTACTCACCAAGTTTCAATTCGATCGGATTTATATTGGTTGAAAACAAAATTATTACTCGGAAACCACTGGGCCGATTTTGCCCATTAACGATCTTGTCCGTCGTATTGGGATGCGCCACCTACCCTGAAAATTTCAAGTCGCTATTTCTTTTCGTTCTCAAGTTATCGTGGCAACGGCCGGACGGCCGGATGGATGGACGGCCGGCCGGACAGAATCAAATTTGACCTCGAATTCTTCATTGGGGAGTCGAAGTAAATCGTTTGAGACCATTTTCGTCAAAAAATTCGAAAGTTACAACCATTTGGTCAAAACTATAACGCGATGTTCCCCAGAACGCGCAAAAACTAAACAATTGTCGGAGAACTTACATCGAATTAGCTTGATTACCCCAGAAAATGGATATCCTCAAAATCCAAATATTTCGCTATAATTTCACCAAACAATGGATCCTTTGAATTAAATTACGAATGTTGAATTACGTAACCATTGAAAGCATACGTGATTCCTAGATTTTGTATGTTTATGTTGAACTTTAGACGAGGAATTGGTAGGTAGTGATTATGTACTTGGAAAAAGTTTTTCTCCTTATTGTCCTGTGAATATATAACGATAAATGCCTGGCTTTGTCCCGTGTTTACATACGGCAGAAATCTATCGCTTCAGAGAATGATTAGATATAGCTTTTAATAATTTTCGTAGAGGTGGCATACCATGAGTTCAAAACATCTGATAATCTTCCCTGAAGAAATTGCATAACTTATTACAAAGAAAATTTTTATCAATTCTTGATGAACCACTTTTGAATTCCATCGAACAAATTCTAACAAACGAATATGCAATGACGTCCTTGAAACCAGATGTCAATGTGCAAAAAATATAGTTGCATCATAAAGCCGAAATCCAGGAGGTTGATATTGACGTGAATTTGTTATAAGATATGCCTCAGAAAATATTAAAAATAATTAGATGATACTTTGGGAGGTGAATTCATTATTGAATACGCTCCCTTTCTGGATTTTCTTTCCCAAACTGTGAAAAATATCTATGAACTAAAAAATTTTATTATATTGAAATAGCTTTTGCATTTGGGAACACTAGATATTTGTCAGAAGCAAAAATGAACAGAAACGGAATAACATATCGATAACAAAACAATGCTGTAACGTTTCGGAGACTAAATCGGACTCCTTCATCAGACACCAAGCGAAAATATTCAGAATTATTTTTTTTTACAGTTATTCTGAAATTTGTGAGGCCGACAGTCTTTGAAAAAAAAGTAACACTGTTTCACTTTACATAGAAATTTATCAACAAAAAATTATTTATTCTCTCTTGGTATCTAATGTTTTAACACAGAAGCAATTTCAAAATTATAAAATCTTCTATTTCATAGATATTTTTCAGGTTTTAATTGTGAAAACCCAGAAAGGAACCATTTAATGATACTCATGAAATATATTGGAAAATTTTAGAAGTTTGATGTATAATTTTTGCGCGTATGTTCTGGGGAACATCGCGTCATCATTTTGCCCAAATGTCTATAATTTTCGAATTTTAGGCCGAAAATGGTCTCAAACGATTGCGTTCGACTCACTGATGAAGAATTTGAGGTTAAATTTGATTATGTCCGTCCGGCCACGATAACTTGAGAACGGAAAGAGCTAGCGACTTGAAATTTTCAGGGTAGGTGGCGCATCCCAATACGACGGACAAGTTCGTTAATGGGCATAATCGGCCCAATGGTTTCCGAGTAATAATTTTGTTTTCAACCAATATATATCCGATCGAATTGAAACTTGGTGAATAGTTGAAGAATATAAACCTAAGCACGTTTGTGAGAATCGTATCTCTAGAACATTAAAAAAGAATTATTAGAAAATGTTTTTATGTCTCGATAACCTGAGAACGAAAAGAGATTGTGACTTGAGATTTTCAGGTTAGGTTGTGCACCTGAATGTGACATTTGAGTTTGTTTATAAGCATAATCAGACAAACGGTTTTGGAGTTATCCCCATCTTAAATGTGGTTGTAATTTCCTTAAACTCGAAAAATACCAAAACTATCCAATTTAAATATGATCATTAGTTGAAAAATGCCAACGCGGAAATTCTTGCAAAATTTTGTGAGGATCGTATCCCTAGACAGTTTTTTAAAAATCATTGAAAATCATTGAAAAAATTCTATATATCAGAAAATATTCATCCGACATAGCAGATATTTTGCGAGAGCCTTCAGAACCTATCTCTACTACCAAGTTCCTAGTTTGAACACGATCGGATCTATATTGTTGGAGATCTGAGCAGCCTCATGTGAGTTCAGTAGCTGGATGGGTGACCGTTGCCTCGATAACTCCCGAACGAAAGGAGATAGGGACTTGCAATTTTCAGGGTAGGTTGCGCATCTAAATGGGTGGTTAAGTTCGCTGTTGGCCATAATCGGCCCAACGGTTTCGGAGTTATACCCATCTGGAATATTATTTCCTCGATGACTCAAAAAATATAGACCCGATCAAATTGTAGCTTGCTAACTAGTTGTAGAATATCGACATTAAGACGTGTGTAAAATTTTGTGAGAACGGTACCCCTAGAAAATTTTAAAAAAATTACGAAAAAAAGTTGGTTCGAGCACTAACGTGAAGTCAGGAGCTTTTGCGCGTGTGTTAAATTTTTTTTTGGAAAACTTCAGAGTAGTATATCAGCAGTTGTTATTCAATTCATTGTTAAGCAAGAAGCACGGGTAGGTATAGGTTCAACTTTGGCCATAAAAATTAAAAATAAATCAAATTCTCGAATTAAATACCGATTCTCAAACATGAAAACTATAAAACTATGGTAGACAGGTAGACTAATGAATATTGCGATAACATTACTTCAAAGATCTCAATTTTTCGGTTCTTCTATCATCGAGTTATTCGGTTTCTTTTCCATTAGCTCGACATCAACATTGCTATTCCTATTTTTGCATAATTCTTCAATTGTAGTCCTGATTAATTTGGACTGAGGAATCTAAATATAATGACTTATCGAAATTTAAGACCTAGGAGGATCAGTATAATAATATACAATATACAATATCTTTCATGAAACTGGAAGAAATGAAAACTTTGATTTCATTTAAATTTCTAGCATTTACCTTTTCACTTCTAGACTGGGAATCAGTCCATGTTTTTGGGCTAGTGTTTTTAGGTATTCTGGTAAATTTGGGAGAATCTGAGCATTTTCTTTGAAATTTGGGCTTGTTATAATGAAAATTTTATTGATAAATGTTGCTTTAAATGAATACATTGTCCTCGAAATTATCCTCCCAAACTACGATATAAAGAGGTAGAAGAAAGATGTTGTCGTGGAACAGCCTTAACCTATAAATTCTTCAGCTTTCCATTTCTTAAAAAACCGAAACAACTAACATAATTTTCATTTCTTGAAGATGTATGATTGCGGTTTCAAGAAGGACAACATGACCAAAATATATCAATTCCGTTCCACACATTCGCCTCTGGCTCCGGCACTGATCATCTTATTCTATTATAGCGTAGTCGGGTGCATATAGGTGGCCGGGCTATACGAACACACCGACCATAAACAGTTGCAGATCATGACTTGCAGGACCTTTCCGACCCGGGGCAGTCTCATGAGGCTCATAACATTTCACGCTCCGCGTTCGTCGTAATGTTTATTTTCGAAAAAATCGGATATTTGCACACACGATGCCAAAGTTCAATTGTTGCAACGACTGATCCATCATTGTACTACAATGGTTGGATGGCGTTGTCATAATATTAAGAAATGTTTATTTGTCATTGATGGAGGACCTGGGATGGTAATCTTTGTTTGTAATTTTATGCTTGTGTTGTAGGTGGAAGAAATCAGATGATTGAATAGTGATCTAAATGATTACAACGTAAATTGTCTAGTTAATATTTTTGGTTTTTCCGTTTGAAAATGAAACTTATATCTATGGGTGCTGATACACTATACATATAAGGGTCCTGTAGTGGTCTCCGAACATCTGATTATTTTCGACCCAAAAGTAAATGTACATATATGTATTCGATTGGGTCTTTGCGCCACCACAAACACAGAGCTTTTCATTTTTGACCCAACAGTGACACTGGTATGTATTTGAGGCGAAACTAATTGTTTGAGAGCATTCTCGGCCAAAAAGTGGACCAGTTTTTATACTCTTATTTTTTTATTCTTGAAAATATTAGGAATATTATTTTTTTGGGTCTAAGCAGCTTTGGGTGAGTTCAGTACCGGATGGATTATGGCTCTGGCTATGAATTTGAACAGCGCGCCGAAATTCCTGGTCACAGTGCTTTTCCAACTTGTTGTCTTGTTGACGATTATAATCCGCCTAGTTAGCATCATGAGAGGCAAATCAAATTCAATCGATTTTTGACTTATTTTAGGACTGTCAAAATAGTTCAAATTACACTTGACATGGGATTTCACTTGTTTATTAATATGTTATTTGATATTTTCGTTGAACAGCGTTTCAGAAACCAAGCACATATTAGATTGAATAGTGGATTTCCGATTAATTTTGATGATGTCATGTAATCGTATATTATCACTGATTGAATCTGTCACTAAAAGTGATGAAAATAAAAACGAAACCTCATATTAGATGTTATATCATCCCGTAATTTTTTTAATATCAAAGACCAAGATAAATAATGATTTAAATATCTCCGAAAGTATTGGTTTCTCTGAGTTGGGAATTATATCAATGTATACATATGATGGAGCTGCATCATAAAGGAAATTCAATTCAAATAATAGTTTATTTATCAAGATTAAATGAGCAATCATGAGAATGAGAACTGCACCATGGAAGAAATCAAATTAAATCTGGCCAATTTTGCCCAATAACGAACTTAACCGAGATATTCATCTCCCTAACCTACTCTGAAAATTTCAACTACCTATCTCATTCCGTTCGAGAGTTATTGTGGAAAAACTTTTTTTAAATTTTCAAATTTTTTTTTTACACTTTGCGGTAATCTGGTCAATACAAAACTTCACACGCGTATAAAGGTCATGATTCTACAATTTGATGCTAAATTTCAGATAGATCGAACGAACTTGTCCGAGATATTTACGCTTCAAAACCACCTTGCAATTTTCAATCCGCTAACTCCTTTCGTTCGAGAGTTATCGTGCCTACGGCCGGTCGGCCGGTGCCTACGGCCGGTCGGCCGGCCGGACAGAATCGATTTCGCACTCGGATTCTTGATCAGTGAGTCGAACCAAATCGTTTGAGACCATTTTCAGCCAAAAATTTCAAAATTACAGACACTTGGGCAAATTGATAAGCACACTGTTCCGAGGAACTAGAGCGCCAAAAAAACAAGTTTCGTATGACAATTGCCCAAAACAGGTTTAAAGTACCTACAAATAGTAGGTATTCCATAAAACAAATATGAAAGAAGATAAGTAATAATTTAAAATTACCTTGTAATCGATCAAAAATTTCCTGATCTACGTTCACCAAACTACAGAATTATGCTTTCAATATTTACGTAATATTTTCAAACATTTTCGGGTGAGGTCCCCGTTGCATCGCTAAAATACGAGTATTTCAACCCCAATATTTTTGAAGTTACAATATTCCCTTCTGTCAAGTTGAAATTATGAGAATTCATACATAGAATAATAATTATATCAATCTGTGAAATACGATTTACATTGAAATTTAAAAAAATCATATCTCCGAAAGTATTAGCTTGTTAGAGTTGAAAATGATATGAATGGATTCTTATGATAAAACTGCTCATTAAAAAAAATTTGATTTGGAATTTGTTTCGTAAAAAAAAAATTTTTTTTTTTGTTACTCCGAAACCATCTGTCCGATTTTGCCCAATAACGAACTTACCCGAGATATTCATCCCCCAAACCTACTCTGAAAATTTCAACTCTCTAGCTCATTCCATTCGAGAGTTATCGTGCTTACGGCTGGCCGGCCGGATCGGCCGGCCGGACAGAATGAATTTCGACCACGGATTCTTGATCAGTGAGTCAAACCAAATCGTTTAAGACCATTTTCATCGAAATATTCCAAAATTACAGACATTTGGGCAAATTGATAAGCACTAATTAATTACAAATGGTAGAAAACGATTGTTCATGAACAAATGCACTTTCAAACAAACAAAATTATTAAAAATAATTTTTATATACCTTCTGATCATGAAAAAACGGTTCAATAGTAATATTATGAAAAATATTTTTTTCAATGTTTAATTGGGCTTTATAATTTTTAAGCTAACTAAATTGTTGACAACAAAACAAAATTAACAATTTTTCCAACGGGAATCTATTCTAAGGCCTTTGAAAAATAGCTCTACGGAAGGAAAAAATCCTCAGATTAATAGTTTAATAATTATTGCACTTCAATTTTAATTTTCTGCTACTAAAAATTGTTAATTAACTTAATTGAATTAATGGATAACTAATTGAAAAATCGCGATAAAAATTTTTTAACCACGCGATTGTTCACTGATCTATCCTGTAGGCGCCTGATTTTTTTCAGTTCTTGATTTTCCTATTCAATGGGTTTAAATAATATTTATTCATTGAAGGTCTTAAGTGGGCGTGGCTTTTGCAATCCGAAGTACCCGTTTTCGGGAGTATTTTCAACCCTCTGGAAAATTTATAAATATTAGTCCTACAGTTTCGAGAGTCAAGACTTTGTTTCTGGAGCTTTTCACTTCTTTTTTGGATCTTAATTCAAATTTGAAAAATCTCAAATAGTTTTGGAGATATATACAAAAAACCAAACCCCATTTTTTCACTTTTTTGAAATTATTGCGAGTGTCCCTTGAATTTTATCAAAAAAATTCTACATGCCATTCCGAAGCGAATGATACCTCAATCATAATTTCCGGAGAACTCTAAACAGTTTTCACCTAAAACTTGTTGACTAGACCATAGGCATCCTCCTGCGATGTTTTTGGGAATTCGTATTGCGACAGAATTGTGAATATCTTAATAAGGTTAACGTTGTGAAGCCTTTGGGCGATCACATTGTGCATATCACATTTTAGTTAAATTCGCGAGATCTCCAACAGATTACCGCAAGATCCATCGGCAATCTTAAGGAGATATCATACTTTGTGACTTGAATGGAATATCTATCAGTCACATCGCATGGCGTTCGCTAGGAGCTCGTATATTGTATATTGTTGTAGGGGGTAACGTTGCACTGCGACCTCAAGGTCCCCCCCCCCCCCACCTCCAGCTCCCCAGCTCGCCTTCCAGTTCCAGAGTTCTACTGTACTCCACTCCAGTATCTGGGATGTCTTTAAGGAGGCTACATATTCGCACCTGCAAATTTCTTGCCCAAAGCATTCCTTGCAATGGTTTCAGATGGCGAGGCATTTCATTATCAGGTGATCAGGAGTTTCATCCTCCTCCCAACAGAATCTGCACTCGTCAGTTTCTGCTAGCCCTAATCTCATCATTTGCTTCCTAAGGCCACAGTGCCCTGTGAGGAAACCAGTGAGGAGATGCAGCGTGTTCTTACTGATGTCCAAGTATATCTTGGATTTGACAGTATTAAAGTTCCGGAGGAATTTCTTGGAGTGATACATTCCGGGGAGAGAACTCCAGAAAATACCTCTTTCAGTTTCTTCTTTCAGACGAAATTCACTTTTGTAGGTGTATCTACCGACCCCACAGTAGGGTTCCGGGCCAATAAAGGGGGTTTGTACTCCTTTCTTGGCAAGTGTGTTGGCCTCCTCATTTCCTTTAATTCCCGCGTGATCAGGAAACCAGACCAAGGATGCCCTATTGTTCTTGCCTACTTCATTGAGTTTTCTTCGGTACTCCCATATTAGCTTGGACTCGATAACATGGGAGATCAGAGCTTTAATAGCAGCTTGACTATCACATCTCTGTTTCTTTCTAGGTTCATTTCCACGCATCTTTCTATTGCAAGTACTTCTGCCTGAAAGATGCTCGGATAGGAGCCTAGGGATAATGAGCATTTGATGCCTGGCTCATATACTCCAGCGCCAGCTCCTGTAGTGGTTTTTGAACCGTTTGTGTACCATTGAATGGCATTTCTTTTAAGAACTTGGGTGGTGGATTGCCTGTATCAGTCTTGTGATTGGAGTCCCAATAAATACCCAAATGTGACCTCTCAAAGACGTCCTAGTGAGGTCTGTGTTGCCTCAGCTCTTTCTGGATTCCTCATCCTGTCGTATATGGTGAACCCACCCCAATCCCAATAATAATAATAATAACCCAGCCAGTACCATACTGTGTTGTACGACATTAAACCGCCCCGAAGTATAAAAATAACTGCCACCCCAATTGTGCCAATAACGCAAGATCCTACCTCATTTCCAAACCCCGTCGAACTCTCAACTACTTCCCTTCGCCATAACTCAAAAATAATGGAATCTCTTCTCCCCCCTAAGCAAGGTTCATTTATCAAGTATTAGAATGTAACTCAAAAAATTCTGTCACTCAATCCAATTGAAATATGTTAATTGAGGAGAGTAGGTATGCCCGGCCACTCAATTTCTGTTCCGGCTTTGGGCCCGTCGTCTATAAATAGGTTTTAAATAAGGTTCGGGTAAAACATTGATGTATAATTTCCAAGTGTCAGGAGTTATTAATGATCATTAGAGAAGTTGACGTTTCCACTGCACATTGTTGACGAGAATTCAGCCGGCTGGAAGGTGGGATACGTTCTAATTTTCGAGCATTCTTTCTTTTCTGCTTCTCGTCGGGGTCGGCTG
Source organism: Halyzia sedecimguttata (assembly GCA_937662695.2). Taxonomy (NCBI): domain Eukaryota; kingdom Metazoa; phylum Arthropoda; class Insecta; order Coleoptera; family Coccinellidae; genus Halyzia; species Halyzia sedecimguttata. The sequence goes on from OW569418.2 coordinate 59,511,258, forward strand.
AGGATTCAATAGGTATAAAATACAATTTGTGAAGTTTTGACTTTCGTAAATCAGCCTACGTTGGAAGATTCCCATTATTGGGATGTAGGACGTTAAAAATTGAGCGTATCGCGTATCAATTTTTTGCCGTTCAGTCTGATCTTTCAAGCTCCTTTGAGTGTCCGATGTCGAGAATCTGAAATTGTGTGCATTCGTAACAGGATAATTGCCCCTTCGGATATTCGCACATAATATCCATTAGACTAATATTTCTTTCTGGGTTTTCTCTACCAAACTCTGAAAAATATCTATAAAATGAAAAAATTATGATTTTGTGATTTGCTTCTGCGTTAAAAACATAGATTTGTCGGAAACAATTAATCGAACAATGTTGCCTAACAAACAATAACGAAACAACTATAATGATGAAACAACTATATCGTAACGTTTTGGAGTCTATATCAGACTCCTTCTTCAGACACTTAATGAAAATCTTCAGAATAATTTTTTGTTGTTTGCTATTCTCAAATTCTCGAATTTCGTTAAGTGTCTGACGAAGGAGTCTGATATAGACTCCGAAACGTTACGATATAGTTGTTTCATCGTTGATGTTGTTTCATTATTGTTTGTTAGGCAACATTGCTTGATTGATTGCTTCTGACAAATCTGTGTTTTTTACGCAGAAGCAAATCACAAAATAATAATTTTTTTATTATATAGATATTTTTCAGAGTTTGGGAGAGAAAACCCAGAAATAAACCATTTAATAATGAATACCTATACCTCACAAAGTATCCTTTAATGATTACTTAGATTAATCTTTTCTTGATAATATATTTATATTCAGTTTTCTTGTGTCATGTTAGATTAATATTATGAACCACTGATAGATATTTATAGTAAATTCTATGTTCAAACTTTCGTGTTCAATTTTGAGATGACGTGGCATTTGTTATACTTCAAAGTGAATTCGACGTTTTTAACCCTATCCTGACTAGGCAAATGACACTTACACGTACAAACACAGCACTGCTAGGAAATATTTCTTATATTCAAATCAATTATGATTAGGTGTCTTTGTAGTTGAAATACTTTGTTTGACGTCTCAAGGGCGGTAAGTTAAATTAAAATAAGGGTTATTCTGCTAAGCATTATAAGTAAAATTTGCCAAAATACGTTGAGTTAAATCTTAAATTCTCAGAAAGAAACTTTCAGTTACAATAAGAAATTAATTAAAAATATACGTTCAGATAAAAATGTTCAAAAATTAGTTTTTTTATTATCATTCGAATTGTTATACTAATTGGCATTACATTTATGAACAAATCCTTCGATAAAATTCGTATACCAATTGTGCATTGAAACCTGAATATAAATTTTTCATTCCTTTGAACGCGGTTGACTATGGTCAGGATTGATTGTGCATTCCCAGGGGCGTCATAGGTCGGCAACTCTTTCTATATTCCTGAAACATGATTCTGGAAATGGATACGCATTTGTGTACAAACAAATTCTAATTGGCAGGGGAATTGTTGACAAGTTGTCACTCATTTCTCGTTACGTCTATTTCGGAATAGCGACGCCGAAAGCGGACGGATGGCAAAGTGCCAAGTTTATCCCGGACGGAAAGAGAGGTCCACAAGGAATTGATCCATGCAACGAAATGCGCAAACATTTCAACTTGTACCTGTATATCATTATGAGTGTTTCATAGAAATGTCTTCATCGTGACAGGCTTCGATCGTGAATAAGAAATAGCTGATGTTTTGGAAAAACACTTGCACAAGTCATTCTGGATGTTTCTATACTATAGTTGGATCTCAGTAAGTATCTAAGTAAATTATATATTCGTTGCTGTAATTTTTTTTCTGAGTCAATATATTAATTCAACTATGTTTCATATATACAATTTTGATTTGTATGCGCCTGTAACAGGATGCTATCATTGTGCCAAACGTCAAACGATACCATTTGACATACTGATTAAGGATACATTGTCAAATTCGATTCTGTCCGTTAGTCCGTCCGTGACCATGATAACTTACTGAAGAATAAATTTATAGTCTTGTAATTTGTGGCAAACGTTCAATCAGAGATGCGACATTTTTAAAATAGCTACTCTAGTATTTGAAATTCGAAATACAAAATACCAATCTAATAATATCTATTTTATATTTAAATACCATTTTCAGAAAACCATTTCGTATTTTATTTGGAATACCTTTCAGGACATTTTTTATTTTAAAAATGCAAAATAATTTTTGGTACTCGCATTTTTGTAATACTAATCATTAAAGGATACTTTGGTAGGTGCATTCGTCATTCAATGTTACTTTCTGAATTTTCTCTGAAAAAACATATTTAAAAGGATTTTTAAATTTTCTTGAAATTTCTTCTGCGTCAGTATCTGACTTTGCACACTAGATACTTGTCACACTGACAGAATAAGTGTTAGACAACAAATAAATAATTCTGAACATTGTCGATTACTGACTGATGAAGGAGTCTGATTTAGGCTCTAAAACGTCACAGAAAAGCTGTTTTATCATTGTTGTCGTTTCATTAATGTTCGTTAGGAAACAGCACTAATAACGTACGAGAATAAACATTGATTACAAATGCACATAAAAAAGGTATATTTTAGTTTTGTTTTAGCATGTTAATTTATATGTTGTTCCTTAGAAATCTACTAATATAAAAAAACCAAGAAATAAACTCTAAAAAAAATTGGTTCAAGCACTGACGTGAAGTCAGAAGCTTTTGCGCGTATGTTCTATTGTCCATTCTTCTGTATTGGTCACCCTTAATCGAATTTACTATGGTAAATTATGTTGTCCTTTCTCCTGTATTGGAAGAGTGTCCAATAAAGGAGAATGGACAACATAATTTACCATGGTATATTCGATTAAGGGTGTCCAATACAGAAGAATGGACAATAGAACATAGGCGCAAAAGCTTCTGACTTCACGTTAGTGCTTGAACCAATATTTTTTTTGAGTTATCAAGGAAATAATATTCCAGGTGGTTATAACTCGAAAACCGTTAGGCTGATTATGCCCAAAATCGAACTCAACTCTCCCTTTCGGATACGCAACCTACCCTGAAAATTGCAAGTCCCTATCTCCTTTCGTTCGAAAGTTATCGAGGCAATGGTCACCCATCTACTGAACTCACACAAGAATGCTCGAATCTCCAACAATATTTAACCGATCGTATTAAAACTTAAAACTTGGCAGTTAGTAGAGTTATGTTATGAAGGCTGTTGCAAAATTTCAGCAATCAAACGAATAGTTACTGATATATAGAATTTTTTTTTTATTTTCAATGATTTATTAAAAATTTTCTACAAATGCTATCCTCACCAAATTTTGCAAACATTTTTGCGTTGGCATTCTACAACTAATAACCATGTTTGAATTCAATCGGTTCAGTATTTTTCGAGTTAATGAGGAAAAAAAAAACACCAAATATCGGAAAATTTCAGATGGCTATAACTCTAAAACCGTTTGGCCGATTATGCTCATAAACAAACTGAAATGTCGCGATCTGGTGCACATCCTAACCTAAAAATTTCAAGCCGCTATCTCATTCCGTTCTCAAGTTATCGTGACAACAAAAATATTTTTTAATAATTTTTTTAAAATTTTCTAGCCATACGATTCGTACAAAATTTTACAAACGTGCTTAGGTTCATATTCTACAACTACTCACCAAGTTCCTATTCGATCGGATTTATATTGGTTGAAAACAAAATTATAACTCGGAAACCACTAGGCCGATTATGCCCATTAACGAACTTGTCCGTCGTATTGGGATACGCCACCAACCCTGAAAATTTCAAGTCGCTAGCTCTTTTCGTTCTCGAGTTATCGTGGCAACGGCCGGACGGACGGCCGGACGGACAGAATCAAATTTGACTTCGAATTCTTCATTGGGGAGTCGAACTTAATCGTTTGAGACCATTTTCGTCAAAAAAATCGAAAGTTACAGACATTAGGGCAAAACTATAACGCGATGTTCCCCAGAACATACGCGCAAAAATGCATTTATAAGAGTTTATTTTTTGGTATTTTATATGCATACACTAATGTCTAGAAAACCTCAATAAAGTTTAAAAAATTGTTTCAAAACAAAATTTGTTTCAAGCCCTGTGGATAGGAGCTTTGGCGCTCTTGTTCGAACTTTGACAAATCATATCTCCAAAAATGGTTTCTCACAGTTGGGAATTATATCAATGGATTCTTATGATAGAATTGCATCATAAAATAAAACAAATTGAATTGCCAACTCTGAAAAACCAATACTTTTGGTGTTATGATTTGTCAAAGTTTGAACAAGAACGCAAAAGCTCCTGACCACAGGGCTTTCCCACTTTTTCAATTTGGCTTCTGTGTGTCAGTTTTCAAGAATTTTCGTAATTAAATTTTAAATTCAAGACGTAGGTCTATGAGTCATCTGATGTTCGATTTACATACATCACCAAATTATAATTAGAGCATTCTATGAAATCATAATAGAATTATTGAGAATAATTATTGAAATTTTGAAAAATCATATCTCCGAAAGTATTAGTTTGTTAGAGTTGAGAATGCTATCAATAGATCCTTATGATAAAATTGTATCTTAAAAAATATTGAGCTTGAAATTTGTAATGTAAAAGAAATATTTTTTTGTTGCTCCGAAACCACCTGGCTGATTTTGCCCAGTAACGAACTCAACCAAGATATTTATCTCCCAAACCTACTCTGCAAATTTCAACTGTCTAGCTCATTCCGTTCGGGAGTTATCGTGTTAACGGCCGGACGGATGGCCGGAAAGAATCGATTTTGACCACGGATTCTTGATGAGTGAGTCGAACCAAATCGTTTGAGACCATTTTCAGCCAAAAATTCGAAAATTACAGACATTTGGGCAAATTGATAAGCACTCTGTTCCGAGGAACAAGAGCGTCAAAAAAAGCCATTTTGACCTCAGTTTGCCGATTTTTTCAAAGAGACATTGTGGCCTTTGCTTTTAAATTATTGTAGCATTAAATTAAGGTGTTGTCTTCTAGGAAATAATAGGAAATAGAAAAATATTAAGATTATCGTTATTTGGGTCAATTTTATACGTTTACACAGCAGTAATATGAAACAATATTAACAAATAAATGGAGTAACATATTCTATGGATCTATATTCATTGGATCTACAGATGTTTTACTAGCTTACGAAGAAACACGAACGCGAAAAAAATCGGAAATGAGAATAAAGAATTCTCTTTACTAGCATTTCTGCTAGCGAACCATTCTAACCAGCAATTTATGCATCGGAAAAATTCCCAAAGGTTATAATTACGGTAACGTGAGGAGTTTCAAGAATCAGTCAAATAAACAAACACTATAATTATAATACAAATACTGCACGATAATAATTAAGCGCATGATTTCTGAAACAAATTATTCATATTTTTCAAGGGTAGGTATACCAGATTCGTTGGATAAACTATGATAATGACAGGTATTACGAGTTCAGAAACGTTATTTTCTTCACGATAGTATATCCATTTGATATTTTGTGCTGGTGTGGAATATCTAGTAGGTAAAGGGTTTTCCAATAAGAGGTGTTATTTTGAATAGCCCGTTATTTCGGTAGATGTCATTTTGAAGCTGTAATTTTTTGACATTTGATAAGTAGAAACTGCGCCATTAATAAAAATGGAACGATACACGCTTCAAGAACGCATTGAAATAATTAAAATTCACTTAAAAATGGTGAAAATTTGGTAGAGACGGTTCGTAAAACTCGAACATTTTTGGGACGCCGTGAAGCACCTTGTCGGACCGCAATAAAGAAATTGGTGGAAAAATTAGAGCTGTTGGGACAAGTTAGTTATGTGAAGAATGAACCCCGTGCACGTCGCTCAAGAACAGCCGAGAATATTGCTGCTGTAGCCGAAAGTGTTGAAGAAAACCCAGGTTTGTCCATTCCTCGTCGTTCTTTGGAATTAGGCATTCCACAAACGTTATTACACCGTATTTTGCATAAAGATTTGGGTCTTAAGGCTTATAAAGTTCAGTTAACACAAGAACTCAAGCCGGCCGATCATCAACAACGTCGTGTCTTTGCTGATTGGGTCGTTGAAATGCATGAAAATGACCCGGAATTCCATCGAAAAATCATCTTGAGTGAAGAGGCCCATTTTCACCTCGGTGGCTTCGTCAACAAGCAAAATTGTCGCATCTGGGGCTCGGAAAAACCAAGAGTTATTGTTGCTTCTCTATCCTCAGCGTGTGACTGTTTGGTGCGGTTTATGGTCCGGCGGAGTCATTGGACCTTACTTTTTCGAAAATGAGGCAGGAGCAACAGTTACGGTGAATGGATTGCGCTATCGAGAGATGATTTATGATTTTTTATGGCCGGAATTGGATGGTATTGATCAGGACAACGTTTACTTTCAACAAGACGGCGCTACGTGCCACAACGAAACCATTTATCTTTTGCGGGAAAAGTTTCCGGACCGTGTTATCTCTCGAAGAGGTGATCACAATTGGCCACCGAGATCTTGTGATTTAACACCTTGCGGCTTCTTCCTTTGCGGCCACGTGAAAGAGAAGGTCTAAGCCATTAGATCAGGGTCGATTCAATACCAACCTCGAAGATGGAATTCGTGAGGTTATCGAGGACATAGGGCAGCCACTTTGCGATTTGGTTATGGAAAATTTCATTAAAAGGATATGGTCCTGTAAGCGTGGTCGTGGTGGTCATTTGCCTGATGTTATTTTCCACTATTAACGGCATAGCTTCTTCTTTATAATGAAATAAATATCCCATCATTTATATTGAAAAATGGCATTTTTCTTTGAATATCAAAATAACACCTCTTTTGGAAAACCTTTTATATTCTGCACCAAATTATGGGAATATTAGGGATATTTAATTTTTCATCATCTTCATATGGGAAATATCGAAAACGCCTGGATTTGGGGATATAAAATGATATAATGGAGAATGATGAAACATATATTTTATGTTATAAATTTAAATATTAATCTACCCTTCACATTATAATTTACGGAAAACTAATATTCCCAGTAATTAAGCCATACAATATGTTGAACTATACTGAAAGATATTCCTTTGGAAGAAGAAGTTCTGTTTGGAAAAAAATTCAGAAACTGTTACTCATGATCGTGAGGTGAATAAAAGTATAATAGTAAAAATAATACATTTTTAAATTATTAGTATATGTTGTTGTTATTGAAGTCATGGAATATATTGAATACTCATATGTCGTTCAACCTACATAGCAAGGGCGTAGCTAGGGGGGAGGGTTGGGGGTTCAAACACACCCGGAATGTTATTTTTCTCTCAAAAAAAAAATTTTTTGCTGCAGAAAGTGACCCTTTTCAGGGTAGCTGGCGCACCCCAATACGATGCACAATTTCGTTAATGGGCATAATCGGCCCAACGGTTTCCGATTGACAATTTTGTTTTGAACCAATACAAATCCGTTTGAATTGAAACTTGGTGAGTATTTGTAGAATATAAACCTAAGGGCGTTTGTGAAATTTTGTGGGAATCATATCACTAGAAAATTAAAAAAAAATTATTAAAAAATATTATTTCTGTCATGATATCCTGAGAACGGAAAGAGATAGGGACTTGAAATTTTCAGGTTAGATTGTGCATCTAAATGCCACATGTGTGTTTGTTTATAGGCATAATCAGCCACATGGTTTTGTAGTTATACCCTTCTGAAATTTGGTTTTTATTTCCTCAATAACTCGAAAAATACAAAACCGATCCTATTCAAACTGGTTGCTAGTTGTAGAATTCCAACGCAAAAATTCTTACAAAATTTTGTGCGGATCATATCTCTAGAAAATTTTCAATAAATCAAAAAAATTTAAAAAAGGTCTATATATAAGAAACTATTCGTCTGACATCGCTGAAATTTTGCGAGAGCCTAACCCCAAGTTTGAGCACGATCGGATCCATATTGTAGAAGATCCGAGTAGCATTGTGTGAGTTCAGTAGGCTGGATGGGTGACCATTGACTCGATAACTTTCGAAGAAAAGGAGATAGGGACTTGCAATTTTCAGGGTTTTAATGCACACATTCAAATAGGAGAGTTAAGTTCGTTTTTGGGCATAATCGGTCCAACGGTTTCGGAGTTATACCCATCTGGAATATCATTTCTTCGATAACTCAAAAAATTTAGACTCGATCGATATGAAGCTTGGTAACTAGTTGTAAATTATTGACATAAAACCGTGCGTAAAATTTTGTGAGAACCGTATGCCTAGAAAATTTCAAAAAAATTACGAAAAACAAAATTGGTTCAAGTACTGACGTGAAGTCATGAGCTTTTGCGCGTATGTTCTATTGTCTATTATCCTATATTGGACATAATCACTTCAGTGCTTGAACCAATTTCTTTGATTGGAGAACGCTTTCAACGAATTTCATAGCCTATGTTAGTCGTTATAACAAATCCAACGACACCCAACTATTGATATCCATAAAGCCATTCATGCTCGCATTCAGGCTGTATCGTGGACTATAGGAGTATTATAGACATTATGTACATATACTTGGAAAACATATCCACAAAGTAGGCTCTACAAACCTTCAATTCACCCATCTTACTGCACTTCACTTGAAAGTTTTAAAAATCTGCCTCAAAATTTAATAATTTTATCCTCTGTTCAATTCCTATGATTTTTGCGATAGAGGTTTCTTTTTAAATCATGCATATCTCCTAATTTGTTGATTTGATAAACTTGGAATGAATCTATAGTTCTGAAGAACCTACAGGAGATATCAGTTATTTTCAAAAGAACCTTAGATATTCTTAAGAATACAGTTCCTTATAATTCTGCAGCAGACAATAGCCCCTACAACCGAAATGATTCAATCAAGATCTAATCAACCCTCTTGGACATATCAAATCTTCCGCCAGTTGACCAAACTCACTGAACAAAATCTCCCCATCAACGAAAAATACTCATTCCCAACAATTTCAAAATCCATTTCCCTGGAGCATCGCAAGACGAAGGCGCGAACTACCCAATTCCCACTGGATATCGGAAAAGTCCCGCGCCAGAAGAAGGTGGGATAACAAACGAGCAATAGACGGACACTCTGTCTCCTGGTGGGAGGAGTAAAGAGGAAGCAACACTGAATCGTTCCTTCTAAGCCAGCAGTCGCTACGAAACCGTCGAAACGAGTACAACGCGTCGTTAAGAAAAGTTGTAATAGACCGGTGATTAGAACTTGGTTTAATATCTTTTCACTCAGTATTTGGCACTTGATGATAGATAAACAAGTGGAGGGAGTTCGATTTGAGAAAGTGCCGTCGTTGGAAACGTGAAAATCCATAACGTCTTGAAGATATCGCAGAATTACTAATTTGTGACGTCACACAATTAACAGCGACTTTTTAGCGAACATACGTAAGTAGGCATAACGCATGGAAATGCCCGATAGCGGACCGCACGCTTGCTTCCCCTACCAGCGTTCAGCGGCGCCAGACGAAGCGTCATCCATCATGGTCGATGACGATCTGCGCCGGGATTGGTAGGCCTCGCGTCACGTGTGCAGTTAATTGGCAACGGTGGGCGTGTCCCGTCTCCAGTCTGTGGGCAAGTTGAGGACTAGAAGGGGAACTGAAAAAAGGCATAGTATGCGCTGTGAACCCCCCGCGTGTTTGAAACTCTCCACAGGCCATCTCGCATAGATCACTGTGTTCGAGGAGAGAGAATTCCAGAGAAAAATTAATGATCATGAGCTCGTTTCTGATGAATCCCGTGTCCGGTGCGGCTTTGCCGGCTAGTTATCAGCAGGCGCAGCATTTGTCGGGCGTTGTGGTTGATCCTAAGTTTCCTCCGTCGGAAGAGTACAGCCAGAACAGTTACATACCGTCCTCAAATAACGATTTCTTTGGAAATCACCACATACCACAATCTCAACACCATCTCCAGTATGGGTACCACAATCACCACCAACAAGCCTACGGATCCACCCCCGTCCCTATACCAAACGGTGGGTATGGCAGCTATGGTAATTACTATCATCCCCAAATACACTCGCACCATGGCCCACCCATACACTCTCACCAAATCAGGCCGTCCATACCCCTGCACGAGAGCCAACAGTCCATGGTTTCGTGCCAACCACCGGTTTCGAGTTCGAGTAGCATCTTACAAAGTCTGGCAGACATTCCGGCCAACCTACCCCAAAACTCTAGTGATATAGTGAAAACAAGTGTGTGTAGTCCCGGGTCTGTTGGACATGATTCCAGGAGTTCGCCTCCCGGGTCCCACAATTTGCAAGAACTCGGTTTGCGGTTGGAGGAAAACGTGTCCGATGAACACGATGAATGTGATGATGGACAAGGTAGTTCTACGAATAACGACGAGGAGGAGGAAGACGATGATGGAAGTGACAGACAGATTTATCCTTGGATGAGGAAGGTGCACGTCTCTGGAGCTTGTAAGTGTTATGTTTAATTTATTAAAGAATATCAATATATAACACTCATATCATACCACACAAAACAAGCAAAAGTGTAATAGAAGCTCAGAAATTATTTTGGTCCTTGGTTGAAGATTTCCACGGCCCTCCATAACAATATTACCCTGTATTATAAGCTGAAATAGTTGGTAATTTCTACTTCTTATAATATGAGTTGTCTATTTTCAATTCATCAAAAACTTACAATTATGAATGGTTCTGTAAGAGAAGAAACTTTCATCCCATTCATGCATATTGTACCTAAATATGTGACCATTGGAGTTTTAAGACTCGTTTTAAGATAACTGTTACTCAGAGTAAAAATTGCAACATTCTTACGGAAGGAATAAAGAGATATAAGATATATTACCTACCTAGGTACAAGTTTGCAGGGTCAGTTTGCAGAAAAATTGCAGCATTGGTTCAAAAGAACTGAGTAAGATATAGTATTGTTACCCTCTCCACAACTGCAATAGCATGAAGAGATTCTAAATTCGAATTTGGCCACAGAATGTTAGCTTTCTATAACTTTTTGTAGATTAGTCATTCTGTAACACCTCGTTTCGTATACCGAAATCAGATAAAACATAAAAAAATAAGATGACAAATTCCCATTGTTTTTTTTCATAGCGGCCCTCCATACTTAGATATGGCCTCCTAAATGAAGCCACTGAAATTCCATTTTACTGGAATAAATTTTAAACTACTTAATATAATTTAATGAAAATTTTATATGATCAACAGTAGTAAGGACCTCTTAATATACTGCCCTTAAATTTATATTAGCTTGTTTAGTTTACAAGCGGAGGACTAGGTATTACATTTCAATACTCACATTTTTAACACCCTGTATGATAAGGAGTTAAAGAACACAAATTTGGATACCTTGAACATTAAGCTAAAGAAAAGGTACTCTTGTTCATTGTCGAAATGAACCGTTTTCAAGGTATCCAAATTTGTTTTTCCAGGAAATGGAAAAGAATCGAAATTATTCGGGAGATAGGAAAAACGAAATATGATTTTATCGCAATTTTCAATAGCCTACCCTAGTTTTATAAATGTCATGTTTGTACAACTAGAGTAGGCTAATGAAAATTGCGATAAAATCATATTTCGTTTTTTTATCTTCCGAATGATTTCGATTCTTTTCCATTTTCTGGAAAAACATTGAAACCGGTTCATTTTATCGACAATAAACAAGAGAACCTTTTCTTTAGCTTGATTTTCAAGCTATCCAAATTTGTTTTTTTTTTTACTACTTATCATACAGGGTGTCAAAAATGTAAGCATTAAAATGTACAACATATAGTCTGTCCCTGGTAAACTAAACAAGCTAATTTAAATTTAAGGGCAGTATTTTAAGAGGTCCTTACTACTGTTTCATTGAATTATATTAAGTAGTTCAGTAAAATGGATTTCCAGTGGCGTCATCTAGGAGGCCGTATCTCCGTAGGGAGGGCCGCTAGGAAAAAAATTGATGGGAACTTGTCATCTTATTTTTTTATGTTTTATCTGAATCCAAGAGATTTCCCACAATTTCCCGGACACCCTGTATATTTTCACTATATCCTCAAATATTCCGGCCAACATAGACAACGAAAACTATCTGTCATCATAATTTTTAGCAGCTTTTTGAAACGTCATTTTCATTTTCTTATTCAACTTCCTGGAGAAAATATTGTCTATTGCATGGTTAGAATGGAAATACGTTAATCTGTTAAGTTTTTCATCAATGTTTGTGTGAGAGTGGTATCTTTTATAGCATACACTTATATTTTTGATATGTGACGATTACAAGGATACTCTTTCTTGGATGAACCCCTGAAACAATAGTAAAATTTCCAGAAAAGCCTTGTCCTAAGGTAAAACAGCCTTATACCTAGCTGTATTTAGGGAAATCCGATACCACAGAGATAACCTTGTTTGCCTGTAGTGAAAATCTCCTAGTGAAATGCTGCAGTACCAACCGAATCGATATTTTTCTTCAAACTCCTCGATTTAAACTTAGTTGCAGCTGTATTTCTAGATAAATTAGAAAAAAAAAAACATTGGACATAGATCATGTCCATTCTTGAACTTGATCTTACAGTTTGAGCTTGAAAGCCATCCCGATGCCGATACCGTACGAAGTCTCTCAGATATAGACTTCGGAAAGTTCACGTGTTCAACTTACCGGCAGGATGGCCTTCCGGACAGACGTATATAATTGGATTTGACCACCAATTTTTCATCATTTGGTCGAATGTAATCGTTTGAGATCATTACATCAGCTGAAAAATCGTAAATTACTGGAATTATCGACCGGACGATACCACCAAAGAAAAAATGGTGTCAAGCATAGGGAATGAAACAAAATCAATAATTTTCAACAAACTGTCGAAGACAATTCATAGGAAATGAATTATTCATAAAATAAAAATAAACGAAAACCAAACAAGAACATAGTGAATCATGTAAGCTTTGAAATCAACAACTGATATAGGTACCTACTCGGATTTATATATTTATGTAGATTAAATATCTTCGAGTTGAATAGAACCCACAGAATGATTGCTAATAATAAACTTTAATAGGTCCCATTTCATTACATATCTATCATTTTTAGTACATATCTATAGCCACTCAATCATACTACTGATCGAATAATTATTGTACCTACTGCTCAATCAAATAAGTGATTTATCGCCACCGATGATGTATGATTGAAAAGTTTCATAGTTATTCTCAGCACAAGATATCAGTTACTGATATATGCACTGTCGCTATTGAATATTTAACGTGAATAGCACGCTAGAATAAATATATTAATTTCTCATTCTATAACATTCTGAATGTTATCATTCATTTGAAATTGTGCATAATACTTTACTAGATTAGATAAAATTTGAAAAGTCTTCATACCGATCGAAGTAAATGAACTCAAAAAATCGCAACTATCTTCATTTTAACGAAGAAAGTGTTTTGACCTCTTCGTCAGTGTAGAATATACAGGGTGTCAGCAATACCGTCTTTACCATAAGGGCACACGGGGCCCGTGCCCAGGGCCCCCATCCTTAGGGGGGCCCCGAAAGAAAGACAGTTTTTCTCTCATTTAGTCTAAAAACATTTTTGTCGGAAACATTGCACCCGAGTCGAAAATAAAATTCACTTTGGTCTTAAAATTTAAATCAAACTTATGTTTATTTAACCAGATTAAGACAAAATCTAGTCAAACTTTGCCTATTTTCTTTTTGGCGCTCTAGTTCCTCGGAACTGAGTGCTTATCAATTTGCCCAAATGTCTGTAATTTTCGAATTTTTCGATGAAAATGGTCTTAAAAGATTTTGTTCGACTCGAAAATGGTCTTAAAAGATTTGGTTCGACTCACTGATCAAGAATCCGTGGTCGAAATTCATTCTGTCCGGCCGGCCGATCCGGCCGGCCGTAGGCACGATAACTCTCGAACGGAATGAGCTAGACAGTTAAAATTTTCAGAGTAGGTTTGGGAGATAAATATCTCGGCTAAGTTCGTTATTGGGCAAAATCGGACAGATGGTTTCGGAGTAACAAAAAAAAAAATTTTTTTTACAGAGCAAATTCCAAATCAAATTTTTTTCAATAAGCAGTTTTAGCATAAGAATCCAATGATATCATTTTTAACTCTAACAAGCTAATACTTTCGGAGATATGATTTTTAAAAATTCCAATAATAAATCGTATTTCAACGTTGTCACAGAATGATATAATTATTCTATGTATGAATTGTCATAATGTCAACTTATTTTCCTGAGACATGACATTATCTAATCAATCGAAGAATTATGAGAACAAAGTGTATTCCGCAATGTGAGCGAAGTGAGAAAAATCTCAGTTGTTTGCTCCGAAATTAGTTTTCCTCAGAAAAGTCTTACATTTCGGAACGGAACATGAAGTAAGAGATCTGAGAGTAGTGAGACTGCTTTTCATCCATATACATAGATATAACTCTCGAACGGAATGAGGTATGTAGTTGAAATTTTCAGAGTAAGTTAGGGAGATGAATATCTCGGTTAAGTTCGTTATTGGGCAAAATTGGCCAGATTTAATTTGATTTCTTCCATGGTGCAGTTCTCATTCTCATGATTGCTCATTTAATCTTGATGAATAAACTATTATTTGAATTGAATGTCTTTTATGATGCAGTTCTATCATATGAATACATTGATATAATTCCCAACTCTGAGAAACCAATACTTTCGGAGATATAATTTGTCTGTGTGAACTAGAGCGCCAGAAAGCTCCTGTCGACAGGGCTTGAACAATTTTTCTTAATAATAACTGAGATAATATTGTGGAAATCTTCATAAAATTTGGTTCATGTCTTCTAAGCATGAAGGTGCATTTGGTGATGCACAAAAATTTCCTCTACCAGTGGCGTCCATACGGATTTTGCATTGAATATTTTTGGGAAAAAATACGACGCGACTGCTTTCTTTTGAAATAAAAATGACTTTTGAAATCCTCATTCATTTTTGAGCAAATTCGATCTCATGGGTTTTTTTTGTCCGACGCACGATTTCGGCTTAAAAAATAAAAATCATTCTACTTGATAATCAAGTAGGTACTCAAAAATCTGATGCAGTGTGGAAATGTTTATGTATCGACTGAAAGCAAATTAAGAGATCAGCTTTATTCCAAAATGAATGAGAATCCAAAAAATATATTATCTTGCCAGATGCGTTCTTGATTAAAATTTGCTTCAAATCACAATAAAAAAATTTTATCAATCTGTATCTCAAAAGTTAACACTTTTAGGACATACGTTCATAGGAAGTTTTTTTTCAAAATGAGTCAAAGAATTACCCCCTTAAATATTAGCATGTCTTTAAAGAACACCCTGTATATATCTATTAGTGATCATAGACGATTCTCTCGTTACTAAAGCCTGTCATTAAACTTGTATGAAATGTACTTATATATTATAAAAGCAGGAAAAACGGTATATATCGATGCTAAATTCGGGTAAGAGTGTTAAACTTTTACTTTAAAATCCTATGGCGCCAGTTGAATTACCTATGTTATATATCGCAAAATATAGCCATTCCACCACTGGTAAGATGGTGCAAAATAGTAGAATAGAACCACAAAAGGGACGCTGATTGAATATTGAAAATTGACGATCCTTGTTGTTCCACAATAGATCAATTATTAACAAAACCACCCGTGAAGAAACCCACCACAACAAACATTTCAAAAATCGGTCCATTTCGAACGATTGACGTCTGATAAAGCGATCTAATTTCTCAATACCCTGGGAATCCCCGACCACTGTCAACTTGGACAAAACCGAGGCTAGAACAGCGAAGGACACTCTTCAAGTCTTGCAAATCGATTTGATCTTCTGACAAAAGCCTCAAGTACCCCAATTTATTATCTTTTCTCATCCCGATGACCGTCGATTTGTAAATCTGTACCACCGTGGCCTCCAAACATAACTGTTTACTGTGACAACCAACCATCACGTAAACATTAACTATTGTTACAGGGTTATAAATTGCGTTCTTAGTATCTGTTAGTGGGAATTAAAATCGTCTGAGCGGGACCTAACCGAGGTTTGCTTTTGTCGGTTCCGGGGAGACAAATGGGTTGCAATTTATTTTCCAGACCTCCTAGATTCAGCGAGATTTGGAGTACAGCAAGAATACAAAGGACGTGAAAGACGGTGATAATGTGAAGGAAAATATTGGGACGAAGCGGACGAGGATGAGAGATTTTGTGGGTTTGGTTCGTGATTTTTCATCTTGATTTGAGGGATGTTTGTATCGGTTGTCAGTAGTTATGGAGGTAGTTTGGTGCGTTTGGTTGAATGTGGGGGTTTTTAGTTGGAAGGTTGATGATAAATCAAGGTTATGTGCTTGAAAATACACCGATTTTCTGAATATTCTCTTGATCCAAATGTTAAGACCAATTGAAATTTTTAACTTAACTCTGAGTCTCAAATATAAAATGATATCAAAAGACAAAAGATTCAAAAATATTAAGAAGGTGCGTTAGAAACTCTAAGAATGTGGTGTTTTCGAATGAGAACTTCATGATTAATGAAGGTTATCTGTGGGTACTTGTTTCTAAGAGTTGGGAATGATATCAATGGATTCTTGTAATAGAACTACATTATAAGCAAATATAATACAACTGCATCATGAAAGAAATTCAAACAAGAGTGCCAAAAACCACGAACTTACCCGAGATATTACTTCCTAAAATCCACTCTGAAAATTATATTATATCAATTGAAACTTAACCAATATTTGAGTTTTTTTTACTGGAGCTATGAACCCATTCTGATAAACCTACCAAAGTATATATTTCCATTATCATATGAATTATCCACGGTCATTAAAATATTACCAAAAAGTATAATATCATATTATAATCCTCATAATTCTACAATAGCTGAAATAAATTTGACTCCCTTTAATAGGAAAACGAGATGACATGTACGAGTATGAACACAGATGATATAATAATTCATAGATAGAATAATTATAGCATTCGGTGAAAACATAGAAGTACGATTTATTATTGAAATTTTGAAAAAATCATATCTCCGAAAGTATTAGGTTGTTAGAGTTGAAAATGATATTAATAGATATTCCGAAATGATTTCGCACAATAACGAACTCAAGCGAGATATTCATCTCCCAAATCTACTCCGAAAATTTCAACTGCCGAGCTGATTCTGTTCGAGAGTTATTGTAGAATTTTTTTTTAAATCTTGCCACTTTACGGCAATCCTATCAATACAAAACTTCGCATGCATATAAAGGTCATAATTCTACAATTTGATGCTAAATTTCAGATAGATCGAGTGATCGGTTCGGGAAATATTAATACAATTTTTTTTTTATTAAAAATGGCCTTAACTCTGAAACCGCTTGGCGGATTTCGTCCGTTAACGAACTCGTTCGAGATATTTACGCTCCGAACATACCCTTCAAATTTCAATCCTCTAACTCCTTTCATTCGAGAGTTATCGTGCCTACGGCTGGCCGGACTAGCCGGACAGAATTGATTTTGACCACGTATTCTTTATCGGTGAGTCGAACCAAGTCGTTTAAGACCATTTTCATTCGAAAATTACAGATGTTTGGGCAAATTCCACTCTGACCCGAGGAACAAGAGTGCCAAAAATTGGCTCAAGCACTGACGTGAAGTCAGGAGCTTTTGCGAGCATGTTCTATTGTCTATTCATCTCTATTGAATACTCTCAATCGAATATACCATCGATATTCGATATAGACCGTTTTCTCAGCATTTATAAGATATGAATACATTTCGTACCATTTCAATGACATAGTTGAGTAATGAGAGAATCGTCTAAGATCACAGATTTTTTAATTCTGACATATGTATTCTATCAGAGTTAAAATTCATTAAATATCCAATAATTTACGAAAATACTTACGTCTCAAGTTATTTAAGGATACGATATTCAAGAAATTCCGCGAAAATAATCAAGTTAGCATTTTACAAGTAATGACCGAGTTTTAATTAGATTATCGGATCGGATTTGTATATTTTGAGTTATAGAGGAAATAACAACGAAATTTCAGACTGATATAACTCCAAAACCGTTTGACCGATTATGCCTATTAACAAATTAAAATCTTGCATTCGGATGCGCAACCTATCTAATAATTGTAATCTCGTCCTGTTCTCAAGTTATCGTGAAATTATATTTTTCAATAATTTTGTTTTAATTTTTTGGATACGATCCTCACAAAATTTCACATATTACGTCTTTATGTCGGTATTCTACAAATAGCTACCAAGTTTAAAACGATCATACAGACATTTTGGAAAAATGCTGTTCCCCAGAACATGCGCGAAAAGAGTATCGATTATGGGTGATTGCAAAGAATCACGCAGTTCCTTTCATTATATTTTCTGAAATGTGATATTCGTTGAATGTTCGATGGCCAATTTGAAATTTATTTTTCTTGATAGAAAGGTTCTCTAATATTAACAAATTTCGTTAATATACGGTGTTAGAACTCGGTGTATACCAAAGATTTATCGGTAAGTATGTGAACGAGCGCGCTTATGCTCCTCACCCACCGTAAGTGTGTTTATAAATTTTCATGTTGCTGTACTTTGGTTTCATGCATATTCGGCAATTGTCTTATTTATGCAAAAAAAATTTTATACGAAATTATTTTTCTCAATACCATATCAATACGAATAGAAATCTAATGATAAACGATTATGTTCTCATTTTACGATATTAAATCGGACAATCGTTTTTCTGTGCAGAAATTTGATCGACAAATTTTGTTAGTGCTGACTAGATGTTGATACGCCGATAACAAGTTACTTTTATGTAAATAATATCGGATATCCATTTGTTTTCTTCTTGAGAGTGTTACAACGCCGCTAGTTGTTGTTTACCGTCGCCAGGAGCTGATAAATAGCTAGGAATATAATATTGACTCATCTTAACCTTTTTGTGTCATATAAATGTTTAATATCTAAATAAAAGCCGCCTGTGGATATGGCAGATATTGTTCTTCATCTTGTTTGTACCCTTGATATATGTATTGATCTCCGTTCTGTCTTAGTTCGGAAGTTATTGACCATCGAGTGTAGGATGTTACAGATTTCTTAAGAATTTCTAGTGATATGATCCTGACAAAATTTCACGTACGTCTTTATGTCAGTATCCCACAACTAGTACCCAAGCTTCAATTCGATCGGATCTGTATTTTTTGAGTTATCGGGAAAATAATATTCCAGTAGGTATAACTCGAAACCAAAGGGCCGATCATGCCCAACAACGAACTTAACTGTCCCATTTGGATGCGCAATCTACCCTGAAAATTTCAGACGCCATCTCTTTCCATACGAAAGTTATCGTTGCAACGTGTGGAGATGTGATCGTTTTCAAATTTGGAACTTTGCTGTAGGGTTTGGTTTTGAAGGCTCTCACAAAATTTCAGTGGTGTCGGAGATATTATAGTTTTTGGTATATAGAATTTAGTGCAATGTTTTTTTTTTAATTTTCTAGTGATCCGATACCCACTAAATTTAGATGAAATTTGCGCGTCGGCATTATACAACTAACTACCAGGTTCGAATTGGATCGGGTTCGTATTTCTTTGAATTATTGAGTAAATAACAACAATATTTCAGATAGGTATAGCTCCGAAACAGTATGGACGAATATGGCTATTAACAAACTTAAATGTCGAATTCGGATGCCTAACCTAAACACGGTCCGGCCGGCCGGTCCGGCCGGCCGTAGGCACGATTACTCTCGAACGGAATGAGCTAGACAGTTGAAATTTTCAGAGTAGGTTTGGGAGATAAATATCTCGGCTAAGTTCGTTATTGGGCAGAATAGGACAGATGGTTTCGGAGTAATAAAAAAAAAATTTTTTTTTACAAGACAAATTCATAATTAAATTTTTTTCAATAAGCTGTTTCACCATAAGAATCCAATGATATCATTTTTAACTCTAACAAGCTAATACTTTCGGAGATATGATGTTTCAAAATTTCAATAATAAATCGTATTTCAACGTTGTCACAGAATGATATTATTCTATGTATGAATTGTCATAATGTCAAATGATGTTCCTGAGACATGACATTATATAATCAATCGAAGAATTGTCAGTGAAGTGAGAAAAATCTCAGTTTGCTCTGAAATTAGGTTTTCTCAGAAAATTCTTAAATTTCGGAACGGAACATGAAGTAAGAGATCTGAGAGTAGTGAGACTGCTTTTCATCCATAGACATAGATATAACTCTCGAACGGAATAAGGTAGGTAGTTGAAATTTTCAGAGTAGTTTAGGGAGATGAATATCTCGGTTAATTTCGTTATTGGGCAAAATTGGCCAGATTTAATTTGATTTCTTCCATGGTGCAGTTCTCATTCTCATGATTGCTCATTTAATCTTGATAAATAAACTATTATTTAAATTAAATTTCCTTTATGATGCAGTTCTATCATATGAATACATTGATATAATTCCCAACTCTGAGAAACTAATACTTTTGGAGATATAATTTGTCTGTTTGAACTAGAGCGCCAGTAAGCTCCTGTCCACACGGCTTGAACCCATTTTTTCATTTACCATTTTTCCAAATTTGGCTCAGGTAAAAAGATACACGCTATTGAAATTTCCAAAAAAAATCTTTTGTAGCTTTGACATTCTTTTTTCGAATGTAACGTATGTTGGTGTGAAGTTTCCTATAACTATGATACATATTCTCCAAATATTAGTTATTTCCCACTTATAATTATAAAATAAACTAAATTAGCATAAAGAAAGCGGGTAAAGCTTTTTTGAGTCATTTCAAGAATATTCAATCGTTTTAGAACATTAAATTATTCTTCACCATTTCCCCTTAATAGCACCATTTTCGAGATATTCTTCATTGAATGTTATAAAATGGGAAAATCCAGAAATTTCACAACTTTTATGGACTCGCCCCTGAGGGTTGAAATTCTGTATCAAGCTGTAAACAACGTTATCATACCTTTTTCTCGTCTGACAATAATGTCATAGATAATTTATGTGCAGGAGTGTATTAGTACAGTGTGAAATGTTTAAACGCTTGTAACTTTTTACCTGAGCCGAATCTGGAAAAATGGTAAATGAGAAAGCTGTTTTATTTGATGAGAGGAATCTATGGTTAAAATTAGTGTACAACTTTAAGACTCACCCTGTATGTCTGTATCATCAATTTTGTAGGGCATGCTAGTACATCAAAACGTAAGCAGCGAACATTTGTGGTACGTTATTCAGTGTACGTATTTCTAAGAAATATTTTTTCATGTGGTTACTGATACTACAAGGTTTTTCCTGAAGGTCTTCAATGAACCTTCTGGTCATCATTAAAGTATACTTTGGGAGGTGAATTCATAACTAAATTGTTCCTTTCCAGGTTTTCTTTCCCAAACTCGAAAATCTTCAGAATTTGGATTTTTTTGACTGTATTCTGAAACTAACAATTTGTCAAAAAAATAATCCGCTTGGTATCTAAAGAAGGAGACTTATTTAGTGCCCCCAAAATGTTACAAAATAGTTGTTTTGTCGTTGATGTTATTCAGTTACTGCTTGTTAGGCCACATTTTTCTGTATATTGCTTCTGACAAATATCTTGTGTTTATAACGCACAAACTTCAAAAAATAATAATTTTTTTATTTTATAGATATTTTCAAGGTTTTGGGAGAGAAAACCCAGAAAGGAAGCATTTACCTTTGCTCTATTTTTCCAAAAAAAAAAACCAATAGGTTGAACTAGCAGCAGAGAATATGGAGAAGTTGTTTAGCCTCAATTTTCGTAATTTTCGTGACTTAATCATCAAGATAATCAATTCCAAAACTACCTACATACAAAACGTAACTTTCAGGGCACGATTTCAATATCATATTCACAGTAATTACGAAATGGGACCAAAGTGGTTAGAATACTTTGAAAGTTCGTGAGATTGAATCGTTTAGGTTCTCCTTCTAGTTTCCACGTTTATATCGTTCTTTAATGATGGACTATTCTGGTTAGTCTACGACATCCATTTTTGTCTTGTTATGAAGGCGGTCGATGTCATTAGTTCATTTCGGAAAGAACCGAAAATTGTACTGATGATGATATTGAAAATATTGTTGTGATCGGAAAACTACTTAGTTCGTTTGTAATGAATGGCTTTTACTGGGCGGTTTATCCTGGTTATCGGGTTTCCCAAATAGGTACATTCTGATGGAAAATATTCGAGGGATGACGTTTCAAAGATGATGATTATTGAAGTGGTCGATTTCTGGTATTTTTATGGCTCTATTCGGAAATTGAGTGAATAGAGGGAATTTATGTATTCTTCTTGATTTAAATCTCTATATTCTAATTGTATGGTATTTTCGATTTTACTCTTTTTTGGGGTAGGTACATCGCGTTAAAATTTTGCCCAAATGTCTGTAATTTTCGAATTTTTTTCCGAAAATGATCTCAAACTATAAGGTTCAACTCCCTGATGAAGATTTCGAGGTCAAATTTGAATCGGTCCGGCCGGCCGGCCTTTCCACGATAACTTGAGAACGGAAAGAGATAGCGACTTGAAATTTTCAGAGTAGGTCGCGCGTCCCAATACGACGGAAAATTTCGTTAATGGGCATAATCGGCCCAATCGTTTCCGGGTAATATTTTTGTTATGAACTAATACAAATCCGATCGAATTGAAACTTTCGAATTAGAAAATTCTAAAAAAATTTTAAAAAAATATTATTTATGTCACGATAACCTGAGAACGGAAAGAGATAGCAACTTGAAAAGTTTAGGTTAAGTTGTGCATCTGAATGAACAAAAACGGCAAATAAATCAGCAATAAGTGATGTTATAGTTAAATCTTCCTTATACAACATGAAATGACCCCTCATCTTTTGTATTTATATTATTAATACCTATATAACGTAGTGCAAAAATGTATACAATAAATTGAAATTTTGGAGCGAAATTTACACTTAGTGAAAATTCATGGAGAGTAATTTGATTAAGTGTTTTTATTATAGAAACATACGAAATAATATCATTTTTCGATTTAGGAACAGGCTAATTACAATTTCTTGATGGTGATTCTTAAATGCGTTGGTTGTATTATTATTAAAAAAATATTTAAAAGTGTTCCCAAAATGACTTTTGGCACTGGTATTATTCTTATTAACAAGTAGAATTTCTAAAATATATATTTTTGTGCGTGTCTCTTCACATGAAAGGTTCATGACCTAACCTAACCTAACCTAACCTAACCTAACCCATACAGGCATAATCGGCAAAATGGTGTTGGAGTTATACCCATCTGAAATTTGGTTGTTATTTCCTCAATAACTCGAAAAATACAAAACCGATGCAATTTAAACATGGTTATTAGTTGTAAAATAATAACGCAAACATTTTTGCGGAATTTCGTGATGATCGTATCAATAGAAATTTAAAAAAACAATAATTAAAAATCTTTGAAAAAATTTCTATATATAAAAAACTAATCTACCGACATCGCTGCAACTTTGCGAGAGCCTTCAAAACCTAACTCTACTGCCAATTTCCAAGTTTGAACACGATCAGATTTATATTGTTGGAGATCTAAGCAGCCTTGTGTGAGTTCAGTAGCTGGATGGGTGACCGTTGCCTCAATAACTTTCGACGGAATGGAGATAGGGACTTGCAATTTTCAGAGTAGGTTGTGCAGTCGAATGGGAGAATAAAGTTCGTTGTTGGACATAATCGGCCCAACGGTTTCGGAGTTTTATACCCACCTGGTCTATTATTTCCTCAACAACTCAAAAAATATTAATATAGTAATTAAATATAAAAAAAAATTACGAAAGATATGATGTACCTATCTGAATTTATTGAAAATTATTTCTGATGCTCGATATTAAATGTTTTATATTCAAGAACTCTATGAAATAAAAGGATTTACACTATGAATTTAAAATTTTATAAATTTCGAAATACAACCGAATAATCGTGATCTCTTAGACAATGTGATTGATGATTCACTATCAATTATTATGTAAATACCTACCTTCGCAACGATTTGCTTCATTGGAAATATACTTTAATGAGAATATTAAACCTGCCCAAATTATGTAATTAGAGACCAATCAGATTTAAAGAGGTCTCAGTTATCGCTTCAACACAAATTACATCGAAATTTGATGTAATACGACTAATCCATATAATTATAACTGAATGGATTGACTTACTTAGTGCATAAAAAATTTGAAATACACTGATGTGAGGTCCAGGAAAAAAAAATATTTCCCGATAATTCCAACAATAAAGATTTGAAATTTTTTTGGCTATATAATGAGGTTTAGACTGCTATTGCAAAATTTCAGCGTATAATTTCTGACATACAGAATAAGCTTTCGTTGGAATGGTTTGGTAGGCCTGAAGATTAAGATATTTCTTCAAAATCACTTGGAACCAACGAAGCGAAATTCCGAGAGGTTGAGAGCGATGTCTAGTCGGCCGTCAGGGGCTTCGTTTCAAAGATGTTTGAAAATACTTTTTTCAACCCCCTACGATATCCACATGGGGTCAGAACAAACAACTCCCTCCATATATTATTCCGAGTCAGAGATAACTAAAGGTCGTGGTATCAACCATGGAATAAGTGATTTTACATTTCAGTTATTTCCAACGAAAATACTGAAGGTTAGAAGAAGGGATGACAATTATGCATAATTGAATTTACTCTCGGAAAATATTATCATTCTTTAAATTTCAAGAATATGTGAAAGTATGGAATAATTTATTGAAGGGGTTGTTTGTTTCAACTTAAACTTGAATACTCACCCTGTATATTTAGTTCCCACATTAATTCCGTAGTGTTAGAAATTCAATACACAAATACATGAAAGTTTTTAATATCCTCGAATTATTGGAAATATCTTCAATTTGAAGAATATCCACAGACTTGTGGTTATTATTTCCACCTTCCTGTATATAGCGATGCAATGAACAACCTTGGAAAGACTATCCCCTTGCAGCTTTTCACCAAGACAAGCGATTAACATAGGAGATAATTCAATGTGCTGACAGAGCGTTTTGACGCAAATGAAAGAGATATTTCAACATATTCCAAACTTCAACAAGATGTATTGTGTTACATAACTCACATTGCGGACAGCATCGTGTTTCAGGTGTGAGTATATATTCTTCTCATATTTTGAATTATTCATATGATAATCGGCATAGCATGTTGAGTTCGTGGTTGATATTCTTATCGAATCTAGTATTGATAATTTCTATACTGTATGACGCTTTCTCGTTCGATGGATGACAATTCTATCATGTAGATAAAGTTAGTTTTACGCACGATACACTAACAGTGTATCGTGGTTTTACGCGGCGAAGAAATTCATGAATTTCTTCACGAAGTTCTTCATGAAGTTACTTCATGAAGAAATTCTCCGTGTAAAACATAAACTTGACGTGAAGTTTCTTCACGTAAAACTTCATGAAGAACTTCACGAAATTAGAACTCGTTTTCTTTTATCAACAAGTTTCGGGTTGTGTTTTGTGGTAGAAAACGAGTGATGTTCAGAATCGAGCCACAGCTGCCTTTGTTGTCGTCCGAATATTTGCTAGGTTAGAAGCTTACAGTTGGTATTACTGTTATTTGACATTTATCTTCATGAATTTCTTCGCCCGTGTAAAACGACAAACTTTCATGAAGAAATTCGAGAATAAATTCATGAAGCACTTCGCGAAGAAGTTCATGAATTTCTTCACCGTGTAAAACTAGCTTAACATAAAACTGACTGTTTTCTACAGCAATAGTTATTTCTCTATTTCAGTATCGTAATGAGTCCATTCCAGCACTAAACACAGTGCTGGAATGAACTCATTCCCGCACTGTTTCCAGTTATATTTTTCGTTTGAGGTAGTCAGCACTGACATTCGATCCTATCAAATTTCAACACACGTCAATTGTCAATATATATAATATCATCTGTTCATAGCGAAATAATCATTGAGAGGAAACGTTTTATTTTCATTAAAATAATAAGGTAGGTACTAGAGATTTCCTTCTTGCTAATTTTGGATCATTCATGCTATTAGGAAACTGATTTAAATCTGATCTCCATGCCCTACCTACGATTCAACTTCATATTCCGTAATCTGTCAACTTTCGTAACAGTTACACCAACTGCCAAGATATAATACAAAAGTCACTAGGATGTATAATCCCAATTTTTTATTAAATTTCAACAGCATTTCACAAAACTTGTCTGAAATAGAGAAAATATCGTCTAATACTCGTCGCAGAAGGCAATTCCAACACTCGTGCCTTCGAAAACTCGCTCCTTCGTCGCTCGTTTTCGAATTTCGCATTCGTGTTTGAATAGGAGCCGATTCTGCAACTTGTTTTAGAATATACTATTCCCTAACAAGTGCGCAAAGTGATACTTTTCCGCATGCATTTACAGTTAAACGAACGACGCGAAGCGGAGTTCGGATAAGTTTTTGCGTTCGGAAAAGTCACTTTGCCCACGTGTTAGGAACAATGTTTTTCCTTCGAGCGTCGTATAATAACAAGAAGAAAACAAATTGAAATATAATAATTTATTCTAAAATTTTAATTAATCCGCAATGAAACAACTCAACTAATCAAAAATAAACAATAACTAGAAAAAAATGGGTACAAGCCCTGTGGACAGGAGCTTTCTGGCGCTCTAGTTCAAACGGACAAATTATATCTCCGAAAGTATTGGTTTCTCAGAGTTGGGAATTAAATCAATGTATTCTTATGAAAGAACTGCATCATAAAGGAAATTAAATTCAAATAATAGTTTATTTATCAAGATTAAATGAGCAATCTGAGAATGAGAACTGCACCATGGAAGAAATCAAATTAAAATAGCTGAAATGAATTTGACTCTTTCTTATAGAACAGGGTGAAATGTACGAGTATGAACACAGATCATAATATGATCTGTGTTCATATCTAATCTATCTAGATAGAATAATTATAGCATTCTGTGAAAACATAGAAGTACGTACGATTCATTATTGAAATTTAGAAAAATCATATCTCTGTAAGTATTAGCTTGTAGGAGTTGAAAATGATATCGATGGATTTAAATGGGGAAACTGCATCTTAAATAAAAATTACAGACATTTGGGCAAATTGATCAGCACTCAGTTCCGAGGAACTAGAGCGCCAAAAAGTGTAATTCCCTTTCCGGGATTTGAGCCCGCCTTCTCTCGTTCCGAAACCGAACACCAAATCAAAAAACCGAAACCGAAAACCCGACGGCCTAGACCAACCGGCTATCGGGCTCCTCGTACGATCTTGTCGATCTCCGGTATTAGAATAAAACGTCGGTACTTACCTGGGATATATATTCTCAATTTTCACTTTTCGACATAAAATCGCCACATGGGAGTTTATTTGACGGTTTTTTACCCTTGTCTCAATGTTTGATAAATGATAAATATAAATTACAGACGTCAACATGAGTGATTTTGTTCGTGAAATATTCAGTCTAATGATTGAATTTTCGCGATAAGTCAGTGGACTCATTTCTTAACGAAACTGCGTTGCTTGAAAATACCACGAGTAAGAAGGACGAGTGGAATTTCCTCTAAGCAACTCAGTTCAGTAAAGAAATAAAAGACATACTTATGAGATAAATTCAGTCACGAGTGATATTTCATTAGACTATTTCACGAACAAAATTACTCATGTTGACGTCTGTAACTGATATTTATCATTTGTCAAACAGTCCGTATCCATGGTTGAGTTGAAAACACCAAAGTTGTAATACCAATCATAATTCAAAGACAGTTGGTGTATTCTCGATAATACGAGCTGTCTTTGGCCTGTGGTTGGTCAGGTTTTGATATGAGTGAAATAGTGGCGAAAATTCGAACACTTGTGATATTACTAGTGAAAACATTGTATTTATATAACAAGGAGTAGAAGCAACATTTTCGAATTTCCGGAAAAGTAAAGCGTTTAGGTATAAATAAACTTTTTTCTTGGTCATGAAATTTTGGAGGATTTGCTAAAGAACGACTAGATAGGTAGTCATATGCCAAAGTACCAATTCAGCACTACAAATCCAACGGGGATTCATTCTTATCACATAGTATTTCAACTTCAATATTTTTAAAATTCAACCATTCCTATAATAGCATCCCCAACAATAATCCTAAAGAAATAGCCTACGTGCACTCATATCTGCGTACACAACCACTGTTGGTAATAAAATGCATTAACTTCTCATCACAGCTATAAACAATAACATGAACGCAATTGTACAGCTCCTGACATTCCAACAGTAATTTATAACATGGAAAACATTATACCTGAATGAATTATTGATCTGCATTTCGATAGATGATCTTCCATTTACCTAGAAAATAGAACCATATCAATCTTGAGCTTAGCACCTCTTTCTACACTCAAACATCAGTCACTTATATTCAATTTATTAATATTTCTTTTCTTCATCTTTGCAGTTTCGAATTCTAACGAAACATCTTCGAATTCGAGTAAGTTTACTATATAATATTATTTATGTTATATGCTTATCGATTGGTTTTGTTTATAATTGAATTGATATTGAAGAAGTAAAATGAAGAACTAATAAAAAAAAATGAGAACAGCTCTGCATGAATACTAACAATATTATACTATATGACAACATATTTGTCGGTGAAATATTTACTGTAAAATGAAGTAAAAAGGAACAATTGATTCTTTACGCATCTCCAGAGTAATATCCAAAACATGTACTGGATGTTGAAATGAAATCATTGAATACTTAATGATCGTGTCTATAATTACATTTTATTGAATGAAACTTATCAGACTACCTCACAAAACCGGGTCAGTGTATCTTCTTCTCCTCCAATCAAAGATCCGAACACGAAGGACCATGAAATAAACGAAAGCAAGTGTGGAGAACACACGGAAACAATTATTTTTTGTACATGGCACCGGCGGACATAATTTTGAGATTACCACTAATGTCGTGTAAGTGGATGTAATCAGCACGCAATTGTTCCAGTTGTTGCAAGACCACCAAGAGAAACCATTCTCCTGGGTATTATTCGGTCTTGTTTTCACGGTTCTTGTGCTACCACTTTAATCGGACTTATGATACATGATACAATGGGCATGTCGACCATTTAAAGACGTTTTTTTTTAGATCAACATTACTTAGAAATTGGGCAAGATTAAGTAGATGAATTGCACTTGTTTCTTTTCCTCTTGATGAATTATTCAGGTGTCAAATTTTAGGAACCAATCTTTTAATCGGGATCTGTGTTGTTATACAACATTGTTATATGTGAAAATAGTGTATGATGAATTAGGGCTAAATAATTGGAGCTCGACGATAGTCGAGAAACTAATACAATGTCATAGAACTTATATAAGATTTTTTGAACCTTGAAAAATTCTCTTTACCTCCTAAAATCTTCGATATTAACCACGTTCTAGTACTATTATCGAGAATTTACAGGTATCAAAATTATGACATGAAGTTATTGAGTTGCAAAATACCACATCAAAACATTTATATTCGCTTAAGTAGGTGTTCTCCAAAATTGAGGATAAACTTTATCGGAAATACAAATATGTTGTTCGAGTCAGAGAGCCATTGGTGGGGTGCTTCCAAATTAGACGTGAACTTTGAAGGAGGTGTTAGCAAACGAGTCATTGCTATTGTTTGAGCCATATTTATTGATAATCGAAATACAACAGTTTCCGAGATATTTGAGTTCTGGTGATTTTTGAAAGATTTCTCTCCTCCGTTCATTTTTCGTAAATTTTTTCTACGTTGACCATATTAGATTATAACTTTGGATTATTTTTAATCAGAAAAGGATATGTTATGTGTGAAAAAAGCACTACTCTGCTGTATTTGATGTTGTAAATGAATTAGTATGATTTGAAAGAGGACATTAGAAGCAAAGAAAGAAACATAACGAATTAAATATTTTTTTATTGCAACTAAACTCGAAATTTCATCAGAAAATGTATTCAATTCATGCTCGAAATGACCTCCACCGTTTCTTATACAAGCACTTGTCCTTTTTAATTTCTTCAGTTGTTATTTTCCGCTTGAAATATACTCTCGCTGCCTTTTGATTATACATTCACTATTTTTTATGCCGGACAAAAGGTTGCTTATAAAAAATCCGCGGAAACGAAACTAGTGATTGCATTCCAACGAAATTTTTTCAAAGAATGAAGAAGGAATTTGGCATGTTTTTATAATAATTTTGGCATACATAAATTGTGGAATTCGAAAGTTGCCGCCTAATCAATATTAGAAATTGATTCTTCTTATATTCCTACACCACATTTCAAATCATACTAATTCTTCCTCAAAATCTTATACAGCATAGTTTTGCTTTTTTCATACATTTCATATCCTTATCCAATGAAAATAAATCAAAATTATAATCAAATTTGGTCAAAGTAATACAAATGACGAAAAATGAACTGAGGTGAAAAATCTTCTAAAATTCACCAGAACTCAAATTTCTCGGAAACTGCTGATTTTCAGTTATCAATAAATATATCAAGCAATAGCAAATGAGTCATACAAACACCTCCTCCTAGGTTTACGTCTAATTTGGAATCACCCAGTATATACTATTAACTATTATCATTATAGTGATAGGAGTGTATCACGACCTCTGATCTGTTGTGTCACTTAATTAATTGTGTCGTGAATATTACTGCCCAAAAACTTCAGAATACCCATTCAATTCAGAGAATTGAATAAGGGCAAAATTTCCAGAAATTGCCATTCTCTCATCTGTGCGTTGGAAATCCTTAGGTTTCTAATCAAAATTTGTGACTGCAACAAAGCCTTCTCTATCAACCTCTCAAACAAAAACTGCTTTAGAAACACTAGATATTTTTCAGAAGTAATATAGAACAATGTTCAATAAACAGTAACGATTCGAAAATCCATTAAATACCCACGGTCGAGTCCCCAGGTAGCAGGATGACGTCTTTACGACGTCGAATATTGGTCATATTTCGTCATCTGACGTCTTCTGATCGCGACAAGACGTTAATTTCCTTACCTTTTTATTATGTTTATGTCAGTCCAAAAATACTTAGAAAATAAGTACTAGTGCTATTCTGAATTAACCTTACACTTGCGAGTAGTGTCGTTAGCACAGTGGCAGAGCTTTAGACTAGGAACTAGAAGGTCCTGGAATATAAAGTTTATATTTTATGTGGGATTTTTTGGCAAAAATTTTGTTTTATTGTTTTATTAGTTACATACCTAAGTGCTTTATGTTGCTGTCGAAAATGTCTTTCACACCCAAATCAGTCCAGAAAAGAGCAATTATGAATACTGTTGAAATAAAATTATGACACAAATTGACGTCTCTTACATCTGAAAATACGTTTTAATAGAACGTAATTTTCACGTCGAAAAATACGTCATTGGTCCGACACTTACGCTCTTCTTTATTACGTTTCATTTACGTAAATGATGACGTTAATTACCAATAATCGACGAATTAATGACGTCAGCCTGCTACCTGAAATATCATTCAATAACTCATTA
The DNA here is from genome assembly GCA_937662695.2 of Halyzia sedecimguttata. Classification (NCBI taxonomy): domain Eukaryota; kingdom Metazoa; phylum Arthropoda; class Insecta; order Coleoptera; family Coccinellidae; genus Halyzia; species Halyzia sedecimguttata. Next base: position 59,542,806 of record OW569418.2, read on the forward strand.
ACTGAATCAAATTGAAATAGTTCGTGTATGCGTATATGAATGCACTCTCCATTTACGGAAATCGATTTGGTTCATGCTGGATACGATACGCATACGTGAACGATATTATATATCGACGAGTTGAATGTTATCTTTGAGACCATTTTCAGCACAAAATTCGGAAAACACAGACATTTGTGCGAAAGCAATTCACCAGGCTAGAAGCTTACGAAGAGTGTGAACAGGAGGTCAAAAATTTAATGGTGAAAATCAGAAGAATATAAAGAACGGGATTCCAAAGTTGATCCGACCAATAAAGCAACAATGGTCATCATCGCCATCGACCAGATATTCGCCGGAACAACCATGGGGCCTCGGCAGGTACCACAAAGCCTCAAGCACGAACTTCTGTTAGTAACAACTCCTTGCCGAAACGATGATGGTGCATTTTATTGACACAAACAACTAGTGCAGCAGCAGACGGAGTCTGGGTTGCGGCAAGGTCATGAACAATATTCAATGATTCGGACCAAACGGTTAATTGAAAGAAGAGGATAGCCGCCAACCAGGTCGTCTGCGAGGATGATTTGCTGGATTGAATTAGGCAGACTCTTGCTTTGATTCCGTCCGATGTTAGATTGGTATATTCCAATGTGTAGTCGTCATTTTAAGATGGATATTTGACTTTTCATCTTTGTCAAATGTGTTTTAATCTAAGTATTGGAGCAGCTGCAACCGATTCTGGATAGTTTGATACTCGAGGGACCAGCGAGAAAGTACGAATAACCGAGAGTTTGAGACAATAAGAGTTGAATTAATCCAAAGGGACTTAGGATGATTAAATGTTTGAATATGAGTTTGATTTAAGGAATATGAAGTACTACCTACGTGATTTTGGCGCGCATGTTCTAGGGAACAGCGTGCTATCATTTTGCCCAAATTTATTGATATGGTTTTAATGATTATCAATACAATTAGTTTTTTGTTGTATTAATTTTTCATATGCCTTTCAGGGTGGATTCTATCTTTCAGTTACTAACGATATCTCTTCTGATCCTTTCTATCTTCCTTTATAATGATTTTTATCTTCCTCCTTCCAACCAGTAACTAAATCTTTTCAGTTTCTTGTTCTTTCTTGTAACTTATATTGAAATTTTCCTCTGAACATTCAGCTCTTTATTTTGAATTTAATTTTTGATTCAATTCCTCTCTAACAGCCATTTATTTTCTTACAACTTCTTCTCTCAGAAATCTGACTTTCCTCTCATACAAAAAAATTTCATCTCCGTAATTTCCAAATCCTATCTATCATCATGTCAACCTTAATTTCGATCTGTCAAATGGTTAGAAACAGAAAATCATAACAGTATGTGCAGCGGTTGTCACGATAACTTGAGAACATAAAGAGATAGGGACTTGAAATATTTTGGGTAGGTTGCGCATCTGAATACGACGGGTAATATCTTCAATGGGCATAATCGGAAAAATCGGTTCCGAGTAAAAATTTGGTTTTCAACCAATATAGATCCGATGAAATTGAAACTTAGGTACTAGTTTTAGAATACCGACATAACGACGTATGTGAAATTTGGAGAGAATCGTATCACCAACAAATTTTAAAAAAATTATTGAAAAATATTATTCATCTCACGATAACTTGAGAACGGATAGAGATAGCGACTTTCAATTTTTAGGGTTGGTTGCGCATTCGAATGCGACATTTAAGTCTGTTAATACGCATAATCGGCCAAACGCTTTTGGAGATCTGATACTTTGTTATTTCCTCAATCAATCAAAAAATACGAAACTTATCCAATTCAAACATGGTGAGTAGTTGTAGAATACTGACGTGCAAATTTTGTAAAATTTCATGAGGCTTACGTATTAATAGAAAATTTAAAAAAAAATAATCAAAAATCATTGAAAAAAATTCTGTATATCAGAACTGACATCGCTGAAATTATGCCAGAGCCTCCAAAACCTGACTTCACAGCCAAGTTCCAAATTTTGTGATCGGCTCTATATTGTTGGAGATCCGAGCAATCTTGGGTGAGTTCAGTAGCTGGATGGGTGACCATTGTCACGATTATTTTCGAACGGAAAGAAATAGCGATTTGAAATTTTCAGGGTAGGTTGCCTATCCGAATGGGACAGCTGAGTTCGTTGTTGGGCATAATCGGCCCAACGGTTTCGGAGATATACCCATCTAGAATAGTATTTTCTCGAAAACTCGGAAGAAACTGGTTCGATGGAATTCAAACTTGGTAACTAGTTCTCAGAAATTTATATTCTTATGATAGTTAAGAAATATCGAGAAATCTCTGGAAAAATTGACACCTATAATCTAATCTTCTAGGTTCCTAGTCGAATTCCATATTCCTATCCCTCACCTGTAATTTGTTTATTATTAATATGGTAATATCCAATCAAGGTGAGGTTTAGGTTAGTAGAAAGTATAGGAATTCATTATCCATTATTAAAAAAATCAATAATTAATTCAGTTTACCAATACTACGGTACTGACAAATAAATTTATGACATACCTACTGAAAAACTGAGGTCTAAAATGACACAAACTAGTTTTACTATTCGAACTGCTCGATTTCCGTAAATGTTCTCAGTGCTCTTGTATTTCATCAATATCGAGGTAGATGTCACATAAATTTAAATTCAAAATCTTAGTTCAATTCGAGAACAAAAGTTATCAATCCGGAATTCAAGGTTAAATTGATATTTAGAGGAGAAAATTATTAATTTCTGTAGGGTTCAATTATGTATATTAAAATTCGTCAGTTAATAATTTTGAATTGTTTATGGTGACACAAAAAATGATTTTTTTTCAGTCAAATCTTAGAAAAGGACATAACAATGTACTGATATTGAAGCTAGATCTTTATTTTGCAACTTTTTTTGGTTTTATTGCAAATTAACAACCGGACGGCCGGACTGAATCGATTTTGATCACGGATTCTTGATCAGAGAGTTGAACCAAAACGGTTAAGACCATTTTCAGCCAAAACAAGGGATGAATAATGTAGATGAGGGTTGTACTGATATAATAAAATCGATTGAATGGTTTCTTTCTGGGTTTTCTCTCCCAAACTCTGAAAAATATATATAAAATAATTAATTTTTTTATTTTATAGATATTTTTCAGAGTTTGGGAGAGAAAACCCAGAAAGAAACCATTCAATGATGAATATACCTCCCACAGAATCCGTTAATGTTTAATAAAATCGAATAATAGATTAATAATGTATGGCCAGTAAGAGCAAACTGTATAGGACATGAAGAATCACCCTTATCATGGAACCCTGATAAATACAAAAACTAATATATCTGGTCGAAATCAGGAAACTGGTTTAAAAATTCAATATTTATCAATTTTAATGCAATGAATTCGAGTTCACAATTTTCCGGATAATTTCTTGTTAGTTATTAAAATTCATTTGCTTGATTCTGAGACTATAGGTTTTTTACAGAGTTTTTTTTAATTCGAGGTGGGTGACGCACTATCAAGATTCAATTAATATTTGGAAATTCAGTATCCATCTCAGATTCTCGATATATCGAGTAACATCAATTAAAATATAATTCCATGTTATAGGATGGATGGCTTGTTCTCATAAAAAAATCACCAGCTATGTATATTGAAGATCATATATCGAAGCCGGTTCTATATTTTGGTCTTTCGATGAAGATGCATATTTTGGATTTATCCGAATTCTAGTTCAGTTAATCCTATAAAACACGACTTAAATTCTTTGTTAACCGTTATCCACAGCAGCTCTAGCGTGACCAGTAAAAAGATTTTCCAAATTTTCTGGTGGTAGACTCCTAGGTGAAATAATTGTTTCTCATGCTTTTTGAGTTTGTGAATCGTGGGAAATGTCACCTGAGCGAATCCTTTTACCTTCAATGATTTTAATGTGGATTAGAGATCATCGGAGCAGAAAGTTGAATCCGAATCGTGATTTCAGTCGGAGAAAAGTTATAATTTTATGGGAGCTTAACGTACTTGAATCACGGACTATATTCTAATAGGGTAAGGATACCGAATATGAGATACCATATTTTATGTAGTTTATACAGGGTGAGTCTTTGACCACTGCATTAATTTTAACCAAAGATTCCTCTCATCAAATGAAACACTTTTTTCCTTTACCATTTTTCCAGATTCAGCTCAGGTAAAAAGTAACAAGCGTTTAAAGATTTCACAATGTGCTAATACACTCCCGCATATAAATTATCTATGACATTGTTGGCGGACGAGAATAAGGCATGGTAACATGGTTTACAGCTTGATTCGGGATTCCAACGCTCAGGGACGGATCCATAAAAGTAGTGAAATTACTGGAGTTTTCCATTTTAAAACATTCAATGAAGAATATCTCGAAAACGGTGCGTTTAAGGAGAAATGATGACGAATAATATAATGTTCTAAAACGATGGAATATTCTTGAAATGACTCAAGAAAAACTTTATATGCTTTATTTATGCTAATTTCGTTTAGTTTTATGAATCCACGAGTCCATAACTAGAAAACCAGTAGAAGTAGAAAATAACTAATATTTGGAAAATATGTATCATAGTTATAGAAAACTTTACGCCAACATTCATTTTATTCGAAAAAAGGATGTCAAAGCTACAAAATAAAAACTGAATTTTTTTCAAAATTTCAACAGCCTGTTTCTTTTTACCTGAGCTGAATTTGGAAAAATGTTAAATGAAAAATTGGTTCAAGCACTGACGTGAAGTCAGAAGCTTTTGCGCGTATGTTCTATTGTCCATTCTCCTGTATTGGACACTCTTCTTAATCGAATTTACCATGATGAATTCTATTGTCTATTCTCCTGTATTGGACACTCTTCTCAATCGAATTCACCATGATGAATTCTATTCTCCATTCTCCTGTATTGGAGACTCTTCTTAATCGAATTTGCCATGATGAATTCTATTGTCCAGAATGTCCGATTAACAGTGTCCAATACAGGAGAACGGACAATAGAATTCACAATGGTAAATTCGATTAAGAGTGTCCAATACAGGAGAATGGACAATAGAACATGCGCGCAAAAGCTTCTGACTTCATGTCAGTGCTTGAACCAATTTTTTTTTCGATTAAAAGGGTCCAATCAGGAGAACGGACAATAGAATTCATCATGGTAAATTCGATTAAGAAGAGCAAAAGCTCCTGATTCACGTCAGTGCTTGAACCAATTTTTTTTTCGATTAAGAAGAGTGTCCAATACAGGAGAATGGACAATAGAACATACGCGCAAAAGCTTCTGACATCACGTCAGTGCTTGAACCAATTTTTTTCAAATCAAATCCAAAAGCTCTCAAAAAATCACCCGTTATTACATAAAGATATATTCTCATTAGTGATAGAAAAACTGGCCTAGAATTCCTTTCTACCAATCACGAGATTTAATATCCACAAATGAGCCTCTCACCTTACAAGATCAGAAGCCTTCTGCAAAATTCAAAGGTCCCCTCTCGCAAATATACTCCTCTGAAGGCACATGGATCTCTTGAAGAAGAATCGCCTCTCAATTCCTCAAAGATATTCACTCTTGTTCATAGAAATCCCTTCAATATTTAGTTGCCTCCTCCTAAGGAGGATCTCTTTCAAAACCAGGTCTGACCACTAATGTAGGGCTATCATCTAATCTCCTATAGATTTGTGATGAAATAACACGATTTTACCATGAATATATATGTATAATAATATGTCATCATGACATTCATATTTTATTTTTGGAGGTTCTCGCAAAAATACGACCATAGACAACATATCATACGACGATTCGCATCCACCTACCGAACTCACAAAAGGCTGCTCGGTTCTCCAACAATATAGATCCGATCGTGTTCAAACTTGGAATTCTGCAGTAGAGTTAGGTTCTGCAGGCTCTCCCAAAATTTCAGCCATGCCGGACGAATAGTTTATGATATATAGAATTTTTTTCAATTATTTTTAATTATTTTTTTTTTGAATTTTCTAGTTATACCATCCTCACGAAATTCTGCAAAAATTTTCGCGTTGGCATTCTACAACTAATAACCATGTTTGAATCCAATCGGTTTTGTATTCTTCGAGTTAATGAGGAACAAAAAATATCCAAATTTCAGAAAATTTCAGATGGCTATAACTCTAAAACCGTTTGGACGATTATGCTCATAAGCAAACTCAAATGTCGCATTCAGATGCACAACCTAACCTGAAATTTTCAAGCCGCTATCTCTTTCCGTTCTCAGGTTATCGTGACAACAAAAATATTTTTTAATAATTTTTTAATAATTTTCTAGCGATACGATGCTCACAAAATTTCATAAACGTGCTTAGGTCTATATTCTACAACTATTCACCATGTTTGAATCCAATCGGTTTTGTATTCTTCGAGTTAATGAGGAACAAAAAACTACCAAATTTCAGAAAATTTTAGATGGCTATAACACTAAAACCGTTTGGACGATTATGCTCATAAACAAACTCAAATGTCGCATTCAGATGCACAACCTAACCTGAAATTTTCAAGCCGCTATCTCCTTCCGTTCTCAGGTTATCGTGACAACAAAAATATTTTTTAATAATTTTTTAATAATTTTCTAGCAATACGATTCTCACAAAATTTCACGAACGTGCTTAGGTCTATATTCTACAACTATTCACCAAGTTTAAATTCGATCGGATTTATTTTGGTTGAAAACAAAATTATTACTCGGAAACCATTGGGCCGATTATACCCATTAACGAACTTGTCCGTCGTATTGGGATGCGCAACCCACCCTGAAAATTTCAAGTCGCTGGCTCTTTTCGTTCTCAAGTTATCGTGGCAACGGCCGGACGGCCGGACGGCCGGACGGCACCACAGAATTAAATTTCACATTTGGGCAAAACTATAACGCGTATGTTCCCCAGAACATACGCGCAAAAAGTGTTTCATTTGATGAGAGGAATCTTTGGTTAAAATTAATGCAGTGGTCAAAGACTCACCCTGTATATGGTCCCTTCAATGCTAGAACTGAATAACTTGTCGACTTAAGGGTGGGAAATACATTTTTATTGTAGAATATTTGTCATTGTTATAGAAAACTCCACACCAACATTTATTATAATTTACATTCATTAGTAATCCGCTCGAGAGGAAAAACCTTTAGTAGGCTCACCCTGAGAGGGTCCGCTTTTCCCAGGAGTGTGAGACTCCAGTTGTTGATGGAATCCTCACTAAAAAACCTCTCGCATGTTCCTTGTATAGTAGTTCTTAGTCCTACATTTACAGCGTCTCAAGAACAAAAGAGATAAGCTGCAAGCAGCCTTCACAGTTGATGGGACCTGATGACTTGAAGCAACACAGCCTTATGCATTCTGTGTGCCAAATCCTCGGCCAGGGATTTGCAGGCCGGAATAGTCTTCAATTCAGTCACTTAGTTCACTCTCATTCCGCCTTGGCATCCTATGATTAGTACGACCATCCTTACTTTATGTCTTGGATGCAGGATCCTCAGTTCGAACATTAAATCCATTTAAATATTTTTCCCTCTTCTGTTCTTCTTTCATCACCACCATTTTCTGCGGGGGAGGAAAATTCGACGACAAACAATTCCTTGAGTTCTTTGTCCAGCAGGAGTATATCTGGCTTTATGGTGTGGATTTTCCGTGTTGTTGGAATCGGATAGTTCCAGTAGATGCAAGCTCTGTCTTCTTCAACAAATGCTACGATCTCCAGAGGTACATATGTTAGTACTGGTTCATTGTCGATACCATAAACCTCTATCAGATGTAAGTAGAGTATTCGAGGTGCCGCTTTGTGTCTTTCCACATATCCTGATGGTGCATGGACTCTGCAAGCAGACAGAATGTTGATAACAGTTTCTTGCTGGTTGTGGCTTCCTCAACAAGATGTTGGGGTGTCCACTTTCATGATGTTCTCCTTATACCATCTCGTATTTATCACAATGATAATCCCTCCATTTCCGACTTGAGCTCAGCTGACTTCAAAAACGCTAAGAATCGTTCTTCCGACAGTTCCTGATCTTTCGAATACCTGAAATATATGGAATGCAGGTGCTTACTCGTGTGATCTTCGAGTAGTGTCTTCAGTTGTGTCTGCCTTATCTCTCTGCCAACTCTTCTTGGATCTGTTGGCGTGATAGGTGTTCCTGTGCTGGCTCATGATCGATGGATATGCCAGTTATACTGAGCTTCTCCAAAGCTCTCTGACCAGCCCTAAATAGGAAAGCTCCTTGCTTCCTAACCTCATGATGAGACATCATTTTCAGAAGAGGGTCTTCACTACACAATATCCTTATTGCCATTTCCAACGTTTGTTGATGGTGTTGATATTCCAAACTTTGCAAACCCCTGCCCCCTGCGCTCGTGGGAGGTAAACTCTTTGTACCGAGCAGTTGGGATGCAGGCTACGGTTCATGTTCATCATTTTATGACGTGAGGATCTGTCGAGCTCGAGAATTTCATTCACTGTCCAGTGAACTACCTTGAAAGAGTAGATGATAGCAGATACTCTATTTTCCCGGAGAGCTGTGATATCCATATATCTTGGAGCTTCTTTTTGTAGCTAGCTTTTAACGCATCCTCTTTCCGAGAAATTTGTAAGTTTCTTCCTCTTCGAGGTGTCGAATGCTAATCCCCCTTCTAGTTCGATGTCTTCTCCTGTTTCGTCAGTTCTTCCTTTGCTTGGATGAAATACAGCACATTTTATTTGTCCAAACCGAATGACATTTCTATTGCTGAGGTGTATTCGGCAACGATATTCAGTAGTTGTTGTAGTGCTGCCTTGGAAGGAACCAACAGTTTTAAGTCGTCCATGTACAGGAGGTTTGAACCAGATGTTCTCTTCTGCCTGGTGGACCGGCCTTGTACCCTATTCTGCTTGCCCTAAATATTATTATGATTACATTTACTTATTTTTTAATTACAAAACAAAATTTAATTTTTTCTCAGATTTCAACACCCTGCATCTATTTACTTTAGCTGAATTTGGAAAAACGCTCAATGAAAGAAGGGTTTATTCTGATCAGAGGAATCTATGGTTAAAATACTTGTACAACTTTAAGACTGACCCTGTATATCTGACGTGAAAATATACAGTATGACGTCCTACAATACATCATACCAGTTTCGGATGCATACATACATGGCACCCTATCGCGAGAGCATTGCATAGAAAATTCATACTCACCGTTCATACAAATTCGCGTTTACAACATAATCCCTAGCTTTTCTTCAGCAGTCCCCTGCCCTTACGCATGCATTAGCATAATTTCCCGAGCCGTCATCCCCCGTATGAAAGTTCAGTGTCGCGACAAACATAAATTAATATCGGGAGTAGACAGTTCCACGCAAGTATGAGGGTTGCGTATGTGTGTATCGGCATATTCCAAGCCCGGTGATTGACGTGAACTTCATCAGTGTAATGGAAAAATTGAGTTCACAATGCCCTGCCCTCATGCGTATGGCTCGTTGTCGAAGGCCCCCATGTAACGGTGTCATGATGTTAAGGTCTAGAGCTTGAGGTTTTCACCCATTTTGATATCGGAAAGTGTTCCGTTCAAGGATTGAAACTACGAACTGGACAAAAGATAATGCGGTTGGAAAACCTCCGTCATGACGGTACCTTCAACTCCGAATGTAATTCGTAATAAAACCTGCTTATTTTATTCTTCAGTTTATCATTTTATCATTTTTACGATGAAAATATTGTGTTGTAATGGAACAAATTAAAAAAGTTCCATTTAACATAACATGTTGACAAAAATACAAAATTAATTATCACATTCATTAAAAATTAATTATCACATAATGAATTACGAATTATATAAAGAAGGAAAATATTTCTTCGATATTAAAGTTGAAGTGGAAACTTATATAACATGAAATTTTAGAAATTTTGTTTAATTAATTCAGAACCTCGCTCAGTATAATTCCAACGGCAATCGATGAATAAATACTGAATATCCTGAAACTTTCGATAAAATTACTACAGTTTTTAAGGAATATTTCGTTGTTCACAAAACCGTAATCAGATTTCCATAGTGCGTTCATTATTTTCCGACTTATTGATTATCGAAATTAAAAAATTTTTTTTTAACTTTTTATCTCCGTGGCAAATCATCATATAGGCTTTTTGCGCGTATGTTCTGGGGAACATCGCGTTATAGTTTTGCCCAAATGTCTGTAATTTTCGAATTTTTTGACGAAAATGGTCTCAAACGATTTATTTCGACTCCCCAATGAAGAATTCGAGGTCAAATTTGATTCTGTCCGGCCGGCCGTCCGGCCGTTGCCACGATAACTTGAGAACGAAAAGAGCTAGCGACTTGAAATTTGCAGGATAGGTGGCGCAACCCAATACGACGGACAAGTTCGTTAATGGGCATAATCGGCCCAGTGGTTTCCGAGTAATAATTCTGTTTTCAACCAATATAAATCCGATCGAATTGAAACTTGGTGAGTGGTTGTAGAATATGAACCTAAGCACGTTCGTGAAATTTTGTGCGAATCGTATGGCTAGAAAGTTTTAAAAAAATTATTAAAAAATAGTTTTGTTGTCACGATAACTTGAGAACGGAAAGAGATAGCGGCTTGAAGTTTTCAGGTTAGGATGTGCACCAGAACGCGACATTTCGGTTTGTTTATGAGTATAATCGGTCGAACGGTTTTAGAGTTATAGCCATCTGAAATTTGGTTGTTTTTTGTTCCTCATTAACTCGAAAAATACTAAACCGATTGAATTCAAACATGGTTATTAGTTGTAGAATGCCAACGCGAATATTTTTGCTAGATTTCGTGAGGATAGTATTTGTAAAAAAATTTAATAAAATCATTGAAAATTGGAAAAAAGAATTCTATATATCAGTAACTATTCGTTTGAAATTGCTGAAATTTTGCAAAAGGCTTCATAGCCTAACTCTACTGCCAAGTTTCAAGTTTTAACAGGATCGGTTGAATATAGTTGGAATATTATTTCCTTGATTACTCAAAAAATAAATATTCGATCGAATTGAAGCTTGGTAAATAGTAGTAGAAAATCATCATAAGGACGTGTTTAAAATTTTGTAAGAACCGTACCCCTAGAAAATTTGAAAAAAATGATGAAAAAAAATTGTTTCAAGCTCTGACGTGAAGTCAGAAGCTTTTGCGCGTATGTTCTATTGTCCATTCTTCTGTATTGGACACCCTTAATCGAATTTACCATGAAATTATGTTGTCCATTCTCCTGTATTGGACACTTAATTCGAATTTACCAATTCAAATTTCAGATTGTTTACATGCTTACATCAACCAATCTCTCTAGAAATACACTTTGTTTCGTTTGACATTAATGACGTTTATCTTTCAAACTGGACATACTGCAAACAGATAGAACACATAGAATTCGCACCAAAAATGATATAATAATGATATTAAGGACATACCCCAAAAATCAAATGAAACTTCTAAAGTTTTGTTATAGCAATATCATTTGAATATTTCAGACTTTGCGCATGCTCCATCATCTTGCAACTTGTATAGGTATTTACTATTTTTATTTGGGTGCTGTAAGTAGGTATATCCTGTATAGATATATAAATCATATTTATCGATGTCAACGATTGTGAGGTCTGACAAAACTGTAGATAAGTACTTGAAATTGATCCTGTCATGCCATATCACCTTTCCTGTAGAAATATCCTTCTTCAAGTGTGTAATTCACTCACATTTCCGTTTTGTAGTGCCATTCTCAATTATGTACCTTGGTTATTTGGAAGGTTGTCGGCCATTTCTTCAATCGGAAACATTTGCAGTTTTTTTCGGTGAATCCTTATTATACGTCTGTGATGTGTTCGGATGATTTTAGAGATACGTCGTGACTACAGGGACATGTCATGAAATTAAAAAGTTTGATTGCTAAAACAGCTAAAATAATTACTGAATGTATCCGTATTAATTTTTTATTATTAAATTATTATTATTAAATTCATTATGAATTTAGATATTTTCATGGTATTATTGAATCTTATAAACGCTATTATAAACGAGAATTGACATTCTTAGAAGTATGGGATGCATTATTATTTGTATTTCTAATGGATTACCACATTTAATTTTTGGGTATGAACAAAATTCTAATATATTTTGGCGACTATCAGCTACGAAGTTAATTTTTAGGGGTGTTAATTGTTAATTTAAAAGATGTGAAGAATAAGATTTTACTTGGCAAAACGATATTTCTAACGCAATAACACGTTTTTTGACGTTTCCTCAGAATTTGTAATGCAATACTGCCGGGTGTGGTTAAGTCTAGATAGTTATTCTACCATTCCTTTTCGAATTTATATAAAAAAAAGAAATAATTATTACAAAATGAATGAATTGAATGGTTCAATCATGGAAAATTAGTATCCCTCTTATTTTACTTCGTTGCTTCAGTAGTTTCGGAGAATGCAATTAAAATGTTTCAACCTCAAGTAGATGTCTTAGGGGGTTGATTAAATATGGTTTATTACAACTTTTAAAAATTTATGAAACTTATGAACTATCGAATAAGTTAACTTTCCACCTGGTCATTTCTTACGGAATTAATCTGATGATAGGTCATCAATAATTCCAAAATGAACCCCCATTCATAAGACGGCAGGTAGAAAACAGCTGTTTCCGAAGAACCATAATTATAGCTTCGAACCTCAGACCACCGACGCCATCATCTCCTATCCAGCCAATTAAAATAGTTCCACTTCGTAGTTAATTCATGCCCGGCTATGGTTCCTAATAATAGAAACGTAGTAATGTCGTTGCCTCTAGCTGGCCAGGAAATTCGTACTTTTTATGTGGGTGCTCCAGTATCAACTAGACTCGAATTGATGGATCGCGGTGTGCAATTACGGTCTTGTTGATGCCGGCTTTGCTTTGTCTTGGATTCTGAATGATGACGAAAAATTTTACTGATACCTGCAAAATGTATACGTATTATTACAGGTATACTGAAGCGACGTCAAGAGCTGTACTGTGTTTTTGTAATCAATTGATTGCACGGAACATCATAAGGGGTAGTTGTCCAAGGGCGATTAAAATACACAATATAAGCGTATCATAATGTTATACTTTAGTTTTTGTTTTTGCGCGTATGTTCTGGGGAACATCGCGTTATCATTTTGCCCAAATGTCTGTAACTTTCGAATTTTTTGACGAAAATGGTCTCAAACGATTTAGTTCGACTCCCCAATGAAGAATTCGAGGTCAAATTTGATTCTGTCCGGCCGTTGCCACGATAACTTGAGAACGGAAAGAGCTAGCGACTTGAAATTTTCAAGGTTGGTGGCCCATCCCAATACGATGGACAAGTTCGTTAATGGGCATAATCGGCCCTATGGTTTCCGAGTAATAATTTCGTTTTCAACCAATATAAATCCGATCGAATTGAAACTTGGTGAGTATATGTAGAATATGAACCTAAGCACGTTTGTGAAATTTTGTGTGAATCGTATGGCTAGAAAATTATTAAAAAATATTTTTGTTGTCTTGAGAACGGAAGGAGATAGCGGCTTGAAGTTTTCAGGTTAGGATGGGCATCAGAACGCGACATTTGAGTTTGTTTATAAGCATAATCCGCCAAGCGGTTTTAGAGTTATAGCCATCTGAAGTTTGGTTGTTTTTTTCTCCTCATTAACTCGAAAAATACTGAACTAATTGAATTGAAATAAGGTTATTAGTTATAGAATGCCAACGAGAAAATTCTTGCAGAATTTCGTGAGGATAGTATTTGTAGAAAATTTTTAAGAAATCATTGAAAATTAAAAAAAAACTTTTATATATCAGTAACTATTCGTCTGAAATTGCTGAAATTTTGCAAGAGCCTTCAGAACCCAACTCTACTGCCAAGTTTTAAATTTCAACACGATCGGTTAAATATTGTTGGAGATTCGAGCAGCCTTGTGTGAGTTCAGTAGAAGGGTGACCTTTGCCTCGATACCTTTCGAACAAAAGGAGATAGGAACTTGCAATTTTCAGGGTAGGTTGCGTATCTGAATGGGATAGTTAGTTCGTTTTTGGGCATAATCGGTTTAACGGTTTCCGAGTTATACCCACCTAGAATATTATTTCCTCGATAACTCAAAAACTGAAGATTCGATCGAATTGATGCTTGGTAACTAGAAAATCAACATAAAGACGTGTTTAAAATTTTTTGAGAACCGTACCCCTAGAAATTTTGAAAAAAATGACGAAAAAAATTTTTTTTAAAGAACCGAACCCCTAGAAAATTTCAAAACAATTACGAAAAAAAATTGGTTCAAGCACTGACGTGAAGACAGGAGCTTTTGCGCGTATGTTCTATTGTCCATTCTCCTGTATTGGACACCCTTAATCGAATTTACCATGGTAAATTCGAATTAAGAGTGTCCAATACAGGAGAATGGACAACATAATTTACCATGGTAAATTCGATTTAGGGTGTCCAATACAGGAGAATGGACAATAGAACATACGCGCAAAAGCTCCTGACTTCACGTCAGTGCTTGAACCAATTTTTTTTTATTCACACACTTATTTTCCACCCAATATATAATCATATATCGAATCCACTTGCCTGTTTCTTCAATCTTTTTCTGAAAACCTGATCCTAAATCTGTTTCATGCCCAATGATTTATTTATGAATTAGTAATTTTGACAAGCAAGAGAACGTGATTTGCTACCGATATTTTAAAATTTATGATCATGCACATTCAAATTATTCACGCTTCCGAAAGTGGTTACTGAATATCTTCCTTCTCGAGTTAAAAGGATTAGGATTACTGAGGCCGTGCTTGAGACAAACTTTACATATTTACAACCCTTAGGGTGACTAGGGAGACTAATGTTTCCTATTTCAATTATTTGAGGACTGCTTCTGTTTGATCTACTTCAAGCAATAAGAAATAATTGATTTATCCAATAAGTTATTAGACGGATGGAAAAATGAACTTATTACTATTTAGTTGGGTATGAGTTCCAATTATCTGACATGATTGATCAAGATATTATTCATTCGATATAATTAACAATATTATACGTTTATATTAAAGAAGAACATTACATTATCTGAATATAAAGAGAAGTTTTATCCAAGAAATTAATTATTGTCGATGAATATCTTAATTGTTATTTATGAATCATTCCATAACTAATTACTCAGCATTACTAAAATATACAGAGAACAAGAGCGAGTGATGATTTCGATTCTCATTTTTTATAAATCATGAAAACTGATCGTAGAACCTTGTACTTGAGAACTTTACGTTCAGCATGCTAACGCATATATTCATAGATTTGTGGAGGGTGTTCTTATGTGTTTGGGAACTCCAATTTTAAATCAATTTCAACCATAGATTCCTCTCATTAAATAAAGCACTTTTTCATTAACTATTTTGTATTTTTTGTATTTGCTGTTGAAATTAAAAAAAATGGTTCAAGCACTGACGTGAAGTCAGGAGCTTTTGCGCGTATGCTCTATTGTCCATTCTCCTGTATTGGACACTTTTAATCGAATTTACCATGGTGAATTCTATTGTCTATTCTCCTGTATTGGACACTCTTAATCGAATTTACCATGGTGAATTCGATTGAGACAAATCTCCTGACTTCCCGTCAGTGCTTGAACCAATTTTTTTTTCGTGAAGTCAGGATAGAAGGCAATGATGAAAAAATTAACACATTATTGTCTACCTTCAATTCTTGTTTAGGAGAAGAATACATTATTATTCTAGAAAAATATTACTGGAATTAATGTCATATTTAAATAATCAAAGTAAAGAAAATTATAAGTTTAGTTACTAACATATTGAATGAAATTCAATTGAATTCCAGTAATATTGAATTACTCATTTTTAACAAATAAATGCCCATTGATAGATCTAAAGGTGTTGAGGTGAAACATAAAGATATATTCTCATTAGTGATGGAAAAACTGGCCTAAAATTCTACTCTACCCATCACGAGATCTAATATCGACAATCGAGCCTCTCACCTTATAAGATCAGAAAGTGTGGTTAATTTAAAGTTAAGTTTTGAAGCCTTCAGCAAAATTTCAGCAATATCATATTAAAAATAATACATAACCTTTCAAAAGTCCCCTCTCACAAATATACTCCTCTGAAGGCACATGGATCTCTTGAAGAAGAATCGCCTTATCTATTTCTCAAAGATATTCACTCTTGTTCATAGAAATCCCTTCAATATTTAGTTGCCCCCTCCTAAGGAGGATCTCTTTCGAAACCAGGTCTGACCGCTAATGTAGGGCTATCATCTCCCATAGATTTGTGATGAAATAACACGATTTTCCCAAGAACAGACGCGCAAAATTATGTCATCATTGAATTCATCGTTTCATATGATATGTTGTCTATGCATCGATTTGAAGGTTCTCGCAAAAATACGACGATTCGCATCCAGCTACCGAACTCACAAAAGGCTGCTCGGTTCTCCAACAATATGGATCCGATAGTGTTCAAAATTGGAACTCTGCAGTAGAGTTAGGTTCTGAAGGCTCTTCCAAAATTTCAGCCATGCCGGACGAAGAGTTTATGATATATAGATTTTTTTTCAATTATTTTCAATAATTTTTTTGAAATTCTCTAGTTATACCATCCTCACGAAATTCCGCAAGAATTTTTGCGTTGGCACTCTACAACTAATAACCATGTTTGAATTATATCGGTTTCGTATTTTTCGAGTTATTGAGGAAATAACATCCAAATTTCAGATGGATATAATTCCAAAACCGTTTGGCCGATTATACCTATAGACGAAATCAAATGTCGCATTCAGATGCACAACCTAACCTGAAAATTTCAAGCCGCTATCTCCTTCCGTTCTCAGGTTATCGTGTAATAAATAATATTTTTTAATAATTGTTTAAAATTTTCTAGTCACACGATTCTCACAAAATTTCACAAGTCGCTAGCTTTTTCCCTTCTCAAGTTATCGTGGCAACGGCCGGACGGCACCACAGAATTAAATTTCACATTGGGGCAAAATGATAACGCGATATTCTCCAGAACATACGCGCAAAAACACATTAGTTTTCCTTTTGTAGTTTTCCTTGACATGGTTATTCAGAATGAAATCAATTTTAGTGTGCTGTTTTCTACTGCTATGACACATATTCTCCATTTAACAGTTTTTTCCTACATCGAAATTTTTCCTAGTTATAGACTAGCAAATTTATAAATCTATGAGAAATTAACGTAACGAGAGCAGAGGGTATTTCAAGTCATTAGAAGAATCTTCAATCAGTTAAGAAAATTAAATTATTCTTCATCATTTCTCGTAAAACGCACCGTTTTCGAGATATTCTTCATTGAATGTTATGAAATCTGACAAGAAATCCAGAAATTCAACTGCTTTTATGAATCCAGTCCTGAACTTGAATCACAGATAATCGTGGTAGAATCCTCAAATGAAGAAATAGGCGTACATAGCCAATCATTATTCAAACAACTTGAATTGCAGGTTTGTTATCTTTTGCGAAATGGATGAATAGACTAACCATGATCTGTATTAATCTATGAATGTTTCTCTATTTATTCCCAATAGTGAGTACGAAACATTTAAATGATCTGTTATCCATATCATCAATACATTTATTTTGATACTGCTTTTATTCTGCACAATTATTCTAAGAACATAATTTCATCTTGTAATAACACACATTTAATTAATAATTTTCCACAGATATTTCACGTCACTTCTATTAATTTTATTCCAATTAGTTGGATCATGAGTTTGTAGTATGTGTGCATAAGAGAACTTGTTATCCGCAATCAAAATTCAGTTTTTTCATCAAACGATACATACATTTAACACTTCATAGTGAAAAATTTCTTGTAATTACAGAACTATATATACCTATATTTCTGTGCTTGCCTCTGTCACAGTATAAAAATATTATTACACGGTGCCTAGTTTGAATTTGACTGAATGCGAGATTGTTCTCCTCGATTGAGTAATCGACGGTTTTGATTATGTAATAACCTTGGGTTTTGATAACATCGAAAAGCTTCGTTAAACCTAAATTCTGTTAGTCGGCTAGTTGAATTTGATAGAGAAATTGGTTAATTGTAAACGTCTTCGTATAACCTACCGCAAATATAATATCTATAGGGGTCTATGTCATCTAAACGTTCGGTCATAAACTGATAGATTTTATGATTGTTGTTGTTTATAATGAGGTTGGAATTATATGACATAATTGTATTCATTTATATGATGCGAATTAGAATATTCAAGGAATGTGAGAATAAGCAATGATGAAATTGTGTTTAATCTTATAGTGGATATTGAATGAAAATCAAGTTGACGGGTTTGAACATTCAGGAATAGCGGAACATATTTTTCATAAATGCTCCATACAGATTAATAAAAACCGTTTCATAAGACTAGACTGACTAAATAAGATTTCTTAAACAAATGAAGCATTTAGATAATTATACACTATTGAATCCAGTAAATGTTTCTGTGCTCAACAGTTAAATAAAGTGCAGGGGTGGATCAGCACATTATAAAATATTTAAACGCTTATAACTATAAGAAAAATGTGTTTCATTTGATATATGTATATATTCTTTTGATTGAGAGCTTAAGATGTGTTAGCAGAGGTTAGTGTAACGGAATAGCATATAATCCGACGAATGACAAAAGAGCTTAGGGAAAAACTTCAGCAAAAAAACCTGTCTTCCCGTGAGTGTTGTGATTTGTAAAAATTGAATTTGTCCACAAAAGTAGCTGAAATTTAAAATACTAATGGGCATTTCTTCCTTCAATATGGATTCTTTGGTCAAAAATCGGAGAGGTTTCTCCAAGATACCCGAAACTCAACCTGAAAAATAAATAGACTAGAGGACAAAAACGAACAAACTAAGAATAATACATAACCTTTCAAAAGTCCCCTCTCACAAATTACTCCTCTGTAGCCGCATGAATCTCTTGAAGAAGAAACGACTCCACTGGGTTTCAAAGATATTCACTCTTGTTCTTAGAAATCCCTGCAATATTTGAATTCAAAAAGTAAAATGCCGTTGCTCTTAATGGATGGATAGGTTTTATTTTAACAAATATTCATGAAAATTTAAGAATTTTGGAGCACACAGTGTAATTTATTGAATCATTCCCCTCTCGAGAAATATGTTTCATGAATTTTTACTGTTTAGATCCCCGCAATGAAAAGCTCGAAGGACCTCTGCTTTAAGATTTCGTCCATGATCAGATTGAATGCTTGTGATTTTTAATTGATGCAAATATAATATATTCACTCAATGAAGAATTATACACAATTTACACTTATTTATTTAACATTGTGCCGCATTTCGTCCAAACAATATTGAATAAATTAGTGTAAAACGTGTATAATTTTTCGTTGAGTCATTAGATTACCCAAAATTAAATTCCATTACATCATTCTATCTGTCGATAAGCAATGTTTCAATATTTTTTTTGTTACAGCAAACGGCACCTTCGCCCCAGGCATGGAACCGAAAAGACAACGCACAGCCTACACCCGACACCAAATCCTAGAACTAGAAAAAGAATTCCATTACAACAGATACTTGACCCGCAGACGAAGGATAGAAATCGCCCATACCCTCGTCCTATCCGAACGACAAATCAAAATATGGTTCCAGAACCGCCGTATGAAGTGGAAGAAGGATAACAAATTACCGAACACGAAAAACGTAAGACGAAAAACCAATCCTGCCGGGGTGACGACCACCACAGCCGGCAACGCCGCGAAGACGGGGAAAGGCAGGGGGAAAACACAGAACAGCACTCTCGGCAATAACAATGACAAACGGAAAAACAACAACGCCGGAAGAGAAATGGACGGTCTGGGGGAAAACATGCTCGATATGTCTTTGTCCGGCCAGATTTCCTCGAGTTTAGGCCATTCGCACGCCCATCCGATGGCCCAAGCCTCCAGCCTGCACCATTCCTCCATGCTCCACGGGCACGCCGACCTGCATATAGGGGCGATGGGGGGTATGGCCCCCCTGTCGTCGTCGCCGGGTTGCGGCACGATGCAAGGGGGCCCGCCGGTGATAAAGTCGGATTATGGACTCACTGCTCTTTGAGGAGGTCCTCAGATCGATTTTGCTCAACCAAAGTGATTCAGAATAAGGGTTTTAAATGTTATGACGTTCTTCGGGAAGGGTTGGTTCGGTGGTCGAAGCCGGACGAGATTTTTGTTGATTTTTTTTTAAATTTGTTGGTTTCTCCCAGAAATGTTCGCATTGTTATTATGTTTATATTCGGTGGAAGTCGACTAATGTTGAGATACGTGTACAGTATGAAGGATAATTGGAGGAATTCAAAGATTCCTATGAAAGGTTCTGTTCTTTGCCAGTTTTGGAAAGTGCAATTCCAAAATTACACTTTCTCACTGCCTACGAAGATAAACTAGAACTGTAAATAGCAGGTTAATGCATCTATTCTAAAAGGTTTCACAGTAATTAAAATATACTAAATATATTCTAAAAAACTTTTTTGTTGATTTTAATTTGTGTCAAGAAGTCAAATGACGACCTTCCAAACTATTTAAATCAGTCAAATTCTGTTATTGCTCGATCTGTGCTCACTCATGGTGGTCAGTATGGTAGCCTTGGCAAAAAAATGTTTTTATAGAGGGTGATTCTTTGGGAAATGCGCATATAGTAAGGGTATATGGGCCACACTGAGGTTCTTTAAATATCCTATATTTTATGGGTATATCGTTCTTCATAACTGAGATTAAGGCTGATTTATTAATTTTCCCCATTTTTTCAATTGATCTGAACTTATAAACCACCCAATAATTTTTGTAATATTTGTATATTCTTTGTCTACTGGTGTTGATTAGCCTAATTCCACGTCCGGCCTTAACAAAATTAATTTGTAGGTTTCGAGTCGAAATAACACCCTCTAAATCAATATTTCAAAATTTGGGGAGAGCACAAAAAAAAATAGTCAGGCTAAATGTATTTGCTGTTTCTGTAAGAACTTATTTACTTATTAACTTGAGTCAAATCTAGATGTTTCGATAATGAGGTGCCACAAAATTATTTGCCTTGCCCAAATGGTACTTTTTTAGCTTGAATCCATAAAATTATCAACTATTTCTTATTCTTCCCATTTCAGGCTTCCAACCGTTTTGAGAAAGGGGACTGCCCGTATTTGGTATGAATTATTATTATCAATGAATAGAAGAACGATAGATCCGTTTAATATAAGTTACTTAGAAGAACCTTGGTGTCCTTCATCTACCCTTTATATTATTTTTATATTACATGTGAGTTGTGTGTGCCCCGCCACAGTGACCAAGTGGTCAATTGTGGCACATCTAAGCCTATACTTCACCCACAAGTTCAAGTCTCTTGATGAGGAATATGAGTCTGGTGGGTGAGAACTTGTCCAGTTCCCTCAGTGTCAGTTTGTGGACTCCTAATTCCTCCAATCTGACCCTGTCCCCACCGGGGCAGTCACAGATGATGTGTTCGATAGACTCGTCGTCCTCCAGGTACTGTACTCATAGTGAGCCCTCAGTGAACACCAGCATACTTAGGTGTTTCCTGAGGCCCCTGTGACCAGTGTATGCAGCTGTTAAGATTCTCAGGTCTTACCTAGAGAATTTGAGCCATTGTCTGGCTCTTTCAGCTGATGACGTGAAAATTGTCGAGCAAGCATGTCTGTGTCCAGGCATGTTGCTCCAGATTTCCTGGGCCCTTTGGTCCAACCGTCTGTTGTTCCCCACCCTGATGCCTTGAGAGAGATGCCACAGACCGGTTCAGGTCCAGTGAGCCCCGTCCCTCTATGCCCAAGTGGCCCGGAACCCATATCAGCTGCTTCCTGCAGCACTCTTCCAGTTTAGCAGGTGTGGCACTCCTGCAGTAGCAGGGACTTTCAGTTGTATGAAGTCAGGGCCTTCAAGGCGCCTTGGCTATTCGATAGGATCTTGATTGATCTGCGAATTCATTCTTTCTCAAGTATGATACCCCCCCCCCCACCCCTTACTGTATGCGCATCTCACAATTTATCAACCTGTATAAGAGCATAGCTATACAAATTTTTCAATAAATATTTGTTCCTTGAGAAAATTTCATTATCCCGCCAGAGCTAATGTCTGGGTGGAATGCAAGTATTTCTAATAATGAGTTTTTCTCTATATCAAATACGGAATTACTCACTTTCGTCGCAACAAGAATGTTCAGTATTTCACTGACTTTGATTAAATAATACAGGGTGTTTCATCATAAACTGGACAAACGAATACAGCGTGTAGATGACATCGGGAGAATCATTTTTGCCTTATGACATATACCCCGTTTCCGAAGCATAAGCGAGATACAGAGTGTTCAAGGTAATTTTTGACCAATATTCTATCCAGTGTGGTCAGTTAAGTGTAACATTTGAAATAATGGTTTTTGGTCACATCTCAGTATTTTTTTATGCTCAGTTCTGAAATGATATAAGATTCTGAAAATAGTATTTAAAAATGGCGGAAAACCTGCAAAGTTAAAAAAATTTTTACGCGGTTGCCAATTTGAGTTTCACTCTATGAATTATCTCAAGTTTTTAAGAAATTCTGTGAAAAAATTTTATCAAAATTCGAACTCAACTTTTTTTTTACATGTCTACAGCAAAAATAAAATTTCCTCCGAAATTGATGAACTTTTCCACGCTTATACTATTCTTCAACCTTAACGAAAATATGAAAACAGAACCGAAAAATATCGATGAGTTTGTTTTTTATAGCCATTCTAAGTTTCCACTCGGATATCTAACTTATTCGTTTTTTGAAAACTGGTTTGGCTATGAGGGCAAAAAGTTTGAAATTGAACTGCCGAAGCATTCCAGATGGAAATTAAAATTTCTCAAAAAAAATTTTTTTTGTTCATATTTCAATAAAACTCTGGCTGGAATCGAACTAGTGACCTTGCGATAGGAATTACTCTTAGCTCTAGATAGAAATTGAAATTATTCGGAACATATTAATTATCGTTACCTAGCAACAGTAATTCACAGAATTTGACAGTTCGAATTCAACTGAATAATATTTCGTTAGTTTCTTATAAAACATTTCAATTCGAGCAGAAATTAAATAATCAATGTTGGAAATAATTATTTTGTCAGCGAATCAAGAAAATCAAGAAAGAGAGAATATCGTCTTATAGCAAAATGTTCTTGAATATTTAATTTTATATTTCACTAACGCAAGAATATAACACAATGGTAGACAAATTTAACAATTAATTGAACAACTCTGACGAAATTATAGATTATAATTCAGTTTCAAAAATATTCCCATTCATTTGAACACACAGTCTCGCTCTTTTCACCACACTGTTCACCGCTGAACCTATCATTCCTTGATTATGACGAATTTCCTGGGCAGCTGATTCAATTCGTTGAATCAATTCTTCTTTCGATTCTACTGGAGCTCGCTTGTTGTAGACCAGACTTTTCATATGACCCCAGAAATAAAAATCCAGTGGAGTTAGATCTGGAGAACGTGGAGGCCATGCAACAGGTCCAAACCGACCAATCCATCGCCGTGGGTATTGGGAGTCTAGAAACTCGCGTACACTCCTGACTGTGTGCGCAGGACAACCATCGTGTTGGTACCAAATACCTCTAAATTGATTCAAAGGAATATTTTCCATGAGATCTGGTAGAGTCTCTCGTAAAAATTGATAGTAACCATTTCCAGTCAATGTTTCAGGGAGAATGAAAGGTCCGATGATGAATCTATCCTTCATTCCCGCCCAAACATAGACTGAAAACCTTTTTTGACTATTCATCGAAACCGAAGAATGTGGATTATTGATTTGCCACACCACATTATTTTTTCTGTTAAAAAATCCATCTCTATGAAAGGTCGCTTCATCGCTGAATAAAATGAGACGTGGAAAATCTCTATTCGCACGCGTTCTTCTTAAAATGAATTCACAGAATTCTTTCCTTTTACTGCAATCACCTTCTTCTAATTTTTGACATCTTTGAAAATGATATGGGTGGTAGTGATTCCTCTTTAGAACTCTCCATACAGTCGATTTACTTTGGTTCACACTGGGGTGATTAGATATCATTTTAGTTGATATTTTAGGATTACTGTCAACCAAATCCAGGACACGTTCATCGTGACTTCATATTGTTTCTTTTTTCTTTCGGTTAAGAGTGCCATCTTCACGTAATTTACGTACTGTTGCCATAAATGTTTTAAAGTTTGGTACTGATCGGCTTGGAAATCTGCGGGCGTATATTTCTCTCGCTTTCCTCCCTGAGGAATTAGCTTCATAATAAGCCTGAACCATATCATTTTTCTCCAAGATTGAATATTTCATTTCTGCTCAAATTAAAATGGTTTACAAGAAACTAACGAAATATTATTCAGTTGAATTCGAACATACTGTATATCTTGTCTATGCATTCTGTCAAATTCTGTGAATTACCGTTGCTAGGTAACGATAGTTAATATGTTCCGAATAATTTCAATTTCTATCAAGAGCTAAGAGTAATTCCTATCGCAAGGTCACTAGTTCGATCCCGGCCAGAGTTTTATTGAAATATGAGCAAAAAAATTTTTTTTTGAGAAATTTTAATTTCCATCTGGAATGCTTTGGCAGTTCAATTTCAAACTTTTTGCCTCATAGCCAAACCAGTTTTCAAAAAACGAATAAGTTAGATATCCGAGTGGAAACTTTGAATGGCTATAAAAAACAAACCCATCGATATTTTTCAGTTCTGTTTTCATATTTTCGTTAAGGTTTAAGAATAGTATAAGCGTGGAAAAGTTCATCAATTTCGGATGAAATTTTATTTTTGTTGTAGACATGTAAAAAAAAAGTTGTGTTCGAATTTTGAAAAAATTTTTTCACAGAATTTCTTAAAAACTTGAGATAATTCATAGAGTGAAACTCAAATTGGCAACCGCGTAAAAAAATTTCGAACTTTGCAGGTTTTCCGCCATTTTTAAATACTTTTTTCAGAATCTTATATCATTTCATAATTGAGCATAAAAAAATACTGAGATGTGACTAAAAACCATTATTTCAAATGTTACACATAACTGACCACACTGGATAGAATATTGGTCAAAAATTACCTTGAACACCCT
Organism: Halyzia sedecimguttata; assembly: GCA_937662695.2. Taxonomy (NCBI): domain Eukaryota; kingdom Metazoa; phylum Arthropoda; class Insecta; order Coleoptera; family Coccinellidae; genus Halyzia; species Halyzia sedecimguttata. Next base: position 59,567,910 of record OW569418.2, read on the forward strand.
GTATCTCGCTTATGCTTCGAAAACGGGGTATATGTCATGAGGCAAAAATGATTCTCCCGATGTCATCTACACGCTATATTCGTTTGTCCACTTTATGATGAAACACCCTGTATACAGGGTGAGTCTTTGACCACTGCATTAATTTTAACCAAAGATTCCTCTCATCAAATGAAACACTTTTTTCATTTAACATTTTTCCAAATTCAGCTCAGGTAAAAAGATACAGGCTGTTGAAATTTTGAAAAAAAATCAGTTTTTATTTTGTAGCTTTGGCATCCTTTTTTCTAATAAAATGAATGTTGGCGTAAAGTTTCCTCTAACTATGATACATATTTTCCAAATATTAGTTATTTTTTTCTTCTACTGGTTTTCTAGTTATGGACTCGTGGATTCATAAAATCGACGAAATTAGCATAAAGAAAGCATATAAAGTTTTTCTTGAGTCATTTCAAGAATATTCCATTGTTTAAGAACATTATATTATTCTTCATCATTTCTCCTTAAACACACCGTTTTCGAGATATTCTTCATTGAATGTTTTAAAATGGAAAACTCCAGAAATTTCACTACTTTTATGGATCCGTCCCTGAGCGTTGGAATCCCGAATCAAGCTGTAAACCACATTACCATGCCTTATTCTCGTCCGCCAACAATGTCATAGATAATTTATATGCGGGAGTGTATTAGCACATTGTGAAATCTTTAACCGCTTGTAACTTTTTACTTGAGCCGAATCTGGAAAAATGGTAAATGAAAAAAGTGTTTCATTTGATGAGAGGAATCTTTGGTTAAAATTAATGCAGTGGACAAAGACTCACCCTGTATATTATGAGCGATGTCTAATTACTATTATCAAGCGATATATATAATGCGTTAACACTAAACAAGCAATTATTTGAGAAATTAGAATAATTTGGATGGCGCTTTTTCAACTTATCGAAATAAATATTAATTAATTAATTATCTACAATTGAGTTGTTTTATGAAATGAACTATTTAGAGACGATGGGAGAGTTAGTCTTCATCGTTTGGAATGAGAAGCCAAACTAGTGCGCCACTGCACCCCAGCCATGAGCGAGGGTGATTAACTTTTACTCCTTGAGAATATTCCCATTCCATTCTTGTTACAGGGTAAACTATTCTCCATCACTACTTATGAAATGACGCATTCCACAAATGAAATTCATAAACGAACGCTGTACTCGAAAATCACAGAAAAGTGGACTGTTTTAAGTCCACTTTTCTGAGGTGGATGTACCTGAGTAGTTTGGTTGGTATGGTTTCAATTTCTCTTTCCACATTAGAATATTTCATACTTTATAAATTATGTAATCATTAAAGGATACTGTGGGAGGTATACTCATTATTGAAAGGTTTTTTTCTGGGTTTTCTCTCCCAAACTCTGAAAAATATCTATAAAATAAAAATGAAAATTAATTATTTTGTGATTTGCTTCTGCGTAAGAAACACAAGATATTTGTCACAAGCAATCAATTGAACAATGTTGCCTAACAAACAACAACGAAACAACATCAACGAAGAAACAACTATATCGTTACGTTTCGGAGTCTATATTTTGTTGATAGTTATCAACAAAATAATTCTAAAGATTTTCATTAAGCGTCTGACGAAGGAGTCTGATATAGACTCCGAAACGTAACGATATAGTTGTTTCTTCGTTTATGTTGTTTCTTTGTTGTTTGTTAGGGAACATTGTTCGATTGATTGCTTCTGACAAATATCTTGTGTTTCTTACGCAGAAGCAAATCACAAAATAATTAATTTTTATTTTTATTTTATAGATATTTTTCAGAGTTTGGGAGAGAAAACCCAGAAAAAAACATTCCAATTTATAAATTATGCCGTGAATATAATCATTTGATTTTATATAATCTAAGAAATATTGTGAAATATTCGCTTCACTGTAGTTCAAAAGTTTCATTCGTGTGGAATTGTTGCTTTTCCAAACTTCGTATATCGAATATAATTGTGTATTACCATGCCGAAAAATACCAATTTAAACTACGCAAAACAATTTAGGGATTAAAAAATTTTTAAAATTTTCAGTGATTTTGATGGGCTGTATCTCAGCCCATTCAGTATTATTCAAAATCTCAAACATATTTTGTTTAACCTATAGCATTGGATCATCTAAATATAGGTACTGAGAGTTCGAATTTTTTCAATCAGTTTCTACTCCGTAGGTAGTTGAATTCGGAACATGCTGGAATTGTAAAGATATTGATAAGAAAATCAATTGTACCATCAAAGTATCTAACGAACGAGCGAAACAATAGATGTTGAAGAATGCCGATGACTACAATGTAACAAATTTTTTATCAACATTGAACACAAGAATAATTGTAATCATAATTAGTTGATGATGTAATGTAATAACTGAGGCATTCGTTTCACTTGTATATCGCAGAATATTTCACAAGGATATATTTTTTAATGGGATATACATTCCTTGCCAATTCTATCATAATTTTCTTTATAAGAACGAGTAAAATAATCCGAGAAATATCTAATTTTGCCATGGTTCGCCCCCATAAGCCGACATTTGGCATCGCAAACATAATATTGATATACAGGGTGTTTTTCAATTGAATGTCAAGATTTGGGAAGATGTTTGTAATGCATGATTTTGGGTTAAGAATTTCATAAAAATTTAGATTCGTTTCCGGAGTATTTTCAATGTTAAAATTTATTTTGAAAATTGTTTTCTCCGAATAACTTTTGAAATATGTTAGAAAATCTTATATAACTTTGTATGTAAAAATGTGAGGCATAATTTTCGCGAATAGAATTAATATCTAGCTTCGAACAGTGGCGCCCCAAGCAATAATGAATATTGAAAATAAAAAGGTACACCACTGCATACAAGAAATCATATTTCAACGTTTTTTCATTTCGTAATAAAAAATTCTGATGAGTTATTTTCGAATTTTGAACTATCTTCAAGTAAAAAAATTTGGAGATACTATCATGCATTTATTATACATCGTAACATATTAAGAAAACAAATACGTGATGTAATTTACAGTGTTTCTTACAATTTTCATTAAATATAAAAATATAAGAACTAAAAGACGATAGCTATTTCTGATTAAAAATCTTTTTAAGCTAGTTGATAATACTAGGAAAAAAAATTAATAAGTATATCAAAATTGAGAAAAATTATTTGAAATTTTTGACCTAAATAGATTTTGCCATTCAATTAGAAAACTCACTGCATAATTCCTTAAAGCTATTCAGTAATAAAAGTCTCTTAAATGTGATTATATATGAAGAGAAACAGAGAAATTTTCACTCGTATATATCCTATAAAAACGCATGTGAACATTTCTGGTAACCTTATTCGTGAAAAAAATTTATTCGACAATATAAATATATTTCAAATTCACCTGAGTGAAAAGTGCAACTGTGAGATGACTGTCATTGGTCGTCCTAAGCCCAAGACACTATTTTTGTGATTATCACATTGTTCAGAACACTGCACTTGGACGATGTTGATGCTATTATGGAACACTGTATATTTGTTTACATTGAAATTACTTGTAGATACATTGGAAAGGAAAAGATGGTACACTCTGGAGGAGTTGTTGATTTTTGATGACTGTACAATGAAATTGGCATTGATGTCCAAAGTTGTAGTTAGTTTTTTTGAATTTGGATATCTACTTTTTGTCCTCGAATATAGAATGGAAGCTTATTACTGTATGTAAATTTAATACAGTTATTCGAAATTTGGTTACTACATTTTACATAATTGCAATGATTTCTTAACAAAGGATTACAATTTTAAATGAATTTGGTCACTCTCCAGAGAGTTAGCTATCTGCTGTATTCGTGCCATTTTATTATAGATCATGTTATTTTCCTGTTACCGTTTCTTTATATTATTCTTCTTATTATTTATAAACCAGAAATACATGTAATATTGACGTAAGGTTTTATTAGTTATGCAGTTTTAAAACAATAACGGATTCTCTCAGGGTACCTACTGTATAATAAAATGATTGGGTTGTATTTTGTATTATAGAACATAATGACCATAGTTTGTTGCTGTATAGAGTTTTGTATTATTCGTTTCTTAATATTGTGCATGTATTTTTAAGGTTATTGAGCCCAGTGTGATCCTATGTAATGTACATTTATTATTTAGTTATTGAGTGTAAATAATTGATATTTAGAAATAAAGATACACACTTCTAACCTAATTATTTCAATGAACATATCCGTTTCTTAATTAACAGGGGAATATAACTACCTCATTGAGGTTCTTTCACTTAAATAATATATTTTTAATTAATTGAAATCAAGAGGGAACAGTATTAATCGATATAAATATCAAATACTTAAATTACATTTTTTTGCGACATAAGATATAGTAAGCTCAGATTGGAAGGTTGGATATTTTGAGATACTGGGCGATCGATATATGATTCAGAAACGAAAATTTCATCCATTCAAATCAAAATAATCTTTTTGAACTAATAACACGAAGGTTTGAAAATACTAAGCAGATTGATTCAGTGGGACATAGAATAAGATGAGGCCAGTGAAAGTATTATATATAATTATATATTGAAATTAAATATAATTTCGAAATAATACGAAAAAATTGCTATATGCCTGAAAGCGAAAAAGATTTCATCAAGTAAGTATTATTTCAAATTTCAATGCATGATATAGTAGCCCAATTTATTGTTATTAACTGAAATTTAAGAACATTTTTCAGGATTATTTAATTATTTACGTATTCTCCCCAAAGTAACATCCAATTTCCAACTAATATTATTTCACTGAATTAATATAATATCCAGTTACATGTTGTATTTTCCTCATTTGATCGAATCAACTTGGATAGTAATTTTTGTCATGTCTTCTGAATACCGTAAAACAATTCTAGATAATATTATGAATGTGGTGTATTAAATCAGAATTACATAATATCGAATTTATTATGACAACATAGTATTTTTAAAATTGTTTCAATGTCATTAACCATCTGAGTAATGAATATTAGATTCAATTCAACGAAAATGTCAGATGAAATGTTAACAAAAACCAGAAATTAATTCTACAAAATTAATTGTGTTAGATAATTAACGAAGAAAAAATATCCATCATACACTAGGCCAATTCAGGCAAACGTTCTCAAAACAACACTGAAATAAAATTCTGAACTGGCAAATAAATCAAGAAGGTTAACATATAAATAATGTTAAACTCTAAGCAATCATTACACATTTTGACAGTTCAAACTTTTAAGCATATATTCTCAGAGATTCAATTCACTTAAATAAAGGAAAAAAGACCGAGTTATGAGAAGAGCATATAATCCCACATCCTTGCGATGATCCAAACTCTCGAAAATTTTTATGAAAAAATTATTAATTTAAATAAAATAACTATTATCAGATTATCATATCAACTAGTCATTAAAGGATACTGTGGGAGGTATACTAATTTGTGACAATTCTTGAATTTCACAATAACTATCAACAAAATAATTCCTAAGATTTTCATTAAGCGTCTGACGAAGGAGTCTGATATAGACTCCGAAACGTTACTATATAGTTGTTTCTTCGTTGATGTTGTTTTGTTGTTGTTTTTTAGGCAACATTGTTCAATTGATTGCTTCTGACAAATATCTTGTGTTTCTTACGCACAAGCAAATCACAAAATAATTAATTTTTATTTTATAGATATTTTTCAGAGTTTGGGAGAGAAAAGCCAGAAAAAAACCTTTCAATTATCATATCTACTGAATAGTTTATGCAGGTAAAGGAAATACATTTTTTATTCATGGTAATGGCGACCAATTTCTATTGGGTAAAAAAATTAACATTACTGTACCTAAAGTGGGGGAAGGACACAGTAATAAAGCCTACACAGAACACAACTGATTCTCCTAGCCCAAGCTTCTAGGAGCTTCTGAGGGGTCTCCTTGGGGAAGACCTAGGAAGATCAGTATAATAACGATTTCAATAAATATAAGGTGTTATAATAAGACAGATCTATGTTTAACAATAATTAAAGATGAATGATATACAAAAAAGAGATTTTTTTCAATAAAATAGATTATTTGTTCCATGAAAATAATTCAATTTCTAAATATAACTTAAAAAAAATAACCTTAAAAAACAATAGATGTTATCATCTGTCCATACTATTTTAACTGAATTTTGAGCCGGTCGATTCTTTGAGTTTCGTTTTAATGTCATCAGACTCTGTCATCAGAATCTATGTTTTACTCCAATCTATGATGTGGACTGCATTGACTGTACATACATATTCTGCTATTTTTAGGGTACATTTCAATGAATATTTCACCGTGTGTATTTTTTGGACGCATACAAATTTCTATTCAAATCATTAACTTAGTGTGAAGAAAGTTATTATCAAAACAATTACGATAGAGCTAATTTAATTTGTTATACTCTTGAAATCCGAAATAATGAATTTGATTTCATCACAAAATTTCCTGAAGATAATGGATATCCGAGAAAATTTATAAACAGATATCATGAGTTTAGACTGAAAATCTTCTAACCAAATAACAAGTAAGTTCAATATAAGGACAGTTTTCAAGACCCGAAATGATCTAAGGTCCTCATTAACTAAGACAAAAACGATTAATGGTAAAAAAATGGGTTCAAGCCCTGTAGACAGGAGCTTTCTGGCGCTCTAGTTCAAACAGACAAATTATATCTCCGAAAGTATTGGTTTCTCAGAGTTGGGAATTATATCAATGTATTCTTATGATAGAACTGCATCTGCATAATAGTTTATTTATCAAGATTAAATGAGCAATCTGAGAATGAGAACTGCACCATGGAAGAAATCAAATTAAAATAGCTGAACTGAATTTGACTCAGAATTATTGTATTATAGAACAGGATGAAATGTACGAGTATGAACACAGATCATATAATAAAGCTTAGATAGAATAATTATAGCATTCTGTGAAAACATAGAAGTACGATTCATTATTGAAATTTAGAAAAATCATATCTCCGAAAGTATTAGCTTGTTGGACTTGAAAATGATATCGATGGATTTTAATGGTGAAACTGCATCTTAAGTAAAAATTGAATTTGAAATTTGTTGCTTAAAAAAAATTTTTTTTTTCGTTGCTCTGAAACCATCTGGCCCATTTTGCCCAATACCGAACTTAACCGAGATATTCATCTCCCTAACCTACTCTGAAAATTTCAACTGCCTAGCTCATTCCGTTCGAGAGTTAATGTAGACATTTTTTTTTTAAATTTTGAAAATTTTTTGTTGACACTTTGCGGTAATCTGGTCAATACAAAACTTCACATGCGTATGAAGGTCATGATTCTACAATTTGATGCTAAATTTCAGCTAGATCGAGTGATCGGTTTCGGAAATATTCATAAAAAATGTGTTTTACTAAAATCGGCCATAACTCCGAAACCGCTTGATGGATTTCGCCCATTAATGAACTCGTCCAAGATATTTAAGCTCCAAACCCACCTTGCAAATTTCAATCCCCTAACTCCTTTCGTTCGAGAGTTATCGTTCCTACGGCCGGCTGGCCGGACCGGCCGGACAGAATCGATTTCGACCTCGGATTCTTGATCAGTGAGTCGAGCCAAATCCTTTGAGACCATTTTCAGCCAAATATTCGAAAATTACAGACATTTGGGCAAATTGATAAGCATTCAGTTCCGAGGACCTAGAGCGCCAAAAACATAAACTGTGTATTAAATATTCCTTATATTTGTGGTAAATCGTATACAGGAGAAACATTGAAAACACCAGAGGTAAGAAAGTCGGAACCTAAGAACAACTTAAGGAATAGACATACAAAAATCGAAAATAGCAGAACATGGGGATCACATGATAGATTGGAGCAAAACATGGACATGATAAAAAGGAAAATTAAGGAGTCGACTTGTACTTTGTTAAACAGAGAAAACAATTTTGCGAATCGCTAAATTGGATAAAAGGACTACCAAAAAATTTCAGAATAAGTGTTCAACAAAAAATAAATCAGAAGATTTTCGCTAGTGTCTAATGAAGGAATGATTTAGCTCTGAAACGTTACAGAAAAGTTATTTCATCGTTAGTGTTGTTTTAATGTAGTTTATTAGGCAACATTGCTTCTGAAAAATATGTAGTTTTTTCGATGCAGAAGCAATTTTCAAACGATTTGAAATTTCTATTTTATAGATATTTTTTGGGAGCGAAAAAAAACTAGAAAAAAAAATGAATAATGAATTCACCTCCTTTAATGATTACTAGATATTTTGTATATAATGTACGGTTAATTTCTAGATCTTCTATGTCCCATATCTTGCTACGTATCCCCCCCATATCAACAGTATTGTTCCGAAGTTGGAATGTGTTCCATGCACTTTTTTTAGAACGCATCAATTATCTATCTTTCACGCTGACAACTCAAGGTGTTCATTCACTCTTGCACTAAGAACGTCATTGACTTATATTAATTGATATATTATATTCAAAGCACCTAGGTATCAGTTTTTTTCGATGTATTGCGCATTTGAAAGAAACACAATGGCCAAGATATCGCCAATGATGAATGGCGTTTAATGGCTAATTTCTATTGATCGAATGACCCCCATTCGCAAATGAGTTTCCGGCAGATGAGAAAGGGAAAACAAGTCAATATAATGGTTATATTTTTCATGTTTTCAAAGTTACATATTATAAACTATGTTGAGAGATGAGTGGGTTTGTTAGAAGAGACACATGTCGCACGTGGATGTGGAGGCATATTCAGTCAAGAGTGATAGGAATTTCTCCAATTAGAGGTCCCATTTTGATTCATAAGAAAATCCTTTCTTTAAATGTAATTATTAGTATCATTTAAAAAATTGGTATCACAAAATTTTGCGTAAATCTTCGAATAGTTATTATTGTATATATTGTTGTGGAAATCATGATTAATTTCACATATAATTATTATTTCAATTATCAGTTTTATCATCAAATTAAAATACATTCCTCTCATAGACATAGAGAATCCACCAAAAATCTATCAAAATTGTTCATGATCCGTAACTCCATTAATACACTCATTGACTTGGAAAATATAATCGATCAAAATATATCTTGGCTAACTTCATATTCATTCATTTGAGAGAAATTTAATGAAATGAAACAACGAAAATTTAAATACATATTTTGAATTTAGAAATTTATGGTTTATAGTTTGAAAACCATATTTATATTAATTAATGTTTTATGAAAGATAAATGTCGAGAAATATTGTAAGAACATGTATGGTTGTGATATTAGACTGATTCAAAAAAATCGACTATTTTTTTTTCTTAAATATATCGAAAATATTGTTGGAAATGATGAAAAAAAAATCCTGTGAAAGTTACAGCCCTTAATATTAATATTAAGATGTCCCGCATGATAAATTTCAATTTCCCGTATGATTAACATGGGAAAGCTTGTTTTTTTTAGTTTATAATTTTATAACTCTTTAATCGTTTATCAAAAAAGCTAGACAAAATCATTTTCTTGTGTAAAATTGAACGCTCTACAAAAAAGCTATCTCAGAATTTTTCGATAAACCGACGCGTTTTGAAGTTATTCAACTTTAAAATATAATTTATAATATTTTCTCATTTTTTTCCAATTTTTTGACGAAACTATCAAGTTTATCAAAAAATTTTGTCAAATTTTACAAGTTTTTTTATTTTATATTTCTTTTGGTTTAACAGATAGTTTCGTCAAAAAATTGGAAAAAATGAGAAAATATTATAAATTATATTTTAAAGTTGAATAACTTCAAAACGCTTCGGTTTATCGAAAAATTCTAAGAAAGCTTTTTTGTAGAGCTTTCAATTTAACACAAGAAAATGATTTAGTCTAGCTTTTTTAATAAACGTCTAAAGAGTTATAAGATTCTAAACTCAAAAAAACAAGCTTTCCCATGTTAATCATACGGGAAATTGAAATTTATCATGCGGGACATCTTGATATTTTTATTAAAGGCTGTTACTTTCACAGGATTTTTTTTCATCATTTCCAACAATATTTTCGATATATATAAGAAAAAAAAAATAGTCAATTTTTTTTTAATCAGTCTATTGTGATATAGGTAGTGACTAGAAATGTAGAGGGAAGTGTAGGGAACAATCTGAAGAAGGAAAGCTTACCTCCAAGGAGAAATCACAAAAGGAAAATAAATCGAAAGTTGAAGTTGTTGAGTAAGAAGAACTTTCTGCTGAAGTTGTTGAGTAGATAAAGAAAATATAGAAGTTTCAAAATTGAAATTCCCCCTTCACTGCAGTTCGTTTATTGTTAAGGAATTCGAACTATAGGTTGAGATTTTCAAGTTTAGTAGTTAGTATACTATAGAATTAGATCGTAGTCATAGGGTTTTATAGTTTGATAAGTTTTATTCCTGGTAAATAAATTGTTTTGTTAAATTTTTTAGAATTCATTGTAATAGCATTTTAGATCATTCAAATTAGAACCTCTCCTACAAGAATCTCATTTGAATTCAAATTGCTAAATTATAATCATTAAATATATACAGTATAACATACAATATATACAATTTAATATTTGGCCGGAACAATTTTTTAAAATTTGGTATTGATTGATTGAACATTAGAAATTCACAATCATCATATCATAGCAATATATTATTATGAAACATACGTAAATGATATTTTTGAATATTAAATTAGTAGGGTTTCACATAATAGATAGCGTCATACGAGATGACAAAAATCCGACAGTTCATATGTTCAACGTTAACTTTGATAATTATGAAATAATTTAATGAATAAATAATTATGAAGACAGACCAGGAAAAATAAGAGCATTATTTGGAAATATTATGAAAACATTATTTAAGATTATAACACGCACAGACAAAACTAAAATTTACTACGAATTTTCAGTACCTATATACAGGATGAGTCTTTGACCACTGCATTAATTTTAACCAAAGAATCCTCTCATCAAATGAAACACTTTTTTCATTCATCATTTTACCAAATTCAGCTCAGGTAAAGAGATACAGGCTGTTGAAATTTTGAAAAAAAATCAGTTTTTATTTTGTAGCTTTGACATCCTTTCTTCGAATAAAATGAATGTTGGTGTGAAGTTTCCTATAACTATGATACATGTTATCCAAATATTAGTTATTTTGTACTTCTACTGATTTTCTAGTTATGGACTCGTGGATGCATAAAACTAAACGAAATTAGCATAAAGAAAGCATATAAAGTTTTTCTTGAGTCATTTCAAGAATATACCATCTTTTTAGAACATTATATTATTCTTCATCATTTCTCCTTAAACGCACCGTTTTCGAGATATTCTTCATTGAATGTTTTAAAATGGAAAACTCCAGAAATTTCACTACTTTTATGGATCCGTCCCTGAGCTTTGGAATCCCGAATCAAGCTGTAAACCACGTTACCATGCCTTATTCTCGTCCGCCAACAATGTCATAGATAATTTATATGCGGGAGTGTATTAGCACATTGTGAAATCTTTAAACGCTTGTAACTTTTTACCTGAGCCGAAGCTGGAAAAATGGTAAATGAAAAAAGTGATTCATTTGATGAGAGGAATCTTTGGTTAAAATTAATGCAGTGGTCAAAGACTCACCCTGTATATTCTATTGGAACTATTTTCGGCAAAAATCCTCCAAATACAAATATTTGAACTGACTCGACCAAGGTAGGTACAGCAAGCAAAATCTAATACTTTGAGACTGTTTTGTAATCTTTTGACACATTTACTTTATAATTATTATTCACTTTCAGGCATCATTGAAAATCACAGGATTTTAATCCGTCATATAAAATGAGATCGTGATTTCAAAATTACACCTTATAAGTATAATCTGTAATTAATTCCTCTACAACAACATCATGGCACGTCTACATACAATTAGGAAACCAAATACATGCGCACCGACGAAAAAGAAATCATGAATATCGTAATGAAAACATCCGGAACTAATCGCGACCATACGTCAGGAAGACAAATTGTTCTAAAATTCGATATTAATACGATAAAAAATATACCACGAGAAAAGTGCAGCTATAATTTGATTTATTATATGTACTTGCTATACATAAAATTACAGGCATTAAACTGAATTGGGCACTTATACATATATTAATAAAATAGCAGAGGAAGGACATTACCATTGAATTGGGGCTATTTAGATACATTTATGATAAAGGATTACTTTACGTTTTCATCAACAATATGGTAATGGATGGGTGAAATAAAAATTGCGACGCATTGTCGGAAAAACGATTAGAATATGGAAAAATTCGTTAACATGAACGTTCTTGCTGCACTAATCGGAGTTGCGAGATTGATTCCCGAAAAAAAAAGAGTTTCTTTTTATGGATTTCGTGGCACTAATGGTTTTGTTGAATTTTACCGGGTCAGTTAACGAAATTCCAAATGGAGAAATATTAATGTCCTTTTGTCAACGAATATTCCTTCATTTGGACTAACGATAGTGAGTTTGGTAAATTATCTAGATGGACAGGCAATAGACAGATTAAATATGGTATCATGTGGTATGAAAAATTGAAGAGTAACTGCATGGAGCCACCTGATTATTCCGATGAAATGGTCGGTCGTTTAGTTTTTGATATGGGAAAAATGATATTATTGGGAATTTTTAATGGGACAGAACACGATTATCGAAATTGGGTCCATTAGAATACTACACTTCAGAATATTGCGATGTTTATTTCGAGTATTTCCATCAAATTTCAATTCTTAATTCCGATATTCATCAGTTTTTAAATTAATGATGTCGAAAACATTACAATAATGAAATATGGGCAATTTGGAAAGAAAGGCAACAGTCTCAAATATAGATGGTGTATAAATATCAACAGAAACAGGAAGAATAACCTTATATTCTGGTTCAAAAATGTGAAGAATATTGTTTACTTGGTGTCCCACCATTGACTCATATGTTTGAAAGAAACATAAATATTTCTCTTATGGTGAAGTAGAAACAGGTAAGATGATTTTTAAATTTCGAACATCCATTGACCGATTTTTAAAAAACAAATATCTGAAAAAAAAATGGGTTCAAGCCCTGTGGACAGGACCTTTCTGGCGCTCTAGTTCAAACAGACAAATTATATCTCCGAAAGTATTGGTTTCTCAGAGTTGAGAATTATATTAATGTATTCTTATGATAGAACTGCATCATAAAGGAAATTCAATTCAAATAATAGTTTATTTATTAAGATTAAATGAGCAATCTGAGAATGAGAACTGCACCATGGAAGAAACCAAATTAAAATAGCTGAAATGAATTTGACTCTCTCTTATAGAACAGGATGAAATGTACGAGTATGAGCACAGATCATATAATAAAGCTTAGATAGAATAATTATAGCCTTCTGTGAAAACATAGACGTACAATTCATTATTGAAATTTAGAACTTCATCTCAGTAGAAATTGAATTCAAACATCATAGAAGAATTTAAATTCAACAAGAGTGCCAAAAATTATCAATCCAAAACCAATAGACGAATTCTACCCAACAACGAATTCATCCGAGATATTCATTCCTCAATTCTATGATGAACGATAATATATATATTTCCTCAAATCTACTCCAATACACCAATATTCCAGTTTTGTTTTTAGTGGAGATATTCTGAACTCAATATTATTAACTTACCATTGCCATTCCCATCATCATATGGATTGACCATCGGCATGAAAATATCAACCAACAAAAAGTATGATATTATATTATAATTCTCATATTTATACGATTGCTGGAATGAATGACAATGTTATTAACTTACCATTACCATTCCCATCATCATATGGATTGACCAATGGCATGAAAATATCAACCAACAAAAAGTATGATATTATATTATAATTCTCATATTTATACGATTGCTGGATTGCTGGAATGAATGACAATGAGACAACGTCTTGTCTCCGGAAAATAAGTTGACATTATAACAATTCATAGAATACCCACAGAATAATTATATCATTCTGTGAAATCATAGAAATACGATTTATATTGAAATTTTGAAAAATCATATCTCCGAAAGTATTAGCTTGTTAGAGTTAAAAATGATATGAATGGATTCTTATAGTAAAACTGCATATTGAAAAAAAATTTAATTTGGAATTCATTATATAAAAAAAATTTTTTTTTGTTACTCCGAAACCATCTGTCCGATTTCGCCCAATAACGAACTTAACCGAGATATTTATCTCCCAAACCTACTCTGAAAATTTCAACTGTCTAGCTCATTCCGTTCGAGAGTAATCGTGCCTACGGCCGGACCGGCCGGACAGAATGAATTTCGACCACGGATTCTTGATCAGTGAGTCGAACCAAATGGTTTAAGACCATTTTCATCGAAAAATTCGAAAATTACAGACATTTGGGCAAATTGATAATCACTCAGTTCCGAGGAACTAGAGCGCCAAAAAGTGGGAAATCTCTGTCGACAGGAGCTTTGGCGCTCTTGTCCAATCTTTGACTAATCATATCTCCGAAAGTATTGGTTTCTCAGAGTTGGGAATGATATCAATGGATAATTATGATAGAACTACATCATGTAAGAAATTAAAATCCCTTTGCATATTATCTTTATATAACGGTCCAATCAGGAGTCATTCTGTAAAATTGAGTTGATGAAATAGCCAGTTTTATTTATGAAACAAATCGAATGTAATCAGTCCAGAGATAACTCAAACCAGAATACTTATGTAGGAAATCTCAAATTGTTACTAAGGAAGAACTATCTGTACATTAGTTGTAAATCCCGTACTAAATCTTGCATAATTAGAGAAGGACTCGAAAATTATTCTCGACTTCCTTGCATCATTCATTTTTGACTCACCAACCAAAAAACTCTGTCTATGAACTTAGCGAATCCAAATTTCAAATTGTTTACATGCTTACATCAACCAAACTCTCCAGAAATACACTTTCAGTTTCGTTTGACATCAATGACGTTTACCTTTCAGACTGGACCTACTGCAAACATATAGACCACAGAAAGATAAAATTCGCATTTTGTTAAAAGATAGAAGTACGATGTATTATTGAAATTTTGAAAAATCATATTTCAGAAAGTATTAGCTTGTTGAAGTTGAGAATAATATCTGTGGATTTTAATGATGAAACTGCATACTAAAACAAATTGGATAAGAAATTAACCTAGATATTTAGATCCCAAACCTACTCTGAAAATTTCACTCTCTAGCTCATTCCGTTCGAGAGTTATCGTGTTAACGGACGGCCAGACAGAATCGATTGCGACCACGGATTATTGACCAGTAAATCGAACCAAATTGTTTAAGACCTGACCTTCAGTGGCCATAATTTGTAGAAACAACTAGCGTTGAAAAATACCTGGTTTCTGAGTTTTCAGCAATATTTAGATAATATTTTTCAACCTATTGTGCATGTCTTTGCAAGGGCTATTAGTGAAAACTATAGTTTTAAATATGATAATGCTCTGCCACAAATTGCCCTATTGTTACAGATTGGTAGAATAACGAAGGAATTGAAGATTTGCCATGGCCAGCGCAATCTCCAGACCTGAATATGCTCGATGTTTGATTGAGATATGGTACAAAGAAGAATTAGCCAACATTTGCAAAAATTCAGAATTTGAATTGTGCATTGAGTTAACTTCTGAAATCAGAATGTATCAATCTACCCCAAGACGCCATAGACAATTTAATTTTGTCTATGAACAACAGGTATAAAGCTGGGTTTAATCTACAAGGTGACTAAACTTGGTATAAAGTGACGAATTTATAATTTTGAGAGAATGTTTAATTGAGTCATTGAGTATATTCTTCATATTTTTTTGTTTTTCACCGACTCCTCATATTATTTCCTTACTTAAGGGCATTCAATCCTGTAGTATTATTTTAAATGAGTCATCTCATAATGGAAAATATACCTTCTCTTCTAAAAAATACTCGACTACTAGACTTCTCCTATGTATGTATATGTTGTATAGCTTATTACTTAGCTCATCTTACTATATATAGAATAGAATGTACCTCAATTTGTTGACACATGATTTTCTATGATTCCATTAAGATTATCGTCCCAAAATTTCACATTAAAATTCAAATCAATATTTAATCATTCAGTATTCTCGCTTCTGAACTACATGCAGTCGTATTTTTTGAGATATTCAGAAAACCTAATTTTGAATAATTTCTTGATCCAATTGGTAGATGAGGTAACTTCCTTCTCGAGATTGAAACCTATCCTGCATTTATCAAGTCTCTGAGATAGTTTTTTTGGAAATATTCGTCTTTACTAACGGCTGACCGGATGAACGGACAGGATTAAATTTGATCCATCAGTATATCAAATGTAATAATTCATCAAATCACTGATCTGTTCCACTGGGTTGTTATTGTCCTTACTAACTCACTTTTCACTTTTGTTTTAGTATTGTGTTCTTTATTTTTTTTTGTATCGCATAATTGGGGATTCATTTCTCTCTCTTTTCTATCAGTACACATACAGGTTTCGGACCTAGGTGTACACCAAGTATGTTTTCTTTTTTTGGAGAATATTTATGTAACAGTGTATATTTTATGGATTGATTAAATAAAAAAATAAAAATAAAAAATAAATAAATAAGCGCATTCGATGTCGAAGTCTCACAACATAAAGGTATTCAGACAAATGAAAGCACCTTAGAGAGCGCAAAAAGTGTGTATCACATAAATTATGTTTCTTACAAATTTGAATTCTCCAAAACCACAAATCAACAACTCCCAAAGGCGAAACGGAGTATCGCATGACAGAAATGTCCAATTCTCCAGAGAGCACCTTTCAACCCTTTCGGACGATGGTCACTCCCCCTCAATTGTGCGGACACGGCTGATCTCAGCGCTAATTGTCCTAAAGCCTGGTGACAACTCTTGGGAATAAAGCCCATTCGAAACGGTAAGTATAAATTTGTCATAGGATAATTCACGTTTGTTCTCAATCAATATCGCCGAAAAATTTGCAAAGCCGTCAGTCGTTTTTGCCGACACAGAGTTTCCAGTGAATATGCTAGTTTAAATACGTGGAAATGCCATAAGAAAAGAATTTTGTGGTAATATTCATAACAGTTTCGAAATGCAGAAGCTGTATTTGTATGTAAAGAGTTGTAGCAACAAATGTTATGGTATTCGTTTAAAATTGTTATTCTTATTGTTTTCCTGGAGTTCTTGTGAAATTTGTTGATTGATATGATGGCTTAATTTATGTCCAATTGATTTAACACGCATACTGTGTATTGTGATCATTTGTTTATGTCTGTCTCAATTGAAAATAAATATTTCTCCAGTATAACGACATAGAAAATTGAAGAAATAATTATAGGCGTATAGATTAACAATGAATCACTTCCCAAATTAATGTTTGTCCCTATGAGAATTAAAAAATATCATCAAACAATCTTTAATGTCGAAATAATAATGAAGAATAATACAAACGAAAGATCGCTGGAAATTATACACAAACATTCAATATTTTTCGAACTAACTTCACCAATCCCATAAAATTGATTTTAGTTATCTACGTTAATTAAATATTGTATGCTTGTGATACTTTAACTGAAATGAAAAATTATATATGATTTACACTAATTTATTTAATATTGTGACACGATTCGCAGATTTACGACAATCTTAGATTCTTAGTACTTTGTAAACATTTAAAATATTTCATTCCTACCACGTTTATAATTTTTTTCTCTATTTAAATAGATTGTAAAGGCTAAAAATTGAGACATAATTGTTCATTAACTAAATTACCCGTAATTTTCCTCTACTTATGTCAACCATTTCCCAATAATTTTGTCGCACACCTTTAGTCGAATTGTGCAGAATTTTGATATCCGGGATTCGTACTTGAAATAACGATTCATTATTGAAATGTTGTAAAATTATATCTCCAAAAGTATTAACTTGTTAGAGTTGAAAAGGATATCAATGGATTCTTATGATGAAATCGCATGTTAAAAAAAATGAATTTGAAATTTGTAATATAGAAATTTTTTTTATCTCTGTACTTAATTATTCTATCTATGAATTATTATATTATCTGTGTTCTTACATGTCATTTTCACATAAGAGATAAATGTCAAAATTATTTCGTTCGTTATTCTTGATATAAAATGCACCTCCTGTTCTAGAAAACAAAGTATGATTGAAAGCAAAATGACCAATTAAATAACCTCAGCTATCGTAGAATTATGAGGATGATATGATATTATACTTTTAAGATGATAATATAATGCCGGTGGATAATCCATATGATGATGGAAATACATACTTTGGTAAGGCTTGTTTCACATGCATACGGTTCCATTCGGTTCGGTTCGTTTTCGGTTTCAATTCGGTCGCTGGCGACAAGTGTGAAACGGTGCTCCGGTTTAGATTCTGTACCGAATAGAAACCGTACAGCACCGAATACTCCCTCGACACGAATAGGTTTCTATCAGGTTTGGATTCGTGTGTAGGGAATACAGATCAACCGGGGCGTTCACACGAATACGGTTTAGTTTCGGTTTTAACCATAAAGTAATAAATATTTACATATGTTTTCTGTCTCGTTTTGTGCTTTTAACCTCAAATCGAGCAGATATCTTTAAATTTTTCACGAATTGTTCAAATATAGAAATATAAACATACATATTTTCGGGATATTGTTGCTATCTCAGTATTCATGAGAAAATGATGGTTTACCAAATGTGGATCGACTGATCTCTGCAGTGAATCTAAACCAGTGCTGCGGGACAAAACTTCCGAAAAAAGATGAATTAAAGACGTAGGATGCATTCAAAGATGTATGTGTTCAATTCTGAATGGCTTTGATGAATCTGACGTCGCGGAAAAATTGGAATTGTGAGCCCGTGTCGGAAGATAACATAAAACCTAATATGAACCGTATATGTGTGAAAAGCCTTCATTCGTTTTCGGTTGAAACCGAAAACGAACCGAACCGAATGGAACCGTATGCATGTGAAACAAGCCTTAGAATGGTAAGATACATAATCAAATTGGGTTCAGAATATCTCCAGTAAAAACAAAACTGCAATATTGTCCAAGTTTCAATTGATACAATATAATTTTTAGAGTAGATTTGAGGAATGAATATCTCGGATAAGTTCGTTATTGGTGAGAATCGGTCGGATGCAGTTCTATCGTAAGAAT
Source organism: Halyzia sedecimguttata (assembly GCA_937662695.2). Lineage (NCBI taxonomy): Eukaryota > Metazoa > Arthropoda > Insecta > Coleoptera > Coccinellidae > Halyzia > Halyzia sedecimguttata. The sequence continues at coordinate 59,587,141 of OW569418.2, forward strand.
CTATTTATATCATTCCTAGAGACCAATAATTTTTGATATAATGTTTAGCAAAGTTTGCACAAGAGCGTCAAAGCTCCTGATGCTCACAGGGCTTTCCCACATTATAATTTTCTACCTGATGGTTTAATTCACTAATTCCAAAAAATTAACAGAATATTCTATAATTCCGTTGCATGTACTCCATGAGAAACATATTCGGAGAATATTTAATAACAATTTTCTTCTTCAAGCTTGTCAAGTTGCCTTTCTCTTGTTTTACGCGCTTTTTCCCCTGGACGAAGAGTAGCATATCATTTTGGAAAAAAGTATGAGTTTTTGACGATTATAATCTTGAACGCAATGAATATAGAGAGAAGAAATTTACAGAGTATGTTTGGAGTCCAGATGGCATATTTGGACTCCAAACATACCCTGCAAATTTCAACAAGTAAAGTACGTTAGTGGGTAAAATTGGCTGATGGATTCAAAGTTATTTTCGTAGGAATTTTTTTCCTTCGAACATTTCTAAGATTGTAGACCCGATCCACTTCAAATTGGGTTTATAGATCTAGAATAATGATCTTAAGGTCTAAACAAAATATTTTGAGAATCTTGCCCCTAAAAGTACGAAAAAATTAAATTATGGATTACGGATTTTTATGGATACGTTCTAATGTTTTACAGTAATGCGTTTCTTGAAAACTCTCCATCAATGAACATAATTTAAAACGAATAAAACCATATTTCACCCGCACGTTAGAATTCTCAAGATAAAACACAAACTACCCTTAGATCCCGATCAAAACCGAATCCCAGGCGACTGTCGTTATGCCCCGTTCCCATCAACAATGGTAGCCTCCGTCGACGGCCCTTACGCTTCGCTTGATCACCCCGACCCATCTTACGGAGGGCAGCACCAACCCCCCTTCCGCCGACGTAGGGTAGCATGCTTGGATGAACTATTTTTACACAACAGGACGACGGTCGACCTAAAATGGCGGACTTCGCTCTGGCAGGACAAAAAACTTTCTCATGTGTTCGACATTTTAGGGGAAGGGAGGCTTTCATGGGCTCACCCTGTCGAGAGATTATTTTGTTTGCTGGATTGTACGCTTGAATGGGCACTAGGGGTGTTTTTTAGCATTGTGTTAGTCTTTGGTTGGATTTTTGACGAGGGATCTCTTTATTCTTTTTTTGGTATTTGTCATATTTGCATAGTCCGTGAAAAATTGTCGATATTAATGATTTCTCAATCAGATACGAGCCAATGGGTGAGCGATAGCATGAAAGTTGTTTGTTGTTTGATTTTACATGAATTAAATGTGCTTCAGCTGCTTGAAGAGTCAATGGGTATTGTTGAAATTAGTGCAAGTCTAAAAGCAGTGGCACAGTGAAGGTTCTGTAAGATATCAACACAAAGTTGAACCACTATACAGGGCGTCCCAGAAATCATGGGAAAAAATTGGATGTAGGTTCAGAACCTCAAAATAAGACGAAATGTTCTTATGGAGGCTTGTCCGGGAACGTTTCGTTGAGGAGTTAAGTGGATACAAATATAATGCCTTGATGATAGATTTATTCAATTTTTTCAAAGTGGGACAAAGATGAACAATAAAGTTTTCAAATAGAACCGTCCATTTAAGGAATGGATAGAACGTCTAGAAAGTATCCTGAATTTATTAATTTTCATAATTTCAATAAATTTCTTTTTTGTAACATGTCTTAGGTAATGTATAAAATAGGTTTTGTAGATAGTCGGCTATGGCCAAAGTTGCATGGCAACACTATTTGTCAAATATTGTTGATTGTCAGCAGGTATACAATTTAGAAATAATGCCGCAACTAGGAAAAAGAAAACAGGTAGAATGTTTGTATACAAAATGTTTTCGAAACGTTAAAATAGTAGTACAATTGACTGAACTCAGAAAAAGTGCAGTATATGAGACAATAAAGAGGATAAAATATGGCATAGATAAGAGGCATAGACCAGTTTCAGGAAGACCACTTAAGATTAAAGGAAACAATTTAAACGCTTTATAGGCCTTAGAACGACACAATCCGATAGAATTGGAAAATCAATGAAATATAAAAGTATGTATGACCAGAAACCGTCGATATGTTACTGGAAAGACAAGGCTACATATCAAGGAAACCAAAGAAAATTCCTATAATGACACCATTACAAAAGGAACGAAGGATAGAATTTTAATAATGTCTTTATATCTGATGAAAGTTATTTCCGACTAAAAATCCTATCAAAACAACCTGTTATCATTCAAATTTCCCACCAGAAAAAGGGTTTGGGAGCAATATCTCAGCGTGGTGCTACACCTCACTATATAGTTGATGGTACTATTAATATTGAAAAATATTGCGGCATTCTAAACGATTTTCTCCTTGAAATGGTGCATGCTTTATATCCAGAGGGTGGCGTTTTCAGCAGGATAATGCAAGATGCCATACTTCGGCCTATACTCAAGCTTGGAGGCAAGAACACCAAGTGCCATTCCATGGCCAGCAGCTTCACCAGATCTTAGTCCCATTGAAAACATATGGGGACTAATGAAGATTGAATTTGAACGAGCAGCGTCATGAAATAAAGATGATTTAATTCAGTCAGTTTTACAGTCTGGACTACCATCACCGAACATTATGTAGGTGATCTAATTTCGGGTGTACCTCGACGTTTAGTCACGTATTTAAACTTAAATGGAGGTTTTATAAGTAAATAAGATGAATAATTTGTTATAATTTTCTAATTCAAGATTTAAAAATATATGCTTAATAATTTCAATTCAGCTTTGTTTTTTCCGGATACTTTCTAGACGGACTATATATTTTTTTAGTGGCGGTATTCGGATCCTGTGAAAGGTTATGGTGGAAAATAAAATAAGGGTTGTCGATTTCAATCCTCTGTAGCTATGGAGGATGAGTTCTAGGTGCTCCTATATTTAAAAAAATTCCTTTGCAAAATTTCATTTGTTCGAATTTGAAAAAATAGAATAAATCAGTTTTCATTTTTGAAGCAACCTAACTCATTAACGAAGGGTTTCCGGATTCCTCCATAGGGACTTTTCGTCTCATTTTGAGTTTCTAAACCTACATCCAAATTTCTTCACATTAATTCTGGGACAACCTGTTGAATAGACGAATAGCAATGATGCCCGCATGTTCTAGGAAACAGCGTGCTATCATTCAGCCCAAATGTCGATTTTTTTTGGAAAATGGTCTCAAGCGATCAGGTTAGTTCTACACTGATTCATAACACCATAAATCATTAAAATTCATGGTTATTGCAAATTCGTCATTGAATTTCGTAAACTTCAATTTTGAATAATGGTTCGATTAACGGAAATTCACAAAATAGCAATTTTACAAATGATGATACGTACTACGGAGATAACACCCGTTTTTATTGGTATATGTGAAGAGCATTGTTTACAAAACTAAACCCCTTGATATGAATGACCTAAAAGACCGAATAACGCTTGCGATTAGGTCGATCACTACTGAGATGTTGAATAATTTTTATTCGAGGTTAGGATGTTGCCAAGGTGTTCGCGGTGAACATTTACTTCATTAACTTTCATAATTTTTCTGCTACATTTCGTAATACATTTTAGTATTTGATATTGTACCAATTTTCGCTTCTCACTTTATTCTTTTGTAATTTGATTTTTGCAATAAACATGAAAGTGATAACATTTTTGAATAGAAAATAACGCGGCTTTTTAAACGATGTATCACAAGCCTATACTTCCTATTTGCAAAATTGGAGGTTGTACCTGTCTTTCGAAGGGGGCTGGAGGTAGGTTTCACATTTTTACGAATAAGAATGACAATTTAAAATTAAAATGTATTTCGGGATTTTCCATAAATATGTACAGTAAAGAAGATAATGAATCTATTCCATTTTTCTTTTTCTCGCTGTATATTGATCATATAAATTGCTGAACTATTTCAGTAGGGAAAATTTAATTATTAATTAAGTTTTGCTTGAAATGACAGTGACCATGTACGCGAAAATAATAATAATAGTGTCTTTATTAGCATACCAGTACAAAAATACACTTGGGGCGAAGTCTAGCTTCAGCTACTCCACTCAACCACTGACAAAATAAAACAAGAAAAAACAAATAAAAATTAAAAAACATATGAAGCAGAGAAAATATCAACACAAATATCATCTCACTGTTGGCCCGATTATACACGTAATAGCCCAAATAAGAAATTTCATCGTGATTCGCTCTATCCGATGTGGGCTTTGTTAACTCCCGTATATAAAGATGAGTTCGTTGAATCCAAAATCTGTTCAGGCTTTAAACAACAACGGCACAGTTAATTTAATATTTTTCAGGGTCGGGACCGAGTACGCAGCAAACAGGGACGGGTCCTGAATCCTGATGGGTCAGCCCACACGGTTTCGACATAATTGGGCGGCTTATCAAAGCGATATTGGCCTGCTCGGATATACAGGTTGACTGTCCTTGAAAGAGATCGATGTTCTGGAAATTCTTACTCCGATAATGCTCTAAGGGTTGTTTTTTATTGAAAATATTACGAATTTAAACAGGGTGTCCCAGAAGTCGACGTCATGACGGATGCAGGTGATAATAGTTATATAAAAAATATAGAAATAATCTAAGTTACATATTTTAAAAATTATGGGCATTTAAAAAAAAAGTTCACCCTGTAATGGTGTTTTAACTCCAGCTACTACAAATATTTATTACAATTTCAGTTGTACGTTTATTATGTATCCCGAATACTGCATCTCTAAATTGGTGCCTAGTATTTGAAGACAACTGTCCCAGCTTAGAAGAACTACTCGTCCAACGTGGAAGGTATTCAGAATTAATGAAGAGTTTTCCAATAAGAAGTGTTATTCTGATATTCAAAGAAAAATGCGATTTTTGAATATAAATGATCGGATGTTTATTTCATTATAAAGAAGAAGCTATGCCGTTAATAGTGGAAAATATCACTAGCCTCACGAATTCCATCTTTGAGGTCTTGAATCGACGCTGGGCTATTGGCGTAGACCTTCTCTTTCACGTGGCCCCAAAGGAAGAAGTCGCAAGGTGTTAAACCACAAGATCTCGGTGGCCAATTGTGATCACCTCTTCGAGAGATAACACGGTCCAGAAACTTTTCCCGCAAAATATCAATGGTTTCGTTGCCTGTGTGGCATGTAGCGCCGTCTTGTTGAAAGTAAACGATGTCCAGATCAATACCGTCCAATTCCGGCCATAAAAAATCATTAATCATCTCTCGATAGCGCAATCCATTCACCGTAACTGTTGCTCCAGCCTCATTTTCGAAAAAGTAAGGTACAATGACTCCGCCGGACAACAGTCATACGTTGAGGATAGAGAGGCTTTCAAACAATAACTCTTGGGTTTTCCGAGCTCCAAATACGACAATTTTGCTTGTTGACGAAGCCACCGAGGTGGAAATGGGCCTCATCTCTCAAGATGATTTTTCGATGGAATTCCGGATCATTTTCATGCATTTCAACGACCCAATCAGCAAAGACACGACGTTGTTGATGATCGGCCGGCTTGAGTTCTTGTGTTAACTGAACTTTATAAGCCTTAAGACCCAAATCTTTATGCAGAAGGTGCTTCACGACGACCCAAAAATGTTCTAGTTTTACGAACCGTCTCTGCCAAATTTTCACCATTTTTATAGTGAATTTTAATAATTTCAATGCGTTCTTGAAGCGTGTATCGTTCCATTTTTATTAATGGCGTAGTTTCTACTTGTCAAATGTCAAAAAATGACAGCTTCAAAAGTAACATCTATCGAAATAGCTGGCTATTCAAAATAACACCTCTTATTGGAAAACCCTTTACTATCGCCTCATAAACAGTAACGGAACATAACCAACGATAGAATAAGTTTTCTGTAACTTTCTGAGCCTAAATCAGACTCTTTCATCAGACATAAATTTCAGAATAAGTGTTCAACAACAAATAATTCCGCAAATTTCCGAATTATCGCTCACCAACAAATTATTCTTACTATTCCCCTGAAAAAATTTCAACCAATCATATTAACGCATATGATACAAATCACTTAGCAACGAATCAATATTTTTTAATATAAATGCAGCGTGAAAATATTCGGGTATTTGCTACGTGTTCTTCAGGTGAATATTTTTTGACGTTTAAACCATAGAAAACATTCGGGATGATTGTAAAAAAAAATTTATTTATTTAAATTACGGTTATTATTTGAACAATAATTGAGTGAAATTTTTTCGGGAAATAGTCCTTCATACATCCACAGTGCTTGCCAAATTATCGAATATTTTCCCTGCTGCACTTCATGCAGTCGGGAAAAAAATCGAGTATTTGGAAGGCACTCGGGATATAATACGGAATATTTCGTTCTAATGAAGGAATCTGATTTATTCTCTGAAACATTTCAAAAATTTATTATAGCTTTTGGTGTTGTTTCGTTTCTGATTATTAGGAAACATTGCTCCATAAATTGCTTTTGACGGACACCTAGCGTTTCTAACGCAGAAGCAATTTCAAAAGAATAGATTTTTTTTAATCTAAATATTTCTCAGAGTTTGGGAGCCTGGAACAAAGATATTCAGAAGCAGACTGAACTGTCCTTAAAAAAAATAATCAAATCCTGTCAAATAGTGATTAGTTTTCAAAGAAACATTTCATACTGAGTATTCCAGTTTCTGCATAATTAATTGATTTACGTTTCAGAATGGACAGGCTACGAGGATAAAATTCATTAATATTTTTTTTATAGCCAATTGGTATAATCATCACATACCATAATACATTTTTTTATTCTTTTGAAATTGCTTCTGCGTTAGAAAACACATTATATTTTTGAGAAGTAATTCATGAAATAATGTTGCCTATTGTTCCATAAATTGCTCCTTACAAATATCTTGTGTTTTCCAAAGCAGAAAAAATTTCAAATGAATTAAAAAATCTTTATTATAAATTCAGAATTCAACATGGTTGAACTATATTTTAGGCTTAATTGCTGAAAACGACACGTACCAAAAAAATTTGTACTAGATGTAAATCTTTGACTCATTAAACATTTAACATTGTCCTGAAGCTGATTCTAAAATTCTTTTTTTTTCACAACATTTCGAATTGTTTGTTCACTTGGCCCTTCATAAGAACCATAAGTTGCACGTAATAAGCGTCAAATTGCCTTTTTAGAGCTTTGGTTTTCATTGTAAATCGCAACGTTGCTGCTGTATTGAACATGCCATGTTGTTCGGAAATAACCTAACCTACAAAACTGTAAAACAATTTATTTGTCGCATTCAACAGTAATCCGTATATTTCACATTAAAATCCTAAAGCGCTAAATCACCTTATAAAACAATTGTTGTGGAAATATGCAAAAATTGGTGAAATATCATATGGAAATATGGAATATTTGTGTAAAGTTTATTTAGCAATTTTTCAAGAATTGTTGTCGAAACAAAACAGAAATAGGATTTTGAGACACCCTGTAGTAGTTTGACGGAAACTACAACCCAGAACGTATTGGGATGTATTTAAAATAGGTATGTGGAATTTTTACCTTTACGAGAGTCAGGTATAATGTACCGTGGACCACAAAAAGATCAGTCGATGGTTCGCTGTAATTTATAATAGACTGTCATATCAAGCTTTGGATTGATGGGATTGCAGATGGATACTACAAGAACACGATGAAGAACGACACTGATAAACGCAGAGAATCGAAATCTTTTGATGAGTGCATGAAAATTAATATTGCATAGATTAGGATCAGGTTTGATATAACCATCAATTTGTTCGGTCAATTCAACAGTTCTTAACATAGGTTGATTAATATACTTGATAACTTGATTAACAAATCATATCTCGGAAGTATTGGTACCACAGAGTTGGGAATGATATCAATGGATTCTTATGATATAAGTGCATCATAAAAGAAATTAAATTAAAAAAAGTGCCAATTAAAAAAAACAAGAGTGCCAAAAATTATTAATTCGAAACCATCACCAGACCGATTCTAACCAATAACGAACTTATCCGAGATATATTCATCTCTTATATCTATACTGAAAATTATATTATATCAATTGAAAATTAGCTAATATTCTGATATTATGAACCCAATTTGATTAACTTACCAAAGTACCATCATCATATCAATTAACCAAGAGCTATATACGATCATATAAGTGCACAAGAATGATGAAATATGTTATAACTAAACTGATTCTTGATTAATTGTTAAGAGATATATAAATATCTCATAAAACAATTCTGCTTATAAACTCGAATTGCGTTTTGAATGTTTTTTTCATTAATTTTGGGGATATTTATAGTTTTATTATAAATATATTAAAAAACTGTTTCAAAGGTATTCAGTATAACCTCATGAAACAGTTCTATAGAAGTACTTCTCAACTGTCTGCACTAATAATCCTTAAAGGATACTGGGGGAGGTATATTTATCATTAAATGGTTTATTTCTGGGTTCTCTCTACCAAACTTTGGAGAATATCTATAAAATAAAAAAATTATTATTTTGTGATTTGCTTCTGCGTAAGAAACACAAGATATTTGTCAGAAGCAATCAATCGAACAATGTTGCCTAACAAATAACAACGAAGAAACCATTTAATGATGTCTGCACAATCTTGAAAGTTCCTAAAAAAGTTATGATTACTATGGATCAAATGAGGCAAATGCATAGATATTAGTTTTCTAGCTAAAATAGGGAAAGCCTTGTGGAAAAGAGCTTTGGCGCTCTTGTTCAAACTTTGACAAATCATATCTCCGACAGTATTACTTCCTCAGAGTTGGGAATTATATCAATTGATTCTTATGATAGAATAAAAGGATTTAAACTCAAACGTCATAAAAGAAATTAAACTCAACAAGAGTGCCAAAAATTATTAATCCGAAACCACCAGATCGATTCAACGCAATGACGAACTTATCCGAGATATTCATTCCTCAAATCTACTCTGAAAATTGTATTATATCAATTGAAACTTAGCTAATATTCTGAACCCAATTTAATTAACTAACCAAAGTACATATTTCCATTATCATACAGATTATCCAAGAGCTATATACGATAACGGAGGTTATTTCATTGTTCATTTGTTATTCAATCATACTTTGTTTGACATGTCTCTTATCAGTAGATGAGTTGACAGTGATGACATGCATGAACACAGATCATGAAATTCATAGATACGGACGTTCTTTTCGATTACCGCATTCTGTGAAATCATAGAGTTACCATCTTAAAATGAATTTAATTTGAAGTTTTGTAAAGTAAAAAAAATAGCACCGAAACGGTTGGCCCGATTTTGCTCAGTAACGAACTTAACCGATATATGTATCTCCCAAACCTACTCCAAAAACTTCAACTGTCCAACTCATTCCGTTCGAGTGTTATCATGTCTACAGTCGGCTGGACCAGCCGGACAGAATAGATTTCGACCACGGATTCTTGATCAGTGAGTCGGACCAAATCGTTTAAGACCATGTTTATGCAAAATTACAGACATTCGATCAAATTGATAAGCACTCTGTTCCGAGGAACAAGATCGCCAAAAATATTCTCTCGTTTGAATCCTAATTTGAGTAAACTTTCGATAAATCTGAAATCAATGTTACCCAAGACGATCTGCTTGAAAATATACGCGGTCCCGCTATTCATCATTCAATTTCAATCCAGCAACGTCTAGATCTATTAGACTTTCAACCATCACATTACCAGAACGACCACCATCAATTAAAAAAAAATCAAATGCCGACTAAACTCCCCCGATCGTCAACACTCGATCGTTTAGCGACGCAAACAAACGACAAATTAATTGAGTTCGATTCGGCCCATCGAAAATCGGATAATCAGTCAACATTAACAACTGGAGAAGAGGAACCTTTGACAACTTCCATCAGGATACCATACAAATTTTCACTTGTAATGCCGACGAGCCACGATCAATCTCCAATTTTTTTCGAATGACTCGGCGAATATGCGATCTAATAGAATCACTTATTATAATATCTCGAGTAATTGTTTAAATAGAGATCTCTTACTGTCCTGTGGAGCTATGATTGATAGATACTCCTACGTTTGTTGGTGTTAAAACACCGATCTGGTAGCTTGATATGACGTAATACTCAATATTTATTCAGTTTGTGTATTTGTGATGATTAGGGCTTCACACGAGAGCGAGATTTTTCTTGTCTCGTCTCGGAAAAGCGAGACGAGACGAGAGTTTCCACTATAATTACCAATATATTTTGTCTGTATCATACATCGTTCGTTCTGGAAATACACGATTTTTTGAAGACCTTGCGATAATTGATATTATTTTTCAAGAAAAAATTGAGTTTGGGAGAGAAAACCCAGAAAAAAACCTTTTCATAAAAACTGAATCCATTATTAATTAAATGCTTTTAAAATTTCGTCTCTATTTGAACATCTGGAGAAATTTTCTATTTTTTATTGTGCTTCTTGTAGTGAAGATGTGAACAATTATTGTATACATCTGTGGAAGTACATATGATAAAAATGGTAAAGAAATGAAAAATGAAGCTATTCAATGATTCGAATACGGCAAGAACACCCTCAATGATCTATCCACTGGGAAGGCATTCAATGAAAACGATACCAATTTGTCCAAATCTATTACAAAATATATCGACATCGATAGCCTCTTTAAAACATCAACAAAACCTTCGAAACATTGGAAAGCTGAGTTTGAAGAACATTTTCTGTTAGAAAGAGCAAATAGGAATCAAAATTGTATTTTAGACTGGTGGAAACTGCATGAAAAAGTTCCTCCACTTTCCAAGATGGCCGATGATTTATTAATGGCTACATCCGTACCTGTTGAAAGATTATTTTCCAAGGCAGGTATGATCATGGCAAAAACACGTACATCATTGAAAGATGATGTGATGCAAGCGTGATTATGTTTGAATTCTTGGTCATCGAGTAATTTAAAACATGAAATTAACAGTGTTTAAGATTTAAAAAATTATGTACATGTACAAATATTTATGTACAAGAGCGTAATAAATCTGGCTTCAGAAAATTATTCGTTATTATCTACCATTTCGTTTACATATTATAATATTTATTATCGTTATTCAGAATTAAGCGAGACAACTGATAACGAGACGAGACCGAGACTTATTTTTTTGGAAATTGGCGAGACCGGGACGAGATTTTTTATATTCTCGCCTACTCTAGTCTCGTGTGAAGCCCTAGTGATGATTATTTTTCGAAGTTATATCAATAGAAAATTACAAAGGCACCAACGTCAGTTACGGGCTTCAGCAAATGTTAAATTACACCGGACAACATAATTTTTGGGTATGGCTTTTAAGTGTTAAATTTTGGTTTCTTATATAAGTCATTTATGAAGGGAAAGACAGTTAATTTACTCTAAGTTTGTTTTTCGAGGAAAGCGGAGCAATTTTTCCAGATTAAAACGATATGACTGATGTTGTCATAATTTAATGGTAATTAAAATCAAAAAATGTTTACTGGGTGATTAAGTTTAATAATAAATAATAACAGAGTTTAATAATAAATAATAAGAGAATGCGAATTAAATGAAAATTTAGTTCAAAAATTAATATTTTGACTCAATGAAAAATAATATACGATTGACACTAATTTATTTAATATTGTGAATATTGTGATGCGTTTCGTCGACACAGCGACTTCTTAAGACTACATCATACTAACTTCTTAACAAGTACCTAATGATCTCCCTATACCTAGATGACATGGACACAGAGTCTTATTTAAAACTAATTACATCAGAGACTTATTTAAAACAATTTACATAATCTTACACTGCTAGTTCTTTGTACACATTTACAATAATCCATTACTAACGCTTTGATAAATTGATTCTTTATTTGAAAAGTTTTATACTATTCATTTCCACCATTTCCCAATAATTGAGTTGCGCACCTTCATTCAAATTGTTTAGAATTTTTAAATCCGGGTTAGACTTATGTCCTTCTGCCAATATACTCTGATTCGAATAATTTGAATTGATTTTGTTGTTTTTGTAGCTGTGATGCTACTCATGCCAAAATTTCTACCTGTTTTTCCTATATATGATTTTTCACAACTCGCAATTTAATTGATAAACACTGGATTTATCTACTTCATTCCTTTTGGAATTATTGTTCTTTATGAGTTTCGCGAGGTTATTGTTTGTGCGGAATGAGATATTCACCTTTTGGGTTTGAAGAAACCTTTCAAGTTGTTGACTCGGTGTACCAAAATATGTTAAGCTACTGAATTTTTGATTTTTATCCTTAATTTCTGGAAATACTTAACTAATTGTTTTTCTAAATTGTTCTTTCTTCGACATTTTTCTGATTAACTCTGTATCATATCCATTTTTCGCCGCTATTTGTTCGATAATTTATAATTCTGTACAATAATTTTCTTCGTATAAAGGTATATTAATTAGCCGGTGTAACATACTATGAAATGACGCGACTATATGTTCGAATGAATGACACGAGGATCCATGAATAATTGTATCCGTATGGGATGGTTTCCTTAATATTGAAAAATCATGCGTAGTATTTTTTTCCGCGTAATTATTAAATCCAAAAAATTATTTGCACAACATAAATGATGATGCGATTAATTTTTTGGATTTTACTTTTTGGGACAATTCAAAACCATTGGTTTACAATACTGTCCAAGATGTAGAAGACATAAGGAACCGCATTGTTCTTCCGCGTATAGGGTTATTCAAAATACTCCCGAATTTTTTGACCGGGTAACCCAATCTATGTTCCGACGCGACGTCTAGACTCTTGTGTAACGGCCGATGGTGTTCACTTTGAACATTTAATATGACCACAAATAGCAAGAAAGAAATATTATTTATCGAAAGTAATCAACAGATTTCATTCTTGCTATTTGTTATGTATTGCATTGGGCCTTCCGGCGTGTACCTTCTACCTATTTAATTTGGGAAAAGTTTAAAATTGTTTGTTTTGTTACATTTATTTAATATTTTTACCAGTTCTCAATAAAAATAATAACTTGACATCCGTTTAATGGATAAATGTAAGGTCGAATATAATTCCTGCCTCTACCATCAGGCATATTATCTGTTGATAAATTACTTTCTTCTCAAGAACCGTGAACTTTAGTGAGAAATAACATGATACCTTATGTGTTGAGAATGAAACAAGCTATCCAAAATAAATTTTTTTATTGTAAAATATGAATATGGAAAAAAGTTTCTTGAAAAATAAGGCTTAGGGGTGGCGTTTCATACCTCTTGATACATAGAGGAACAGTAACAAAATTTTTTTAAGTTTCTCGCATAAAACTTCTGCTTGATTTTCTTTCTGCCAGTTTTTTGGTTTTTAAGAAAATAATTATAAACTGCTTTTCTGGCGCCGTCATTAGGGGGCTGTAACTACGCAGGGGGATTCCAAAAAAAAACTTTATATCAAAGACCCACCCTATTTTTGGCGCTTATCAATTTCGCCAAATGGCTGTAATTTTCGAATATTTGGCTGAAAATGGTCTTAATCGATTTGGTTCGACTCACCGATCAAGAATCCGTGGTCGAAATCAATTCTGTCCGGCCAGTCCGGCCGGCCGTAGGCACGATAACTCTCGAACGAAACGAGTTAGAATATTGAAATTTGCAGGGTAGGTTTGTAGAGTAAATATCTCGTAACGGGCGAAATCCACCAAGCGGTTTCGGAGTTATGGCGCTTTTTAGTAAAAATAGTTTTTATGAATATTTCCGAAACCGATCACTCGATCTATCCGAAATTTAGCATCAAATTGTAGAATATTGACTTCTATATGCATGCGAAGTTTTGTTTTGATCGGGTTGCAATAAGGTACCAAAAAAGATTTTTTTAAATTTTTAAATTTCGTTTCTACAATAACTCTCGAACAGAATGAGCTAGGCAGTTGAAATTTTCAATGTAGGTTTGAGAGATAATTAACTCGGTTAATTTCGTTATTGGGAAAAATTGGCCTGATGGTTTCGGAGAAACGACAAAACAATTTCTTTTTTATAACATAAGTTTCAAATTTTTGATATATTAAGACGCAGTTTCACCATAAAAGTCCATTGATTTTCGATTTTCAATTCTAACAAGCTAATACTTTCGGAGATATTATTTTTCGAAATTTCAAAAATGAATCGTACTTCTGTACTTTTTATGTTTTCATAGAATGCTGTACTTAATTATTGTATCTATGAATTATTATATGATCTGTGTTCTTACATGTCATTTTATTTTCCTATGAGAGATAAATGTCAAAATTATTTCTGGTACACCTCTTGTTCTAGTTTTTTATAAGATAATTTTTAAAGCTTTTTTTTAAACGACATTTTTTTAAAATTTAATTTATTTCATGATGCATTTCTATCATAGGAATCCATTGATATAATTCCCAACTCTGAGAAACCAATATTATCGGAGATAAAATGTGTCTTATTGAAAGGTTTTTTTCTGGGTTTTCTCTCCCAAACTCTGGAAAATATCTATAAAATAATTCTTGAATTTCACAAAATAACTATCAACAAAATAATTCTAAAGATTTTCATTAAGCGTCTGACGAAGGAGTCTGATATAGACTCCGAAACGTTACGATATAGTTGTTTCTTCGTTGATGTTGTTTCGTTGTTGTTTGTTAGGCAACATTGTTCAATTGATTGGTTCTGACTAATATCTTGTGTTTCTTACGAAGAAGCAAATCACAAAATAATTAATTTTTATTTTATAGATATTTTTCAGAGATTGGGAGAGAAAACCCAGAAAAAAACCTTTCAATAATGAGTATACCTCCCACAGTATCCTTTAATGATTACTTATATAATTTGTCTGTTTGAATAAAAGAGAACCGAAAGAGAAACCAATACTTTCGGAGACATAATTTGTCTGTTTGAACAAGAGCGCCAAAAAGCTCCTGTCCACAGGGCTTGAACCAATTTTTTGACAAGGAAGCACCCCCTTAATTTTTTCCCAACTATTCATATACGATAATTGAAATCATTCGATTTTGCCCAACTCTATTCAAAAGTACAGCGATAGCCTTCAACTTTCCTGATTTATTGAAAGCTCATAGTTCAATTTTGTTGATTAAATTGAAATTGCATTCCATGCACCAAGTCCAACGTGCAACATCCAATCCATATTCAATTTGAACGAAACACAGTTATAATTAGAATCCAACAAAAGCAAATTCTTATTCCCCCAGCAGAACGTAATTAACGGTGTGTAAACAATCAATAAGTCGCATTCAGCTCTGCTTATGGGGCATGATTAATTAACTGATATAATTAACACTTTTCCTAGACAAGCAAAATACCTTTAATTACCTCTTATTCACACGACTATACGGGTAATTAGTGAGCCTTTTATAATTAAAATGTTTCGAATGAAATTACTCGTAGAGAAACCGGCCGAACGTCCCGGAGTTTGGTGCAGAGGATATTAAGATTCTGCGGGCATCTATCAGTTAGAGCTCTTCCGAGCTAGTGAGTTGATTGCCTGTCAATCTTGGCGACTCGCTGTCCCCCTTGCCTCTGGTAATCCTCCTTTAGCCGTCGATGCCACGAAACATTGGATATCGGATTGAATCGAAGGCAGCATGGAGTTTATGTGGATCACATTTGGAGTATCCAAGGAATTCCGTAATTATGGGGTAAAATTAGAGCATGACAAAAACCTCAAAACTCATTTTTTGGCGCTCTTGTTCCTCGGAACAGAGTGCTTATCAATTTGCCCAAATCTCTGTAATTTTCGATGAAAATGGTCTTAAACGATTTGGTTCGACTCACTGATCAAGAATCCGAGGTGAAAATCGATTCTGTCCGTCCAGCCGGCCGTAGGAACGATAACTCTCGAACGAAAGGAGTTAGAGGATTGAAATTTGCAAGGTGGGTTAAGAGCGTAAATATCTCGGACAAGTTCGTTAATGGGCAAAATCCATCGAGCGGTTTCGGAGTTATGGCCGATTTTAGTAAAAACATTTTTTATGAATATTTCCGACACCGATCACTCGATCTATCTGAAATTGAGCATCAAATTGTAGAATCATGACCTTTATACGCATGTGATGTTTTGTATTGACCAGATTACCGCAAAGTGTAAAAAAAAATTTCAAAATTTCAAAAAGTTTTTTTCTACAATAACTCTCGAACGGAATGGGCTAGGCAGTTGAAATTTTCAGAGTAGGTTAGGGATATGAATATCTCGGTTAGGTTCGTTATTGGGCAGAATAGGTCAGATGGTTTCGGAGTAACAAAAAAAAAAAATATTTTTTTAAGTAACAAATTTCAAATTCAATTTTTATTTAAGATGCAGTGTCACCATAAAAATCCATCGATATCATTTTCAATTCCAACAAGCAAATACTTTCGGAGATATGATTTTTCTAAATTTCAATAATGAATTGTACTTCTATGTTTTCACAGAATGCTATAATTATTCTATCTAAGCTTTATTATATGATCTGTGTTCATACTCGTACATTTCATCATGTTCTATAAGAGAGAGTCAATTTCAGTTCAGCTATTTTAATTTAATTTCTTCCATGGTGCAGTTCTCATTCTCAGATTGCTCATTTAATCTTGATAAATAAACTATTATTTGAATTGAATTTCCTTTATGATGCAGTTCTATCATAAGAATACATTGATATAATTTGTCTGTTTGAACAAGAGCGCCAGAAAGCTCCTGTACACAGGGCTTGAACCCATTTTCCAAGAAAATTCGTCATTTCAGCGGTCAAGTTCCCTCCACCAAATGGTTGGTCGATTTTAACGATGCTATAGTTTTTTTCGACACAGATTGGTGATACAGGGATTGCTTCCATTTGTTCCGCTACGATTTACTCATGTGCTGCACTGCGTTCGTATTCAAGAGCATAAAATATACTTTTTATTTGAAAATCATTTGATATAATTATGGTCTGTCACTTGATTTAAGTGGATTAGGGGATCCGAAACCAGTTTTTGGGTTTACTCAATTTCCGGAATCGTTTAACTTTTGGCACTTCGAGGAATTCGAACGTTGTTTCGTTTATTTATGTCGACTTTCAAAGGTGGGGAATTTTGAGAATATAAAATTCGAGTATTAATTGATCGTGTCATAAATATTGAAAGGTTTTTTTCTGGGTTTTCTCTTCCAAACTCTGAAAAATATCTATAAAATAAAAATTAATAATGTTGTGTTTCTTACGCAGAAGCACATCACAAAATATTTGTCAGAAGCAATCAATTGAACAATGTTGCCTAAAAAACAACAACGAAACACAATCAACGAAGAAACAACTATATCGTAACGTTTCGGAGTCTATATCAGACTCCTTCGTCAGACGCTTAATGAAAATCTTTAGAATTATTTTGTTGATAGTTATTGTGACAATTCTTGAATTTCACAATAACATTTAATGAAGAATGTCATATATGTCTGACAGGTAAGGGTCTGTTTCCTCTACAAAATTTTCGAATGTTTTATTGGCCAAATATATCTCAATTTATCAAAATAAACTGTGAATTTTGATCACTTTATCAACTTTCCACTATGGATGGGCAAATTTTATAATCAATTCGTGTATTAATCTAGCAATTAATAAATATTTATCCCTCTCATTAATATACCTAGTAGTTGATTAACTTCATTATTTTCAAAATTATTCGAATATTAATTCATTTCATAATTTTTTTTCTATCACAATAATTTATCAATCAAAATTTCATTTAATCAATCCTTTTATTTCGCATGAATATATCGAGTGTTTTTCCTTTTATTTCAGTACAGTCGACTCTCGATAACTTGAAACTCTAGGGACCAGCAAAAAAGTTCAAGTTATCGAGAGTTCAAAATAATAGGTGTTCAAATAATCAAGAGTTCGATCAAAATCCGTGAATGAGGTATTATTTTAAATATTTGTCCATCCTCGACAACTTTTTTCCATTCATGGAAAGACACTTGTTTTTTCTTGAAATCATTTTAATAACACAAATCAAAATTTAACGTTTGAACTTTGAATGTAAACTGGAATTAGAATTGTGAACTGTATTTATGTCAATAAACGACAGGTCTGAACATGATAAAAATTCAAATTATAGATACTGGGTTAGGCTGGACTTAAAATTATTGAATATTAGGGGGCAAAATACCATTCCTTCAACTTCAAATTACCGAGGGGACCAATTAATATTGTTTTTGCGCGTATGTTCTGGGGAACATCGCGTTATCATTTTGCCCAAATGTCTGTAACTTTCGAATTTTTTGACGAAAATGGTCTCAAACGATTAAGTTCGACTCCCCAATGAATAATTCGAGGACAAATTTGATTCTGTCCGGCCGTTGCCACGATAACTTGAGAGCGAACAGAGCTAGCGACTTGAAATTTTCAGGTTAGACGGCGCATCCAAATACAACGGACGAGTTCGTTAATGGGCATAATCGGCCCAGTGGTTTCCGAGTAATAATCTTGTTTTCAACCAATATGAATCCGATCAAATTGAAACTTGGTGAGTAGTTGTAGAATATGAACCTAAGCACGTTCGTGAAATTTTGTCCGAATCGTATGGATAGAAAATTGAAAAAAAATTATTATTGTTGTCACGATAACTTGAGAACGGAAAGAGATAGTGGCTTCAAGTTTTCAGGTTAGGATGTGTACCAGAACGCGACAACTCAGTTCATGTATGAGCATAATCGGCCGAACGGTTTTGAAGTTATAGCCATCTGAAATTTTCTGAAATTTGGTGGTTTTTTGTTCCTCATTAACTCAAAAAATACTAAACCGATTGAATTCAAACATGGTTATTAGTTGTAGAATGCCAACGTGAAAATGCTTGCAAAATTTGGTGAGGATAGCATTCGTAGAAAATTTTTAATAAATCATTGAAAAAAAAATTTCTATAAGTATATCAGTAACTATTCGTTTGAAATTGCTGAAATTTTGTTAGAGCCTTCATAACCTAACTCTACTGCCAAGTTTCAATACACTTAATTCGAATTTACCATGGTAAATTCGAATTAAGAGTGTCCAATACAGGAGAATGGACAACATAATTTACCATGGTAAATTCGATTAAGGGTGTCCAATACAGAAGAATGGACAATAGAACATACGCGCAAAAGCTTCTGACTTCACGTCAGTGCTTGAACCATTTTTTTTTTATTATCGAGTATTTTTCGAGGGACTGGAAAAATATTTCAAATTAACACGAGATTCAAATTAAAAAGTGTCAATTTATCGAGAGTAGACTGTATCTCGAATCACAAGAGCAGGTATCCGACGAAATGTACAGGGTAAGGCAGCCGGCCATTTTACAGATCACCATTGGCCGAAAGGAATTCGGCAGGCTGACCGAGGAATTCCACGGATGCACCCAAATCACGAAGCAGGCCAGGATAGTTGTCCGAAAGGGCTTCCACCGGTCTGTCAAATTGAAAATAGCTAATCTCTTCCCGGTATGGGCGTATTGATCAGTATTCATCTCAGGGTTTCCGTGATCGGAACGAACGCCCGTTTTCATCCAGGAATTCGAACCTGTTGTATGGAGTGTAGAGTCTCGTATAGGGCGTGATTTAGAGGGGTTTCTACAGGAAATTTATTCTGAGAATGAAGAGTGCATCGTTATGAGCGATATCGATTTAGGTTTATTATTTCCTCCATCGATAAACTGTTGGAATCGAGCAGAGAAAATATGTTCGAGCTGTCAAGAATGTACATAGAATATTGTACTGTCCATCAGACGTCCGACTGAAGTAATTTATAAAGGTTGAGTCTTTGACCACTGCATTAATTTTAACCAAAGATTCCTCTCATCAAATGAAACACTTTTTTGATTTACCATTTTTCCAGATTCAGCTCAGGTAAAAAGTTACAAGCGTTTAAAGATTTCACAATGTGCTAATACACTCCCATATATTATAAATTATCTATGACATTGTTGGCGGACGAGAATAAGGCATGGTAACGTGGTTTACAGCTTGATTCGGGATTCCAACGCTCAGGGACGGATCCATAAAAGTAGTGAAATTTCTGGAGATTTCCATTTTAAAACATTCAATGAAGAATATCTCGAAAACGGTGCGTTTAAGGAGAAATCATGAAGAATAATATAATGTTCTAAGACGATGGAATATTCTTGAAATGACTCAAGAAAAACTTTATATGCTTTCTTTATGCTAATTTCGTTTAGTTTTATGAATCAACGAGTCCATAACTAGAAAACCAGTAGAAGTAGAAAATAACTAATATTTGGAAAATATGTATCATAGTTATAGGAAACTTTACGCCAACATTAATTTCATTCGAAAAAAGGATGTCAAAGCTACAAAATAAAAACTGATTTTTTCTCAAAATTTCAACACCCTGTATCTTTTTACCTGAGCTGAATTTGGAAAAACGTTAAATGAAAAAAGTGTATCATTTGATGAGAGGAATCTTTGGTTAAAATTAATGCAGTGGTCAAAGACTCACCCTGTATAGGGTTAATTAGAAGTTTTTTGTTAGACCGTAATTTTAAAACCTCTTGTGGGATAATTTCGTGGTCAAATTCTTTCCAAATACCTATTTTTATCAAAAACCATTGCTTTCCAACATTTAGATGTCTAGTTCAGGCCTTTAAGTGCACTAGTGCACAATTCTTACGCGTATGTTCTGGGGAACATCACGTTATCATTCTGCCCAAATGTCTGTAATTTTCAAATTTTTTTGCCGAGAAGGGTCTCAAACGACTAGGTTAAACTCACTGATGAAGAATTAGGGGTCGAATTTGATTCTGTCTAGCCGGACGTCCGTTAACACGATAACTCTCGAACGGAATGAGCTACACAGTTGAAATTTTCAAAGTAGGTTTGTGAGATGAATATCTCGATTAAGTTATGGTGCGATAACTTGAGAACGGAAAAAGATGGCTACTTGGAATTTTCAGGGTGGGTCGCACGTCCCAATACGGACGAGCTCGTTAATGGGCATAATCGGCACAACGGTTTCCGAGTAATAATTTAGTCATGAACTAATACAGATCCGATCGAATTGAAACTTGGTGACAAGTTGTAGAAAACAAATACAAAGTCATTCGTGAAATTTTGGGATAATTGTGTCGCTAGAAAATTATTAAAAAATATTATTTATGGCGCGATATCCTGAGAACGGAAAGAGATAGCGACTTGAAAATTTCAGGTTAAGTTGTGCACCTGAGTGCGACATTTGATTTTGTTTATATGCATAATCGGCCAAATGATTTTGGAGCTATACCCATCTGAAATTTGGTTGTTATTTCCTCAATAACTCAAAAAATACTGAACCGATCCAACTCTGACATTGGTTATTAGTTATAAAATGCCAACGCGAAATATTTTGCAAAATTTCGTGGGGATCGTGTTTCTAGAAAATTCATTGAAAATTATTGATAAAATATTTTATATATCAGGAACTATTCGTCCGACATCGCTGAAATTTTGCGAGAGTGATCAGAACCTAACTCTACTACCAAGTTCCAAGTTTGAACATGATCGAATTTATAGTGTTGGAGATATGAGCAGCCTTGTGTGGGTTCAGTAGCTGGATGGGTGACCGTTGCCTTGATAATTCTCGAACGAAAGGAGATAGGGACTGGCAGTTTTCAGGGTAGTTTGCGCATCTGAATGGGAGAGTTAAGTTCGCTGTTGGCCATAACCGGCCAATGGTTTCGGAGTTATACCCATCTGGAATATTATTTCCCCGAAAACTCGAAAAATATAGACTCAATCGAATTGAAGCTTGCTTACTAGTTGTAGAATATCGACATACAGACGTATGTAGAATTTTGTGAGAACCATACCTCTAGAAATTAGAAAAAAAAATTACGAAAAAAAAAAATGGTTCAAGCACTGACGTGAAGTATGGAGCTTTTGCGCGTATGTTCTATTGTCCATTTTCCTGTATTGGATACTCTTGTCTCGAATTTACCATAGTAATTAAGAGTGTCCAATACAGGAGAATGGACAATAGAACATACGAGCGAAAGCTCCTGACTTCACGTCAGTGCTTGAACCAATGTTTTTGAATTCTAGTAGATAGATTAAAAAAGGTCGGTAGAAATTGTGTAGGTATTATCCTTCGATAATTCTCCAAGCCTTTCATTCAAATTGGATTCCTCACTAAGGGCTTGGCTTCCAATGAGGCTTCGTTTGGAATATTACGCTCTCTGTCTCTTCACTTTCCATAATAAAATAATATATGTTGCAGTTCAGGTCAGATGTCCACAATATCAACATTAGATAAATAAATTCATGTCCTTTTCACAGAACATCAACTTTTCAGAGAAGTTTTAGATACAATATTTGCATGCAAACTATACAATATAATCCCTAATGAATTCAAACAACTTAAAAAGGACTCACCGTGTATATCTGCTGATATAAATTGCTAAATTTCAACTAAACAGTTATTGTGTATTGTAGATATGTGTTAATATTTTCCATTATCATTCGCCGATAGGAAAGTTATAACAGCAAAATCAAACAGATGGATGAAAAGACGCCAAAATATTGTCATTATGTATTATTCGTAGATTATAACCCCTGAATTTTGTATGAATGCAATGGGTTCATATAATAACGTAACCATCAAAAGTAATGTCTATGTAATATGCGTGTGCATTATTTTAACAGACTTACGTAAGACCATTATCATAGTTCAAGAAATTTTGGCCTTCTAACAGGTAAATATACTACCTCCATAATTAGGAAGTGAACTTCTCCAACAATGTCCTGCTTTTTTAGTGGCAATTTGGATTAGAAATAACAAACATTAAACCCTTCATGCAATTGTTTCAACTGTATGGGAGTTCAAGGTATAATTTAGGATTGCATTTACGACATGTGCATGGAAATAAGTTGTTCAAGATAATGTACAGTTTCCAAAAGGAATGAGTAATTTGTGATGTAGAATTTATTTTTTTACCCATTATCAAATTATAATTGGAACTGACAGTTTATAGTAAGGAGAGTTCAGTAAGTAGAGCTGGTAATATGTGGATTATTTCTACATAAAATTTCTATCTTAAGGTTTTTGGCGTGCTTGTTCGGTAATGCAACATTTTGGATGGCTCACTAGAAAAAAAAATGAACTCGATGAGATCTATATTGTTGAAGATATTAAGGCAATACAGAAAAATCACATTAGAAAGTGGACCAGTTTTTTTGGACGCTTGTTTTCACAGCCGGTTTATATTGAGGGATTCATTGAATTTTTTTTTTCCTGGAGTGAAGCAGCCTTGGGCGAGTTCAGTACGTGGATGGGTGACCACTCTGGTTATCAGCCACATTGCTTTTCCAATTAGTTTTTCATCTCCTGGATTCAGCACTATTCCTATGTTAATTATTCACCCATGATGAACCAAAATCAAAATCAATTCTATCCTAAATTGTTTATTATATTTTATGCAATACCTACCTGATTCATATAATCGAATGCAAAATATCAGTTTGTACTCCTTTCGCCACCCAAAATATTTCTCAGAAAGTTCGGCCAGTTCGATTAGCTTTGAGGGTTGAAACTAAATGATTATTGTCAAAATTTAATTTTTAAATTGAAATCGATTTTAAAATTATTTAATTATCATGACATGATGTTTTTCATTACTTATCTCATCTAAGAATATACAGGGTATTTCTTAATTTATGAATATGATTTTAGAAGGTGAAACTTAAGGGGGGGGGGTCTTTCAAAATATAACTTTTTGTTCTAACACCCTTCTCCCCCAATCACTTCTGTCTCAAAACCCTTCTCTTCACATTAATCCTGTCACTAGTTTTTTTGAATTCCGGAATTTCATCATGAAGGGGTGGAAAAACGAACCCCTACAATATACTGGGTCAGATCTTTCGTACGCTTCAACATTTTTCAAATTCAAAAATTTATTCAAGAAGACAAACTCAATGTGCAACTTCTATCTTCAAATAAATTATTAACATAATTTGTTAACTTTTTGAAAAAATTAAGCAGACTACTCTAAAATGTATTCATATTAATAAATATCAAGAAGGCAAATAAAGTCTCAATGATAAATATTTTTCTTTTTGAAATACTTGTTGATAAAGGGGCATAGAACTTTCATTTTTGTCAAGACCCCTCATGATTTTCCTGGAAGTTTCACCTCCTAAAAACTTTTCCATCAATTTAGCAACACCCTGTGTAGGTACATCCAGATGAAACTTTTAGAGAATTGATGCCCAATTGTATTGGACGAGAAGGGAGTATTGAAATTATTCGATCTGATTGACAACATATATCCTGAAAAACAAATATATTCGCCTGAGCAAAAGGTACATATCACTGAATGGTATTTATAACCCTAGTGCTAGGGAAATTATTGGGCCATTTTCTTTTACATGCACCCCAGGTCCTGTCAAAAAATGTTTGATATTTACCATCATTTTGAAATATCTGGGTGCATTCATTAAATAAATTATATCACTTAATTACATATTTTTTGGAATTTTATTTCATGGACTTTTGAGTAATCTTGATAGATTATCCTTTTTGGCGCTCTAGTTCATCGGAACTGAGTGCATATCAATTTGCCCAAAAGTCTGTAATTTTCGAATTTTTGGCTGAAAATGGTCTCAAACGATTTGGTTCGACTCACTGATCAAGAATCCGAGGTCGAAATCGATTCTGTCCGGCCGGCCGTAGGCACGATTGCTCTCGAACGAAAGGAGTTAGAGGATTGAAATTTGCAAGGTGGGTTTGGAGCGTAAATACGTCGGTTAAGTTCGTTAATGGGCAAAATCCATAGAGCGGTTTCGGAGTTATGGCCAATTTTAGTAAAAATATTTTTTATGATTATATCCGAAACCGATCATTCGATCTATCTGAAATTCAGCATCAAATTGTAGAATCATGACCTTCATACGTATGTGAGGTTTTGTATTGACCAGGTTACCGCAAAGTGTCAAAAAAAAATTTTTGAAAATTTGAAAAAAATTTTTTTACAATAACTCTCGAACGGAATGAGCTAGGCAGTTGAAATCTTCAGAGTAGGTTAGGGAGATGAATATCTCGGCTAAGTTCGTTATTGGGCAAAATAGGCCAGATGGTTTCGGAGTAACGAAAAAAAAATATTTTTTTTAAGTAACAAATTTCAAATTCAATTTTTAGGTAAGATGCAGTTTCACCACAAAAATCCATTGATATCATTTTGAACTCCAACAAGCTAATACTTTTGGAGATATGTTTTTTCGAAATTTCAATAATGAATCGTACGTACTTCTATGTTTTCACAGAATGTTATCATTATTCTATCTAAGCTTTATTATATGATCTGTGTTCATACTCGTACATGTCAACCTGTTCTATAAGAGAGAGTCAAATTCATTTCAGCTATTTTAATTTGATTTCTTCCATGCTGCAGTTCTCATTCTCAGATTGCTCATTTAATCTTGATAAATAAACTATTATTTGAATTGAATTTCCTTTATGATGCAGTTCTATCATAAGAATACATTGATATAATTCCCAATTCTGAAAAACCAATACTTTCGGAGATATAATTCGTCTGTTTGAACTAGAGCGCCAGAAAGCTCCTGTCCACAGGGCTTGAACCCATTTTTTTTTAAATGCCAGTTTTCATTTTATTTCTTGGCTTGAGCCTGATAAAAATTTTATATCTTTCAAATTGCTCATCCGGATCGCTTAAAAATATTGGCTGGAAATTTGGAGTTGTAATTTGAGAAAAATAATACACCAAAGGTTAGAATGTGAAAAGGTAAAAATAAGATAAAAACAAAAAAATGAAATACATTTTCATAAAATTGTCCAGAAACACTTGGGAATAATAAATATTAATAGGCATATTAGTTATTTTTTTTTACTCGAATTACCCCACTTCCATCCTGTTTCCACACACTGGAACGACAATGAGAAGCGGCCATTTGTTCGCGCTCATCAAGCCCTTAAGTTCCTTTCGGTTTATCATTTTTTCTTGGTAATTTTCCGCACCGTCGGCACCACCAACGATATAATGCGTTCCTGGACAATAACTCTTTACTCGTTATCATTTTCTCCAGCGAATACGTATTCGCCCAATGGAAAACATGTTTCCGTCCTCACCGTGTAATGGCGACAGTAGCGACCATGTCAGATTTTTCTATTAATCGTTATTAAACCGATGTCTCTGTGTAATTTCGCGACGTTAATTTAACGCAATTACAAGTTTAATATATCTACATCTCGTTTCCACGTCGTCGCAGATGGTCGGAAAATGGCAATTTGAATTAGTGGTAGGCTGGGAGCGCCTTCCATGTAGAACTAAGTAGTTGAAATTGAATATGCTCTGAGAAAAGTGGGAAAGCCCTTGTGGACAGGAGCTTTGGCGCTCTTGTTCGAACTTTGGTAAATCATATCTCCGAAAGTATTGGTTTTCAGAGTTTGGAATTATATCAATGGTTTCTTATGACAGAACTTCATCATAAAATAAATTGAATTAAAACATCATTCATTCAACAAGAGTACCTAAAATCATTAATCCAAAACCAACTATCCAATTTTACCCAATGACGGAATTATCCGAGATATTCCTTTCTCAAATCTATTATATGAAAACTATATTACATCAATTGAAACTTAGCCAATATTCCAGTTTTGTTCATACTGGAAATATTGCGAACTAGGGCTTCACGCGAGGGCGAGATTTTTCTCGTCTCGTCTCGTTCTCTTCTCGTAAAAGCGAGACGAGACGAGACTAGACGTTTTCAAAAATATTATAGGCGATACCGAGACCACATACAGCTCAACACGAGAGTCTCGTTTTTGATCTCGTTAATTTTTTTGTATGAAGTTTTATATACGACTCGACTTTTTTCAACACCCACAGAAAACAATTGAGTATGAAGAGTTTCCACTATAATTACCAATATATTTTGTCTATATTATGCATCGATCGTTCTAGAAATATACGATTTTTTAGAAGATTATTATTAATTCTTTATGACCTTGTGATAATTGAGATTATTCTTCAAGAAAAAATAGAATTCACAACCATAAAAACGGATGCTATTATGAATTTAATACTTAACGGTCAACTTTTATTGTCCCTAAATCCCAATGCTTTGAAAATTTCGTCTGTATCTGAACATATGGAGAAATTTATTCTCGTGTGCTCGTTGTAGTGAAGCTAGACAGTTGATATTTTCAGAATAAGTTTGGGAGATAAATATTTTGGTTAAGTTCGTTATTGGGCAAAATCCGGTGGTTTCAGAGTAACGAAAAATAAAATTATTTTTTTTTTACAAATTTCAAATTCAATTCTTTTTAAGATGCAGTTTCATCAAAAGATTCCATTGATATAATTTTAAACTATCACAAGCTAATACTTTCGAAGATACGATTTTTCAAAATTTCAATAATACATGGTTTCACAGAATGTGAATTCTATCTGTCTGTATTCTATCTGTATTCATTGTTCATAAATGTCATCTTATCTAGCTATTAGAGACATTTCAAATTTATTTCTGTTCTAGTTTACTTATAATTCGTACTTTGATAATATTTTTTGTTGGAAAACAAGTATCCGAAACTTGAATTTGTGAATATTCAGGGTGAGTCTTTACCACTGTATTAATTTTAACCAAAGATCCCTCACATCAAATGAAACACTTTTTTCATTTACCATTTTTCCAGATTCGGCTCAGGTAAAAAGTTACAAGCGTTTGAAGATTTCACAATGTGCTAATACACTCCCGCATATAAATTATCTATGACATTGTTGGCGGACGAGAATAAAGCATGGTAACGTGGTTTACAGCTTGATTCGGGATTCCGACGCTCAGGGACGGATCCACAAAAGTAGTGAAATTTCTGGAGTTTTCCATTTTAAAACATTCAATGAAGAATATCTCGAAAACGGTGCGTTTAAGGAGAAATGATGAAGAATAATATAATGTTCTAAAACGACGGAATATTCTTGAAATGACTCAAGAAAAACTTTATATGCTTTCTTTATGCTAATTTCGTTCAGTTTTATGAATCCACGAGTCCATAACTAGAAAACCAGTAGAAGTAGAAAATAACTAATACTTGGAAAATATGTATCATAGTTATAGGAAACTTTACGCCAACATTCATTTCATTCGAAAAAAGGATGTCAAAGCTACAAAATAAAAACTGATTTTTTTTCAAAATTTCAAAGGCCTGTATCTTTTTACCTGAGCTGAATTTGGAAAAATGTTGAATAAAAAAAGTGTTTGATATGATGAGAGGAATCTTTGGTTAAAATAAATGCAGTGGTCAAAGACTCACCCTGTATACAAGACTGTTTTGAATGCATATTGAAAAATTTACGTATAAATATTGGGAATTATGTTTCAGAAGATTTAGAATTGGATCATTTTAAGGACGTAATTTATGAAGGCAATAGGAAAGAACAACATCATGGAATCCTCAAAAGAAATTACTGTTGGTTGACCACCGAGGTTAATAATAACTTTTACTTCCTTAAGTATTGAGACATGTTCCTACATACAGTATTTTCATAATGTTGCTAGCAAAAAAATGCTAAAATATGTGTTGTGTATCAAATAATTTTTCTTGATTTAAGGTTCATAATACAGAATTAATGTGTTAGTGATATGAACTATTGATTTATGAAATGAGGATTGTATTTTATTAATATATTTAATCTTTCAAAAAAACAAAATGAACTATCAAAACAATTTGTTTGTCAGCCCATGCATATTCAAATATCAAGAATAAATGTGCAATATGCTATGATTATCTCCAGCCTTGCTCTAGACATTGCGATGATACTTTCCTTAGGTGTTTCAAGTTGTGAAAACTTTGCACGGAGTGTAAATTCTTACAACCCATTCCACGAGGTTAAATCATTGCAGATTGCTCATTCAATCTTGTTATTTATTATGATAATAACTCATAACAAATGAAAATAATTTTCTACAGTATACAAAAAATTGTTGAAAAATGGCTAAAAGTTGTGTCATCCTATGTCTGAATAGTTATCGGCTAAATAACTAATATATCGGTTGCGTCCATACAGGGTGAAACTTCAATCTAGCTATTTGAGTTATTCCGTCAGATATCGCAGAAATTCTGCGATTTTTTTCAAAACTGACTAGGTATATTAGGGGGTCTTTTGATAACAACTTCAATGTGAATCAGGTAATGACGTTTTGAGAAATATTATTCAATCTCGAACCGAAATTTTCCACCCTTAGATAGAAATGACTCCCTTATGCACCCCACATACTTTGTTCTCTTCCTTCGGATTTCATCGTCATGAAACACGCTGGCTTGTTATACCAGACTTCGGATAAGATTACTGTTTCATCGTAACGATAAAAATCATCGAAAAATAACGATTTCTGAGATTTTCATAGTATATTATTATAGAGAACCAAACCGAAAGAAATATTTTCAGAATGTCAATTGCTTGTACATAAAATAAAACTTGCATAAGTGAATAAATAATATTTTTTATTTAAAAAATTTAATGCTTGTGGCTTTTACTTGATGCAAATCCATATTAACTCAATGAAAAATTATATACGATTTACACTTATTTATTCAATATTGTGACGCGTTTCGTCGACACAGCGACTTCATCAGACTACATCATACTAAATTAAATGTTAAGAATTTAGTATGATGTAGTCTGATGAAGTCGCTGTGTCGACGAAACGCGTCACAATATTGAATAAATAAGTGTAAATCGTATATAATTTTTCATTGAATAAATAATATTTTTGCATAATTTAAATTTAATATTAAATGGAAAAGGGCGTTGAAAGAATTTCCAAAATTTTGTGAGTAACAAAGTGAATGCTAGTCAAGTATGTTAGGGAATTAGCCTACCAAATCTACTGATATAATTACCGAAGAAATCTTCTTGCATATCATTTTCAAAGTAATATTCCTCAACTGTCCTCCAAGCTAATTGCAAAGTGAGAATTATTTCAGTCATTTTCACCTCGTCTGTGTGATCTGGATTGATCTACCCCTATTAATAATTTTTGAAATCGATGTCTTTGAGCTTTTTGTCGACTAAAATTTGACGCAATTACAAGTTTAATGTACTTCTCCGAGTTTCAAGTGGACGCAGATGGTCGGAAAATGCCAATTTAAATTCCTGCTAGATTTTCCTGCCAGGCCAACTGGATAAGGAACGAGAAATTAATAGAGTTCGATCTCGATGAGTCTAACGAAGATTGGTCTGGTGGGATCGGTTAGATGAAGACACGAGGGACTTATTTTCGCGGTTGAATGGTTTATATCGATGGATGAGTCTTTCTGCCCGTTCGTACTAGGGCGAACAAAAAAAAATGCTGTTTGTGAGGACGACACCTTTGGAAATGAATAATTCAGGTGTATATTCTTATGGTATGCTAATAGGTAAACTGGCGTCTAATGGTATAATTTTGGATTTGATTTTGATTATTTTAACTATGCATTAAATCAAAATTAATATCCTAAGAATTTTAAAAATGAATTTTCATGATTAAACTATGGAATGATTGAAATATATTATTAGCCCATCTAAGAAGTGATTTCAATTCAATTCGATGACAGAACTTTTATTACATATATAAAAAACCTGAAAAAAAAAAGTTGTAACGTTGACGAAATGTCAAGTTGAAAGGAAACCGTTAATTAATTTCGAAAAGTAATAAAGGTGAAAAAAAATAGTAGTGTAATAAAACACATTGGAAAAGGAAGAGAATAAGACAAAAATTAAAGGAAAACTAATTTACGGGCGATTTGAGATTGAAAAGTGGAAGGGGGTGAATTTTTAAGTGTAAAACACGGTTTTTCTCGATTTGAAGCAAAACTACAAGTCCTATGGAAAAAAGTTTAATGGCAAAGTTGTAGGCAATAAATAAATCTGCAACTTTTCTGTTAACACTTTTTCAAATAACCTAAAAATTTATGTGAAAAATTGAAATAACCAAGTTTTTGGTTTTTTATGTTCAACTTTTACAAAATATTTTTTTGCTCTAAATTTGGTGGAAACCTACCTTTTTTTATGTCCCAATCACACTGTGATTTTTTTGGTTTAAAATATTTATTTCTTCACCTAATTTTGACTTAATATTGAAAAAGCAGCATCATTTTCAATCGAAAATTCTCACGTCAAAATATCTGCTTCTTTAAAAAATTTGGTGGCTTTCTGTTCGTTGAAATCTCTACTTTCTGATGGTGTAAAAAAATATTCATTACTATGGTTAATTATCTCAGAAAATACTTAGGTAATAAAGTTAATATTTGATAAGACATCTACAATATTTTGAGAAAGTCTTAGAATCTTCTCCAAGTTATATGCGTAGATGCCTATTTAATGCTATATAAGATAACTTATATACCTGTGTGACCTACCGAAAATTTTAGCCGATCAATAGGTATTTCATAGAGAAGTAGGGAAGGGCTAGGAGGGTCTGGGCCTTACTATACCCTTTATTTCGTAGCATTTTATTAGAAGATTTGCCATAGAAATATATACAGGGTGAGTCTTTGACCACTACATTAATTTTAACCAAAGATTCCTCTCATCAAATGAAACACTTCTTTCATTTACCATTTTTCCAGATTCGGCTCAGGCAAAAAGTTACAAGCGTTTAAAGATTTCACAATGTGCTAATACACTCCCGCATATAAATTATCTATGACATTGTTGGCGGACGAGAATAAGGCATGGTAACGTGATTTATAGCTTGATTCGGGATTCCAACGCTCAGGGTCGGATCCATAAAAGTAGTGAAATTTCTGGAGTTTTCCATTTTAAAACATTCAATGAAGAATATCTCGAAAACGGTGCGTTTAAGGAGAAATGATGAGGAATGAAATAATGTTCTTAAACGATGGAATATT
Organism: Halyzia sedecimguttata; assembly: GCA_937662695.2. Classification (NCBI taxonomy): domain Eukaryota; kingdom Metazoa; phylum Arthropoda; class Insecta; order Coleoptera; family Coccinellidae; genus Halyzia; species Halyzia sedecimguttata. Next base: position 59,619,013 of record OW569418.2, read on the forward strand.
CTAGAAATGACTCAAGAAAAACTTTATGTGCTAATTTCGTTTAGTTTTATGAATCCACGAGTCCATAACTAGAAAACCAATAGAAGTAGAAAATGACTAATATTTGGAAAATATGTATCACAGTTATAGGAAACTTTACTCCAACATTCATTTTATTCGAAAAAAGGATGTCAAAGCTACAAAATAAAAACTGATTTTTTTTCAAAATTTCAACAGCCTGTATCTTTTTACCTGAGCTGAATTTGGGAAAATGTTAAATGAAAAAAGTGTTTCATTTGATGAGAGGAATCTTTGGTTAAAATTAATGCAGTGGTCAAAGACTCACCCTGTATATATCTTTAACACCATCAGAAAGTAGAGAGATTGCAATGAACAAAAAGCCTTCGACTTTTTAAAAAAATCTAATATTTTGACGTGAGAATTTTCGATTGAAAATTAGGCTGCTTTTTCGATATTAAGTCGAAATAAGGTGAAAAAATAAATATTGTAAATCAAAAAAAAATACAGTGTGTTTTGGGACATAAGAACCCCAACACCAAATTTCGTGAAAACAGAATTTTTTGTAAAAGATACAATAAAAAACCCAAAACTTGGTTATCTGAATTTTTCACATAAATTTTGACGTTATGTGAAAAAAGTGTGAATAAAAAAGTTATAGATCTTTATACTACCTGCAACTTTTTTCCATAGGACTTGCGGTTTTGCTGGAAATTGAGATAAACCGTTTTTCAACCTTAAAAACTAGCCCCCTTCCACTGAGACCTCAGATCACCCGTAAATTAATTTTCATTTCACTTTTGTTTCATTTTCTTCCTCTTCCAATGAGTTTCATCCTATTTTTAATTTTTTTGTCCATGGTACAAAAATTATAGAGGATGGTATAATATGGTATAATTTCCATATTATTATGTTTATAACTTCAAGTTCCAAGTCTAAAAAGAATAGACACATTTAATTTAGGCCTTTTAACGCTGGTCTTCAGGGTCAGAATCTTCTGGACGAATATCCAATTTCCAGATCGTACGATATATCAAATATCCACCTACCAATATCATATTTTTACTGCTGAGAATTTCCCTATCGGCCTCCACAAAAACCAATCTTTTTGTTTTTTGCTCCAGCACGATAAAGATTACCAACCATCCGACCATCTCAGCATGTAATCCACACAGCATTATTCATCTCATTCATATCCACGGAGAGAACATCTCCAAGCTCACTGTTGGCAGCCCTGCCGGAGGTTCTTTATTCCGCATCCTTCAGGCCCAAAACGGCGATAATCAAAAACACAGTGCGTCTTTTATACGAATCTAAATATCCTGTGCAGTCGTGGCACAATGCAGGGGCGGCGCAGGGGGCAGGGGGGCCGGCAACGATTGAAGCACACACAGAGACATGTCTAAAGCTCTACGGTTAGGAGCTGGCTGACGTACTATCATTAATCATGGCCGCCTCGCAGCCGGCAGTGCTGGCAACAGCATCAACCTAAATACGGATCCAGAGCTGCCCTTCGCGCTATGAGCTCTACAGGGTTGTATTGTGTGCAGATTTTCGATCAGAAAAGGGATGAGAGTGAATTCAAATGAACGTGGAGGAGCTGTACAACTGATAGTAGAGATCAAAGGCTTTTATCTCGAAATATCTCATTTTTAAAGTTTTATAACTAGACCATTAGTAATGACTTAACCACCCCTGAATTATAAATAAGTAAAACACAAACATACTAAGATGTCGAAGTAAATGCCAAGAAAATGTTCTTATCATGTATTGATGCTTCGCATATTTGAGTTCAAATAATAAAGGGCCCGCCAAATAACTTTTTTTTTCTGAAAATGCAATAAAAAAAACAACTGAATATTTTCTCAAATTTCTCTTTTTATTTGACAATACAACCTTTCAGGTTAATAATGGAAAATAATTTATTTCAAATTGCTGCCTCGGCTGGCCATGCAGTAGCCTACACGATCGGTCCAATTTTTAAGCACATTATCGATTGTGTGCAGCTGTATTTCACCAATGGCTTCACGAGTATTGTCTTTTAAAGCGTCAATTGTCTCTGGCTTGTCGGCGGAACACTTATCTTTGACTGCGCCACACCAATAATAGTCCAACGGTGTCAAATCGCAGCTCCGAGGTGGCCAAACGACATCAGCTCTGCGGCTGATAATGCGATCTCCAAAAACAGGGCGCAAAACATCGAGTGTAGCTTCGGCTGTGTGGCACGTAGCGCCGTCTTGTTAAAACCAAATGTTGCCAATATCCTCCTCTTCAATTTTTGTGAACAAAAATTCGTTCAACATGGCCCGATAACGATCGCCATTAACTGTAACGGCTACTCCTTGCTCATTTTCAAAGAAAATGGCCCAATTATGCTACTGGACCAAAATCCGCACCAAACAGTGACTCGTTTTGGGTGTATCGGCTTTTCAATGTATGCGTGCGGGTTTTCTGTGCCCCAAATGCGACATTTATGCTTGTTTACACACCCGCCAAGATCAAAATGAGCTTCATCTGAAAAGATGATTTTTTTGGCAAAATCGGCATCTTCTGTAAGTCGATCGCAGGCCCACTTAGCGAAGCGAAAACGCATTGGATGGTCAGTTGGCTTCAACTCCTGAACCAATTGGACTTTGTATAGCATCATACCAAGGTCTTTATGCAAAATTCGTCTCAATGATGTCTCCGAAATTTTTAATTCTTGTGACGACGAAAATTGATGTTGATGGCGCTTCACGCACACTTTCTGCCACACCAGCAATATTCACGGGAGTACGCACTGTTTTTGGCTTTTCACGCTTTGGTTTATCGATGAAGATGCCAGTTTATTTAACTTTTTTCACAAGATAACGAACATACGGAGCTGACGGTGCATCTCTTCTTCCAAAATCCGTACGCAATCTTCGCACACATTCTGCAACATTACCATGATTTTCAAAGTAATGTCGCAATATTTCCCAGCGTTGTTCAAGCGTATACACAACCACATTCGTTCAGCGGAAGGATAAAACTAATCATCTGTCAAATCAGACAAGTGTTACCATTCACGAAATAAGCACTAGTTGAAAAAAAACGTTAGATGGCGGACCCTTTACCTTAGTACTTTCTGTATACAAAATGAAGGGTGTTATTTATGGGCTTGTAAATATCAAATTGAAATAAAATATCAATAAACTGAAAAAATGTTCATTTTATAATTTTTAGTACTCAAGTGAATTCTATGCCAATTCAATTTGGCTGCTGATGGCAAACGTGGTCATAATTATATCAACTAAGGTGCTGTCAACTGAAGTCTACATAGTTATTAATACTTGCAAAAATTGAAATAAATAAAGAATCAATAAATAAAATAAATGCTTTTGAAATATTCAATCACTAAAATATATCTACTAATAGTCCCCTAGTGGTCAATTTGTCAATGTGAAGAATCTGAACAAACTATAGGCTATTTTGTTTTTACATTGGCAGTGTGAGTGATTATTTGATTCTATTGAATGCATTTTGTTCACATGATTTTTAAGATTTGAATACATCTTCTCCATATTAATTTTCTACCTTACAAGGATTTCTTTGCATCATTTTCGTTAATATGTTTCTTGACGCTACATAATATCGCATTGGAATTGCCATTATTTGTAATATCTTCCTTGTTTTCTCAATATTTCCTGCATTTATGTTAGTTAATTTTTAATTTGTTTCACTGATACTATCATACTTTTTTTATCCAACAATAAAGCATGTGTATTAAAAAATTGTTAGCAAAGGAAATTTTTCACAAAACATGCTGAAATATTGAATATTGAAGGGCATCTTTTTCTTTATTATCGCTTATTCCTTCAACAATCAGGGATGTTTCTCTAAGGTACCCGAAACTCAATCTGAAAAAGGAAAAGTCAAAAGGAGAAAAGGAACAAATTAAAAATGGAATATTCTATGTTTTATTAAATAGATTTGCGATTCGCTACCCATTCTAAAAAACATTCAGAAACATTATGAATAGCCCTAAATCCATCCTGCAATCCATATATGGGGCAATTATTAACTAAATGATCAATGGTTTCCTCTGCTTCCCCGCATTCACAACTAGGACTCTCAACTGAGTTCCATCAGAAAAGCATGCTGTTGCAATTACCATGACCGGTTCTTAAACGATTCAGAATAGACTCTATTTTCCTTGGAAGATGAAACCCCGGAACACAATTTGAAGGATCAGAAATTAAATCATTGTTGAATAAATCCCAAGAAATCCATTCAGACCGCCAAATTTCCTTTTCACTTTCATTCAAATTGACAAAACATTTGGACCATAAAGGGTAACGTGACTTCAATCTGGGAATCTTATTGCCTAGAATAGGAAATGAATTCGGAAAAGAATGCATTGCAAAAATTTGAAACAGCAGTCTGCCTGCGAATGTGGGGCGTTACAATGTTTGAAAGAGCTGGCAACGAATGAATAGGTGTAGATCTAATAGTTCCAGTGATGATTCGCATAGATGAATTCAACTGTGCATCAATTTTTTGAGTATGAGCACTATTAAACCAGACGGGGCAACAATATTCAGCGGCAGAAAATACCAAGACTAAGGCTGCCGTTCGAAGAGTAGCTGCATCAGCCCCCCATGAAGTACGAGCTTATTTCTGGAGAATATTATTTCTTATTTTCAACTTCAGATGCAAGGCATCCAAAGGACTTCGAAATTCAAAGAGGAGTATAGTTTCACTCTTAGGTTTTTAGGATTAAAATTATGTATCACGGAAGAATCACAGGAAGTAACACTCAATGTTCTATATCTTTGATGATTGTTCAAATCGAAGCAAGAAACCTCAGTTTTATTTGGATTCGGACATAAACGCCACTGAAATAGGTAATTTTTCAGGATTTCGAAATCTGCTGATAGATTATTTTCTATACTTTGGAATTCAGAATGACGAAATTCAAGGGCAATGTCATCAGCGTATATGAATTACTCAGAGGAAGTAGCAGGAATAACACACATATATAAATTGAGAAGAAGAGGTGCTAAAACTGAACCTTGTGCAGGGAAATCATTATTCAAATTTTTTAAATTACTAATATTTTTATCAACAAAAATACAAAACCTATCTGTCAGCATATTTTCGAGTAAATTAACCATTTTTCCACACTCTACATACCGTGTAATATGCTGCTGACAAATCCGCAAATGATATTCCTGTTTTCATTGTATTATTGAGACCTGTTTCGATAAAAGTAGTTAAATTAAGAATCTGATCACAACAATTCCTATTTTTCCTGTAACCCCCCTGCAGAACGTCTTCTATAGACGATTCAATCGTAAAAAGAATCAATCTTTCTAAAATTTTAAAAGGAACACTCAACACACTAATGGGTCGATAACTGCTAGGATCAGAAGAATTCCTTCCACGTTTTAAAATTCTATGACTTTGGCTTTGTGGAATTCCTTTGGAATATTTCCAGTATTCAGTATATTATTATAGAATGATAATAACCAGGACAAGGCCAATTTACCCAAGTGTTTGATGAAGAAAACAAACATAACCACGCTGAAGCAAAATGTGCTAGATCAGCCCCTGTGTTCCTCAGCCTTTGTGAGAAAAGTGTACCACCGTTCCCGATAATCAACAAGGAGTTTTAATTTGTTTGAGCTCTCGCCGCCAAGATCGATGCGAGTTGATTTTCACTCATCGTTGCTACGTTTCAATATCGAAGAACTGTAATTACTCTCCGATTGCTTTCATGGATTTTTAATTTTATATTATTCGTAATTCATTATAGATTCAGATAACAGGAAGTTGATAACTGCTGCCGATTTAAAACAAAGGTAGATCATTTCCTCAACGAGTTCCATCATTATTTATCTACATCTACAGATTTTTGCACATTTCCACCCCAAAAGTTTCAATTCGCGAACTACTGAATCTTAAATATTCAGGAAAAAATATTTGGTAGAAGCATTGAAAATACATTCCTATTTTAATTTCAACACGTTTACACGTTTGAAGGACAATACTCGTTTTACCAAGTTTAGTATTATTCCGGAAAAAAATCTTGAATGTAGGGTATGTGTGATTTTTTTGTTATGCTTTTGAAAGCTGCCGTCTTGGAGGGGGTTGAAAAAAAAATTTCTGATCGCTTTATTATAATATTTCAGAAAATAATCAAACTTGATATCATAATGCTATATCGCGTACTCAGTTCGTGTAATAATTTTTCACAAGAAAACCCATAGAGGAGAAAGTGCAATCGATATATTCATCAAAAAAATCATAAAATTATATTTAAAGAATACTGTATCTTCGAAGTATTTTCTTCGAAAAATGAACCAATTTTCCCTTCTGAGATTTTTTAAGGCCGACCACCCCTTCGACAGGGATGTGTAAGAGGGTGCATAGGGATCAATCTAATTGTGTCCCGTCCGAAAAGAATTTCAAAGAATGCAGATAGTTTTGTTGTTATTTTTTCAGTATATTTTACGCTGGTACACCCTGTATGCATATTAAAGAAAAATTTAAATTATTTCCATAACTCATGTTTCAGATCTAAATATTATTTAATGATTTACCCTAAATGCTCTAAAAACTGTGTTGGTGCTTGAAATTGTATATTGTATTGCTGTATTCCTACGAATTTATTTTCATCAATATTTTGATATGAATCAAGTTGATATAATTATGACTTTCATATATTATAAATGAATCACCGAAACTATAATATAAATTAAGGTTGCTTAAAAGATTCCCAAAATTTCACGAGAATGAATTCATATAGGAAGTTATTTAACGCATCGTATATTCGGCATAATAACAAAAAAACAAGATGACAAACAACATTATATATGATTTAGATTGTACAATCCCCTAAGCTAATAATCCACAAAGAATAATCAAAGTAGGATCAAACGATCCAAAATAAGGTGGCTATGGACTTTTTCAGTTGTTGAAGATCTTCGTAATGAAAGATCTATACCTAATATTGAAATGATTGAAGATCACAGGTTCTTGTTTTCGAAAAACAATTCAACAATACTATTCTCTTTTTGAGTGCATGTTCTGTAACAGCGTGCTATCATATTGCATTGATTGTTTGTTTTGTCTGTAATTGTAGTTTTTTTGCCGGAAATGGTACCAAACGATTAGGTTCGACTCACTGAGGAAGAATTCGAGGTCAAATTCAATTCTTTCCCACTGGCCTTTCAGGGTAGGTGGAGCATCCGAATACGTGGCTAAGGTCGATAATGGGAATAATCGGCCAAACGGTTTCGGAGTTATACCCATCTGAAATATAGTTTTCTCAATAACTCAAAAAATGCTTATCCAGTCGAATTAAAACTAGGTAATTAGTTGAAGAATGTCAACTCTCAATTTTTTTTGGAATTTTGTGAGAATCGTATGACTGTAAAAAGAGTGGGAAAGCTTTGTGGACAGGGCCTTTGGCACTCTTGTCAAACTACAAGCGAGTAATTATTCAAACTTTGACGAAATACATAACAGTGTTAGTGACATACGCGAAAGAAATTGGTAAACATTTTTAAATAAGAAATATTCAGGTAAAATAATTAATTATGGAAATTGAATGTATCTTTTATTTCAAAAATATTGTATCAGAATCAGTGGAAGATCCATCTTGAAGGGAAGAAGATTCCGAAATACCTATGTGTCGCTTTCTATTCCATCTCAACAAGGAAATTCTCGGAAAATAATCTAAATTATTTGCTTATGGAAGTCGAAAAAACACAAAATGAATACAATGAAGGCAAACATGTACTTTGTTTGAAAATCAAACACTTCCATCTCAAACCCAACAAGAAAACAAATGAATAACTGACACAGTCGCGACAGCAGGATGTTTCTAATCCTATCAAGGCATAACTTTGCAAAAATTCAATGCCTATCTCCGACTTTATGACCTACTTACAGTTAGAAGCATTTGCTGGCATGTCGAATGCATATCTTGTTAGCTCGTTTAACTCTTGCACCTTGTCTGGTAGGTAATTTATGATTGTCAAGTGGGATAATGGAAGGAAAGGGTTGAGAAATGGGACGTCTGCTTAGAACTAGTCTTTGAACTCTTCTTAATCGTGCGGTTCTGCAAATAATATGCAGATGGTTACGCTCCATTGTCGGAGGAACTATGTCAATGAATTTTGTACCGTTTTATGCTGCCTTAGAGACTGAAGTTAACCCAATAATGATAACTGTAGGGCAACTGGATTTATGGGTTGTTGTTTGTGGATGGGTATTTTTGGATGGTTTAGCAGAAGCAGTTGACCTAATTTTTTCAATGGATGGATGACTTGTAACATCATTACTCAAACAGATCTTCAGTGTGAATAGACATTAAGGATTCCATTAACTATGGATAGGTACTTAAGACCGGGTGGTATCACGCCCGAAAACTGTTCAGATTATCCAAAACTAGCACTCAAAAACAGTTGTTGGTTCAACTTGGCCTTATCTGCCAATAGTTTTCTTTATATGAAACATAAATTGATGTTTTGAATAGCCAGCATTTGACCGCTTCTTAATGTATAGTTCCTCAAAACTATGCTATCGATACCGATGAAGGTCAATCCAAGCGAAAGCGTCATTTTATCCAAAAATTTCTAATTAAAAATGGGTTCAAGCCCTGTGGACAGGAGCTTTCTGGCGCTCTAGGTCAAACAGACAAATAACATCTCCGAAAGTATTGGTTTCCCGAGTTGGGAATTATATCAATGTATTCATATGATAGAACTGCATCATAAAGGAAATTCAATTCAAATAATAGTTTATTTATCAAGATTAAATGAGCAATCATGAGAATGAGAACTGCACCATGGAAGAAATCAAATTGAATCTGGCCAATTTTGCCCAATAACGAACTTAACCGAGATATTCATCTCCCTAACCTACTCTGAAAATTTCAACTACCTACCTCATTCCGTTCGAGAGTTATATCTATGTCTATGGATGAAAAGCAGTCTCACTACTCTCAGATCTCTTACTTCATGTTCCGTTCCGAAATGTAAGACTTTTCTGAGAAAAACTAATTTCGGAGCAAACAACTGAGATTTTTCTCACTTCGCTCACAATTCTTCGCTTGAATAGATAATGTCATGTCTCAGGAAAATAAGTTGACATTATGACAATTCATACATAGAATTATATCATTCTGTGACAACGTTGAAATACGATTTATTATTGCAATTTTGAAAATCATATCTCCAAAAGTATTAGCTTGTTAGAGTTAAAAATGATATCATTGGATTCTTATGGTAAAGCTGCTTATTGAAAAAAATTTAATTAGGAATTTGCTCTGTAAAAAAAAATTTTTTTTTGTTACTCCGAAACCATTTGGCCGATTTAGCCCAATAACGAACTTAGCGGAGATATTTATCTCCCAAACCTACTCTGAAAATTTCAACTGTCTAGCTCATTCCGTTCGAGGGTTATCGTGCCTAGGGCTGGACGGATCGGCCGGCCGGACGGCCGGACAGAATGAATTTCGACCACGGATTCTTGATCAGTGAGTAAAACCAAATCTTTTAAGACCATTTTCATCGAAAAATTCGAAAATTACAGACATTTGGGCAAATTGATAAGCACTCAGTTCCGAGGAACTAGAGCGCCAAAAATATGTGGGAAAGCCCTGTGAACAGGAGCATTGTCGCTCTTGTACGAATTTTGACAAATCATATCTCCAAAAGTATTGGTTTCTCAGAGTTGGGAATGATATCAACAGATTCTTATGATATAAATGGATCAAGAAAGAAATTAAATTACAAAAGGGGTACCAAAAATAATTAATCCGAAACCACCAGATCAATTATACTTAATAACGAACTATCGGAGATATTGACTCCTCAAATCAACTCTTAAAATTATATAATATCAATTGAAACTTAGCCAATATTCCAGTTTTGTTTTTACTGGAGATATTCTGAACCCAATTGGATTAACTTACCAAAGTATTCCATCATCATCATTGGTCATTTTGCATTCAATCATATTTTGTTTTCTAGAACAAATATAAATAAATATGAAATATCTCTTCAAGATGACACTTATGGACAGAGATCATGAAATGCATAGATAAAAATACGGATGTCAATTTTAGACTACAGCATTCTGTGAAATCAGGATTTAATATTGAAATTTTGAAAATTTATATCTCGGAAAGTATTAGCTTGTAAGAGTTCATGCCAACATCAATAGATTCTCATGATGAAACAAAAATTGAATTTGAAATTTGTATTGCAAAAAAAAATTGTTTTTTCATTACTCCAAAACTTTCAGACCGATTTTGCCCAATAACGAACTTAACGGATTTATCTCCTAAACCTACTCTGAAAATTTCAACTGTCTAGCTCATTCCGTTCGAGAGTTATCGTGGCAACGGCCAGCCGGACAGAATCGATTTTGAGAACGGATTCTTGAACCAAATCGTTTAAGACCATTTTCATCCAAAAATTCTAAAATTACAGACATTTGGCAAATTGATAAGCACTCTGTTCTGAAGAACAAGAGCGTCAAAAAGACACTGTCATGAGGTCGGTATGCTTTGGCGCGCTTGTTTAAATTCATACATTCAGGTACACAACTCGTCCAAGGGTGATTGTCTTTCAGGAAAAAAATTATATTTTCCCAATGTTTCCAACAATATTCATAGTTTCAATCGAATTTTGAACTAGAGCTGAAATATGCAATAAAGTTTTGAAGGCTCGTCCAAAATGTCGACGATATCTGAACTGAGATCAATGACACCAAGAACATTCTATGAAATCATAGGAATAGTGGATCTTCTATGAACGACGCAAGTTATTATTCAATTCAACCTAACAACATAGAAGCCTGTTCTAATAATTCAATTAATCAGTTACCTTACTCCATATTCTGAGTGCTGAAAATAATATTTTCATTTCATAAGAATATACTATATTTTAGGCTTTTCGACTAGAACTGCGTTAAATTTCGATTTCAAAACATTTTATCAAATTAAATCTACGGCAGCATCTCTGATTAGAAAATATATGATAAATTCATCAAAATACGTCCAATATAGGTAACATATCTGATTCTTTTTGACCAACGAATGGATTTAAATATCGATATAATATCATCTATATCGAATTTACCATGGTAAATTCGATTAAGACTGTCCAATACAGGAGAACGGACAATAGAATTCACCATGGTAAATTCGATCAAGAGTATCCAATACAGGAGAATGGACAATAGAACATACGCGCAAAAGCTCCTGACTTCACTTCAGTGCCTGAACCAATATTTTTAATTTCTTAGCCATTCGAGCCCCACGAAGTTTTGCACAAGTCTTCGTATTCATATGAAAATATTTAATAATTAAAAAACTTCTCGAAAATCAATCAAGTCGTAAAGTTTTGAATACTTTTTCAATGTTCTACGATTAAATGCTGAAAAAGATATTGAGCTTTTGTGGTGGAAACAAAAAAAAATTGTTGATGTTTTAGCAATAATATTTTGTTTATTATACAGAACCATGAGACAACAGAAATCACCCATATATGTAGTCCCAAAAATGTCTAGATACTCCCCAATTCGATCGTCCAACCCCTATGCGAAACCCGATTCTATTTCCAATACTCTCAGCCTTCCACCCCCTCAAAACCCTCCACGTATCTACATACATATGAGGGTATTTTCCCGGAAATTGCAACTGCAGCGGAGGGTTGTCCCGATGGCAACGTGAAAGACGTACTGACAGCCTCCGTTGTAGATTACTACCCTCTCATCTCATCATCGCACGGCCGCCAAGTCGCGGGGGGTTGCTCACCCCCGCCATCACACGTCCCGTTCACGTCGTCGTCGTTTCACAGTGACAGACAAGTCCTCACATCCCCAATTCTCCCGGCTTTTCCCTAAATGGCTTGGTGCTACAGTGTGTTATCTTTAATTTGATATGATGGGGGTTGATTTTGAGCTAAAGTTCCATACAGAATCCACCCCGTATAATGGATGAAATTTTACCTGGTTATTGTTCTTAGTTTTAATCCTAGTCTCGAAAATTGAATGTTTATAGTTTTCACTTGATGTATATACATATTAACTTAAATAAAAAATTATATACGATTTACGCTAATTTATTTAATATATTGCTAATAAACATGATTTTTAAATCTTATGGAAAATAATCCATAAGGTTACCTACAATTATTCGTCGACCCTAGCGGCACCCATTCGAATATAAAGTCGCGGTATGTTACACCACCTGATTAATATACCTCTATCCGAAGAAAATTATTTTAAAGAATTAACTCAATAATAACAATGAAGCAAAGAGCAAAAAGAAAATAAATCCGGTAGTCAGTCAAAATCGGATAATTGCAAAAAATTATATACAAGAAAAACGGGTAGAAATTTTGGAACAAGAATATTTAGAAAACATCATCACAGCTACCGAAAAAATTAAAATAATTATCTTATTATTCCCATCCTAAGTGGGAAGCGATTTTCAAAATTATACACAATTTGAATAAACGTGCGTAACTAAATTATCGGGAAATGGTGGAAATAAATTAAAAAGAACATACGAGTAATTTAGCTGATGAACAATTAGATCTAATTTTTCCTCGGTTCCTCAATCTATTCAAATAGAAATGATCTCTTTAAATGTTTATAAAGTACGAGCAATCTCAGATTTAGATAAGTTTTAAATAAGTCCGTAAGAAGAAGAAGAGCACGATGACTCTATGTCCAGGTCATCGATTGTGAGGTATCAGGAGATCATTACTTACTAAATGGTGCCCTTTTGAGTTTTCTCAACCAATCTTTGAAAAATATATATGAAATTAATTATTTTTAAATTGCTTCTGCGTAAGAAACATTAGATAATTGTCAGAAATACTATACAGGGGGTCACAAGTTCGAGTACCTATTAGACGTTTCCGGAGAACTGGACTTATTTGAAATTTGAAAATAGGGATTATGATATTGGTTGCAATTCTCTACAGAGCTAAAATATTTTCGAAGGCCCAAGCACCCCGGAGTGAAAATAACTTTGACGAACATTTTTTTTCTCAATTTTTGCATTCCTGGTATGATCAAGTATTCAATGCTGAATACATTTCTATTAAAACCATTGCATTAATTCGAATAGTTTTCAAAATATCGAAAAAAAACCGGAAAAAAGTCAAATATGTTTAGTCAGTATTATGTTCATTATTCTTATTTTAAACATCCTGAGCGTGAACCGTTTTTACAACATCCAAGAGGGAGAATGTGGAAAGGTTATGCTTGTTTTGAATTTCAGAAATATCATCACAATGTGTTTCAAATTTTGTGTCGAAAATTGTGATCAAAAATTTGCCATAACTTCTGTTTTTCAAATTAAAACCCTATTTTTGGCGCTCTAGTTCCTCGGAACTGAGTGCTTATCAATTTGCCCAAATGTCTGTAATTTTGGAATATTTCGATGAAAATGGTTTAAACGATTTGGTTTGACTCACTGATCAAGAATCCGTGGTCGGAAGTCATTCTGTCCGGCCGGTCCGGCCGGCCGGCTGGCCGTAAGCACAATAACTCTCGAACGGAATGAGCTAGAGAGTTGAAATTTTCAGAGTAGGTTTGGGAGATAAATATTTCGGCTAAGTTTGTTATTGGGCAAAATCGGACAGATGGTTTCGGAGTAACAAAAAAAAAATTTTTTTTTACGAAACAAATTCCAAATCAAATTTTTTTTAATAAGCAGTTTTATCATAAGAATCCATTCATATCATTTTCAACTCTAACAAGCTAATACTTTCGGAGATATGATTTTTTAAAATTTCAATGTAAATCGTATTTCACAGATTGATATAATTATTATTCTATGTATGAATTCTCATAATGTCAACTTGACAGAAGGGAATATTGTAACTTCAAAAATATTGGGGTTGAAATACTCGTATTTTAGCGATGCAACGGGGACCTCACCCGAAAATGTTTGAAAATATTACGTAAATATTGAAAGCATAATTCTGTAGTTTGGTGAACAGGAAATGTTTTGATCGATTACAAGGTAATTTATTATTACTTATCTAATAAACTATTATTTGAATTAAATTTCCTTTATGATGCAGTGATATCATATGAATACATTGATATAATTCCCAACTCTGAGAAACCAATACCAGATATAATTTGTCTGTTTGAACTAGAGCGCCAGAAAGCTCCTGTCCACAGGGCTTGAACCCATTTTTTTTATGATTGCGATGGATTCTGCGGTGAAAAATAGGTAATGATAGTTTTCTAACATGATTATACTCCTAAATTCAATTATTTTAATTTTTTTTTAAATTTAGGAGTAGCATGTTAGAAAACTGTCTTTATTTTTCACCGCAAAATCCATCGCAATCATAAAAAATAGGGTTTTAATTTGAAAAACAGTTATGGCCAATTTTTGATCACAATTTTCGATACAAAATTTGAAACCCCCTGTGATGATATTTCTGAAATTCAAAACAAGCATGACCTTTCCACATTCTCCCTCTTCGATGTTGTGAAAACGGTTCACGTTCAGGATGTTTAAAATAAGAATAATGAACATAATACTGACTAGACATATTTGACTTTTTTTCCGGTTTTTTTTCCGATATTTTGTAAACTATTCGAATGAATGCAATGGTTTTAACAGAAATGTATTCAGCATTGAATACTTGATCACACGAGGAATACAAAACTTGAAAAAAAAATGGTTCATCAAATTTATTTTCACTCCCTGTATAACCGGAAGTATGAGCTTCAAAAATATTTTAGCTCTGTAGAGAATTGCAAGCAATATCATAATCCCAATTTTCAGAATTCAAATATGTCCAGTTATCCAGAAACGTCTAATAGGCACTCGAACCTGGGACACCCTGTACACAGTGGAAACGCCAAATGGAACAAATTAATTATTTTGATTGATGCAAATATTTATGGAAACACTTCAAATTTTAATTTTAAATAATCATTCTTCTTCGTAAAAATGCGAACCCTACCAACAACCCCCTTCGAAAGATAGGCGCAAACCCCAATTTTTCAAATAGGAAATATGGGCTTATGATACATCGTTTGAAAGGTCGCGTCATTCTATATTCAGAAATGTTATTCACTTTCATGTTTATTGCAAAAATCAAATTAGAAAAAAATAGAATCAATTGATTAGCAAAATTTGGTACAATATGAAAAACTAAAATGTAATATAAAATGCAACAAAAAAATTATGAATATTAATGAAGGAGATGTTTAAAGTGTTCACCGTGAACTCCTTGGCAACATCCTAACTTCAAATGAAAATTTCTTCCAAAGTTATTCAACATCTCAGGATTGATCGACCTAATCCCAAGAGTTATTCGATCTTTTAGGTCATTCAAATCAAAGAGTTTGGTTTTGTACACAAGCTCTTCACATATCCCCATAAAAAGAAATCTAATGGGTTAAGATCAGGGGATCGCGCTGGCCATTCGATCGTTCCTCGCCTTCCTATCCACCGATTTGGAAATATTGCGTCAAGGTAGTACCGGACATTGTGTTGGTAATGTGGTTGCGCTCCATCCTGTTGAAACCATATCGTATTCCGTGGAACTTGAGGATTTCCCTGGTCAGGATATAAATTTGCCAAAGTTGGAACATGCTAAATATTTATCGCCATTCAAATTACCCTCAATGAAAAAGAGGCCTATGATATAATTTCGAACATTTCCTGCCTAAATATCAACCTTTTGAGGGAATTTTGTGTGTTCCTCTCTCATCCAGTGAGGATTTTCGGTAGATCAGTAGGGGCAATTTTGACGATTAGCATGGCCGTTGAGAGAAAAAGTGCACTAATCAGGAAACAAAACGTCTACTAATTGGATAATGTTGTTATCCAACATGTCCATCATTTGTTCACAAAAATAAGTTCACCTCTCAAAATCGTCCCCCAAGAGCTCCTAGGTAGGTATCATTTTATAGGGATGCATATTATTTTGTTTTAATGTGTTTCGAATCGAAATATGGCTGACATTAAATATTGTGGTGGCGTATCTACTCGATTTTCTCCAAAGTCAAGCATCACATCCTCACACAGTGTATTAGCAGCTGCTTTATGAATCTTCCTAACTCGTGAAACAGCTTCTCTATTTACAGTAAAAAATATTCAACAAAATAACCCTACTATCTCACATGTTGTCCAAAAATTTTCTCATAGTTCTAATAATGTTCCTCCAATTTTCAATAATTTTACTGACAGTCAAATAACTGTGAATACAAAGTAATTTCAAAATGTATTCTGCAGTGCATTGAGGTTTTCAAAATATAAATTAATTCCTTATGAACTACGTGTTTTCAACAATTTATGTAGAACAATTTATGTAGAACTTACTTTACAGTAAGGAACTGAACAGTTAAGAAATCTTGACTTTTCCTTTAAGAAATTTTGTCTGGAATATCAAAATTTATAAGCGAGTTGCGGAAACATAAATTTATTGATATTTTCAAATCCGTTCTGATTTCTCGTTAGGAAAACGTCAGTGCTAAACGAACGATAAGGCCCGTTCGAAAAGTCCAATTTCGTAGTCTCACCCCAGACGTCAACACCTCGCTTATAACGAGCAACCGAAATGCGAACGGAAGGGTATCAAACCGAACCCGTCTCATTATCCGGAAGTTCGTATGCAGAGCGCCATCTGATCTCCCGATAAAATATTACTATCATTTTTCATCCTCATTCAACCCGGTCTCTCGGTTGTCGGATAAAGTTGATCATTGAAGATCTCCGAAATGGCACAATGATGATTTAGCAGGTTCCTCGACTCATTATACGTTTTCCCCTTCGGTCCGCAAAATAATGTTATGAACCGTTTTTTTTTTGCTTCGCAACGCTCGGAAAAATTGTAGGTCAGTTACCGATTTTTTTCTTGAGTTGGAATTTCTAATTTATTTTATTCTTTGTTCGAGGCAATTTCTGTGTAATAATTAAACATTGTTTTTTAGGCTTTATTTAATAAATGCAGGACTCGGAAACTGGAAAGGTAAATAATAGTGCTGCATATTCTTTTGCAAGTACATATCTACTAAGGAATAATTAAACTTCGCAGAGGATAATCAATAATAGTATTCATTCTTAGGTAATCAAATTTTGCATCTTGAGATCCAGTTACCGTTGTGCCCCCAGGGGGGAATATTTTATTTTCAAAACTTTTTTGAGAGTTCTAACAATCATTCAAGTTTAGTCATTTTGTGTCATATGAAACAATTATCAAATACTGTGACCAGACGATTGAGTTGGACAACTTAATTTCAAATAAATTTCAAAATGTCACGTTTTGGCAATGCGAATTTTCGAAGTATAAATGCGCTAATCAAAGAAAAAATTCCCAGAAACACAACCTATACTCACAAATATATTCGGGAATTATTTATGCAAATTTGATAGGAACGAGAATATGAATTAACTGAACATAGAAGCTTAGAAGAATTGGCATCGATACTAAAAGATTGGGCGGTTAATATTAGAAAGAAAGACGGGGCTGAATTTAAAGAAGCAATGGTGAAGACAATCTGGAACTTTTCGTGCAAACTCTTACCAAATAAGTACTATAATATTATGATTGACCCGTTTAACAATATAGTATTCAAAACAAGCCGAGATGACCGCGATGCACTCAGGAAGAAGTTACAAGCAGATCCATGTAAAAGTAAATCCAGTTCAGTTTCGTTAAATTTGTCTGAAGTATTAGCTTGTTAGAGTTGCAAATGATATGTTTATTTCATTATAAAGAAGAAGCTATGCCGTTAATAGTGGAAAATAACATCAGGCAAATGACCACCACGACCACGCTTACAGGACCATTTCCTTTTAATGAAATTTCCCATAACCAAATCGCAAAGTGGCTGCCCTATGTCCTCGATAGCCTCACGAATTCCATCTTTGAGGTTTTGAATCAACGCTGGGCTATTGGCGTAGACCTTCTCTTTCACGTGGCCCCAAAGGAATAAGTCGCAAGGTGTTAAATCCAAAGATCTCGGTTGCCAATTGTGATCACCTCTTCGAGAGATAACACGGTCCGGAAACTTTACCCGTAAAAGATCAATGGTTCAATTCGTTGCTTGTGTGGCGCGTAGCGCCGTCTTGTTGAAAGTAAACGTTGTTCAGATCAATACTAATACAATACAATTCTAATAACTGTTGAAGTAAAAGTCGTAAAAGTAAGGTCCAATGACTCCGCCGGACCATAAACCGCACCAAACAGTCACACGTTGAGGATAGAGAGGCTTTTCAACAATAACTCTTGGGTTTTCTGAGCCCCAGATGCGACAATTTTGCTTGTTGACGAAGCCACCGAGGTGGAAATGGGCCTCATCACTGAAGATGATTTTTCGATGGAATTCCGGATCATTTTCATGCATTTCAACGACCCAATCAGCAAAGATGATCGTTGTTGATGATCGGCCGGCTTGAGTTCTTGTGTTAACTGAACTTTATAAGCCTTGAGACCCAAATCTTTATGCAAAATACGGTGTAATGACGTTTGTGGAATGCCTAATTTCAAAGAACGACGAGGAATGGACAAACCTGGGTTTTCTTCAACACTTTCGGCTACAGCAGCAATATTCTCAGATGTTTTTGAGCGACGTGCACGGGTTTTATTCTTCACATAACTAACTTGTCTCAACAGCTCAAATTTTCCACCAATTTCTTTATTGCGGTCCGACAAGGTGCTTCACGTCGACCCAGAAATGTTTTACGAACAGTCTCTGCCAAATTTTCACCATTTTTATAGTGAATTTTGATCATTTCAATGCGTTCTTGAAGTGTGTAACGTTCCATTTTTATTAATGGCATAGTTCCTACTTGTCAAATGTCAAAAAATGACAGCTTCAAAAGTGACATCTACCGAAATAGCGGGCAATTCAAAATAACAACTCTTATTGGAAAACCCTTTAATTACAGGTTAGCCGGTAACGTATTTCGACTGTTTTGAATGACGATGGAACGTTAGATCCCCTGACGAATTTTCCACGTACTAGATTCGTGTTGTCGTGCAAGGATCGCGTTGCTCCAAAATTATACTGGATGGTGCTATTCGAACATATTAATATATCGAAGGGGGCCAGTATAGCTACAGGGGCCACATTACCACCTTTTCCTCCAGTACCTATTTCGACTGAAATAAACCCTTCTGACACCCTTACTAGGATGCGGGAATGGATGGTCAAAAATATTTATTCCCACTCTTCCCGCAGTTTCCATCGAAAGTAGCCCAACACCCCCTTCACCCCGGTGGCAGGAATCGGCAACCCCCGATAACAGCTTCATTGTTCGAACCGCAGAACTCGACAGTGTCTCAACTGGAGCCCTAGCACCCTCGAACGATCGCTAATAACCGACGTGACTCAGCTAGACGCGGACGAAGGGCGGGGGCGGCGTGGGTGCGATAACAGCGGTGTCGATTCGCGCCCAGGTGGTCTTGTCAGCTGCTGGAAGGACAGGAGAAAAACACGGTCGTCTGGGCCGCTACCTCACGCCTAATTTGAATAATATCGGTGAGGATGACTTGGGAGTAATCTGGTCGAGCATTGTTGAATTTATATTTTTGAATATTGATAATGGTAATACATTTTTATTGATCCTTCTGAATTATATAAGGGGTGGTTTACAGGTAGAGACCAGAATCCTAGGTAGCACACTATTTTGGTGAAATATCTATTCTATATTGGCACTACATAGATTCATAGTTTCATAGTAAATCTATGGCACAATAAAATATTTTATTACATAACATCATATACAGGGTGTCCCAAGTTCGAGTGCCTACTAGACGTTCCTGGAGAACTGTACATATTTGAAATATGGAAATTGGGATTATGATATTGCTTGAAATTACCTACAGAGTAAAAATATTTTCGAAGCCCAATCACTGCCGGTTATACAGGGAGTGAAAATTAATTTGATGAAAACATTTTTTTTTCAAGTTTTGCATTCCTGGTATGATCAAGTATTCAATGCTGAATACATTTCTGTTAAAACCATTTTATTCATTCGATTAGTTTTCAAAATATCGAAAAAAACCGGAAAAAACTCAAATATGTTTCGACAGTAACAGTCGAATGACACTAAACTTTGTCGCTTGTCAGAATCTGCCAAATCGACTCTAGCGCCATCATCGTTCACAGAGTGAAGTAAAACAGGATTTGACAATTCTAGTTCCTTGTTTCGGATGAAAATTGCAACGGGTCTTAGGATGGAGTGTCGACACCTTGTTATTCTATGCATCTTGATTACACATATAAAGGGTCCGCCATCTAACGTTTTTTTTTCAACTAGTGCTTATTTCCTGAATGGTAGCACTTAGCTCATGTCTGATTTGAGAAATAATTAGTTTTATCCTTCCGCTGAACGAATATGGTTATGTATACGCTTGAATAACGCTGGGAAATATTGCGACATTCTACTTTGAAAATCATGGTAATGTTGCAGAATGTGTGCGAAAATTGCGTACGGATTTTGGAAGAAGAGAAGCACCATCAGCTCCGTATGTTCGTTATCTTGTGAAAAAAGTGAAAGAAACTGGCATCCTCATCGATAAACTAAAGCGTGAAAAGCCAAAAACAGTGCGTACTCCCGTGAATATTGCTGCTGTGGTAGAAAGTGTGCGTGAAGCGCCATCAGCATCAATTCACCGTCGTTCTCAAGAATTAAACAATTCGGAGACATCATTATTGAGACGAATTTTGCATAAATACCTTGGTATGACGCCATACAAAGTTCAGAAGTTGAAGCCAACTAACCATCCAATGCGTTTTCACTTCGCTAAGTGGGCCTGTGATCGACTTACAGAAGATGCTGATTTTGCCAAAAAAATCATCTTTTCAGATGAAGCTCGTTTTGATCTTGGCATGTATGTAAACAAGCAGAATTGTCGCATTTGGGTACAGAAAACCTGCACGCATACATTGAAAAGACGATACACCCAAAACGAGTCACTGTTTAGTGCGGATTTTGGTCCAGAGGCATAATTGGGTCATTTTCCTTTGAAAATGAGCAAGGAGTGGCCGTTACAGTCAATGGCGATCGTTATCGGGCCATGTTGAACGAATTTTTATTCACAAAAATTGAAGAGGAGGATATTAGCAACATTTGGTTTCAACAGGACGGCGCTAAGTGCCACACAGCTGAAGCTACAATCAATACTACAATGTTTTGCCCCCTGTTTTTGAAGATCGCATTATCAGCCGCAGAGCTGATGTCGTTTGGCCACCTCGGAGCTGCGATTTGACACCGTTAGACTATTATTTGTGGGGTGCCGTCAAAGATGGGTGTTACGCCGACAAGCCAGAGACAATTGACGTTTTAAAGGACAATATTCGTGAAGCCATTGGTGAAATACAGCTGCACACAATCGATAATGTGCTTAAAAATTGGACCGATCGTGTAGGGTACTGCATGGCAAGCCGAGGCAGTCATTTGAATGAAATTATTTTCCATTATTAACCGGAAGGATCGTACTTTCAAATAAAAAAAGAAATTTGAGAAAATATTCAGAAGTTTTTTTTTATTGCATTTTCAAAAAAAAAAGAAGTTATTTGGCGGACCCGTTAGAAAGATTTCATGTAGCTAAAACTCACTCAATCAATCAAAACAGTGAAAAATATAGGATAGGGGTGGTTGCAAGATGTATTTCACAGCACAAATCTGACGCTTTATTATTCGAGAAAAAGAAACGATAAGAAACAACCTCTCCTTAATCTCGTACAAGGACTCAAAAACTGTATAATAAATGAGAAGACTCATCACATACATCACGACGTGGTCATTTGATATTAAAACTCCGACTACCGTCTTGTCGCGTCCAGTGTAGCCTCAGGCCACCAATTAGTTTTCTTCCTTCAGCGACGATTCGGCTACGTTTATTAATTGTCCGAGTTTTCTCTTATCGGGATTCCGTTGTTTGCATCGAGGTTTCGAGTGTTTATCTCTTCGGACGGACAACAGCGAATATTTACCCGTCCGGAGGGTCCATTTCACACACATGTCTTCAAACCTACGCACTTGTCATAGCTAACCGGGATTGTATCTTATATTGACTGTCAGTTTGACGTCCAAGGCCCACCTTACAAACCAGACTTATCAACCGGAATGGAAAGATATCCCAGGTAACGGTGAAGGTATCAGTATGTCAAGATACGGCGTAAGAGAAGGTTGGTGAGAAGGCTACTGGAGGTACCGTGGTTTTTTTTAGGGTGAAAATAAATTAAATTAAAGTGACAAGAATGTTCTGCCTGATATTCAATATTCAATGGTTTTTTCTGAGGATTTTTCTACCAGACTGTGAAAAATATTTATAACATTAAAAATATTATCTTATCCCTTCGTGGTGCTATTAGAATAGATTTCCGTTTGAAAATTTTAAAATTGTTAATTTTCGCCATGTTATTAACAATTTAAATGGGTTTTACATTATAAAGCTTAATTAAACATTGAAAAAAATTGTTTTTTTAATATTACTATTGATCCTTTTCCTCATGAACAGCTACTTACGAATGATTTTTGAAATTTGTTATCTCTTATTGTTTGAAAAATGGATATAAACAAATGCGTTGTTCATAATATAATTTAATTTGTTTTTTTGGGAACACAATCTTTGATGAAAATTATGATTTAAAAATAAACAGTTTCTTAAAAAAAAATGTATTGCTTAAAAATGGATTTGTCAATTAACAATTTTTTTCCACCACTTGAAATTGATATTAAGGAGTCATTTATTTTAAATCGTTATTTATCTTTGTCTTTGATATTAAAAAAAATATCATTATTTAAATTTGTTTATTCAATAAAAAAATTGTTATAGACAACTGAGTTGTCTCGCTGTATTGTTGACTAGATTATAAATCATTAAGCGAAAATCTTCAGAGTTATTTGTTTTTGAAAAAGTTTCAAAATATTTTTTTCATTTTAGAGATATTTTTCAGAGTTTGAGAGAGAAAACCCAGAAAAAATCATTAAAAGGTGCTTTAATGATAACTTAGATATTCAATGCCAACCAAAAACTCGTGAACTACTGATCGTTTTTGAATAAACCGTCAGCATGCTTATAAACTTAAGTTTAATATATTGTCAATTGGTTTGTTCGTAAGATCTAATTTATTGTTCTGAATACAAACACCAAATTATAATTATAAGTAATGGTAATAGAACAAAGGGGGACAAAATGTATGTACTAAACAAAAAGCAGCGACTCAGACTGTACATAGGTACATAAACTAAGCTGGGTGAGTAAACAATCACAGCAGAAGTGCCAAAATACTACACTAGTAACTAAATTCTGGTCCACTACGAATATTGTCTTCTGACATGTTTCGGGAACAATATTTCCATCTTCTGAGACTAAGCGTGACTGTTACGCTTCGGGACCCTTGCTCTTCAGAAGAGGACTGGACTGTCCTAAAATAGAATAATCGAATCCTGTCAAATCTTGATTAGTTTTCGAAGAACAATGTTATAAATTTTAGTAAAGGTTTTTGCGGGTATGTTCTGGGCAACATCGCGTTATATTTGGTTGTTGTTTCCTCAAGAACTCGAAAAATACGAAACCGATCCAATTCAAACATTGTTATCAGTTGTAGAATGCCAACTTGAAAATTCTTGCAAAATTTCGTGAGGAAAATCTTATTCGTCTGATATCGCTCAAATCTTCAAAACCTAATTCTACTACCAAGTTCCAAGTTTGAACACGTTCGGTTCTATATTTTTGGAGATCTGAGCAGCCTTGAGTTCAGTAGCTGGATGGGTGACCGTTGCCTCGATAACTTTTGAACGAAAGGAGATAGAGACTTGCAATTTTCAGGGTAGGTTGCACGTCCCAATGGGAGCGTCAAGTTCGTTTTTGGGCATAATCGGTCTATCTGTTTCGAAGTTATACCCACCTGGAATAGTATTTCCTCGATAACTCAAAAAATATAGACTCGATTGAATTGAAGCGTGGTAACTAGTTGTAGAATATCGGCGTCAAGGCGTGTGTGAAATTTTGTGAGAACCGTACCCCTAGAAAATATTTGAAAAATTGCTTCAAGCACTGACGTGAATTCAGGAGCTTTTGCGCGTATGTTCTATTGTCCATTCTACGGTAAATTCGATTAAGAGTGTCCAATACAGGAGATTGGACAATAGAACATACGCGCAAAAGCTCCTGACTTCACGTCAGTGCTTGAAACATTTTTACTGGATCTACTGAGTATTTCAGCTTCTACATAACGAATAGATTTTACTTACAGAATGAACAGGAGAAGCGGGAAAATCATAAATAATTTTTTTTTATATCCAAGTTCTTATCATCACATACCAAAATATTATTATTCATCTGAAAACAAAATATACATTATTAGCTTTCAACAGGCGGTTAAAATTCAGCCAGATCGTCGCACGAGATTTATGATACAAATTGAACAACAAGTCGGGTTGCAAGGGAAACATCATTAAAGCATAATTAATTATAGGCGATTAGTACAAAACCATGGGGCCATGTCTCATGGTTTGTATGTATCCCGAATGAACAGCGACAAATTATGACGAGAGCTGTTGACTTAATATTATTTAGCGATATCGAAATTGCATCGAATATTTATACCATTGAGGGGCAGGTAGCTTTCTTCTTCGGCATATTCTTTAATTCATTTCGATATACTATAATTTTTCAACCATATGTCTCCAAATAATATTTTTATCGTAATTCTTTTTTTAATTTTCGTATACAAGACATTATAAAGGGTGCTTGTAAACTGCATCATATTGAAGATCGTATATTAAGATATATGAATAGTAATTTTACCTAGTTTTATATTATATTTGTAACTTTATAGTTTAAAAAACGTGGAATAATAATAATAACTAATAAAGTTACAAATATGTATTAAGATATGTATATCTTTGAATTCATGTTTTCAAAACTTACGTTGTCTAAATTAGATATCAGTAAATAAGTCAGAATATCACTGATGTTAGATCAATTTGCTTTCGCGTGCTTTTTTGAATTCATAGCCCGAGCGATCACCCATACAGGTACTTAAATAGCCCAAGGCTGCTTGGCGTATGGGAAAAAAGTAATATTTTCATAAGATTTCCACCAATTTAGATCCGATTGAGTTTAAATCTTAAACATTTCTTTAAAATCAGGTTTTGATGGCTATTGCAAAATTTTAGCGATATCTGAACTGTGATATACTTAATTAAAAGACAACAAGAAAATTCTATGAAATCATTGAAATAGCGAACCTTCTGTGAGCGATGCAGGTTATTATTTAATTCAACATTTGAACCTAATTATATGTTCTCTTGAAAACAGAATCGATATTGAAGAAAGATAAATCAATAATTAATATTTCAGCATATATTTTTCTTTAATTTAAATTTAATATTTAGAAATCAAAACACTAACGGAGACACAGGGTTTTTTTCTGCTTAGGTTATTTCCTAAGCTCTAGTATCATGCATTTAACTCTGATGTGCAAATTCTCACAGTTCAAAAAAATAAATTACATATCGGATATCATATTCCACATTTTGAATTATGAAAATATTCTTTCTAAATCATTATAATAAGTCCCTAAGTCCAATATACCATATTTTACGTAATTCGGGACAGTATTGCGTCCTGATCAAATTAAACTGTAGCACTTTACTGTAGAATTATGATTTCCCGTAATTTCGGCGATATCTATAACGGCATAACCCTTTATATCATAAAATTATCCCAGAATTTCCTATGGTAGAGACATCTATGCGGATATTCTGAAAGTTCATTATAATGTCTAATACATTCCCTAGTTTTCTTTCATAACAATTCTAGATGTGCAGTATAGAGGGCGCTTTCAGAAATGAAAAAATATTCAAACTTAAAGTTCCACATTCATAATCCGTGATTTGTTTTCTTAATATTATAATCAATACTCCTTCTTTGTTTACATGTATTAAGTATCAGAGTACCTGAAAAATTGGTAGGTACTATGTCTAATTTCATTGATTATCACATTTGGTTGTATTTATATGACGATCTTGAAAGTATGACATATTTTTGACGGCGGAAAAAACTCTTCAAGATAATAACTCCGCCAATAATCACTGATATAAAAGTTGCAAAATATCGGTAAATAAAATTCTAATTGTCAATATTCATTGAGCTTTATGATGCGTGATTAATAAAATTTGCGAGGTTGGAATCATAGATTAAAAATTTTATAGTCTTACATTGGGTTTCACGAAGCTTTGATTAGCTTAATTGTGGATTTAATTCGATGGTTGTATCAAAAATGAACTGAAAATCGACATAGAATCGCACTAATTCGGCAATTAAGAGCTGTCAAAGCTTCGTGAAACCCACCGTTAATGATCTGACGTAATTCTAAAATCTATGTTATAAAACATGAAGATACCAACGTAACAAATATAATACAAACAAACAAGGAATGATAGTTATTTTTCTGGACCTCTGGATGGAAATTCGATTCGGCAATCCTTTTCATGTTCTGGTACCATCTTCGAACGAAATGTTGTCCGGTAAAAAATATCTACCAGATGATCTTGCACCCAATTAAAATAAACCATGTGTAAATAAATCCCCCACCTGAATGAAAAATTGCTTGAATTTGGTAGTGCCAGATGAATATTTTGAGATTTTGTATCAAAATCCACAGAAACTTCTAGTAAAAATATATTACCTTCCGAGTATAATACGTATGATATATATCACAATTTAAACATATTGGTGGTCAAATTTTGGTTCAACCATCGAATATAATGTCCATATCCATGGAAATAATGAGCCAAAACAATTTTGTAGAACCCACCATGAAAGTTTTCATCAACTAATTATTTATCAACAATTTATGTGTAGCTGTAACAAAATGTCGTAAATCAATAATTATGAATTAACGAAATTACTACAAGAACTTTTTTAGTCGTAAATTCATAATGCAATATCGCCCTCATCTTACTGATTATTTCTTTTCATTCAGGCGGAATAGCTTTTCAGGATATTATGATAGTTTTTCATTATGGTAATGAATGATTATTTGGGATGGAGGAATTACATAGGCATTACCAAAATTTCGTCTGAAAATTTTACAAAATAATACCACTTATCGATCCCTATATTTAAAGTTGATTTTCATAAGATAGACAAATCATCAATTCTATTTAAATTATTATCCATAAACATATTTTATTGTACATTGAGTATTCTGATTGAAAGTCAATAGTGAAGCAAATCAGACTATGGTTTTAAGTCAAGAATTTCGCTTGAACATAGGTATGTATTTGCTTAAATTTTGCTATACAGGGTGGCTGAAATTAATTTTGAAAGTCATTCTTTCAGATAACTTATTAACTATATTTCTTCAAAACTTGGTGGGTGTAAAAAATGTGTAGAGGCATATCTTTTGCAAATAAATATAATTTTCAATTTCAATCAATGATATCCTTGGCACCATGATAATATTTTGAATAACGAAAAATATACATCACTTCTAGGTAATTTTATAGATACCTATAGATTTTAACTGAATTTTGAAATAAAAATCAGAAAGCTAACAACAATTTTTGAGTTTAGAAGTATGGTATACTAATTTATAAATGTTAAGAAAATATCAATTAATTTTAACAACCTGTATACAAAATAACGAATCTATGAACATTTCATGCTAAGATGGAAATGCTTCATTATTGACATTCAACTAGAAAAATATACTACATATTTTGATAGCTTAAATAGTGAATTCAAAGATCGAAATAATATCCATCAGGTTATCATATGTCACCAATATCTTCAATTCAATTTAAGGCTTCATAAGACCATCTACTACTGAGCGATGGTCATTCAGGTCATAGGTCCATATTGAAGGAATTCATTCAATGTAGCTTCATATCCGATATTCTAAATAATCCAAGAATGCATATGGAGGTACAATTTATATAGAAATTTATCTCTCTAGATTGGATTTTGTCTAAATTGGTTAGCAAACACCCGAAACCACAAAAATTATTATTCAATACTGGTACAATATTCATAGAACAATCAAAAATCCATAAGGATTTGATAAGAATTGATGATTTTTGTTTCTTAATTATTATATTAAGTTTTGGCAGCAAAATATTTTTTAATACATTTTGTATTTGGTACGCTGGAAGTGACACAATCTGGGCTGCGCCGTTGATGAAGTCGCGTTCCTGACTCCATCTTGTAATCAATATTTGAAAATGTATGCAAATGCTTCTATTTTTGAACTGCTGTGGAGCGTCTGGTGGTATACGTTCGTTTTCAAAGAACTCTTCATATTCCAGTGGGGTGATCTGTAACATAAGCTAATTGATTATCAAATCCAAACAAGTTAAAATTTTAATGTAGATAGATGTGTTGAATAGTCTTCCATCCATAAGATACCTGTAAAGACGAGCTTCTGAAAAGAGTCTACAAAAGCCCGGATCTACAGGGTAGATCACGAATGCGACAATAATTTATTCATCGGAAATTAAGATATTGTAACATTCTTGTCATATTTCCATGTAAAAAATGGATTTTCGGCAGTGTTTAAGCATATATATATACTTGAAAATAAAACTGATAAACATGCAGTCATTACCTACCCTTCGTAATATATTTTATGCTGATCCGGTATTTTTACCGCAATGCTATACGCTGAGTAGTCAGTGATAAAGTTGACGAAAATGTTTTAAAAAAATATACATATACGGTTTGAGCGGAAATCACCATTTTTAAACAAAAATGTTAAATATCTCTGAAAATTTGAACTTTTTGTATGAAACGATCCAAGTAAATTTGTTCGAAATCCCAATTTGCATGAATGTGCAAAAATTCAGGTCGGAAAACCGTGAAGAATATTTTTACTTTTTTTGCCTATGGCTAAAAATTGGATAATTACCGAACTGAATTCATTTTGTGACTAGACACTATTAGAATGTCATAAAAAATTTTGTTCGAATTTAGTTTTTCGACATTTGTTCGAATTTTTACAAATCTGTGATCATAGAAAATAATTCACTGGCGTTGAAATTGAACGAAGGATATTAATGACAAAATTCTAGTTATAAATTGGCAATTTGCAGCAAGATTTGCATTTTTGGGATTCTTGGATGTGAATTGAACGTGATATTGATAGATTTTAATGGCGAAAACACGAATAGGAGCAACTTTGGACCAGAATTAAACGACTTTTGAGGGAAAATTCGAACAAATGTCGAAAAATTAAGTTCCTTCAAAATTTACTAATTACAATTATATTCGTACTCACAAGAATGTCATCTATTCGACGAAAAAAAAATAGTTTGGTAATTATTGAATTTTTAAAAGAATCAGGAGCAAAAAAAAATAAATTTTTCATGGTTTTCCGACATGAAATTGGGCAGATGAATCTAAATTGTAGTTTCAAGCAAGTTTACCTAAAGCGCTTTACAGAAAAAGTTCGAATTTTCCGAGATTATGGACATTTTTGTTTGAAAATTGCGATTTCCGCTCAAACCGGAAGTCTCAGTTGGCCAAGTTTTATATAATTTTTTATCAGGTTCAATGCACCAACTTTTCATAATTAATGAAATTCGGAAATATTAATAGAAAAGAAAAGTCCCTCTTGGTGCGGAGTTGTTGGAAAGCACTGTGTATAGAAGACGAAAATTGAATTTAGGGGATGCAAGTATAACTCTTTCAATTGAAATGAAAATTGGTTACTCTATTTCCAAACTAGAGGGTGGAGGGTGATTATAGTCAATTATTTTCTTAAATATTAAACCCTTGATATCGTGCTGCGAATATTTCACCTGTGCTAATTCACTCCTGCGCTTTGTTTACCCGTTCAACATAGAAAACTGTTACTGAAATACATTTGTAGAATAACAAAATATCTTGATTATCTGATTCTTGAAATTGAGTGAAATTGTCTGAGAAAACTCTTTTATTATTTCAATCATTATAATGTAGCATTAAAAATGATTTTTTTCCACTATAAAATCATTCATAATTTGATCATAGCCCAATCTCATATTAAAAATTACTTGAGTATCCATTCAATTAATTCATCAATTCCCAATAGCGAATAGATGATATGTGATTCAAACTGACATAATAATTATAATAACTAGTAAGTTACGTTAACAGAAACTCTATGGGATCATAGACTTCATGTTATGCGGTACAATTTAGCTGTGTACCAGGCTTTGGTTAAGGTAATCAAGAAGTATGAATTATCTATAACTTGTGAAAGAAAAGCAACAGTGTCAACAGATACATTAATTCATGGTCTATCCTATGTCAGGAGTGGATCATCCAAATGAATATCACAAAATCCATTCATTTCAGCAGAAATGCTGAAGAATAATTTAATTTTCTGAAATGACCTGATCCGCTTGCCTTAAGCAGATTTCACTCAGTTTAATGAATCCGTGAGACTATAACTAGGAAACGAGTCGAAGTAGGAAAAAACTGTTAATTGTAAAATATGGGTAGTGTTTATAGAAAACTTCATACACCAATTTATTTAATTCTGAATAACCATGCCAAAGCTACAAAAGAAAAGCTGTTTTTTTCTGAAATTTGAACAGTCTGAAGTTTTATACCTCAGCTGAATCTGGAAAAATGTCGAATGAAAAAAGTTTTTATTTGATAAGAGGAATCTTTGATATAAATCAATGTACAACATAAAAACTCACACTGTATAGGTTTTCTGTCGCATAACTTCAGATTTTTCTAGTTGTTTTCACTTCGAGAATTAAACTGACCCTGATAAATAATATTTAATACAAAATGACAGAATTTTTTTCTACCGATATGAAAATTTATTGATATTATTTTACCAAAGTTTATACAAAATCGAAATATATTCTGGTGCATTTGGGAAGCAGAACTGATACTTTGTAACACTTACAAGCCCTTGAGTGAATCCTCTCCGCTGAAAATCTTGGGGCAGATAATTTTCATTTTGCATGTTCTGGAGATTTTACGCACGATGAACAAAAGTAATGTTTCATTAAAATTTTCTTCCATTCATTTAATATTTGGTGAGATAAAAAAATATTAGTTTCAAGTTAAACTAATACAAATTTAACTGATGTGTATGTAATAAACAAAAATCTTTAATCCTAATAACCATCATTTTTTCCAAAATCATTAGTTTAATATCGAGTAACGTTCCACAGTGATTTTCACCATGTACAGTATTTTTGTATATTCCCATCAAACAAATTTCACACAATGCTGATGTTTTTTGCCGAAAAAGGCTCAATATCATTATGCAAAAAGCAATATATTATGAAAATGGACCAATTCCATAATATATCCAGATTATTCAGAATATGCACGTATTATTTTGAAATATTTCAGATTGTTAGAATGTACCTTTTTTGTCGACTTTCCATATCATTACTAAACCTTATATAAGATAATAAACATTCACATGCAAATAAGCAAAGGATACAAATTTATGCAAATTGAAATCGATCCAGATATTTCTACCTCAAGCTGAAAATTCACCAAACATAAAATCGTTAAATTCAACATAAAGCCTTAAGGAAAAAGACGCGCGAAAATATATCACAACATTCATATCAAAGACTTCACATTTAACATGCCCATTTTCACTGACGGTCAGTTGACGGGCGATTCAATACTTATCTAGTGACGAAGGGGAGAATCAGCAACATCCGTACAACAAAAATATCGAAATTGACATGGCAGTGACAGAACATGGCCAGAACCGAACGATGCCGACGCCCCGAGAGCGTCTCTTTAGGCGTCCTGGATTCCGTTAAGCTGGCAGAGAACGACGAGGGGTGGGAGCATTTCCTCCCCTCTACTGATAATATTTCACCAGGGTTGTAATGGGTTCAAATGTTCGGACAGAAAATTAATTAATATGAGAATACTAGATGACCCACGCAACTTCGCCTGCGCCAAATCGGTTATTGCGGTTGCAATTTTATTTCCAAATGCGAAAAATCATAAAAAAAAACTATAACTCGATGTTCCCCAGAACATACGCGCAAAAACCTAGAACCCGATTGCAGCGCCTCCTACCGGGACAATTGAATTTCCAAATTATCCAGGGACCCACTCAAACACGTAATTCTAAAAAATACCTAGAACCCGATTGTGGCGCCACCTACCGGGTTCGTTTGCGAATACGAACTACCCACTCAAACGTATCTGGTTAAGAAAAGTGAGAAAAGGTGAGAAAGGCAGGAGACCGGCTTCGTTCTCATCCAACTCCGTGCTGATTACTAGGACGTGACACCGGTATAGTCTGGCAAATGAGTGTTCATCCAGAAAGACGCGGAAATTTAAAAAATTCTAGCACTGAATATAGCAGGAATAAACTGCCTTGAAACTTTAATAAAAATAAATATTTTTGTTATACAGAAATTTTAGCTTTGCCATAAGCTCAGGGAAATTTATATCGAAATAAAGTGGAAAACATTCACAAAAAATACGGCGACTTGGTTTTAATTAGCTCTTTCGCTGGGATAACCAAGTGATAATTGATCAGTTATCGAGCGGGATGAAAAATGATTACTAAAATGACTATTAAAAAATAGGGGTTGGTGATAGAAGGGTGAAAATTTAGGGTTGTATGTATTTTGTAATGCCACATTATAAAAAAATAAAAACAAAAAATTTCGTCCTAAAATTAAAAAAATTTTTTAGGGGTGAACAACACTTATCACTTTGGGGGATGAAAAATAGATGTTGGCCGATTCTCAGACCTACTCAATATGCTCACAAAGCTATAGATATCATTTTTGGTGCGCTTGTTCTCCTGAACGGGCAAAATACGCCGAGTGGTTTCGGAGTTAGGTATATCCATCTGAAATTTGTTTTCCCACTAACTCCAGAAATACTGATCTGATAAAATTAAAACTAGGTAGTTCTTTGAAAAACACCGACACGAAGGCTTATGCAGAATTTCATGAGGATCGTATGACTAGAAAATTAAAAAAAAATACTGTAACTCAGAAACTTTCCGTCAAGTATCGCTGAAATGTGGGAAAGCCTCTAAAACCTAATAAAGGGTTTTCCAATAAGAGGTGTTTTTTGAATAGCCCGCTATTTCGGTAGATGTCACTTTTGAAGCTGTCATTTTTTGACATTTGACAAGTAGAAACTACGCCATTAATAAAAATGGAACGATACACGCTTCAAGAACGCATTGAAATTATTAAAATTCACTATAAAAATGGTGAAAATTTGGCAGAGACGGTTCGTAAGACTCGAACATTTTTGGGTCGTCGTGAAGCACCTTGTCGGACCGCAATAAAGAAATTGGTGGAAAAATTCGAGCTGTTGGGACAAGTTAGTTCTGCGAAGAATAAAGCCCGTGCACGTCGCTCAAGAACAGCCGAGGATATTGCTGCTGTAACCGAAAGTGTTGAAGAAAACCGAGGTTTGTCCATTCCTCGTCTTTCTTTGGAATTAGGCATTGCACAAACGTCATTACACCCTATTTTACATAAAGATTTGGGTCTTAAGGCTTATGAAGTTCAGTTAACACAAGAACTCAAGCCGGCCGATCATCAACAACGTCGTGTCTTTGCTTATTGGGTCGTAGAAATGCATGAAAATGATCCGGAATTCCATCGAAAAATCATCTTGAGTGATGAGGCCCATTGCCACCTCGGTGGCTTCGTCAACAAACAAAATTGTCGCATCTGGGGCTCGGAAACCCCAAGAGTTATTGTTGAAAAGCCTCTCTATCCTCAACGTGTGACTGTTTGGTGCGGTTTATTGTCCGGCGGAGTCATTGGACCTTACTTTTTCGAAAATGAGGCTCGAGCAACAGTTACAGTGAATGGATTGCCCTATCGAGAGATGATTAATGATTTTTTATGGCCGGAATTGGATGGTATTGATCTGGACAACGTTTACTTTCAACAAGACGGCGCTACATGCCACACAAGCAACGTAACCATTGATCTTTTGAGTGAAAAGTTTCCGGACCGTGTTATCACGAGGTGATCACAATTGGCCACCGAGATCTTGTGATTTAACACCTCTCGACTTCTTCCTTTGGGGCCACGTGAAAGAGAAGGTTTACGCCAATAGCCCAGCCCAGATCAGGAGATCTTGCTGGTCAGTGGATTGGATGCAGGGGTCATTTATTCAATTGACCCCCAGCGGTCCCAGGTGATGAACTGATAAGATGAATCAAACAATAACCTACACCATTCATAGACAATCCACGATTTCAATAATTTCATAGAATTTTCTTGTTAAATTTCGACTTTTTTCAAGACTTTGGTAAATAAGGAAGAAAGTAGCAATGAAACTTTGCTGACTTTCTTTAGTATTAAGCAAAATGATATAAGGCAGTCATCCATTCTGAATTCTTAAAAAATGTTGACTCTCAAATTTAAAAATTTCCCACAATTTCCGGAAATGTTCGAGACGGGCCTGTATATACATATGTACCCCCTCTTGTCAACGCTGCTCACACAGTTTCCATTAGGGGTAGTCATCGTGCTTTCAGAGCTTTGCAGCCTCGAAATATTATGATATTGTTGAGTGACTTGCTGTGTATTTTATTAGGCTTATAGTACATACTTTTAATTCGACCATGTTGCGACACCATCAATTTTTTGCGCTAAACATAAATGGGGTCAGACGAGCTATATTTTCATTCGCCGAATGTTCACTCATAAAATGCGTGGAAATTGATATTTATGTGCTAAATATAGCCAGTTTTATACCATTTAGTACTGAAACCTCATCCAAGCTAAGGCATGTTAGGTATATGAAAGATTTTTGAAGGGAAAATTAACTCATCTGTACCGTATATATACTTTTTTTAGATGGTCATTGTTAAATGAGAAACTGTCAATAAATCGAGTGAAGCTGAAAAAATGAGGAAGCATGAGGGTTAAAAATTTAAAATAATGAAAAATGAAGTTAAATAAATGATGAAATATTATTGCGCTCATGACAATTAGAGCTTCAAAATTTCACCTATTATGATTTACTAACTGACAAATAAACTTCAACACCCAGAAGGAGCTGTTTAAATTTTAAATTTTTTTGGTAAAGCATAGATAGTATAGCAATGAGTAAATGATTAAAATTTGGAGAAAAACATCGTGAAGGATCATGTAAACATTTTTTGTTACTTACATATTGTAGTCGTTTTTTGCAAATATTTTAAATTTTACAATAAACCAGTTATTCAAGGCGATACAAAGTCGATGTTTAGTTGATGTTGAAATGCCTAGAGCACGTAAACGCGGAATTTATCGCCAGCTAAGTGAATTTGAGGTCGAATTATTGGTCTACGGCAGGCGGGGTTGTCATTTGAAAGAAATAGTGCGGCCATATGTTCTCCGTTACCTTAACCGGCTCGAGAATCCAATATTTCAGCAAGATAATGCTCGACCTCATGTCGCCAGAGTTAGTTTAAACTTTTTCGAAGCGACCCATGTGAAAGATACCCCGATCTTTCGCTCAAAGAACATGTTTCGGACATCATGGGTAGAAGGCTTGGAAATTTACCACAGCCCCCACGGACTTTGGCGGCTCTGATACATGAACTACAGGTTACTTGGGATAGTACCCAACCAGCAAAGTTGTCTTATAACTCCAATGATTCGCGACTAATATATTTCATAAGTATAATATTAGTGCTTCCAAAATATCAATTCATTATTTTAAAGCTACATAAACTTCATTCTGTTGTGGATAATCGAAATACTTTATAAATTTATCGTGAAAATGTCAGCAGAATTATGAAATATGTTATAAAACTGTTACTTAACCATTTGTTAAGAGGTTTATAACTAACTTATAAAACAATTCTGCTTATAAGACTGAATTGCTTTTTACTGGTTTCTTTACTAATTCTGGGGATATTTATAATTTTATTTTAAATATATTACAAAACTATTTCACAGATGATCTGTATAACCTCATGAAACAGTTATATAGAAGTGCTTCTAGTTACAATTTTGCTTTCAGAAGTAAATTGTCGTTTCGGTAACCACTTCATAACTATTTCGTAGTACCTATTCAATTTCCATGACAATATCATCCAAAAGCAGCTGATCATTCTGTTCCCACACGAAAAGTGTTTAATTCCTTTCTCAACTGTCTGCACGATCTTGAACGTTTCTAAAAAAGTTATCATTAACATGAATCAAATGAAGCAAATGCATATTAGTTTTCTAGCTAAAAGCACAAATGTCTTACCTATGCATAACTTTATTACTTCGCAGTTAATCGAGATTTTAAGGTACAATAATAACATATCGTTGATTTTTAATTTGGAATTATATACCTATACAGGTTCAGGAAGCATTATGCTACTGCTGAAGACAATTTTCTGTAGGTGCAAAATTATCACAATAATCATGTTTGTGTTTGAGATATCGACTTATTAATAGGATACCTTCATCAGATTACCTGTTATTTCTTCTTTTGTTTCCTTGCAAAAATACGTATTTATCAGATAGTCCACAGGAAAACGTTAACTCTTTCACTAATTTTGCAGGTTATGTTGACTTTCACGCAGTAGAACATAATAATATTTTTTATAGTAGTTGTAAAGTAGCTAAATTACAACGAAATGCTTGAAACTGATGATGCAAAATAATTTTATAAGAGAACGCCATTAAACATGGCGGCATTTGTGATGACTCAGAGTGGGGAGTGTTTTAAACACACTAAAAATCGCCAATGTGTAGATATTTCAACCATCCAGAGCATGAAATTACTCAAAAATAATCTGTAGAAAAAAATTGGAATACATTTTCATACAAAGGATCATTAGACTGACAAGCCACATTTTTGTTTTGTTCAATTTTTTTATGTAAAACATTCGAAACAAGGGGGCGCGTTTAAAATATGTCTTTTATGTGCTACATTTCACGAAGAAATTTCATTTGCATTGAGAATTTCGTTGTTTGTATCCAAACATGTGTCTGTAATGAAGGTGTAGAAGTATATATAAATAAAATGGCTTCGTGTAAACAATAATGACATATGACATCTATATTTTCTCTATGTTGTTATAATTTAGGATTGCCATTTGCCAACTCAAAATCAATTAATTTTGTAGACATCATTCTATGTAACATTTTTATTTCAGAACGCTTATATGAAAAACTTTATAAAGCTATTACAAAACATTTTTTTTTTGATGGCGCCAGAATGTGTATGAAATAGTCTTGTAATGTTTATAAAGAGCTTTATGAAATGTTTCGAATGACAACATTATTTTATAAAATGTGCCAATTTTGGGTTTATATCTGTTGTATAAACGTATTGAAAACAATTCAGCGACTAAGAATGTTTTATAAGATTTTGGTTGAAAACCTTTCCACATTTATTATAAAATATAAAATTGCTAGTTGGGTATCCCTCAAGAAGAAATAGACCATCTTATTGCATCAATGCCAAGACGTGTTGGGGAGTGTTAGGGAGATAATCGCAGTGGACAAACACATAATTAACAAATTTATTAAGAATAAACGCTTCGTTTTTTTTTCAAATTTCAATAATTTACTCCTTGCTATACTATCTATGTTTTACCAAAAAAAATTAAAATTTAAACAGTTCCTTCTGGGTGTTGCAGTTTCTTTGTCAGTCAGTATATTATGTCAATGTTATACATACCCTTTCACGTTTTCCCCGAGTAGTCCTCAAGGGAAATCGTTTGAGGCTATTCTCGCGAATGTAGGAGCGCCTGCAAATGACGAAGAAAAACTATGATGGATATTTCGCGAGTTCTTATAGTAACAAAAATTAATTTGTGCAAAAAATATATGATTTGATTCCTATTATCACAAATAAGGATCTACAGACTGACCTCATTATTTATTCATATTTACAAAAAAAAAAATGATGAATTGCGTTAATAATATACCATACCATATGTGAATCAGAATATCCAACTGTTTCGACTCGGAAAGTTGGCAAGACGCCTGAAAGTCAATCAATCTTAGGCCTCAACTGGAGCTCTAGAGTTTTCCTTCTTTTTCATTGTGGATCATCATGGGGAGATATTTGCATTTTATTGGATGCACAGGAAGGACATAGAACTCCAATTCATTTTTCAATATATTCCCTTCTCCGCGTGTGTGGGAAATTTATCTATAAGAATGAAATATGATTTTAATACATATACCAGGGGAATTATATCGATTTTAATATTATGATAGGTTATTGAGGAAAATTTGAGAATTAGAATAAATTTTTCACCAGTATCTGTCTACTATCAATAATCTTCACTCGTTGACTGTACGCGATAACTATCTTTTTTCCGTTCTTGCCTAGGACGATAACTATGATTTATCTCGTATAGGGCTTCACGCGAGAGCGCGATTTTTCTCATCTCGTCTCATAAAAGCGAGACGAGACGAGACGACACGTTTTCAAAAATATTATAGGCGATACCGAGACCACAAACAGCGCAACACGAGAGTCTCGTTAAATTTTTTGTATGAAGTTTTATATACGACTCGACTTTTTTCAACACCCACAGAAAACACTTGAATATGAAGGGTTTCCACTATAATTACCAATATATTTTGTCTATATTATGCATCGATCGTTCTAGAAATACACGAATTTTTAGAAGATTATTAATTTGTTATGATCTTGTGATACTTGAGATCATTTTTCACGAAAAAATAGAATTCACAACCATAAAAACGAATGCCATTATGAATTCAATACTTAAAGGACCACTTTTTGGGCGTATGTTCTAGGGGAACATCGTCCTATCATTTCGTCCAAATGTCTGTAATTTTCGAATTTCGAGCTGAAAATTGGCTAATAGACTAATTCGGACTCCCTGATCACGAATCCGGTGTCAGATTTTAGGGTGCCGTCCGGCCGGCCGGCCGGCCGGCCGGTTTCCCGGCCGTAAGCACGATAACAGGAGCACCGAAGGTCCTATCGACTTCAAACTTTCAGGGTAGGTTTCTGATCAAAATGCGACGGTTAAGTTCGTTAACGGGCAAAATCGGCCGGACGGTTTAGGAGTTATAGACATTTAAAATTTTGAGGTTATTTCCCTGATATTTCAGGAACTAAAGAAGATGTTGAATCGAAACTTGGTAGTCAGTTCGAGGATATAAACGCGCAACTTTTGGCAAAATTCTGTTATGATCAAAATGTTGGTAATTTTAAAAAAAATATTTCTTTTAATTTTTTCGAAAAAAAAATTTTTTTTCGTGAACTATTCATCAGATTGCAACAAAAACTTGTACTAACGTCAATTGTAGTATTTTGCAACATTGTGCAAAATTTTGGCTCTATACGATTTCAATTTCTGGAGATATAAGACAAAATGTGTCAAATTTCCTGGGTCTCTCTCAGTATTTCCATCGATTATTATATAATAATCTCAATAATATTAAGGTATTCAACATGATACTGCTTTTTTTCTTTACTGGTTTTCTTTACTGGTCAGTACGGGCAACAAGGAAGATGAACATGCGCCCAATAGCTCCTGTCCACAGGGCTTGAACCAATTTTTTTCGTCTGTATCTGAACATCTGGAGAAATTTATTTTCTTGTGCTCTTTGTAGTGAAGATGTGAATAATTATTGTATCTGTGGAACTACGTATAATAAAACTGGTAAAGAAATGAAGTTATTCAATGTTTCGAAAAGTGTTATGAGGAATACGCCAAGAACACCCTCAATGATCTACCCACTGGGAAGGTATTCTTTGAAAACTATACCAAATTGTTCAATTCTTTTAAAAAATGTATCGACTTCGATAGCCTATTTGAAACATCAACAAAACTTTCGAAATATTGGAAAGCTGAGTTTGAGGAATACTAGCTGTTAGAAAGAGCAAATAGGAATCAAAATATTTTACAGTGGTGGAGAGTGATGAAAAAGTTCTTCCTCCACTTTCCAAGATTGGTGATGATTTATTAATGGCTACATCCGTACCTGTTGGGAGATTATTTTCCACAGCAGGTATGATCATGGCAAAAACAAGTGCATCATTGAAAAATCTCTTTTTCGTAATGAAAAATATTTGAGATTAATACCAAAGATGATTGTGCCATCTAGCTAACCAATATTGATGTTAAGGTATTATATAAATATAAAAAAAAATTATTTTAAACCCGCAGCATGTTTAAGAATTTACGATAATTTACCTTCTCTGTCCACAACGTGTAACTTTTTAATGCTGTTTTTTGCAAGAGGAATCAACGGGGCAAAATTTTTAACGCGCAAGTTTTAGGGAACAGCGTGCTATCATTTTGCCCAGATGATTCGAATTTTCTGCCTAAAATAGACTCAAACGATTAGGTTCGACTCACTGATGAAGAATTTGGGGTCAAATTAGATTCTGTCAGTCCAGCAGCCGTTCGTTCCACGATAACTTTCGAAAGGAAAGAGACAGTGACATTTTAGGGGTAGGTTGCACATCCGAATACACCGCTTTGTTTTATAAAATATGGCCAGTCTCATGAATTAAAATGGAAGAAACGAAGATACGAAGCAATCATGTCAAAAATGATGAATTCTGAATGAATAAACTTGATTATAAATTTTGTTTTATTCTCATTCTCAGACAGGTAGCGTATTTTTAATATTTTTAATAAAAATCATTTTTGGTATGAAATTTGCAGTGTTTCTTGTATGAAATCAGTGAAAATGCCAGAGAATAAAAAAAATCGAATTAATTTATTAATTTCAGGAAAATCGTTCTGTACGTCGAAACGTGAACTGTGAACATTTCAGACGCCGTTTTACACATTTTTCGTCGCAAGTTACAAATTTTCTGAGATAATATAACATAAATATATTAAATATTTAGATTTCCGGTAATGGTAGCAAGAGTTTAATATACAAATATAAAAAAATAAAAGGGGACAAATATGACAAATGCATTCTGATACAGAAATAATTATTATGGATTGAATCCGAAACCAGAAATATTGTGGAGAATTGGAAAAATACTGAGGTGATTTCTGTGATAGAAACATTTAAAATAAAAATATAATAGATAATAAATGTCCACTTGAAAACGGTCAGAGATACATTATTGACAAAACGTCGTGCACTACAAAACGTTTATTATTATATTAATTGTTTGACAATTTCCATCAAAGTTTCTGGATACAATCTATAATAATTGTTTCATTATCAGAATTTTTTTTTTCACATTTTTTCCTTCTTCATTTCTAGATATTCGCGTATAAAAATCAGACAAAAGATGACCGAAATCTAGATAATTAAGTAACTTTGTCGATTACATTTAAATCAACTATAAAAATATCAAACAACTCAAAATTATGTATTATATAGTCGGAAGAAATGTCAGTTTTCCTTAAGATTTAGAGGAACACAGGTATTAAAAGAAGCGAATGTAAAATATTAGCGATTGGTCAGTAAACGAATTACAAATCCCCGTGAATTATCATAGCTAAATTAGATTCTACATTACCATCCATTAAGAATCTAGTTCACTAAAATTTTCACTAGATATATTCTACAAAACACAAATTTATCCACAGAAAAACACATCGTCCAAGGCATAACCATCCGATCATTGGAATATACGTGACAAAACTAAGGTGAGCTTAAATCACTAGGTGAACTTAAAGGGGCGAGGGGAAAAGGTCCAGCCGTTCTAGCTCATCAATCATCCTGAGACAATTGTAGCTTTGTGCACAGCTGCTGACTACACAGTGCACTGGTTTGCTACTGGGTCCCTTGATATGTGTATCGCTCATGGAATTTTAAAGTATTATACTACGAAATTCGAATTTTTAAATTTTGGCTACAACATTAGAAAGATCATAACAAAAACAATTTTTTAAACTTTTTACTATTTTACACATTCAACATTTTCTATTCATATTCTCTACAAATTCAAAATGTGTTTTATTTTTCTTTGATGATGTAGGAACTAATCAGAAAGGCTTTTATTATTTTTAAATAATTTTTTCAGGATTATTTTTGGACCAGTCGAGTATCAGACCAATAAATTACGTTTCTTATTAGTTCCTTTGTTCATAAGAACATATGAATAACTTAGTTCGAAGTAGTAATTCAGCGAGATACGAAAAGTTGAAAAAGCACTGACGCGAGGTTAGTCTGCTTTGGTGTGCTTGTTCAAATTCATTCACAGCGATCAGCCATCCAGGTACTGAACTCACCCAAGGCATTTTTGTTCAATTATAAGCCATATCTACTCACTGTTCTGTTCTCTCATTATATTAAACTAGCGTGGTACTGAATATCAATTGTAGAATTGAACTTAATCTTTTCGATTATTTTGTTCAACATTCTTCATTTATTTTATGTATTATTGGACATAAATCACAGCTAGTAATGGGTTAATTTTCTTTGAAATATGTATAATTTTTACTTTACAAGCCACGTATACCAACCTTTTCATAAATAATTTGGGTGTATTGTAAACATGACATAGAAAACATGATGGAAATCTGCAAATATAATACTCACAATATAATACGCAAAATTGTTTATATTTCTAACTATTTAATATCGACATTTCAAAACAAAATACTTAATGCACTTTTACATGAACCTGTTTTCCTTCGATTTCATTCGTGAAAATCTTCATTAAATAGTAAGAATTCATTAATTAGAATTGAAAGTTTTTCCGTTGGTCGAAATAAAAAAAATCAAAATTCTAATAAACTTTTGTTGATCGACTGGAAAAAATTAGAATGAGTTTCTCTAAGCAAACAAAAAACATCACTTAAAATCCATTGTTATAAATTTTGACAAGTGCAGAAGATCCCATGTGCCTGCAGCCCTCTAGCGTTTTCGATCTGTAGTAGGCTCAAATGAAGAAATATGTAATAAATCGTAATGAATTCTATAATTTGGAGGTAATTTTTATATAATTATTTCAGTATTCCATAAAATCATCGCGAATCCAGTTGAGATTCTGAAATGAAAATGAGGAAATAATATGGTTTAGAAACTCAATGATGGAATTGATAAATCGATGGGATATTAAGTTGAATTTACTATTTACTCGCATAAACTTTTTGACAGCTTCCATATTACTACACAATCAAAATCAGGTAATTTCCTAGCGAGTTGCTAAATATTGATTCAGGCAAGACAGAAAAATTTTCGCCTTCGAATGGTATCCACTAATTCGCGTACGATTTTGTGTATTGTGTGTTGCCACCCATTCTCAATTTGGGAGCTGAAATTATAAGATAATTCAATGGAGATTTGAATACTTTTTGGATTTACCATTTATTATTAATACACTCAGCTGCGTCGTTGATCGTAATTGCTGACAAATTGAGGCTTAGGAATGGAAGCTTTGGAGGATCTAAGGAGCAAAATTATAAAATATTTTCTAAATATCCTTCCTAATGTCGATTACCAATTAAATCATCAAGGTATATTATTCAGTTAAAATATTAATTATCCTAAAAATGCAGCTATATATTTATCAAAATTATAATGAAAAATAGTTTTCTTATTTGACTGCCAAAGTCCATGTCTTAAATTGCAATTGAAAGTAGGTTTTACTTATGTATTCTTTATTTTATTTTAATATTCACTCCACATGTTCAGCCTCATAGACATCTTCTGATGATATAGAAAAATAGATAAAATGAAGAATCCATGAGTACAACTTATTCTCAATTGAAATAATGAAAAATAATAACATTGATACCTAATCATTTTTGAATAAAAAGTTTATAGATATTTAAACATTTTTGATACTCAACCAAAAAATATAACGAAGTTTCTTAATTGTATCGTTTATCTATTTTAAAGACACTTCGTTCTATAACTATATTTACATATATATATAATATATAATTTATATCATCCTTCTAACGGATAGAATGATTCATGTACAAATGACTTTTAACTTCTGCATGTCACAGATTTAATTTTATAATCATATCTTTGTTTTCAAGATTTTTAAATTCTAAAATAATAAATATTATTTATATTTTCGATAAAAACACATTATATATACACAATACTATCAATAGTATTATGTTATCTTCTCTCATAATATTAACTTTTTGTAAGAGGCAAATGAAATCATCACTGAAGTCTTCTTGTTCAAACCATGCCAAATATTTTCGTCCATTATAATTCAGTTATTGTAGTTTCATTCTTTAGGTTGGAGTAGTTTGGAGGTAAATTGTGCTCAAGCCAGTTGCCGCCAGTCGTAATATTTATGATCTGTTCCGTTGTTGAAGCTGGCGAGGAAATATCTTCTTCCTTAACTTGAGTTAAAGGATTTGGATTTCCTTCCACCATGTAGCTCATATAATTTCTTCCACTGCTGAAGGGATTATAACTCATCGAACTCGCAATGCTGTTATAAGCGGGACTATCAGGATAGCATTCCGGATTCCAGGTGTTATATCCTCTAGAAACATAAGGCCGGGTTCCGTAAGGAAGAGGAACTTGCTGGCTGGAAGGGATGTAATCCGTGTACGAAGGAGCTGCCCGCATACTATCGTTACATCTACTCCTTAGCGAATTGAGGGTGGGTGGTTCTGAATCTGGCGAACTAGGGTTGGTGGAGGATGGAGAGATATTTTTCGCCTTCTGTTCTTTCTTGAACTTCATTCGCCTGTTTTGAAACCAGATTTTGATTTGGCGTTCCGATAAACTGAGAGCTCGGGCCATCTGTATTCGTCTGGGTCTGCATAAATACTTGCTGGCGTGGAATTCCTTCTCAAGTTCTACCAACTGGTTGCTGGTGTATGCTGTCCTTGCCCTCTTGGTGCTGTTGCTGGGAGAAATTTGACTTGGTAATATCTGTGTAACTTGTTGGATTGACTGACCATTCACGATGTATTCTAAAAAAAAATATATACATTAGTATGATACTTAGGGAACCTGTCCTACCAGGGCACTTGAGATTATAACAAGTC
This sequence comes from Halyzia sedecimguttata, assembly GCA_937662695.2. Lineage (NCBI taxonomy): Eukaryota > Metazoa > Arthropoda > Insecta > Coleoptera > Coccinellidae > Halyzia > Halyzia sedecimguttata. The sequence continues at coordinate 59,663,869 of OW569418.2, forward strand.
TCACACCACTTCATCTGGTGATAGAGAAAATGGCCCATAAAGCCATTCTCAGAATATCTAGGAAAGGATCAGGTAATGAGCATTAAAAACCAGAAAGCCTAGTCCTCTCTTACCAGGTACATTTCATCAGCCAATCTTCTTAGTGACGAAATGATCAAGAAAGTAAGTATCGAAAAAAATTTTACCACGATGCTTGGTATGAAAAAAGATTGGGACAGGGAATCCACCACCCAAGTTTTTAAAAGAAATGCAATTAAATGGTACACAGACGGTTCAAAAACCACTACAGGAGCTGGCGCAGGAGTATATGGGCCAGGCACCAAATGCTCACTATCGCTAGGCTCCTATCCGAGCATCTTTCAGGCAGAAGTACTTGCAATAGGAAGATGCGTGGAAATGAACCTAGAAAGAAACTATCAGAGTTGTGACATGGCAATCCACTCTGACAGTCAAGCTGCTATTAAAGCTTTGAGCTCCCATGTTATCAAATCCAAGCTGATATGGGAGTACCGAAGTAAACTCAATGAAGTAGGCAAGATCAACAGGGTCTCCTTGGTATGGGTTCCTGGTCACGTGGGAATCATAGGAAATGAGGAAGCCAACACACTTGCCAAGAAAGGAGCACAAACCCCCTTTATTGGCCCGGAACCTTATTGTGGGGTTGGTAGACACACCTACAAAAGTGAATTCCAGACGAAAGAAGAAACTGAGAGAGGTACTTTCTTTCACTCCAAGAAATTCCTCCGGAACTTTGATACTGTCAGATCCAAAAAATAGCTGGACCTCAGTAAGAACACGCTGCACCTCCTCACTGGTTTCCTCACAGGGCACTGCAGCCTTAGGAAGCATATGATGAGATTAGGGCTAGCAGAAACTGACGAGTGCAGATTCTGATGGGAGGAGGATGAAACTCCTGATCACATGACAACGGAATGCCTCGCCATCTCGAACCAACGCAAGGAATGCTTTGGGCAAGAAATCTGCAGATCCCAGATACTGGAGTTCATCAGAACTCTGGAACTGGAAGGCGAGCTGTAGATGGTAATGACATCGACAGCTCTGAAGGGGGGGGGGGGGGGCACAATAGACCTTAAGGTCTCAATGCAACGTTACCCCCTACAACAATATACAATATATATACAATAATACTCATAGTAAGCGAAATAGTCTTAATATATACAGGATGAATCTTTAAGTTGTACATTAATTTTCATCATAGATTCTTATCATCAAATGAAACACTATTTTCATTTACCATTTTTCCAAATTCGGCTCAGGTAAAAAGATACAGGCTGTTGAAATCATTGTTTATTTTGTAGCTTTGACATCCTTTTTCCGAATAAAATTAATGTTGGTGTAATTTTTCCTATAACTATGATACATACTTTCCAAATATTATTTTTTCCTACTGGTTTTCTACTCACAGACTCGTGTACTCATAAAACAAAACGAAATTGGCATAAGGAAAGCAGATAGAGTTTTTATTGAGTCATTTCAAGAATCGTTTTCGAACATTAAATTATTGTTCATAGTTTCTCCTTAAAGACACAGTTTTCGAGAAATTCTTAATTGAATGTTATAAAATGGGAAATTTTACTACTTTTATAGATCCGCCGCTGAGCGTTTGAACTGCGCATCAAGCTGTAAACCACGTTACCGTACCTTTTTCTCGTCCACTGTTAATGTCATATATTATTTATATGCAGGATTGTATTAGCACTTTGTAAAATCTTCAAACGCTTATAAATTTTTACCTGAGCCGAATTTGAAAAAAGTTTTTCATTTGATGAGAGGAATCTATGGTTCTGTACAACTTTAAGACTCAACCTGTATATATATCAAAATAATTGTTAAATAATATTATAGAAAGATATAATATACGTATAATAATCCAGAAATTTACACTTGCAAGCTTCTAATTGAGACTACTAATCAACCTTTAAATTAGCACTCTCGTGAAGTTAGGAGCTTCAGCGAGCCCGTTCATTTAATGATCAATATATTTCACTGATTTTTAATGTCGTACCCTAATATGGAACTCTAGGACCATATTCTCTATATTTCTTTTGTTGACAGTGGTCTAAAAATAGGATTAAATGATACCACTTAAGATTGAAAAAGTACGTCAAAGATCCGGTCGTAACATCAGTGTTTTTTTAATCTCCTCCAAAAATATTCATGCTATCCAAATAACTAGAATATGAGATAACAACGATTTGAATATTTTGAAGGAAAAATAGTATTAGTCACTGCGTTATCTCAAGATAAGCATCTATTATTTCCATAATTAAGCTTTATAGATATCTTTGGCGCGGTTATTCCTCTTCACGGAGCGCTTATAATTATCGGCCTAAAATGGCCTTAAATGATTGGGTTTTACTCACTGAGTAATAATCCGCGTCCAAATCCAATTTTGTCCATCCGGCCGTCCGTAAGCACGATAACTCTCGAACAGAAAGAGATAGGAACTTGGAAGTTTCAGAGTGGGTTCGGAGTCAAAATACAACCACACAGATTGTTAATGGAAAAAATCGACATGACAGCTTCGGTGCTACGGCCATATTAGCTTTAAGATTTTTCTACAGATATGTCCAAAACTGTTCATTTGATATAACTTAAATTGAGCACCAAGTTTTACAATTACGACTTGAATATTTTACAAAGTTGAGTAAGCTCCGAATAAAAAAAAAAATTCGAATTCCCAATAACCCGAAGAATTAATCATTAAAGGATACTGTGGGAGATATACTCATTATTGAAAGGTTTTTTTTTTTTGTTTTCTCTCCCAAACTCTGAAAAATATCTATAAAATAAAAATGAATTATTTTGTGATTTGCTTCTGCGTAAGAAACACAGGATATTTGTCAGAAGCAATGAATTGAACAATGTTGCCTAACAAACAACAACGAAACAACTCAACGAAGAAACAACTATATCGTAATACGTAATGATAATATCGGAGTCTATATCAGACTCCTTCGTCAGACGCTTAATGAAAATCGTTAGAATTATTTTGTTGATAGTTATTTTGTGAAATTCAAGAATTGTCACATTGACAATTTCACAAAATAACTATCAGCAATATAATTCTAACGATTTTCATTAAGCGTCTGACGAAGGAGTCTGATATAGACTCCGAAACGTTACGATATAGTTGTTTCTTCGTTGATGTTGTTTCGTTGTTGTTTGTTAGACAACATTGTTCAATTCATTGCTTCTGACAAATATCCTGTGTTTCTTACGCAGAAGCAAATCACAAAATAATTAATCTTTATTTTATAGATATTTTTCAGAGTTTGGGAGAGAAAACCCCAAAAAAAAACCTTTCAATAACCCGAAGAATACTGATCTGATCTAATTGAAACTTGGTATTTTGTCGAAAAACACCTACAGAAAGACTTGTGCAACATTTCTGGAGGATCCTATGAATAGATAATTAAAAACATTGCACTGAGAGTTCCCCATCCCATACCCTACTGATCTCACACAAGGCTGCTTAAGGATCTCCAACAATATAGATCCGATCGTGTTCAAACTAGTAACTTGGCAGTAGAGTTAAGGCGGGTTTATACAGCAAATAAGATAAAATAAGAAACAAATTAAAATAAAATAAGAATTAAGGGTTAAACGGATCGGTTTATACAGATAATCTAAAACAAAATAAGAAATAAGAATGAACCAATCAAATCGCAGCTTTTTGACAATTTTATGCAAGTTCTATGAATTTCACTCTTTGAGCATGCGCATTGCCATTTTCCAAACAAAATAACATAAAATAAGAAATAAAGATGAGAGTTGGCCAACTTTAATTCTTATTCCTATTTCTTATTTTATCTTATTTCGTGTATAAACGCTCTCATAGAAATGTACATGTTTAACTTTCTTATTTTATTTCTTATTTTATTTTATCTTATCTTATTTGCTGTATAAACCCGCCTTTAGGTTTTGAACATATCGCATAATTTCGGCGATGTCGGAGGAATAGTTTCTGTTATATACATTTTTTTTTCAATGATTTTCGAGATTCTTTTAAAATTTTCTAGTGCTACAATCCTCACAAAATTCCTCAAGAATTTTTGCGTTGGCATTCTACAATTGATAACCATGTTTGAATTGGATCGGTTATGTATTTTTCGAGTTATTGAGGAAATGAGAACCACATTTCAGATGGGTATAACTCCGAAGCCGTTTGGCCGATTATTTCTATAAATGAACTCAAAATTTGCATTCTGATGCACAACCTAACCTAAAAATTTCAAGTCGCTATCTCTTACCGTTCTCAGGTTATCGTCACATAAATAATAATTTTTAATAATTTTTCCAAAATTTTCTAGTTATACGATTCTCACAAAAGTTTATAAACGTCTTTGCTTATGATTATGCTTATTAAAGAACTTGTCCATCTCATTAGGAAATTCCATCTACCCTGAAAATTTCAAGTCGCTATATATTTCCGTTCTCAAGTTATCGTGGCAACAGACGGCCGGACAAAATTAAATTTGACCTCGAATTCTTCATCAGGGAGTCGAACCCAATCGTTTGAGACCATTTTCGACAAAAAAATCGAAAATTACAGACATTTGGGCAAAATGAAAAGTATAGTAGCACATAATGGAGAACTGCAGTTAAACCTTCTGTATATGTATATTGATGTCAAATTTAAATGGAAGCTGCTCTGAAACGGATGGCCAAATACAATTCATCAATTTTGGTCTCATTAAACGAGAAATTGGTTCCCTTTTTTTTGTGCGTATGTTCTGCAGGAAACAGCGTGCTATCATTTTGTCCAAACGTTTGTAATTTTCGAATTTTTTTACCGAAACTGGTCTCAAACGATTAGATTCAACTCACTAATGAATAATCCGAGGTTAAAAACAATTCTGTCCGGCCGACCTTCCGTTGCCACTATAACTTTCGAACGGAAAGAGATAGTGACTTGCAATTTTAGCGGTAGGTTATGCATCTAAATGCGATGGCTGAGTTCGTTAATGGGCCTAATTGGCCGGACGGTGTTCGGAGTTAAACCGATCTGAAATATTATAGAAAACTCAAATTGGAAATTCTCTACTTGACTGTACAAAAAATCAAAGTCAACCCACCTAGTGTCCTTTCATCTTTAGGTGCAGTGTTGAAATCGTTCATCCTGTAGCTAGGCAAGTTCCACTGGCCCACCTGAAGAGATAATTCAGTTACAAAATCGTTCTATAAGTTCAATATATAATTTTCTATATAAAACAGTTCAATAAAATATAACTCACTTGTTGGGAGGCAGATTGGTTCCTATTGTAATCGTAATATTCGTCCAAATTTACAAACTGTTCGTTGTATTCACTACACATTGGTGTTATCGTGACCATATGCGATGACAAGGTTGGTATACCGTTTTGCGGCATTTCATAGCTATAGGGTGGTAGTTCTTTCGTTATAGAATCACTGCCGCATTCACCCCTTTGCGTCGTTGACGGGCTGAAAGTTGCTCCATTGCTTTCTAAATAGGTGGACTTCAGTTCGACACTTCTTTCACTTTTATCCTCCAGAACCATGTTGTTGCTTTTATCTGTCATCTGGTTAAACTGTTTCACGAGGTAATGCTCTCACTGAATATTGTTCAAGGGAGAAGGGCACGATTTAAAACTGATAGGGATGTTGCGCACCGAATCTGAGGTGTTCTGAGCTACTGCAACAGCTTTAGAATGTTTCTGGTGTTATCAGCAATGTCGTCTTTATAATGATGTTGTCGCTTAATCACTCTGCATTCGTAGAACAAGTGAAACCTGTTTCATTTCACCTCAGCTATGCCTTTTACTCGTTTGTATATTCAAAAAAATATTAATGAGATTCGAAATTTTGTTGGAAATGTAACTGGATTAAGGCATATACAGGGTTGATTTAAATCTTAATCAGAAAGTTACTCTATTATTTAGAATGCCTGATTGTTATACACCAATACCTAAGAAATTCTTAAAAAGCACTGATCTGTAGTCAGGAGCATTTGTGCGCACGTTCCATTGCCTATTCACGCTATATACTATGCAGATCAAGCTGATATTCGGTACTCGATTGTAAAATGGTGGTGCGAACTTATTTGCGGATTCTGACGAATAGTTTATGAACTATACAAGTTTTGAACTAAATTATTTTTTCTAGTGATACGTAATTCACGATATTTCGTGAAAATTAGCGCGTCGGCATTCCACAAGTAATTACGAAGTTTTAATTGGATCGGATTTGTATATTTAGAGTTGTTGAGGAAATAAAAAAAATAGGGTGGGTATAACTCCGAGACCTTTTAACCGATTATACCCATCAACGAACTCAACTGTTCCATTCGGATGTGCAACCTTCCTTGAAAATTACAAGTCGCTAGCTCTTTCTGTTCGAAAGTAATCGTGGCAACGGTCACCCAACCAGATAATGAACTCTCACAAGGCTGCTCAGATCTCCAAGAATATGGATTTGATCATGTTCAAATTTGGAACTTGGTTATAAAGTTAGGCTTTAAAGGCTCTCGTAAAATGTCAGCAATGTCGGACGAATAGTTTCTGAGATACAGAAATTTTTTCAAGGATTTTTTCGAAATTTTCTAGTGATACAATCCTCACGAAATTCCGCAACAATTTTTGGGTCGGCATTCTAGAACAAATTATCATTTTTAAATTAGATCGGATTCGTATTCTTTGAGATATTGATGAAATAACGACAAAATTTCAAATGTGTTTAACTCCAAAACCGTTTGGCTGATTATGTCTATTAAAGAACTTGAATGTCGCATTTGGATGCGCAATCTACTCTGGAAATTGCAAATCGCTACTTCCATCAGTTCTCGTGAGATCCATTATGTTTTTTAATAATTTTTTTTTAATTTTCTGGTAATACGATCCTGACAAAATTTGACACACGTCTACAATTGGTTACTCTTTCTCAACGCGACGGTCAGCCGGCCGGCCGGAATCAAATTTGACCTTGAATTCTTCACCGAGTCGAACCTAATCGTTTGAGAGCATTTTATTGTGAAATAAATAAATTAAATGAATAAATAAAATAAATAAATTTCTGTGTAGTTGAACGATTTCCGGTACTTTTTTGATAAGGAAGTATAACTTTATGAAGTGTACACTTGATCGAATAATTTATAATACAAACTAGCGTTCACAAAATTCCCAAATTTTAATTGAATTTTCCTGATCCAAAGAAGGGATAGCTTCCAAGTAAAATTCCAAAAGCTAGATTGTAACGAAAGTTACCTACTGTAACCGGTCTAGTTTCCTCAGGAATAACTTTATGCATTCTGCAAGATAAACGTGATAGTTCACCGTGCTTTCTATAGGGACGTCAACAGGTCAAGTTCAGGAAGTCGTCATGATGTCGTTAGAATCGAATTATTTAGCTTCTATCGATTACATCTTATTCAAAATATTCAATTTTTTTTGAAGCGAAATAACGATAAGTCAAATATGTACAAATTTTCTTGAATATCGCTTCAGTATTCGTGGAATAGCTGGTAGTCTTATGAATTGTTTTCGTAATATGATATAGAGGGTATACAAGAAATTACTACGAAGTCAATATTTTTGCGCGTATGTTCTGGGGAACATCGCGTTATAGTTTTGCCCAAATGTCTGTAACTTTCGAATTTTTTGACGAAAATGGTCTCAAACGATTTACTTTGACTCCCCAATGAAGAATTCGAGGTCAAATTTGATTCTGTCCGGCCGTTGCCACGATAACTTGAGAACGAGAAGAGCTAGCGACTTGAAATTTTCAGAGTGACTGGTGCATCTCAATACGACGGACAAGTTCGTTAAAGGGCATAATCGGCCCAGTGGTTTCCGAGTAATAATTTTGTTTCCAACCAATTTATATCCGATCGAATTGAAACTTGGTGAGTAGTTGTAGAATATGAACTTAAGCACGTTTGTGAAATTTTGTGCGAATCGTATGGCTAGAAAATTTAAAAAAAATTATTCAAAAATATTATTGTTGTCAAGATAACTTGAGACCGGAAAGAGATAGCGGCTTGAAGTTTTCAGGTTTGGATGTGCACCAGAACGCGACATTTCAGATTGTTTATGAGCAGAATCGGCCGAACGGTTTTAGAGTTATAGCCATCTGAAATTTGGTTGTTTTTTGTTCCTCATTAACTCGAAAAATACTGAACCGATTGAATTCAAAAATGGTAATTAGTTGTAGAATGCGAACGCGAAAATTCCTGCAAAATTTCGTGAGGATAGTATTTGGAAAAATTTAAAAAAAATCATTGAAAATTGAAAAAAAAATTCTATACATCAGTAACTATTTGTTAGAAATTGCTAAGATTTTTCAAGAGCCTTCATAACCTAACTCTACTGCCAAGTTTCAAGTTTTAACACGATCGGTTGAATATTGTTGGAGATTCGAGCATTCTTGTGTGAGTTCAGTAGATGGGTGACCGTTGCCTCGATAACTTTCGAACGAAAGGAGATAGGGACTTGCAATTTTCAGGGTAGGTTGCGTATCCGAAAGGGAGAGATGAGTTCGTTTTTTGTTCCTCATTAACTCGAAAAATACTGAACCGATTGAATTCAAAAATGGTAATTAGTTGTAGAATGCGAACGCGAAAATTCCTGCAAAATTTCGTGAGGATAGTATTTGTTAAAAATTAAAAAAAAATCATTGAAAATTGAAAAAAAAAATTCTATACATCGGTAACTATTCGTTAGAAATTGCTGAAATTTTTCAAGAGCCTTCATAACCTAACTCTACTGCCAAGTTTCAAGTTTTAACACGATCGGTTGAATATTGTTGGAGATTCGAGCATTCTTGTGTGAGTTCAGTAGATGGGTGACCGTTGCCTCGATAACTTTCGAACGAAAGGAGATAGGGACTTGCAATTTCCAGGGTAGGTTGCGTATCCGAAAGGGAGAGATGAGTTCGTTTTAGGGCAATATCGGTTAAACGGTTTCCGAGTTATACCCACCTGGAATATTATTTCCTTGATATCTCAAAAAATAAATATTCGATCGAATTGAAGCTTGGTAACTAGTAGTAGAAAATCATCATAAAGACGTGTTTAAAATTTTGTAAGAACCGTACCCCTAGAAAATTTGAACAAAATGCCGGAAAAAGAAAATTTTAAGAACCGAACCCCTAGAAAATTTCAAAAAAATCACCAAAAATAAAATTGGTTCAAGCACTGACTTGAAGTCAGAAACTTTTGCGCGTATGTTCTATTGTCCATTCTTCTGTATTGGACACCCTTAATCGAATTTACCATGGTAAATTCAGTGCTTGAACCAATTTTTTGTTATTACAAAAGCAGGAAAAAAATATAGATGCTTTCACGTTCTGTAAGAGCATCTAATTTCATTGACTGAGTTATGAATACATCGAATGCCGGTCATTACGAACAAACAATATGTTTAAAACGATGTAATTAGATATTTGACACTCAGATGGACGATTCTGGTTAAAGGAATTCATTTTTATATGTAGCTTCATTCATGATTCTAAACGCATCTGAATTCGTCAATGGTTTAAATGAAAATTGAAATTTTTAAAAACACTGACGTGAAGTCAGTAGTTGTCGCTGTCGTGTTCCATTATACAGGGTGTTCCTTAAATACATATTAATATTTAAGGGGGTGATTTTTTGACTTATTTTAAGAAAAAACCTTCTTATGAAGGTATGTCCTAAAAGTCGTAACTTTTGAGATACGGGGTGATTACATTTTGAAAAAAGAAAGAGTTTTTTTAATAATAACTGAGACAATATTGTAGAGATATTTATGAAATTTGGTACATGTATTCTATGCATCAAGGTGCATTTTGTAATGTACGAATATTTTTTCCACCAGTGGCGTCCATCCGGTTTCGCATTGAATATTTTTGGAGAAAAAAATACTATGCCACTGCGTTCTTTGAAATAAAAATTACTTTTGAGATCCCCATTCATTTCTGAGCCAACGTGATCTCATGGGTTCTCTTCTTCCAACGCACGGTTTCCGCTTGAAAAATAAAATAAGATTTTACTTCAGTATCAATTCCTCAAAAATCTGATGCGTTGTGGAAATGTTTATGAATTGACTCAAAGAAACTTGAGAGCTCAGATTTGTTCCAAAATGAAAATGAATCTAAATAATATATTTTCTTGTCAGACTCTCTGTTCTTCATTAAAATAATTAAATTTAAATTTCCTTCATATCGCATTTCCAAAATTGTATCACCCTGTATCTCAAAAGTTAAGACTTTTACGAAACACATTCATAGAAGGTTTTTTTTTCTTAAAATGAGTAAAAAAATCCCCCCCTTAAATATTAGCATGTCTTTAAGGAACACCCTGTATATTCGTGCCTAATACAAAGTCGATCGGGCTGAGATTTGGTAGGTACTCGATTGTAAAATGGTGTTCTGACGGATCGTATCTGAAATATATATACAGGGTGAGTCTTTGACCACTGCATTAATTTTAACCAAAGATTCCTCTCATCAAATAAAACAGTTTTTTCATTCTCCATTTTTCCAGATTTGGCTCAGGTAAAAAGTTACAAGCGTTTAAAGATTTCACAATGTGCTAATACACTCCTGCATATGAATTATCTATGACATTGTTGGCGAACGAGAAAAAGGCATGGTAACGTGGTTTACAGCTTGATTCGGGATTCCAACGCACAGGACGGATCCATAAAAGTAGTGAAATTTCTGGGGTTTTCCATTTTAAAACATTCAATGAAGAATATCTCGAAAACGGTGCGTTTAAGGCGAAATGATGAAGAATAATATAATGTTCTGAAACGATGGAGTATTCTTGAAATTACCCAAGAAAAACTTCATCTGCTTTCTTTATGCTAATTTCGTTTAGTTTTAGGAATCCACGAGTCCATAATTAGAAAACCAGTAGAAGTAGAAAATAACTAATATTTGGAAAATATGTCTCATAGTTATAGGAAACCTTACACCAATATTCATTTTATTCGAAAAACGGATATCAAAGCTACAAAATAAAAACTGATTTTTTTTCGAAATTTCAATAGCCTGTATCTTTTTACCTGAGCCGAATTTGGAAAAATGTTAGATAAAAAAGTGTTTCTTTTGACGATAAGAATCTTTGGTTAAAATTAAAACAGTGGTCAAAGACTCACCCTGTATATATATTCTTTTGAACTTGAGCATTACAATTTGTTTTTTATCTAACAATAAAGCATGTGTATGAAAAAAGTGTTAGCAGAGGTTAGTGTAACGGTGTTTGATATATGATATATGATACTAGAGCTTAGGGAAAAAACCTCAGCAAAAAAACCCTATCTCCCCGAGTAGGTATCTGAAATATAAATGGCTGACGTACAGTTCTGGGCAACAACCTCCAAAAAGGCGTTACCACTTTAACACCTAGACCTGGAAATCTATACGGAAATGATATTTGTATCTAGATCACTTGAAAGGACCTTTGCTCAACGATTCTCGTTAAGCCTGTGTATGGTACCTGAAAGCTTTGTGTAGCTACTCGAGAGTTTGCGAGTAGGTACTTCACCTTTTTGTCACCTCTTTCAGTGTGAGAAGACCGGAAGTTCTACTCAATAAAAAAATATTCATTAAAATTATTGGGCTATAAATTCAATTTTCATTCTCGAACAATGATCCTTCTCAAAATGAAAGTAGGAACTATGATGACACATAAACTATTTATGTGGACTATCTTACTCTACGATAAGCCTGTCCAAATCTATATTTAGATTGTGAATTTCTGTCTGAATTTTCAAGAAATTACTATGAATTGATTATTGAAAATATACAAAAGCACTAACGTGAAGTCAGTACTCTTTGGGCGCTTGTTCACGTTGTCAAATTTGAATTGAATGATGAGGTCTTTAAGCTCAGTGGAAAGAGTGAGCCGGAGATCTAGTCAGACTGAAGTGGCCTCCTTCCACCTTCGGGTCAAATATTGAGAATGATTTGCCTAAGCTGGCGTAAGGTCACAGTAGCAAAGCCTAAACAGAATACAACTTACTATTCCTAACTCACACAAGCTCCTAGTAGCTTCTGAGGGGTCTCCTTGGGAATACTTAGGAGGGTTAGTATAATCATAATCATGTTATTAGCAAGCGCGCCACAACAGATTGACATCACGTTAGTATTTTTTTAGCTTTATTAATTCTTTCATAGTGAAGTCAATCTGCATTGGACTGCTTGCTAACAACAATATTATGATTATACCTACTGGCACTCCTAGGTCTTTCCCAAGGAGACCCCACAGAAGCTAGGAGATTACAGAATACATTGCGATAAGAATTCATGTCGTAAACAAAGACTTCTAATTTGGGGAGTATTCATTTTGAATTTCATATTAATAGATACATATTTGAATTTGTTTTTGGAAACTCCTAAGGGTCGGTTTTACATGAAATTTTGCACGCTCTAAGAGGTTATTATTAGTCACCATTGTGCAAAAATTAGACGGATTTTTGGTTCAGGAAATTCTAGCAAAATATTCGAGAAAATATTACACAAAATAGTTGAAAATTGTTGAAATTTTTCTAGTGGTGCGATCCTCTTGAAATTTTGTACAAGTGTTTGCGTCGATATTTTACAACTAACTACCGAGTTTCAATTCAATCAGATCGGCGTTTTTTGAGTTATTAGGAAAAAAAACTAATTTGTGAATGTTTTTGGCTCTCTTGTTCCTCGGAACAGAGGGCTTATCAATTTGCCCAAATGTCCGTAATTTTCGAATTTTTGGCTGAAAACGGTCTTAAACGTTTTGGTTCGGCCCACTGATCAAGAATCAGTGGTCGAAATCGATTCGGTACGGCCGTAAACACGATAACTCTCGAACGGAATGAGCTGGATAGTTGAAATTTGCAGAATAGGTTTGGGGGTAAATATCTTTGTTAAGTTCGTTATTGGGCAAAATTGGCCAGATTTAATTTGATTTCTTCCATGGTGCTTTTCTCATTCTCATGATTGCTCATTTAATCTTGATAAATAAACTATTATTTGAATTGAATTTCCTTTAGGATGCAGCTCTATTATATGAATACATTGATATAATTCCCAACTCTGAGAAACCAATACTTTCGGAGATATAATTTGTTTTTAAGATGCACTTTCATCATATGAATCCACTGATATCATTTTCAACTCTAACAAGCTGATATTTTTGGAAATATGATTTTTCATAATTTCAATAATACTTCGTACTTCTATGTTTTCATAGAATACGAATTCTCTGTCTATGTTCTATCTGTGTCACCTGTTCATACATGTCATCCTATCTAACTATTAGAGATATGCCAAATTTATTTCTGTTTTAGTTTGTTCATAATTCGTACTTTGAAAATATTTTCTGTTGGAAAACAAGTATCCGAATCTTGAATATATACAAGACTGTTTTGATACCAAAAATAATTTTGACTTGTTGTGTATTGAATAGTATAAGTATGACCTTTCAGAAGATTTAGAATTGGATCATTTTAACGATGTTGTTTATGATGGCAATAGTACAAAACAACATAATGGAATCATCAAAAGAAATTACTGCTCGTTGACCACTGAGGTTAATATTACGTTTTACTTCCTTAAGTAGTGAGACATGTTCCTATATACAGTATTTTCATAATGTTGCTAGCAAAAAATTGCTGAATTATGGATCTACATTTGTGTATCAAATATTTTTTCTTGAGTTAGCTTCATAATACAGAATTAATGTGTTGGTGGTATGAACTATTAAATTATGGAAAGAGGATTGTATTTTATTAATATATGTTGTCGTATAATGAGATAAGTTTTCAAATAAAGAAAAACAAGAATATAAAATACATATTTAATCTTTCAAAAAAATGAAATGAACTATTGTTATTGTATAATTTGTTCGTCAGTCTATACCCATTCAAATATCAAGAATAAATGTGCAATCTGCAATGATTGTCTTCAGCCTTGCTCTAGTCATTTCGATGATACTTAGCGTAGGTATTTCGAATTGTGACAACTATGCAACGAGTGTAAGTTGCAACAACCCATTCCACGAGGTTGAATCATTGCAGATTGCTCATTTAATCTTGATAAAACTATTATTTGAATTCAATTTATTTTATGATGCAGTTCATAAGAATCCATTGGTAGCATTCCCAACTCTAAGAAATCAATACTTTTGGAGATATGATTTGTCAAAGTTTGAACAATAGCACCAAAGCTCCTGTCCACAGGGCTTTCCCATTTTTTTCCTGTTCGTAGCCATTTGATGAAACTTTGCATGCGTATCGTTAGTCGTCACTTGGATGCTAAATTTCAGATAGATCGAGTGGGATATTTCAGAAATATTCAGAAAAAAAATTTCAAACATTATTAGCCATAACACCGAAAACATATGATGGAATTTTGCCCTGAACATGGCCGATATATTTATGCACCAAACCTACCCTGCAAATTTCATACGGACATAATTAGTTTTGACCCCGGATTATTCATCAGTGAGTCGAGCCCAACCGATTTTGACCATTTTCGGCCAAAACATCCAAAAATACGGACATATGACCAAAATTAGAGTACGCTGTTCCGCCAGGAACTAGCGCGCAATAATTGGGAACTTGTGGGGTCCTGATAAATATTTATATTTATACTTAATATAATATTACAGAATGTCCTATTTCTAGGGGTATACAATCAATGAGTATGAAGAATACATACTTTTTGTTTCGTTGACAGATTCCTGGTAGGTACTCCTTTTAAATTGTATAAAAATAACCGCCGTTTTACCAAATTCCTATTCATCCCGGTGTCTCACTCAAAAATAATCAGTCCATCTGATGAAAGCTGAATCGTTACCAAAACGGCACCTGAATTGAAAGGAGAAATTCAGAAGGCACTTGTGTTCTTAATATTCGGCCAATTTCAATTGTTCCTCAATTTGGAGTATTTCACTTAGTCAGTAATTGACCAATTTATATATCATTTTGAAAATGCTTTCTAATTAACGTTTTCCTCCTCATAACGATATCAGCGACGGCAAGAACACTGGAATTTCTAAAATTCGAGACATAGAACATGAAGTGTTCTGAGAATAGAAGTTTGCAGCTATTGTGATTTCATTATATGTTACCGAATATTTGTCTCAATTTAAAATATACAAGTAAAGATTTTCGGAGAATCAGGTTTATCGTGCCTACTGCTAAAACAAAGTCCCGGGTAGAGAACTTCTATAGCATAGTTTAAACTATGTATACACTGAGCGTCATAAGTAAGAATTAATGGATTTATCTCCTCCTCAAGTAGAAATCAAGTAGGTATAATCAAGAAGAAGAGCAACATATTCTGTTGAGTGTGATCCTTATGTTCCTGGCCTTTCTGAAAGAATCAGAAGAATAGGTTTTAAGTTCAATATAAGAACCGTTTTCAAGACATAAAATGATCTCAGGTCTTTATAGACAAAGATAAAACACATTAATGACAAACAAAAATAAAAAACTGTGTATATAATATTCCTTGTATTTGTGGTAAATCGTACACAGGAGAAACATCGAGACCACTAGAAGTAAGAAAGTCGGATCATAAGAACAACATGTATGTGCAATCCCTGGAGATCACAAGTTAGAAATTTTGTATTTAAACTAGTATTAGATTCTGGAATAAGCTATAGATGGTGACTAGTGAATAGAGAACTATGGTATTTCTTAGAATTCAATTATCGAAAAATTCATACTTCGAAAAAAAAAATTTACGCATAATATTTCAATGTTTTTTGAAAATCACACCAAATTCATGGAAATTATTTAGGACACTTATTATGTCGGACTCGTGATACGGTTATCAAACTTGTTTTTAGAAAAATAATCTCACTTCGAGTTGTAAACCGATATCTTTCACATAGATGATTCAATGGAAGAGATATGCACCAAGGATCTTATGTTTATTTAGAGGAACTTCTTTATCACTACTTTATTTTTATGGCTTCTGATAAGTTTTGTATTCTTTCATTCACTTATTCTTGGTAGATATGAATAAGATATATTTATTTACATAATAAAGTTTAAGAAGAATTTACCATTTATGTTTCATAATTCCCTAGAAATCAATTGTTTCACGCCGGCTTTGTTTACAGTTTATCATTTGTAAATGGTCGTGTAGCCTTTTAAATAGATCCATATTCTGTTTTTCTCAAAACGGCGGATATGAAAGATCAAATCTGTATTATTCTTCTTTCATCTCAATTACTTCTTTACTGATTCTAAAAAGTAATATATTATGGTGTATTTCAATATGAATCTACAAATACTCATTCAAGTAGGTAATCATACTAATCTATATGTCAATTCATAGGCGACAATGATACTAAAAATAATTTTTAACGGGAGATATTATATAAATATTTATTGTAACTGATCACCCATTAAAATGAACCGCAAAATTAGCAAACTTCTAAGTTATAATATGTTATCTCATGATAATATTTTAATGTGTTCCATAATGTGTTAATTTCTGATACAATAATATTGACCAGTTGATAGATTTGGTTAAATCATAATTTCATTACTATCCTTTTGCAGATCAGTGTTCTTGTGTCACTTTAGTTTTGGAGATATATTAAATATCAAATTATGTACTAATACAATTTTTCAAAATACATGTTGTTTTTAGAATTGAAATATTTTTTGACATATTTTGACAGTGTATAGAATTCAAGTTGAAAATATTTTTTTTTTATTTCAAGCAGAATATTTATTTGCAAAATCATTGCAGAACGTTTTGTTGGCGTTATTATCAGTGCTTACCTATAAGTGTGTAATTAGAGCGGTAAATTTAGCAAAGAGTTGTGAAAATTGTTTTTACAGAAATATTAGATTGACCAAACTAATTTTGAGATTACTTACTCAGGTTCCACAAAAAGTCCATAACATCTACAGTGGTTTTAAACATTTATATTGAAAAAACAACATCTAGAACATTACAAGATAATTCAATTTAATATTTAAAACCACTAAAGATGTTATGTTCATCAGTACTTTCTCTCATTAAACCCCAAATTTCATCCCCCATGATATTTTTGTTGTATTGGCCCTAATAACTTCGTTCGAAATTTTTTTGTTCATATGTGGACCCACAAAATTCTAGCTTTAATCCTTACTTGCCTCAAATTTTGAAAAAAGTATTTAAAAATTTACAGGTGTCAGATTTTTGACGTAGCTTTTTAACGAATTGTTTCATAAGCCCTGTACCTTGCACATACGTAAAATTTAATATCTTTTACAAATGTATAATTATCATAACAATCACCAAACCAAACTGTATATGAAATATTGGTACTTTTTCTTTTTTTTGAGCATAATGAATAGAAAAATCGAAAAATTAATTTTAGGTCAAAGACAAATAAAAATTGTACACATGTCTAATCGAAATCATTGGCGGCGCAAAAATTATTGTGGATGTATTGAGAAGATACATGAGTGAAATCCATTGAAAATATTTGTTCGAAAAGAAATACTTGACTCACGGTAATAACAAATTTTCTAGCTTTATTTCATCCGGATATAAAGAGGTTTAAGAAAACGTAAGAATTTTGATATTTTCAAAACCACTCTTTTATAATTAGCGAACAACCAATTGTAGGATATTTCGGTAAGAGTATTTGTACTTAGCATAATAAAATTCGCAAATTTATATATATTTACATATCCAATTATGTATATTTTTAAATAATTCGAAAATTATATTAACATTTAAGGCAGGGTTTGAATACAATTGTCACTGTTGATTCCAAAAATTTATTATTTATTAAAGCTACTATAATCTCAAATGGAGCACGATCTATTAAATTGTGATAGAAATAATTCCTTACAACTTCCTTATTCAAAGAGCAGAAAATAGTCTAGGGTAAACATCATCCCTTTATATTGTTTTCTTTGTGCTGTCGAATTAATGAAGAAATATATAATCTTTATACATATACCTATATATAAAATATTCATCTAAATACGTTAAAAGTACATCAACAATAGTATACAAATACATTTAAAATATTAAGTAATGATATGAAACAAATTGATATATTCTATGGGTAACTGAGAATAAAATTCGCGAATGAAACAACAACAATAATTCAAAGACAAGTTCGAAATTTTCTCATTATTAGGAATATACTCATCGTGGCCCTTTTAGTTCGTAAATGGAATTATATGGTGACTTATGTACATTGGATACAACAGATACAAGGCACAAAATACATTTTACACCGCAGATTAAATAAAATGATACAGTGGGATACTTCAGAACTGAAGTAGTCATTTGCATAAAATTTCTATGTACGTGAATTCGATTAACAAAAAGGTCTTATATCAAAGTTTGGTGAGATGCAAAGATTCTACTTCATCATTCTCACTCTGTGGAACCAATTCTGTATTGTAGGAAATATTAACACCATTGGACGATTGCACTATCACCTGATTCCCATTAAAATAATATGGCATATTAATTGTTCCATATGGGACATACGACGGATATGAAGGAGGAACATGCGTTGTAAAAAACGGTTCATTTTGGGCAAATATATCAATTGGTTCCTGTTTCACTGATGGTGAATCCAAAAAAGTTTCAGGAGAATCTCTTGGACTTCTAGCCTTACCCAGTTTTTCCTTCTTATGTTTCATCCTTCTGTTCTGAAACCATATCTTGATTTTCCTTTCTGGGATATTCAGAAATTCCGATATCTCTATTCTTCGAGTCCTACTCAGATATTTATTTCTGAAGAACTCTGATTCCAAAGTCATGATTTGATTGCCGGAGAAAGCTGTTCTGGGACGCTTTCTGTTCGGGGTACTACAGTCCTTATCAGGCGAAGGTTTGAGTAAACCAGGAACGTCATTGGATTCATTGGCTGCATCGTCTTGATTTGTCTTTCCATTTGGTTGGTTCGTAGCCTCGGCAATGTAAGCTATTTTCTCTTCTTCTTCGATTTGAATCTCATTCAAATCATTGAAGAAGTAAGTGATTTGGTTCTGAGAACATAATATATTATTGTTATTTTCAAACGCACAATAATAAAGTCATTTTTGGATTGAGAGGAGCATCGAAAAGTTCTATTTCTCCGCCAAGGGGGAGAACTGTTGCTACGCAACACTTTTCCGGTCGGCGACAGGAAACATGAACAAAAAGTTCTCTAATTCAAACTTCATTTTAAAGCGTATGTTCTGGGCAAAATCGCGTTCAATGTCAATATAACCGTCAAACGTTCAACGAAATAATTACCCAACAGAATTTGAGAATGATTTATGAATGCGAAATTTGCCAAGGAACAACAGAAAACATTTCTGTTATATGAAAATATACATGGAAGAACGTATGTTTTTTTTAAACATGATTCTAAGTTAACAAGGTACCACACGCAAATCCTTGATTGCTTCTCCATTGCGACTTCAGGATGGCCTCTCGGCACGTTATCTTCATGAACCTCATGCAATTTCATTAAAAAAAGGCGACTGGAGTTATTCGAAAATGATGCCTATATTGATTATCTGTGAATCTCATAGCGGTATCTTCGGAAAAATACCATATTTTTTCTTCATGGTTGATTTCCTCATCTTCTGAATCGCTATCGAGTATCTACCTCTTCCCTATATGTAATAGATTGAATAATAATTCATTATTCATATTTTTGAAATTTTAATATGACGGAAGCAGGTTAGAATTTCCAACTCAAAATAAACAATCGCGTTTGGATATTCCTAGACGCTCGAAAGACCCAAAAATCACGTGATCATAAAATCCGCTCGATCTTATCGGCTCAGTAATGTAATTACCATATGCACCTAATATCATATATAAATCGTCAACAGAGAAAAATACACAACTGTGAATAAAAGAAGGTCACTTTCCAATGCAAATCTATACAAAGCTTATTTCAAATGGAGTACCCTGTATATTATAAACAGTCTCTAATATGCTATCAAATTCTACATTCATTTCATGCAGCATTCCTTATAACTATCTTGAGAACCTTGAGTTTTTGAGTTATACTCATCATTCTTTAAAAAAAAATGATACAAGAAGGCTTGTAAGAAACTATGTATTTCTTGGGAGCACAATGCATAACTTCAGATCTTTTTTATTAAATGGGATACTGAGAAGGTAAGTATATAATGTTATTTCGTGGGTAATATTAGATTCTGATAGTAGGAGGTTCAAATGAGACCCCAAATTTTAATTTCAGAAAAAAGCTATGAATAATTTTTTTTTATGTAAACAGCACGTTTTATCCCCACATCTCAATTTAGAACAAAAAAATTGGTTCAAGCCCTGTGGACAGGAGCTTTTGGGCGCATGTTCATCTTCCCGTACTGGCCAGTAAAGAAAAAAAGCAGTATCATGTTGAATACCTTAATATTATTCTGGAACACAAATTTTCCATTACAATAATCTTCATCTAGCTTCTATTTAGTATCAATTCCTGTAGAACGTGATCATAATAAGTGTTTTCCATATAATAAAATGTGTTTGAACTTGGTATGTAGGAAATCTGACATCAATTATTGGAATTAATTGATTTGACAAACAGCCGTCAAATGAGGTACTTTTCAAGTCGATCAACATCGTCCTTCTTTCGACGTCTAAACTATGACTTGATTCTTTATGTTTATGTCTTTGAATTTGTTTTCGGTGGAATTCAAAGAGTTCATAGAATAATCGATGAAAATACTGAGAGAGACCCAGGAAATTTGACACATTTTGTCTTATATCTCCAGAAATTGAAATCGTATAGAGCCAAAATTTTTCACAATGTTGCAAAATACTACAATTGACGTTAGTACAAGTTTTTGTTGCAATCTGATGAATAGTTCACGAAAAAAAAATTTTTTTTTCGAAAAAATTAAAAGAAATATTTTTTTAAAAATTACCAACATTTCGATCATAACAGAATTTTGCCAAAAGTTGCGCGTTTATATCCTCGAACTGACTACCAAGTTTCGATTCAACATCTTCTTTAGTTCCTGAAATATCAGGGAAATAACCTCAAAATTTTAAATGTCTATAACTCCTAAACCGTCCGGCCGATTTTGCCCGTTAACGAACTTAACCGTCGCATTTTGATCAGAAACCTACCCTGAAAGTTTGAAGTCGATAGGACCTTCGGTGCTCCTGTTATCGTGCTTACGGCCGGCCGGCCGGCCGGCCGGCCGGCCGGCCGGACGGCACCCGAAAATCTGACACCGGATTCGTGATCAGGGAGTCCGAATTAGTCTATTAGCCAATTTTCAGCTCGAAATTCGAAAATTACAGACATTTGGACGAAATGATAGGACGATGTTCCCCCAGAACATGCGCCCAAAAATAGGTGGGGTCCCACAAGAGTTCCCTGAACCTAAATTTTCCGGATCTTGAGATATTCTGAAACAAAGTCGTCTTCTGTTGATTTAATTTCCGGTTACAGAGAACACATATTTCGAGCGTGTAAAGATCCAAAATCAATATAACTTTAACATATTTTCTATAAGAGCATTTATAAAAGGGAATGTTTATAAACTTACATCTTCGCCCCTACATATTAATCTATATGACCTAAGTTGAAAATATGTTTGTATTTTTGACGGTTCTACGAAAATAGTTCAACTTTTAAATTATACGAATGAAGACTACCTAAATTTATTTATTATTTATAGCACATTTATGAAATTTACAAGACTATTTCTCGAACATACGTAACATTTGGTAGAAGATTTTCAGAGAAGCTGAAACTATGACACAAAAGTTTAAAACTACTTTAGGAAAAGTCTTCTATTATGGTGCAGTCAAAACTTTGATAGGACGAAACTCATTGTTGATGACGAAAATATAGAAATTACTCTTCTGGTTTAGTAGTTTTTTAAAACAAAATTTTGAAAATCGGTGGATTGCAAATAATTGGTCATATATATGGCCACCGCGTTCATCAGACTTATCCGTTATAGATTTTCCATTTGTGCAACCATAAATATCATTATTTGACAATGTTACAGGATTGAATTCAGAGAATTCGTAAAGCTTTTCATATACTAACCCCAGAAACAGTAAGAAAATCAACCACCCAAGAGATAATATAAGGGTGTATAAAATATTTAGAAGTAGGAGTAATTTGCAGCAACTATTATAATTTTTTGTTTTGTTTTCACAGGATTTCTTGTACCAAATGTTTTATATGTTCGTGGAATAATTTCGTTACATTTGCCTTAAATGATGAATAAGTTTTAGGTAATCTTCACTTACATTCATTAATACTCAGGACCTTTTCAGAGCACTATCAACAATAGAAACAGAAACATATTTTCAACTTTGTAGTTTTAAAGGTAGGGGCTACATAGATTCAAATAACTTGAAAACTACTCAAGATAATTATAGCTACAGAATGTTACAAAAAATAAACGTTTATTTTGAAAATATATTTCAATGTAATAATATGCAGAAAGTTCCATTTGATGTGATTGACATTTCCGGAAAGTAATAAATCGATGCAAATGTTTTAAGAAAGAATGTTCATTTGCCTAATGTCTTCGTACAAAGTTTCAAGCAGATCCAATAAATATTTATTCGTAAATTTATAATTGTCACCCTGTATAGTTGAATATTCGCATTCGTGATATTTAATATAATACATTTTTTATTCCATCAGCAACGGAATAGTAATATTTTTGTAAATTATAGTATCATGGAGGATATGTTATGAAATGGACTTTAAAATATTTTTGGAACCTCAGGTTATATGTTAAAAATATGCATTAGATACTAATCTGATTTTTCCAGTATATTTCTTCGAATTATTATCTTCTATGTATAAGCCTGAAAATTCTAAAGGAATACAAAGTAGTCTCGAAAATTTCAACTCCTGGTATATTATGTTCGGAAGCGTTACAGGCTCACGTTCATATGATTCTTTATTGAAATATTGAACACAAACTCTAATTACACTTCAATTATGAAACGCATTTTATACATCATGTTTCAGAAAATGTAAGTTAATTCAAAGTTTTAAATTCGAATTATGAATGCAAATATTATCAAAAATTGAAAGAAGACCAACAATAATGTAAATTGTATTCCATTCAGAATTAACCTTTTTTGTATCTATCTTATCAATAAATATCATTTTTTACCTGACTTCCCGAAGGTTGATTGAAAAAAGTGTTGTCCAAACTGCTCGGCTCTGCATAAGAACAGCCATAAAAGCTTGTGAATCGAGGTTGATCAAACATATCGGTGGATGTTCCAATAACTGAAAATCCAACAATTAGAAATTAATTTTTGAGGTTAGCACGGCAAGATGAGTCCTTACATACGCATGGGTAAGTTGTCGTTATTGGTCTTCTACAAATGGCTGGATGTTTATTATATATTCACACTTACGTTGTTTTAGTTTTTCGAAAAAATTTGTTTCTTGAATTTCTTCTTCTTTCAACTTGATACTCTTCCCATATCAAACTTCGACACTAATAAAGACACTGAAATTAAAAATTCAATGATTTGAGTCGTCATGTACATAGATAGATTTTCCCATATCAGACATTAACAAGGAAATATTTGTACACCGCCGCAGTGGCAAGATCTCTTGAGCGCATGGTCATTGACTTACATACTTATAAAACTACTGACGAATGACGAGTTTTCGCGCTGATTTCGACCGATGATTTCACTACAACAATTTATGAATATTAGCGATTTAAATAATCATTAAAGGATAATGTGGGAGGTATATTCATCATTGAATGGTTTCTTTCTGGGTTTTCTCTCCCAAACTCTGAAAAATATCTATAAAATAAAAAAATAATTATTTTGTGATTTGTTTCTGCGTAAGAAACAAGATATTTGTCAGAAGCAATCAATTGAACAATGTTGCCTAACAAATAACAACGAAACAACTATATCGTAACGTTCCTTCTTCAGAGGCTTAACGAAAAAATCTTCAGAACTATTTTGTTGGTTGTTATTCTGAGATTCGAGAATTGTCATATTGACAGTATTTGAAAATCATAGCTAACATAGTTTTACTTTGTATAGAAATTTCCAAGTTCCACCTCCTTTTTCAATAAATTCAGCCAAATATGGTCAATACACCAATTGAGCAATTTGCAAAATTGCATTCTCTGTTCAATAAAATACAAGTTGATTCCTTAAGTTTCCTTTTAATATAATCAGTTTCTGTCATCAGAATCCTTGTATTACTCCAATCCATCATGTGATCTCCTTGGATTGTACATACATGTTCTGCTATTTTTGATTTCTGTATGTCTCTATTTCT
Organism: Halyzia sedecimguttata; assembly: GCA_937662695.2. Classification (NCBI taxonomy): domain Eukaryota; kingdom Metazoa; phylum Arthropoda; class Insecta; order Coleoptera; family Coccinellidae; genus Halyzia; species Halyzia sedecimguttata. Next base: position 59,688,095 of record OW569418.2, read on the forward strand.
CAAGTTATTCTTATGCTGTGACTTTCTTACTTCTAGTGGTCTTGATGTATCTCCTTTGTATGATTTACCACAAATACAAGGAATATTATATACACAGTTTTTAGATTTTTGTTTTTCATTAATGTGTTTTGTCGTCGTTAATAAAGACCTGAGATAATTTTGTGTTTTGAAAACAGTTCTTATATTGAACTTAGAACCGATTTGTTATAGGTACCTACATTAAGAAATCAATATTTCAAATGTCGATGAATATTGACAGAACTTCACTTTTAACTTTCAATACCTACCTTATCAAGAAGGGAAATATTATGAACGATGAAAATTGTCTTAGATCAAAACATTAATTTTTCAAGGATTTTCTGCATACCTATGTTATGTCCTACTCTCAAATGAAACTCTTCTGTGAAAGTTCGTTCCTATTTGAAGAAGCCAAAACATCAGCAGCGTCTTAATAAGTCATAACAAGACATTTAATCTTATTCTGCTTTCTTCATTATGTTAATTGTTGGCTTATACTTATTCTCAATTCTTGTTTTAATCAAAATATCAGTTACTCCTTGAGAATTATGACACCTTTAAAATTCAGGATTTGATTTTATCTATCTTTCTGAGCATTAAATCAGAATATGGTGTAATTTTTTACAGAACTAATCGCAAAACTTATTTTGGCTGTAACAACAGAGAGGTTTTTGATAACATTCACTAGGGTGTACCTGAAAATTTCATTCGAAGGTTAAAGAAATATAAATTAATTCATCCTAAGATTACGCTTCAAATTTTGGAAAATGATAAATTTATTCTGACTAAAAATAAACAAATAACTTTGTTCTTCAATATACTTATACTTCAGTTCAGTTAATAACTATCCTGATAATTCTCTTATAAGATATTCTCTAACTCATAGGACTATTTTAAAATTCTTTTACTCTGTAAATCCGCCTTCGGTACGAACAGGTAGACAAATCAAGACCATGAATGGTTCATATTGGTTGAATGCTCAATTCAGTTAAGGAAATGTTAAGTACCCTAATGAAATACTTGGAAAATAATTATGGATATGCCATATAAAGATTATTACATTTTCGTATTTTACCTGTGCTCGATGAGCAAGTACAAATAATCTCATTATAGTTATAGTTTTATTGCTTCTAACTGTCAATTTTCTTTTCTTTCAATGATTTATGTTCCTGTTAAAGGTTAGCTTGCTACATGCATCACCCTTTATACCTGTTGTAGGACACTATTTTTCTAGTAGGTACCTATACGCAAAATTCGAAAGTTGATTTTGCATTTTTTCCAACACAGATGTAGTGTGTAAGCACGATAGCTATAGACCGCATTAGTTAGGTTAGAATCATTCTCTTGGCGGGAGATCCATAATCAAATTTTTTAACATGGAATTTCAACTTTTAAGATGAAACCACCCTATTTAAAAGAGAATGTTAGTACAGTGACATCAAGTATTGGGTACCTTCATCATTAGTGCATGTTTTCAATTTCTTTCCACATTAATATCTACTTCTATTTATCCTTAAATCAAAATTGAAACCAGTGTAGTTCGAAAGAATTTCCGTATGTCGTAGATGACTTCTGTTGTGCGTCATTACAAGGCCGATTTAGGGTTATGTTATTATTGTTGACTGATTTCGAGTGAGCTAAGACATACGTCAATAGAATTTGGTGAACACATTTTCATATTTATTAATTATTTATTTATTTAGAATCGGAATACAAACAGGTAAGAAGCCCACAATAGCATTTACAGAATAAAAAGAAAAGAAACTGTATCGGACATTTCGTATAAAATTAATCTCTAACTATTGAAATTATAACAATAATAAAATAACAACAATTATAAGTAAAAAAAAATATTAAACTCTTCAGTGATACTCACAAATGCAACCTGGCCAATATATATAAACAACAATCACAAATATACAGCAAAACTAGAGAAGTTGACGGAATGCATTCTCAAGAGTTCGCTTTAAAGAGGGTAAAGTAACAACAAATAAATCGACGTCGCATGAGCGCAATAATTCATTACTGATGGACATTAATTTACAAAGCCCCACATTCTTTGATGTATTAGTTCTTCTGAATGGAATATAAAACAAGTCATGATATCCAAGTCTAACATTCGGCACATTAATTTGAATTTCATTAATTCATTAATTATCTTGGAAATATACAATTTCGTTATGAAAACTGCATTCTAGATTGTTGAGAAAGGTTCACTGAATCTATTTCAACTGAAATAAACCTTAAGAAATCAGCCAAAGTATCTAAGAACAGGCGACAAATTCGCGTAAATTTTAGGTCCATAAGAAATGCATGGGGAATTCAGTGCTCGGATCCACGGATGGATCCTAATTCAAATTTCCCGCCTAACCTAACTAATGTGGTTTATTGAAATAAAAAACTTGTGGGCTTAATATTTGCAGGATAGAAGAGGACATGAAGTTTAAAGAGTCAAAATCTGTCCAATGGATTCGGGAATATGCTTATTAGGAATATTTCAAAAAATGAGAGTGTCGCTTTTATGGAAAGCTAACCACTAGACATGAATAAGAATAGGACTAGTAGAGACCAAAGTTGAGAGTGGATAATTCTCAACTTTGGTCCCTGCTAGTCCTATTCTTATTAATGTCTAGTGATTAGGAATATTGTTTTCCCAATAATATTAAAATAATATTAATATATTATATATATATATTAATAATAATAATAAAATGATGATTTGAAAGTTTCTGCTTATTTAAGCCTACCACAGACGCGGAGCTCGTTTTAAGAGAGTAAATGAAGATATTTGGAGAACATTTTTTTGTGATGTGTGTGGGGTGTTCAGATGCACAACTTAAAATTATTTTCATATATACAGGGGCGATAACAAAGATATAGACAAAAGTTAATTTTTTTAATGTAACACCCTGTATTTGTTTGACCTAAAAAATGGAATGGCAAGTTCAAATTATGATGAGTTTCTTCAGATCACTTTATACCTTAGAAGCACCATTTACGAGAAATGGCGAAAAATTGAAAATATGGAGTTTTGGCGCTCTTGTTCCTCGGAACAGAGTGCTTATCAATTTGCCCAAATGTTAGTAATTTACGAATTTTTGGCTGAAAATGGTATCAAACGATTTGGTTCGACTCACTGATCAAGAATCCGTGGTCGAAATTGATTCTGTGCGTCCGGCCGGCCGTCCGGCTGGCCGTCCACCCATCCATCACGATAACTCTAGAACGGAAGGAGTTAGAGGATTGAAATTTGTAGGGTAGGTTTGGGGCGTCAATATCTAGGATGAGTTTGTTAACGGGTGAAATCCATCAAGCGGTTTCGGAGTTAAGGCCATTTTCAGTAAAAATATGTTTTATGAATATTTCCGAAACCGATCACTCGATCTATCTGAAATTTAGCATCAAATTGTAGAATCATGACGTTCAGACGCATATGTAGTTTTGTATTAATCGGGTTTCCGTAAAGTATCAAAAAAAAATTTTGAAAATTTTTAAATTTTGTTTTTACAATAACTCACGAACGGAATGAGCTGGGCCTTTGAAATTTTCAGAGAAGATTAGGGAGATAAATATCACGGTTAAGTTCAATATTGGGCAAAATAGAACAGATTGTTTCCGAGTAAAGAAAAAAAATTTTTTTTAAGATGCAGTTTCACCAAAAAAATACAATCCATCAACTACAAATAGTGGTCGAAAATTGCCGAGAAACTATCAGGTTTAGGTGTAGGAAAACCTTATGAAGATAGTTTCGAAATAAATTTTTACGTTCAACGAGATATAGAAATACATTTGAAATAAGAAACTTTTTGATCATTATTTGTAGTTGATGTCTGAAAATTAGTTTTGATCAGTCTGTATATTCCAGAGTAAGCCAATATTTCTACTCGAATAAATACTGTCTGTATGGCTCGCGTAACTAGTTTTTTCATTAATTGCTGTGTATTTAAGAAAACTCTACTTATATTTCAAATTTTTCGCCATTTTCTCGTAAATGGTGCTTTAACGGTATAATGTGATTTGGATATACTCATCATAATTTGAGCTTGTTATCCCAGTTTTGACGTCAAATACAAGGAGTTACGTTTCAAAAAATGTAACTTTGGTCTATATCTTTGTTTTAGAACACCCTGTATATATGAAAATGATTTTTAAATTGTGCTTTTGAGCACCCTACACACATCACAAAAAAATATTCACAAAATATCTTCATTTAATCCCTCCAAAAGAGTTCCGCATCTGTTGTGGACCACCTGGTATAAATGAAAACAAAAATCATTCGATGAACCATGCTATTTGCTCAATATAAAAAATGTCGTACGGTTAAAGTGAGAATTAAAAAAAACTGTATTCATACTCGTCGATTTTATATTGACAATTGCTAAATTGTGTTGTACATTGACAGTACAAGAATACCTGTACCTTCTGAAATCTTATTAAAATATAATATTTTCAGAAATTAACTGATCTCCAGCTAAACAATTACAGACAATACGCCAGATCTCTAAAAATTTTTCGTTTATTAAATTTATTCATTGGAAAATTATACACTTCTTCCTGTAAATATCTCTTCCAATTGAATAATTTTTCTACAATGATTTCTTCGATAAGAATGCCAATATTCTATTAGAAATTAACCAATTCATGAACTAGAGAATGATGTGAAGTTTATCAATTAACTCCAAGAGTACTATAATAATGTCATTATTCACTATCAGTTTATATGAATGAGGCGACCAATGATTTCTCTAAATGCGATAATAATGTTTTTATACTTCGTTTACAGGTGCTGCATTATGTAAAGGTCAAATTGATCTTCCAGCATTCTTACTGCTTGTAATATTGAATTTATAGTTTGGTTTTTGAAATAATATTAATTCAAGTAATACATTTTAGAGCTTGGAAAAAACATAATTTAGCGGATAAATTCATTCAAAATGAGAATGAAAAAATCAACTGAATCGTCCATTTTTGCTTTTAGTATTGAAACATACAGGATATTTTAATTTTTTTGTGCTCGTATACCAGGGCACTTTAATTTCCCAAATTTTGAGTTACAAAGGTCTTGACAATTGTTACTTGAAACATGAATTAAAATGGGAACATAAGAAAATTTCACAGAGAATATATTACAGTTAACTTCCAAACTGAATGAAGATCTAACTCAATTTCCTGAGTCGCGAACCGTCAGCAGTTTAACATCAGCCATGTTGATGAATAAATTGATGAATGAAGTGCGTTTCTAAAGGTTGATTTATACAACCAATAAAATAAAACAAGAAACGAATTAAAATAAAATGAGAATTGAGTCCTCAAGACATCGGTTTATTCAGATGATCTAAAACAAAATAAGAAATAAGAATGAACCAATCAAATCCCAGCTTTTCGACAATTTTAAGCAAGTTCTTTGAATTTCACTCTATGAGCATGCATGTCATTTTCCAAACAAAATAAAATAAAATAAATAAAATTGGAAATAATGATGAAAGTTGGCCTTCTCTAGTACTTATTCGTATTTCTTATATTATCTTATTTCGTGTATATATGCTATCATTGATATGTGCATGTTCAACTTTCTTATTTTATTTTACTTTGTTTCATATTTTATTTTGTTTGCTGTATAAATCCATCTATCAATTTAAATATTCCTAAGTTAAAAAATAATTAACTTCAAGCGCTACTTCATGGCTGTAATCCCGAAAGAGCTAAAATTATCTTTCCTAATTCGAATAAGCTTTTCCTGTAGCAATGTCCTACATCCATGAAATAGTTAATAATTTTTTTTCTGGTTCATTGGTATAATAATTCATACTCAGAATTAACAGAAAGTTCTATATTCATTGAAAATTTTATAAAATTATTTTCATTGTTTTGTTTTGCAAAAACACTCAAATTCTGAATTGACAGGAATGAATGAATGATTCTGTATCGATATCATGAATCTAAATATGAAAATTTTGCCACAATGAAGAAAGTAAATACTGTGAGAGAAGTTCAAGGTTTAATTTTTCGTTAGAAAAAATTTGATTTGATATAACAATAAAACTCAAGATTCTAAAATGTTACAATTTTTACAGGTCGTATCTATTAATACATGTAATATAGGTTACAGATTTCAAATCGAAATTAATTAAAATCATAAGTGATAATATTGCCTAGATACTCTGTCAAATTGAAATGAATGAAAAAAAGTATTGGTTTCTCAGAGTTGGGAATTATATCAATGTATTCTTATGATAGAACTGCATCATAAAGGAAATTCAATTCAAATAATAGTTAATTTATCAAGATTAAATGAGCCATCTGAGAATGAGAACTGCACCATGGAAGAAATCAAATTGAATCTGGCCAATTTTGCCCAATAACGAACTTAACCGAGATATTCACCTCCCTAACCTACTCTGAAAATTTCAACTACCTAGCTCATTCCGTTCGAGAGTTATTGTAGAAAAACTTTTTTTGAATTTTCAAAATTTTGTTTTGACACTTTGCGTAATCGATTTCGACCTCGGATTCTTGATCAGTGAGTCGAACCAAATCGTTTGAGACCATTTTCAGCCAAAAATTCCAAAATTACAGACATTGGGACAAATTGATAAGCACTCTGTTCCGAGGAACTAGAGCGCTAAAAAAACAAGTTTCGTATGACAATTGCCCAAAACAGGTTTAAAGTACCTACAAATAGTAGATATTCCATAAAACATGTATGAAAGAAGAGGAGTAATAATGAAAAATTACCTTGTAATCGATCAAAAATTTCCTGATCTGCGTTCACCAAATTTTCTCCTCTCTCGAACTACAGAATTATGCTTTCAATATTTACGTAATATTTTCAAACATTTTTGGGTGAGGTCCCCGTTGCATCGCTAAAATACGAGTATTTCAACCCCAATATTTTTGAAGTTATAATATTCCCTTCCGTCAGTCCCGTCATAAATTGAGAGAACTGACCATTCTATGTCTATGGATGAAAAGCAGTCTCACTACTCTCAGATCTCTTACTTCATGTTCCGTTTCGAAATGTAAGACTTTTCTGAGAAAAACTAATTTCGGAAGAAACAACTGAGATTTTTCTCACTTCGCTCACATTTCGGAATACACCTTATTCTCATAATTCTTCGATTGATTAGATAATGTCATGTCTCAGGAAAATAAGTTGACATTATGACAATTCATACATAGAATAATTATATCATTCTGTGAAATGTAGAAATACGATTTATTATTGAAATTTTGAAAAATCATATCTCGGAAAGTATTAGTTTGTTAGAGTTAAAAATGATATCATTGGATTCTTATGCTAAACCGCTTATTGAAAAAACTTAAATCTGGAATTTGTTTTGTAAGAAAAATTTTTTTTTTGTTACTCCGAAACCATCTGTCCGATTTTGCCCAATAACGAACTTAGCCGAGATATTTATCTCCCAAACCTACTCTGAAAATTTCATTTGTCTAGCTCATTCAGAATGAATTTCGACCACGGATTCTTGATCAGTGAGACGAACCAAATCGTTTAAGACCATTTTCTTAGCGAAATGAATAATTCTCATTGATTAAGCTTAGCTTGATAAATGTTTTTTCAAAGATTTCCAGCAACTTCTTGAAGTATCACTAAATCTCTATGATTATGCTAATCCCCGCGAAAATTTTTCTCAATTCTTTCCTGAATATACCGAATATGTCTGTCGAGAAGAAGGGCGCCTGAAGGGCAAGTCGCTATTTTGCCTTTCAGATCATATCAAAATTATTTTTTTAATAATAATATATTTTTTTGATTACCTAGCTTGACTCATTTAGACACAGAATCCTGTAAAATTTAAGCTTTCCTTGGTGCACACTGAATATCTGGAAAAATTTCAACCCCCTGAAATCAATTAAAATTATATTACCTAAATACTCAGGCCAATTGAAACAAAGGAAAAAAAGAAGGAGAAACATGCATTTCTTTCTTTATGCTCCTAAATTGCATATAAATTGAGCTACCCTTGAATTTCATTCATTCGAAATCAGAACTGCAAGGTTCCCAGTTAGATTGGATAAAATATATTTATTCAAACTCATCTGAGAACTCTTGAAGTACATCTTTTCGAAAAAGTATTATTTGTGCATATAATAATGGCGGAAAGATATAATGATGTAGATCGTTTAGTGGACGCAGCGTTACAATCGTTAGAACAATGGGCTCAAAACCAGGCTAATTTTGATATACCAATACATAGTTATGCCCAAACAGAGGGTGAGTACTATATAATTGTTTTGAATCTCATTGATCAATATTTCTTTCATATTTTCAATATTGAAATTAACAATAATAGTTGGAAACGAAATTCTTTGTCGGCCTAATTTATTGATTAAGATATACTGAAGAGTTCGTCTTGAAATGTTTTGGAACAGTAAAGGTTGAGACCTATGGAATTGTTCTGAATCTAATTATTCAATTTTCTTTTATATTTTTACTATTGAAATTGACCTCTTAACAATTCACAGGTGAAAATTGTTTTCAAATTCTGAGTTGCATAGTATGTAGTTCATTTCTTTCTTGTTTATTCTTCTGTTCTCCTTCCCCTTCAAAAAAACATTGATTCCACTTCAGTTCCTTTCTAGCTTCCTTTTCTAATTAATTCCTTTCCCCTCCAAAAACCAGTTTTACCTCTTCGTATTATTTCTTGCTTCTTCTCTTATTTTATCTATCTCAGACAATCTGCCCTTTATCTGTATTCCAAATTTCAGTTCAATTTAGAGAGCCTTTATATCCTTTATTATCTTCTCCGTCCAAGAAGTCTTACTTTTCTTTAGAGCAAAATAATTTCCAATCTCATTTCACTTTTCCCAGTTTCCAAGGTTGTGTCTTCCATAAACTAATTCGTAATTAAAATGTTTCAAATTAGGCCTATCTTCTCGACAACTATAACTTTGATCTATCAAAGTTGCTCCTGAATATTTTCTAATTATAATTTTGACTTCTACACATGATACTATGTAGAATCCTCACTAATTTTTCTAACATATTTGAACAAAAAAAACATTAGGAAATCCACCCCTTGACAATTTCTAATCATTCCTAAAAGATCCATTTTTTTATTCTAATATCTTGAACTGCTATCAGTGTTCCTCAACTTTTATAGAAGGTGCAAAAGATTTATTTCATTGGGGAGTAGAAAATCATAAAAATACTTTTTTATAATCGTGCTAAAAAAATTATAATTCTGATTATAATACTCATATCTAGTTATATACTTATATCCTATAACTACTCAGACAAAGGATGACGCCATTTTTCAACTGAACATTATTTTGATTTTTCACATTATTTCTGTTTGTGTTAAAATTTTTAGTTCATTTTATTCATGTTTGAACATTGTAGATATTTATCGTCATTTGTTAATAAGAAAATGACATTTTAGAGACAGTTTCATTTTTATTAGTACGTGAAATTTTATTGACATTTCAATACTATCAAAACAAATTTGGATAAATTAATCTCGATGTAGCAATTCTTATTTACTATACCTATACAGATTCTTAAAAAGCACCGACGTGAAGTCAGGGGCTTTTGCGCGCATGTTCTATTCACGCCTCAAACACCCTCACGAAATACTGCATTACTGCAAGCATTCTTTTTTCAACCGAGTACTAGATTTCATTGCGATCGGATCTGTTTTTTTGAAAAATTGGGAAAATAAAATTTGGCTTGAGGTTCGCAATTTCAGCGGAATCTGAAATATAAAAATTAAATTTTTTTTAAGAAAGATTCTATTTTTTTTCCTATCGATATGATCCTCAAAAATTCCTCAAAAATATGTCCGTTGACATTCTACCAAGTTTAAATGGTGATGTATTGAGAAAATAACAACAATATTTCAGATATTTAAAACTTGTAACGATGTACAATTTTTAAAGGCTCTCGCAAAATTTCAGCGATATCGGACGGATAGTTTCCAGATACAGAATATTTTTTAATAATAATTTTAAAATTTTTTAAAATTGTCTGAGGCAGACAATAGAACTTGCGCTATTGCCTATCCACATTTTCACATACGTATTCTGTATTTGATGAAAACACTAATTATTTTTAATTTTTTTTCCAGAATCTTGTGTCAACATCGAACCAGAAAAAAAAAGAAAACGGGCGAGGACCATCTTCACGCCCTATCAGCTAGCAATGCTGGAGAAGGAGTACCGCTATAAAAAATATTTGGACAAGACCAGCCGATTGAACCTGGCAGGTCATCTAAATCTGTCAGATCGCCAGATAAAAGTTTGGTTTCAAAATAGGCGAATGAAAGATAAAAGGATTCCTACTGCCGAGCAGGGTCCTGTTGATCCTGCATGCTTAGAACCACCCGAGCAGCTGAATCTCTTTGGACTCGTGCACGAAAATGACCCATGGCGTCCAAATTACCAGAGCTATTATCCTCTACAGCCCCAAACTGTACCATTTCCGACTTATTTAAATTACCAACCACCGCAATATGTGGATGGGTGCACAACCACGCAAAACACAGATTATTGTTGAACCACAAAGCCCCCAAAGAAACTTGACCTCCTGTACTATTGTGAACATATGAACTGTGATATATTGGTGATATAAAAGGTGGGCTTCACTGAATATCAAATGCTTTAATCATATCTGATACTTTTAGAGCGAATTTATACAATATGTGTATTGTATATATAATACGCATACTTATATAAATTAGCTCCAAAATTATCAGATATATTGAATCAGTGGCTGAGATCCAAATCCTGATCAATCCATATTGATCGATATGGATATAAATCGTGAAAATCGTTGAATCTTCCACTTCGGCGCATCCAAGAAACTATATACAATAACAAATTATAGATAATGTCCATAATGAGTTAGTTGAATTTAAATTTCTCTGGATTAGTCAGAAGAAAATTCATCTGATCTTCTACCTATATTGATGTCGATCAGTATGGACTTCACTGGATTTGTATCTGAGCATCATTGTGCTCATCATGTTCAAAATTAAACACCTTTTGTATCGCTGATGATTTTAATTGTATTTTTATAAGTATTTACAATCTTTGTTGGTTATGAAATGTGGTATTTTTATCTTGTATATTGCTAATTCGTCCGAATTTATCAATATAACCAATTTGTGAAATAATTGACCAAATATATTACGTATTTGAAATTAATATAGTTTTCATTTTCTAAACATGTCAGTTCCTATATTATTCGTTGGCCTAATTTTCTTAAGCGATATTATCGGTTGAAATATCTCCAGTTTAAAAGTGGTAGAGCCCTGTAGGCAGAAGCTTTGGCGCTCTTGTTCAAACTTTTAGAATTCATCTCCGAAATTATTGGTTTCTCAGAGTTGGGAATGATAACAATGGATTCTTATTATAGAACTGCATTAAATTCAAATAACGAACTTATCCGAAATATTCATGCCTCAAATCTACTCTGACAATTATATTATATCAATTGAAACTTAGCCAATATTCCAGTTTTGTTTTCACTGAAGATATTCTGAACCCTATTTGATAAACTTACCAAATTATATATTTCCATCATCATATGGATTATCCAAGGGCATATAGAGTAGGGGTAATTATAATATCCTATAATTGATCATTTTGCATTCAATCAAACTTCATTGTGAGAACAGAAATACATTTGACATGTCTGTTATAAGTAAATAAGAATACTTTCATGAAAACAGATAGAACACAGACAGAAAGAATTCGCATTCTGTGAAAACATAGAAGTACGATGTATGATTCAAATTTTGAAAAATCATATCTCCGAAGGTATTAGCTTAATACAGTTGAAAATAGTACAAGTGGATTCTTATGATGAAACTGCATCTTTAAAAAAATCGAATTCGAACTTTCGATTTTGCCCAACAAACTCAACCGAGATATTTACCTCCCAAACCTTCTCTGAAAATTTCAACTGTCTATCTCATTCCGCTCGAGAGTCATCATGTTAACGGACGGCCGGACGCCCAGACAGAATGGATTTAAACCACGGATTCTTGATCAGTGAATAGGACCAAATCGTTTAAGACCATTTTCAGCCAAAAATTCGAAAATTAAAGACATTTGGGCAAATTAATAAGCATTCTGTGCCGAGGGACAAGAGCTCCAAAGCTGTAGGATGCACAAAATTAAGAATGACCAAATTTGTCAAAATCAATTATTATGTGTTTGATTTCTGTTTATATTTGATACTACCATGAAATTTAAATTTATAAGTATTCACAAAGCATTCAATCTCTGTTAAGTCCTAACTGAGGTCCTCAGTTAAGGATAAGTAAGAATCGCAACCTCAGTTAAGGTATGTAACGGTGCTGAAACAGTATGGAGATGTCTGCTCGCTTCATATATGGTCTAGAGGAATTTTTGGTATTCTTGTTCCTCGTAACAGAGTGCTTATCAATTTGCCCAAATGTTCGAATTTTTGGCTAAAAATGATCTTAAACGATTTGATTTGACTCACTAATCAAGAATCCGTTGTCGAAATCGATTCTGTCCGGCAGTCCGGCCGTCCGTTAACGTGATAACGGAATGAGCTAGACAGTTGAAATTTTCAGAGTAGGTTTGGGACCTACATATCTCGGTTGAGTTCGTTATTGGGCAAAATCGACAAGATGGTTTCGGAGTAACAACAAAAATTTTTTTTTTTTAAATTACAAATATCGAGTTCAATCTTTTGTAAGATTCAGTTTCATCATAAGAATCCATCAATATTATTCTCAACTCTAACAAGCAAATACTTCCGGAGATATTATTTTTCCCAATTCCAATAATACATCGTACTTCTATGTTTTCACAGAATGTGAATTCTATCTGTGTGTGTTTTATTTGTTTGCGGTAGCTGTCGTTTGGTCCAGTTTGAAAGATAAACATCAATACTGTCAAACGAAAGTGAAAGCGTATTTCTGAATAGTTTGTTTGATTTAAGCATGAAAACAATTTGAAATTTGCTAAGTTTATAGGCAGACTTTTTCGGTTGGTGACATGATGCAAGGAAGTCGAGCAGAATTTAAGAGTCATTCTCTAATTATGGAAGATATAGAACGGTATTTCCAACTAATGTACAGGTAGTTATCCCTTAGTAAAAGTATTTAAGATTTCCTACATAAGTTTTCTGGTTTGCGTTCTCTCTGGACTGATTACATTAGATTTGTTTCATGAATAAAACTGGCTATTTCATTTATTCAATTTTTCAGAATGACTCCTGATAAGTTTGAAATACTTGTAGCCAAAATTGGACCGTTATATAAAGATAAGATGCAAAGGGATTTTATTCATTTCTTTCATGATGTAGTTATATCATAATAATCCATTGATATCATTCCCAACTTTGAGAAACCAATACTTTCAGAGATATGTTTTGTCAAAGATTGAACAAGAGCGCTAAAGCTCCTGTCTACAGGGCTTTCCGACTTTTTCTATTGAGAATTGAACCAAAATACCAATAAATTCATAGTATGTGTACAAGACACCATGGTTATATTGTTTTGCGATCAGTTGATCTTGAGATCCACAGAATCAGAGAAACGCCGCTGAGGTATTCATACGACCATTGTCTGTCTATCAAAATTTTATAATTTTCTCCATTCCACGTACATTTGTAATCAGAACAATGTCAATGGAATTTTATCAAATTCCAGTATTCAGTATATTATTTTCATTATTCTAATAGTTCCACAATTTCTATCACAAATGTCACATAACATTTTCCATTTTAATTCTCCTCAATATCATTTAAATCTATTTTAATATTGATTATCTATTCATATCATGGAACTTTTCATAATCGATACAATATCCTTCTTTTATCTATTTCCAATATTATTGAATATGCATAAGAGTTTCTCTTCTTTGAAAATTTCGTGATTCATTTGGCACTAAACACCGACAATCAGATCAATAGATAAAACATGATTTTAATCTGGAAAATAATATTTCTTTTGTCAACCGTTATAAAATAGAAAGAATGAAGAACAGATAACAAAACCGATTATTTCTTCACGAGTAAACCGGATGTATTTGACGAGTGTTGGTTCCTTTCTTCCGGTACATCTTTTCAGTGAAATGTTCTTAAAATATCGTTTCACGATGCATATTAATTCCTACAGCCTATACGACTCACTTTACCTACCTGTGGCAATTTTTTTGTGAATATTAGCGAGAAATTACAATTGACCTTATTACTTCATAATGAATCCAGTAATCAAATATTAATTTTTGAATGGTATAATATGAATAAGCAAAAAGTGTTCTGGTGGAACAAATTTTGGGGGTGCCTTTTTCTACCCCTTGCAAACACCCCTATTTTCTTAGTGCTTTCTCGCTTGAATATAATGTCTGCTTGATTTCATTATTGTCAATTTTTGATTTGAAGAAAAATATAGAAAATTGCTTTTTTGGCGCCATTTTTAGGACGCTGTATCCAAGCAGGGGCTACCCGAAAAATATATAAAAGACCCACGCAATATTTTGACAAGGAATCACGTTTTAAATAATTTCCCAACTATTTATATACTATCATAATATATGTATATCGAAGGAATGAAATATAAATAGCAAAAATAGAATAAGAATATATTTATTCATTACATCTCCACATACTTGACATTGTTCCATCACATCTCTCGAGTAGGTAAAAAAACCCTTATATTTTTAAATATAGTGTTTGTTAATTTCCTTACAGTTCCCACTTTTCCATTAGTTAATCTGAGTATATTTCAATTTTACTACCTACTAATTTCAGCGAATGGATAAAGTAAGGAACAAAATTTATAATTGCCTTATCGAATGTTTTCAAACAAAACGCTTAGACAGGTCAATTTTAGTTTTAAATTAACCACCCGATAGCATACAAATTGTACGTTTTTCATTTTTACAGAGTAACGTCATAATTTTTTTTTAAATGACCACCTCGAATGTTTTTTGGTGCACTATTAAACGATGGAACTCTCCTAAATGATGGTGTGAAAAAATGTTACCGTAGATAACAATTTTTTTCAGAAAATAAAACTAAAGCGGAGCAGATTACTCCAGAAGTCCTTCACCGAAGTGTACAAAGCGTTTACACTCGTATCGGCCAAATGGTTAACGGAGCTCAATTAGAGCATTCACCCTGAATTTCGTTTGTTATTTGGGTCTTCAGGAAGCAGACACATACAAATAGATATTTAAATTTCTATTCAAACCATCAGCTTAGTGTAAAAAGGGGTGTTATTAAAACACTTTATGATAGAGCGAACCTAATTTGTTCTACTCTTGAAATTCGAAATAATGAACTTGATTTCATCAAAAAATTTCTTGAAGAAAATGGATATCCGAGGCAATTCATAAATACATGTATCATGAATTTAGATAGAAGAACAAATAATCAAGAACAATAAAATAATCAACAAGTACAACAGAATAATCAACAAGAACAGCAACCCAATCTGTTGAATGTGATCCCTTATGTTCGTGGCCTTTCTGAAACAATTAGAAGAATCGGTTCTAAGTTCAATATAAGAACCGTCTTCAAAACACAGAATGATCTTAGGTCTTTATTAACGAAGACAAAACCCATAAATGAAAAACAAGAATCAAAAAACTGTGTATTCAATATTCCTTGTATTTGTGGTAATTCATACACTGGAGAAACATCAAGACCACTAGAAGTAAGAAAGTCAGAGCATAAGAATAACTTGAGAAATAGAGACATACAGAAATCAAAAATAGCAGAACATGTATGTACAATCCAAGGAGATCACATGATGGATTGGAGCAATACAAGGATTCTAATGACAGAACCTGATTTTATGAAAAGGAAACTTAAGGAGTCGACTTGTATTTTATTGAACAGAGAATGCAATTTTTCAAATTACTCAATTGGTATTGACCATATTTGGCTGAATTTATTGAAAAAGTAGTTGGAACTTGGAAATTTCTATGCGAAGTAAAACTATGTTAGCTATGAATTTTAAATACTGTCAATGTGACAATTCTTGAATTTCACAAAATAACTATCAACAAAATAATTCTAACGATTTTCATTAAGCGTCTGACGAAGGAGTCTGATATAGACTCCGAAACGTTACGATATAGTTGTTTCTTCGTTGATGTTGTTTCGTTGTTATTTGTTAGGCAACATTGTTCAATTGATTGCTTCTGACAAATATCCTGTGTTTCTTACGCAGAAGCAAATCACAAAATAATTAATTTTTATTTTATAGATATTTTTCAGAGTTTGGGGGAGAAAACCCAAAAAAAATCTTTCAATAATAATATATGTAATTCATACAACTATACTATAATTTAACACCATATTTGTCGCCACAGATAATTAGTATCAATGGTGATAAGGCTCCTGGATATTTGATAGGAAGATGACAACGCTCAATATTATTGATCTGATTGGTCGCAATGCAGGAATGGTTCTTCAAGGCAGAACGACTCCATCTAACCTAATATTATCTTATCTGTTCACCCACAAAACATATTTTTTAATTCTTAGAATGAATAAATACCTAAGCACTAAATTGTTCTGCTTATTCGGGTGCAAAAGAGGTTCATCATCTATTCGTTACTATTTGGGTCATAAAAATATAAACATGAAGGATATCTGCACCTCGTACAACAGAGATTTACAACTGATTAATCATACCAATTCTTTGAAAAAAAAAAATACCATTTTGGGGCGGTTCTTGTGCAATTTATCGAGTGCTTATATTTCTAGAAACTTTCTCCTGTAAAAAATATGAGGAATTGTTGTTTTGAAGTATTGCCGCCCTTTATTTACTGTACATTACAGTAAGATTTCTGAATACGCCATTAAATGTCCGATCATACAGGGTAATTCATCAGAAAATGCGCATACAGTAATAGTAGATCATTTCCTCCCTTTTTTCAATTAACTTATGAACCACCCTATACATTTTTGTATTATTTGGTCCGTATTTTCCTTGTCCACAGTAGTGTAGATTAACATAATAAAAACATGTATTCGTCTTGAAATTTTCAGGGTAGGTTGCGCATTCGAAAGCGACGGTTAATTTCGTTAATGGGCTTAATCGGCCAAAGTGTTTCTGAGTTACATTCTATTTCAATCAATATAGATAAAATCGAATTGAATCTAGGCAACGAAGATTCATTCGGAATTTCGTGAGGATCGTTTCAATATATTTTTTTTATTAAAAAATATTCTGTATCTCAGAAAATATTCGTCCGATATCGCTGAAAATTTGCGAGATCCATCAAAACCTAATTATAACAAGATCAAAATCCACGATCGGATCTATTTTGTTGGAATTATCAAGAGAATACTGGAAACCGAGCAGCGTCGGGCTAGTTGAGTTACTGGATGTTCAGGGTCTGGCAGGGTTATTGTGCAACGCATCCTGAGCGCTATCTCTACAGCTTCTTATAATTTTCAGGATACGTTGCACACAGCTAAATTCGTTGATAGACATAATCAGCCAAACGGTTTTGAAGTTATACCTACCTGTATTTTTTCTTGGTATTTCCCCAATAACTCAAAAAATACTGATCCCATCCAATTTTAACTTGATAATCGGGAATGCTGACTGCAAATTTTGCGAAATTTCGTGAGGATCGTATAACTAGAAAATTAAAAAGAATTAATGAAACAAAATTCTGCATCTCAGAAACTATCCGTGCGATATCAGTGAAATTTCGCGACAGCCTTCAAAACAACAGGAAAGCCAAATTTCAAATTTAAACACGATCGGATCTATATTGTTGGAGATATTGAAGAAATATTGAAAATCATGCAGCGTTGGGCAAGTTTTCTTATTTGGATGGGTGACCTTTCTACGATAACTATCGAACGGAAAGAGATAGCAACATGCAGCATGCAGGGTAGGTTGTGCATTAAAATGCGACTGTTAGTTTCCTTAATATGTATAAACGGCGAAACAGTTTTGGAGTTGTACTCCGTCCTAAATTTTGTTGTTATTTCCTCAATCAATTGAGAAAAACAGATCCGATACAATTCAAACTTGGTAATTACTTGTAGTATGTCGACACGCAAATTTGCGAAATATTGTGAGGATTGTATCACTAAAAATAAAAAATTTCTTTTAAAAAATTTCATATTTCAGAAACTATGCGTCAGAATCTGCTGAAATTCTGCACCGAGCCACCCTTACACAATCGGGTACCGAATATAAGCTGCTGCACTTTGCATGAGGGGTAAATAGAAAATAAAACATGCGCGCAAAAGTAATGGTTACAGCACCAAAAACAGTGCTGCAATGAACTCATTCCTGCATTGTTTCTAGTTATATTTATCGTTTTGTGGTAGTCAGCACTGACATTCGATCCAATCAAATTTCAACACACGTCAATTGTCAATATAATATAATCTGGATATAGTCGAATAATTGTTGAGAGGAAAAGTTTTATTTTGATTAAAAAATAAGGTACTAGAGATTTCCTTCTTGCTAATAGAATCTCAGTGCGCCTTAGGTACGATTCAAATTCAAATTCCATAATCTGTCAACTTTCATAACAGTCACACCAACTGCCAAGATACAATACAAAAGTCACTAGGATGTAAAATCCGAATTTTTCATTAAATTTCAATAGTATTTTACAAAACTCGCCTGAAATAGAGAAAATATCGCTCCTTCGTCGCTCGTTTTCGAATTTCACATTCGTGTTTGAATAGGAGCCCATTCTGCAACTTGTTTCAGAATATACTATTATCTATCACGAGCTGCCAAAAGGCTAAAGAAATACAATTGGTAGGTAGTTGAAATGTGCTACCTTAACAATCGAAAATCCTTGACTTAGGAACAGTCAAACATCATAAAAATATAATTATTACACAATACTTTGTGAGTAGTAAAATACTCTGGCGATCTTTCAAACCCATTAAGTAATTACAATGACCATTACACTAATGATTAAGAAGAAGTTTTCATTGATCTTCGCCTGTAGCCACAAGTATCAGGCAACAATGGTGGTATTTGCATGCATCCTGTTACCAAGACAATGGACAACACCTGACTTCATCTAACCCTGGCAGTGATAAAATATGCGAATAGTGACAGACAGATCTTATTCTTGGTGCTTAAACGATTTCTCAGATTCACTGATTTGCTGCAAAGTTAAACTTATGGCTAGGAAAATACTTATTTCTGTCACAAAGTATTAAGAAGCAGATACTTGAAACCTGTTACTTTAACAATCGACAAAACTCGACTCCATATGACTTAATCCAACCCTTCATGATCGTAATCAATTTAACTGCTACAATACCTTCGCATCCTTCATTATGCAGTGTGACTCAAGTCCAAGAAGAAGAGGTTCATTTGACTTGAGTTACCCTGCTGTGATAGAGTAGGTCTCAGGTTTTCACTAGAATCCGGTATACGTGGATCTATTATCGATGTATACAAACTCAATAAACGGCTTGACTGATTTTGATTGAAACTTAAACACTCTAGGTTTTGAAACTGTGTGTATGTTTGAGTGGATTTAAGGTCCACAATAGGAACCGGTAGGTGGAGCTACCTTCTATCGATGTATAGAAAATCAATAACGGCTTGATCGATTTTAATGAATCTTTGTTTATATGTTTGAGTGGGTTTCAGGTTCACAATGAAAACCAGTAAGTGGGACTGCTATCCAAATCATCCCACGTACAAAATGCTATTTCTTTTCGTAATATTTTGAAACTTCAACACTCTAGTTTAAGGAGAATAAATCAAAGCTACGTTTCCCATGTCATCCGATTGAATAGAACGAAAAGCATCAAAATTTTCAGCTTTCTTTGTGTCGGTCAACGGTCTTGGAAAATATTTTCTCTATTTCAGTATCGTAATGAGTCCATTCCAGCACTGAAAACAGTGCTGGAATGAACTCGTTTTCGCATTGTTTCTAGTTATATTTTTCGTTTTGTGGTAGTCAGCACTGACATTCGATCCTATCAAATTTCAACACACGTCAATTGACAATACAATATAATCTGGATATAGTGAAATAATTGTTGAGAAAAGCTGTATTTTCATTGAAAAATATGGTACTAGAGATTTCCTTGTTCCTAATTTTGAATCATTCATGCTATTAGGAAACTTTTAAATCTGATCTCCATGCCCTACGTACGTTTCAGATTCAAATTCCGTAGTCTGTCAACTTTCGTAACAGTCACACCAACTACCAATATACAATACAAAAGTCACTAGGATGTATAATCCGAATTTTTCATTAAATTGCAACAGTATTTTACAAAACTTGTCTGAAATAGAGAAAATATCGTCTAATACTCGTTGCAGAAGGCAATTCCAACACTCATGCGTTCGAAAACTCGCTCCTTCGTCGCTCGTTTTCGAATTTCGCATTCGTGTTTTAATAGGAGCCCATTCTGCAACTTGTTTTAGAATATACTATTTTGGTTTGAACACCACACGAATCATATACCCCATTTATTCAGCTTCAACTTTCTTTTTGCGCGTATGTTCTGGGGAACTTCGCGTTATCATTTTGCACAAATGTCTGTAATTGTCGATTTTTATCCGAAAATGGTCCCGAACGATTTGGTTCGACTCCTTAATGAAGAATTCGAGGTCAAATTTGATTCCGTCCCTCCGGCCGGCCGTCCAGCCGTTTGCCACGATAACTTGAGAACGGAGAAAGCTAGCGACTTGAAATTTTCAGGGTAGGTGGCGCATCGCAATACGACGGACAAGTTCGTTAATAGGCATAATCGGCCCGATGGTTTCCGAGTAATAATTTTGTTTAAAACCAATATAAATCCGATCAAATTGAAACTTGGTGAATAGTATTAGAATATAAACCTAAGCAAGTTTGTGAAATTTTGTGAGAATCGTATCAATAGAAAATTTTAAAAAAATTATTAAAAAATAATTTTTATGTCTCTAACCTGAGAACGGAAAGAGATAACGACTTGAAATTTTCAGGTTAGGTTGTGCATCTGAATCTGACATTTGAGTTTGTTCATAAGCATAATCGGTCAAATGGTTTTGGAGTTATCGACATCTGAAATTTGGTTGTTATTTCCTTAATAACTCGAAAAATACTAAACCGATACAATTTAAATATGGAAATACGGAATTTCTTGCAAAATTTTGTGAGGATCGTATCTCTAGATATTTTTTAAAAAATCATTGAAAATCATTGAAAAAATTCTATATATCAGAAACTATTCATCCGACATGGCTGAACTTTTGCGAGAGCCTTCAGAACCTAACTCTTCTACCAAGTTCCAAGTTTGAACACGATCGGATTCATATTGTTGGAGATCTGAGCAGCCTTGTGTGAGTTCAGTAGCTGGATGGGTGACCGTTGCCTCGATAACTCCCGAGCGAAAGGAGATAGGGACTTGCCATTTTCAGGGCAGGTTGCGCATCTAAATGGGAGAGTGAAGTTCGCGGTTGGCCATAATCGGCCCAACGGTTTCGGAGTTATACCCATCTGGAATATTATCCTCGATGACTCAAAAAATATAGCCCCGATGAAATTGTAGCTTGCTAACTAGTTGTAGAATATCGACATAAAGGCATGTATAAAATTTTGTGAGAACCGTACCGCTAGAAAATTAAAAAAAAAATGGTTCAAGCACTGACGTGAAGTCAGAAGCTTTTGTGCGTATGTTCTATTGTCCATTCTCCTGTATTGGACACTCTTAATCAAATATAGCATGGTGAATTATATTGTCCGTTCTCCTGTATTGGACACTCCTTATCGAATTTACCATGGTAAATTCGATCAAGAGAGTGTCCAATACAGGAGAACGGACACTAGAGAAATCGAGAATTACTAGAAGAATTTGAAGCCAAATTTGATTCTGTCCGGCCGGCCGGCCGTCCGTTGCCACGATAACTTGAAGAGAGGAAGATATAGCGACTTGAAATTTTCAGGTGAGGTAGCGCATTCCAATACGATGGTTCGTTAATTGGAATAATCGGCCCAATGGTTTCCGAGTAATAATTTTGTTTTCAACCAATACAAATCCGATCGAATTGAAACTTGGTGAGTAGATGTAGACTACAAACCTAAGGACGTGTGTGAAATTTTGTGAGAATCGTATAACTAGAAAATTTAAAAAAAATTATTATAAAAATATTAATCATGTCACGATAACCTGAGAACGGAAAGAGATAGCTACTTAAAATGTTCCGGTTAGGTTGTGCATGGGAATGCGACATTCGAGTTTTCCCTTAGGCATAATCGGCCCAACGGTTTTGGAATTAGGTATACCCATCAGAGATTTGGTTGTTATTTACTGAATAACTCGAAAAATACAAAACCGATCCAATTCATAAACAGTCAACAGTTGTAGAATACCAACATGAAAATTCTGGTGAACTTTTATGAGGATCGTATCGCTAGAAAATTTTTGAAAAAAATCATTGAAAATAATTCTATATATCAGAAACTGTTTGTCCGACTGAAATTTTGCGACAGCCGTCAGAACCTAATTCTACTGCCAATTTCTAAGTTTGAATGCGATTGTTGGAGATCCAAGCAGTCTTGTGTGAGTTCAGTAGCTGGATGGGAGACCGTGGCCTCGATAACTTTCGAACGATAGAAGATAGGGACTTGCAATTTTCAAGGTAGGTTGCGCAACCGAATGGGATAGTTAAGATCGTTCTTGGGCATAATCGGTCCAACGGGTTTGGAGTTATACCCACCTGGAATATTATTTCCTCGATAAATAAAAAAATATAGATTCGATCGAATTGAAGCTTGATAACTCGTTGTAGAATATCGGCATAGAGACGTGTGTAAAATTTTGTGAGAACCGTACTTCTAGAACATTTTTAAAAAATTACGGAAAAAAAACCGTTCCAGCACTGACGTGAAGTCAGGAGCTTTAGCGCTCATGTTCTATTGTCCATAATCCCGTATTGGACACTTTTAATCGAATTTACCATGATAAATTCGAGAGTGTCCAATACTGGAGAATGGTCAATAGAACGTGTGCGCAGAAGCTCCTGACTTCACGTCAGTGCTTGAACCATTTTTTTTCTTAATTTTTAAACAATTTTCTAGGGCTACGGTTCTCACAAAATTTCACACATGTCTCCATGTCGATATTCTACAACTATACTCCATAACTCCGAAACCGCTTGATGGATTTCGCCCATTAACGAGCTCGTCCGAGAAATTTACGCTCCAAACGTAGCCTGCAAACTTCAATCCTCTAACCCCTTTCGTTCGAGAGTTATCGTGCCTACGGCCGGCCGGATAGAATTGATTTCGACCACGGATTCTTGATCGGTGAGTCGAACCAAATCGTTTAAGACCATTTTCATCCAAGAAATCTAAATTTACAGTCATTTGGGCACATTGATAAGCACTCTGTTCCGAGCAACAAGAACGCCAAAAATTATTATGCCGAATAGTGTAAGTCAACTTGAATTTTTAAAGTTTTTAAACCGTCAGAGCAATGAATTCGATTTAAGGAAGGCATCATCACAATATTCAGGGCCGTAAAGGCTCTCAAAAAATTTAGTCGTAATTAATTTTTAGGAAAGAAATGAACGGTTTGTGTGCCGTTCTAGTGAAAAATTGAATTTGAAGAAAAATTCTATGGAGAATCAGATGATATGATTAATTAATTTTTTATGTACAGGGTGTCTTATTAGACCGTAAAGTAAAAATCAAGATATCTGAGTCCTGGTCTGCACTTTTTTGCTATGGTTCTTATGCAGAGTTTGTTGGCCTGAAATGACAATAAATGCCAAATTTAAAAATAATTCGTTGAACGCTTCGGGATTTAAAGTTAACCAAAAATTTTCCTCAAATCACCCTGTATCTCAGGAACGATGATCCTTATCCCATTTTCAACTGTTGTTTTATAGCTCCCCTGGGTATCATCTATTCGCCATGTAACTATGTACATTTACTCGTGGACTGTATAGATCATTCAACAACATTGAATCACGACAAGGTTCAGAGAGATCACCCTCAAAATCCTGGAAAATAAGCAACCAAAATTCTCGGTACAGCTATTACCCCATAACCCGTATCATTGACTTAAGCACCAAACATCCTGGATTCTCTTCAACTGGAGTCGGAAGATGCCACGCACACGCTGGCAGATTCGCAATCAGTACTTCATTTTATTAAAATTAAGATACAATGGGGCACGTTCTTTATAGTATCAGCAGATGAAAGTGCCAGCTATCTTGATGTCCACCACCTTCACAGTAGGAGGTGCCGTCATGAATGCGGATGTTGTGACATCTTCAAAATATGGACAATGGAGCAACGTTTGGTACCAAGCTTCATTTATAGCATATACAGGTGGTTCAGAGATTTGAAAACTAACAGGACATACTATACAGGGTGATTCTTCAAGTTGTACATTAATTTTAACCAGAGATTCCTGTCAACATGTAAAACACATTTTTCATGTACCATATTCGGCTTAGGTAAAAAGTTACAAACGTTTAAAGATTTCACACCACGCTGAGAACTGTTACTGAAATCATTATTGTAGAAAAACAGGAAAACTTAATCATCTGATGCTTGAAATTCAATTGAATTGTCTGAGAAGACTTATTTACTCACTCAATTCTTATAATGTAACATTAGTTTAACAAACATATTCCTCTATTAATTCTTCACCATTAAAACACAGAATTTTAACTTAATTTTCATTCAATATCTATCAATTGTCTTCATGATAAGATTATACATAATTTGATTATTGCCCATTCTCATATTGAAAATTCTATAAATATCCTTCTTAATTCACAAGAAAATCCCAAATCGAAAAGATGAGATGTGATTCCAACTGACGGAATAATCATAAGTGTGTAACGTTCAGAGAAACTCTATGTCGACGAAAAAGTGGGAGAAAACTGTCAATTGGAGAATATGTGTCATAGTTATAGAAAATTTCACACCAACATTAATCTCATTTTGGATAACCATGTCAAAGCTACAAAAGAAAAATGAGTTTCAGGTGGTAGGATACATAATCAAATTGGGTTCAGAATATCTCCAGTAAAAACAAAACTGCAATATTGGCTAAGTTTTAATTGATATAATATAATTTTCAGAGTAGATTTGAGGAATGAATATCTCGGATAAGTTCGTTATTGGGGATAATCGGTCTGTTTGAATTCAATTTCTTTCATGATGCAGTTCTATCGAAAGAATCTATTTATATCATTCCCAGAGACCAATAATTTCGGAGATAAGAGTTTTTAAAGTTTGAACAAGAGCGCCAAAGCTCCTGTTCACAGGGCCTTCCCACTTTTTATAGAAGGAAATTTGACTAGTGACTTTTATCTAGAGTTACTGTGGAATCAAATCTTACGTGCAGTCATTGATCTCTTTCCCGTTGTGAATGGTCGAAAAGTAGCTGACAATATTTGGTTCCAACAAGATGGTGCGCCTCCGCCTTATGAAGTGAGGAGGTATCTTGATGGCACATTTCCTGAGAAATTGATTGGTAGGAGAGGATCAGTTGAATGGCCACCCTGATCTCCAGATTTGAACCCTCCCGACTATTTTCTGTTTGGCCATTTGAAGTTGAAATTTTCTAATGTTTCAATAAAAATGCTCCTGTGGACAGGAGCTTTCTGACGCTCTAGTTCAAACAGAGAAATTATATCTCTGAAAGTATTGGTTTCTCTGAGTTGAGAATTATATCAATGTATACATATGATAGAGCTGCATCATAAAGGAAATTCAATTCAAATAATAGTTTATTTATCAAGATTAAATGAGCAATCATGAGAATGAGAACTGCACCATGGAAGAAATCGAATTAAATCTGGCACATTTTGCCCAATAACGAACTCTACCGAGATATTCATCTCCCTAACCACTCTGAAAATTTCAACTACCTAGCTCATTCCGTTCGAGAGTTATTGTGGAAAAACTTTTTTTAAATTTTCAAAATTTTTTTTTACACTTTGCGGTAATCTGGTCAATACAAAACTTCACATGCGTTAAAGGTCATGATTCTACAATTTGATGCTAAATTTCAGATAGATCGAACGAACTTGTCCGAGATATTTACGCTCCAAAACCACCTTGCAATTTTCAATCCGCTAACTCCTTTCGTTCGAGAGTTATCGTGCCTACGGCTGGTCGGCCGGCCGGACAGAATCGATTTCGCACTCGGATTCTTGATCAGTGAGTCGAACCAAATCGTTTGAGACCATTTTCAGCCAAAAATTCCAAAATTACAGACACTTGAGCAAATTGATAAGCACTCTGTTCCGAGGAACTAGAGCGCCAAAAAAACAAGTTTCGTATGACAATTGCCCAAAACAGGTTTAAAGTACCTACAAATAGTAGGTATTCCATAAAACATGTATGAAAGAAGATGAGTAATAATATGAAAGAAGATGAGTAATAAATAAAATACCTTGTAATCGATCAAAAATTTCCTGATCTACGTTCACCAAATTTTCTCCTCTCTGAACTACAGAATTATGCTTTCAATATTTACGTAATATTTTCAAACATTTTTGGGTGAGGTCCCCGTTGCATCGCTAAAATACGAGTATTTCAACCCCAATATTTTTGAAGTTACAATATTCCCTTCTGTCAAGTTGACAATTCATACATCGAATAATTATATCAATGTGTGAAATACGATTTAGATTGAAATTTTGAAGGATCATATCTCCGAAATTATTAGCTTGTTAGAGTTAAAAATGATATGAATGGATTCTTATGATAAAACCTCTTATTAAGAAAAATTTAATATGGAATTTGTTTCGTAAAAAAACAAAATAAAAAAAATTTTTTTTTGTTACTCTGAAACCATCTGTCCAATTTTGCCCAATAACGAACTTAGCCGAGATATTTATCCCCCAAACCTACTCTGAAAATTTCAACTCTCTAGCTAATTCCGTTCGAGAGTTATCGTGCCTACGGCCGGCCGGCCAGACCGGCCGGACAGAATGAATTTCGACCACGGATTCTTGATCTGTGAGTCGAACCAAATCGTTTAAGACCATTTTCATCGAAATATTCGAAAATTACAGACATTTGGACAAATTGATAAGCACTCAGTTCCGAGGAACTAGAGCGCCAAAAAATTGGTTCAAGCACTGACGTGAAGTCCGGAGCTTTTGCGCGTATGTTCTATTGTCCATTCTCCTGTATTGGAAATTTGATTAAGAGTATCCTATACAGGAGAATGGACCATAGAACATACGCGCAAAAGTTTCTGACTTCACGTCAGTGCTTTGAACCACTTTTTTTTTCGTAATTTTATTTAATTTTCTAGGGGTACGGTTCTCTCAAAACTTTACACACGTCCTTATATCAATATTCTACAACTAGTTTGATCGGGTCTATTTTTTTTGAGTCATTGAGGAAATAATTTTACAGATGGGAATAACTACGAAACCGTTGGGCCGATTATGGCCAACAGCGAACTTAACTCTCCCATTTGGATGCGCAACCTACCCTGAAAATTGAAAGTCCCTATCTCCTTTCGTTCGGGAGTTATCGAGGCAACGGTCACCCATCCAGCTACTGAACTCACACAAGGCTGCTCAGATCTCCAACAATATAGATCCGATCGTGTTCAAACATGGAACTTGGTAGTAGAGATAGGTTCTGAAGGCTCTCGCAAAATATCTGCCGCGTCGGATGAATAGTTTCTGAGATATAGAATTTTTTTCAATAATTTTTAAATGAAATTCTAGTGATACGATCCTCACAAAATTTTGCAAAAATTTCCGTGTTGGCATTCTTCAACTAATAACCATATTTAAATTAGATCGGTTTGATATTTTTCGAGTTATTAAGGAAATAACAACCAAATTTCAGATGGGGATAACTCCAAAATCATTTGGCCGATTATGCTTATGAACAAACTCAAATGTCACATTCAGATGCACAACCTAACCTGAAAATTTCAAGTCGCTATCTCTTTCCGTTCTAAGGTTATCGAAACATAAAAAATATTTTTTAATAATTTTTTTAAAATTTTCTAGAGAAGCGATTCTCACAAAATTTCACAAACGTGGTGAGGTTTACATTCTTCAACTATTCATCAAGTTTCATTTCGATCGGATTTATATTGGTTGAAAACAAAATTATTGACATGTCCGCCGTATTGGGATGCGCCACCTACCCTGAAAATTTCAAGTCGCTAGCTCTTTCCGTTCTCAAGTTATGGTGGCAGCGGCCGGACAGACAGAATCAAATTTGACCTCGAATTCTTCATCAGGGAGTCGAACCCAATCGTTTGAGACCATTTTCGGCGTAAAATTCGAAAATTACATAAATTTGGGCAAAATGATAACGCGATGTTCCCCAGAACATATACGCGCAAAAAAGGCAAAACCAATTTTCCTTTCATTCGCTCCGTTTAGTAAGTAATCAAATTACCTTTCATATGATGTATCACTATCGATATATTACCATTTGAAAAAATGGGTTCAAGCCCTGTGGACAGGAGCTTTCTGGCGCGCTAGTTCAAACAGACAAATTATATCTCCGAAAGTATTGGTTTCTCAGAGTTGGGAATTAAATCAATGTATTCTTATAGAACTGCACCATAAAGAAAACTCAATTCATATAATAGTTTATTTATCAAGATTAAATGAGCAATCATGAGAATGAGAACTGCACCATGGAAGAAATCAAATTAAATCTGGCCAATTTTTCCCAATAACAAACTTAACCGAGATATTCATCTTCCTAACCTACTCTGAAAATTTCAACCACCTAGCTCATTCCGTTCGAGAGTTATTGTAGAAAAACTTTTTTTGAATTTTCAAAATTTTGTTTTGACACTTTGCGTAATCTGGTCAATACAAAACTTCACATGCGTATAAAAGTCATGATTCTACAATTTGATGCTAAATTTCAGATAGATCGAGTGAACGGTTTCGGAAATATTCATAGAAAATATTTTTTTTAAATCGGCCATAACTCCGAAACCACCTGATGGATTTCGCATATTTACGAGCTCATCCGAGATATTTACGCTCCAAACCCACTTTGCAAATTTCAATCAACTCCTTTCGTTCGAGAGTTATCGTGCCTACGGCCGGCCGGCCGGCCGGTTAGAATCGATTTCGACCTCGGATTCTTGATCAGTGAGTCGAACCAAATCGTTTGAGACCATTTTCAGCCAAAAATTCCAAAATTACAGACACATGGGCTAATTGATGAGCACTCTGTTCCGAGGAAGGAGCGTCAAAAAAAACAAGTTTCGTATGACAATTGCCCAAAACAGGTTTAAAGTACCTACAAATAGTAGATATTCCATAAAACATGTATGAAAGAAGAGAAGTAATAATGAAAAATTACCTTGTAATCGATCAAAAATTTCCTGATCTACGTTCACCAAATTTTCTCCTCTCTCGAACTACAGAATTATGCTTTCAATATTTACGTAATATTTTCAAACATTTTTGGGTGAGGTCCCTGTTGCATCGCTAAAATACAAGTATTTCAACCCCAATATTTTCCAAGTTATAATATTCCCTTCCGTAAGTCCCGTCATAAATTGAGAGAACTGAGCATTCTATGTCTATGGATGAAAAGCAGTCTCACTACTCTCAGATCTCTTACTTCATGTTCCGTTCCGAAATGTAAGACTTTTCTGAGAAAAACTAATATCGGAGCAAACAATTGAGATTTTTCTCACTTCGCTCACAATTCTTCGATTGATTAGTAATCTCATGTCTCAGGAAAATAAGTTGACATTATGACAATTCATACATAGAATAATCATATCATTCTGTGACAACGAAGAAATACGATTTATTATTGAAATTTTGAAAAATGATATCTCCGAAAGTATTAGCTTGTTAGAGTTAAAAATGATATCATTGGATTCTTATGGTAAAACTGCTTATTGAAAAAAATTTAATTTGGAATTTGTTTTGTAAAAAAAAAAATTGTATGTAACTCCGATACCATCTGTCCGATTTTGCCCAATAACGAACTTAGCCGAGATATTTATCTCCCAAACCTACTCTGAAAATTTCAACTGTCTAGCTCATGCCGTTCGAGAGTTATCGTGCCTACGGCCGGACCGGCCGGACAGAATGAATTTCGACCACGGATTCTTGATCAGTGAGTCGAACCAAATCGTTAAAGACCGTTTTCATCCAAAAATTCGAAAATTACAGACATTTGGGCCAATTGATAAGCACTCAGTTCCGAGGAACTAGAGCGCCAAAAATAAAGTACAGGGGTGAGATATATCAAATTCAAAAACGCATACGATAAATTGCTTTTGAAAGTCAATATAGATGGGTGCAAGGATTTTCCTTAATAATTCTTCCTACAAGAATTATTGACGAGTTACTTTAATTTTTCGGTACGCTGTATACCTTAATCCTGCATAAGATGAGTCAGTCATAGCCAGGTAAGCCACCCTCATGCTATGAAATTATTACTTCATTCTTAGGAAATATCAACAAAATGGGGTTTGCAACAGAAGAATCAAAGATTTAAATAGCTTATCTCTTATCACGGAAGACCAAGTACGCCTCACTAATGAGTCTTTCATGGAAGTGCCGCCATTTTTGACTTCTGTCGTCATTATGAAATGAGGCGGTATATAACTTGGCTAATCGAGCATAACTTTAGTCAGTAAAAATTTTTGATTTAGTGTTTTATTAGTTTCTAGAAGAAGGCACTTTTGGAATGCAACAAAGACATATTCGGAACCCTGTTTTAAATGTTGGCATCTAACTTTTCACTATGAATCCAAAAATTATATTAAGACGCTGTGAATTTAAACCAGTGGTTCCCAACCTTTTTTTCCTCTTGGACCCCATACAAAGCTTTGCTGGTTTCGGTAGACCCCCCGAAATATACCGGGTGGCCCACAACAGGCGCGGTGCTCGTTTTGAGGAAGTAAATGAAGATATTTTGAGAATATTTTTTCGTGATGTGTGGGGTATTCAAAAGCACAATTTAAAATTATTTTCATATATACAGGGTGTTCGAAAACAAAAATATAGACCAAAGTTACATTTTTTAATGGTAACACCCTGTATTTGACTTCAAAAATGGAATGGCAAGCTCAAATAATGATGAGTTTCTTCAGATCACTATATACCTTAGAACTACCATTTAGGAGAAAATGCTGAAAAATTTAAAATATGGAGTTTTTAAATAGCAATTAATGAAGAAACCAATTATGCCAGCGTTACAGATAGTATTTTTTTGAGTAGAAATATTAGCTACTCCAATAAAAAATAAAAAAAATTAACTCTGGAATATACAGAGTGATCATAATTAATTTTCAAATTAATGGTCAAAAGCTTTTTTAATTCAAATGGCACATCCAGTATTTCTATATCTCGTTAAATGTAAAAATTAATTTCGAAACTATCTTCACAAGGTTTTTCTACACTTAAACCTGATAGTTTTCTCAGCTATTTTCAACAATTTATTGTAGTTGATGTTTGAAAATTAATTATGATCACTCTGTATATTCCAGAGTTTTTTTTTGTGTATATAAAAGCTAATATATGTCTACTCAAAAAAATACTGTCTGTATAGCTGGCGTAACTGGTTTCTTCATTAATTGCTATTTAAAAAAACTCCATATTTTCAATTTTTCGCCATTTTCTCGTAAATAAAACTTCTAAGGGATAAAGTGATGTGAAGAAAAGCTTAAGAAGATAGTTTAGAAATTAATTTTTGCGTTCAACGAGATATAGATATACCAGGTGTGCCGTTTGAAATAAGAAAATTTTTGACCGTTATTGGTAGTGTACGTTTGAAAATTAATTGTGATCACTCTGTATTTTCCAGAGTAAATTTTGTTTCTCTGTATAGGAGTAGCCAATATTTCTACTAAATACTGTCTGTATCGATGGCGTAACTGGTTTTTTTATTTCTTCAATAAGTGCTATTTAAAAAAACTTCATATTTTCATTTTTTCACAATTTTCTCGTAAATGGTGCTTCTAAGGTATTAAGTGATCTGAAGAAACTAATTTGAGTTTGCCATTTTACGCTACCAGGTGTTCTCGGTGGATGACACAGTGAATTGCATTTACTCCCGGTATAATTCCTTGGCTTGGTAAAGCCAATCCGAGAGTTTCGTTACTCAAAATCGAAATCAGAATAATTTTCGTGGACCCACACTAACAACTTGTGGACCCCCATTATTGTTTTACGCCACCGTGTACCCCCGAAGAGTCCCCCGTGGACCCCTGGACCACTTTGGGAGTCATATATATCTATTCAAAATATATAGAAATCCAATTCAATTAAAACTTGGTAATTATTAATTCTTCACATCTCGAACTAACGAACACAGAACATTACAGTAACATTTCTTTCGACTTTCATAAAAATCTGCCGATAATTTTCAATTTAAAGTTCTAATTATCTACATACAATTATCAAGGATTTTTAAATATTACAGTGTAGCCAGGACAATCCTCTTAAGTCACTATTGCTTATTGTATATTTTTGTGACTAAACCAGAGGTCTTGGATCAACAAAAATGAAACAGACGAAAAAGCAAAAATATCACGGTGAGAATAAAACAACAATCAATTCCTATGTGAAGTTCTTCCCAGCAAGTCCGCACCAAGAGGGACTATTGTTTTATATTAATATTTGCGGATTTGAACTTTTTGTATTGAACGCACTAAGTAAACTTGTTTGAAATTGCAATGTAGATCAATGTGCAAAAATTCAGGTCAGAAATCCTCAAAAAACATTTTTCTTTTTTTGCTTTTAATAATTGAATTATTACTGAACAGACTTTTTTTTTAGTAACTAGGCAATATTAGTGTCAGCATGAAAAGCATTGAACATATTGTTTGAACTCGACATTTATTCGAATTTTCACAAGTCTGTGATTATAGAAAATAATTAACTGGCATTGAAATTGAACTAACGATAGATATTCATGACAAAATTCTATTTCAATCGAAAATCTAGCTATAAATTGGCAATTTGCAGCAAGATTAGCATTCTTGGGATTCTTTGACGTGAATTGAAGGTGAAATTGAAAGATTTTAATGGTGAAAAGAAGAATAGGAGCAACTTTACACCAGAATGAAAACACTTTTTGGGAAAAATTCGAACAAGTGTCGAAAATCCAAGTTCAAACAAAATTTGCTAGTTGCAATCATATACATGCTGACTCTGATGTCATCTAGATACTAATAAAAAGTCCATTAGGTAATAATTAAGTTTTTGAAAGAATTATGAGCAAAAAAAGGAAAAAATTTGTTGGTTTTCCGACCTGAAATTTGGCACATGGATCTAAATTGTTATTTTGAACAAGTCTACTCAAAGCGCTTCATAGAAAAAGTTCGAATAGGCATTCAGAGATATTAGACTTTTTTGTCTGAAAAAGACGGTTTCCGCTGAGACCGGAAGTCTCATTTGGCCCAGTTTTATATCATTTTTTATCATTTTCGATACACCAACTTTTTGTAAGTAATAAAATTCAGAAATATTAATAGAAAAAAAGTCCCTCTCGGTGCGGAATTTTTGGGAAGCACTGTATATTGACTGTTGGGCGCAAGGGCGCTAGACGTTGGGCGATAGGAACTGTCCTTCCAAGGGAGTGGGGGTTTATACCTTAAAAGTGCTGACAGCAAAAGTAGAAGCATCAGATATCTAGTTGCAGTGACCTAAGCGTCTCTCAACCTGTGCACATCGGGTTTTTTATTCTTTGAATTTGCAGTGATTTTATAGTGTTCAACACATTCTTTGAAACATGTTGCCTGATCAAGGTATCCAATATAATGGTTATCAAGACTACTCATCTATGGAAGACAGAACTTTGAACTACAATAGTACTCAAGATATGATTAAAGAGGTAAGTTTCATTCTGTTTCTGTAAAATGATTTTTTTGGCGCTCTTGTTCCTCGGAACAGAGTGCTTATCAATTTGCCCAAATGTCTGTAATTTTCGAATTTTTGGCTGAAAATGGTCTTAAACGATTTGCTTCGACTCACTGATCAATAATTCGAGGTCGAAATCGATTCTGTCCGACCGTCCGTTAACACGATAACTCTCCTACGGAATGAGCTAGACGGTTGAAATTTTCAGAGAAGGTTTGGGACATAAATATCTCAGTCAAGTTCGTTATTGGGCATAATCAGCCGTATGGTTTCGGAGTAACAAAGAAAATATTTTTTTTACATTACAAATTTTGAATTTATTTTTTTTAAGAAGCAGTTTCATCATAAGAATCCATTGATATTATTTCTGTAGAGTCATGTAAACAATTTGAAATTTGGATTCGCTAAGTTTATCGGCAGAGTTTTTTGGTCAGTGAGTCGAAAATGAAGGTAGTCGAGCTCCTGTCCACAGGGCTTGAACCCATTTTTTTTTAACTATTGATTATTTATATTGCTGAAATTCGAGGAAAAAGTTTGTTCCATACAAACAATGTTTCAGTGTCACCTAAAAGCATCTCTAATTAAATATGTCAATTTATCGAACTGTCCTTCATGTTGCTTATGGATTTTTTTTTCAGTATGGAATTTTTGATGATCCTGATAGCTTCAACGAGAGGAAGGAAGATAGTCCATCAACATCACCAACTGCAACGATCATTTCGTCTTCTACTGGAGAGAACAAGACTGGCCCAAAGAAGCGGTCTAGAACTGCATTCACAAGCGAGCAACTCATAGCCTTAGAACAGGAATTTCACACAAACAGATATCTCATGAGAACACGAAGGATCCATTTATCTCAATCTCTGAATCTCACAGAACGGCAGATAAAAATTTGGTTCCAGAACAGAAGAATGAAGTTCAAGAAAGTACAGAAAGTAGATCCCAATTCTATGTATCCCACATCAACGAGTGCGCAGGTTCAAGATGGATTAAAACCAATATTATTTTCTCCCCAAATTACACCTCAGAATAATCTTATGGCTTTTCCGCAGTCATACCCAGCATTCGGGGCAAATATATCTCCAACATATTACAATGGTATGTATGGGCAAACGTTTTCTTATAACAAACCATTAGCAGCAATTCCAAGGAATATACAACCATCACCAACTAACAATCTTCCTGATACCACTTGGACTACACAGCAGCCAAGTCTGGAAATCTCGAAGGACAACTCATATTTTGCTGAACTGTTGATTTCTGACGTCGATTCGAAATTGATTCAATGAAACCAATATAATATGAGATTATTACAATGTCAACACCAGTCAACGATCGTACTAGAATGGCTTTATTTTTTTTATGGTTTAATTTATCTATATTGTGATTTTACCTTCAGCGCATAAATCCAAAGATTTTGATGGATTTATTGTATATCAATGGTAAATATGAATTTTGTTTAATTTTTGTGAAATACTCATATTGTTCTTTCTGAATTTGTCCTCAGCGCTTAAAGCCAAATATTTCCATAGTTTTGATGTAAAATGTGATGTGAAAAATAAAATTAATTTTTGCTATCGTAAAATATTGTATACAGCTTGAATATTCAAATACCTATGCGATGTCCTGTGTCAACCTTATTGTATTTCGATGTTTGTAATTTTTTTTTTATGTGAATAAATAGCTCAATCGAAAATCACGCTGGATCCTATTTGAAGTCACCCCTCCATATTAATTTAATAATTTCCAGGGGTAAAAAGAGTATCAAAATTTACCCTGGGACCTCAAAATTATTGCATTGAAAAAAACGATTCATATTTTATACAATCAATTTTCAATTTCAATTCAGAATATTTTTCATATTATCTATATTGCTGGTCTGTATAAAACTGATTTATTAACTGCTGATCATATAAGATATAAGCAAATACTTTCACATAGCGCATCATAACTGTATAATTATGTAACAATATACATACTCAGATGTTTTTGTATTTTATACAGATCCTCTAATAAGTTCTTGAGAATTTGTTTCTATATTTTACTCTTTAGTGCGAATCTATTCGATAGAAAGATACATAGAACGATAGCAAAGTTATTACTCGGTATTTTATGAAAGTGTCTGAATTTCTTGCTTAAAATCAAAGAGAAAAACTGCGAAACCACAGAGGAAATTTTGTAAATGTTGGTACTTTTGGATGATATGAGGGGAAATTAATAACTACGTGTGAAAAACTTGAAGGCCTACTCCTCGATTAATTTCAGATTGAAAAATTCTTTTAAATATATAATATCCACAAACGCTTCGTTCCCAAGTGCGTTGAAATATACAAAAAAAAAGTTTTTCTTGATTATTTCTGAAATGGTTCAATTTGAGTGTTGAATTTTCAGCAAAAAGCTCAATATTGACAATGTCTTAACTTTCACTTGAGGCAGTAAATTGGATTGAATAATAATTAGAGTAATCAGACGATCTAACGAGTTTTAAATAATTTTAACTGCTTAGTTTACTTTAAAAGAAAAAAATACGAATTATTAATATCGAAAAATTTCGGAATTTCACTATGAAATTTGGCAATTTGGTATAGAATGAAATTCTGATCAACATTTCTTTCAGAAAATTTTGGATATTGTTCTGATTTCTACGTCTTTTGGTCATTTCTCTAAAAAAATGTCAAATTTGACAGGTTTGCAGAGTAACGTGATCAATGACATACATGTCAAAAATCATCGTTTCTTGAGCACCAACTTTGCCGAAAACCAAAATGTCAAAAAACTTTACAGGCGAGAAAATTTCCTCTTGGTGCATACTTTTTGAAACGCACTGTATATAGGCACGTGACAATTCAATTATACTTTCTGGTTAACTATTAGTGTTGTGTTAATTTTCTCCAACGATTTTCACAGAATATGTTTTGTAGTAGGAATCCATAATTCAAAGGGCAAAAAAAAAATATTTCTCCCGTACTGTTAATGAAAAATTCAATACATTGGTAAAAAGTCTGGAAAGCGCTGACTTGAGGTTAGTGTACCTTGGCGCGCTCGTTCATATTCATGGCAGGAGCGGACAAAAACAAATTTTTAAAAGAAAGATAAGATCAATATTCATAATAATATCAATATTTCGACAACTTTCGTAATACTGCGACAGTCTGGCGACAGAAATAACGTTTGGCTAAGTTTTTCTGTTGGTCGGTTTTACTAAAAAAATTTGGGAAAGCCCTGTGGACAGGAGTTTTGGCGCTCTTGATCAAACTTTAACAAATCCTCTCTCCGAAAGTATTAGTTTCTCAGAGTTGGGAATTATATCAATGGATGATTGATCAATGGATGATAGAACTTCATCAATTCATCAATTAAATTCAAACATCATAAAAGAATTCAAATTCAAAAAGAGTGCCAAAAATCATTAATCCAAAACCAACAGACCAATTTTACCCAATAACGATACTTATCCGAGATATTCATTCCTCGAATCTATTATGAAAATTATATTACATCAATTGGAAGGTGATATACAATATTTTAGTTTTGTTTATACTGGAGATATTCTGAACCCAATTCACTTACCAAAGTATATATTCCCATCATCATATGGATTATCCACGGGCATTATATTATCACCTTAAAAGTACAATATTATATCATCCTCTTAATTCTACTATAGCTGAGGTTATTTCATTCGTCATTTCGCATTCAATCATACTTTGTTTTCTAGAACAGGAGGGATATTCTATATCAAGAATAACGAACCAGAAATAAATTTAAGATATCCCGTAAGGCAAAATAAGATGACATGTCTCTTTATAGGAAAATAGGATGACAAGAATGAACATGAATGAGATCATACAATAATTCATAGATAGAATCAAGTCCAGCATTCTGTAAAAATAATATGTAAGTACGATTTATGATTGAAATTTTGAAAAATCATATCTCCCAAAATATTTGCTTGTTTAGTTGAACATAATATCGATGGATTCTTATGATGAAACTGCATCTTAAAAAAATTTAATGCGAAAGTTGTAATGTAAAAAAAAATTTTTTTTTCGGTACTCCGAAACCAAATGGCCGACTCTGCCCAATAAAGACTCAACCGAGATATTTATCTCCTAAACCTACTATGAAAATTGTATGGTTTAGCTCAGTCCGTTCATCGTGTTAATGGAGGGCCGGCCGCACAGCTGGACATAATCAATTTTGACCACGGATACTTGATCAGTGTAACAAACCAAATCGTTCAAGACCATTTTCATCAAAAAATTCGAAAAAACAGACATTTGGGCAAATTGATAAGCACTCTGTTCTGAGGAACGAGAGCGCCAAAAAAAATCGAAATTCTGCTGATCCACTAGAAAAAAATTGGTCCAATGTATTAGTTTTAATTTTTCTATATTTACAACAATATTATATCCAATCTAGAACTTTGCAGTAAATCAAGGTCCGCATTCAAGATCCAGGGTTTTGTAAGAAAATTATGTAGTCGTGGAAACGGAGGACATTTTGAACACTTACCCCTACTAAATGAATATTACATGTTTTTGGCGCTCTAGTTCCTCGGAACTGAGTGCTTATCAATTTGCCCAAATGTCTGTAATTTTCGAATATTTCGATGAAAATGGTCTTAAACGATTTGGTTCGACTCACTGATCAAGAATCCGTGGTCGAAATTCATTCTGTCCGGCCGGTCCGGCCGTCCGTAGGCACGATAACTCTCGAACGGAATGAGCTAGAGAGTTGAAATTTTCAGAGTAGGTTTGGGGGATAAATATCTCGGCTAAGTTCGTTATTGGGCAAAATCGGACAAATGGTTTCGGAGTAACAAAAAAAAAATTTTTTTTTTACGAAACAAATTCCAAATTAAATTTTTTTTAATAAAAAGTTTTATCATGAGAATCCAATCATATCATTTTTGACTCTAACAAGCTAATACTTTCGGAGATATGATTTTTCAAAATTTCAATAATAAATCGTATTTCAACGTTGTCACAGAATAATATTATTCTATGTATGAATATGAATTGTCATAATGTCAAATGATGTTCCTGAGACTAATCAATCGAAGAATTGTGAGCGAAGTGAGAAAAATCTCAGATATGATTTTTCAAAATTTCAATAATAAATCGTATTTCAACGTTGTCACAGAATGATATTATTCTATGTATGAATATGAATTGTCATAATGTCAAATGATGTTCCTGAGACTAATCAATCGAAGAATTGTGAGCGAAGTGAGTTAAATCTCAGTTGTTTGCTCCGATATTAGTTTTTCTCAGAAAATTCTTACATTTCGGAACTGAACATGAAGTAAGAGATCTAGAGTAGTGAGACTGCTTTTCATCCATAGACATAGATATAACTATCGAACGGAATGAGGTAGGTAGTTGAAATTTTCATAGTAGTTTAGGGAGATGAATATCTCGGTTAAGTTCGTTATTGGGCAAAATTGGCCAGATTTAATTTGATTTCTTCCATGGTGCTTTTCTCATTCTCATGATTGCTCATTTAATCTTGATAAATAAACTATTATTTGAATTGAATTTCCTTTAGGATGCAGTTCTATTATATGAATACATTGATATAATTCCCAACTCTGAGAAACCAATACTTTCGGAGATATAATTTGTCTGTTTGAACTAGAGCGCCAGAAAGCTCCTGTCCACAGGGCTTGAACCCATTTTTTAATTTAATCCTATTTTCTGTGAAATAATCTGTAAACGATACACAGTATCGAGTCGTACCAAGAGTGAATTTTTGGTGTAGAATTGAATGAATTTCAGCTCACTTAAAATTTGGATTAGAAAATCTAACCTCAAAAAAGATCAAAGAGATCTTTCTGATGAGGTTCAGATTAAGAAACAAATTCATGGAATATGTCAGCTTCCAAAACATATTCACACAAAATTTCATCACAATGTGGGTTATAGCTTCGACAAAATAAAAAAAAAACATTTTTTTGACAGCACCCTGTATCTTGAATATGGATGCCATACTTATATTTTAGTGTTCGACCTATACCAATAATATAATAAATAAATAGTCAGTTTGTTTGACCATGCTATATTGTACAAGGCCAATATAATTAAAATAAAAATTGGTTCAAGTACTGACTTGAAGACAGTAGCTTTTGCGCGTATGTTCTATTGTCCATTCTTCTGTATTGGACACCCTTAATCGAAATTACCATGGTAAATTATGTTGTCCATTCTCCTGTATTGAACACTCTTAATTCGAATTTTCCATGGTAAATTCGATTAAGGGTGTCCAATACAGAAGAATGGACAATAGAACATACGCGCAAAAGCTCCTGACTTAACGTCAGTGCTTGAACCAATTTTTTTTTTCGTGATTTTTTTAAAATTTTTTAGGGGTATCTACGGTTCTTACAAAATTTATTTTTCGTAATTTTTTTCAAATTTTCTAGGGGTAGGTACGGTTCTTACAAAATCTTAAACACTTCTTTATGTTGATTTTCTACTACTAGTTACCAAGCTTCAATTCGATCGAATTTTTATTTTTTGAGTTATTAAGGAAATAATATTCCAGGTGGCTATAACTCGGAAACCTTTAGACCGATTATGCCCAAAAATAAACTCAACTCTCCCATTCAGATACAAAACCTACCCTGAAAACTGCGAGTCCCTATCTCCTTTCGTTCGAAAGTTATCGAGGCAACGGTCACCCATCTACTGAACTCACACAAGCCTGCTCGAATCTCCAACAATATTTAACCGATCGTGTTAAAACTTAAAACTTGGCAGTAGAGTTAGGTTCTAAAGGCTCTTGCAAAATACTGATAAATAGAATTTTTTTTTTCATTTTCCAATGATTTGTCAAAAATTTTCTACAAATACTATCCTCACGAAATTTTGTAAGAATTTTCGCGTTTGTATTCTACAACTAATAACCATGTTTGAATTCAATCGGTTTTGTATTTTTCGAGTTAATGAGGAACAAAATACAACCAAATTTCAGATGGCTATAACTCTGAAACCGTTTGGTCGATTATGCTCATAAACAAACTCAAATGTCGTATTCAGATGCACAACCTAACCTGAAAATTTCAAGTCCTTATCTCTTTCCGTTCTCAGGATAGAGACATAAAAAATATGTTTTAATAATTTTTTTAAAATTTTCTAGCAATATGATTCTCACAGAATTTCACGAACGTGCTTAGTTTTATATTCTACAACTATTCACTAAGTTTCAATGTGATCGGATTTATATTGGTTGAAAACAAAATTATTACTCGTAACCCATTGGGCCGATTATGCCCATTGACGAACTTGTCCGTCGTATTGAGATGCGCCACCTACCCTGAAAATTTCAAGTCGCTAGCTCTTTCCGTTCTCAAGTTATCGTGGCAACGGTCGGACGGTCGGACGGCCTGCCGGACAGAATCAAATTTAACCTCGAATTCTTCATTGGGGAGTCGAACCGAATCGTTTGAGACCATTTTCGTAAAAAAATTCGAAATTTACAGACATTTGGGCAAAATGATAACGTGATGTTCCCCAGAAAATACGCGCAAAAAATACTATATCCTTGCAAGGAGGCCATCTTCTTTGATACATACTGTATATGAATTCCAGGAATTGCATCGATCGAAATTTCGAAAACCAGAAATCGAGCGTTGGAAGAGCGTAGGACCTAAAATTTTAATGGTGGATTAGTACCTGCTTCCGGCTATACCGGAAATACTTCCTACTTCCGTACCTCCAGTGGAATACCCCATATATTATTAAATTTATGTAGTTTCCAAAGAATTTCGAGTTCAATTTATCGAAAGGACTATATACCTACATTTAGTAGTTTTTATACTATTATGGGATTTCCTGCAAAATTGTGCGATGTAAGTTGGCGCAAAATTCCAGATTTCTAAAATATGCTATTGGAATTGTTCAATCTGTCATTTGGACTTTATTGTCAAACCATCGAACTAGCAAAAGGTAATGAATGCGAATGAAAGTGTAAGGGATGCACCAAATTCTTAATAAAAAATCAACTTCCAAATGCGCTCTAGAATGCAATTTTTGCGCGTATGTTCTGGGGAACATCGCGTTAATTTGGCCCAAATGTCTGTAACTTTCGAATTTCTTGACGAAAATGGTCTCAAACGATTTGGTTCGACTCCTCAATGAAGAATTCGATGTCGAATTTGATTCTGTCCGGCCGTTGCCACGATAACTTGAGAACGGAAAGAGCTAGCGACTTGAAATTTTTAGGGTAGCTGGCGCATCTCAATACGACGGACAAGTTAATAGGCACAATCGGTCAAATGGTTTCCGAGTAATAATTTTGTTTTCAACCAATATAGATCCGATCGAATTGAAACTTGGTGAATAGTTGTAGAATATAAACCTGCGCACGTTTGTGAAATTTTGTGAGAATCGTTTCGCTAGAAAATTATTAAGAAATTATTAAAAAATATTTTTGTTGTCGCGATAACCTGAGAACGGAAAGAGATAGCGGCTTGAAGATTTCTGGTTAGGTTGTGCATCCGAATGCGACATTTGAGTTTGTTTATAAGCATAATCGGCCAAACGGTTTTAGAGTTATAGCCATCTGAAATTTGGTTGTTTTTTGTTCCTCATTAACTCGAAAAATACAAAACCGATTGAATTCAAACATGATTATTAGTTGCTGAATGCCAACTTAACTTTCAAAATTTCGTGAGGATAGTATTTGTAGAAAAATCTTAAAAAATCATTGAAAATTGAAAAAAAAAAATCTTTATCTCAGTAACTATTCATCTGAAATTGCTGAAATTTTGCAAGAGCCTTTAGAACCTAACTCTACTGCCAAGTTTCAAGTTTAAACACGATCGGTTAAATATTGTTGGGGATTCGAGCAGCCTTGTGTGAGTTCAGTAGATGGGTGACCGTTGCCTCGATAACTTTCGAACGAAAGGAGAAAGGGACTTGCAATTTTCAGGGTAGGTTGTGTATCCGAGTGGGAGAGTTAAGCTCATTTTTGGGCATAATCGGTCTAACGGTTTCCGAGTTATACCCACCTGGAATATTATTTCCTTGATAACTCAAAAAATAAGCATTCGATCAAATTGAAGCTTGGTAACTAGTAGTAGAAAATCAACATAAGGAAGTGTTTGAAATTTTGTAAGAACCTATCCCTAGAAAATTTTAAAAAAGTTACGAAAAAAAAAATTTGGAAGAACCGTATCTACCCCTAGAAAATTTGAAAAAAATTACGAAACAAAAAATTGGTTCAAGCACTGAAGTGAAGTCAGGAGCTTTTGCGCGAATGTTCTGTTGTCCATTCTCCAGCATTCGACACCCTTTATCGAATTCACCATGGAAAATCATGTTGTCCATTCTCCTGTATTGGACACTTGAATCGAAATTACCATGGCAAGTTCGAATTAAGAGTGTCCAATACAAGAGAATGGACAACATAATTTACCATGGTAAATTCGATAAAGGGTGTCCAATGCACG
Source organism: Halyzia sedecimguttata (assembly GCA_937662695.2). NCBI lineage: Eukaryota > Metazoa > Arthropoda > Insecta > Coleoptera > Coccinellidae > Halyzia > Halyzia sedecimguttata. The sequence goes on from OW569418.2 coordinate 59,731,352, forward strand.
AAAATTGACAATAGAACATACGCGCAAAAGCTCCTGACTTCACGTCAGTGCTTGAATCATTTTTTGGATTCTCATTTATTGCGGAAAAAATCTGATCTTTTAATTTGCTTTCAGTCGATGCACAAACATATCCACAACGCATCAGATTTTTGAGGAGTTGATCCTGAAGTAAAATGATTTTTAATTTTAGCTCGGAAACCGTGCGTCGCACAAAGTAAACCAGTGAGATCAAATTTGCTCAAAAATGAATGGGGATCTAAAAAGTAATTTTTATTTCAAAAGAAATAAATTCAATGCAAATCCCGTATGGACGCAACTGGTAGAGAAAATGAAAATTTTTGTACATCACAAAATACAGCTTGCATAGAAGACATGTACCAAATTTCATTAAGATGTCTACAATATTATCTCAGTTAATAATAAAAAACTGATATTTTTTCAAAATTTGATCACCCCGTATTTCAAAAGTTAAGACCTTTAGAAAATACGTTCTTAGGAAGTTTTTTCTTAAAATAAGTCATAAAATTACCCCCTAAATATTAGCATGTCTCTAAGAAACACCCTGTATATCTTGACGAAGTTCTAAATTCGGCCATAAATAAAACTATATTACGTCATCAGTAAAGGGTACTTCAAATATTCAGGTTTCGCAAAGGATTTAATGATAAGAAATTTTGGCGGAGGGGGTATAAATTAGGGGGTCTCAAAAATACAGCCTCAGTTAGTCCTTCGTGTTGAACGGGTAACGTTCTTCGACAATCCTTGAAGACCGCTATTCTTAAACAAAAATGCTGAATTTTATTAATTCTTCCTATGCTGCAATTCAAGATTTCAAAATGTTGAATGAACAAACAGCACCAATAAATTTTGATGTTAGTAAGTTCTTCGCTGATCAAAGTGATACGTCCTGTAATCAACAGGTATATAAAGAGGTAAGCAAACTTCACATGGACTCACTAAATACTTTTTTTCCGATTGATAATTAACCCTTGTTCGATATTTTCTTTATAAATAAATACAATATCGATTACTGAAATTTTTAAAGCACTTTTTACAAATTCTCTAAAAATCACAAAATTATCAAAAAAATATATCTGTTCAGAGGATTACTCAAAAATTAAAATATTTTAATTCTGGAAAGTGACACTTGCAGTGCTAAGTGTTTCCCACAATTATCTTTTTTTTAAATCTTAATTTTGTTTTCAGATTGAGAACTTCAACCAGATTTTGGGAAGCTACCATCAGAATATGAAAGGTGAGTTCTATTCAATTTTTGGGCGCATGTTCTAGGGGAACATCGTCCTATCATTTCGTCCAAATGTCTGTAATTTTCGAATTTCGAGCTGAAAATTGGCTAATAGACTAATTCGGACTCCCTGATCACGAATCCGGTGTCAGATTTTTGGGTGCCGTCCGGCCGGCCGGCCGGCCGGCCTTCCGGCCGTAGGCACGATAACAGGAGCACCGAAGGTCCTATCGACTTCAAACTTTCAGGGTAGGTTTCTGATCAAAATGCGACGGTTGAGTTCGTTAACGGGCAAAATCGGCCGGACGGTTTAGGAGTTATAGACATTTAAAATTTTGAGGTTATTTCCCTGATATTTCAGGAACTAAAGAAGATGTTGAATCGAAACTTGGTAGTCAGTTCGAGGATATAAACGCGCAACTTTTGGCAAAATTCTGTTATGATCGAAATGTTGGTAATTTTTAAAAAAATATTTCTTTTAATTTTTTCGAAAAAAAAATTTTTTTTTCGTGAACTATTCATCAGTTTGCAACAAAAACTTGTACTAACGTCAATTGTAGTATTTTGCAACATTGTGCAAAATTTTGGCTCTATACGATTTCAATTTCTGGAGATATAAGACAAAATGTGTCAAATTTCCTGGGTCTCTCTCAGTATTTTCATCGATTATTATATAATAATCAATAATATTAAGGTATTCAACATGATACTGCTTTTTTTCTTTACTGGTCAATACGGGCCACAAGGAAGATGAACATGCGCCCAATAGCTCCTGTCCACAGGGCTTGAACCAATTTTTAATAATATAAATAATGCGCATGTTATATTCGAAACCGCCATATTTATTTTTATATGAATAATAAATACACAGTTCTTCAAATAAAAATTGTGGATTTGTGGGTGTTATTTAACTCCCAAATTTCATATCTAACAAAATTAATCTATTACCCATTTTTTACGAATTATATTTTTGGTTGGTCAGCATTCACTTATTGGAAAACGTGTGAAATAATCGAATTTACCATGGTAAATTCGATTAAGAGCGTCCAATATAGGAGAATGGAAAATAGAACATGCGCGGAAAAGCTTGAACCAATTGTTTTTCGTAATCATTTTTGGATTTTCTAGGGGAACGGTTCTTACAAAAATTTACACACGTATTTATGTCGATATTCTACAACTAGTTACCAAGCTTCAATTCGATCGAGTTTATATTTTTTGAGTTATCGAGGAAATAATAATCCAGGTGGATATAACACCGAGTATGCCTTAAAACGAACTAAACTCTCCCATTCGGATGCGCAGCCTACCCTGAAAACTGCTATCCCTACCCCCTTTCATTAGAAAGTGATCGTGGCAACGGTTACCCATCCAGATACTGAACTCACACAAGAAACAACTTGTAGGCAGTAGAATTAGCTTCTGAAGGATATCGCAAAATTTCAGTGATGTCGGATGAATAGTTTCTGATATTTAGAACTTTTTTCAATCATTTTTTAAAAATTTTCAAGTGATACGATCCACTCGAAAGGGCATAAATCTGCCCCCATGGCTCTTTTGACTCACACTCAGGGGATCGATTTGGCATCGAATAAAACTAATTAACCCTTAATTAGCCCTTCAACTCAAACGGTTTTCGAGATTTTCAATAAAACCTGATTTTTAGATTTTAATTTGATTTTTATAATATTTTATATTATTTTATATATTTTTTATTTATATAAAATTCGGAATTAATCAAGGGTGATTTTTTTTCTTTTTCTTAGGAGTCTAATATATAAAAAAACATACGATGATGGTACCTTAACGAAAAGCCGATTTTTAACGAAGGAAAGCAAATTAGAATCTTTTTTTTTATCCTTTTTGAAATATGTCAATCACCAAAACTCGTCAGAACATGTCTTTTATGCTCCTGTAGACTCAGGAATTAAAAACTAATTTTTTTCCTAAAATCCTGCGTTCTAACACACTCTTATTTTTTATTTTGAAAAAACAAGCAAAAATTTTTTCTTTACTGGTAATTCAGACAATTACATTAGCGTCGTAATAAATGAAGACAGTGATGAAGACTAATCTAGTATTCGATTATAATTTTTATTTTTGTTGTATCAAAAATGATTTCCAATTGTAGAAAAAAATATAAAAATCGTCTCCAAGTGTCTTTTGAATCATTAATAGCCCTTTTACTTACTTTAGGTTCCTAATTTTTGCGCGTATGTTCTGGGGAACATACGCGTTATAGTTTTGCCCAAATGTCTGTAACTTTCGAATTTTTTGAAAAAAATGGTCTCAAACGATTAAGTTCGACTCCCCAATGAAGAATTCGAGGTCAAATTTGATTCTGTCCGGCCGGCCGTCCGGCCGGCCGGCCGGCCGGCCGGCCGTTGCCACGATAACTTGAGAACGAAAAGAGCTAGCGACTTGAAATTTTCAGGGTAGGTGGCGCATCCCAATACGACGGACAAGTTCGTTAATGGGCATAATCGGCCCAGTGGTTTCCGAGTAATAATTTTGTTTTCAACCAATATGAATCCGATCAAATTGAAACTTGGTGGGTAGTTGTAGAATATGACCCTAAGCACGTTCGTGAAATTTAGTGCAAATCGTATGGCTAGAAAATTTTAAAAAAATTATTAAAAAATATTTTTGTTGTCACGATAACTTGAGAACGGAATGAGATAGCGGCTTGAAATTTTCAGGTTAGGATGTGCACCAGAACGCGACATTTCAGTTTGTTTATGAGCATAATCGGCCAAACGGTTTTAGAGTTATAGCCATCTGAAATTTTCTGAAATTTGGTGGTTTTTTGTTCCTCATTAACTCGAAAAACACTGAACCGATTGAATTCAAACATGGTTATTAGTTGTAGAATGCCAACGCAAAAATGTTTGCAAAGTTTGGTGAGGATAGCATTTGTAGAAAATTTTTAATAAATCATAGAAAATAAAAAAAAAAAATTCTATATATCAGTAACTATTCGTTCGAAATTGCTGAAATTTTGCAAGAGCCTACATAACGTAACTCTACTGCCAAGTTTCAAGTTTTAATACGATCGGTTAAATATTGTTGGAGATTCGAGCATTCTTGTGTGAGTTCAGTAGATGGGTGACCGTTGCCTCGATAACTTTCGAACAAAAGGAGATAGGGACTTGCAATTTTCAGGGTAGGTTGCGTATCCGAAAGGGAGAGTTGAGTTCGTTTTTGGGCATAATCGGTCTAACGGTTTCCGAGTTATACCCACCTGGAATATTATTTCCTTAATAACTCAAAACATAAATATTCGATCGAAATGGCGCTTTGTAACTAGTAGTAGAAAATCAACATAAAGACGTGTTTAAAATTTTGTAAGAACCGTACCCCTAGAAAATTCGAAAAAAATTACGAAAAAAAAATTTTAAGAATCGTACCCCTAGAAAATTTTAAAAAAATCACGAAAAAAAAAATTGGTTCAAGCACTGACGTGAAGTCAGAAGCTTTTGCGCGTATGTTCTATTGTCCATGCTTCTGTATTGGACACCCTTAATCGAATTTACCATGGTAAATTCGATTAAGGGTGTCCAATACAGAAGCATGGACAATAGAACATACGCGCAAAAGCTTCTGACTTCACGTCAGTGCTTGAACCAATTTTTTTTATGTTTATTTTTGAACAAGATATATTTTTGATAGAAAAAAATTTACTACGTATTTTTTCATATAGAAAAATAAAAGTGCGTTAAAATGCAGGAGTTTAGGAAAAAAATGAGTTTTCAATTTTTTTGGAATTCTTCCACCACTTCAAAAAATCCAAAAAAATTCCTGAGTCTAGAGGAGTATAAAAGACATGTTCTGACGAGTTTTGGTGATTGACATATTTCAAAAAGGCTGAAAAAAAAAGATTCTAATTTTCTTTCCTTCGTTAAAAATTGGCTTTTCAATAAGGAACCATGATCGTATGATTTTTTTTATATTTGAGACTCCTAAGAATAAGAAAAAAATCACCATTGATTAATTCCGAATTTAACTATAAAAATAAAATTAAAATCCAGAAAATGGGTTTTTTTGAAAATCTCGAAAGCCGTTTGAGTTGAAAGGCTAAAAATTGAGGTGAATTATTTTTATTCGATACCAAATCGATTTCCTGAGTGTGAATCAAAAAAGTCATGGGGGCAGATTTCCCATATTTATCCGGCTATGCCCTTTCTTATGAATTTTCGAATTGGCATTCTACAACTAATAACCATCTTTGAATTGTATCGGTTTTGTATTTTTCGAGTTATTGAGGAAGTAACAACCAAATTTCAGATGGGTATAACTCCACTACCGTCTGGCCGATTATGCCTAAAAATGAACTCAAATGCATTCAGATGTTCAACCTAACCTGAAGATTTCGAGTTGCTGTCTCTTTCCGTTCTCATATTTTCGTGACATTGATATTAATTTTTTTGAAATTTTTTAGTGATACGATTCCCACACAATTTCACACACGTCTTTAGGGTTGTTCTACAACTACTCACCAAATTCCTATTCGATGGGATTTGTATTGGTTGAAATCAAAATTATTACTAGGAAACCATTGGGCCGATTATGCCCATTAAAGAAATTGTTCGTCGTATTGGGATTCACCACCTACCCTGAAAATTTCAAGTCGCTATCTCTTTCTAATCTCAAGATATCGTGGCAACGGCTGGCCGGACAGAATCCAAATTCGAACTCGAATTTTTTATCGGGAATCAAACCCAATCGTTTGACACCGTTTTCGGCCAAAATTTCGAAAATTACAGACATTTCATGACGCGATGTTCCCCAAAACATACGCGCAAAAAAGTGTTGACTTCCCCAAAACTGTCCGTTTTGAGTAGCAGATTTTAGTGAATAAAAATTAGAATAAGCACTGAAGAGGTCAGCCTACTTTTGCGTGCATGTTTACGACTGAATTTTGATCACTTTTCTGGTTTTGTATTGGAAGAATTCTAGTTTCAAATTTTTTTATTTCTAATTCCTAATACCAGCTTGATCAAATGAGTAGTTTCAGAAATATTCGAAAAAAAAAACTTAAATCTAAAATGGCCATAACTGATTTTACTAACTTTTGCATTTTGACACCGAACCAGCTGGTAAAATTTGAATTTTCTTTGCTTACGGACCCCACATATCTTTTAGAGTTCTATCTATATCCTTGCAAAAGGGCCACCTTCTTTTGAAACATCCTGATGATAAACCTTCGTCCAAATTCACAACAGCTCTATTTATCGTAGTTTTGTGGATGGTTGGGCTCAATTGATTTTAACAGTAATATAATTCTGAATAATGAATAATAAAAAACTCTTTTTTTTTCCTTACAGCTCAAGAAATTCAGCCAACTTCAACGTCTCCAGAAACCGTAAAGCAAAAATCGAAAAAACGGAGCAGGACGGCATTCTCCAGCGACCAGCTCCTTGCCATGGAACGCGAATTTCAGAGGAAGCCATATTTAACGAGGACACACAGAATATATTTATCGAGAGAGCTGAATATCAGCGAGCAAAAACTCAAGATCTGGTTTCAGAATAGAAGAATGAAGGAGAAGAAATTAAAACTGAAATATGGCTGCATGCCAGAAGGAGGGTCAGAAACAAATTCTCCCGTCATTGATGATATTTCATTGGACGTTAAACCTAATTGTTTTTCGCAATATCTGTATCCAGCAAACCATGAGCCCGTTTTTGAATTACCGAATCCACAGCTTAGGCCATTTGATTTTAATTCAATTCATTCCACGTATCCGGTTCTTAAGAAATCGCCAGGACTTCATCAAGAACCTATGGATGGAAATGCTGACTTTACATCGAATACCGAAATATGCGAGTCAAAGCCAGTGTTTCAATTAACGCCATCGAATATTGAAGGGGCTGAACATCTTACATCCATCGGCAGTGACAACCAATCGTCCTATGAAAATTCCTGGACACTGAACCAGTTAGATTTTGATCTAACAGATGCTTTGTTTTTAACCGAGCAGTAATTTTTTTGATTCGCTGTCGCAGTAAATTCTTCGGAATTGAAAACGTATATTGTTTTCAATTGTTATATCCAATATTGACAAATTGAAAAATTCATCATAAATCATAATAATCTATCAGCATAGAATTTGTTATGTCATTGATATTGGTTGTCATCCCAATGGATGATTATAAAAAAAAATTAATTGAACGTCCACATATCAATTTCGACTATAACAAATATTTCTCTAAGACTGTAGCTTCTCTAGATACATTACAATTTAAATTCCATAACATTAAAAATGTAAGAAGCTACTGTGGTTCTGTAACTATTGTTGTATTTCGAATAGACGTGAGGAAATCTGATTGAAATATTATAATCATCTATCATCATGAATTTTGTAATAATATTGAATTTAAAATTTACTGTATGTAATTGCATAAGAGAAAAAAGTCTTCCAAATAATACTTACCAGTGAAAGAACCAAATTAAAATCAAATATTCATTTTTGTATACTTTTTATTGTAAAACTATGTTAACGTCACATTAGTTAGTATTAAATTCCGAATGAAAATTTTATTTTTCTATTATATTGTCTAGGAAAGATATATGTTAAGGTCATTAATAAAATAATATGATATGATATGAATTTTCATCTCTTTTAAATATTTAATTCCAAAAATGCTTTTTTGAGGGGAGATTGAATATCGTTATTAATATTGATATTCACAATTACTGATAAATACTGTTCATACTGAGGTGTTTACTAGATTCTACTTGGGAAACCTGTAGCCAGAATATATTTTCTGAAATTTTCAGTTTAAGAAGTGCGTGAAATTCAAAAAAATTAAATTATCTGTTGGAACATTTACTTTTAAGCTACAAGAGAGAATCTTATGAAAATTTGTTCAAAAATCGAAAGTTACACTGGGATTATCCACCCAGCTCATAGGTCCGATTGATATACGTTGTGTTATGACAAAAAAGGAATTCCTGATAAGAAGTTCTGCATCTCCTAAAACGCGATAAGAAATACTTAAATATTATTTTGTTGCGAGGTTTGCGTAGAGTGTAAATTTTGCGCAAGAGTAAGGTGCCTTTATTTTTTAGAATATCGACAAAATTCAGAAATAAAAATTGATTGTAGGTAATTGAAATTTCGGTCAGAAATCCAATATTATCCATCTTCCTTGAAAATAAATATTATATATATTTCGTATGAGAAGCTAATTTAACATGAAACATTACACTTAAATTTAAATACCAACATAGATGTAGGTTAAATAAATATTCATGGTTATAAATAAATTGAATGCTTGTGGATTTTCCATATTAACTCGATGAAAAATTATATATAAATACAATATAAATAATATATAATTAAAATATATGTCACTGTAATATGAATAATTGTAAATCGTTCATAACTTTTCTTTGAGTTATAATAAAACAAGGCATAAGTTAAATTTGCAAATCAGAAGATATTTATTTGAAAACCCGCTTCATTGGTTACCCAGAATTTGTTGGTGAATTATAAGAATTAATAATATAATATAATATATAATTAATATAATAATATTACACGGAAGTTGTCAGTATGCATATCCTAGATTAAATCTCGATCGATAGACATGTACTATTATCAATAATAGTACAGAAAAGGTTTTGCAAAGATATCAACGTTTGTTTTTTCATGGTAGATGAGTAATATTATATATCGGACTGTTTACAATTATTATTAGGATTAACTTCTTTCAATAAAGATTATAGATATCGTCAAAAATAATGGTAGCTATACTTTCCTCCCAGGCAAAATTAACATTTTTCAACAAACCTCGTATGTGAAAGAATAGAATTGATATTTATCTATATCATATTGCATTTTAATCCCGGCAAAACTTTGCATCAAGAAAAAATTGTTAAAAAAAAGATTTCCATATGGTGTTGGACACGAATCGAATTTTCCATGGTAAATTTGATCAAGAGTGTCCAATACAGGAGAATGGACAATAGAACATACACGCAAAAGCTCCTGACATCACGTCCGTGCTTGAAACAATTTTTTTTTCGTAATTTTTTTAAAATTTTCTAGGGGTATGGTTCTCACGAAATTTTACACTCGTCTTTAAGTCGATATTCTACAACTAGTTACCAAGCTTCAATTCGATCGAGTCTATATTTTTTGAATTATCGAGGAAATAATATTCCAGGTGGGTAGAACTCCGATACCGTTGGACCGATTAAGCCCAAAAATGAAATTAACTCTCCCATTCAGATGCGCAACCTACCCTGAAAATTGCCAGTTCCTACCTACTTCCGTTCGACCGTTATCGAGGCAACTGTCACCCATCCAGCTACTGAATTCACAGAAGGCTGCTCAGATCTCCAACAATATGGATCCGTTCGTGCTCAAACTTGGAACTTGGCAGTACAGTTAGGTTTTGAAGGCTCTTGCAAAATTTCAGCGATGTAGGACTAACAGTTTCTGGTATATAGAATGTTTTCCAATGATTTTCAATGATATTTTCGAAATTTTCTAGTGATACGATCTTCACAAAATTTCACAGGAATTTTTGCGTTTTCATTCTACACTTAACAACCACGTTTTAATGAGATCGGTTATATATTTTTTGAGTTATTGAAGAAATAACAACCAAATTTCAGATGGGTATAACTCCAAAACCGTTTGGTCGATTATGCCTATAGACAGACTCAAATGTCGCATTCAGATGCTCAACCTAACCTTAAGATTTCGAGTTGCTGTCTCTTTCCGTTCTCAGGTTATCGTGACATGAATAATATAGTTTAATAATTTTTTAAAAATTTCCTATTGATACGATTCTTACAAAATTCCACAAACGTCCTTCAGTTAATATTCTACAACAACTCATCATGTTCCAATTGGATCAGATTTATGTTGGTTGGAAACAAAATTATAACTCGGAAACCGTTAGGCCGATTATGCCCATTAACGAACTTGTCCATCTTATTGGGACGCGCCGCCTACTCTGAAAATTTCAAGTCGCTATCTCTTTCCGTTCTCAAGTTATCGTGGCAACGGCCAGCCGGCCGAACGGACAGAATCAAATTTGACCTCGAATTCTTCATCAGGGAGTCGAACCGAATCGTTTGAGACCATTTCCGGCAAAAAATTAAAAAATTAAAGAAATTTGGACAAATTGATGAGCACTCTGTTCCGAGGAACAAGATATATCTTATGAGATGGGATCCCAAAATCGAAATAAAACTTTTTTCGTGATTTTTGAATAGCCGAGTTTCTTTTTCATGTCTGACTCTGCCTGGAAGAACACCTGAAATTAATCAAAAATTACGAACGAAATTGATAAAAAACAATTTGGTGAAGATGCGAGCAAAAGCTAGAAGAAAAATAAATTTGCATCCTTACATTGAGTCACGACAAAGTGTAGAAAAGTCAGTCTCAAAATCCTTGAAAATAACGAACCAAAATTCTCAGTACAACTTTTACCCATTAACCCGTATCATTGACTTAAGCACCAAACATCCTGAATTCTCTTCCACCGGAGTCGGAAGATGCCAGGCACACGCTGGCAGATTCGCTATTAGTACTTCATTTTATTAAAATTAAGATACAATGGGGCACGCTCTTCATTGTATCAGCTGATGAAAGTGCCGGATATCTTGATGTCTGCCACCTTCAAGAAAGCGGCGACTTCAAAATATGGGAAACTGAGCAATGTTTAGTAACAAGCTTTATTGATAGCGTATACAGGTGGTTCAGAGATTCGAAAATAAATATAGGGGCCAAGCGGTTTCGGAGTTATGGCCATTTTTAGTAAAAACATTTTTTATGAGTATTTCCGAAAAAAATACTTTCGGAGTTACGATTTGTCAAAGTTTGAACAAGAGCGCCAAAGCTCCTGTCCTCAGGAATTTCCCACTTTTTCAATTTGGCTTCTGTGCGTCAATTATCAAGAATTTTCGTAATTGAATTCAAATCATCTCATGTTGGATGTATATGCATCAGGAAATTATTATTGGAGTATTCTATGAAATCATTTTATTAAATTGAGAATAATTATGGAAATTTTGAAAAATCATATCTCCGAAAGTATTAGTTCATTAGAGTTGAGAATGACATCAATGGATTCTTATGATTAGATTGCATCTAAAAAAAAATTGAATTCAAAATTTCTAATGTGAAAAAATTTTTTTTGTTGCTCCGAAACCGCCTGGTTGATTTTGCCCAATAACGATCTTAACCGAGATATTTATCTCCTAAACCTACTCCGTGAATTTCAACTGTCTAAAAAAATTAAAATAATTATAAATTCTGTTTCTACAATAACTCTCGAACGGAATGAGCTAGGAAGTTGAAATTTTCAGAGTAGGTTTGGGGGATAAATATCTCACCTAATTTCGTTATTGGGTAAAAACGGTCAGATGGTGTCGGAGTAACGAAAAAAGAATTATTTTACATTACAAATTTCAAACTCAACAACTTATTTTCAAATTTTCCTTTGATATGTGAAAAAAATGCTATTGTTCAATTTACTTTCGAGAAACAACTAAATAGAAAATAATTATTGATAATTTAATGAACATAAATAGTAAAAAACACAGATTAAACGACAAAAAAATAGAATGAATGTATAAGAAATTCTTCAAAATGTAGTTACCCAACTTTTCGACATCGTCTAATCAAGGAATTTATTGCAGTTGATAATTCATTCGGATTTCGCTTCATATTGTTGAATACTTGCTGAATCCTAAACAAATCATGAAAAACGTAGAATACTAGAGACGTTAAACAATTCGATATTTTCGGCAATAAAAAATTCATCTGTCAAATTGATTCGAAATAGTAGTAATTTTACAGCGCTTGTTTCATTTGTAGTTTTACCAATCGTTATTGATTATTTTGTATTTTTTACACCAAATATAGTGTGTCATACAAAAGAATCGATAGAAACTTTTTTTCTCATAAATTGTGGAAGTGAGTAAAAATTGAGTTTTATGTTAATAAAATGCAAAAGACAAAAATAATATTTTTCACTGCAAAACGTAAATTCTTGAGGGTAGATATTAGATAGTTCCTACAAAATTTCATAGGAATATCTCCTGCTGTTTGGTAACAATTAATAAATCTTATTTTTCAAACCAAACTTGAACCCCCCTGTGTATCTTAATGAAGCATTCACCTAATATAATTCATTATTATTATTCGAGTTAATATAGCTTCTTGAATATTTCGCATTGAAAACTGGATCACTCTGTATCTTTCATTATACAATGATATACAAGCGTAGCCCTAAAAGCACCGAACCTATCATAACAAATATTAATTATTTTTTGTACATTTTCGAATTAAGAAAATACTCCATGCTAGGGGGATATGGCATACTAGGGAGGCCATGAAACTTCAATTAATTGATTTTGGCCAACGAGAATTCAAATGTGTGATAAGTACATCTTCTTGATAAAACAAAATATTATTTATCGCCAAAAATGACTCATGATAACATTGCAGAAAGGAATCTATAAACACTAATATAAGTAGAGGAAACATTTTATTATTCATTTGTTTGTTTCGGTTTAGATCATAAAACTATTGAAATGAGAATTATCTGCACTTCTTACAGAAGAGATTTATAACTGTTGAGTGAGTGACAACAGTTCTTCAAAGATAAAACTGAAAAATATTTTGAACAAACCCTAAATGAATGCGAAACTTATCAGGATCCATAAAAATTTAGAAATTTTGCATGAATGTATTTGTTTAGTATTATCGACTGTTGTTGTGTTGTTGTTTTGAAGGAGTATTGTCATATCCTTTCAGTAAATTTAACCCGGACTTCCACACCCAATGAATTCTTATTTACTCACCTTAAACTTTGAAGAAGTAAATATAAAAACAATAATATGGAAATATTTTCCTTATCGTATGTCAAAAGGATTCCAATTTACCAGAGTATACAAATATAATAAAACTATCAGAAAAATAATAGATGGAATTTTTGGTTGATTTAAATTTTTTTCGTGATAACATGTGAAATCTATTATTAACATATTTATACATTTCATGAAAAACGTCTATGACGGAGAATAGCGGAAAGTATCAAAGGATTATACCTAAGGCACTTTTCATTTCTAAGACGAATTTCTGTATGTCCAGGAAGAGCAGAGAAAAGTGACATTTTTGCTGAAATTGAAAGAACGACGAGAACGAAGCTTATTTATTAGAGTTATCAGAATGTAGACATAAAGTGTTTCCAATTAAATTGGAACCATTTGTGGAAAAAAAAATTATTATTAGATTTAGGAAAGAAAGGCATTCTTTGTGAAAAGTTTTGCATGTTCTAAAACGCAATATGAAATAAAAACTTGATATTCGAATATCAAGTTTTTGCATTCTTGTACGAGATCTGTTGAAAAATGAGCAATACTAAAGTACAGATACCTTTGTGTTTTAGGTCCAATATTTTATCCATCTACAATGAAATATTAATATTTTTACTGAAACTTCTACGTTTCAGCAGTGATAATTTATTTCTACAGATTGAATGCTAATATAGGATGCACTGAAAACTTTTCATCTGGTATTTATTATGATATGAATATATGAATTATCCTAATGCAATTAAAAATTGTTGGATAACTTACCAATAAGCAATACAATCCAATAAATATTTCTTGATTCATCGTCTTTTTCAATTATCAGGATGTATAATATTGGATATATGACCGTAGATTTCAAGGAGGGTATGAAGTTCGTCAATGATGTGAAAAAGAAAGGAATTTTACTCATGAAGAAAATTAACAGACAAACCCCGTATACGAATGCAAAAAAATATATCTGAATATTTCATTTCACGTTTTAGGGCATGCTGAACTCAATTCCGTTCGTCCAGCCAACCGAGAGCTAGATAACTCTTGAACATAATGATAGTTTAGGTTTGCAGGGTAGGTTTGGAAACCTAATGCGTCGGTTTATTACGTTAGTGGGCAAAATAGGGCCCACGGAGTTATTCTTGTCAGTTGTCGGACTTTCTTTCCTCCGAATATTTCCAAAATTAAAAATCCGAATTAGATGTAGAATAATTGTTTTAAGATTCACACGAAATTCTGCGTGGATCGTGGCACTAGAAGAACAAAAGAATATATTTTTCAGAATTTGGGAGAGAATACCCAGAAAGAAATCATTTAATATAAATATGGTTATTAGATGAAGAATTCCAACGCGAAAATTCTTGCAAAATTTTGTGAGGATCGTATCACTATATTTTTTTTCAATGAAAAATAAAATTATATATCAGAAACTATTCATCCGATATGGCTGAAATTTTGCGAGAGCCTTCAGAACCTAACTCTACTACCAAGGTCCAAGTTTGAACACGATCGGATATATATATTGTTGGAGATCTGATCAGACTTGTGTGAGTTCAGTAGCTGGATGGGTGACCGTTGCCTTGATAACTCCCGAACAAAAGGAAATAGGGACATGCAATTTTCAGGGCAGGTTGCGCATCTGAATGGGAGAGTTAAGTTCGCTGTTGACCATAATCGGCCCAACGGTTTCGGAGTTATACCCATCTGGAATATTATTTCCTCGATGACTCAAAAAATATAGACTCGATCGAATTGAAGCTTGGTAACTAGTTGTAGAATATTGACAAAAGACGTATGTAAAATTTTGTGAGAATCGTACCCTTAGAAAATGAAGAAAAATTACGAAAACAAAATTGGTTAAAGCACTGACGTGAAGCTTTTGCGCGTATTATCTAATGCCCATTCTCCGGTTCTACGGTTCTCACAAAAATTTACGCACGTCTACATGTCGATATTCTACAACTAGTTACCAAGCTTCAATTCAATCGAATCTATATTTTTTGAGTCATCGAGGAAATAATATTCCAGATGGGTATAGCTCCGAAACCGTTGGGCCAATTATGGCCAACAGCTAACTTAGCTCTCCCATTCAGATGCGCAACCTACCCTGAAAATTGGAGTCCCTATCTCCTTTTGTTCGGGAGTTATCGAGGCAAAGGTCACCCATCCAGCTACTGAACTCACACAAGGCTGCTCCGATCTCCAACAATATAGGTCCGATCGTGTTCAAACTTGGAACTTGGTAGTAGAGTTAGGTTCTGAAGTCTCTCGCACTTTCAGCCATGTCGGATGAATAGTTTCTGATATATAGAGTTTTTTTTCAATGATTTTTAAAAAAATTCTAGTGATACGATCCCCACAAAATTTCGCAAGAATTTACGGCCGATTATGCTTATAAACAAACTCAAATGTTGCACTCTGATGCACAACTAAACCTGAAAATTTCAAGTCGTTATCTCTTTCCGTTCTCAGGTTATCGTGAAATAAGAAATATTTTTTTTTTAATTTTCTAGCCATACGATTCTCACAAAATATTTCAAACGTGCTTAGGTTTATATTCTACAACTATTGACCAAGTTTCAATTCGATCGGATTTATATTGGTTGAAACCAAAATTATTACTCGGAAACCATTGGGCCGATTATGCCCATTATCGAGCTTGTCGTCGTCGTATTGGGATGCGCCACCTAACTTGAAAATTTGAAGTCATTAGCTCTTTCCGTTCTTCCGGCCGGCCGGACGGACATAATCGAATTTGACCTCGAATTCTTCATCAGGGAGTCGAACCCAATCGTTTGAGATCATTTTCGGCGAAAAATTCGAAAATTACAGATATTTGGGCAAAAGGATAGTGCGATGTTCCCCTAGAACATACGCGCAAAAAAATATATGTCGCCAGACAAGCTAGCCAAAGACGACTGATCTCACGTGCGTTATTTTCCTTTTTTTTTGCGCGTATGTTCTGGGGAACATCGCGTTATCATTTTGCCCAAATGTCTGTAACTTTCGAATTTTTTGACGAAAGTGGTCTCAAACGATTTGGTTCGACTCCCCAATGAAGAATTCGATGTCAAATTTGATTCTGTCCGGCCGGCCGTCCGGCCGTTGTCACGATAACTTGAGAACGGAAAGAGCTAGCGACTTGAAATTTTCAGGGTAGGTGGCGCATCCCAATACGACGAACAAGTTCGTTAATGGGCATAATCGACCCTCTGGTTTCCGAGTAAAAATTTTGTTTTCAACCAATATAAATCCGATCGAATTGAAACTTCTTGAATAGTTGTAGAATATAAACCTAAGCACGCTTGTGAAAATTTGTGAGAATCGTATCGCAAGAAAATTATTAAAAAATTATTGAAAAATATTTTTTTGTCACGATAACCTGAGAAGGAAAAGAGATAGCGGCTTGAAGTTTTCAGGTTAGGTTGTGCATCTGAATGCGACATTTGAGTTTTTTATAAGCATAATCGGCCAAACGGTTTTGGAGTTATAGACATCTGAAATAAAGTTATTTTTTTATTCCTCATTAACTCGAAAAATACAAAACCGATTGAATTCAAACATGGTTGTTAGTTGTAGAATGCCAACGTGAAAATTCTTGCAAAATTCCGTGAGGATAGTATTTGTAGAACATTTTTAAGAAATCATTAAACATTGAGAAAAAGAGTTCTATATAGCAGTAACTATTCGTCTGAAATTGCTGAAATTTCGCAAGAGCCTTTAGAACCTAACTGTACTGCCAAGTTTCAAGTTTTAACACGATCAGGAAAATATTGTGGGAGATTCGAGCAGCCTTGTGTGTGTTCAGTAGATGGGTGACCGTTGCCTCGATAACTTTCGAGCGAAAGGAGATAGGGACTTGCAATTTTCAGGGTAGGTTGTGTGTCCGAATGGGAGAGTCAAGTTCGTTTTTGGGCATAATCGATGTAACTGTTTCCGAGGTATACCCACCTGGAATATTATTTCCTCGATAACTCAAAAAATGAAGATTCGATCAAATTGAAGCTTGGTAACTAGTAGTAGAAAATTAACATAAAGACGTGTTTGAAATTTTGTAAGAACCGTACCCCTAGAAAATTTCCCTGACGGGAAGTCAAGAGCTTTTGCGCGTATGTTCTATTGTCCATTCTCCTGCATTGGACACCCTTTATCGAATTCACCATGGTAAATTATGTTGTCCATTCTCCTGTATTGGACACTTAATTCGAAATCACCATGGTTAATTCGAATTAAGAGTGTCCAATACATGAGAATGGACAACATTATTTACCATGGTAAATTCGATAAAGGGTGTCCAATGCAGGAGAATGGACAATAGAACATACGCGCAAACGCTCCTGCCTTCACGTCAGTGCTTGTTCATATGTCAAATAATAGAAAATTTTTCATATTTTGTCGCCTTAATTGGACAGACAGTTTATCGAGATTTGGCCAAGGATTATTTACAATTACATCTATATTATCGATCATATGGAGAATTTCCAATATATTGCATACATTCAAATGTTTTGACTTTGAGTATCTGGAACAATACGAAATTTCAATTTAAGTTCGCTCATCAAGTAATATATATCTTAATCCTGCATAAGGTGGTCAGTGATAGCCAGATAGGTGTAGCCACTCTCATGCTACGCAATTAGTACTTCATTGTTAGAAAGTATGAACATGATGGGATTCACATCAGAAGAACAAAAGATGTAAATAGCATATCTCTTATCACTGAAGACGAACTACCCCTCACTGAGTCTTTCATGAAAGTGCCGCCAGCTTTGACATCTGTCGTCATTATTGAATGAAGCCGGATATTATAACTTATTGGCTAATCGAGCATAACTTTAGTCAGTAATATAGTTGTCTATTATTTTCTAGAAGAATGCACTGAAATGCATCAAAAACAAACTGGGATCTCTGTTTTAAATGTTCATATCTTACTGTTCAGTATGATTTCAAAAATTATATGAAAGACGACATGAATTTAACAGAGAGGATTATTATTTTCATAGCAAAATATATCTAGCTATTCTGTATATTTATTTAATTATTCATTAAATATTTGAATTCAATATTTTTTCTTATACAGTATCTCAAATTAAGCCGGCACCATATGGAAAATGTCTGTATTATTTGTTTTATGAGACAAGATATTTTTGAGAAAAAGTCCTGAATGGCCTAGAATGTAAAAAAATTAAATATCAATTTCCAGCAATCGTATACGGGATATGTCGAACTATGTAATTTTGGCTGAAATTAATGTAAATATATTGAATAAACAATGTACATCTATTATTAAGAAAAGGTGACACTAATTGAAAACTACGTTCAGATATTAAATATTATCTATCTATACAATGAAGAAACATATTTTGTTATTTTTACCAACTCTTCTGGAAATTAGCATCCATAATTTTTCTCTACAGATTTAAAGTACAGTTATTATTCAAAAGAAATGGTCGATATATTAAGGCATCCATAATTTTTCTCTACAGAATTAAAGTACAGTTATTATTCGAAAGAAATGGTCGATATATTAAGGATTTGGGCAAAACACGAATTATTTCATTTCCAATAATGTTATTGATGCTACTTTATTATGAAAAGATGTTATATATCTTATCAAGGAACCAAAAGGTTTTTCATTACAGTTAATATACAGTATGGTGCAAATGAAAGGAATTAATTCGTTATTTCGTAAACCGGCGACTTTAAGGAAAAATCCTGAAACCCGTCGATTTTTATTCTTAAACGGGCTATTCATAAGGATACCTTTTCATTTTTGACGTCATCTATGTGAGCGTGATGACGTCATCGCTAAAATTTTCAGATGGAAAGGTGGGTGTTGTAATACATTATTTGAAAGGTCTTTTAAATACCTATTCAGTCATATGAATAATGTAGAAAAATTGATTTTTTTATTTTTTTCAACAATTAATAAAATTTTATTATTATTATTTAATATGACGTCAAAAATAAAATGACGTCAAAAATAAAATGGTTTCCTTACGAATAGCCTGTTTAAGAATAAAAATCGACGGGTTTCGGGATTTTTCCTTAAAGTCGCCGGTTTACGAAATAACGAATTTTTTCCTTTCAATTGCACCATACTGTATAAGATCATTTTTAATGGCATATGGATAGTTTTGTAGGTATATCACACCGCAGTATTTTGCGCGTATGTTCTGGGGAACATCGCGTTATCATTTGGCCCAAATGTCTGTAATATTCGAATTTTTGCCGAGAATATTCTTAAACGACTAAGTTCAACCCACTAATGAAGAATTCGAGGTCAAATTTGATTCTGTCCGGCCGGCCGTTGCCACGATAACTTGAGAACGGAAAGAGATAGCGACTCGAAATTTTCAGGGTAGGTGGCGCGTCCCAATACGACGGACAAGTTTGTTAATGGGCATAATCGGCCCAACAGTTTCCGGGTAATAATTTTGTCAACCAATACAGATCCAATCGAATTGAAACTTGGTAGCTAGTTGTAGAATACAAATACAAAGACGTATGTGAAATTTTGTGAGAATCGTGTCGCTAGATAATTTTAAAAAATTATTAAACAATATTTGTTACTTCACGATAACATGAGAACGGAAAGATATAGACACTTGCAATTTTTAGGGTAGGTTGTGCATCTGAATGCGACATTTGAGTTTGTTAATAGGCATAATAGGCTAAACGGTTTTGGAGTTATACCCATCTCAAACGATTGGTTCGACTCGACTCGACCTTCGAGGTAAAATTTGATTCTGTTCGGCCAGCCGTTGCCACGATAACTTGAGAACGGAAAGAGATAGCGACTTGAAATTTTCAGGGTAGCTGGTGCATCCCAATACAACGAACAAGTTCGTTAATGGGCATAATCGTCCCAATGGTTTCCGAGTAATAATTCTGTTTTCAACCAATACAAACGCTATCGAATTGTAACTTAGTGAGTAGTTGAAGAATATAAACCTAAGGACGTTTGTGAAATTTTGAGAAAATCGTATCACTAGAAAATAAAAAAAAATTATTAAAATTATGTCACGATAACGTGAGAATGGAATGAGATAGCGTCTTGAAATTTTCAGGTTAGGCTGCGATATTTGAGTTTGTTTACAGGCATAATCGGCCGAACGGTTTTGGAGTTATTCTGAACATCTTGAGCGTGAACCGTTTTTACAACATCGAACAGGAAGAATGTGGAAAAGTCATGCATCTTTTAATTCCAGTAATATCATCACAGGGTGTTTCAAATTTTGTGTCAAAAATTGTGATCAAAAATTGGCAATAACTTCTGTTTTTCAAATTAGAACCCTATTTTTTTATGATTGCGTTGGATTCTGCGGTGAAAAATAATGATAAATTTCTAACATGATTATGCCCCTGGATTAAAAAAAAAACTCAGAAATTATGGAATTTAGGAGCATAATCATGTTTTAAAACTATCATTATTTTTCACCGCAGAATCCAACGCAATCATAAAAAAATTGGGTTCTAATTTGAAATACAGAAGTTATGGCCAATTTTTCATCACAATTTTCGACACAAACTTTGAAACACCTTTCCACATTCTTCCTCTTCGATGTCGTAAAAACGGTTCACGCTCAGAATGTTTAAAATAAGGAAAATTGATTCAAGCACTGACGTGAAGTCAGAAGCTTTTGCGCGTATGTTCTATTGTCCATTCTTCTGTATTGGACACCCTTAATCGAATTTACCATGGTAAATTCGAATTAAGAGTGTCCAACACAGGAGAATGGACAACATAATTTACCATGCTAAATTGCGCAAAAGCTCCTGACTTCACGTCACTGATTGAACCAATTATTATTCGTGATTTTTTTGAAATTTTCTAGGGGTATGGTTCTTAGAAAATTTTAAACACTTCTTTATGTTGATTTTCTACCACTAGTTACCAAGCTTCATTTCGATCGAATCTTTATTTTTTGAGTTATCAAGGAAATAATATTCCAGGTGGATATAACTCGGAAACCGTTTGACCCATTATGCCCAAAAATAAACTTAACTCTCCCATTCGGATACGCAACCTACCCTGAAAATTGCAAGTCCCTATCTTTCGTTCGACAGTTATCGAGGCAACGGTCACTGAACTCACACAAGGCTGATCGAATCTCCAACAATATTTAACCGATCGTGTTAAAACTTAAAACTTGGCAGTAGAGTTAGGTTCTAAAGGCTCTTGCAAAATTTCAGCAATTTCAGACAAATAGTTACTGATATATAGAATTTTTTTTCAATTTTCAATTTTTTTTTTTTAATTTTCTACAAATACTATCCTCACGAAATTTTGAAAGAATTTTTGCGTCGGCGTTCTACAACTAATAACCAAGTTTGAATTCAATGAGTTTTGTATTTTTCGAGTTAATGAGGAACAGAAAACAACCAAATTTCAGATGGCTATAACTCTTAAACCGTTTCGCCTATTATGCTTATAAACAAACTCAAATGTCGCATTCAGATGCACAACCTAACCTGAAAGCCGCTGTCTCGTTCCGTTCTCAGGTTATCGTGACAACAAAAGTATTTTTTAATAATGTTTTAATAATTTGTTAGCTATACGATTCTCTCAAAATTTCACAAACGTACATAGGTTCATATTCTACAACTATTCACCAAGTTTCAATTCGATCAGATCTATATTAGTGGAAAACAAAATCATTACTCGGAAACCATTGGACCGATTATGCCCATTTACGAACTTGTCTGTCGTATTGAGATGCGCCACATACCGTGAAAATTTCAAGTTGCTAGCTCTTTCCGTTTTCAAGTTATCGTGGGAACGGCCGGACGGCCGGACTGCCGGACAGAATCAAATTGGACCTCGAATTCTTCATTGGGGAGTCGAACCGAATCGTTTGAGACCATTTTCATAAAAAAATCGAATGTTACAGACATTTGGACAAAATGATAACGCGATGTTCCCCAGAACATACGCGCAAAAATGAACATAATAATGACTAAACATAAATGACTTATTTTTTCGATATTTCGAAAACTATTTGAATGAATACAATGGTTTTAACAGAACTGTATTCAGCATTGAATAATTGATCATACCAGGAATGCAAAACTTAAAAAAAAATGGTTTCATCAAATTCATTTTCACTCCCTGTATAACCGGAATTGCTTGGACTTCGAAAATATTTTAGCTCTGTAGAGAATTTCAAGCAATACCATAATCCCAATTTTCAGATTTCAAATACGTACAGTTCTCCAGAAACGTCTAATAGGCACTCGAACTTGGGACACCCTGTATTGTTGGAGATTCGAGCAGCCTTGTGTGAGTTCAATAGATGGATGGGTGACCATTGCCTCGATCGATAACTTTCGAACGAAAGGAGATAGCGACTTGCAATTATCAGGGTAGGTTTGCGTATCCGAATGGGTTCGTTTTTGGGCATAATCGGTCCAACGGTTCCAGAGTTACCCCCACCTGGAATATTATATCCTCGATAACTCAAAAAATATAGACTTGATCGAATGGAGGCTCTGTAACTAGTTGTAAAATATCGATATAGAGACGTGTTTAAAACTTTGTGAGAACCGTATCACTTGAAAATTTCAAAAAAATTACGAAAAAATTGGCTCATGCACTGACGTGAAGTCAGGAGCGCGTATGTTCTATTGTACATTCTCCTGTATTGAACACTCTTAATCGAATTTACCATGGTAAATTTAAAGATAGAATATACACGCAAAAGCTTCTGACTTTACGTCATTGCTGTAACAATTTTTTTTGAGGACTGGCAATATTGCATAATATACCTACTTTACTCCTGGGCAAAATTCATGTTTATAATTATAATTGGTTAGTTCCAAGTCCTAATAATCATCTTATAATGATCAAGACGTATACTGATTGAGAAAAAATAATCCAATATACAGATTTCGGATATTCTTTCGATAAGATATCCAAGCTGGGTGAAGGATCGAATTTTTGATTATTACAATTAACTGAAACCACAGTAATCAGCCGTACTCAATTCATTAATGCTTATGGCATATTTGAAACTAAATAAGAATTTTGGCGCATAAAATCTTGGACCAACAAAAACCAACCATTTTTCGAAAAAACAAAAAATCCCCGGTGAAAAGAAAACAACATTAAATTCTCATTTATATTGGTAGGTGGGCGCTAGAGGTTGAACGATAGGAACTGTCATTCCAAGAGAGTGGGGGTATATCCCTTAAAAGTGGTTACAACTAAAGTACAAGCATCAGATATCCAGTTGCAGTGATCTAAGTGTCTCTCAACCGGTACACATAGAGTTTTCTATTCTAATTTCTAGAAATTTTATCGTGTTTAACACATTTTTTGAAAAATGTTGTCTAACCAAGATATCCAATATAATTGTTATGAAAACTACCCATATTTGGATCAAAGCAAGTTGGACTTCATTTATAAACAAGAGTTGACTGAACAGGTGAGGTTTATACTTTTTCCATAAAATGATTTTTTAATAATTCATAATTTGTATTTCTTAACTTCGAGGAAAAAACTTATTCCATAATAAAATGTTTCAGTACCTCCTAAAAGCATCACTAATTTAATATAATAATAATAAATTCATTTGCAGATATTATACAAGTGTAATACACTCTACAAATAATAGTGATTCCCACAAAGGTTAGGGCCCTCTGTGGGGTGAACCACCAAATTAAATTAAATTAAATTCCAACTGCTTAATCAAAACAAAACAACAAAAGCGCCATATGTAACACAAAACAATATACCGAACTGTTCTTCATGTTGCTTATAGATATTTCTTTTTCAGAATGAAATTATTAATACCAGCTACAATGAAATGAAGGAAGGTAGCCCGTCAACATCACCAACAGTACAGATAACTTCGACTACAACCGGAGAGAACAAGACTGTTCCAAAGAAACGGGCTAGAACTGCATTCACAAACGACCAACTCATAACGTTAGAACACGAATTTCTCAGGAATAGATACCTCATAAGAACCCGAAGGATCCATTTATCCCAATCTCTGAATCTCACAGAACGGCAGATAAAAATTTGGTTCCAGAACAGAAGAATGAAGTTCAAGAAAGAACAGAAAAATCTACCCAATTCTATGTCTCCCACATCATCAGATGCTCAGGTTCAAGATGAATTGAAAGCAAAATTATTTTATAATCAAATTACACCTCAGGCTGATTTTATGGCTTTTCCACAGTCATACTCAGCATTGGGGGCAAATATATCTCAAACGTATTACGATGGTATGTATGCGCAAAATTTTTATTATAACAAACCATTAACAGCAAGTCCAGGTTATATACAACCATCAACAAATAGCAATCATCCTTGTGATATCACCTGGACTACAGAGCAACCAAATCTGGAAATCTCGAAGGATAACTCATATCTTGCTGAACTGTTAATTTCTGACGTCGATTCAAAATTGAATCAATAAAACCGGAGGACACAAATGATCGTACTGGAATGGTTATCTTTATTTATTTATTTATGGTTTAATATTTTTATATTGCGATTTTTACCTCAGCGCATAATACTAAAGATTTCTATATATTTATTGTAGATCAATGGAAAAACTTGATTTTATTTAATTTTTGTAAAATATTTATATTATATGTATATTCTGATTTTGTCCTAAACCCATAAAGCCAAAGACTTATATAGTTTTAATGTATATCGATGTGAAATAGAAAATTAATTTTTGTTTTTGTAAAATATTTATATATAGTATATTCAAATACCTATGCGATGACATGTGTCAACCTTATTATATTTCATAGTTTGTAGATATATATATATTTTTAGTATTGAATAAATAACTCAATTATATTTTTGTAACATATTTATATATTATAGTATATTCAAATACCTATGCGATGACATATGTCAACCCTTTTATATTTCAATGTTTTTATAAATATATTTTTTGTTTTGAACAAATAACTCATTTTTGTTTTTGTAAAATATTTATATATCATAGTATATTCAAATACCTATGCGATCACATGTGTCAACCTTATTATATTTCAATGATTGTATATATATTTATATATTTTATTTCGAATAAATAATTCGAATCAAAAATCTCTCCTGTTTAATTTAATCATTTCCAGGGGTATAAAGAGTGTCAAATTCACCACTGAGACCTCAAAATATTGCATTTAAATAATCGGTTCAAATTTTATACAATAGATTTTTAATTTCATTTCAGAAAATTGTTCATATCTCTATTGCTGTGTATATATAACTGATTTTTTCAGTTATTAGTCGATTATTAAAAAAAAGCTTCATGCATTTCTTGCTTGAAATCAACGAGAAAAACTACGAAAGTTCAGAAGATATTTTTTAATTGCTGTTACGTACTTTGGAACGATATGAGGGTTGATTACTAACTACGTGTAAAAATGTTAAGGGCTTTTTCCTCGATTAATTTCAGATAGAAAAATTCTTATAAAAATATATTCACAGGTGAATTGATCCTAATACACAGTCTGTTGAAATGTATAAAGAAAACACTTTTCTTGAATTTTTCAAAATTAGCTCAATTTTGGTGTTTGAATTCCAATATTTACTTACACTATCTCAACTTTCATATTACGGAGTAAAATGCCAAAATAACACTGACAGGAAGAATTGTACATATTTTTGCAGGTTTTTGCAAGGAAGTGTTTTGAAATATCTGATATTATTTACAGTTTTGTTCATAAGTAATCATTAAATGATGCTTTGGGAGGTATTGTTACGAAAAATTATTTGAAAATTTAAAATGAGTGTGTATGAGTTTTTATAATTTGAAGTTCCAGGGGAACAAGGAATTATTTGGCAGTAGTGAAAAATTCATTAAGTTAGAGGAAAGTCAGAATATTTTCAAGAGATTTCAATATGATTTCCGGCAAAAAGAATTCCAATTTTATATAAGAGTACTCAAAAAAGTAAAGATTATTAGTTAATTAATGATAATTTCTAACAATCCATAGAGTTCTAGCAAGTTTTCTGTAACAGAACTAAATAATGTTTCCTTTCTGGGTTTTATGTCAAAACTCTTCTTCTGCGCTAGAAACCCCCAGAAATTTTTCAACATATTAACTTGAAGTATTAATGATTTTTTCGATGGATCAAGTTTCGTTCGATAATTTCTGAGAAAGTGGAACTTTGAAAACGTGCAGTTAAAACTTTTCATGTAGAAAATTATATGGAAATTTTTGATGGTTCCATAATGAACATTTGCGTTCGTTCAAGAATTTGGCTTTGTAACAAATAGTAGTTCTATGCTTATAGTTTTCCACGTTCAGTGTATAATACAATCGAAATAAATAGGTCCTCTCATGATTTTTTTTCCGAGTTACCCAACTTAACAATTAATAAGGTTCGTTTATTAACTACAAAAAACATTAACTAATGGCTGGAATAAACATTTAGTGCCTAATCACAACTATTAGGAAATTATTAATGTACTCGTAGCTTGTTTTCCTAACAATCACAAATATTTGGCACTCTCGTAGATTCTATGGAGCTTTGAATGTTTTTCAGCGTCATTTACTAAGTACAACGAGTCTTTGTCTACCACGTGCCGTCACAGGTAGTTTGAGTAGGTACTTGAAACTTGTTACCTCAACAATAGAAATCACTTGATTCCATCTGTGTTTATTTGACTTCGTCGTCATGACTCTATTTGAAGACTACAATATACATATCGTCGGATAGGAGTCATACGTAACGACAAGGAATTATGCAAAAAAATAATCAGAAAAAAGGTAGTGCATTCGTTATATTTAATATAACAAATTTGATGAATATTCCGAAAATATTCTCTGAAAATTTTAAGTTAACCCGATGAATAGTTTTCGAGATATTATTAATAATGAATTCACAAAAAAATAGAAAATCGATCGTCATCGTGCATTTGTTTAAACAATTGCCTATAAATAATTGGATGGTTTAGTTTTCAGCAAAACATTGTGGCGTTAGGAATCAGCGAGTAAAAATAAATAGAAAAACAGGGCTGGAATTAACTCATTTCATCAGCATTGTTTCTAGTTATATTTTTCGTTTTGTGGTAGTCAGCACTGACATTTGATAAAAATAAATAGAATTAGCTCCATCTATCGAGCTCAAAATTTTACGAAAATATAATACCGTATCCACGTCGAGAAAGTTTGAATGCATTTTCATCGAAAATATGTTTTCCAAGTCGGTGACCACTATAATTCAGCCTACACTCTATGGATTTGGATAAAACTTGTATTGCTTATTTAAAATATTAGAAACTTATCCTGAATTGACGGATTTTCATTTCGGTGGTAAATTTTATTTTTTTTTAACAATAAACCAAATTTAAAATCCGAAACCGTTTGGCCGATTATTCTCATTAACGTACTTAACCGTTGCATTTCGATACACAACCAACCCCGAACATTTCAAGACGCTATCTCTTTCCGTTCGAAAGTTATCCTGGCAACGAACACAATTAATTTTGACCCCAAATTCATCAGGGAGTAAAACCCAATAGTTTGAGACTATTTTCGGAAAAAAATTCGATAATTGATCTGGGCACGCTGTTCCCTAGAATATGCACGCAAAAAGCCTAAAAGGCACAAAATGCTTGATGTACAAACGGCTTAATTTCAGGAGGTTTATATAGCATTATCTGGAAAATAATTATTTTACGGGAAATGTTGTCCTGGAAGTATGCAAGAATATTGTTGCATTTTGTTGTTACATCACTTGATTTTTCTATTCACCATCTAATTCCCAACTAAAAAAAAATCATTATCTGAATATTTCCACCCGTAAACACGCAACTGCAGAGTGTTTTGGTACTCCCAAATAAAAGTTTTTTTATCTGAGTGCCGGTTAAAATCTCAAAATGACCTGCATATGTTAGCCATATCACTAACTACATTCACATTTTCATGTACCATTCGTCCTTTGTGTTCGTGTCTGTGCACTTGTCTTTTGTATTTGTCGTCAATTTTAACTGTGTTGTACTAAATCAGGAATCATGAATGGTTCTAAGTTTCCAAATGACGGTGGATCTTCCGATCCAGATAATACTTGCAATGAACCTACGAATCAGGTAAGTGATTTTTATACAAATATTATTTATGCACAAAATTGCCTATATTTCTGTGGAATCATTAAATTGTTAACATGTTGTAGTATTCGCATATTTTATAATAGGGATTGGTACACTTATCTGAATTTCAGTCACCATGTTGAAAAAAATAATAAATAATAGTTTTTTATGAATTAATAAGAAATTCACTCTTTGTAATTGTCAGATATGAACTGAATTATTTTAGTGATTGATGCATATTGAGGAAACTTAAGGGATTCAATTTTCATGAAACCCTTGTTTAATACTGATTAATACCTGACTTTGTAGATAAATGATTTGCAAATTTTCTTATAATGTTTTTGGATTGGTTGATTGAAGTCGGCATTGAAAGTGTTTCATAAGCATAAAAGCTACAAATATTCTGAGGGTATTCTGCTATTCTGTCTTAGTTAGATATTCCCAGAAAGTCAAGATCAAACGTTTAACTTTTACTTTATTTTTCCAAAAATGATATGCGTTTCAGATCTAATTTTTGACTTTTTTTCAAGATGCATAGAATAACAAGGTATCATCGATACTCCCTACTAACACCCGTTAAAAATTGTCAAATCATGTTCTAAGATGATGGCGCTAGAGTCGATATGGCAGAATCTGACAAGTGACAATGTTTAGTGTCATTCCACTGTTACTAGTTCGAGAATCGATATTAGGAATATAATCATAATAAAATTTTTTGTAAATTAACCACATATTATCCAGCTTAACTGATTTATTTTTCATCGTTGCTTCAACAAAGCGAGCATTTATAACTACAGAGCGTTCTATAATGAAATAATATGTTATTTTATTTTCTGTAATACAGAATTTCACATTCAATGTCAGAAAAATAGAAGCATTCAATTGATTTATTTGTAGATAAATGGAATAATACAGAACTTTCTGTAGCACTTCTACGTAATATCTTTCGTATTATATTTTTATTCAATTATATGAATTACCTTTATAATGTGAGGCATGTACGTTATATTGATGAAAATAAGAAAATGATTCATTAAATTCATACACTAATCAAATAGAGGGTAGTTCTCCACTTTTCAATCTTTTCTTCAAAATATATTCAGTAGAAAATGTTTTGCACAAACAAATATTCCAAATTTGAATACCCTACCATAAGCAGACTGCCATTCTTGTCGAAAGAACCAAGAACAAAACAAGAAGAACACTAGTAACTAAGAAAAAATCATACTAAACAATTACTATATGCAAACTACGAAATTTCATCAGCAGATTGTACGACTTTCAACAAGAAACTTGAATAAACAGAGCTTTGAAATTAATTTGAAATGTAGGTAAATTTTCTAGTGCCGGCATCTATCGGCGAAAACTGAAGTGGAACAATATCCTTGTATTTTAACATTATTTGATCGGCATTTCAGCCGAAAATATGTCAAAGAGTGTCCGCACCATGTATTCTATGCATCTATATTTTTATCAAAATCATAAAGGTCATAAAAATTCAGTAAATTCTCGTATAGTTTTCGAGAGGAAATAGATAATTCAATAGGCCTTAAATAATTTTGAATATCTTATTCACATTGGCACATATTCACAAATTATTTGAATATTTATTCGAGCACTATACATTTAAATTAATATTTTCAGAGTGAAGAACCGTCTGAATCCAACGACCTTGAGGAACAAACTCAGGTGAGTTTTCAACTTTATAACTATTTACTGAATACGTATATATTTTGTTTTTTACCTTTTCTTGGAAAGTTTTTGCATATTGTTGAAAACTATCGAACAGAACAAGATAGAACTTGATTTACTTTTGAATAACTAACGATTAAATGGATCAATATAGACTGAACAAATTGAAATAATTGGTTTTGAATCAATTATATAAATAGAAAGAAACATCATAATATTTTTAAATTTTTATGAATTTTTAATCCAGCCAAGAGAAAAATCCGTTATAATTAATAACATTTATTATTGGTTCTTTATTCAAGGAGCAAAGTTCAGGTTCAGATGAAGAAGGTAAAAAGAACTTGGAGGCTATATCTGAAGGAAACAAGGAAGACGTGGTATGTTATATATACTTATTATACCAAAAATAAAAAAGAAATGAAATTTGTTCGATGAGAAACTCGAGAGTTGAGCAAAATAACATGCTTGCAAGAACAAAGACTAGACATAATTTTCGAAAGGAAAGGCAATTATCAGGTTAGGTTGCGCCAGCAAATGCGACGGTTGAGTTCGTTTATGGGCATAACTGGTCAAATGGTTTCGGAGTGATACCCATCTATAGTTTTGTTGTCATTTCCTCAATAACTCAGAAAATACATACATTCTTTATGTTTAGCATTCGTTACAATATTGAATTCATCCTACATATAATATCCTGATATTAAATTACTAAAATCTTAAGAATTTTCCTTAGAACCAAGCCTTGACTTGGGCAGAACTGATAAGTTCTGCACTATAATTCTCAATCGTTTTGTTATTGAAGGAATTGTTGGGTATCCGAAGTAGGTTTTTCGATCAGCAAGTGTCAATGATGAAATTGTTATAATAATAATATTGACATTCTTAGTGGAAATCAGTGAAGTCCATATTATATTTTTTTAAATCTAGCTGGTTCTTCCATTGACGTGAAATATTTCAGTCGTAGAGCCTTTGTTCTTTGACACGATAATAATTGATAAAACTTCTAAACCTTTCGCGGCGAGAAATAAAATAACGTAAACTTGTTTTCACAATATGCAAAATACAATATCATTTCTACTACCTTAGTCCGATTACTTATATATTGTCTTGAAATTAATCTTTATACTAACTTTATACTAACACAGAAAAAGTTCTTCATTCAGTTTTTTCATTTGCCAGTCTTTTGGGGTTAGCTAAACTAATCAACTGAATCCCATACTGCCAGGATTGTATTGAAGAGCGGTATCATTATTTATTTTAATTTATAAAAATATTCTTTTATTTGTTTTAGGACCAAGCGGGCCCTTCCACAGAAATAGTAAGTTCGGCATTCAGTTGATTTATTTGCCAATCTTTTGAGGTTACCTTAAGTATTCAACTAAATCTCATACTACCAGAATCGTATTGCAAACCGGTATACTTAGTGATTTTAAGATCTGTAATGTTCTCTTATTGGCTTTAAGACCAAGCAGGTCCTACCAAAGAAATAGTAAATACCTCACATAGTTAATTTATTTGCCAAACTTTTGCGGTTACCTAAACTAAATCCTTTACCTACTACCAGGATTGTATTGAAGATGCTAACTGTTTTTAAGTTGTGAAAATATTTTCTCATTTGTTTTAGAACCAAGTAGACCCTTCCACTGAAACGGTAAGTTCGTCATACGGTTTATTTATTTGCCACTCTTTTGGGGTTAGCTAAACTAATTAACTAAATCCCATACTGCCAGAATTGTATTGCAGAGCGGTATAGTAATTTATTTTAAGGTATTAAAATAGTGTTTTATTTGTTTTAGGACCAAGCGGGCCCTTCCACAGAAATAGTAAGTTCAGCATTCAGTCGATTTATTGGCCAATCTTTTGAGGTTAATCAACTAAATCCCATAGTATACCGGAATTGTATTGCAAACCGGTATACTTAGTGATTCTAAGTTAAGAAAGTATTCTCTTATTTGCTTTAGGACCAATCGGGCCCTACCACAGGAATAGTTAATTTCTCACACAGTTAATTATATTTGCCAAAGTTTTGCCGTTACCAAAACTAATCAACTAAATTCTTTACCTAAGGATTATATTGAAGACCGGTATGATTACTGAGTTTAAGTTATTCAAATATTTCTCATTTGTTTTAGGACCAAGCAGGCCCATCCACAGAAATAGTAAGTTCTTCTTACAATTGATTTATTTGCCAATCTTTTGTGGTTACCTAAAGTAATCAGCTAAATCCCATGCTACCAGGATTGTATTGCAGTGCGGTATACTTAGTGATTTTATGTTATTAAAATATTCTATTTTTTCTTTTAGAACCAAGCGGGCTCTTCCACAGAAATAGTAAGTTTTTCATATAGTTTATTTATTAGTCAATCGTTTGTCGTTACCTGAACTAATCAACTTGAAAAATTCTTTTATGTTTGTTTATAAGGATTGTGTATTACCATAGATATTATTCGAATACTCCATGGTATTAGAGTCATGTCACTTGTTGAAGTCATTATACTATTTTGATGTTCTGAATATACCTTTTAATTTTTGATAATTATCAGTTATTTCATAAGGACATATTATCATTAAGTCTACTTTTTTTATTAATGATTTTTTTTAATCTAGTTATTTTAATTACAAATTCGAAAATATTACTTTTCTGATAGATATTTATTTAACATTTCAGGGTTCGTCAGATTCTAAAGGGGTAAGTTCAAAGTGATGAAATACAGTTTGAAATGTATTAACCACCTTAACTTCTTTAGTATTCGGTTTCTCGCTTAATCGATCCTCAGAGTCTCTAAATATAAAAATCTTGTTTTACAACTTATGACCATGAATAAGTTTGAAGTCAACAGTGAATATTACACATCAAAAATATTTCCTTTCCTTCATTCTAAGAAATTGGACTCCTTTCAGAGAAAGCCTATATGCTATTATTATACAAAGTGTTCCACATTTTTGAGATAAAGCCGAATTTTACCGAATTCGTTGTTGTATTGAAGTTATGCAATGAAATTCTAGTCAAACCTTTGATCAGTCCCTTCTTTTTATCACAGTTGATAATATAAATACATTTAGTTTCGCTCCATGCATTTTTCAAAGGTGGTGTGAGGTATTCATGATATTTTTTTTTTTAAATTAACGTCGCATCACATGTTTGATATCGATAAAATAGATATTTTAGTTTAATCTAAAAATAGAAAGGGCCAGACCAAAGAACTAGGATTTTATTGATTCTAAGTAAATAGTGTATTCCCTAGAATATGATTTTATCGCAATTTTCATTAGCCTACCCTAGTTTTATTAATGTCATGTTTGTACAACTGTAGGCTAATGAAAATTGCGATAAAATCATATTTCGTTTCGTCTATTTCCCGAATGGCTTCGATTCTTTTCCATTTCCTGGAAAAACAAATTTAGATACCTTGAAAACGGTTCATTTTATCGACAATGAAAAGAGTACCTTTTGTTTAGCTTTATGTTCAAGTTATCCAAATTCGTTTTTTTTTACTCTTCATCATACAGGGATTTCCCACATTTTCCCGGATACCCTGTATATGGTCGAATACGTTCAAAATGATATAATCTTCCACCCCCTTTAGAATATGTATCGGTAAACTAAACACCCTAAGTATTTATAATCGAGAATAATACTGAAAAGAATCATAAAAAGTTGAAATATATATTATTAGTTTCCATTTAATAATTGAATGAATTTGCATTTCAGGCTATTATTCACATGGAGAGAGCTATGTCACAGTTCAGACATTGTGGGCTTCAGAACTTGGTGAGTCTCAATCACTCATATTTTAGTACTTTGACAAGATGCTGAGTTGATATTATGATTCGCAAAATATTTTGTAAATATTTATAATTTTCACTGGAGGGATAAGATATTATCTTCACAAACATTGCGTGTGGATTACTTCAACCTAACCTGAAACCAAACCTGAAATGCATATTTATCACACTTTTCATTATCGAAGTGCTTAGTAGTTACTAGTTTCTGCTTAGCTAATTCCTGATTTTTTTTTATTCCCTCAAACCGATGGGTTTTAAACTGAGCGATTAATATGAAACAACATTTGTCTCAATTAATAATCTTGTTCACATATGCTAAACATATATCTTAGTTTTATCGTGCTGTATCTGCATTTGTTTTAGCGGTGTGTTCCATGGTCTGGAATTTGAGAGTTATAAAATGAAGTGAGAAAGAAATATCTAGGAATTAAGATATCGAATAGAGAGAATGAAAAGATTTTAAAGGGTAAATAATACTGGGTGGTACATGAGTGATTGGCCATAGTAGAAAAATTGCTTCTTTTTTTACAAAGGCTATTTTTTTTCATATTAAAAATATACTATTTTAAACTGCACGCATCTCGCTTGGGGGAACCATCTAATGTGAGAAGATATTCGATGCCTATATGTTCAGTAATATCTTTGCTCATTTATCCTTTCTCAATCCAAGTTTCTTTCATATTTATTTAAAATTTCTTTTATTTCCAGCTTGAAACTCAGCTCGGGGAACTAGCAGAAAAAATAAGACAATCTACGCTACGCTTAGTGGTATGTAATTCTGACAGATAGTATTATAAATCTGAAAAGAATAATAATTCTGAGTAAGGTTGACATTTGGATTTGAATTCAATTGGTGTAATCGATACCTTTGGATTAATTCTAGTTGAATTTGTTGAGTTTTAAATTTCTCTTCATTTTTTTTTAGACAATATTGAAATTTATCAAGATTTTCATGAAGCAAACACATTTTTGATTAAAACATCATTAACTATTCAAGTAGCTATGGAAATCGAAAGAACCAAATAAATTTCATTGTATAACTCACTTTTTCAATCATCAAAAACTCCTATTAATTGTTTCCATAGACAAAGAAATACTTTGAGTAAAAACACAAAAAAAAAATCGTAATAAATGAAATTCAATAATTACAAGTTACTCGGTTGAATCCATACGAGCAGAAATTAATTGTATTTTTGTTTTAAAAATAGAATTACTATAGAGTGTGAGTCTTTATGTTCTAAATTAATTTTAATCATAGATTCATCCCATCAAATGACATACTTTTTTCATTTTCCATTTTTCCAGATTCGGCTCAGGTAAAAAGTTACAATCGTTTGAATATTTCACAATGTGCTAATACACTACGGCAAAACATTATCTATGACATCGATGATGAACGAAAAAAAAGTACGGTAACGTGGTTTACAGCTTGATTTTGGATTCCAATGCTTAGGGGCGGATCCATAAATGTAGTGAAATTTTTGGAATTTCATATTTTATAACATTAATGAAGATTATCTCGAAAACGGTGCGTTTAAGAAGAAATTATAAGCAATAATTGAATCTTCTAAAACGATTGTATAGTCTTGCAATGATTCAAGAAAAGCTTTATAGGCTTTATTTATGCTAATTTCATTTAGTTTTATCAATCAACGAGTCCATAACTAGGAAACCAGTGGAAGTAGGGAGAAACTGATATTCGGAGAATATGTGTCATAGTTATAGAAACTTCACAACAAGTTACATATTATATATATTATTAGGAGAACCATGTTGAAGCTACAAAATAAAAACTGATTTTTTTCGGAATTTCAACAGCCTGTATCTTTTTACCTGAGCTGAATTTGGAAAAATGGGGAATGAAAAAGAAAAATGGGTTCAAGCCCTGTGGACAGGAGCTTTCTGGCGCTCTAGTTCAAAGAGACAAATTATATCTCCAAAAGTATTGGTTTCTCAGAGTTGAGAATTATACCAATGTATTCTTATGATAGAACTGCATCATAAAGGAAATTCAATTCGAATAATAGTGTATTTATCAAGATTAAATGAGCAATCTGAAAATGAGAACTGCACCATGGAAGAAACCAAATTAAAATAGCTGAAATGAATTTGAATCTCTCTTATAGAACAGGATGAAATGTACGAGTATGAACACAGATCATATAATAAAGCTTAGATAGAATATTTATAGCATTCTGTGAAAATATAGAAGTACGATTCATTATTGAAATTTAGAACTTCATCTTAGCAGAAATTGAATTTAAACATCATAGAAGAATTTAAAATCAACAAGAGTGCCAAAAATTATCAATCCAAAACCAATAGACGAAATCTACCCAACAACGAACTCATCCGAGATATTCATTCCTCAATTCTATGATGAACGATAATATATATATTTCCTCAAATCTACTCCAATTCCAATACACCAATATTCCAGATTTGTTTTTAGTGGAGATATTCTGAACTCAATATTATTAACTTACCATTACCATTCCCATCATCATATGGATTGACCATCGGCATGAAAATATCAACCAACAAAAAATGATATTATATTAGAATTCTCATATTTATAGGATTGCTGGAATGAATGACAATGAGACAACGTCATGTCTCACGAAAATAATCTGACATTATAACAATTCATAGAATACCCACAGAATAATTCTATCATTGTGTGAAAACGTAGAAATACGATTTACATTGAAATTTTGAAAAATCTTATCTCCGAAAGTATTAGCTTGTTAGAGTTAAATGTAATATGAGTGGATTTTTATGGTAAAACTGCTTATTGAAAAAAATTTAATTTGGAATTTGTTTTGTAAAAAAAAAACCGAAACCATCTGTCCGATTTTGCCTAATAACGAACTTACCCGAGATATTTATCCCCCAAACCTACTCTGAAAATTTCAACTGTCTAGCTCATTCCGTTCGAGAGTTATCGTGCCTACGGCCGGACAGAATGAATTTCGACCACGGATTATTGATCAGTGAGTCGAACCAAATCGTTTAAGACCATTTTCATCGAAAAATTCGAAAATTACAGACATTTGGGCAAATTGATAAGCACTCAGTTCCGAGGAACTAGAGCGCCAAAAAAGGGTTTCATTTGACGATAGGAATATATGGTTAAAATTAATGTACAACTCAGAGACTCACCCTGTATTTTGCCGATTGAATGAATGAACTGCATTACTGAAACATACTTCATTTCCAGAATGATCCAACAACTAGACGATACATACCTTTTTTGTTATCGCCACTGGTAGAGTTAGGGGTGAGTAGGATTATATTATTCTGGGGAACGCTTGTATAAAATTTTCTCTACCCCCATGGGAATGCTGAATCCTTATTTTAAAATATATTTCAAAGAATTACATTTCAGTTTTCACAATTGAGTAAATTGATTAGATTATGTTGAGAGCGTCACTGAAGTTTGGCTAATGTTACCCTACTCAGTTAATTCTTGGAAAATATTGTCCACGAGATGAACCTATGCATAGAATGTATTCAGCCGTTTCATTGGCAAATCTACACCGTCTGCTTATTCTATTGGCTGATTTATACATACGGTACAGATTATATTTGTACAGGCAGTTTCTCTTTGCTTATCTCCCATTGTTGAACAGTCTCTCTGCAGTGGTCCATCCTCAGACCACAGAAAGTTTATTGTCCAACAGGCGAAAAGCCTCCAGCTTTGCAAGCTTGCCAATTCATTTCCTTCAACACCGAAATGCCAAGGTACCCAAAAAAAGTGTCACTTTGTTGTCCCTGGCGAGGTGCTTAATAGTGTTGGAGTATTGCCAGGATAAGAAGGAATTTTTTGCTTGCAAGCTTCCAACACCCTTAAAATGTTATTAAATTGAGAGAATTTAGCCTACTGTCCCCTCTCTTCTATATTGTAATAATAATAATAAGATTCCAGTTAATAATCGAAAGTACTTTTGTCAACTTGGGATGGATTGCGTTAATTACACAGAACCACTAACGGTATCTGTTCTTTGACTTTGAAGATCTCAGAATTCATTTTCCTACACGTATTCGCTCATGTCGAAAAGCCAAACCGACCAGTCAGTTCACGATCGCTTATTTCCGGCGCTGATTTACTGTAGTAATATTTTGGTTATGTTTAAATTTCACTTTACAGGTTTACAATATTGTTTTTCCGAATCGGGGTATTCCATATTTTTTTGTCAGACCAAAAAACCAACACAATGAACAAGGTAGTGGTGCAGAAAATTCCTGTTCAGAACATGCAAGACAGGAAGAATCCCAACAATATGAAGGCCTAGTGGAAGTAAGTTCCTAGTTCCTCCATTAAATTCCTGATTTCACTAACGAAATATGAACAATATTCATTATGTCAAAAAATAAAATTTTCATCTCCTTATATGAGAAAATATTTTATGGTGGGAACTAATTTTGTTTTCATTTCAGATCGGAAGAGCTAACCATCTACCTTCGCAAATTGTGAGTAATCAACTATTAAATTGAATCATCATCACCGGAAAATGTGTTTTTGATTTCAGGATTGCTTTGGCGAATTAGTAGTACCGAGGGTAAATAGAAAAAGTTTTAATTAAGTTTTTAGTAGATACTCTTGAATGATC
The DNA here is from genome assembly GCA_937662695.2 of Halyzia sedecimguttata. Lineage (NCBI taxonomy): Eukaryota > Metazoa > Arthropoda > Insecta > Coleoptera > Coccinellidae > Halyzia > Halyzia sedecimguttata. The sequence continues at coordinate 59,769,583 of OW569418.2, forward strand.
ATTATTTTTCATATATTCATTGCATAGAGTTGATCAGAATGTTCACTGATTCCAATATACGAATGAAAATTTTGCAATTTCTTATTAAAACTCAATGGAGCTCAGCATTTTCAACAAAACTCGGAGATATCATAATGAGATTTAATTTTTCAGGATTATTCAGAAAGGTCTTATATACATATGCAAGGAGGATTTCCATTGGTAAGATTTATACTTCAAAAATTGAATGCTTTTGTGCCTTTTACTTGGTGCAAATCCATATCAACTCAAATAAAAAATCATAATATATTATTTACATATATTTATTCAATATTGTGAATTGCTTCACTATCGTTCTTCCTCTCAACTTGACATTTCAAAATTCCTTTTCTGTCAATGACACTAACTATTCAAATTTATATTATTATAGGATATTCCACCAGGAACGGACATGAGAATCGACCCCTCAGCAGATGTGAGAACATTTTTCTCCTATTTCTCGTTTACATTTAATAATGAACTATGAAATAAAATGAATACTTAATCAATAGTGAATTTAACAAGAGTAATTTTCGATTAATCAATGAATGAAGGAAAAGAATCATTTCATGAATTTGTCCGGAAAAATTCAATACAAATTTATAAATTATAAATTGATTATATTTATATTTTATATAGATACACCATAAATTGTTCTGTAATGTTGTCAACTTTTTTTTAATTATATTCTATAGATCACTCCTCCGACAGAGTTGCAAAAGAAGATGCCATTGTTGAGTGATTTATTAGACCTCAATGTGAGTAATTCCTCATATATATACAAAAAGATGTGAAACATTGGGCATTTGCACATGAATGCATGAAGCATTTTCAGTCAAAACAATATTTCAGCGTTTTCAGTCAAAACAGCATTCATAGATATATCTGTCTTATTCCAAAGCACCTTCATAATTTTCCCCATTAAGATAAATTACTTTTTTTTCTAGAAACCACCAACATTAGAAATGAATGACCCTATTTTAACAGCCATGCTTACAACACCGGTGAGTCAATATTCTGAACAAATTATATTATTATATTACATAAAGTATAGCGACCTGTGTGATCTAGAAAAATCTCTTTTAAGAATTACATATTCTTTTGCCCAATTTCACTTTCATAGACACAAATTGTTTAACAATCAAGCCATAATATCCCGATCAATTTTTTCTGAAATTTAATACCTAATTAATAAAATTTTTCATAAAAATTGGTATGCAACTGACGAAGTACAGAGTAAATTTGTCCAAAAAATCTTATACTGTCACAAGCCGCCCTTGAGTTAATCTCCATTCGATCTAGAGCTTCACAAGAGACGAGATTAGGCAAGAGTATAGAAAATCTCGTCTCGCTCTCGCCAATTCCCAAAAAATTAAGTCTCGTTCTCGTCTCGTCTCGCTTAATTCTGAATAACGATAATAAATACATATTATAATATATAAACGAAATGTTATACAATAATGAATAATTTTGTAAAGCTATATTTATTACGCTCTTTTACAAAAATATCTGTACATGTACATATTATTTTTAATTTTTTTAACACTGATAATTTTCACTTTTAAATTACTCGATGACCAAGAATTCAAACATAATCACGCTTGAATCACATCATTTTTCAATGATGTGCGTGTTTTTGCCATCATCATACCTGCTGTGGAAAATAATCTTTCAATAGGTACGGATGTAGCCATTAATAAATCATCGGAAGTGTAGGAAGCACTTTTTCATCACTCTCCCCCACTGTAAAATATTTTGATTCCTAATTGCTCTTTCTAACAGCAAATATTCTTCAAACTCAGCTTTCCAATATTTCAAAAGTTTTGTTGATGTTTTAAATATGTTATCGATGTCGATACATTTTTTAATAGAATTGAACAATTTGGTATAGTTTTCGAAGAATACCTTCTCAGTGGGTAGATCATTGAGGGTATTCTTGGCGTATTTCGCATAACACTTTTCGAAACATTGAATAGCTTCATTTCATTACCATTTTTATTATACTTAGTTCCACAGATGTATACAATAATTGTTCACATCTTCACTACAAGGAGCACAAGAGAATAAATTTCTCCAGATGTTCAGATAGAGGAGAAATTTTAAAGCGTTGGGATTTAGGGGAAATAAGAGTTGTCCGTTAAGTACCTATTAAATTCATAATGGCATCCATTTTTATGGTTTTGAATTCTATTTTTCTTGAAAAATGATCTGATTATCGCAAGGTCATAACGAATTAATAATCTTCTGAAAAATCGTGTATTTCTAGAACGATCGATGCATAATATAGACAAAATATATTGGTAATTAGAGTGGAAACTCTTCATATTCAATTGCTTTCTGTGGGTGTTGAAAAAAGTCGAGTCGTATATAAAACTTCATTCAAAAAATTTAACGAGACCAAAAACGAGACTCTCGTGTTGCGGTGTTTGTGGTCTCGAATTGCCTATAATCTCGCTTTTACGAGACGAGAACGAGACGAGACGAGAACGAGACGTGACGAGAAAAATCTCGCTCTTACGTGAAGCCCTAATTCGATCAGCACAATAATTTTGGAAATATCGGATTAAAAATTCAGGACTATTTATTATTGCTAATGTTAACAAAGAAGAGAGTAAGGTCATACTCATCATGCGCGGAGAAAATCAATTATGCGAATGGAATTGTAAAAGTGAACAGTATGCGTATGAAGGGTCCAAATAAAAAAAATCCAGAGCCACCTACGATGATCCTAAAATCATTTATGAAGATTTTGTTCTATTTTGTTCTAAACGTAAAAATTAACTCAAATTCCCTTTGTGTCCCCTGCATGTTATTACTGTAGAATACACAATTCCTATAACTTCTTGTATTTATTGAAAGTTCTATTACAGACACTAGATTATGAGGACTGCGTTGGTGTAAGTATTATTATTAATTATTCATTCAAAACCATTAATTTCTGTTAAAGAAATGTTTAATGCTATTTTGAAGATATAAACAATGCTATTATATTGAATGGCCATTGCAATGATATTGTGAATATCTTGTTTCTCTTTTCAGTTGGTTAAACACTTATCCATTACGAAGGATACCTCCATAGTAAGTTAAGATGAATTTAATATATCAGATTACATATACTCAATTTTCTTCAGTATCCAGAAAAACCATTGTATATTTGTAAATCGCCATTGACAGGATTGATATTCAATTCATTTAATAAGAAAAGAAATTGATATTACATTTTCAAATAATTATGATTGTACTTCATCTAATTATTCAAATTCATTGTATAATTCCAGATGAAAGCCAGAAAAATTATTCTTCACGAGGTGAGTCAACAGATAATAATTTGTATATCCTTAATCAAGACAAAACTCCATATCCGATATTTTTCCCATCATATTTTCCATATTTGACAGGGAATGACGGAATGAGGAATAATAATAATACCCAATATTATTGAGTATCTATACTCGAAATTGTGATATCATTGAATGTTTGACATATTGGTTGAAGTATGGTATGACTTGCCCCATCGTCCTGTTGAAAGCGAATGTTTTCCTTCATTTGTTTGTGTCTGCAAAATTTTGCTCACACATAAATTTACTATTAAAAATATTTAATTTTAACGTATATTTTCAGGCGTTGAAAATACTGAGACAGCAAAATACATCTCTAGCACGAGCATGGGCACTAGAGGTGAGAGAATATATTTCAAAATATAAAACGAAGGAGAATATAATTGAACCCAATAGTGTGTCCAATCAGTTTTGAACTGTTCCTCAAGTATTCTATCCTGAAATTGATATAATGAATTATCACTAATTATTATTTATTTAAGTAATTTTATTCTGTTGCAATCATTTCAGGAAGATGAACTGAATAGAATATTGGTACAACAAGGAAAGGTGAGTAAAGGTCAGAAATTTTCGCTGAAAGAAGTTAGGGTGCTAATTATCAAAGCACGAATATAATGAAAATGATCGTTAAGGTGGAATGGAAAATTGAAACTCTCGTATGTTTTAGATTTGACATTTTCAACTACACAGTCCAGTGTTCTTTATGGATTTCCGCCGGTTGCAACTGTGGCTGTTCACTATATTCCATTTAGTATCAGCTTCTTGAACAAATTATTATTTGCAATATTTGAACCTGAGGAAGACATTTTAATAATATTAAGTGAAAATTCTTTTGGTTTCAGGCAGAAACTAGAGGAGTTACTAACTATGCTTGCAGTGAAATATTGAATAAGGTACCTACGTGAATTTCTTCTACTCTTTCAAAATTTTTGGAAAGATTTATCAAAACGATCTGATAATTCACAAAAATAAACAAGTCCTAGCAGAAATTCAGCAAATAATCGTTAAATGAGCACAATACATATTGTGGAGTAGGTATAGGTATCATTTTGGTCAATGTGAGACACAATAAATAATTATGAATTTCCAACTGATCCATACGAGCAACGCTATCAATTTACAGCTTCTCGAATGGCTTAAGGAGAATCAACCAAGTCTATACTCGGCATGGAAAGACACGGTAAGTCCTTGACTTCGATTACAGGCTCAGGTACAATAATTGTAGATTTAATGTGAACAGTAGAGTTCTGATTATTTATATTCCGGATATCCATTGCCTAATTTTTATGCAAGAATATTAATAAAAATAAAAAACAAAAAAAGGGAAAAAATCTGAAAAATATATTCTGAAATAGCAGCAATTATTATTATTATGGACGATCAGTACCTATCATTGACTGAAACGTCATCAAGTACAAAACATTTAATACTATATTATTATTATTATTTCAATTATTTGACAATTCTTATCACATAAATCATCTTAATATTTTACCTTTTGAATTATCCCAATATTTCTGGTTTCAGATTTAAGCCATAATAATAGTTTCAGTATCGGAATATTTTTTTCACATTTTGTTTTACCCTTTTATTATTTTTAATTCTTAGCTATTTTATTTAGGTTCAAAAATCCGACAATGGATGTCTGAAATCTAAATAATTCAATAATTCTGGTTCTGGTGAACATTTCTAACACAGTTCTGCCCTATAGCAGCAATCAAAATATATTCTTGATTAGTTGAATGATTTTTTTTCAGAATGCATTCTCTAATCACGCAGATTTACCAATGACGTCGTGGGTGAGTCATTTTATATTGAAAATTACTATGATGAAAGACAAATTACATCTAATATTCGATGTTTGTAGATACTGAGTACCGACTACCGACATAGTTATTCGATCAGATATAGTTAACAGTTTTCTGTAGTTTTTGCGCGTATGTTCTGGGGAACATCGCGTTATAGTTTTGCCGAAATGTCTATAACTTTCGAATTTTTTGAAAAAAATGGTCTCAAACGATTAAGTTCGACTCCCCAATGAAGAATTCGAGGTCAAATTTGATTCTGTCCGGCCGGCCGTCCGGCCGTTGCCACGATAACTTGAGAACGAAAAGAGCTAGCGACTTGAAATTTTCAGGGTAGGTGGCGCATCCCAATACGACAGACAAGTTCGTTAATGGGCATAATCGGCCCAGCGGTTTCCGAGTAATAATTTTGTTTTAAACCAATATAAATCCGATCGAATTGAAACTTGGTAAGTAGTTGTAGAATATGAACCTAAGCACGTTTGTGGAATTTTGTGCGAATCATATGGCTAGAAAATTTTAAAAAAATGATTAAAAAATATTTTTGTTGTCACGATAACTTGAGAACGGAATGAGATCGCGGCTTGAAATTTTCAGGTTAGGATGAGCACCAGAACGCGACATTTCAGTTCGTTTATGAGCATAATCGGCCGAACGGTTTTAGAGTTATAGCCATCTGAAATTTTCTAAAATTTCGTGGTTTTTGTTCCTCATTAACTCGAAAAGTACTGAACCGATTCAATTCAAACATCGTTATTAGTTGTAGAATGCCAACGCGGAAATGTTCGCAAAATTTGGTGAGGATAGCATTTGTAGAAATTTTTTAATAAATCATTGAAAATAAAAAAAAAATTCTATATATCAGTAACTAATCGTTAGAAATTGATGAAATTTTGCAAGAGCATTCATAACCTAACTCTACCGCTAAGTTTCAAGTTTTAATACGATTGGTTTAATATTGTTGGAGATTGGAGCATTCTTGTGTGAATTCAGTAGATGGGTGACCGTTGCCTCGATAACTTTCGAACAGAAGGAGATAGGGACTTGCAATTTTCAGGGTAGGTTGCGTATCCGAAAGGGAGAGTTGAGTTCGTTTTTGGGCATAATCGGTCTAACGGTTTCCGAGTTATACCAACCTGGAATATTATTTTCTTGATAACTGAAAAAATAAATATTCGATCGAATTGAAGCTTGGTAACTAGTAGTAGAAAATCAACATAAAGACGTGTTCAAAATTTTGTAAGAACCGTACCACTAGAAAATTCGAAAAAAATGACGAAAAAAAAATTTTTGATAACCGTACCCCTAGAAAAAAAAATTGGTTCAAGCACTGACGTGAAGTCAGAAGCTTTTGCGCGTATGTTCTATTGTCCATTCTTCTGTTTTGGACACCCTTAATCGAATTTACCATGGTAAATTATGTTGTCCATTCTCCCGTATTGGACACTTAATTCGAATTTACCATGGTAAATTCGAATCAAGTGTCCAATACAGGAGAATGGACAACATAATTTACCATGGTAAATTCGATTAAGGGTGTCCAAAACAGAAGAATGGACAATAGAACATACGCGCAAAAGCTTCTGACTTCACGTCAGTGGTTGAACATATTTTATTATTCACTTCAATAAAAAAAATCCCATATCCGTTACATAAGTAATCCATAATTTAATTTCTTATAATAACTAAAACTTAATTTCCATCGCGAAAATAATATATCTACATATATTTTACACTCACTAAGACTTATAAGAATATCTGATAAACTTTGGGAGCTATTAGAAAAAACATCTAAGTAAATTTCAACACACTTTCTACCAGAAATAAAGCGAAACCGTATATTTGACTTAAAATTATGCATAGAGCAATCTCGTTAAATATAGAAATGTATTTAGAAGTCACCCTGTATATCTGCAAAGACATTTAGGATTATTATTCTGCTCCAAATTTAAGAGGGTTAACTTACATCGAAAACATAGTTGTACAAGGAGTACCTATTTTATTATCAATCGCAATAATATGGAAGGAAGTGTTTATAATGTATTTTATATTATTCGGCATTATTAATAATATTTTTTTTCCATATAGGTTGAACGCTGCAATAAACAAATACCACGTAATCCTGTTGAACTACTAGTATATAATTTACATGCCACCGAAACTACTACACCTCCTCCTGATGATGAAAGCCCGGTAGGTATAACTTTACCAAAATATTATCGAGTTTAAATGTTATTCTTGGATTGCTAGGATGTTGATTATCACCTAAATGAGTGTCATAGTTTTACTTGCAACCCTGTAGTGTGACGCAAGTTAAATATTTGTTTCAATTATTGATTTCAATTTTTTTCGTAATAGTTCATTCGACAATTAATAAAAAAACATTTTGGGAACAAAAATACTAGACGCATAACAATTAAAACAAAATGACTCAGTAGATTGAAGTTTATTGGCAACTGGCAACACCTTCAGATAAAATCATTCCCATACCACGTGGTATATGTTACCACCACCTTCAGGAGTGGTTCTATAACTGAGGCCCAAGGGAATTGGTTTGCTATTTGATGGCTTCATTCCAGCAAAAATCTTGAAAACTTACGGTATTAATATACCCTTACTTTTCGTGCGTTCGAAAACGAGTAGGGCATTTTCAAAACGTGAGTGATACACTTTTTTTTTTACAAAATATAATTAGTTCACTTCATACGAAAGATCTTGTTGGTTATATTGGTTAAAGGCAATCCACAGCCACCTGACTACCGCTGATCAACTTAGTTCATTGAACTTGGCTTGGTTGATACCATTTCGAAAATATAAAGTGTTTTCGGAACATTTTCATCAATTATTATTCTTCTGTCCCATTTATGTAAATGGGACTTTTGATTTCTAATCCCTAAACATAAATACAACCCTCGATCCTGTATTAATAAATACCAAACTTAATGGAGAATAACTGTTGAATCTTATTACCTTCTAGGAGCTAAGCAGTGCCGACGAACAGGATCAATCAGAGCCACAGGTGAGTATTTTTTATTCGGGCATAATCGGATTGAGCAGTTTTTCTATATTTTATTCAATTCATTACAGTCATTCAATTATCTTTGATAATATTAATTCATTGAATGTTAATTGGCAGTTGAAGACCACATGAATGGTCTGGAAATTTTAGGAATTTCTTAACTTGGATGTATGACTGATAATTACACAGAGCTGTCCTATGTGCCAGTCTCGAAAAAATCACTCAAACAAGCGGCTAAGAGTAAAAAGCATACATCTGATCAAGGCCCTCAAGTTGCATTGTGTAAACATAGTATCTCAACTATACTCTGGCGCTGGAAATGATCTCTAGTCGGGAACAGACGCATTGCTGTCTGTCTATACTACTAGACCATAGGGTGAACCACAGGGATGAAATTTCCCCAGTGAGGTGTTCTATCACCTTTATTGTCTAATCTCATCTTCGATGGGCTCCACTTAGAGTTGTTGAAAGCCAAGTCATGCTGATCTAATGCAGAAAGCTCTTCGCCTTCGAGCGATGGTGCTCAGCCAACCCGAGGAAAACTAAGATGGTTCTCTTTAGCAGGAAAAGTATACACTGTAAGAATCAAACTTCCTACTTTATACCATATCTAAGTAGGTTCGTTACCTCAGTGTGATATTGGACCGCAAATCACTGTGGAACAATACCTTCGAAGGCTATCCGTGGAATGATTATGCACTGGTTGTATACTGTAGTTGTGAGGACTATTCTAACATATGTATGTATCCTTGGTGAATTCGGAGAAGGCCTTTGAGAGAGCCATCCTGAACACATGCCATAGCAGAGCCAGTTTAAGGATAACATCACTCTGAGATCTTCTCCCTCGGTATCGTTAGAATTTCTACTGTGTGTACCTACTTAACACATCATGTACACCCAGGCTGATAGGTAAATAGTAGTATCTTCTAGCTCTGGAGGAAAACTAATTGAGTCTAGTGATTGGTGCTTTAACAGGCCACATGTTTAATGAATATTCTTATTCCTTGAGACGCTGGTGCATTAACACAGATTGAACTGCCATTCAGCATAATATTCTGTTCATCTGCAGCAACCTAACAGAACTATGGACGGTTTATCTAAGAAACACCCACTATTTTCATGGTGATAGGGACTACGCTTTCTTGACTCACTGCAATTTTGTCACCGTGTCATCTGGTTTTAATCTCTTTAACTTTATATGGAGGAACAATGGGCCTCAAGGCCTGCGAGCAGCCAAAGGTCGACGTCGCAGGAGATGAAGAAGAGTCCTCGTCTGGGATATTATTTTCACTTATCAGGGCGGAGCTTGGTAAATGGTTAAAAGAACATATGGATTCCTACTATTATTATTATAATTATTATGCTACTGGACGAATACTCCGGATAATTTCAGTCCGGCAAGTCTTCCAGTGGAATTGTATTCTTTACCTAGAAGACAATCTTCCAAGGAAAATGATTGAAGAATGGTTCTGCACGAAAGATCTCATTCTTCGCAATACAGGAAATCACTGCGCTATCAATCCACCACTAAAAATTTAACCGAAATTGAAAATGTTAAAAAAATAACCCTTGCTGGGACAAAACTGTCCCACTACACTTATACAAGCTCTTCAATGAGGTGCAGTATAGATTCAGAATAATATTATATCATATCATATATTTAACTAATGAATTTCAACTTCCAGCAGGGTGGTTCTGCGGAGTCTGCAGCAGAAGTACAGCAACAAGTAAGTAGAAGTTATTGCAAATAAATGCATGAATATTTTTCATTATATTCGAATTTATGGCCTATTCCTGGAATCAATTTGCGATATATTTATAATTAGAAATGAATAAATTTCACAAATTTCACCAAGAAATAGTCAATCCATAAAAAAATATTATTGAAACTGATCGACAAATTATAGCATTTATATACATAATTCATCTTTCTCCCCTTACAGCAGCAAGAACCAGTTGCTCATTCAGATGATAGTCAGGAAGAAGTAAGACATTCATGATTCTTATATGAATAAGTTTAATAGTCATTCAACAGTTAAAAATTCTATATTTTCATTAGAAATGTAATGACATCATTTTTTCTGCTTACAGCATGATGAACAAGTCGGGCATATAGATGATAGTCAGGAAGAAGTAAGAAATTTTACAATGTTATTTGTTTCTTCATTTTTCGGTAAACTATTAACTCCATTGAATATTCGTTATTTATTCATTGATAAGATGGGGAATCGTAGTGGGTCATATTGATTCGATTTTGTTTACGCGCTGATATTAAGTCGACGAATTTGACATTTTGCTATGCTTGATAAAATTTTCAGTTATAATATAACAAAGGAGTGAGAATACATTGAAAATTATTTGACAGATTTTTTGAAAACTTGTTGCCAGGCAACAGTCACGAGAGCCCGCAAGGCTCGAGTGGCTATTTCCAAATGGCAACAATTTTGAGCAAAATCTGTCAAATTATTTTCTAATTTATGGAACTCGCGAGTTATATTTGACTAGATTATTCTTTGATTCACAAATTCACATTTTATATATCGCGTTGACACAATTAGGTAATTATTTTGACAACTATCTGACAGTTGCTAGGCAAATAAAAGCCACAGTGATTATTCCCGAGAATAATCACAAAAGATTTATTTCCACTATAATTATGACATAATTGGTTGCAACTTACCCTTGTGACAAATAAAGAAGCATTTCATTGGTTTTGAGAAACGTCAAAAAATAATCATCGTAATATTTCACGATTAGTTATTCGCTACTCATATCGAATTTTGACAACCCCTTTCTTATGTAGTGAAATTAATAATTATGGACTTCTTACACAAGGACAATAGCAGAGATAATCCACTAAGCCAATCCAATATTGGCCTCGTGTGACTACAGAATGAAATAGAATATATTCAAATTTTTCGGAGCCAATAACTTTCCCAACTCTTTCACTTGTGATAACTCTGGATTTCAACAATTGATCTAAGAAAATGACTTTCGAATTAATATATAAATTCCCATCTCTTTAGAGGAAACAAGAATGTATCCGGATAATTCATAGTTGCACCTTTCATGACAGAGACGCTAGAGATACTACTTTGAGAATTTTTTTTGTCGGTATGAAGCTTTCCGATTTGACTATGTAAAATGGGTTCAAGCCCTGTGGACAGGAGCTTTCTGGCGCTCTAGTTCAAACAGACAAATTATATCTCCGAAAGTATTGGTTTCTAAGAGTTGGGAATTATATCAATGTATTCATATAATAGAACTGCATCCTAAAGAAAATTCAATTCAAATAATAGTTTATTTATCAAGATTAAATGAGCAATCATGAGAATGAGAAAAGCACCATGGAAGAAATCAAATTAAATCTGGCCAATTTTGCCCAATAACGAACTTAACCGAGATATTCATCTCCCTAAACTACTCTGAAAATTTCAACTACCTACCTCATTCCGTTCGAGAGTTATATCTATGTCTATGGATGAAAAGCAGTCTCACTACTCTCAGATCTCTTACTTCATGTTCAGTTCCGAAATGTAAGAATTTTCTGAGAAAAACTAATTTCGGAGCAAACAACTGAGATTTTTCTCACTTCGCTCACAATTCTTCGATTGATTGTCTCAGGAACATCATTTGACATTATGACAATTCATATTCATACATAGAATAATATCATTCTGTGACAACGTTGAAATACGACTTATTATTGAAATTTTGAAAAATCATATCTCCGAAAGTATTAGCTTGTTAGAGTTAAAAATGATATGAGTGGATTCTTATGATAAAACTTTTTATTAAAAAAAATTTAATTTGGAATTTGTTTCGTAAAAAAAAAATTTTTTTTTTGTTTCTCCGAAACCATCTGTCCGATTTTGCCCAATAACGAACTTAGCCGAGATATTTATCCCTCAAACCTACTCTGAAAATTTCAACTCTCTAGCTCATTCCGTTCGAGAGTTATCGTGCCTACGGCCGGCCGGACCGGCCGGACCGGCCGGCCGGACCGGCCGGACAGAATGAATTTCGACCACGGATTCTTGATCAGTGAGTCGAACCAAATCGTTTAAGACCATTTTCATCGAAATATTCGAAAATTACAGACATTTGGGCAAATTGATAAGCACTCAGTTCCGAGGAACTAGAGCGCCAAAAATGAAAATGAAATAATTTATTTCATACTGATATATTATGAAGAAATAAACCCTTAGTTACCGTAACTATACAGGGTGAGTCTTTGACCACTGCATTAATTTTAACCAAAGATTCCTCTCATCAAATGAAACACTTTTTTCGTTTACCATTTTTCCAGATTCGGCTCAGGTAAAAAGTTACAAGCGTTTGAAGATTTCACAATGTGCTAATACACTCCCGCATATAAATTATCTATGACATTGTTGGCGGACGAGAATAAGGCATGGTTACGTGGTTTACAGCTTGATTCGGGATTCCAACGCTCAGGGACGGATCCATAAAAGTAGTGAAATTTCTGGAGTTTTCCATTTTAAAACATTCAATGGTGAATATCTCGAAAACGGTGCATTTAAGGAGAAATGACGAAGAATATTATAATGTTCTAAAACGATGGAATACTCTTGAAATGACTCAAGAAAAACTTTGTATGCTTTCTTTATGCTAATTCTGTTTAGTTTTATGAATCCACGAGTCCATAACTAGAAAACCAGTAGAAGTAGAAAATAACTAATATTTGAAAAATATGTATCATAGTTATAGGATACTTTACGCCAACATTCATTTTATTCGAAAAAAGGATGTCAAAGCTACAAAATAAAAACTGTTTTTTTTTCAAAATTTCAACAGCCTGTATCTTTTTACCTGAGCTGAATTTGGAAAAATGTTAAATGAAAAAGTGTTTCATTTGATGAGAGCAATCTTCGGTTAAAATTAATGCAGGGGTCAAAGACTCACCCTGTATACATGGGTATAACTCCCTCGGGATTATACCCAGTTATAGATCTTTAAGTCCCTCTAATGTATTTACACAAGCAAACCAACAATTGTCAAATTTTCAATTGTCAATTTTTTTTCATTCAGTATGAAATAAAATTAATTATCTATCACGTGAGTTATTAGATGTCGGGCAATTACTTCGGGACTTACGTCCCTCGGGATTGCAATATGTTGCCCTCTGTAATTAACATACTCATAACTCCCTTGATACATAACTAACTATAAGGTCTACTCATATGGTTGAAATTAAAAAATCAGAAAAAATTACACGATCCAGCGCTGGAACTTCAACGATTTACACTCTTTGTCGTTGTTTAATGAAATAGATTTATCGAATAGATGAATGAATACATCATCTTCTTAAAATGTAAACGACATTGTATTTTAATGCATTTTCCATTGGATTTGCAAAAGGTCTTGGTTTAGTAGATTGTCTCTGTTATTGAGTTCCAATAGGATAGTTTTAGAGAAATTTATTCAACTTGTTTCACTACAGCCATTTCAAGCTTTTTTTCTATTTATTTCAGGAGGACTCTTCAGAGCAAGTTGTTATTAATGTTTGTATAAAAGTGGAATATGAAAAATACGTATCATAACTAACATTTTCATTCTCAGGAGGATGTGACTAATCATAATGACCAAATGGAGGTAGATGTAAGTTTAACGCTATTATATCAGCTGATAAATTTCTGGTCTGGCACCCAAATTGCGCAACTAACACAGCTTGTTCTAGGGAAATGTGTGTTATCATTTTGACCAAGTCTGTTATTTTCGAATATTTTGCCAAAAATTGTCTCAAAGAATTAGGTTCGACTCACTCATGAAGAATTCGAGGGGATATTCGTTTATGTCCGGCTGGTTGGCTGATCGTTGCCACGATAACTTTCGAACGGAAAAAGATGGCAACTCGCAAATTTTTAAGGCAGGTTGCACATCCGAATGCGACTGTTAGTTTCGTTAATGAGCATAATCGGCCAAACAGTTTCTGAGTTATACCCATCTGATATTTTATTTCCTCAATAACTCAAAAAATATAGATCCAATCGAATTGAAATTTGGTTATTAGTTGTTGATTGCCATTGCGCAAGTTTGTCACAGTCAGCTTGTATTTTAACAGTTCTTGTTAACATAAAATTTTGAACTGGTATCTACTTCTTCGGAAATTTCAAATCATGAAAATCTCAGAAAAGTACCAACACCTCGATGGCCGAAAGGTTATCGTGCTTGCCTGCTGCGCAGGCGATAGGTGTTCGGATTACCGCTGAGTAAGGTCACTATTTTATGTATTTTAAACGACTTGAAGTTTCATGCATTCCTAATTCCTGACGGTGCGAGGCGTAAATGGGCTATAGAACATGAGTGCAAAAGATTCTGACCTCACATGAGTAGTGTTCTCCAATATTCTTTAATGAGCAGTTTCTTTCAAAAGATAACTCAAAACTTTTTGATGCTACGTGACATTTCGTTCAAAAGCTACAGTGGTTTAAGTGAAACAACTTTTTGGCGCTCTAGTTCCTCGGAACTGAGTGCTTATCAATTTGCCCAAATGTCTGTAATTTTCGAATATTTCGATGAAAATGGTCTTAAACGATTTGGTTCGACTCACCGATCAAGAATCCGTGGTCGAAATTCATTCTGTCCGGCCGGTCCGGCCGGCCGGTCCGGCCGGCCGGCCGTAGGCACGATAACTCTCGAACGGAATGAGCTAGAGAGTTGAAATTTTCAGAGTAGGTTAAGTGGATAAATATCTCGGCTAAGTTCGTTATTGGGCAAAATCGGACAGATGGTTTCGGAGTAACAAAAAAAAAATTTTTATTTTACGAAACAAATTCCAAATTAAATTTTTTTTAATAAAAAATTTTATCATAAGAATCCAATCATATAATTTTCAACTCTAACAAGCTAATACTTTCGGAGATATGATTTTTCAAAATTTCAATAATAAATCTTATTTCAACGTTGTCACAGAATGATATTATTATTTATTCTATGTATGAATATGAATTGTCATAATGTCAAATGATGATCTAATCAATCGAAGAATTGTGAGCGAAGTGAGAAAAATCTCAGTTGTTTGCTCCGAAATTAGTTTTTCTCAGAAAATTCTTACATTTCGGAACTGAACATGAAGTAAGAGATTAGTGAGTGAAGTAGAGAGTAGTGAGACTGCTTTTCATCCATAGACATAGATGTAACTCTCGAACGGAATGAGGTAGGTAGTTGAAATTCTCAGAGTAGTTTAGGGAGATGAATATCTCGGTTAAGTTCGTTATTGGGCAAAATTGGCCAGATTTAATTTGATTTCTTCCATGGTGCTTTTCTCATTCTCATGATTGCTCATTTAATCTTGATAAATAAACTATTATTTGAATTGAATTTTCTTTAGGATGCAGTTCTATTATATGAATACATTGATATAATTCCCAACTCTGAGAAACCAATACTTTCGGAGATATAATTTGTCTGTTTGAACTAGAGTGCCAGAAAGCTCCTGTCCACAGGGCTTGAACCCATTTTATCATCAAAACAGTCGAAAAAAATTGTGAATTTACAAAACTGATTTATTTTCTGATTGCAGCTACCTATGGACAACGTTGGTGGTCTTGCAGATGTAAGTATAAATCAAAATGAAATCATTTATCATAATATAGTGACACACAAAATTTACAGAGATCTCTGAAGGCCCAAATTGAATTTGTAAGTACCAAAAAAAACTTGAAACATGTTGGTTATGGCTAATGAATGCAATTTTTTTTCGGTTACAGATGGGTCAATTGCCCCCAGCGAGTGTTAATATATTAGTAGGTATTAAAATAGGACACCTATTTTTCTTCTTCAAATGTTATTGCGTTGGACTCTGTGTTAATAATTATTGATTCCAGGTGGAACCAAATATTTGGTTCAAGGAGAGAATCACAGCAGCGGTGAGTTTTTGTAACAAAATTGATAACATATTACGACATAAAATCATAATTTGGACACTAATTCAGATACAGAGTGCTCAAATCTGCCTCAAAAATATTTTCAAAGGATTGTTCCGTCAGTAGATTTTCATTACTGAGCTTTACAATGTATGTTTGTTATTTTCAATTTCTTATTGAATCTGTGGCATTTCATCTCAGTATAAATTCATAGATATATAATTATATAGTCAAATTTTCTATCGAACTTTGTGTATAAAATCAATAATTAGTTAATAAGTACTTAATTGATTAATAAATAAAATTCTTGATTCAATTATTTTCAGATCTTTCACGAACCTGGCTCTGACGTAGCGGGCAAGCAAGTGAGTAAAAAAAATATGTATTCTATTCTGTATTAGTCTACTCAACTGAATCAAAGCCTTATTTTTCATATCTTATTCGCCATCGATTCAAATTCCTTATTTAATTATTTTCAGATATCTCACCAAACTGACCCCACCAGTGTACCAGTGAGTATGAGAAAATAAGTACTGCTTTCTAGGACAAGTCTAACACTAGAATTAAAGTGGCTCATATAAATAATTTTTAACACTCGTGAAGACAAGAATTAATTGTTGGGTTCATTTTCCTACAAGACTAATTTTTTCTATTTTTCCTCGGCCATATTTGTTCTTATATTAGTTACGTATGATTAAATCCTTTGATTCTCAGTTTCTTGGGAATCACGGATTTTGGTGTATTATATATGCAGCGTTTTCAGTTCTGGTATACGTGTTTCTAAAACTGTAAAAGTCTTCCTCTATGCCGACAAATAGATATATAATATGCCAGTAGAAGTTCTCATATATTCGAATAGGATTCGTAATGATTTTTGAAAACAAACTCAGAAATAAAAATCATTGAAGTTGTTCCCTTTTATGAAAATTCAACAGGAATTCGTTTGAAAGGACAAGAGAAATCCAATATCAATTTTTTTTGCGTATGACATAACTAATCTGTTTTATTATAATTGAGATTTGCTAGAACCTTTAAACCTCTCTCTCCCTCTCGTTGTCTATTTCTGATGTATTCGTACATAACCCAATGGCAATAGCAATAGATCTAATATGCAATAATAATATTTTTCAGGAGGACAATGATCAACCAATGGACGTAAGTACCAACATAAAGCTAGATAATGGACGTTGAAAAGAGTTCCTACTAGGGCAATATCATACAACATAGTGAAACTTCAATTGTTACGTGAAAACTTTACAGTGTTTTGATTTGTGCTGTTCTATTTTGAATTTTCTATCTTGAAAACAATCAATTATCACTCAACCCTTTTGTATAGAATACAATCTCTAAACCTTTGGTCACGGATTACGAGTGCTTCGAACTGAAGATATTCAATATTCAAGCCAGCGATTAACCAATGAAATCTCACTCAAATAGATGAAGATTCTAGTGGACACATACAGGGTGAGTCTTTGACCACTGCATTAATTTTAACCAAAGATTCCTCTCATCAAATAAACAGTTTTTTCATCCACTATTTTTCCAGATTCGGCTCAGGTAAAAAGATACCTGCTGTTGAAATTTCGAAAAAAAATCAGTTTTTATTTTGTAGCTTTGACATCCTTTTTTCGAATAAAATGAATATTGGTGTAAAGTTTCCTATTACTATGAGACATATTTTCCAAATATTAGTTATTTTCTACTTGTACTGGTTTTCTAATTATGGACTCGTGGATTCATAAAACTAAACGAAATTAGCATAAAGAAAGCAGATAAAGTTTTTCTTGGGTAATTTCAAGAATATTCCATCGTTTTAGAACATTATATTATTCTTCATCATTTCTCCTTAAACGCACCGTTTTCGAGATATTCTTCATTGAATGTTTTAAAATGGAAAACTCCAGAAATTTCACTACTTTTATGGATCCGTCCCTGAGCGTTGGAGTCCCGAATCGAGCTGTAAACCACGTTACCATGCCTTATTCTCGTCCGCCAACAATGTCATAGATAATTTATATGCGGGAGTGTATTAGCACATTGTGAAATCTTTAAACGCTTGTAACTTTTTACCTGAGCCGAATCTGGAAAAATGGTGAATGAAAAAACTGTTTTATTTGATGAGAGGAATCTTTGGTTAAAATTAATGCAGTAGTCAAAGACTCACCCTGTATATGCTGGCACTGCTGATTGAATACAGGTGGTTACGGTATCTATGTGCATCTCGGAAATATAACGAAATTATATTTCATCACTTGAATATAACTTGAATTCAGCATCTCGTCCTCCTAAGAAGAAATTTTTGCTTCGATTTGATAAAGATTGATTTCCATATTTATCTTCTCGGACGAACCCCCATATGTTACGCTTCCGTTATTACAAGTCTTCATAAAAAAATCATACTACCGGGGACATCCTGTATCAAATCATTCTCCATGATTTAAGAATTCAACTGAACCTCACTTTGTAGCTACAATTCTATAGTTACTGAAAGTGATGTATTTAGTTCAAAAGAGATATAATTTCTCCCAACATCATAGAACATTATTATACCAATGGGCAAATAATACAACTATTTGAATGTAACAACAGCATGGCGTAATTTCTAGCAATATAATTCATATAAAAAGCTGCTGATTATTGCACCAGAGGTACATGATTTCAGGAAACTGGTGAAAAACTTAATTTATTTTTTGTTTACAGTTGAGGCAGCCATCTACTTCTGGTACCAGTACGGCACATGTAGGTATTCCCTGTAACAGAAAAAAAATAGTCAATGCATTAAAATATTTGTAGAACACTGAAAAATTAGTGGACTAGTTAAATTTCGTTATGCTCTCCGTTATCAAGATTTAAGGTATTCGTAGTAAGTAAGTTTAAACGTGACTTTTTTTACTGTGCAAAACCCCCCCTCCCTTATTTTTCAGTGTTCTACCTCCCCAGGCAATTTATTTTTGAAACACCCTTTATAATAGTAACGCCAACTAGGCACACATTTCATTTGGGTATAAAATTAATTTGAATTGTACTCTGAAGTTTGCTATTTTTCGTAAAGCTAATTTAGTTGGATAGCTAATGGTCGCATTCAGCGGACGAAACAGTTGCGCAACCGTTACCAAAATATTCGGTGGCACATGCCCTACGAACTCAACACGTTGTGGAGCATGGGCTATTTTATGGAGAACATTTGATTTATGCTAGGTAGCGGTAGCGTAAAGTGGCTTAGCGCTTCGTCCGCTGAATGCGACCATTAACAACTCTGGTACCAACATTTTTTGATACAATATATATTTTAATCTTTTCTATGTCCTTGTAGACCATTACTGTAGACGTAATTTGGATTCAGCACGAAGACAGTGAAATAAGTTTTTTGAAATACCCATATTGAAAATGTTATTCATGTTTCTATACAATATGAACCGATATACAATTGTTTTCAGAGTTCAACAACAGCAGCAAGTCCGGATAGAACACAACCAAATGTGGGTATCTTTTTCATTTGTAATTATTACATAAGGGTCTTCAAACACCCCTATTTCATTGGTACTTATTTTCTCTGCCAGCAGGACCAAATAAAACAAACATTGTGTGGGCAAATGCAATTAACATTCGATACTTTATTTTTAATCAATGAGATACGTGTCTCCAGAAAAGGTTCGCATAAAATTCGCGTCATTCAATATATATCATAAAAAATAATCATAAATATATTTTCAAGACACATAGATCATAGGTACCAAGCAGGATTGAACCCACAACCACCTTCTTTGTGACGCATCCTTCAGTTCATTGCACCACCAATGTTGGCAAAATTTTACTCTATTATCAGTTATTGTCAACAGAAATATTTTTACACACACAAGATATATCTAATATTCATCATACCATTACTTTGATATTAGTATTATAATAATAAAAATATTTGAATTTTTCACAGCCTACAGCAACACAAACTCCAATAACGGAACCTCAAGTAAGTTCGTATCCAGAAACTTTTTGAATCTAATACAATTCTAAATTATTATATAAGGGTCTTCAAATACCCCTATTTCATTGGTACTTTTTTTCTCTGCCAGCGGGAACAAATAAAACAAACACTGTGTGGGCAAATGCAATTAACATTCCATACTTTATTTTTAATCAATGAGATATGTGTCTCCAGAACAGGTTCGCATAACATTCGCGTCATTCAATATATATCATAAAGAATAATCATAATTATATTTTTAAGACACATAGATCATACTAAGCAGGATTGAACCCACAACCACCTTCTTTGTGGCGCATCCTTCAGTTCATTGCACCACCAATGTCGGCAAAATTTTACTCTATTATCAGTTACTGTCAACAGAAATATTTTTACACACACAAGATATATCTTATATTCATCATACCATTACTTTGATATTAGTATTATAATAATAAAAATATTTGAATTTTTCCACAGCCTACAGCAACACAAATTCCAACAACGGAACCTCAAGTAAGTTCGTATCCATAAACTTTTTGAATCTAATTCCAGAAAAATTCGGATGCAGTTGATCTAATTAATAAAATACAAAAAGGTGGGAAAGTGCTGACGTGAGTTGATTCTGTTTTGGCGCGCTTGTTCAAATGCATTTCCAAAGCGGTCAACAATCTTAAGGCTAATATCAACCAAGGCTGCAAATTTTTGTTAAAAAAAAAGCAATAACTACACTATGTTCTGGAAAATCATCATTGTTTATCACATTTTATTAAACGAGCAGGGTACTGAATATCAATTGCAGAAATTACCTTATTCTATTCGATTATATTATAGATACACATGTGAATATTGTGAACAGATTGCAAATTTAAACGTTTAATGATATTTGATATCCAGACTTGTCAAATTTGACTTCGGCGAGCTATTGAATTATAAAATGAATGGAAATTTCAAGGAATTTCTTTGAAATTCTGTTAATTCTATGAACATTATGAAAAATTTCACACCGCAAAGTACCCACACTTTTTTCGGATATTCTATAAATTCTTAGATGAAAAATTTAACATTGAAGGGTATCGCAAAACGTCAGCAATATCTGCCGTATAGTTTCTTATATACGGATTTCTTTTAATATATTTCCTTTAATTTTTTAGTCATATAAGAGCATCACAAAATTTTGCATAATTCTTCACAGCAGTATTTTACAACAACCTACCGAGTTTTAATTCGAGCAGATCAGTATTCTCCGAAACCACTCAACGCATTTCGCCCATTAACGAGCCTAACTCAGTTCGTTCGACTGTTCATCAAGTTTAACCTCGGACTCTGCATAAATGAGTCAAAACTAAATATGCAGACATTTTGTCAAATTGATAGGCACTTTGTTCATGCGAACAATCGTGGCAATAAAAACTAAACTATAATGAAGTTATCCAGTTCAATTTCATTGCATTGGCTCAAATATTTCTGTTATTTTTCTGAGAATTAGTATCTTTCGAGAAGATGAATGACCGATATCTTTTTCAGGATGCGGCAGCGAATGAAAGTCCTTCAAGAAGTACTCGAGTAAGTGAAAACATCCTTAATATTTTCACCATCGAAAAGATTAAGTGTTTATTTATTTAATAGCCTACAAGAAACTAATTTTAATTTACGAAATATTGTTCAGTCCCATAATATACAGGGTGAGTCTTTGACCACTGCATTAATTTCAACCAAAGATTCCTCTCATCAAATGAAACACTTTTTTCATTAACCATTTTTCCAGATTCGGCTCAGGAAAAAAGTTACAAGCGTTTAAAGATTTCACAATGTGCTAATACACTCCCGCATAAAAATTATCTATGACATTGTTGGCGGAGGAGAATAAGGCATGGTAACGTGATTTACAGATTGATTCGGGATTCCAACGCTCAGGGACGGATCCATAAATGTAGTGAAATTTCTGGAGTTTTCCATTTTAAAACATTCAATGAAGAATATCTCGAAAACGGTGCGTTTAAGGTGAAATGATGAAGAATAATATGATGTTCTAAGACGATGGAATTTTCTTGAAATGACTCAAGAAAAACTTTATATGCTTTCTTTATGTTTATGTATTTTCGTTTAGTTTTATGAATCTACGAGTCCATAACTAGAAAACCAGTAGAAGTAGAAAATAACTAATATTTGGAAAACATGTATCATAGTTATAGGAAACTTTACGCCAACATTCATTTTATTCTAAAAAAGGATGTCAAAGCTACAAAATAAAAACTGTTTTTTTTTCAAAATTTCAACTTCCTGTATCTTTTTACCTGAGCTGAATTTGGAAAAATGTTAAATAAAAAAAGTGTTTCATTTGATGAGAGGAATCTTTGGTTAAAATTAATGCAGTGGTCAAAGACTCACCCTGTATATGACTATAGCTTCCTTGATTTCATGATGAGTAAAAAAAATCTCACTTTCAGGTTGTTCTCCACCCGATAACACTTGCATTGCTCAATTCCCCAGTAAGTTGATCAGTTTTTTTTTTCGGTTGAATTTTTCATATCCATCATTTAATTTCAATTACAGACTGAAAGTCCAGCAATAGAGGTAAGTGAAGACGACGTGAAACTCAAGTGAAATAATTCACTGGTGTGTGTCCCGGTATCCCGATTTCTATAAATTTTGACCATTTTTGTTCCTAACTCATGAACTATTGCTCATACAAAATTTCACTAGAAATTCAATCCACCGGTACGAAATATTCGAAGAATCATCCCAAGTTTTAACTGGAAATTTAGTTCTAGGTCAGTGAAATATTTAATTTCTAATTTTGCAGAAAAAATCTACTTATTCAATAAAATTATAAACTAAAATCATATATAGAAGAGATACAAGAAACAGGTATACTGGAAATTATATTTATTTTGATTTCGAATCTGAAATCAAGCGTTCAGCAGACACTTAATATGAATCAACTTTCCTTCACGTTGCACAATGAGTTAGATATTGTGAAATGAGCGAAAGAGAAATATGTGTTCGATATTTTTGCGTAAGTGTAATTATTTTGTATTGCGATAGGTCGTAAGAAAGTTCGTAAAAACGTCGTATCGGGGTAGGATTACCAGAGAAAAAATATTTTCTTAGTCTAAATAAGTCCACATGGGAACCTAATGATGGGAACTCATAAACTCATAAAGGTTATAAAATAACATTTAGTTTTTTCAAGCAGCCTGCGGAAGAAGTGCTACATTCTCCTTCATGTCTTGCTGCTACACAGGTTGGTATAATTAATTAGTGGTTTCATAAATTATACAGTATCATCCACGGTGATGGTATATCAAATGAATATGGAAAAGAAGAAATTATATCTTATTCCATTTAAAATATTATAATGTTAAAGAACAGCATTAATGATTTATAACCATTGTTGTTCCAGGCAATCCAAGGAAGTTCTGAAACACCATCGGTAAGTACATTAACTCAAATGTGGTAACACTTTAATAATATTCAAAATTTCTTTTCTGGAAGTATGAATATAAAGATCAATGTAAGAAAGGGATAGATTTTATTGAAGCACTTCAGTATCTTATAACATGTGGATCAAAATGATTTCAGATTGAGTAAGAAGACCACCCCTGTAGTATCCTCTTCAGGCCTGCGAACAGCCTGTAGTCACCGGGGCGAATCTGGAGGTGGGGCAGTAATACGAAGTGCAATTCATGCAATTTGAACATTGTAGTCATTGACATAGTCTCCTTTCAGAGCGATAAAAGTTTTACAGCATTTCTATAACATACTATACTTTTTTTGAACGAATTATCTTGGGCCTTAAAATAGGTTTTTGTTTCGGCAATGATCTCATTCAAGGTAAATCTCTTTCTGGAAAGCATTTGTTTTGCATTTGTGCTCGCTAACATTTAAAAGTCACTGGGGGCTAAATCTGGAGAAAAGGGTGGGCGGGGAAGTGATTCGAAGTATAATTTGTGCAAATTTGCCATCGTAGCCGAATCCATGTTACACGATGCATTGTCTTGATGAATGTACTCAGTTCGAAACCAGCTCTCTCATAGGCAAATATCCATGAAAAACCACTTGGAGCTACATTTCCCATATTTTTTGCTATATGATTATTTTCCTCCGAATTACTGACCGTACCCAATATTTTGATTATATTTTAATTATATAACAATGGAACACGCAAGCTTGAAATGTTATAGTAGCATTAATAGGTAACTATGTTGGTTTCAGGAAAATCCAGGATGTTCTTGTGCGATGAAACCTCCGGTAAGTATATCCAACTGGATTTGTTTGTCGCTCCATATTCCCTATCGTTTCATTGAAGAAACTCATTATTTTCCTTATTCCAGAGTGATCTCAGTCCAACAAAGGTTAGTTCAATCCAATTGGATTATAATTGAACGAAATAATATTTTCTGAAATAACACTGATGAAATATGAATATTACAGCGGAAACGAATGGACTCCGCAAATACTACTCAATGTCAAGTAAGTATATTTTCTAAATTTCACAGTTTTTAGTTATTGTTGGAGGTGACACCTATTTTTGTATGTTTCTATTTCTTAAGTTGTTCTTATGTTCCCACTTTCTTACCTCTAGTTGTCTCGATGTTTCTCCTGTATACGATTTACCACAAATAGACAAATATTCAGGACGCGAAAAATTTTTAAATTTTTTAAATTTTGAATTTGAAACATATATTTTGAATTTTCTCCTGAACTCTAATATTACCTAGATCTCAGTGGAAGTTTTGCATGAGATCTGACTATTAATCCTTACTGTTCCAGGAAAACCCAGGAAGTTCCACTGGAAGTTCACCTGTGGTAGGTGCCTCCATAATTCCTACCACTTAAGGCTTTCTATTTTTGCGCGCATGTTCTAGAGAACAGCGTGCTATTATTTTGCCCAAACGCTAGCAGGTTGTTCATTGTCACGATAACTTTCTAAAGGAAAAAGGTAGCAATGTTCACAATAGGTTGCACGTTATACCCATCTGATTATTTTTTTTTATTTCCCAATTACTCAAAAAACTCACTAAATTTCGTGACGATCGTATCACTACAAAAAAAATTACAATTTTTCTTCAAAAATTAAATGTTTCAGACACTATCCATTAGATTCCACTGAAATTCTGCACAAACCATCAAGCCTCAGATTATTTTCCCAATGTTTCCAAAAATGATATATATATTATGATCGAATTGAAATCTAGTAAGTACTCGGTTGAAAAAAGACATAGCTTGCAGGTTCATGCATTATTTCGTAAGGGTATGCGAGACGTTAATAGACAAAAGAACATGCGCGTAAAAGCTCCGGAATTCACGTCAGTTCTATTTAAGAAGTTTTATTATAATATTTTTTTAACATTACAGGGTAATCCTCCAAGCCCCACGAAGGTAAGATATTATTTTCGAATAATATGATTTAAATCGTTTCATACACATATTCGGCAGCTCTCCATGATCCTTTGGGATTATTACATTAATAAATTTCAATAAAAAAATTTTTTATAATTTTTTTTTATAATTTTTTTTTTATAATTTTTTTTTTTTAATTTCAGAAATACAGACGGCAATCACCTAGGCTTATCGAATTACGAGTAAGTGATAATATCATTGAAAGAATGATATCTTTTGCGACTATATTCATAATTTTTTTATTTTTGAGAATTTTTGTTTCCAGGCAAAGCAAGGGAGTTCCTCTGGAAGTTCACCATCGGTATGTACAATCAACCTTCTTATCATTTTCCCATTCAAATATTGATTTCTTATTGCAGAATGACCCCTCAAGTCCGTTGCAGGTAGGAGTTATAATACCAATGATAATAAAAACATACAGTGCGCGTCAAAATCATGGAACAAATTTATTTTCTCAGAAGAAAAACGAATTTTTTCCATAATTTTGACGCGCTCTGTATTAGCCGCTGAACGCTATGTGTTTGCATTAGCTCTATCAACCATTGTTAAGAAAACCTCCTTCCATTACAGCAATTGCATCTGAGTACTTCCAAGGATAGCCAATCACAAGTAAGTACACACACATCGATTTTTATATAAAAGATATATGAATCTATCGTGTATAGTTGCAAAATGGCGAAGGCTCTGTGGCGCATTCGCCATATTGCAACTATTGGATGTAAAATACAATTATTTATGGAGATTTAAATCATTATTTATTACTAAAATAGAAAATTACATACAATCAAGTCAATATCAGACTAATCAATTAAACTGTTACTTTAATTTGCATGACCTTTTAGAAATATCTAGCAATGAATATATCTAGCACGACATACAAGGGTTTAATTTATGTTGGAGAATGAAGTCTCTACTTTAGAGTTAATTGGTATCAGTATTATTTAAAACTTAATTATTTTAATGAGTTGTTAAGTATAGTTGATTGATAGACTTTGAGGCTATCAATGAAGAAATAATTTAATCCTACTCAATAATAATCATATTCATCGAAAAATAATATAAATATTACCTCTATATTATTTTAGGTACCATCAAATACATCTCCTGGACAAGTAAGTAGAAGAAGAATTGAAAATTATATCAATTTATTACAAAATTAACCTCAATCTAATTTTGTTGTCACTAGCAGACATCACAAGCAGTTTGCACTAGAGAAAGTGTGAAAAAACTCAGAAATATCGAGATCGATTTTTTTGGCATTCAAAAGAGTATTAACTACTAATACCTACCAACTACTACTTTTTCTCATATTTTTTACAAAATCTCCTTATAACTGGAGAACTTATGGTCGTAGAATGCTCGCAGAAGATTCGTAGGAACAATGCCGTCTAATAAATGATGCTGTTACTGTTTTAAGTTCAACCTATGTATTTCAACGCAATTCTACCTAGGTATCCAAAAATTGACTGCATTGAACTCTTTCATCGGAGAAAATCTTTTGTTGTTCTCTTTCCTTCAAACTGTTCAAATTCAGCTCCAGAAGAAAACTAGTATATTGAAGATTAAGAACTTTTGTTATTTCTTCTTTTTTCACGGAGGAAAACGTTTCCTTAGTACAAAAATGTATTTCGTTTTGTTTTAGGTACCGATAGAAACACCTATTAGAATGGACGTAGAAGTAAGTACAAGAGTAGTTTACAAGATTTTCAAAAGGCGTTCTCAAATCTTTCACTTACAAATTTTCAGATATCACAAACAAGTCCCTGTCCACTACCCAAAGGTGTAAGTAATCGTACTTTGATGTGATACTTTATGTATAATATTTTTCTGAATCATATTATAATTAAAATAAATAAATATTAAATTGAATAATTTTCACAAAACTAAATACCCACAGAAGGTACCATCGAAATGTAGCGAGCGTTTATGGATCCGTGTTTCGGACTAAATTGGCGCTCTTCAGCAACCTGTTGCTCCAACGTTCTACTAAAAACTTTTTCATCACTCTCCACCACTGTAAAATAGGTTTAATCCTGTTTGGTCTTTCTAACAGCAAATATTCTTCAAACTCAGCTGTCCAATATATCGAAAGTTTTGTTGATGTTTTATATAGGCTATCGATGTCGATACATTTTTTAATAGAATTGAACAATTTGGTATAGTTCTCAAAGAATACCTTCCCGGTGGGTAGATAGATCATTGAGGCTGTTCTTGGCGTACTCCTCATAACACTTTTCGAAACATTGGATAGCTTCGTTTCTTTACCAGTTTTATTATACGTAGTTCCACAGATGTATACAATAATTGTTCACATCTTCACTACAAGGAGCACAAGAGAATAAATTTCTCCAGATGTTCAGATAAAGACGAAAATTTCAAAGCATGGGGATTTAGGGTCAATAACAGTTGCCCGCTCAATTATCGCAAGGTCATAACGAATTAATAATCTTCTAAAAAATCGTGTATTTCTAAAACGATCGATGCATAATATAGACAAAATATATTGGTAATTATAGTGGAAACTCTTTACGTTCAATTGTTTTCTGTGGGTGTTGAAAAAAGTCGAGTCATATATAAAACTTCATACAAAAAATTTAACGAGACCAAAAACGAGACTCTCGTGTTGTGCTGTATGTGGTCTCGGTATCGCCTAAAATATTTTTGAAAACGTCTCGTCTCGTCTCGTCACGCTTTTACGAGACGAGAAAAATCTCGCTTTCGCGTGAAGCCCTAGAGGTTTCATAATTGCAGATTGCTAATTTACTCTTGCTATATAGATAAACATTCCTCCCTAACGAAAAATTAATTTATATTCTTCTTCTCAGGGTCGCCCGTCACGTTCTCTGAAACGAAAGGGTGGAGATCCTAATCCAGAAGCTGGTCCTAGCAGAGAAGTAAGTTTAATTTTGTTCGGATATCGAAACCTTATTACGCTCCCTCAAAAATTATTTAAAATAAAAAATGTATGTATGTATGTAATCTATTTTTTCAAACTAGTTATTTAATTTCGTATCTTTATTCTTTAGTAGTCCCTTTATTTCTAACAATTTGTATTTTATTCAACTCAACCATATCTACTTATTCCAGAAGCAACAAGCCTCCCATGCCTCACCAGAAGTCAGGAAAACTGTGAGTCCCTACAGTCGTAATAAGGATTTAATTTCATAATTCATATCGTTTGGTTTGTTACAGTTGCAAGAGTCAATTTTAGAACGAAGATTGGTAAGTAGTGCCAAACTCCTACTTAAATTCGCACTTTCTTCTCGATATTCATCATTTGATAAAATTTTTTGAATGAATGTAAATAACACTACTCAGAGTATATTTGTCCACTAACTTCACTTGATGAATGTTTCAGCTGTATGGATCAACAGTGAACCCAGAGCAACCGGGGGCCACACAACTTGGAACAGAGGTGAGCAGCAATGCTTAAATTAAGTCTCGTTTAAGTCTCGTTTAAGTCTCGTTTAAGTCTCGTTCTCGTCTCGTTCTCGTCTCGGTTAATTCTGAATAACGATAATAAATATTATAATATATAAACGAAATGATATACAATAATGAATAATTTTGTAAAGCTTTATTTATTACGCTCTTATACAAAAATATTTGTACATGTACATTGTACATATTATTTTTAATTGTAAATACTGATAATTTCAACTTTTAAATTACTCGATGACCAAGAATTCAAACATAATCACGCTTACATCACATCATTTTTCAATGATGTACGTGTTTTTGCCATGATCATACCTGCTGTGGAAAGAGAACTTTTTCATCACTCTCCACCACTGTAAAATAGTTTTAATCCTATTTGCTCTTTCTAACAGCAAATATTCTTCAAACTGAGCTGTCCAATATATCGAAAGTTTTGTTGATGTTTTATATAGGTTTTCGATGTCGATACATTTTTTTAATAGAATTGAACAATTTGGTATAGTTCTCAAAGAATACCGTCCCATTGGATAGATAGATCATTGAGGGTGTTCTTGGCGTACTCCTCATAACACTTTTCGAAACATTGAATAGCTTCATTTCTTTACCAGTTTTATTATACGTTGTTCCACAGATGTATACAATAATTGTTCACATCGTCACTACACGGAGCACAAGAGGATAAATTTCTCCAGATGTTCAGATAGAGACGAAATTATCAAACTGTATAAATAATAAATGTAGCTAAGCGAATTTTTGTGCATTCGTTTTCAATTGTTTTGTTTGAGAGGCTAGAAGTAATGAATAGATTCTGATATTTTTCATAAGAATAATAATCTTAATAATAGAAGCCAACTACATGTCCATTCAAATAATAAACCCAATAGAAGTTTTTCTGTGTTGTCTATATTTCTGAAATATTTAAAAAATCACACAAATATACCGTAAATTCCCGAAATTATAAAAATCACCGGGATCACGATGACAGTATTTTTTCCACTACAGTTCGCAAAATTACACTTTTCCGCACGCCGTATTTTTCGAAGCTAGTAACCTTCTTCTAAGAAGGTCATTCGAATTGAAAAATATCTCCAAAGAATTAAATCTAACGTTCGAACTAATTTTTCAGGGGTCCCAGACCGAAGAAGTTATCGATTTGACGGAGACCACAGAGGAACATTTACGACAGGTAGCTAGGAGTTTTTTTTCAATCATTAGTGAACCAAAGAAACTCATTCTTAAATTGAAATCACCATTTCCAGAGGCAAGAGTCTGAGAGGTCTGAGGGAGCTGAAGTAGTAAGTGAAGATTTTTTTCCAAAATTCTCAGTGATGTGATGCAGCTATTGTTCCAGTTATATCGTTTCTGCCACCAAATCTTAGATCCATAGAAATAGTATAATAACTTAGTGGTACATTAAGTACATCATTAATAATATAGTTATAACAAAATTTTGGAATGGTGTATTTATTAAATAAAAAAATATTAAAATACATAATAAATAAAATAAAGATTGAAAAATAAAACATGAAATAAAAAAGATATATACTGAGTTGAAGAATAAACCTCTAAACTCACAAAATAAATGAAAGATTAAGCAATTGGCAACTGCAACAAATATCTGGCTGTATCTCAGTGATAAATAAACGTTTTAGTATTTTGAAAAGGGAATTGTGGTCTCTAAGATTATAGTTTTCAGAATTTACACTGAAGATTTTTAAGGAATGTTGTTTGTCACGCAATACCGAGGAATGACAGTACAAAAATGTTTTCGATTTTTTTTTCTTTTTGGAGTTCATGAACGTCGAATCAAATTCCTTTAGCTTAACCATTACATGGGAAAGATATCTTGCTTACTCAACTTTAATCTGATTTTTTTAAATCACGATATGACCATATATTTTAGAGATATCGTACTTTTCATGGAAAAGGATAATTTTGTCTTCAGCTATCGATATCTCAGTAACTCATGACCGTCTGGGAAATTCAAGGATGGTTCCAAGAACTGGAATAAATAATCTACAGAATCCAAATACTATCAAATGAATCCATCGAATCATTTCTTTGTTTCAGACAGTCAAACTTAAAAAAAATTGAAAGTTCACGTTTTTTGCCACCAAATACTTCGTAATCATGATAAAATAGAGGAAATATGTTTTTTTTCGTATTTTCACAATTAAACCTCAAACAACGTTCACAGTGATGCAAAAAAGTATTTTAAAATATAAAAAAAAAAATTCCACTGCAGATTATAATGCATGAATTTAATCATTTAACCATCGACATTCTCATTAGCCAAAGCGTACCACATAGAGGATGCACGGTCGGATTTAAGCTTTTGCCTGGCTGTTTGTCGAATATTTTTCGAAAAAACTTTTAATTTTCGTCAATATTAACGAATTATTTCTTCTATTTTTATCATGATTTTAAACGAATGTTTGGTGACAAAAAACGTCACCCTTTAATTCGGTAGAATCAATTTGCGATTTTACAGAGTTTATTTGGGTACATATTTCGTTGTAAAAGTCAGGCCGGACATTAGCCATTTCATGCTTATATCTATAAAATATAACCAATTTTTACATGAACCATAAATTACACATTTTTTCATATTTTTTCAAATTCTGAAGTACAAGAAAAAAACATGTTTCCAAAATATGATAATTGCAACTTGTTGGACTTTTAATCTAGTTTTTGAAACTTTCCTTGAAGGTCCTAGATCTCAAGCCACAAATGGTCAAATCGTGATTCAAACAAAAGCAAGTATAGCAAGTAAAATAATTTTTTTCAAGTTCGGATGCTGGAAAGAAAACTTTGCAGACTTTTTTTTGTCGCGCCATTCCTGGAGATTGCGTGACAAGCTCCTAAGCAGATCTCCTAAGAACATTTGTATGAAAAATCGGAAAACTAAAATCCTGAAGCTTCAAAATCTCAAATGAACCACCTGATAGTCAAATACAGCCTGTCGAATATTGCTGAAAAATTTTTAAAATTTTTTCGATCCTTTAATTTTTGTGTGTATTACACAATATTGTATTCAACATCCATATCACTTTCAGGTGCAGAATTATGGAACATTGATACAACTTTTGAGTGCTCCTCCGAAACCAAGAGTGAGTTATTTTCAGATCATTTCCAATAAACTACGGTTATGTTTGAAAGTTAATTTTCGAGCAGATTGGGGTTGCATATAAACCCAAGTTCACCCATTAAAAAAATTAATATCTCAACTTTCTACTACTTGCCTTTTTTCTTTATGTTTGTAGTCCAATCAATACATAACTTTGGAAACATATAAAATACGTAATTCTACAATTGGGTCCTAAATTTCTGATAGATCGATTGGGTAGTTTCGGAAGTAGTTAGAAAAAAAATCTAATCAAACTCCGAAACCACTCCAGGCGGAACAAGCGCGCAAAAAAAAAGAAAAAGAATTGGCGAATTAGAAATTTGTAGGATTTGTTTTCATTTCAGTAGATTTATTCAACAATTAATTCATTTCAGGAGGAGAGTCAAGAAAAAAGTACACGAGATGAAAATCCTGAGGGTGCGCCCGAAGTAAGTATGAATAGTTTTTTTGATTGTATATTTTAATCATCAGATTCTTCTACTGAGCTGATAACCTCAACAATTTAATTTAAGCCAAAAAAGAAAATCTATACGTTAATATAATTTGACAGTTTCAATTTTATAACAATTAATTTGATAAGCTCTTCGTCGTAGAGAATGCCAAGAAATGAAGAATTTATTAATTTTCTACGTCTTTTGTTTTATATCACCAAGATATAAATCTCTTTCTTTCTCTTTCATTTGTTCATTAATTTTTGTCCTTTTTTTCTTCTTCTATAGCCTTAAGCGATCTAGATCTTGACCGTCTGTAGGTCTTTCCTGGAGTTTTCTCTATTCTCACAAACATTTTCGTCTGTGACGTTCAAATAAAAATTTGGTTTTGGATATTTCCATATTTTTCTCGATTCAGTTTTGACTTTAGGTCCTACTCCAGCATCCTTATATCTCTTTCTTATTATAATTTCGATTATTTTTCCTATATGCCTTGTAATTATGTTGTTTTGAACAACGAGGATGGTAGAACTTCAATGTTTAATGATTCAGTCAAAGCCGTAGCCTACTGGGATAATTAATATTGAAATTTAACATTAAAATTTAAGAAATTCACATTTGATCATGCTGTAATTCTCAAAACAGTTCTGATTGATTTTTAAGTCCATATCATGTAAGAAGTGTGATATTTAGTTGCTATTTGTCTTAACCTATTAATTTTTTATTGAAATATGTACAAGTGTGCAGTTAACACCATATTTGAGGAAATGTAGCATCTTTTTTGGGTAACCTGAACCTTTATTCTAAAAGAAATGTTACTTACTCACATGCACCAAATAAATCAATCATCTACTTGGTAGCTAAACATGTCTGTTGTAAAAAGATATATTAAGTCAGATCTTTATTTTTTTTATTTAGGGGCCTCATCGTTTTCGCACAACCCTCATATAGCTTAAAAGTAAAATCTATATTTCTTACTGATGATTAAAAATGGTTTCATGTCTTGGCACTGCAAACGATATAAAAAGCAAACTTCAGATGGAAAGCTAATTAAACGAAATTGGGCAGTTGGTTTCTCTTTAAAATTTTGTTTCTTCTTTTGCTTTGACATATTTCCAGCTATTCTTACCAAGCAATTCCTTCTGTATTTGTCGTGCTGAATTTATGGTTACAGTTGGGGTTACATTAATTTGAGCGAAAAATCAAATACAATTTTCTGGAGCTTTAACCATGTACCAGGGATATTTATTTTTATTATTATTATACAGTAGTATCAGTCATTCTGAACCAAATTGGGCTCATTCTCTATGTATATTTTAATATATATCCTTTTGAACTTCGAGCATTACATCATTTTTAATTAACCATGTATAGATAAAAAAATGCATCGTTAACACATTCTACTTATATGTCTTTCCATAAGATCATATTCTTCCAATAAGATCATATTCTCATGGATAAATAATAATCAAAACTTTCAGGAGTAATTTTCACCTACCCATTAGAAGAAGAACATCATGAATATTTTCGCGGATCATCGGACAATTGAGCCTATAGTGAGTATATATGATAATCTGACAGCTTGAATATTGCCTGAAAACAAAATATTTTGCTATTTCAAATTTTCTGTGGCGATCGTATTCTTAGAAGAATCGATATCCTTATTCTTCATATCTCAATGTAGATTGAAACTGATGATTGAAATATTTCACACTTTTCATGTCCGTCTGATCTTGAAGAATTTTTAATTAACTGATTCACTGAAGAGTTGCAAAATAACAAATAACAATAACAATTGGAATTTTTATTACTAATAATTATTGTCGGGGACTCGGCATAATAGAGAATATGCTGCGATTTTTTTTGTGCAATGGTATTTTTTACTGCTCTAAAGTGTGCCTTGAAAAACCTAGAAAATAGGGATTATTCTATGAGGCTGAATAAATTATTAAAATTATTATCTTATGATTCTCCTTCAAATAAAAGGTCATTCTGAAGACATATCGGACTATTGAATAGGATTGCTTCACTAAATACTAAAAATAATTCAAATACATGTCTTCTTCCGCAAATATACCTAACTGCTATATGAATAAGAGTCATCAGATTTTTACTTTAACCTTCAGTTTCAAAATGTGGTTTATTATTATATTCCTTCATATACCATATAATTTAAAATTCTTCATTTCTTTTGCAGATGGAACACTCAGAAACTGTAAGTGTAATGCCACGTGAATATTCCTAATGTATTTTTTATTTCTCACATTGTTGGTAATTTTTTTCGCGTAATGCATGAAAAAATTTTTAAAAAGGCGTAATATCATTATAAATTTTACTCATTGGAAACAAAACAAAAATTTTAAAAGGTTCAGTCAATAGAGAGAAATATTCAAGTTATTTTCTTGATAATAAATTAGTAGTGAACCATTCACCCATACTGAATGTTTATAATTAATTTTGAATTGTTAAATATATAAGTAGGTACCTTCACTTATTACCTGCTCATTATATTATTATTATTATTACGGTTTTTCCCTAAGCTCTTTTATCATACGTCGAATTGTATGGTACCTCGTTACACCAACCTCTGCTAACACATATACAGCTCTCTGTCAAAAGAATATATATATATATATTATTCAGTACCTGATGAAGTTGAGAATGTGTGTCTCATTTGTAATATCCAATTAACATGAAAAATATCATAATAATCAGGAACAGGTAACATATTATGTTATAACACTGTTTAAATAATTAGTAATATATGCTAAATTGCTACTAAACTCGATAGGAGTGCCCATGTAATATTTAGTAATTTTTTTTAAGCCGTTTTTGATATCGAGTTATTGTTACAGCCAACTGAAGCGGATACAGCACAATCTGCTAGATATCAAAGACTTATTTCACAATACGAAGGACTTGCTTTAAAAGTTGTGAGTATAGCAGTCATATTTAACATTATATCAATTCTATATTTCCTCACTAAACGATCGGTTCTTACAGCTTGATAAAGTTCTAAATCCGAAAAGCCCCGAGGAAGCACCAGTGAGTACCCAATTTTTGTGATTAATTTTTGTTAACTTTACATCATGATAATTACGTCTTTGTTGAGATACTTTGCATATGAATCGTTTTCTTATTCGTTTCACATACTGTTATATAAATCATTTTTTCAGCCACAATCCATACCTGAAGACCTTTGTCGACCATCGGTGAGTATCGTTTGATGGCAACTTCTGTGGTAACTTCTGCTTTTTGCATGATTACAGACACCCCTCATAAGTCCAGTTGAAGAACCCTGTACCCAGATTTGTCCAGCACCTAATCTACCACCTGTAAGTTGTAAAAAAGATATCAATATAAATTCTCATAACCTCATACCTATGCGATCACTGGTTCATCGAACAGTAGCACCATTAGACCCATATTCGAACCTTATTCCATAAATGCGAGAGTGGACCCTCAACATTCAAACTCGGTTTCAGGAGAGATAAAAAACTGCGCCAGATGTTTGCTTGATCTTAGCCTCCAACCATGGGCGCACGCTTTAGGGTACCTACCAGAGTTGTAAATAATATTGACGTGAATATTGATTTCTAAAGTCGAATCTTCAGATAATTCGCGATGTGAATAGCTCTTGTCGTCGCTAACAGACAATATGCTCATAGTTATTAATGTTTCTGTGTTATAATTTGATTATTCTGCCCACAATGTGAAATATGTTTTTCTATTTGTTTTCATCCAGGATATTCCGATACAAAATGCTCGAGATGAACGACCATATAACATAGCCGCTCTTGAAGGCTTAGGCCGAATGTTGGTGAGTATACATCGGATATTTCCAAAGACATATAGTGATAGATTACCGAAATTTTGATGGATTCCAGCATGATATTATTGGGCAGAATGAATTGCCAAGTTTCGAAGGAGGAGTTGAAACACCTGTGAGTATTTGAAATATTCCAATGTTGCAAATTTGGAATTATAGGCGTGAAGAATTCCTAAATACTGAACAGCAAATAAAGAACTCTTCTAAATTCTGGTTATATAGATCGTATCGTATAGCAGCAGTATACAGTATTCTATATGAGATTCTTCAGCGGAGATATTGCAAAAAATATAGATAATATCCAAAGCCAATAATAATTCCATGTTCGATCTATTCTTCCGGAAATTATTGCTATTTTAATTTTTCTTAATTTAGGTGCATATTTCGAGATCTGCTTCGACAATAGAACAACCTGCATCACATCAGCATACTGTAAGTAATTATTTGTCATTTAATAGTTCTCAATACTCCAAATAAATAAAATTAACTTGAATGAAAAATTGTATATGATTCATACCTATTTATTCAATTAAATAAAAAAAAATAACGGACATTTCCGCAAAAAGAACAAAAAATAATCATGCTGCTTATACTTGCAGACTCGTGTTCCTGCTAATTCGCTTCTTCAGGGCAAGGAAAACAAGAAACCAAG
Organism: Halyzia sedecimguttata; assembly: GCA_937662695.2. Lineage (NCBI taxonomy): Eukaryota > Metazoa > Arthropoda > Insecta > Coleoptera > Coccinellidae > Halyzia > Halyzia sedecimguttata. Next base: position 59,806,499 of record OW569418.2, read on the forward strand.
AAAAAGATGGAAAGAAGTTATGTTGTGGTGTCACCTGTTTTCAGTCTTCTTTCCATATTTTCCTTGGTTTCTTGTTTTCCTTGCCCTGAAGAAGACAATTCAAAAAGAATTATATATATATTATAATAAGTGTAAATCATATAAAAATAATCATTAGAGTTAATATGCTTTCAGATAACAACCCCAACAATTGTGATACACTACAACGAAGAACTTCAATCAAGTGTAAGTTTAATAATCTTCAAAATTAATTGAAATAATACTGTAAGAGTGCGCTTGAGTTCCAACCACCAGTTTAATTTTTAGAAAGGTAATCCAAATGAAGCATTAAAATTTTTCATCGAGCATTGAATAAAAATATTAACTGAATATTTTAAATTACAGCTTATGCGGGGAGAACATTCTTAGGAACATAATTGTATTTCTTTCAGGAGCTCAATGGAATCATTCAAAAATATATCGAAATGACTCTTCCTCTTCCAAAGTCTCTTGAATTTAGTTAGTTTTAGATATTTTCTTTCAGTTTTAATCTCCAGGTCCAGTCAAAGCAGTGCAAATATCCTCAGCAAGTCAAGTAGACAACTTGCGTAATAATATTTATTTCAACGCTTATTTAATTCGCATTCAAATTGATTGCAGGATAATGATTTTTCATCCCCGATATCCGAAGTTGAGGCAGCGGAAATTCTAGTATCCCTTTCAAATCCGAATTCAAGTCCAGATTCTGCTGAAAGTGTGCAAATATCTCCAGTTTATCCTCTGGTACATGTAAGTGGTTTTTAAAGTATTCGAGTGTCCACAAAAGATCATAATTATAGTGTACCCTCGGTAATCCGGCCCCCGTCGTATCGGGTGCCACTTGTAATCCGACATGCCTATCACTGTTGAATATAGGTATTTTGATCTGTAATTTGTCGGATTACAAGGTAATTTTTTTCAAAGAATTCCGGACTATGGGGGGTGTTGGGCTCTATAATCCGACAAATTGAATAGTCTAACACTGTCTTGCAAAACGTTTGTCGGACTACCGGGGGTCCACTGTAGTTGTAAATTCTGTTCTGCCAGTTCTTAGATTGAAGTTGAAATAATTTCTGGTGGTTAATCATTTTAGGTTCAAACTTCACATGAAACTGCAGGGTTGCAAGTATCTCCAGCACAACATCAAGAACATGTAAGTAATACTTTTTCAGTATTGATTTCTCTGAAAAAAGTTAAAATAGATTCTAACAGCACATTTAGCTGAAACATGCGGGACAAGTAAGATTGTTTTTTCTGTAATGGAGCCTGTAAAAAAGATTCCACTATACAGGGTGTAAATAAATAGTTCCAAAACAATTAAGACGTGATTCCTTGTCAAAAAATAGGGTGGGTCTTGTATATAATTCTTTGAGGAGTCCCTCTTAGATACAGCCACTAAAGAAAGCACCAGATATGCAATTTTTTATTTGTGATACAAAAATTTTCTACAAAATTGACCCGAAAACATTCGTATCAGAAAAAAATCTTTTCTGGAAATTTATCATCCGGTATAAAGTGTTACAAGTCAATGAATTATATTAATCTTTCAATGACTGCGTACATCTGACTCCACGTCAGAGCTCTGATATTTGTTTAGAATCTATTTAATTTGAATTTATCATCATTGTAGATTCCTGCATCCATTACTTCAAGAAATACTCCCATGACTAAGGATGAATATAACCGATATGTAAGTAGAGCTTTTCTCACAATTTCTTATATTGTATCAATGTTCCATTTCTTAATTTGTTGAAGGTTGATCATCAACAATCCTCTGGGGCTAGTGATTCTGAAATTTCTCCATATTCAAAAGTAAGTACGCTATAATGTTGTAGGTCTCATCAAACATATAGTGATTACATCTCTGGCACTTGTGAGATATTCATGTTATTTCTAGAGGTTTTTTGGGGCTATTTTACAATCTGATGGCAACCTCAATTTGTCCTTCTCCTACAGAAATTTAACTTAATTCATAGTATCAGTATAAGGCAATATCGAGCCATCATCCTCGAAGGAATTCATTTTCGTATCTCCGGGTACTAACAACCATAGATACACCGATAGAACTACATGATTCTATAGTTTGTTTTCTTTGGATACCACGGTATTATATTGAATACTTCGTCCTGGATTCAATTATCTAAAATTGGACTGTCTCAATACTGAGCATTGCATCCAATACAAAATTAGTTTGTACATAGTCTTCGGTAGTAGTACAAAGATTTATAAATCAAGCAATTAATACATTTTACGATAATATTGTAGAACGAACACAAAATAAATAAGATAAATTTTATACTTTGAGATCCGAAAAGAAGAGAAAATTAAGTTTACCATATTAAGAAATATTTACGAGAATAATATATCATTCTCTGAGTATGATGAAGGTTCTTCCTGTTTTATTAATTTGTATAATATCCAATTGGTACTCCAAAATTTAATCAGACAACTTTCAGTCGCTTGATGTTCCCATTTTCACTGTGATTTATACCTTATTTTCATAGATTGTTGTTCATTATTTTTTTAGTTTTATTATACTATGTATTCGACAAACCATAATTCATTTTAAGACCAGTGATAGTATTAGATTCAATTGATTTTAAATTTACATTTTATTTATAGTCATGGTATGTAACAACTTCTGGGACACGAGTGAAAAGATTTCAAGGACAAGGTACACCCCGTCCTCAAGCATGCCGACAACTTTTTGTAAGTACAGGCTCATTGCAAATTCAATGTTGTCGAATAAATCATGCATATATGTATGCGAAAAAAAATGATACATGAAAGGATAGGATGATAAGATAGAATACAAATATTAAAGGCTGCCATACGGTGAAGATGATTGGTTCTGCCAATCAGATGTTCCTTAATTCCATCCCTCTGAGTAAATTAGATCTTGAGTAAGGATTGTTTCTTTATACATTTTTAACCATATTTTACTACTAGGAAACTCAATTGCAGAATATAGGGGTAAAATTTTAATAATCTGTTTAATTCTCGGAAAACATTAACCTTTTTTTTATTTTCACCTTTAATCTTTATCTCGTAATCAATGGATCATGATGATAAGTTCGGAGGGTTAAAATATTTATGATGTATTTCACAACTTAAATTCATATATTCCAGAATGAACTTGGCTCCAGAGTGGAGTAGTGATTTATGGATTTTGGTAATTTCTTCGGTTTTAAATGAAAACTATTCAGAAGATTCTACAAAAATATTCAAAACACTATCTCAGTAACAATGACACTTATCACACATCTTTATGGAAACTTTATGAATCAAACAAAAAATAATTCAGGATTTTGGGAAACACCCTGTATATTTGTACATATACAATTCTAATAGTCTACAATTCCACATTATAATTGCAGATTCCTGCATCAAGAGCAGCCAGAGAAACACCCATGACTGCAGAGGAATATCGACAATATGTAAGTAATATTTCACACTCCAGAATTCCTTTAACTTTTGTTTATTTTGGACTTCTATTTATTGCAGGTTGAGCAACAAGGATCATCCTCTAGTAATGATGCTAGAAATGTCCTGGAATCATCTGAGGGTTTCCAAATTTCATCGGAGCGTGACCAAGACAATGTAATGATCTATCTTTATACTTTAGTCTAGATTCAAGAATTATTAAAAATTTCTTATAAGATAGAATGAGAAGTAGTTGACTGGCTAGTAATATTTCCAAACGAGTTAGTTGGGGAGAGCAGAGAGTATTCGTTTTCCTTTAGCTCAAGCTATCGAAAATATATTTTTCCTTCTTCGGGATCAGTTAAAATAATAAAAAGACAATATTTATGTATATAGCTATATAATTTATATACAAAATTATATGATAGCTTCATCACTAGATGTTCAATAGTCAATTGTGTGTTTCAGGTTCACATTGAAGGTCAGCAAAGAAGCGTCGAAGGGTCCAAATTACATCAGGAACAACTTGTAAGTATAATTTCACCCTCAACATAATTTCAATATCTATACCTGGTACAAATATATGGAACAGGAGTAATTATCCTTCATTAATTCTCTCGAACAGTATAGTTCCATCTTTTATCAGGCACACAATTCAGGTTCTTCAACAAGCATGGAATTGTCTCCAATCCATAATGAAAAATTTGTAAGTGGTGCATATTGCTAAGTAGTCAAGTCTGCAAATTTGTTTCGACTAAATTGCGATAGTTATCTTTTTTCTTATTGTCCCTGGCAATTTCAAGTTGATTTTGTTTTTTTTTCAGGATCGCATTCCAGGTTCCTCAAGAAGCATGGATATGTTGCAAGATCAAGCTACCATTTCAGGATCTCCAACAAGCATTGAAATACTCCAATCACATCTTATGGAGTATGTGAGTGTATGTGAGCCTACAAAATGAGTTCAAATAAATTGCAATATAGATTTCTACCTCCAGCATTCCTAAAATAGATATTTAATTTCTTATTATTCTTATTTTTAGGCTAACGTTTCAGACTCGCCACAAACCTCAGTGCACCCAGAAGGCCATGTGAGTAATATTTTGGTCAGCATTCTATTTCTAAAAACGCAGTGTTTTCCCTGCCTTCTTGAGTGAAGCAGTTCTTTGAAGTTTCCGTTTTTAGGTTCACATTCCAGCTTCGCCAAGAAACATTGAAAGGTCCTCAGCACATGATGAAGAAGTTGTGAGTTATTTTTTTTTATACAGCAATATTTTTTCAAAACTGTTTTGATACAACTTAAAGTCCTTTTTCGCCTTCTTCTTCTTCCTATTTCAGGATCAAACTCAAGGTCCATCTGCGAGGGTGCAAATGTCCCCAGTACATCATCGAGAAAGTGTAAGTTTTGAAAACTTTCAATGGTATGTTAATCTAATTGATACTGGGTTTTAGAGTTGATTTATTTTATTCGAACAATTCCAAGTATCACGAATAAATCAGCAACCTGCAATTATCGAATCTCGTAGATTGGGTTGTTGCAACACTCGGCGCATAGTTTTCACAACTCCAAATACGTCCAGAGGGTATCATGGCAATGTCTGAACAAGGTTGAGCACGTGAGATCCTTGTTTTCTTCCATAGGTGGCGACAGCGTTCATACAAAACCTTTCAGGTCGGCTATGGGAAGTTAAAAACGGCTCAGTTTTGTTTAATTTGTCAAGAGCTGCTGACGAAGACCAAGAAGTCTGACACACGTCTGTTCTTGCTCTCGGCAAATGAGAATGAAATCTCCCTGGGTGTTAATTTGATTTGTGAACTCTATTTATGAGTATAAAATTTAATACGTACCCATTTCGAGACCTTCTGGCAGAACACTCTAAACTGATATTCTATATAATATTACTTACGAATTTAGTAAATTCTTTCTATCACGTCAAAAATTTAATAAGTAATGATTTTAATTATTACTCGCAGATTCCAGCATCAATCACTTCCAGGAATACCCCCATGACTTCCGAAGAATATCAACAATTTGTATGTATTCACTTCGTCGTTGAACCGACTATTTAATATATTTCTTCATTTCCCACTTGCTGCAGATCGAACAACAGGGATCTTCTAGCATTAGAGATACAGTCACTTCTCCTTCTTCACGGGTAAGTTCTTTTTTTTTTGTTATTTGAGCGAAAAAGATTAAAAACAAAGAAAAAATTGAAATAATATATAATGAAAAAGACAGAAACGATAATTATGGATTATGGATGAAACCAGAAATAATGAGGATAATTAAAATGGTTAATAAGATGATGAAATTATCAAACAATTCAAATAATAATAATATAATAGCAAATGTTGTATATCGCACTACACAACATTCACTATTATAATATATTCTTAATTTTTCATATTGATTCACATTTTTTTTAGATATTTCTGTATAAAAATATAAAAATCAGGCAATGGATGTTCGAAATCTTATTAATCAAGTAACTTTGCCGTAAACATTCAAATCATTGCTATTATAATTATTGAAGAAACACACGTACAATGTGCACATGATGGAGTCGCTGAAAAAAAAATATTTCAGCAATTTCGACTCACAATAATTATATACTGGAAAATTAATTTTAATGAGAGATAAACGTACTAGCAATTCACTACTTCTAGTGGTAAGCTTTACCTAAAAGCTATACATTCTTAGTACTTGTATTAATTGAAATATTCTTACTCCCTTTGATTTTTTTCAGAGTGATCCAGGAAGCTGCGGGATGGTTAGTATTCGACTTTTATATTGATTCGAAACACGAACAACAACGTTTTCAATACTTCTTGTAATAGTTGATATCAATAGGTAAAATAATTTTAGTTTGAAATGTAATCTACTCATTTCCTTTAAGTCATTTCCATTTCAGTTGAAAATCTTATATCAATGTGACTTACAAAATTATATTTTTACAAGCGTAATTCAAATTTAGTCCGATTTTTTTTCCATGTATACTAGCGCATATTCCTAGTATTCTCTAAAAGGAGAGTGAAATGCTTCGATATGATTTCAAAATTCATATTGTGGATTCCCCTTGAAGTGCATTTCTGTTGTGGGACATAGAAGTTTGTTCTACGATAATTTTCAGATTTTATTATGCTGGGTATTTCTGATTGATGCCAAAGATTGAATTAGGTGATACTCATCAAAAAAAAATAATTCTTATTGCATATTTTCACAATTTTTCGTCTGTGATCACTGGAAAAAATTTGTCCTGTACAGTTTCAGTTCTTTTTATTGAGGATACTCTGTTTGATTACAGGATAACGCAGCATTCAAGATACCAACAGTAAGTGTGAAATTATCTTAAAAATTATTGAATTTAATTGAATCAAAATATATTACTGTTACAGACACCCCCTGAAGGTGTACCCAAAAGAAATCCAAAAAGAAGAAGTGACCCCCCCAAACCAAATAATTATCCGATGGTGAATATATTTATGCATATTTTTTTCATTAAAGTGTATTTTCTAGTATACATACTAGATATATAGTTTCATTCTGAAAAGTAACAATATTATACATAGAAATAAAATTTAAAAAAAAAGGAAAAGAAAATATACATGAACATAAAAAATTTCAGATTTCTCGCTGAATATTTATAACTGTCCCAATCTTAAACTTTCACGCAATTTGAAATTCAATAATGTTTCACTCAACATATTTGATTTAATTACAGAGTCGAAATATCAGAAGAAGCTCTAGTTTACCTGGCGTACAAGTTTTACCACCACCACCACATCTGCAGCGAGTAAGGATATTGAGACTGTCTATTTAATTTTTTTCTATTGGTACTTTCTCTTTCAGACTGCACTTCATTATGTGCCCCAACTAGGAGCACCGTTCAGGTTGAGCAATCGTCCAGTCGTAAGTTGACTTTGATTTATTATTCATGATATCATCAAAGACATGTATTTTCAAGATTTATGGAATAACCATATTTATTTTATCGAAATGACACAGTATCGAGCGGTTTCATGATTCCTTTCTCCTAATAAATCCGTTCTACATTATTTACACAATTATCTAAAAATAAAGACAAATGAAAAACTGTGAAGAAAATATTCTGATACAGGAACAATTTAAATGAATTTAATGTCAAACCAGAAATATTGAGAATAATTAAAATGGTGAAATATTAAGGAGATTTCTGTGATAGGAATTGTCAAACAATTTAAATAATAATAATAATATAATAATAGACGTTTCGGTCAGTAATGTATCTCTAACGGCTTTTCAAGTGAATACTGCAGTACAGGTCGTGCAGTACACAACATTTATTATTATTATCATTTTAAAATTTTGACAATTTCTATCACATAAATCTCCTTAATATTTTACCATTTTAATAATAATTATGAGTCAGAATATTTTTTTCACATTTTCTTACATTTTTGAATATTTGTGTATAAAAATCAGGCAATCTATGTCTGAAATCTAAATAATCAAGTTACTTGGACGTTAACCTTCAGACCGTCATAACTGTGCGAAGCAAAAGCTAAAAATCTAGAGTATCATTTATAAAATTTATAAATGATTAAAGTAGATATCAATTTTAAAATTTATAAATCAAATTGTAGTTTTTGAATATTTTTCGCCCAATTATTACCAAGTCAGTACATCTGAGAAAAAAGGATGAGTTCTTCGATTTGAATCATCGTTTTTTATTATTATTATTGTTATTATTGATGACCATTCTGATCACATATTCACTAACATCAACTGGAAAAACTAATCCATCCAGTTCATAGTTTGATCCAGTTAATTAAAATTGGTAATATTACATTAATAAAAAATAGATTTATTCGTAGAGACAGACAGTGCAACCATTTATAAGCATGGCAAGAAACCTGACAGAGAGGGCTTGGAACAACTGTCCACTTCCAGCTCATCTGCACAGTGTAAGCTATTTATCAATATATGTACTCTAACCACATTATTTTTTAAACATTCATCTGATTTGTTTGACTATAGCTAAAGAAAAGTTATCCAGAGCTGCCAATTCCCCAACCGAGAGTAAGTTGTTATATTTTCATTCTTCATTTCAATTACAGCTTTTTTGTCTTCAAAATATCATCCTCTAGTCATAATTTTTTTGATATTTCATTATAAACTGTGCGTAGAATGTTTTCACTTCAATGTTGAATTATTACCGGATGCAGAAATCATTTGTATATTTTCTTCTAGGATCTAACAATACGTCGAAATACTTCTGTAGAAAAAGAAAATGAACATCAATCTTCAGTGAGTATCAGATATCACTTGTGAAATAATATATCCTGAACAAAAAGGTAAATATAGAATGTCCAGAATGTTTCCAGAGGTGAAGTATATGTTGAATGCATGTGATTGATTCATAGTCCAAAAAGACGCAATGGAAGAAGGACATATCACCAATTTACAACTAATCATATTCATTAAAATATCACAAAGTATTATTACAATCTTTATATTATTTTATATTCCTATATCCCTATGTCATCATTAAACAAAGAAGAGTAACAGATAAGATAAAATATAACCTTACTACAATATCATATATAGGTATAGGTTTCTATATACTCAAGTCACCAGTTATATCGTTGAATATTATTATGAAAGGGTGGCTATTTTAGTTGATTAATCCTATCACAAGTCATTTTTCAGTTAATGGGATTGTCAGATGTAATCTTAAAATTTTAGGAAATAAAAAGAAACGTGGCAACGCCTCATAGCAACACAGCAGGCACATCGATGAGTGCGATTCCTGATGTTGGCGAGAAAAGCATTCACCATGTCCAAAGTCGAGGATCCTCTTCACAAGAACAGAGTGCTCAGGTAAGAAAAATGATATGATAATAAAATCAACAAAGTACCTATGTATTGCTATAATGAAGTAACGAACTTTCGGTAATCAATAGTAATGTCTTAATTGAAGGAAATACCAAGAAACGTGACAACAACTGACCCCAACATAGCAAGATCATCGATGAGTGTTAGTCCTTATGTTGTTCGAAGCATGGAACTAGACACTCAAGGTGCGAACCAGGTGAGACAAAATCCAGAGAAAAATTTAAATAATTAATATGATGAAACATTTTATGATAAAGTGATAAATTAACATTGGAGCATAATAATGTACCAATTTCAGGAAAAACAAAGAAATGTGGCAACGCCTCGTACCAACACAGCAGGCTCATCGATGAGTACGAGACCGGATGTTGGCGAACAGAGCATTCACCATGTCCAAAGACGAGGATCCTCTCCACAAGAAGAGAGTGCTCAAGTAAGAAAAATTATCTGATAATAAAATGAAATAGTTGTTGCTATAATAAAGTAAGAGACCTTCGATAATCAATCGTAATATTCGAATTTAAGGAAATACAAACAAACACGACAATACCTCATCCCAACACAGCAATATCATCGATGAGTGTTAGTCCTTATGTTGTTCGAAGCATGGAACTAGATACTCAGGATGGTAACCAGGTGAGACGAACTCCAGAGAAAAAATTAAATAATTAATATAATGAAACGTATTATGATAAAGTGATAAATCAACATTGAAGGATTATAATGTACAAATTTCAGGAAACACAAAGAAACTTGGCAACGCCTCATACCAACATAGCAGGCTCATCGATGAGTGCGAGACCGGATGTTAGGGAACAGAGAATTCACCATGTCCAAAGACTAGGATCCTCTCCACAAGAACAGAGTGCTCAGGTAAGAAAAATTATCTGATAATAAAATGAATGAGTTGTTTATAATAAAATAGGTGACTTTCGGTAATAAATCGTGAAATCCTAATTTAAGGAACTACCAAGAAACGTGGCAACTCCTCGTCCCAACACAGCAAGATCATCGATGAGTGTCTATCCTTATGTTGTTCGAAGCATGGAACTAGATACTCAGTATGGTAGCCAGGTTAGACAAAAGCCAGAGAAAAAATTTAATAATAAATATGATGACACATATAATGATAAAGTGATAAATCAACATTAAGGATCATATTGTACAAATTTCAGGAAACACAGAGAAATGTGGCAACGCCTCATACCAACATAGCAAGATCATCGATGGAACTAGATACTCAGGATGGTAACCAGGTGAGAAGAACTCCAGAGAAAAAATTAAATAATTAATATGATAAAACATATTATGATAGAGTGATAAATCAACATTGAAGGATTATATTGTACAAATTTCAGGAAACACAAAGAAACGTGGCAACGCCTCATACCAACATAGCAGGCTCATCGATGAGTGCGAGACCGGATGTTAGGGAACAGAGAATTCACCATGTCCAAAGACTAGGATCCTCTCCACAAGAACAGAGTGCTCAGGTAAGAAAAATTATCTGATAATAAAATGAATGAGTTGTTTATAATAAAATAGAAGACTTTCGGTAATAAATCGTAAAATCCTAATTTAAGGAACTACCAAGAAACGTGGCAACTCCTCGTCCCAACACAGGAAGTTCATCGATGAGTGTCAATCCTTATGTTGTTCGAAGCATGGAACTAGATACTCAGTATGGTAACCAGGTTAGACAAAAGCCAGAAAAAATAAATAATAATTAATATGATGAAACATATAATGATAAAGTGATGAATCAACATTGAAGGATCATATTGTACAAATTTCAGGAAACACAGAGAAATGTGGCAACGCCTCATACCAACATAGCAAGATCATCGATGGGTGTTAGTCCTCATGTTGTTCGAAGCATGGAACTGGATACTCAGTATGGTAACCAGGTGAGTCAAAATCCAGAGAAAAAATTCAATAATTAATATGATGAAACATATAATTATTATATAATGATCAATCAAAATTGATGGATTATAATGTACCAATTTCAGGAACCACAAGGAAATGTGGCAACGCCTCGTATCATAACACGAAGCTCAGCGGAAGCTGTTAGATCTGATGATGATATTCCTATGTACTTTAGTCGAAGCATGGATTCGTCTACACAAGCATATGATGTTGAGGTACGTTTAAATGGAAGAGCTAACGGAAGTACCTATGGTAATATAGATACTTGCTCAGAAGTAAAGTGGAGAGATAATTAGTCATTTTGTGTTTTAAGTAAGTAGTACATAGTATTCATAATTTCCTCATTTTAGGAGAGTCGAAGAAATATTGAACTGTCGATGCGTATTAGTGATGCTATGGGATGTCGCAATGCTCGAGCTGGAGGAGCACCCATTTATCAGGTATGATGAAAATTAGAAAGATTATCATATAGAAATACTGGATAGCTGCACTTTATAATGAATGAATTTGACTGCAGCATTAGACTTTTTTATTTCTTTTTCTTCTGTCAAGAGCAATTCCTAATTTCAGCCGATACAGAGAAACGTGGCAACGCGACGATCCAACACAACAAACCCATCCATGGTTGTTAGTATCGATATGGGTGAACACATCTACCATGCTCAAAGATCAACTTCACAATTACGAGGTGATCAGGTAAGAACAATTACCGGAAAACGACCAGATCCCCCCCACAGATCTGTCGATGTTTTCACCATCTACAGCTCGCCTTCCAGTTCCAGATTTCTGATGAACTCTGATGGCTTCAAGGAGGCTACGTCTTCGCTCCTGCAGATTTCTTATCCAAAGCATTCCTTGCATTGGTTTGAGATGGCGAGGCATTCCTTAATCAGGTGATTAGGAGATTCATCCTCCTCCCCACAGAATCTGCAATCGCCAGTTTCCGCTAGCCCTAATCTCATCATATGCTTCCTAAGACAGCAGTGTCCTGTGAGGAAACCAGTGAGGAGGTGCAGCATTTTATTACTGAGCTCCATATATTTGTTGTTCTTGCCTACTTCATTAAGTTCGGCAATACCATATTAGCTTATAATCGATAGCATGGGAGCTCAGAACTTTAATAGCAGCTTGACTGTCAGAATTGCTGTATCACACCTCTGATAGTTTCTTTTTATGTTAATTTCCACGCATCTTTGGATTGCATTTCGAGCATTTGGTTCCTCCCCATATTGTCTAGCGGCAGCTCCTGTGTGGTTTTTGAAGCGTCTGTGTGCCATATAATGAATTTTTTTAAGAACTTGGGTGGTAGATTCCCTGTCCCGGTCTTTATTCATACCGAGCATCCTAGTAAAGGCTTTTAATGCTCTCATTATCTGCTATAATTTGTAACACATCTAATATGTCCCCACCAACGTACTACCATTGTGGTACTCTCTCAATAAGTTTTCTTTGGATGATGTTATTGATTTATTAATGTTCCTATCACCAAGATAATATATCTAGAACTATTATTAATTTTTGTGAAACATTACTTGACATTAATGAAACAGAAAATGTTCATTGGGGAGTCATTGGCACAAACTAGAGTCTGATTCTGACACCAACGGATATTAGAGAAAGGTCCTTCAGAAAAATTATCTGCTTTGCGCAGGATCGTATTTTCTGATCAGAAGCAGAATCATGTACAAAAAAAATATTTTGCCGAAGTGCTGAAAGACTTTAGCCAGGTCAAACGACCACTTATTATTATCTGATCTACCTCGGCATCGAAGAACACTGCTGATGATACCAAGGGAACACTAGCTCTATGTTAAACTATGCATTAATTACTCTTCAGTTCAGCACAGTCCTTCATTATGCCGTAATTTCAGGTGATGCGAAGAACTCTGGACACGACACATGCATCAAGTGCACCAATAAGTGTTAATCCTTATCCCAACATGTACCCTGTTCGACGTTTGGAATCAGTTGCACAAGAACAGATTGATCGGGTAAGGCAATATGCAAAATTTACTGATTTCCAACAGTATTATTATTATCAATATCAATTATCAAACGTCACAGTTTCAGTTGTATGAAAACAGGGCTCTCAACATAACTACCACATCGATGATTGTTAGTGAAGATATGGGTGAACAGATCCTCTTTATTCCTAGAATAAGAACAGGTCAAGAGGTAAGAGGGAATGCAGATAACAAGTCTTAGGACTAACTTAAATTAATCGAGAAACACTTTGTTTTTGACTAATTTTTATCATTACTTTGATTTGCTTATTATTTCAGAATCCACGACATAGATGGGGTGGGCGTCATACATACACAGCCAGATGTTATAGAGATGGTAGATCTGGATCAACCCTTGGGATATCACAAATAATAAGGCAATCTATGGAAGATCATGATGCCCGAACCACAGAATTTCCATCTAACCCGGGAACATCTAATGCAGGAACATCAGATCCAGAGCCGCTGCATCTAGATCCATATAATCAAGAGACGCTTAACTCTAGACTATCAAACCTATCCACATCCACAGGCAGAAGGAATCATGGTTTCTTAGGAAGAACTTCAAACTCAGTGACTCTTAGGGTAAAACGTAGTTCCAGTTCGACAACACAGCTGTCTGATCCAGGACCATCTGATCAAGGGTTACTCAACCCAGATCTACCAAACCTAGGACCATCTAACACAGAAACATCAAATTCAGGGCCAGCTGAAACAGGGCCGTCTACTCAATATTTTTTCAATCTAGGGTCGTACACGTCTAGAGAAGTGGGGAGCCAATGTTCTACAAATCAGCAGACTATCCCAGAAACATCAATTCTAGGGCCATCTAACCTAGAACCTTCCGATCCTGGGCCATCTAGGAGAAGAGGGAGTTCTGGTTCAAACTCAGCCACACCATTTACGGAAGAACGTAGTTGGAGTTCTTCAGAACCGCCATCCAACCGAGGTCCATCTTTTGAGGAGGCATCAAACTCTGAGCCACTGAACCTAACTACAAATATTACAGAGCTGCCAAACCCTAGGTCATCAAACCAACGGCCATCTAACCAAGAATTTTCTGATCCAGGCCCATCTACATCCAGGAGAAGGGGAAGGTCTGGTTCTGCGAAAAGGAGTTCAAATTCAAGTTCCAGTTCGTCGAAACGGCAATCCAACCCAGGGCCATCTAACCAAGAATTTTCTGATCCAGGGCCATCTACATCTAGGGGAACTTCCAGATCCAGAGGAACTACGAGTTCTGCTTCTGCCAAAAAACGTTCAAGTTCAGCGTCCGCATCTAATGACAACAAACGTTGTAACTCTGACAAAAAGCGTTGTAAATCCACACCTAGAAAGAAAAAGGAAGAAGAAATTCCACTTATAGAGTTATTTCCAGTAGGTGAAATTGTTTTACTTTGGTCAAGAGCATTAGAGCTTGGAGATAGATATTATTTAAATCCGGAATTGAAACGAATTTTTTCATACAGAATTGTTTATCTGCATTCTTATTATTCTGAGGTTCTTCAGTGTGTTCTGATTTCTTCTATAAAATGAGGTCATTTCTTTTAAGATCATTCGTTTATTTCCGTCATCTTATGAAATACTGGAAATAATATTTATCTTCTTCAATTGTGAGCGATTATAAAAACAGTAGTCGCTTCGATTTGTTTGAAAGTAATTTGAAATCCTTTTCGAATGACGTTTCACACGATGCATTTTCATCTCCAAAAAATTATCGTTGTTCAACTGTAACAGTCGATAAAATGTTCAATTTTGATTTTTTTTTCATTATTTCTCAATAACTCTTGATTTTGCTGAGAAATTGAGATCAACTTCGGAGGATGAGGTAGGTACTTTTTGAGGTTTGAATGGAATGATTATAAAAAGTGTTGTGATGATCTAGAGCGTGGACTTTCTCAAGGTTGCCCTTCCTTTTTCACCTCGAAATGTTTTTGTCGTACGCCACCCACTATGTATAAATTACACTATGTATAAATTCTTTTTTCATTCATTTCTGAAATTTTTCATATGTTGATTTTTTTCGTTCTCACTACAATTCACATGATAATATCTGAAAAATAATTCTCAAATGTAACGAACTACGGAATATGTAAACATAAATAAAAACGGAAGCTTTGACATAGACGAACTAGATAAATCAGAACGTAACCATATAATTATTACATTTCTATGCTGTTAAATTACAGCACATGCTAGATTGTCCGATTGTTTCCCTCGATTGACTAATCAACGGTTTTGATCAATGTTTTTTTGATCTCAGAACCTTGGGTCTTGATATCATCCAAAAGCTTTCAGAATTCAGTTAATCGGCTTCTTGAATTTGATAGATAAATAGATTGAAAATAGATTAAACATATCTTCGTCAAACCCACAACAAATTATGTCTTCAGCTCTAGGCTATCTATAGACTTCGGTCACATACTGATTTAGTTTATAATTTTAGTTGTTGTTTGTGATGTGGTTGGATACGATATTATGGTATTTGTTTATATGATGAGAATTGGAGTATTTGAGAACTGTGATAATAGGTGATGATGAAATTGTATATAATCTTACAGTCGATATTGAATCAAAATGAAGTCAGAGTTTAGTATTTTGATATTCAATAGTAGGACCTGTTTTCACACATGCTGCATTAGTATTATTAAAAACCATTTCTTTAGACCGTGAGAAAATAAGTTTTCTCAGATAAGTTCATTGAATTTCGAGACTCAGATGTTAAAGCTTTCACTTAATTATACAACAATGAATCCGGTGAGAATTTTTGTGATAAAAAAAGTAAAGAAAGTGCACGGTTGTATTAGCACACTGTAACATCTTTGAATGCTTATAACTCTTTACCTGAGCTGAATCTGGAAAAATAATAAATCAATAAGGTGTTTCATTTGATGAAAGGAATCTATGGTTAAAATTAATTTTACAACTTGAAGACTCACCCCGTGTATATTCATGTGTACGTTCAGAATATTACGTTTCATTATAAATATTTTTTTTTTTAGTTCCACTGCATATATTGCCATCAAATTTGTTATCATGCAGGAGAACTGAAGTTACATCAGAAGACGGATTGTACATTGGCGGTAGAAGGTCACAAACTGGATTATTCGTGAGAAAGAACTTGTTAAGGATGAGTAATTTAAAATAAATCTATAACGGCGAAAAATAAATTTAAAACGATATTCAATTGACACAATCCATGAACAAGAAGCTCTTTTATATATACAATTTCTGATTAATTGTTTCCATTAGGATTCTTCTCAAATTTGTTCGATGATACCACGAAAAGTTCTGTACATAATTTTACATTACTAATTACAAACTTATTAATTATTTGTTCGCTTTATTATAATAATTTTCATTAAACATTATGTGAGCGTAATCGTATTGAAAGCGATTCGTATTATATTATGACGATATTTCAATTGAAATTTTCAGTAAATATTGTTTCATTTTTATAATAGTTATAATATATTTGAGATTTTATATTCATTGATATAAGTATGTGGAAATTAAACTTTTGTGTATATATTAGTAATATGAAGACTGAGTAGAATAAATGAAATATTCATGAAATGTGTTTGCTTTTCACTAAGACATATGATTCACACCCCACCTGAAAATTTTGAATAGTAGATAGTTGCTTGATTTAATTCATAATCATCATAATTAAAAATGAAAAATGGCGATACCGTTGTTAATAAATCAACAAGTCCAGAGCGTTCTTGCCAATAGGATCTCCGTAATGGCTTCATATAATTAATATACTTCTACATATATTTCACAAGTTAAATAAACCCCAGGGGATTCATTGATTTGTCGAGAAGCAAGAGCAGACGCGTTTCTGGCCTTGCTCTTGCTTCTCGACAAATCAATGAATCCCCTGGGGTGTATTTGACTTGTGAAATATATGTATAAGTATATTGATTATACGAAGCCATCAAGGGCGTAGCCATGGGGGGGGGTGCAACCCCCCAAAATGTTATTTTTCTCTTGAAAAATTTTCGCTGCAGAAAGTGACCCTTACTTTAATATCGATTTTTCAAAGCAAAATACTACGCATCTGCATGGAACTATTGGCACTCTTGTTCCTCGGAACAGAGTGCTGATCAATTTGCTCAAATGTCTGTTATTTTCTATTCTTTAGAAGAAATTGATAATAACGTTTTGGTTCGACTCACTGATCAAGAATCCGTGGTCAAAATCGGTCAGCCGGCCGTTAACACGATAACTCTCGAACGGAATTTGCTAGACAGTTGAAATTTTCAGAGTAGGTTTTGGAGATAAATATATCGGTTAAGTTCGTTATTGGGCAAAACCGGCCTGATAGTTTCGTAGTAACGAAAATAATTTTTTACATTACAATGGTCAAATTCAATTTTAAGGAATAATTTTTGCTTAATGAATGACTATAATTATTATGTTTCATTATTGATAACAATGTTTTGTATTACTTGAGTCTATCTGTATAACAAGGAGTTTATCCTGTCTAAATAAGTTTAATAATATGAATGGATGTTTAAAATATTAAAACAATCAAAAGTGAATTGATCAATTATATTTGTTTACAATTATCCTTTGATTCCCCTAACTCGCACAATCTCCGAAGAGGTCTCCTTGGAAAACCTTGGACTGTCAGTACAATCATATTATTGACAACAATGGTGACTTGAGTTCATCTATAAACAGAGGGTTTGTCCCGTTAAAATGAGTTTCATGTCGAAAAATGTAAAAACTATTAAAAAAAACAGAGATCTATTATATTTTTTCCGAATTACATTTTGATTCTTTGAGTACCAGCTCCCTAGAGCCTTTGAGAGGTCTTCTCGGAAGATACAAGCAGCTATATCACTTATTAAAATGGATTTAATACACAACCTGTTCAAAACAGAAACGCCATTGGATGAACAATGTCAAATTATGATATTGATAATCAGCTGATACCAGACACGTGACTAATACGAGATGCTGATTGGCCCAGAAGCAAATGGCCAACGCAACTGAAGGACGAACATAAATCATGGACATCTTTTGAACTACGGCCGATAATGTCCAAGATGACCAACGGCACAACAAAAGTTTATAAATGACTCCGTTTGAATACGTTTGCAAGAGAACCAACACTTCATTCGTTACCTTAGGCGCGTACATGGAAAACTACCCCTTTTATTTCATCAGGTTGCTATACTGTGATTTATAAAAGAGGAAACAAATTATTGATCTCCCTCGGCATTCTGCTAATTACAGCTTGTTTCTCACATGGTTTCAGATATTTTACACATGTGTTGTGTTCCAGTCTTACTCTTATCTAGCAGTTTCATTATCAACCTCTTATGTTACATGAATATTTTCTTAAGTTTAGGTCATTTATTTCATTACCCACGTTAATTGTTGTGTTTAGTGAACCCTTCGTTTAATGTTAGTGTATTTTCACAAAAGGTAACTGAAGCCCCATATCTCAATATGAACAAAAAGTTTCTTCAGCATTTGAAAGCTACCATAATATTCATTCGCTGTTATAGTTGACGTATTTTTTCCAGATTAAAAGGGGAAACTACTATAAATATATATTCTATTTTCATGTACCTACGTTAATTGAAAAAATAAATTATTTTGGATGAATACAACATTATATGTACATTGTGCAGAGAGCCAGAATAAGATTTACATTTTGGGAAGTATAGGAAAGTAAATGAAAATTGATCAAAATTAAATTCAGAGATAATGTTCAATAACAACGTCTGAAAATATATCAAGTTTGAAAGCCGAATTGAATATATATTGCTAATAAAACACTGTTTTCTTCCAAAATAATAGGACATTGGTTCAAAAATATTCTCAGTCTCAATTTTTCCAGAGAAATCAAGTCCCATAACTTATTCAGTGGAAGAAGAAAAAATAGTTAAATATGGTAAGTAATATTTTGGTGATTATATTGCAATGGATTCGAAAAGACTTAGTAAACAAATGACATCAGTGATTGAAGTATCGAAATTATAGAACGCTTATATATTTCCTTTAATAATTTCATCAGGAATCCGTCTATTCTTGGCGAATAATAAGCATAAGGCCGAAAGACCAATTTTCGATAGCCATTTGCCTATTACAAAGGCTGATAAGTTTCCAGTTTGACACACAGATGATGGCACAATTACAAAATTCATATTTTCTTTAGTTACTACTAACCTTCAAAAGGAAGCTATCAAAATTTATTGACGATCAGTTTGAAAGCTACAAGGGTTGTAGTGAAACAACTTTTTGTAATTACAGCACACGTACGAACATCGTCGACGCGCCAAGTGTTGGTCGAAAAAATTTGAGAGGTGATTCTGGTCAAAAAATAGGGTGGGTATTTCATAATTTTTTTTGAGCAATCCCTGCTCATATATACTTATCCCCCTAAATATGGCACTGGAAAATTGCCAAGAAATTGTGTTTTCTTCATCAAACCGGGAACTAATCAGCCATTATGACAAGCACCTAACAATCGTACCCAAGTGAAGAAGACTAATACTACAATATGTAATTCGGTTCTAGCATGGAAAGAAAAGTGGTAAAAACAAAAAATCTCCGTCCAAGAATAAAAGGAAGCTTACAAGGGTAAGAAATATTGAATTTATTTTAAATATTTCCACTCGAGTTCCTTAAAGTAGTGTAAAAAATTCAATATGCATAGATAGAGCATTTTCAAATAATCATCAAGAATTCTAGAATGATGCACAAGTACTACAGTATACAGGGTGGTCCAGATCTTAACCAAGAAATTTTAACCACGTATTCTACATCAAAAATAAGCCCTAGTCTGTCATATAAACATATGTCGAGAAATGCTTCCTCTCCGAGATACAGGGTGTAAAAATTATTAGAAAAAAAAAAGTTTTTTTTCCTTTACTTCGAAAATCTTCTTCAAATTCGTATTTGAGTGTGGCGATTAACGCTTATTTTTTCGTAATTACACATTTTTTACAGAGATAGTCTTATTATTACGAGTATTATTATTATGTGCCAAATCAAATTTTAGCGATTTGCTCATGCATGAGAGTGTTTAATTTTTTTACTCGGAAACGGTGCCACGTACGTCAAAAAGTCAAAATAATGAATTTGCTTCAAATTAAATAAGGATTTCAAGAATAAATTTTATTGTTGGAAAAACCAGCAGCGTATCATTTTTTTGTCTAAAAATATTCAGTCTCGATGCGGTACGGACACCACTGGTGAAATAAAAAAAAATTATTTTAATCAAAAGTGCCTCTTGATCCTTAAAACCTCTGTCCCAAATTTCATTAAAATAGTTCAAGAAGTGTAAAAGTTATCAATAAAAAACATTTTTTTTCTATAATTTTAACACCCTGTATCTCAGAGAAAAAGCATTTCTCGACATATATTTATATGACAAACTAGGGCTTATTTTTGACGTAGAATACGTGGTTAAAGTTTCTTGGTTACGATCTGGACCACCCTGTATAGATCGTTGCACTGATAAAGCAGAGGTACCGATTTAAAAGCTTAAAGCTTATCTTTTATTGTGCTCGGCATGAGCCATGTGCACAGATTATAGTGACATTACAACCATCCATTCTACATCCATGCCCTGAGCGGGATTCGAACCCGCGACTCCGGCACCCTAGCTAGTATTTCTACCGCTAGACTACCGGGCCGGCCAAGGTACCGATTTCAATTTTAGCTTACCTAGACAAGAAATTTTCTAGTGAGATGCTAGCGGCCAGTAGTGTGCGACTGCTCTAAACTAGTATGATTCTGGTCATAGTTTCTGAGTGATCTCTCCTGACAATCAAGGTGTTTCGAGATGAAAAAAGTAGTGTAGTTAGGGGACTCCGTCAGTAACTCAGTTCTTTACGTATTTTCTTCATATCTAAATGTAATTTAACTTTGATATTTCGCAAACCGTACAAATATTATCAAATATATTGCTTGCCTGCTACATACTACTTATGCGCATGTGCAGTCCACTAGCCACGGCAAGTTCCCTCTATATGCTGTCTTCCACCAAAATCTATTAAGGAACTATGTTTCAATATTCAAACAACGCTTGTGAAGTAGTTACTTTTCACATGGTTTGTTAAAAGTGGTTCTCATACAGAACTATTAAGTATTAAACAACACTCCCTACATGTTGTAAAAACTTACTCTTAGCCGCCTCATTGATAGAAATCTCAATTTAGTATTGAAAATGTCCTTGATCAAAATTTAATATCTACGTACTTCCTTAACATCTTAATTATGTAATATATGTTACTTCTTCTATATTAGTTATCAGCGTCAAATTCCAACGAAGATAGACATCCAGTTGTTCAAGATGCAGAAACTTCCACAGAAGAAGACATCAATGATGTGAGTAGATCTCTTCACGAATGATATCAATCATCCCCTGATTTTTATGAGTTAAGTAATCAAATTACATTCGAAGATAATGGCATTTTAAAATTATTTCACAATTTAAATTTCATGTTTGCTTGCCTTACATCTGTATTTCGGGAGTTTTGAATTCAAAATGATTAAATTCAACTTTTTTTTGGGTTTTCTCTCCCAAACTCTGAAAAATATCTATAAAATAAAAATTAATTATTTTTTGATTTGCTTCTGCGTAAGAAACACAAGATATTTGTCAGAAGCAATCAATTGAAAAATGTTGCCTAACAAACAACAACGAAACAACATCAACGGTGAAACCACTATATCGTAACGTTTCGCAGTCTATATCAGACTCCTTCGTCAGACGCTTAATGAAAATCTTTAGAATTATTTTGTTCATAGTTCACAAAATAACTATCAACAAAATAATTCTAAAGATTTTCATTAAGCGTCTGACGAAGGAGTCTGATATAGACTGCGAAACGTTACGATATAGTTGTTTCTTCGTTGATGTTGTTTCGTTGTTGTTTGTTAGGCAACATTGTTAAATTGATTGCTTCTGACAAATATCTTGTGTTTCTTACGCAGAATCAAATCACAAAATAATTAATTTTTATTTTATGGATATTTTTCAGAGTTTGGCAGAGAAAACCCAGAAAAACACTTTCAATAATGAGTATACCTCCCACAGTATCCTTTAATGATCACTGATGTCTATTTTGTGGTTAAATTTGTCATTCAATCATTCAAAGGACGAGTGCGAGAAGTCTTCAATAATCTATGTTACGTATTCTCAAAATTAAACGTATTTTAAAAAATCAAGAAAATCTTCATCCTGTTATGTTGTATTACTTCCCGCTACTACAAACGTGTGAAACATTTTAATTTAATTCTTTATTATAAGCATGAAATTCTGCGTACCTTTCTCGCTAGAAAATACTTGGGGAGATATTGCCTTATGAACAGAAACTAAATGACTTAATCAACGTCATTTTCAGTACCTGGATCCCGTTGGATCTGATAATGATGGAAAAGACATTGATGAACCGCCCTCAGTAAGTTTACCTATTTTTTCGATAAGTTTCATGAGTTCATATAGAGTACACTAGGTATATTATAATTCCTATTACATCCAAGGGAAGTTCAGCTGGCACAAAGATAGATTTTAACCTTCATAAACCCGAGCGGGGTGCAGTTGAACCCCAGACATGAATTTTTGTTTCCCCTTTTTGATTCCCTACACCGCCCATCTTTCGTTTTTTAATATTCTTCTTTGAAGAAACTACCGAACAATTTCAGGTAAACACTTCTGATGGCAGTTCTGGTAAAAGTCCTCTGAAGGATTCTTCAGTTGGGTCCATCCTAAGGAATGTTATGGAAAGCACCCAAGATTCAAGATCATTAGACATCGAAAAAACAGTTTTCGTGAGTATTAGTTCTTAATATTACGAGTTCTGAGAAAGGCAGAGTTAATTGGTTATTATTATTTATTCAGTCGTTCAGAACTGCAAACGAATATTTTGTTCTATTACCCTTACTTATTCATTCCTAAGTACAATCAATGGTGCTCACATACCTGAAGAAGTCCTTCATGGGGATGTAGAAGTGGTCAGCAATTCAAGAAGTACAGCATATGATTAAAAGATTGTCTGGAAATGAACTTAAAGGAACAATGTTCATGGAAATAAGGAAAAAACCTACATCAAAAACACATGGGGAACTGAATAGCAATATTTGCTTGTTGATTTACAATATCAAGGTTTGAAGGTGCGATACCTACCTAGTTGGTCATGGATCTGTTTTCAGAATCTGTACATTATCAACTATTGCTGGGCAACGAATACAATGGAAACCCAGTGAATACAAAAAATAATTTAGCTTGTAAAAAATCAAATGGTACTCAACTTTCAGCAGAATATTACTTATTCAGTAATCAGGTCAAAACAAAGTAGACGATAAAGAAGTAAAACCTGTACCTGATATTGCTGGAAGTCATTCTTTCCTAGTGTCCCCTGGAAATAGACTTTGCATATCTCCCAAAAGAGACAGGTACTTACAAACAGAATACTTAGCGTAGCCCTGTACTAACCCACGTGTTTTATGTTATATTTACGCCTCTGTTGATATTGTATTGGCCTTTTCTAGGTGACAGCCGTTCACCTAAATGATCCTTCTATTGAGGACGTCACTGATATTTTAACACCTACGACAGGATCAGTAAGTAGTGTTCAATACATCAAGTGATTAAGAAGTACATACTTATTTGTCTTATATCGTCCACTTAAATGTATCTCTCTCAGTTACAACTCTACTAATCGAGGTTTAAGATTCAGTGATATCTAGACTGTCACTAGACCAAGGCCATGACCAAGAAGAGCCAGTCTTGGTCTTGGCCTTGATTTTCCAAGACCAAGACAAGGCTGGCTCTCAAGTCTAAATTTTCACAAACATCCTTTGTCCTTTAGACGATTCAAATATCTATGACATCTACCCAAATATTTTCCTTAAATAATGCCCTAAAAAGAGCCTGAAACGAGACATATTGCTTTTATCTATTCAGCGTTGAGTACGACGTCACCAACTACAAATCAGTTCAATATCAAAAGAACTCAAAACAACCAATTCTAGGACCTCAGTCTTATCTAATCTTTTGAGAGACCACATGAAATTACTTTTATGAACTACTGTCAAATGTAGATTCCATTGTATAGTTTTTACATTTTCATTGAAATTCTAAGGATCCTAATCTTAACAATCATAATAAACTAGTGGGAACATTCCTAAAATGAAAAACGAAATATTGCAGGAATCTCGGAAGGTGAAATTCACGGAGCCACCTGCTTCGTGGAAGAGCTCAGAAGGCACCAGCGAAACAGATCGTCTGATGGATCAGCCTTCCGAATCGCAAACCCCTACGCAGTCCAAGCTTTACATACGAGCAATCCACGAGGATCGTTTCACCCATATGGCTATAAATGTGGCTGAGAAATTCCGATTGGTTCCAGATATACAACAGCAGTTCCTTGCTGAGAGCCTTCAGCATATCGTTTTGGCTGAAGCCCTCGCTGGTAGACTCACCAAGGAACATAAATTGGTGCCCATACCTTGTGACCAATGTACAAGCAAGATTTAAAATGAATGAGCAACGGAAATACAATCTGAAACATCTTCGAAGGGTAAATATTCATAATACTTTGTTACAGAGATATTGGATCTGAAACGTAATAATAAAAATATTAAAATGTTCTCTAAATACATCTCTGAACGGTTTATTTCTGGGTTTTCTCTTCCAACAAAACAACCAACAAGAAGAACAACCCAATTTATTGGATGTGATCCCCTATGTCCTCAGCCTTTCGAAAAAATCAGGAGAATCAGTTCTAAGTTCGACATGAGAGAATTTGCTATAGAGAGACCCCAGAAAGGAACCGCAAACAATAGAGAATTGAAAAGCGAAATTGCTGAATTATGCCAACCTATATAAGAGGTTAAAAATTCAATCGAATTTAACCAGGACACCTAAATGGCTTTTCCAAGATATAAACATAACGAACAAATAACCATACTTACCATTAATCGAGTTTTTTTTTATATTTTCAGATAGTTGGGTGAAATTCAGCATATCTATATTCCTAAGTTTAGCTATGATATTGATTGTTTTATTTGTATTATATTATGGTAACTTAGATTGTTTTCCGTGAGTCTCTTTAATGAGATTCTGGCTATTAAAATTTCAAATATATATTATGATTAATTATTGAGGTTTTACTGTCAAGAATAATATTTTCTCAAACTGAATGAGAAATCACACTCATTCACATAAGTTTCGTTATATTAGAGTACATGCAAAATCTACTAGATTTGTCGAAAAAAATCTGGTATATACCGACAAACTTGCTCGTGTTATCTCCGCAACCCCTAATAAATAGGATTTTTATTCGTCTGATACCGGTAAACGCCTAACGCCTTTCAATAATGAGTATACCTCCCACAGTATCCTTTAATTATTACTGGTATAGCTGTTGTAATAAAAAATTGTTTATTTGATGAAGACTTCATTTAAAAATTTCCACATATTTTTCAAATTTAAAAAAATAATAGTTCGACAATTATTGACCCAAATATATCTATGACCTATCTATGTCAAAGAATAGAATAGGTACTCGTAATTAAAAAATATATCGATGACCTAACTACTTGGTAACAGCAAATGGTAGAAAAATAAGAATAACGGGAAAATGTTCCTTAAAAATTATATTTCTTCCATTTATGAAATAATTTCGATATTCCTGAAAGGAGAGGAAATAAATCCATTATTCCATAGTTTTGATCTCGCGGTATATATTTTTGCAGAAAGGCATTCAAATTATCGATTTTCAAGACTAAAATGCTTATGAAAGACGAAAGTGAGCGACATCTATGAATGCAAGGAAGTTCCTCAACTGCATTCTGTACAGAATACTGTATCTTTTCACACAACCACTATATACTATTCAGAGATGGCGACATATTCGCTATAACTATGATTTCCCCTTTAATCGCACGAAGTTAAATTAGTGCAGTAAATTTGGATATAGAATGGTTGATTGGTATGTCTTTAATTGCTTATTATTATTAAAATCAATATATAAAAATATAATTCCATTTATAAAATGGGTATGAAAATTAGATATTTCAATAATAGGATGTATATTCATATTCCCAACTAGCGGTGAAACATTTAGAATCATCCACATAATATGATTTTCTATACTGCATGCATGGGTGTGTTTAGGTACAATTCATTTTATTAAAGCTACATAAAGATCATTCTGTTGTGGATAATCGAAATACTTTATAAATTTATCGTGAAAATGTCCATACAGCAGAATTATGAAATATGTTATAAAACTGTTACTTAACCATTTGTTAAGAGGTTTATAACTAACTTATACAACAATTCTGCTTATAAAACTGAATTGCTTTTTAATGGTTTCTTTATTAATTCTGGGGATATTTATAATTTTATTTCAAATATATTAAAAAACTATTTCAAAGATGTTCTGTATAACCTCATGAAACAGTTATATAGAAGTGCTTCTAGTTACAATTTTGCTTCCAGAAGTAAATTGTCGTTTCGGTAACCACTTCATTACTATTTTATGGTATTCAATTTCCATGACAATATCATTCGAAAGCAGCTGATCATTCTGTTCCCACACTGAAAGTTTTTTTGGGGTTATTACAATATCGTTTTTATTCATATCTTCCAATGATTTCAAAGGACATTTGCCATCCTTTGACACCTTTCAAAAGGACAAAAGACATATTGTCAAAATGAAGGACTGTCCTTTGAAATAAAGGACGGTTGGCAACCCTAATCTTGAACGTTTCTAAAAAAGTTATGATTACGATGAAGCAAATGCATATTAGTTTTCTAGCTAAAAGCACAAATTTCTTACCTTTGCATGAGGTTGAGGAAGCATCATGCTACTGCTGAAGACAATTTTCTGTAGGTGCAAAATTATGACCACAATCATGTTTGTGTTCAAGATATCGACTTATTAATAAGATACCTTCATCAGATTAACTGTCATTTCTCCTTTTGAATATCCTTGAAAAAATATGTATTTATCAGATATTCCACAGGAAAACGTTAACTGTTTCACTGATTTTGCAGGTAGAACATAATAACATGTTTTATAGTAGTTGTTAAGTAGCTAAATTACAACGAAATGCTTTAAACTGATGCAAAATCATTTTATAAGAGAACGCCATTAAACATGGCGGCATTTGTGATGACTCAGAGTGCGGAGTGTTTTAAACACACTAAAAATCGCCAATGTGTAGATATTTCAACCATTCAGAGCATGAAATGACTCAAAAATAATCTGTAGAACAAATTGGAATACATTTTCGTACAAAGGATCATTAGACTGACAAGCCACATTTTTGTTTTGTTCCATTTTTTTGTGTGAAACATTCGAAACAAGTTTTAAAATATGTCATTTTAGTGCTACATTTCATGAAGAAATTTCATTTGCATTGAGAATTTCGTTGTGTGTATCCCAACATGTGTCTGTAAGAGTAGAAGTATATATAAATAAAATGGCTTCCTGTAAACCATAATGACATCTATATTTTCGCTATGTTGTTATAATTCAGGATTGTCATTTGCCAACTTAAAATCAATTAATTTTATAGATATCATTCTATGTAACATTTTTATTTCAGAACGCTCATATGAAAAACCTTATAAAGCTATTACAAAACAGTTTTTTAGATGGCGCCAGAATGTTTATGAAATAGTTTTGTAATGTTTATGAAGAGCTTTATGAAATGTTTCGAATGACAAAATTATTTTATAAAATGTGCCAATTCTGGGTTTATATCTGTTGTATAAACGTATTGAAAACAATTCAGCGACTAAGAATGTTTTATAAGATTTTGGTTGAAAACGTTTCCACAACTATTATTAAATATAGAGTTGTTAGTTGGGAGGGGAAAGATGGGGAACTTTCAAATTTTATTTTTAATGATATTTTAAACAATCTCACTGATTTTCAGCTTGGTGGGAATTTATGTAACCTTACTCTTATTATTTGGTCTAATTTGACCGGACTATAGCCCACCGCGACTCAGGCGCCTTCGCCTGCTATCTCGCACGGAATATCTCAATACCGTTTCGCGTCCAGAAAAGTGCATTAATATAATAACGGCTCGTGGGAAAAGTAATATTGGGTTTAATACAGTCGGACACGAACGTTCCAGGGGTATCACAAAAAATGTGGCGTATATATCGGGAGACACGAGACATTAAGTAACCGACTGTATCGATGCACGATCATTAACATAATGGATGGCGGGTTCCATGCGCTATGGGAAACAACCGATGGACGACATATATCCGTGTTGGTTTTTCCGCTTTCCCCCAGGTTCCGGGAAAAATTAGAGGTTGTTAATGAAAGAGGTATGGCGTAGAGAAGTGGCAGTGGCGGGTCTTTCATTACAAATATTGGAGGTGTGTTTCTTGTTTTCTGGATATATGATAAAATAGCTCCTCAATTTCTAACCTAACCCCCACCAACGGCCCCAAATGATTTCCCTTTTTACGCATTCAACAATCCATCAAAACGCAAACCCAGTGACTAAAGAAGTGTTACACGCAGAAGGAATAACTTGATTCTTCGGCGATAGAAGCTCTTCATTTTTTTGCGATATGAAAAATTTGTTTTATATATTTATTTATAAATATACAGGGTGAGTCTTTGACCACTGCATTAATTTTAACCGAAGATTCCTCTCATCAAATGAAACACTTTTTTCATTTACCATTTTTCCAGATTCGGCTCAGGTAAACAGTTACAAGCGTTTAAAGATATCACAATGTGCTAGTACACTGCCGCATATAAATTATCCATGACATTGTTGGCGGACGAGAATAAGGCATGGTAACGTGGTTTACAGCTTGATTCGGGATTCCAACGCTCAGGGACGGATCCATAAAAGTAGTGAAATTTCTGGAGTTTTCCATTTTAAAACATTCAATGAAGAATATCTCGAAAACAGTGCGTTTAAGAAGAAATGAAGAAGAATAATATAATGTTCTTAAACGATGGAATATTCTTGAAATGACACAAGAAAATTTTTATATGCCTTTCTTGATGCTAATTTCGTTTAGTTTTATGAATCCACGAGTTCATAACTAGAAAACCACTAGAAGTAGAAAATAACTAATATTTGGAAAATATGTATCATAGTTATAGGAAACTTTACGCCAACATTCATTTTATTCGAAAAAAGGAAGTCAAAGCTACAAAATAAAAACTGATTTTTTTTCAAAATTTCAACCTTTTTACCTGAGCTGAACTTGGAAAAATGTTAAATGAAAAAAGTGTTTCATTTGATGAGAGGAATCTTTGGTTAAAATTAATGCAGTGTGGTCAAAGACTCACCCTGTATATAATGTTTTGAAGGCTTTTTCAAAATTTCAGTGATAACTGGAATGTGATATAAGTAAAAAAATAACAGGAAAATTCCATGACATCACTAAAATTGTGAATTTTCTATGAAAAAACTATTTTATTTTTTTGGTATAATCGGCCAAACAGTTTTGGAGTTATATCAGTATGAAATTTGGATGTTATTTCCGCAATAACTCAAAAAATACGATGTCGATTCAATTAAAACATAGCAATTAGTTCTAGAATGCCGTCGCGAAAATTCTTGCAAAATTTCGTGAGGAACGTATTACTAGAAATTTTTTAAAAAATCATTAGAAAGCATTCGTCTGAAACTCTGCGAGGGCCTTCAACACCTAACTTTACTGCCAATTTCCAAATTTGAACACGATCGGATCTATATTTGCTAAATTTCAATTCCGATATAATTCGTATGTCAGAATTAAAAGTTCTTTTATCTTAGACGATTCTCTTATTACTGAAGTCCTTAAAATGGCACGGAATGTATTCATATCTTATAAAAGCTAAGAAAACGGTCTATTGTTCAATAGAGGTGAATGAACAATAGAACATGTGCGCAATGTTCACGTCAGTTTCAAGAACACCCTTGGAGGATGCGACAGCCTAAAAGAAGATGCCTATTCTATTTTGAGTTCACTGTGGACTTATTATGAACACTATAAAAGTAACTACACTCTTGTCCACTACAGTTTTTTGTCGTCTGTCATATGTTTCGGAAACAAAGTTTCCATCTTCAAAGACGAAGCGTTACTAAAGCATGCAATCAATTTCTACATTCCAGTACGGGTTGACATTATACCCTTAGTCATAAACCAATTAGTGAGAATAATTAATGGGTTGTAAAAAGGGGTTAGGTCATTATTGAGTAAAAAATCCTTACTCTTATACATTTCGATGCCCTCAATTGTTCCATTATACGTTTGTACAATTGTTCGCTTTATTGGAATTTTTCAACAATTTGACGGAATTTTCGGTAATTTAGTGGCCTGTTAAAACGTGATTTGCAACCGCAGATTTATCGACGTTGTTGTTCCGAATGTATCCCGTATGCTCTTCATACCGTGTGAGAATGTTTCTGGTTGTTTGCCCGACGTAACACTTGTTGCAATCTAAACATTTAATTTCATATATACCCGCGATTTTAACATGTCCGGAGTTTTATCGAATCTATTTCCTAGAAGTTGTTTAATTTACGTGGAAGTTTTGAAAGTCAGTTTTATATTAACTTTTTTAAAAACATTCTGGAGTTTGTTATTTGTTTTCGGATGGAACGTGAACGCGTGGAAACCTTTTACCGTTTTTATTTCTTTCGTTAGGGTTATGTTACTGGCTACCGCCAGGGGTATGAAACTTCGACCAATGTCTTCAGTGCCGTTCTTCGATTTGAATGCGTCACGCGCAGATGGACAGGTGTTCGCTAAGACAGACGCGACATCTACTGGCGGGAACGGCAAAGAGGTAGAAGGATCGGAGAGAATAATGCAGTTCCCTACAGGTCTTTGAAACAGATCGTACACTCTAAGAAATTTTACAACACTGGCCAACACCCGCTAACACCGGCCTGATTTCCTTAGAGGTCCTGATCTTTTCAGTGTTATTTCGCACCATCCGAAATAACACCGACTTTCAGGTGTATTTTCTGCCATAATAAGTAATCAGCTTTCACACCAGACCGATTGAGATTTATCATTCGGATGAGTGTGAGGTAGCACTAGATCAATGGGGTTTAGCACTAGTTCGGTGTGAATTTGCACAAGTACCGTAGTGCATTTAGCACTGGTTTAGTGTGATTTAACTTTAGTGCAGTGTGAATTTGCACTGACCTATTGCATGTGCAATATCTTTTTCAGTGTTATTTAACACCGAATATGATGCGTTTTAAACCCTCGGGGTGTAGGTATTATTTAGTTGAAATTTACACCATTTTCGGTGTTTTATATGATATTGTTCGTTTTATAATTTGAAACTCAATATCATATAAATCACCGAAAGGCTATGAAAAGGGTATAGGTATTGAAAAAAACTCTTTAGTACATATTGATTTATTATTTCAAAGATTATTTAATAGACAGTTTAATTTTTTATATATAATTTGTGAAAATACAATAAACAATACATTTTTATAGAAATATTTAGTGATTACTGAAGCTTAAAGAGATAATCAAAACTGTCGACAAACCAATCGAACTTTTGAGGCAGCACTTTCTGGTCCAACACCACACAAAATTCTTCCAGATCAGGTGTCAATGATATAGCGCTGGCAGTTTTTTTCAATTTCGCCAATTGTTTCTTCTGATGGTGAGGGTTACTGAAATTAAAACATTTTCGAATTGGTGCCTACAAAATAATGTGAAGCTGGCAGGTCTTTATATAATTGAAAGTTGTAACTTTTCAAAGTGCTTAGGACCGATAATTGACTATCAACGCTGGTTTTATTCGATATAGATATCAAGAATTCACTCTTATCTGAAATAAAATATCCCTGAGAATAGGTTTTTGCGACAGTGTGATATACAATTAAGATACGCAATATTCTGAAAAAAATATGTTCCCTTAGACTACCTACTACAAAAAACACTCACCTGCAAGTGCTTCTTAATAAATCTTATTGATAGTTCACAAAAGGTTAGATGAATAAGCCCCATTTGTTTGAAGAACATTACGGAAATAAATTTCAATAAAGAAACTGTAATAACATTAATAATAAATATGAAATTTCATCTAATTCAGATAATTGCACGTTTCAAAAAGAAAAAATTGAGTGAAATATTTTTCACTAACAAATGTAAAATTTCGAAGTCGGCGATGGACGAATTTGTAAATCCAATCGACCAACCAACACAAATATCTCATCAAAATTTTCGGGAAAAATTGATGAAATGAGGATATCCAATTACGTAGGCACCCAAAAAAATTAAATTGAACATTCATATGTACTCACTTGCAAACAGTATATTATTTCCAAACTTCCTTCGTCGGCCAAAACAAATTTCTCATTATTCTCATAAGTCATAACGAATCTTCTTGATGCACTTCGTTTTTCCAGATTCTCACTTCATAATGCATAATGAACCAACTTATCGTCTCCAAGGCACAAAATCAACCCGATACAACACACTGTAGTCTCCCATGGAATTACGTGTTGTGTTAGAACTAGTCAGAAGTATTGCGACATAACCAATCCCTGCACATTGTTGCCGGATATAATTATATTCTGATATTTCAAAAACAATCCTTTGGTTTCGCAAATATCCATTTTCAAAAATTCGATGTTTCCAATTTTGTGTACTTGAGACGATTTTTTTATGGAATGGTGCAATGAGTAGCGATTTGTTCAAACCTGCAATGTAAAACTATATCATACTGCATACTCACTTTGAAGTCATTTTCTATCAGACTATTCATGATATACTTACCACAACAATCCATATGTTAATTTTTCGTGACTAAATATATCTCTTGATTGATAGGTAACTACACATATTCAACTATTGTTGTACTACGAAATCATTAAATAGCAGAAAATAAATTTGTGAATCATTGAGAGCGTGGTGGAATTGATTTTCATAGTCAAGAAAGGGATACAGTGATATTTCCATTATTGATTCGAGTGTTCCGAAATAACATCAATATTGTTTGTGAGAATTCCCCATGGAAGGTCACGATTCTTCCTGTCATCTTAAAATTATTAATTCTTCACAACTATCGGCGATTTCTTTATATTTAGAAGACTCAGCAGGGATATCTGTCTTTCGATAAAGAATACTTGGCAATTATGTAGCAATGAATAAGTTGACGAAATAAAGTATAACGTTTTTTGATATTCCTGGTGCGAATTTGGATAGTTTGTTGGTCGAAACGCACTTGTTGGTACTTTCGATGATTTCACATGTTTCAAAAGTTATACTTGGATATACATAAAGTTGATAACTGAGTGTGAAGTTTGGTAATCGGATTAAATCTCTGAAATCGTTCTTTCACATTTCACCATGCAGTGCTCATTTTCACCCAAGATATCACCTATCTGACTTTTGTATGAAGAATTGGCATTAAAACTTGATGGAAACTGTGAAATTTCAAATAAATTTTATTAATTCTTGATACTGGATCTGTTTGTGATATTTTCTGTCATAAATTACACTACTGAACACAATATGATCATAATAACGAAAATATTGATAGGAAAGTGACATTCTAGTGGTAAATTGCATCGACAATATTCTTGATAGTATGAAATCAACATTCACACTGAGATTTTTTTTAGAGTGTATCGATATCGCATAGCTTCTGTGTGCATATCAGCAGCTTAGTAAGATGGAAGTTGATTTATTTCCCATTTATTCAAGCAAAAATACACGCGATCAACTGGAACAAAATAGACACCGTTTCCTTCCCGGGTGAATCTACGGAAAGACGTCATATATATCATTTTACATACGGTTTACGCCGCGAAAACGCGAGCAGTTACAACTTGTACAATCCCGCCGAAACCCGTTTACACTTACTAAATCACGAAATCCGCAGGGCGAACACGATTCAACATGCCATTTCGGGCGGCAGACAGACCGCAAACGCGGTTCGTAGGAAGTGCTCGGCTCCAAGTTGATGTATCCAGAGTTCCCGAGGGATTAGAGCTGCAACAATCTCGTTACGGCGTCCCGCGGCTACGAAACGTGATCCTTTTCGTTCTCCGCCTGTTGCTCGGAACTGTTTCGGCGATGGAGCCGGTCTGCAGAACATATGCGATTTCTGGTAATATGACATTAAAAGAAGAGGACTAAGTAATAGTTGGAATTTTTCAATTTGTATCGATATAACGTATACTCCATTCACATTTATAAAGTCTCCCGGTTGACCTTAATAAAATATAGTGAGAGGATAGGAAACTAAGTAATTTCATTGGAGAGTTCAACATGTCCTTAGACAGAATGAAGTTTTCCTATTGCAGATTTCAGTTCTGTATATCACTTCCTCATACTTCGTCTCTGCTTCTTCAAAACTGCTTTCGGCATTTTCAATTTCAAAGCGAAGAGTTATTATTCGAAGATAATGATCTGTGATAATATCTTGTCTAAGAAGGATCATTATGTTGATTGTTAAGAGTATAAATTGGCAACGTCTCAGAGAATTGTTTTGACATTGACGATATTTCAGAAGTGCCAACCTGCCTTTGTTTTAGTTACAAAAACGTGATAGAACTAAATCATGGCCAACCGAGAGACTTTATGAAAGTGAATGGAGTATATGTATGTATTTGACATATGATTCAATAAGTAATCAGCGTTCGTGCCTTTTGAAATGTCGTGTGCTTACGAAAATATTAAACCTGGGTTCCTTGAGAGAAACTATATAACCTAGGCTTAGGGGACAACTTTCTCAAGTGGACTAGTTGCCTTATGTTAGATGAGAATGTATTAGACATCGGTGTTCCACAGGGTTCTGTTTTAGGACAACTGTTCTTGATTATCAATGATACTAAAAGGACTTATGGCATGACAACCGATCACTGAAGCAGATCAAAGAAACTTTCCGCTAAAAAGGGTTTTATGAAGAATTTTCCTTCTGGTGTTCGTGAAAATTAATGAAAAACGATGAGCTCGGGTAGAGGAAGGGCGTTTCTTTGCGCTACTTTTTACCGCTTTTGCCGAGAAGGGTGGCACCTACTCGAATTTTACCGAATAGCATCGATTTCGGAAACAGCGAAAAATTTCAAAACGCAATTCTGGTAAGTGGGGAACGATAGGGGGGAGATTTCACCACGATCTTAATGATGAAAGAAGAAATTCATTCGTAATGGAGCCTTTTTTCGGAATAAAACATTTCTTTAGACATTCTAGAGAACACAGAATTTCTATGACGCTTCTAGCGATCATAACTTTTCTTTTATTTCTGGAAACAGATTTAGTGGAAGAGTGATAGTTACCTTTCGACTGGTCTAATTGAGCAATCCATATCTGTTTAGGGTCGTAAGGACAATTTTTGTAGGTTAAGGTTAGTTAAAGAGTCGAAGAAATATTACTTCAAGTTTTCTTCTTATTTATTAAATGTTTGTATTAGATTTTTTGATTGAGAATGGTATGAAATTCAGTTCATTCCTAATTTAATGAGAAAGTTTTCAATTTATCATACATCAAGAGGATATGTTCAAATTGCTTATAACATTGAGATATGGGGTTTTTCTGTTTAGTTTAACAGTTTTTTTTTAGCACAGTGGCGTAATTAGAGGAGGATCTCCGGACATGTAATTCTGGCTCTATACATCTTCATCTATACATCCTCATATCCGCAAAATAAAATAAGCCAAAATATGTCAGACCTGCCTAGCTATTAAATTAATTGAAATACTCGAAATTGAGGATATATTGAATTTTTTAACAATAAGAATTTTCGTAGATCCGTGACAGCATATTTACTTGGGAAAGCTTACTATAGTGTAGAGAGGAAGTTGTCGGATATGCTTCAGAATTAGCTACAGGAATTGGTGTATTTGTTTTGTTTTTCTCTCTGCATAAACTGACATCTCTTCAACATTGTTAGAATATCTAGAAGGACGAATAAAAATTACTATAGTATTGGTTTTTTTATCTCCTGATTGCTTCATCAAACACTCCTATCATCGGCACCTTAAAACATGTGGACCTTAACGCTAGGTTGATGATAGCCAAACGTATACCCTGCACCCTTGGACAAAATGTTTTTTTTAAAACTTCTTAACATTTTTCTGGAAATAAGTCAGTGGAAATTTTTTTTTAGCTGTTCAGCATGCCCAAAGCGAAAATAAAGACAAATTTCCATCAACTCAGCGACTTTGATATATTTAGAGTGTCAACTATCTCCTGCAAATTCACTTTACGATTTGCCAAAACGTTTTTGTGTACTTTTTAGATGTTTTCTGTCGAAACCGCCTATCTTGAATGAGTATAGCGTGGCGTATCATCGGTGTCCATTCGACCATATTTACCAATTCATCAACAAACTTTTTTTTCAAAAGTAAGATCACTGAAATCACTGTAACTTTCGAAGCAAATGTCAGATCGTCATGAAATTACATAATATTTGAATTTCCATGATTAAAATAATCAAATTATTTCACTAAATCACCGGCATTGTGAACGAAATAAACTAGGTTTCATAGATTACATATTCAATGAATATTTTCGTCTGATTCAATCAAAGTGTAACTAACAATATTTTTTCACACGGCAAGTCCAATGAGTCACGAAAATAGATTTTATCAGTTTCGTTGGACTGGTTCTGATATTGCCTCACTATGGTGCTATTAATTCGTGTAGTAACTCGGAAATTTCCATGTTTTTCAGGAAATTAATCGATTCCCTAAACATTATTTTTAGGCTCCGATCGAGGTATCAAGTTATACCTTGAATTCTTAAAATTATTCATGTTAATTACTAATTTATTCTTTGAATATATTTCAAATGAATATTTCGCTCGATGGAAAATCTACTTATAACTGCTTGATTTCAGATTGGTTAAATTTGTCTTAAGAATTCGAATATTTCTGGATACAGTTGGCGAGTTATGCCTTCAGCTAACTAGATCTTGAATGAATATGAATAATATTTTCAAACATTGATAATATTTATTCCATCGCTCTGTTGTGATTAGTTTTCGAGTAATGAGTTTTTCCAAATTTTCCCAATTAATTTTCCTTCCATCCAGAAATAGCAATCGCAGAATAATGCGAAAGGATTTTATGATTTTCCAAAATGAAATCTTTTAGATATTTCAGTTTTGATCTTAATACAATATAGTTCGAATCTAAAGAAATGTTTTTTTTCCAATTGTCACCCCTTATAATTATTCTATTCAGATGGATAGTTCTTCTCTGGGTGAAACAATATTCGTGTGGGGCTTTATAAGTAGTTCATTTTGTATTCTTGTATTTTTTCATTTTTTTCCCTATAACTTTCTCCTAAATATATATTTGTTCTCTTTAAGATTTGTTACATCGTTCTGATCATTAATCATTATCAAAAAGAGGATCATCCCCAAAATACTACCTTGAAGGATACCAAATTAATTTTCTGGCATATGGAATAGTGGGTCAAATCATTAACTTGGTAAATATTATTTGTCAATAAAACCAAACATTTTGGAATTTTTTCAAGCCTGAAATATGCTCAGAAGGGGTTGAAATAGTCAACTCCTAAGATATTTTTTTACAACTTTTTTTGGATCAAAATTTTCCATGGCTGAAAAGTACAGTTCATTTACCACCATTTTTATCTCTACAAGTTTTTTCGTAAGCTTAAGCATATACGAGAAAAACATAAATGTATTGGAAGCTCATTTTAAATAGCATTTTATTGAACAACAGCCAACTAAGTTATAATTCTAGTAGGCTAAGACTTACACAACTAAAACCACTAATAATATTTATCAAGGTTCGTGTCTTTAGCAAGATACAGGGAAAATAAAAAAGAGAAACAATTTTTTTGTTAATCTTCGGATGGTGTAACTTTTCTGGTTTTTCAATAAATTTAATACGAAATACCCACTTTAATTTTCATCACAGAATGAACCCTTACATTTTTTCGATGTTATACAGATGATAGGAAGTTAGCCAGCTCGAAGCACAGCTAACTATACTGTTTCATCTTTTCACTAAGTATTCTCTATTCGAACTATTTCAAAATGTTAGCTGTTTATTTGAATATTGCGGTTTGAGCTGATCTACCTCTCAGGTATCTATGCTAATATTACATTTGTTAAAATATTCTAGAATTCGAGTGGTGATAGCTAATTGAAAAATTTTTGAATTTCATCATACCATTACTGATTATATGTTGTAACATATTTCCTAATTCCCAAATTTCTGATTGTGAAAAGGGTCTTGAATGTAGAGAAGTATATGTTGTAACAATGCAAGGAAAGTTTGAACCGTTATTTTTGCGCGCATCTTCCATGGAACAGTGTGAATCATTTTGCCCAAATACCGGCCAGCCGTTGTAACGATAACCTTCGAACGGAAGGAGATAGCAACTTGCAATTTTCAGGGTAGCTCGCGTATCCAACTTTTGATCAGTTTATCAGTTTCGGTGTTACACCCATCTGAAATTTTGTCGAATTGAAACTTGATTATTAGTTGTAGAATGCCAACGCACACATTTTTGCGAAATTTTGTCAGGATCCTATTACTGCAAGAATGAAAAATTTTTACTTTAAAAAAAATTTAATTTGTCTTCAGGAATTTTATATTTCAGAAACTATCTATCAGATTCCACTGAAATTCCTCGTAAAACTTCAAGCCGCATCCTATTTTCCCGATATTCCCAAAAAAATTGGTTCAAGCCCTGTGGACAGGAACTTTGGCGCTGTTGTTCAACACATCATATCTCCGATGGTATTGGTTTCTCAGAGTTGAGAATTATATCAATGTATTCTTATGAAAGAACTGCATCATAAAAGATTTTCAATTTAAATAATAGTTTATTTATCTAGATTAAATTAGCAATCTGAGAATGAGAACTACACCATGGAAGAAATCAAATTAAAATAGCTGAAATCAATTTGAATCTCTCTTACAGAACAGGATAACATGTACGAGTATGAACACAGATCATATAATAATTCATAGATAGAATAATTATAGCATTCTGTGAAAACATAGAAGTACGATTCATTATTGACATTTCGAAAAATCATATCTCCGAAAGTATTAGCTTGTTAGAGTTGAAAATGATATCAATGGATTCTTCTGGGGAAACTGCATCTTAAAAAAAATTGGATTGGAAAATCGTAAGTTAAAACATATTTTTTTTTTTTTCGTTACCCCCAAACCATCTGGCCTATTTTTTCCCATAACGAACTTAGCCGAGATATTTATCTCCCTAACCTACTCTGAAAATTTCACCCGCCTAGCTCATTCGGGAGTTATTGTAGAAATAAAATTTAAAAATTTAAAAATTTTTTTGTTTACACTTTACGGAAATCCGATCAATATGAAACTTTGCGTGCGTATAAAGGTTATTATTCTACAATTTGATGTAAATTTCAGATAGATCGAGTGAC
This sequence comes from Halyzia sedecimguttata, assembly GCA_937662695.2. Lineage (NCBI taxonomy): Eukaryota > Metazoa > Arthropoda > Insecta > Coleoptera > Coccinellidae > Halyzia > Halyzia sedecimguttata. Next base: position 59,846,110 of record OW569418.2, read on the forward strand.
CGGTTCCGGAAATATTCATAAAAAATATTTTTACTAGAAACGGCCATAACTCCGAAATCGCTCGGTGGATTTTGCCTGTTAACAAACTCGTCCGAGATATTTACTCTCCAAACCTACCCTGCAAATTTCAATCCTCTAACTCCTTTCGTTCGAGAGTTATCGTGTTAACGGACGGATGGCCGGCCTGACGGCCGGACAGAATCGATTTCGACCACGGATTCTTGATCAGTGAGTCGAACCAAATTGTTTGAGACCATTCTCAGCCAAAAATTCGAAAATTACAGACATTTGGGTAAATTGATAAGCACTCTGTTCCGAGGAACAAGAGCGCCAAAAACAGATATGATGGAATTGAATGCTAGTAATCGATTGAAAAGGACGGCTTGAATGTTCATGCCATATTTTTCTGATTTGATTTTTGCAATAAATATAATAAGTGATAAAATTCCTGAATAGAAAATGACGAGACCTTTCAAACGACGTATCACAAGCCCATACTTCCTATTCGAAAAATTGGGAGTCGTACCTGTCTTTTGAATGACAATTTAAAATTTAAATTCGAAGTATTTGTCTTTTCCACACTGTATGTATAATAAATATATTGACCATTGAAAGAATGAGCGCGTTAAAATTCCTGACGTGACGTGAGAGCTAAATTTTTAAATTTTTTTCCATATCGTACCCCGAAGGATAAACGGTGTCCTTTAGAGCGGGTTACAAACATTCCTTCATGACACGTATACTTTTTCGTGAAAATAATATACGAAAATCAGTAGGGCCGACAAACGGAGCCTCTTGAGTAAGCAATAATACACCTTTGAGAAAAATTTTCAGCTATTTTTTATCTTCTGAGATTCACTCGTCGAAGTTGTCGAAATATTAACCCCATTCAGCCATTACTCCAGAAACTTCTCCTTCCCGAACCTGTCAAATCGTCACGAACTCTCCGCAACCCCTGCAACTTTTCTCCAATAATTCCTTCGCCATAATGGCCGTCGCAAACAACTCAAACAAAAGACAGAAGAGGAAATGGATAGCCGGCAATATAGAATAATGTGACACTTGATAAGGGGCAGGTTGCCTGTCTATCACGGCTCGTCAGCTGTCAAGGGGACGCAGAGGCAACATGGCGTCCGCCACCCCACTTGCCCGATGATTGACGTGTTCAACAATCACATGTTTATCTTCGCATTCCCAGGATATCGCATTCCTTACCCAAACAGCCATTTTCTAAACGTTCAATCATGCTCGTGTCACCGCCTGACGCGTAATTATCGCCGACTAGATGTACTCGTATGTGTGTTTGGGTAAATAGGATTTTTGTAAAGTGGTTGTAAGTTGGTTAGAATAACCGGGATATAGAGGAGGTAGGATCATATTCATCCTATGTTGTTCATGAATGAAGAAATTAAGAGTTCTCGATATCAATATCTAATAATATCTAATATTAATTTTCAAAATCGCAATCAGAGTTGTGCCAAACCCTGAAGAAAAGTGCTTCGAGCATTAACAACTTAATAAAAAAAATTTTTTCGTAATCTTTTTTTTATTTTCTAGGGGTACATTTCTCATAACATTTTACACACGTCTTTATGTTGATCTACAACTAGTTACCAAGCTTCAATTCGGACATATACGCAAAAATGAAAAGATAAGAGGAGAAAAACGAACAAATCAAAAATAATACATAACCTTTCAAAAGTCCCCTCACACAAATGTACTACTCTGTAGCCGCATGGTTCCCTTGAAGAAGAATCGCCTACGGTAGTTTTCAAAGATCTGTTGTTCTTAGAAACCTCTTCAAGATTTGATTTGAAAAAGGAAAATGTTGTAGCTCATAAGGCCATGAGGGTCTCTTTCAAAACCAGGTTTGGCCAATCCAAACGATGATTATTCAGAGCTCCAGATGTTCGAAGATCGCTACAGGATCCTAATGTAGGGATATCATCTCCCACAGGTTCAATTGTGTTATGAAAGAATCGGTAAATTTATGTTATGATTTAATATGTCATCATGACATTCATGGTTTTGAAGATTCTCGCAAAATTCCAGCGTTGTCGGACAACTGTTTATATTATACATTTTTTTCAATTATTTTTTTAAAATTTTCTAGTCATATGATCTTCACGAAATTTTATGAATATTTTTGCGTCGGCATTCTAGAACTAATTACCATGTTTGAATTGAATCGGCATCGTAATTTTTGGGTTATTGTAGAAATAATATCCAAACTTCAGATTGATATAACTCCAAAACCTTTCGGCCGATTAGGCTAATTAACAAACTTAAATGTCGCATTCCGATGTGCAATCTACAATGAAAACTTGCGAGTCGCTATTTCTTTCCGTTCTAAAGGTATCGTGAGATACATAATATTTTGTCAAAATTTTTAAAAAAATTTCTAGTGGTACGGTCCTCACAAAATTTTACACACGTCTTCATGTCGATATTCTACCACTAGTTAGCAAGCTTCAATTTGTGTCTATATTTTTGCGCGTATGTTCTGGGGAACATCGCGTTATAGTTTTGCCCAAATGTCTGTAACTTTCGAATTTTTTGACGAAATTGGTCTCAAACGATTCAGTTCGTCTCCCCAATGAAGAATTCGAGGTCAAATTTGATTCTGTCCGGCTGGCCGTCCGGCCGTCCGTTGCCACGATAATTTGAGAACGAAAAGAGCTAGCGACTTGAAATTTTCAGGGTGGATGGCGCATCGCAATACGACGGACAAGTTCGTTAATGGGCCTAATCGACCCAGTGGTTTCCGAGTAATAATTTTGTTTTCAACCAATATAAATCCAATCGAATTGAAACTTGGTGAGTAGTTGTAGAATATGAACCTAAGTACGTTTGTGAAATTTTGGGCGAATCGTGAGGCTAGAAAATTTTTAAAAAATTATTAAAAAATATTTTTGTTGTCACGATAACCTGAGAACGAAAAGAGATAGCGGCTTCAGGTTAGGTTGTGCATCTGAATGCGACATTTGAGTTTGTTTATGAGCATAATCGGCCAAACGGTTTTAGAGTTATAGCCATCTGAAATTTTCTGAAATTTGGTGGTTTTTTTTCCTCATTAACTCGAAAAATACTTAACCGATTGAATTCAAACTTGGTTATTAGTTGTAGAATGCCAACGCAAAAATGTTTGCAAAATTTGGTGAGGATAGCATTTGTAGAAAATTTTTAATAAATCATTGAAAATAAAAAAAAAAAATTCTATATATCAGTAACTATCCGTTCGAAATTGCTGAAATTTTGCAAGAGCGTTCATAACCTAACTCTACTGCCAAGTTTCAAGTTTTAACACAATCGGTTGAATATTGTTGGAGATTCGAGCATTCTTGTGTGAGTTCAGTAAATGGGTGACCGTTGCCTCGATAACTTTCGAACGAAAGAAGATAGGGACATGTAATTTTCAGGGTAGGTTGCGAATCCGAAAAGGAGAGTTGATTTTGTTTTTGGGCATAATCGATTTAACGGTTTCCGAGTTATATCCACCTGGAATATTATTTCCTTGATAACTAAAAAAATTAAGATTCGATTGAATTGAAGCTTGGTAACTAGTAGTAGAAAATCAGCATAAAGACGTGTTTAAAATTTTGTAAGAACCGTACCCCTAGAAAATTTGAAAAAAATGACGAAAAAAAAACATTTAAGAACCGCATCCCCAGAAAATTTTAAAAAAAATCACGAAAAAAAAATTGGTTCAAGCACTGACGTGAAGTCAGAAGCTTTTGCGCGTATGTTCTATTGTCCATTCTTCTGTATTGGACACCCTTAATCGAATTTACCATGGTAAATTATGTTGTCCATTCTCCTGTATTCGACACTTAATTCGAATTTACCATGGTAAATTCGAAATAAGAGTGTCCAATATAGGAGAATGGACAACATAATTAACCATGGTAAATTCGATTAAGGGTGTCCAATTCAGAAGAATGGACAATAGAACATACGCGCAAAAGCTTCTGACTTCACGTCAGTGCTTGAGCCAATTTTTGAGTTATCACTATGATATCGCTGTGATTTACATATCACTAACAAAATAGATTCTGTTCTCAAAAGTCATTTGTGATGCTGCACGAAATTTCATTATAGAACGCTGTGTACTTATAAGTGCTCACCTTGTTGAAGCGAAGATGAAAATAAATCAGTTAACTATTCTATAATCTTTGGTTATTATTACATTCTTTGTGTTTCAATGTGCGAACTAGTAACAGTGGAATGACAATAAGGTTTGTCGCTTGTCAGAATTTGCCAAATTGACTCTAGCGCCATCTTCGTTTATAGAGTGAAGTAGAACAAGATTTTAAAATTCTAGTTCCGTTTTTCGGGCGAAAATTTAACGCATATCAGAAGTGAGCGTGGGTAAATCACTTAAAATGAGATATATGGGGCACATCACACCGGAAGACTCCGTTTCGATTTTTTAATATATACAGGGTGAGTCTTTGACCCCTGCATTAATTTAAACTAAAGATTCCTCTCATCAAATGAAACACTTTTTTCATTAACCATTTTTCCAGATTCAGCTCAGGTAAAAAGTTACAAGCGTTTAAAGATTTCACAATGTGCTAATACACTCCCGCATATAAATTATCTATGACATTGTTGGCGGACGAGAATAATGCATGGTAACGTGGTTTACAGCTTGATTCGGCACTCAGGGACACATAAATAAAAGTAGTGAAATTTCTGGAGTTTTCCATTTTAAAACATTCAATGACGAATATCTCGAAAACGGTGCGTTTAAGGAGAAATGATGAAGAATAATATAATGTTCTAAAACGATGAAATATTCTTGAAATGACTCAAGAAAAACTTTATATGCTTTCTTTATGCTAATTTCGTTTTTTTTATGAGTCCACGAGTCCATAACTAGAAAACCAGTACTTAGGAGTAGAAAATAACTAATATTTGGAAAATATGTATCATAGTTATAGGAAACTTTACGCCAACATTCATTTTATTCGAAAAAGGATGTCAAAGCTACAAAATAAAAACTGATTTTTTTTCAAAATTTCAATAGCATGTATCTTTTTACCTGAGCTGAGTTTGGAAAAATGTTAAATGAAAAAAGTGTTTCATTTGATGAGAGGAATCTTTGGTTAAAATTAATGCAGTGGTCAAAGACTCACCCTGTATATACTATATCAAAACGTAAACCGTGGAACTTCAGAATTTTCTCCATAAGACATCGCAACACTCTCAAGACTGTGTCAGCCAAATCCTGTATCTTCTCCCCCCCCCACTCCTCTTTAATCAACACGTCAACCCAAAAACCTACAAACAACAGAATTCATCAAAACCATCCCCATCCCCCTTTGGCAAAGTAGCGGAATAGATATGTGCCATGTCATCGAAACCGAACCCACTCTCAGATCTTGCTGTCTGTCAGTTTAAACCGACTCAAACAAGATGGATGGCCGTTGAATGGAAATCATGAGGCTGAAACGCTCTCCCATCCCTCGAGGGGCGCATCCCCGGCGAGCGTCGAGACGCTTGACGTCGCGCCACGTGGTGGTGTGCCTGTATCGAGGGTGAGTTAGGAGTATATCTGGAGTGGGATCGTTCTCTTCGCATCCCTTAATCTTATTATGATTCAGTTGAATAAGTAAAGGGGTTGGTTGCACCTTTGGATTCGTATTATGCGGGAAAATTACACTGGGTATTTTACACAGTTTTTGTCGCTCTTGTTCCCCTGAACAGCTCTTGTTCCCCTGAACAGAGTGCCTACATATTTAATCTAACATTAAATGGTTTCAAATATTAGTTTCGACTCATTGAAATTCGCAGGGTAGGATTGGAGTCCAAATGGTCCGGTTAAGTTTGTCAATGGCCAAATCTGTCCAATGGTTTCGGATTTATTCCCATCTGAAATTTTGTTTTCCTAATAACTAGGAAAATACTCATCTGATTGAATTAAAAGTTGGTAGTTGGTTGAAAATTTTCAACTCGATGACTTATGCGAAATTTCGTGAGAATCATTCAGATGACAATGAAATTAAAAAAAAATTGGTATCTCAGAAACTAATCATCAGATATCGCGGAAATTTTGGGAGAGCCTTCAAAACACTATTTTACAGACAAGTTGTAGATTTGAACTTGATCGGATCTTTAATGTTCGAGGTATTGAGGAAATATAGAAAAATTAAGCCATACAGTGAGCCATTTTTTTCTAGTCGACCCGTAGAATGCTAATAGAAATTGGACTTTTTTTATTTCGACGGGAAATCTTAGAGACACGTTATTCCCGTGGAAGCGTCACGAGAAATGTTGAAATATTGACAGTTATTATTAATAATATGTTGGAAGTTATCCAGGCTCTCAAATTCTATGACCATAGGATATATCGATAACTTAGATTCTCTGGTCTAAAGATGAGTCAATGTTTATTATTTCATTTGAATTCTAATAAATGAATTCTTACGATTCTACAAAGATATTCAGTTTTCACAATTGGAATCGAAGGAAATCAGGTTTATTTAGAATTGTTACATTTTTCTTTGAATATTCGATATTGAATAGGCTGAAATATTAACAATTATGAGTATTATGATAATTACACATTGCTCTATTGACAGATTTTTATCATATTATCATTTCCTATGTGATTTTTACAATGAGACCTAATTATCTATGAAGAGGTAGGTTAACGCTTGAAAGTGAAAAATATTTATATATACTTAATAGAGAATTCACCCATTTCTATAGCTGTGATTAATGCCCAACCACGATTACCTATCTCAATTACTTTAAGACATGAAGAATGTTGAACAATGCAGAATATTGAACAAAAGGATCGAATAGATTGAGATTAATTCTGCAATTTATATTCAGCACCCTGGTAGTTCAAAAAATGTTATATGATAAGAATAATAATTCTGATAATGAGTCTATTTGACCATAAATTACAAGCATTCCACAGAGCCATTAATATATACAAGGATATTTTCCAGGAGAGTGAGTAGGTGTTGCATCTAATTTAACAAAAATTCACAGCTGTGGGTGAGCTGAGTAACTGGATGGGTGGCCAATCTGACTATGAAATTGAACAAACGCGTAAAAGTAGACTGACCTCACATATGTGCTTTCCCAACATTTATTTCGAATATTCTTCGATAGTATTGCATGCAATTTATTTTTATTAGTTCTTATATACAGGGTCAGTCTTTGACCACTGCATTAATTTTACCCAAAGATTCCTCTCATCAAATGAAACACCTTTTTCATTTACCATTTTTCCAGATTCGGCTCAGGTAAAAAGTTACAAGCGTTTAAAGATTTCACAATGTGCTCATGCACTCCCGCATATAAATTATCTATGACATTGTTGGCGGACGAGAATAAGGCATGGTAACGTGGTTTACAGCTTGATTCGGGATTCCAACGCTCAGGGACGGATCCATAAAAGTAGTGAAATTTCTGGAGTTTTCCATTTTAAAACATTCAATGAAGAATATCTCGAAAACGGTGCGTTTAAGGAGAAATGATGAGGAATAATATAATGTTCTAAAACGATGGAATATTCTTTAAATGACTCAAGAAAAACTTTATATGCTTTCTTTATGCTAATTTCGTTTAGTTTTATGAATCCACGAGTCCATAACTAGAAAACCAGTAGAAGTAGAAAATAACTAATATTTGGAAAATATGTATCATAGTTATAGGAAACTTTACGCAAACATTCATTTTATTCGAAAAAAGGATGTCAAAACTACAAAATAGAAACCTTTTTTTTTGTCAAAATTTCAACAGCCTGTATCTTTTTACCTGAGCTGAATTTGGAAAAATGCTACATGAAAAAAGTGTTTCATTTGATGAGAGGAATCTTTGGTTAAAATTAATGCAGTGGTCAAAGACTCACCCTGTATAATAGATTTTTTCCATGAATAAACAATCATGACGGGAAACATATTTGAATTTGATAACAGTTCAAATGGTCGGCTATTTGGTCCGATCATGTGACGTCAAAGTACATGTCAATAAAACATATCGCGAAGTCTCTACAATACTAATAGTTGAATTATTTGACCCAGAACTGCTCGGAATTGCTACCTGGAAGTACCTACTGATTAATACTACTAGATTCTATTCTCAGTTGAATTTTTACGTGATCACTGAGACTAACATTTTATGTTATGTGTAATTATGGTATCCAATGATTAACTGGAAAACTTATCCAGTCAACTGACAGCATTAATGCTGAACATGTATTCACTTACCCTGCAGCTGCAGCAAAGATGCTAAAGGAGTAGGAAAATTTAACGAACTAGGTCAGAACAAGAGGGTATCTATGGTCAAGAGAAAGAAAGAGAGAGAGAGAGAGAGAGATAGATTTATTGGTGAATTCCACCAATTATACCTTGTTTCAGGATTATGTGCGAGTATGTACCTATCAATTTGTGAAACAAAGGTAATCGATTACTCCATGAACATGTTGATCACATATACTTAGACTTCATAATATGGTCTAAACTATGAATATTCATTGCACCTTATTTGATTTGCCTTATAATTTTCTCATTCTGAATTGTGGAATAATTAGAATTTACAGTTCCTTACTTGCATGAAGTTACTACGCGAAAAAAATCAACTATTCAGTATAGACTCTTGTCTTCAAAGAATGGGTTCAAGCCCTGTGGACAGGAGCTTTCTGGCGCTCTAGTTCAAACAGACAAATTATATCTCCGAAAGTATTGGTTTCTCAGAGTTGGCAATTATATCAATGTATTCTTATGATAGAACTGCATCATATAGGAAGTTCAATTCAAATGATAGTTTATTTATCAAGATTAAATGAGCAATCATGAGGATGAGAACTGCACCATGGAAGAAATCAAATTAAATCTGGCCAATTTTGCCCAATAACGAACTTAACAGAGATATTCATCTCCCTAACCTACTCTGAAAATTTCAACTACCTAGCTCATTCCGTTCGAGAGTTATATCTATGTCTATGGATGAAAAGCAGTCTCACTACTCTCAGATCTATTACTTCATGTTCCGTTCCGAAATGTAAGACTTTTCTGAGAAAAACTAATTTCGGAGCAAACAACTGAGATTTTTCTCACTTCGCTCACAATTCTTCGATTGATTAGATAATGACATGTCCCAGGAAAATCAGTTGACATTATGACAATTCATACATAGAATAATTATATCATTGTGTGACAACGTTGAAATCGTTTAAGACCATTTTCATCGAAAAATTCGAAAATTACAGACATTTGGGCAAATTGATAAGCACTCAGTTCCGAGGAACTAGAGCGCCAAAAACGAAATACAGATTTACAAGTTTTCATATTTCATCACACAAGGAAAGAGTATCCAGTGTCGACAACGAATGATTGCAGGCTCAAAATGCTCTGAAATAATTCATCAGGCATCTATTGTATACATCGTTCAACTGTCTAGGGGTGGCAAGGCAACGAATCTCACACGATGCAGTGGATAGATTTATGGAGTGGGAATAGGGTAAGGGTCTTTATAAGATGAATAGCAAACTCATTGATATCTCTGTATCTGAATGGGTGGTATTAAATAGATAAACATATGAGTTGAAAATGTTTTGCAGTATATTTTTATTCCGATGTTACAACATATTAAGCCAGAAACAAGGTATGTATATTCCTATTTAATAGGTTTGACTCAATGAAAAATTATATACGATTTACACTTATTTATTCAATATTGTGACGCGTTTCGTCGACACAGCGACTTCATCAGACTAGTCTGATGAAGTCGCTGTGTCGACGAAACGCGTCACAATATTGAATAAATAAGTGTAAATCGTATATAATTTTTCATTGTGTTAATATGGATTTGCATCAAGTAAAAGCCACAAGCATTAAATTTTTAATAGGTTTGATTGATTGCTCGGATTCTATTTATTCTCAACTATTCCCTGCAAACTTAAGGTATAATCTCCTCTTTTGGTCGGCTAAAGAGTGGTGTTCGTACGACGACGTTTACATTGAGCAAACCAGTCTATAATATTATTTCGTCAGATAATCATACAATTTCGACAAATGCATTTTTAAGTTATGGAAGAATTTACTGAAGACATTATTTTCATTAACTAGGCATTTGTGGCGCCATCTGTGTGTCACCTTGATCTCATCAGCCGCTGTCATATATATTATATATTTCCACGTCGAAAAAAAGTGGGAAATCCCTGTGGACAGTAGCTTTGGCGCTCTTGTTCAAACTTTAACAATTCATAGTTTGGTTTTGGTTTCTCAGAGTTGGGAATGATATCAATGGATTCTTATGACGAACCGCAATTAAATAAAATAAAAATCGATTGATATAATACCCAACTGTGAGAAACCAATGCGTTCGGAGATGATTTCTCAAAGTTTGAACAAGAGTACCAAAGCTCCTCTTCACAGGGCTTTCCCACTTTTTCAATTTGGCTTCTGTGCGTCAATTTCCAAGAATTTTAGTAATTCAATTTAGAACGTATGTCTATTACTCACCTCATGTTGGATTCACATACATCAGAAAATTATAATCAGAGTATTATATGAAATTATATAGAATTGGGAATAATTATTGAGATTTTGAAAAATCACATCTCCGGAAGTATAAGTTTGATAAGGTTGAGAATAATATCAATCGATTCTTATGTTGAAACTGCATCTTAAAAAAATTGAATTTAAAATTTGTAATGAGAATTTTTTTTTCTGAAAATGATATCAATGGATTTTTATAATAGAACTGCATCAAGAAAGAAACTAAATTAAAATTAAATAACGAACTTAACCGAGATATTCATTCCTCCAATCTACTCCGAAAATTATATTATATCAATTGAAACTTAGCCAATATTCAAATTTTTGTTTTCACTGAATATATTCTGAAACCAATTTGATAAAGTTACAAAATTATATATTTCCATCAGTAAATTGATCAATTGATATAATATAATTTTCAGAGTAGATTTGAGGAATAATAATCTCGGATATGGTCGTTATTTAATTTTAATTTAGTTTCTTTTATGTTCTATTGTAGTTGTAGTTCTATTGTAAGAATCCGTTGATATCATTCCCAACTCTGAGAAACCAATAATTTCGATGAAGAGCGCAAGAGCGGCAAAGCTCCTGTCCACTGGGCTTTCCCACTTTCTTAGCAAACCCCACTTATTTTTCAATGTCCTACCTCTCCCAGCAAAGGCACCTCTTTCTTTAAAACACCCTGTATGTGCCTCACGTTAGTGTAACTTATCTTCATATGATGTTTACTAATTTTGACACCCTTTATGAAAATATCCTTACCGAAACGATTGTCAACTTTTATCTCTTCACTCATCTCACTATGATGGCGAATTCTCTACCAAGCGCCTCAAGCACCTACTTCCTCCGATACGAAACCCTCTCCTCCTTTCAATAACGTCACAAATGAGGTTATCTAACTAGGGTGGAAATCAAAGGTACACACAGAATTAACGATCATTCGAATCGGTCCATTAATAGTCAGATAGATTCCACCTCCCACGCCACAATCGCAACAATAAATCCCCTAGAAAGGAAGACCCGCGACATATGTAGAAAGTCGGAGGTGTATTATCATCTGGCGAAAGATAAACGCTCTGCCTATGCCGGTGCCGTAGAGAGGATGTCGAAGAGAGGAGAGTGGAGCGAGAAGGCCCCCCCGGTGCTAAATACTGTCGCGTGATGCGAAGTGGCGACGAGGGAAATGAGCAGCAGAGGCGTAGGGGTTGGTTGGGCGCTGGGTTGTATTCCTACGTAACCGCCAATGGATTTATCTGAATTTAGTTTTATTGATGAAATTAATAATGGAAAATTACTGCAAAGTTTTCATCTATGCTTAAAATTCAAGGAAAATATTTCTATAAAAATGGGTTCAAGCCCTGTGGACAGGAGCTTTCTGGCGCTCTAGTTCAAACTGACAAATTATATCTCCGAAAGTATTGGTTTCTCAGAGTTGAGAATTATATGAATGTATTCTTATGATAGAGCTGCATCATAAAGGAAATTGAATTCAAATAATAGTTTATTTATCAAGATTAAATGAGCAATCTGAGAATGAGAACTGCACCATGGAAGAAATCAAATTGAAATAGCTGAAATGAATCTGACTCTCTCTTATAGAACAGGATGACATGTACAATTATGAACAGAGAGCATATAATAAAGCTTAGATAGAATAATTATAACATTCTGTGACGATTCATTATTGCAATTTCGAAAAATCATATCTCCGAAATTATCAGCTTGTAGGAGTTGAAAATGATATCAATGGATTTTTATGGTGAAACTGCATCTTAAATAAAAATTGAATTTGAAATTTGTTACTTAAAAAAAAATTTTTTTTTTCGTTACTCCGAAACCATCTGGCCTATTTTGCCCAATAACAAAATTAACCGAGATATTCATCTCCCTAACCTACTCTAAAAATTTCAACTGCCTAGCTCATTCCGTTCGAGAGTTATTGTAGAATATTTTTTTTTTAATTCAAAAAATTTTTTTTTGGCACTTTGCGGTAACCTGGTCAATACAAAACTTCACATGTGTATAAAGGTCACGATTCTTCAATTTGATGCAAAATTTCAGATAGATCGAGTGATCAGTTTCGGAAGTATTATTAAAAAATATTTTTAATAAAATTGGCCGTAACTCCGAAACCGCTTGATGGATTTCACCCATTAACAAACTTGTCCGAGATATTTACGCTCCAAACCCACCTTGCAAATTTCAATCCTCTAACTCCTTTCGTTCGAGAGTTATTGTGCCTACGGCCAGCCGGACATAATCAATTTCGACCTCGGATTCTTGATCAGTGAGTCGAACCAAATCGTTTAAGACCATTTTCAGCCAAAAATTCGAAAATTACAGACATTTGGGCAAAGTGATAAGCACTCAGTTCCGAGGAACTAGAGCGCCAAAAAAGTAGGAAAGCCCTGTGGCAGGAGCTTCGGCGTTGTTGTCCAATCTTTGACAAATCATATCTCCGAAAGTATTGGTTTCTCAGAGTCGGTAATGATATCAGTGTATTATTATGACAGAACTACATCATGAAAGGAATTGAAATCCCTTTTTCATCTTATCTTTATGTGACGGTCCAATTTTGGCTATAAGTGTTTCAAAACTATCTGGAGTGATTATGAAAAATTGAATAAATGAAACAGCCAGTGTTATTTATGAAACAAATGTATTGTTATCAGTCCAGAAAAAACTCAAACCAGAATACTTATATAGAAAATCTTAAATAGTGTTACTAAGGAATAACTACCTATACATTAGTTGGATCCCGTTTTAAATCTTCCATAAGTAGAGAATGACTCGTAAATTATGCTCGATTTCCTCGCATCATTCATATTCGACTCACTAACCAAAAAACTCTGCCTATATGAACTCCAACCAAACCAAACTCTCCAGAGATACACTTTCAGTTTCGTTTGACATCAATGACGTTTATATTCCAAACTGGACCAAACGCAAGCTACCGCAAACGAATAGAACACAGACAGATAGAATTCGCATTCTGTGGAAACATAGAGGTAGGATGTATTATTGAAAGTTTGAAAAATCATATCTCCGAAGGTATTACCTTGTTATAGTTGAGAATAATATCAATGTATACTTATGATGAACCTGCATAAAAAAAGTGAATTCGAAATTTGTGACGTAAAAATTATTTTTTTTTGTTACTCCAAAACCATCTGGCCGATTTTGCCTAGTAACGAACCTAACCGAGATACTTATATCTCAAACCTAATCTGAAAATTTCAATTGTCTAGCTCATTCCGTTCGAGAGTTATCATGTTAACGACAGTCCGCCGGCCAGCCGGACATAATCGATTTCGACCACGGATTATTGATAAGTGAGTCGAACCAAATCGTTTAAAACCAATTTCAGCAAAAAATTCGAAAATTACAGATTTTTGGGCAAATTGTTAAGCACTCTGTTCCGAGGAACAAGAGCGCTAAAAACTTAAACCAGACATAAAATCAGAGAAACAATTATATAGCTATAAACTTTCTGACATTGATGAAATTACCAAGGAAATGAACAACATTTTGAAAATGTACAATCAGATATCATCAGCAAACATACTCCAGTATTGAACAGACTTCAATTTTTGCATAAACTGCCCCCTTACAATATAAAGTTATTCAACTGTGAAAGAAAAGTCATGGGACAGCTTTTCAAAAATCCAAACCAACAAATCAAAATCTTTTTAAATAGTTACAATAAAAATATACAAAAAATGTTTCAGCAGTACAGAGAAAAGGATATGAAATATCCTCGGGTTGAAATAACATCACACAGGCTGCTTATGCTTCCTCCGTGCTGATGCCATAGTTTTCCCTCGAACTAGAGGTTCCTAGAGCTGAAGGCACAACTTGGTTGCTCGCTCCTGTTGTGGTGAACCTATTTTCAGTTTTCCTTTCCATATTTCCCTTGGTTTCTTGGTCTCTCTGACCTAAAAAATTCAAATAGCAGGAACACGTGTCGGCAGGTATCAGCAGAATGATTTTTCTCTGTGTAAACATACCTGATAATGTCCTTAGGGCCATGGCTACCACATCGTGAAGGTTTAGAACTGGCTCACAAATATGTAGAATTCTAAGGCTGGCCAGCTCAAATGGATGCTTGGATTTCTCACCATCCTATACCAGAAAGCTCCCGCACTTGCCACGAGCTAATCTTCGGGTAATGGTGGGAGTGCTGACAGGAAACTGTCGGTACAAATACCAATTATACCACATGAGCAGATCAGCAGGCGAAATATGCAGGCTCTCAGATCGGAAAATGAAACTGCCGAATACATAGTTTGCAAATTCCAAGAGCTGGCCAGCCTAAGAATTTTACAAATAGGTGAGCCAGTTCATAAACCTCACTACGTGATAGCCAATGTTCCTAAGGACATCATTAGGTATATTAGCACCGTTGACAATGCACGTAGGATTTAATGAGTATGTTGATAGAACAAAAGATCGAATCGGTTACAGTTCTGAAGGGCTGGAACAAGCCTCACGACCTCACTCTAATAATAATTAATAATAGGCTGGTCAGCTCTGGACATTCGCAAACTATATGATTGGCTGTTTTCTTTTACGATCCCCAAAGCCTACAATTTCACCTGCTGACTTGCTCATGTGGTATAAGTGATATTTGTACCAGCAGTACCCTATCAGCAGTCCTATCACCATCACCAGAAGCTCAACTCATGGCAGCTGCAGGAGCTTTCTGGTATAGGATGATGACAAATTCGCGAATTTTTTTACCTATGCAAGTCCTGGAGTATTTCTCCAAAGAGCTGTTCTGTTAATTAGCTCTCACTGTTGGAACACTGCCCTGAAGTGGTCTTTCCTAGCCCACAGAAGGGTTTTGGTCCAGCATTATGTTACCCTGGAAGCTCTATTCGCAAGTTTATCGGCCATACCATTTCCTTGATTACCACAGTGCTCTGGCACCCATATAATACTTACCCCATTTCCTCTAGGCTTTTTCAGCACAGAAAGGAACCCTGTATGGGTGATTCCAGGTGTCCCACGCAGCCTGGCTGCCCGTTATAATATAGATGTCACCTTCTTGAGGTTCCTTTTCGGACACTCTCAAGCAATGAAATGATTGGATAGACCTTGACGGCCCAATCGAAAGAAGAATTAAGTTTATCGAGAACTTTATAACGAATAGAAGATAATATATTGAACTTTGTGTGATTTCACAACGTTTCTCATCCCTCGATTGAACTTCTTCATCAGTCCTATGAGCTGCACGAATCGCGTTATTAAAAAGTGCCATCAGCGAAAGAATCATGATCAGCCGAAGAGAAGAAATAGCTACATTATCCATAATTAGAACTTTTCTCCCCCAAGGAAATCCCCCTCGATCCGCCCCAGACGCGCGAACGTAACAGTCGTCCCGATACTCTCGGCGAGGGTGTGAGTAATGAGAGTGCGGAGAGTCTCTATCTCCAGAACTCCTCCGAATCGGGGATCAATGACAAGTGCAAGCGAAGAGCGGTTAATAGGTGTTTGTGATAACTGGGCCGCGATAAGGACGCCGCTAAATATACTGGAAACGGAAAATGCATGATCAATGAGGATACCAGCATACACCCAGGAAATTATCTGCCCGCTGCGCTGCGGGGACCAACCCGAAATTTTCGCCTTCTATTTCATGTTTGTTCGTTCGTCTTTTTCGAGATAAGGGTCCCGGAGATGGAGGTGGAAAGTTGCGGCTGTGCGGGGTGGGGGAGGGACACTATCGCGGGCGATCTGTGCTAAATATGGAAATCGGCGATCGTTGGGAGGTGTTTTTGGGAACGATGTGCGGCTTATAACGATCTAGGAGGTGTGAGTGGAGGAATCTGGGGGGATGGTGCATACAAGTTGGTTGGAACGTCGGATGAAGCGATGGTTAATTCGGTGTTCGTGATGAGGGACGTTACGCTGATAGAAAATATTGGTAGTTTTTCATTCACTTTATCTAGCTTCATCCGCAATGGCTACAAACCGAAAAACGGCACATTACCACTATCCGATGTGTGCAATGCTTTTTTGATGCACTTCTTCCCTTGCCTCCTTGCCCAAACATCTGTTATTCTGTAATTTTTGGTCGATAAGGGTCTCAAATGCTTTGTTTCGACACAATGATGGAGAATCCGAGGTCAAACTAATCATTATAAAGGGTTTTCCAATAAGAGGTGTTATTTTGAATAGCCCGGTATTTCCGTAGATGTCACTTTTGAAGCTGTCATTTTTTGACATTTGACAAGTAGAAACTACGCCATTAATAAAAGTGGAAGGATACACGCTTCAAAAACCAATTGCAATTATTAGAATTCAATATAAAAATTGAGCAAAAGCTTCTGACTTCACGTCAGTGCTTGAACCAATTTTTTTTTCGTGATTTTTTTTTAATTTTCTGGAGGCGCGGTTCTTAAAATTTTTTTTTTCGTCATTTTTTTCAAATTTTCTAGGAGTACGGTTCTTACAGAATTTTAAACACGTCTTTGTGTTGATTTTCTACTACTAGTTACCAAGCTTCAATTCAATCGAATATTTATTTTTTGAGTTATCAAGGAAACAATATTCCAGGTGGATATAACTCGGAATCCGTTAAACCGATTATGCCCAAAAACGAACTCAACTCTCCTTTCGGATACGCAACCTACCCTGAAAATTGTAAGTCCCTATCTCCTTTGGTTCAAAAGTTATCGAGGCAACGGTCACCCATCTACTGAACTCACACAAGAATGCTCGAATCTCCAACAATATTCAACCGATCTTATTAAAACTTGAAACTTGGCAGTAGAGTTAGGTAGTGAACGCTCTTGCAAAATTTCAGCAATTTCAAACGTATAGTTACTGATATATAGAATTTTTTTTGTTTATTTTCAATGATTTATTAAAAATGTTCTACAAATGCTATCCTCACCAAATTTCGCAAACGTTTTCGCGTTGGCATTCTACAACTAATAACCATGTTTGAATTCAATCGGTTCAGTATTTTTCGAGTTAATGAGGTACAAAAAACCACCAAATTTTAGATGGCTATAACTCTGAAACCGTTTGGTCGATTATGCTCATAAACAAGCTCAAATGTGGCATTCATGTGCACAACATAACCTGAAATTTTCAAGCCGCTATCTTTTTCCGTTCTCAGGTTATCGTGACAAAAAAAATATTTTTTAATAATTTTTTTAAAATTTTCTAGCCATACGATTCGCCCAAAATTTCACAAACGTGCTGAGGTTCATATTCTACAACTACTCACCAAGTTTCAATTCGATCGGATTTATATTGGTTGAAAACAAAATTATTACTCGGAAACCACTGGGCCGATTATGCCCATTAATGAACTTGTCCGTCGTATTGCGATGCGCCACCCACCCTGGAAATTTCAAGTCGCTAGCTCTTTTCGTTCTCAAATTATCGTGGCAACGGACGGCCGTACGGCCGGACGGCCGGACGGACAGAATCAAATTTGACCTCGAATTCTTCATCGGGGAGTCGAACTAAATCGTTTGAGACCAATTTCGTCAAAAAATTCGAAAGTTACAGACATTTGGCCAAAACTATAACGCGATATTCCCCAGAACATACGCGCAAAAATGGTGAAAATTAGGCCGAGACGGTTCGTAAAACTCGACCATTTTTGGGTCATCGTGAAGCACCATGTTGGACCGCAATAAGGAAATTGGTGGAAAAATTCGAGCTGCTGGGACAAGTTAGTTATGTGAAGAATAAAACCCCTGCACGTCGCTCAAAAACAGCCGAGAATATTGCTGCTGTAGCCGAAAGTGTTGAAGAAAACCCAGGTTTGTCCATTCCTCGTCGTTCTTTGGAATTAGGCATTCCACAAACGTCATTACACCGTATTTTGCATAAAGATTTGGGTCTTAAGGCTTATAAAGTTCAGTTAATACAAGAACTCAGGCCGGCCGATCATCAACAACGTCGTATCTTTGCTGATTGGGTCGTTGAAATGCATGAAAATGATCCGGAATTCCATCGAAAAATCATATTGAGTGATGAGGCCCATTTCCACCTCTGTGGCTTCGTCAACGAGCAAAATTGTCGCATCTGGGGCTTGGAAAACCCAGGAGTTATTGTTGAAAAACCTCTCTATCCTCAACGTGTGACTGTTTGGTGCGGTTTATAGTCCGGCGGAGTCATTGGACCTTACTTTTTCGAAAATGAGACTGGAACAACAGTTACGGTGAATGGATTGTGCTATCGAGAGATGACTAATGATTTTTTATGGCCGGAATTGGATGTTATTGATCTGGAAAACGTTCACTTTCAACAAGACGGCGCTACGTGCCACACAAGCAACGAAACCATTGATCTTTTGGGGGAAAAGTTTCCGGGCTGTGTTATCTCTCGAAGAGGTGATCACAATTGGCCACCGAGATCTTGTGATTTAACACCTTGCGACTTCTTCCTTTGGGGCCACGTGAAAGAGAAGGTCTACGCTAATAGCCCAGCGTCGATTCAAAACCTCAAAGATGGAATTCGTGAGGCTATCGAGGACATAGGGCAGCCACTTTACGATTTGGTTATGGAAAATCTCATTAAAAGGATATGGTCCTGTAAGCGTGGTCGTGTTAGTCATTTGCCTGATGTTATTTTCCACTATTAACGGCATAGCTTCTTCTTTATAATGAAATAAATATCCGATCATTTATATTGAAAAATGGCATTTTTCTTTGAATATCAAAATAACACCTCCTATTGGAAAACCCTTCCCTAACACGGGATCTTGTGATTTGGTTCATAACTACGACCGATACGATCTTTTGTTCTATTGGTTACTTAATCAATCCTTAGGACATTGTCAATGGAGTTTACATGCCTGATGATGTCTTTAGGAGCCTTCGCTATCATGTCATGAGGATATAGATCTGGCATACGCATAAATAAGATTCTTAGGCTGGACAGCTCTGGACATTTGCAAACTATATGTTTGGCTGTTTCCTTTTCCGACTACAGGGCATGCTTGCATCGAGGATTCTAGTTCAGGGGTGGATTAATGAAACTAGTAAAATATCTGGACATTTCATCAGATTTTATAATATTCAATGAAGAATATCTCGAAAACGGCGTGTTTTCAATTTTCTAAAATATTCAAATATTCTTTGAAAGACTCAAATAAACCTCTATCTGCTTTCTTTCTGCTTATTTAATTCAGTTTTATGAATCCGCGAGTCTATAACTAGAAATCGAGGAGGTATGGAAAAAACTATGATTGGAAGATATGTAATCATTAAAGGCTACTATGTGAGGTATATTCATTATTGAATGGTTATTTTCTGGAGTTTTTCTCTCAGAAATAAACCATTTAATAATGAAATATATGTGTCACAGTTATAGAAAACTACACACTAACGTTCATTCCACTCAGTAATACTGTATCAAAGCAAAAACAAAATACTTATGTCAACCGATTATTTATGAAATTTTGCGTGTTCGTTTGAGTGGTTTAGAGTCACAATTGGAACCAGTAGGTGGCACTGTAAAAAGCTTATAGAAGCTTTTTTACGAGGAAAATTTCGCATACACCCTCACAAAATACTGCTTCAACATTCAAGCCGTATCTTTAGCTTTAACACGTAAAATAATTCACTGACATATACTGAAATCAAATTTCAAAATAAATGAAGCAGTGAACTTACTCAGCGGGGATTCGAAGCCAGATCTCCAGCTCGACAGGAAACTGTACAAACCTCGCTATCGCTATCGCAGTGTCCGTAACAGGTATCAACATGAACAAAAGATGTATAAAGATTATCGCAAAATACTTAATTTTATATGATATTCCGGAAAGTCAGGGTAGCTTTTTTTAATAAAAAAGAAGTTTACAAGAGCCTGTAAATTAAACAAACAGCAGTTAGTCGATCCAGGAGCCAACATAAACCTAAAATTAAATATTCGAGGAATAAAATTCATACCTGAAGAGAAATAATTGTCTTATTGGATTTTCTAAAGAAGCAATTGAAAACTAAATTCGACACCCTGAAAATTCTTCGGATATTTGCTCAACTCTTCACAGCACAATAATCATAAGTTAGTTTAGTCACAATGCTATGGTTTATTTTCTTCCTTTTCATTTAATTCTTTTATTAAATTATAAATTTATTCCAAGGTCGGCTCATATCCATTGTTTATGATTACATTAATCACATAGTTCATGCGTAAGCTATTGAAATCTGAACAAATTCGAATAAATTGATTGTTAATGAAATAAATGTTGCTAATTTTAAATGAATGGCGTTAAACAAATACTCAACACTTAAAGATTACGTATCCGATACCAAATGAGCTCTGTATGGAACTGCCGACACCCCCGCAAAGAACGGCCCCGAATATGTGATCATAATTTAAATTACACCGAATCTCTCAACCTAATAAATAAGGGACCCCCTGCCATAAAACGCAGCCGCTTTTTTCAAGTCGACCGTCTCTTGTTTCGGCAATTCAATCCAATTAAACGGGAGGAAAAACTTCGGAATCGTTAAGTTTTTGTTTTTCGTTCTGTTGAGTTGCCTTAATAAATTTGTTAGTCAAAAACATGTAGTTTCATGAGTTATGCGACGTATTTCTTAAACGGGCTGTTATATAGTTCCGCGGTTTTTCATCCGGAAAACGGGGGAAAATGCGGGGATAATTCATCACAATCGGAAAATTCGGATGGGTTTCGGATTGGGTGATGAGGAAACAGCATAATGGGGTACTCCGGAGATATACGAGTATGGGTTTTTGATGGATTCCGAGATGGAGTAAGAATTTTTTATATTGCGATTTGATTTTGATAATAATATACTATAAATGTAATCAAAGAAAAAAAGCATATGTACGTATATTCATTATTAAATGGTTTTTTCTAGGTTTTCTCCCCCAAACTCTGAAAAATATTTATAACATAAAAAATGTATTATTTGGTGAATTGCTTCTGCGTAAAAAACATATGATATTTGTCATAAGTAATTCATCGAACAATGTTGCTTAACATACAATAACGAAACAATATCAACTATAAAGCAACTATTCCGTAACGTGTCGGAGACTATACTTACAGACTGCTTCGTCACAAAACAAGCGAAAATCTAAAGAATTATTTTTTGTTGAAAGCTATCCTGAAATTCGACATTTTGACATTTTAATAGTAAATTTTACTCATAACAAACAAATTTATGGTCCGCTTGTGCACCATCATAAAATTATTTAGATTCCAGAAAATTTTACTTTCTGTAAACATATGAAAACTAAACGTAGGTTGAGTCTTTGAGTTGCACACTAATTTCAACCATAGGTACCTCTCATTAAAATGATATAGTCTTTTCAGTTACCATTTTTCCGAATTCAGCTTAAGCAAAATGATATAGGCTGTTGAAATTTCAAACGAAAATCAGTTGTAGTTTTGACATGGTCCTTCAAAATGAATGTTGGTGTAAAGTTTTCTATAAATATGACACATGTTGTCCAATTATAATTTTGTTCCTACTTTCACAAAGCAGTGCAGAATTATAAAATTTGTTCATTCGTTTTTTTGGATTTTTTACTCTTTTCCATTCATTGTCTCTAACTTGCGAGACTGGTTCCAGAATCCTATCAGCATGTTCACCACGATTTGCTATATCTCGATATTGGTCGTCAGATTCAAGTTGTGGAATTATAAACAGTTTTGACAGTCATGTCATTTATAATAATAAATAATTTTTAAACCACATATTAATGTAAACTATACTGGAATATCAAAATATCCATAGAATTTGATAGATCCATCACAGAATAGTATATTCTGAAACAATTTGCAGAATGGGCTGCTATTAAAACACGAATGCGAAATTCGAACGCATGATTGTTGGAATGGCCTTCTGCAACGAGTATTAGACGATATTTTCTCTATTTCAGGCAAGTTTTGCAAAATACTGTTGAAATTTAATGAAAAATTCGGATTATACATCCTAGTGACTTTTGAATTGTATCTTGGTAGTTGGTGTGACTGTTACGAAAGTTGACAGATTACGGAATTTGAATTTGAAACGTACGTAGGGCATTGAGATCAGATTTAAAACAGTTTTCTAATAGCAGGAATTTTTCAAAATTAGCAAGAAGGAAATCTCTAGTACCATATTTTTTAATGAAAATAAAGCTTTTCCTCAACAATTATTTCCCTATATCCAGATTATATTGTATTGTCAATTGACGTGTGTTGAAATTTGATAGGTTCGAATGTCAGTGCTGACTACCACAAAACGAAAAATATAACTAGAAACAATGCGGGAATGAGTTCATTCCAGCACTGTTTTCAGTGCTGGAATGGACTCATTACGATACTGAAATAGAGAAATGTATTTCCATCATCGTTTCATCTGAATACTTAGTTTGGTGACTAAATAAAACTGGTCACCTTTTTTGTGATGATTTTTCTATATTTCCCTAATATCTTCTACAATATAGATCCGATCGGGTTCAAATCTAGAACATTACTGTAAGATAAGGTTTTGATAACGCTTCCGATATTTCAACGATATTGGACAGATAGTTTCTGAGATACAGATTTTTTTAAATAGTTTCTAGTCATGCTATCCTCAAAAAATTTTCTTCGTGTAAATATTTTTCAACCAACTACCATGCTTCAATTCGATCAGGTTAATATTCTTCTAGTTATCGGGAAACATTAACGAAGTTAGCCGGGTCACTGGGACTCCAAACCTACTCTGCAAATTTCAAATCTCTGAATAATTCGCGTTCGAGAGTAATCGTGCTGGCCGCACGAAATCAAGCTCGACCTCGGATTCGTCATCAGTAATCATTGACCATTCTCGGCTAAAAATTCGAAAATTCAGACATTGGGAGAATTGATAGGCAGGTAAATAGAGAATTCCCAATTCTTAATTCGAATACACGAATCGGATGCATATAGAGATATGAAAAACTCATCTTTCGTTACACAATTTTATTTTCGGTATACCGAGCCAAGCTGTCTAGTTATTTCAGTAAGTTTGAACTCCCCTACAATTCTCTTATTGTCATATCACTTTGCAACGTCGTTTTTTGTGATAAAATACCAGGCATCCCATAATTAACGGAGGTAATTAACGTCAAGTTCGCCGTTTGACACGTCTGTGTTCTTAGACGGCATCAGACATGTTGAGAGAGTATTTTAATTTGACATTCTAACAGCTCACTTGTCGGAGATGACTGGGTCAAAATATTTGAATGCTTGTTCGCTAGAATGGAAAATAGTGCATTTTGTATACTTTATTCTGTACGATGGAATCATGATAGAGGGATAATTATCGATTATAGTTGCTCGAAATTACCGAGAATATGGCAAGAAAGCCTGTTTTTTAAAAATTGTAGTCCCTGCAATTCTCAGTCATCAGTAATAGGGCTTCACGCGAGAGCGGGATTTTTCTCGTCTCGTCTCGTTCTCGTCTTGTAAAAGCGAGACGAGACGTTTTCACAAATATTATAGGCGATACCGAGACCACATACAGCGCAACACGAGAGTCTCGTTTTGGTCTCGTTAAATTTTTTGTATGAAGTTTTATATACGACTCGACTTTTTTCAACATCCACATAAAACAATTAAATATGAAGAGTTTCCACTATAATTACCAATATATTTTGTCTATATTATGCATCGATCGTTCTAGAAATACACGATTTTTTAGAAGATTAATAATTCGTTATGACCTTGCGATAATTGAGATTATTTTTCGAGAAAAAATAGAATTCACAACCACAAAAACTGATACCATTATGAATTCAATACCTAACGGACAACTTTTATTGCCCCTAAATCCCAATGCTTTGAAAATTTCGTCTTTATCTGAACATCTGGAGAAATTTATTCTCTTGTGCTCCTTGTAGTGAAGTTGTGAACAATTAGTGTATACATCTGTGGAACTACGTATAATAAAACTGGTAGAGAAATGAAGCTATTCAATGTTTCGAAAAGTGTTATGAGGAATACGCCAAGAATACCATCAATGATCTACCCACTGGGAATAGGTATTCTTTGAAAACTATACCAAATTGTTCTATTCTATTAAAAATGTATCGACATCGATAGCCTATTTAAAACATCAACAAAACTTTCAAAATATTGGGAAGCTGAGTTTGAAGAATATTTGCTGTTAGAAAGAGCAAATAGGAATCAGAATATTCTACAGTGATGGAGAGTGATACAAAGTTCTTCGTACACTTTCCAAGATGGCCGATGATTTATTAATGGCTACATCCGTACCTGTTGAAAGATTATTTTCCACAGCATGTATGATCATGGAAAAAACACGTACATCATTTAAAAATGATGTGACGCAAGTGTGATTATGTTTGAATTCTTGGTCATCGAGTAATTCAAAAGTTGAAATTATCAGTGTTTAAAATTCGAAATAATATGTACATGTACAAATATTTTTGTATAAGAGCGTAATAAATATAGCTTTACAAAATTATTCATTATTGTATACCATTTCGTTTATATATTATAATATTTATTATCGTTATTCAGAATTAAGTGAAACGAGACGAGACAACTGATAACGAGACCAGAACGAGACTTAAACGAGACTTAATTTTTTTTGGGAGTTGGCGAGAGCGATACGAGATTTTTTATACTCTCGCCTAATCTCGTCTCGTGAGAAGCCCTAATCAGTAATTTTTTGTCATATTCCAGATTGTCTTCAATGTGAAGTACTTATATATTCTTCATCATTCTGCTTGTACATTCTGAAGGACGTATCCTTGTCCAGGACATACACTATGGCCTTAAAAAATCCATGAACTGTCATCATATCTGTACTGCCAGTTTTTCCTCAATAGAATGTGATGGAATAGGTGGAATGATACTAAAAATTGATATCTCAATAAGAAGTATTTAATTCATTTATCTATGAAAAAACTGAATTTCGATTACGGATAACAAGTTATCTTATTCATGAACTTCCACGCATACTACAAACTCATGATTCAACTAGTTGGAATAAAAGAATTAGAAATGACCAAAATTATTAATTGAATATGTGTTACAAGATGAAATTATGTTCCATATATGAGAGGAATCCTTAGAATGATTGTGCAGAATCAAATCAGTATGAAAATAAATGTATTAATGATATTATGGATAACACATGAGTTAAAAGTTTCATTCACAATTGGGGTAAATAGAGAAAAATTCATAGAATAATCAGATTATGGTAAGACTATTCATCTATTTCCCAAAAGATAAATAAACTGTTTCTCAAGTTGTTTGAATTGCAGGTGAATTTGCACGATTCACAAATAAGGTGAAATACGAAACTAATCGTTTATTGAGGAAATACATTGTTCTACCTCTTTCTTGAAGCATTCTATACTATGAGCGACCATGAATTGATCAACTTCGAGATCATTACGTAGTTAGTCTATGCCTACGTCAATGCCTGCATTCCAAGATTCCAGCACAGGTCATCAGTGATTCTAGTTCAGGGTCAGATTCATAAAAGCAATTAAATTTCTAGAAACTTAATCAGATCTTATAACATCCAATGAAGAATATCTCGAAAACGGTACGATTCAGGAGAAATGATAAAGAATAATTTAGTTTTCTTAATTGGTTGAAGATTCTTCTATGGACTTGGGATAACTTTATCTGCTTTCTTCACGAAAATTTCTCATACATTTATGAATTCGCGATTTTATAAATAGGAAACTAGTGTGGGGTACAAGCCTGCAAAAATGAACCAAAACCTTTTTGATCCGCCTCTGAGCAACCATTTTCTCATTCGTCGATAAATACCAATAAGCACTTCATTGAGCTTCAAGGAATTGAATAATAACTTGGAACGAAATGAGGCGAAATCTCGAAACTGAACGAGGTCGCTGTATCTATCTCGTGCTCCTGGGAAGTTCGACATTTATCGCAACGACTTGTGTTATCTCCGCAGGTAATGACTTAAATGACATGCTTCGACGAACGTTTCGAAAACTGAGTTCCCGATAACCGTTCCCGGTCTGCGATCGCCCGAATTTAGAGGGACGTAGGTTGGAACGAGTTCTGCCATATCGGACTGATATTTGGTATTTTCTGATTGGGAATCAAATGGGACATTTCCATAGACGTATTTTAGACAAACAAACCTATAATTCGTTCTGTTCGGAATGACGTTTTGATTGTGTTTAGCGCTCTTGCAAATGATATTGATACCTACACCAAGGTTCACGTCTAATTTGGAATCATCCTGTATATCTATGACAATAACTTTTGGCGCTCTTGTTCCTCCGAACAGAGTGCTTATCAATTTGCCCAAATGTCTGTAATTTTCGAATTTTTCGATGAAAATGGTCAAACGATTTGGTTCGACTCACTGATCAAGAATCCGTGGTCGACATTCATAATGTCCGGCCGGCCCGCCGTAGGCACGATAACTCTTGAACGGAATGAGCTAGACAGTTGAAATTGTCAGAGTAGGTTTGGGAGATAAATATCTCAGCTAAGTAATTTATTGGGCAAAATCGGACAGATGGTTTCAGAGTAACAAAAAAAAATTTTTTTTACATAACAAATTCCGAATTTTTTCAATATGCAGTTTTACCATAAGAATCCATTGATATCATTTTCAACTCTAACAAGCTAATACTTTCTGAGATATGATTATTCAAAATTTCAATAATAAATCGTATTTCTATGTTTTCACAAAATGATATACATAATTATAATTATTCTATCTATGAATTGTTATAATGTCAACTTATTTTCCTGAGACATGACGTTGTCTAATTCATTTCAGCAATCGTAGAATTATGAGAATTATAATATAATATCATACTTTTTGTTGGTTGATATTTTCATGCCGATGGTCAATCCATATGATGATGGGAATGGTAATGGTAAGTTAATAATATTGAGTTCAGAATATCTCCACTAAAAACAAAACTGGAATATTGGTGTATTGGAGTAGTGGAGTGGATTTGAGGAAAGAATATATATTATCGTTCATCATAGAATCGAGGAATGAATATCTCGGATGAGTTCGTTGTTGGGTAGAATTCGTCTATTGGTTTTGGATTGATAATTTTTGGCACTCTTGTTGAATTTGAATTCTTCTATGATGTTTGAATTCAATTTCTGCTAAGATGAAGTTCATAGCCCATATCCACAGGGTTTCAACCAATTTTTTATTGTTTCGTTTTATGTACGAATATGTTCTTAAATTCTACAGAGGGTTATTAATTGAGTAACAATGCAAAATTGGTATTTTTGGATTATGTGAGAAAATCTAATAATATATCCGATTATAAAGACAAACGTCCAAAAAAATCTAGTCTACTTTATGGCCGAGAATGGTCTCAAACAATTAGTTTCGACTCAAATCCAGACCATCCTCTGTTGTGTCGAAAATGAACAGTACCGTGTCAGTGATGGCGCAAGGGCCCACTCAAACACATTAATTCACTATTGGGTCAAAAATAAAAAGTACAGTGTTTGTGGTGGCGTAAGGGCCCATTCGGTCCTTGTGGCGGAGTAATGTATAGCAGTTGTTTTATGTTTTATGTTATGACAATTTTTTTACACATTCAGGGTGATTGATAATAATAATTTGTCGCAAATAGGGAATCCTCTTATTTTTCAATAAGGTTGGGATCCAGAAATTAGGAGATTAAAAAATAGTTGATGGTTTTATGGATTGACCTGGAAAAGTGCTATTTGGGATAGAATTTTTTTTTTTCAATTTTGTGCCGCCTCATTAACAATATCTAGATTTGAACCAAGGTAATAAGTAAAACAGTTGTATAGGGACAGACCAAATTTATTCAGTCTACCTTATTTCTTCTGCTCTTTCCAAATTAGTAATTATAATATTGATAAAATAATGTTAATATATTGTTAATATTACTGAAATAATAATAATGTTACAACTACTCATTAATTTTTTTGGGACCGGATCTGAAATAAGACTTTTTTTCATTATGTTAATCGGCACCACTGTGGACAAAGAACATACGAACCAAATATTACAAAAATGTAAAGGGTATGCACCCTATATATTTTTGTAATATTTGGTTTATATGTTAAGATTATGTAATTGAAAACATGATAGACCCATAAAATATAGGTTATTTAGAAGCAACTTAGTGTCTTCCATCTACCCTTACTGCATGCTCATTTCCCAATGAATCACCCCGTATAATTTTTCCTTGCAACTGGTCAATATTGACCAGTTATTATGATGAATTATGATGAAGTTCTATCATAGGAATCCATTGATATCATTCCCAACTCTGAGATGAGGGAGTGTTGCCCTACAATAGAATATATGCATGTTTTAAAAAAAAAATCAATCGATGGTTTCATTTAGGAAAATATTGGAGAAAAGTGGGATGGTCCTGTGGACAGGAGCTTTGGCGCTCTTGTTCAAACTTTGACAAATCGTATCTCCGTAGCTCCTGTCCACAGGACTTTCCCACTTTTTTCCAATATTTTCCTAAATGAAACCATCGATTGAAATTTTTTTTTGAAAACATACTTATATTCTATTGTAGGGCAACACTCCCTCTAATTTCAGTACTGTTGTTTAGCTCCAACTCCTCTGAATCGAAAATCTTTCATTCGATCTCGATAAACACTTCATCGAATTATCGATCATTGACGTCTCCTGGCTCCTACTCTGGCCACTCTATATGCAAAGCGTTTCGAAAGCTATAACTTTACTAAAACATTGAAAACACTTCAAACTTTCCGTGGAAATCGCTGGATGCAGGGCGCGGGGCGGAAAATGGAAGACGCAAAAAAGGAGGAAATAAACTGTCAGCTGCTGGAAATTATTCTGATTATGCTAATTCTTTTTCTTCTACATCATTCCTCGAATGCAATATGTCTTTGCCGGCAGTCATGGAAATTTATTTTTGAGGGAAAGTCGTTGTTTTCGATCATACCCTAACCTTATACAAACAAGCTTCCACCTTATGGTTTTATCTCACAATTATGTCTTAGGATGATTTAAATACCTCTTGAATTATACAATTCTCTAACTACAACATATTACTTACCCACTCAATATAATATTTGAGGTAGAATATTTGTTTTTTTTTTTATTTTTTGATGTATTTGATGTATTTGATTTTTTTCCAGTAATGCTGATTCAGATTGAGGAAATGGTTCCAAGAAAGTTTGCAAAACAATGGATCAGCTATACCAGGATTTTAAAAATGGGTTCAAGCCCTGTGGACAGGAGCTTTCTGGCGCTCTAGTTCAAACAGACAAATTATATCTCCGAAAGTATTGGTTTCTCAGAGTTGGGAATTATATCAATGTATTCATATGATAGAACTGCATCCTAAAGGAAATTCAATTCAAATAAAAGTTTATTTATCAAGATTAAATGAGCAATCATGAGAATGAGAACTGCACCATGGAAGAAATCAAATTAAATCTGGCCAATTTTGCCCAATAACGAACTTAACCGAGATATTCATCTCCCTAAACTACTCTGAAAATTTCAACTACCTACCTCATTCCGTTCGAGAGTTATATCTATGTCTATGGATGAAAAGCAGTCTCACTACTCTCAGATCTCTTACTTCATGTTCCATTCCGAAATGTAAGAATTTTCTGAGAAAACCTAATTTCGGAGCAAACAACTGAGATTTTTCTCACTTCGCTCACAATTCTTCGATTGATTAGATAATGTCATGTCTCAGGAACATCATTTGACATTATGACAATTCATACATAGAATAATATCATTCTGTGACAACGTTGAAATACGATTTATTATTGAAATTTTGAAAAATCATATCTCCGAAAGTATTAGCTTGTTAGAGTTAAAAATGATATCATTGGATTCTTATGGTAAAACAGCTTATTGAAAAAAATTTAATTTGGAATTTGTCTTGTAAAAAAAAATTTTTTTTTGTTACTCCGAAACCATCTGTCCGATTTTGCCCAATAACGAACTTAGCCGAGATATTTATATCCCAAACCTACTCTGAAAATTTTAACTGTCTAGCTCATTCCGTTCGAGAGTTATCGTGCCTACGGCCGGCCGGCCGGCCGGACAGAATGAATTTCGACCACGGATTCTTGATCAGTGAGTCGAACCAAATCGTTTAAGACCATTTTCATCGAAAAATTTGAAAATTACAGATATTTGGGCAAATTGATAAGCACTCTGTTCCGAGGAACAACAGCGCCAAAAACAGATTTGGATAGGAAAGGTTTAGAGGAGAATCAATGGAATTTAATCAGGGGTTGGCAGATATGAATTGAATAGATCTGTTTCTTTCATTCATAATTTCTCAAACCAATTATCTAACTATTTAAATATTATAATAACTCTTACTTGATAAAATAGATCTGATTTCTCTTTTGAATTATATTTCATTCAACAGTTTATGTTAATTGTGCAGCTGTTTGTACAATTTAATTCCCATGTACTTCGGCGAAAGTTAGAATTGATCTGAAATACAGATCGGGTCGAGTTGATATCTGGTACTCGATTGTGAAATGGCGGCTCGAACGTTTGTGCAGAATTTCAGCGGAATCTGACAGATAGTTTCCGAAGTATATCATTTTGAAAGAGAATTTTTTTTAGGGATTCCATCCTGACGAAATCGTGTAGAAATTTGCGCGTTAGTATTTTACAACTAATAACCAAGTTTCAATTCGATCGGATACGTATATTTTGAGTTATTGTGAAAACAATATTTCAGATGGGTATAAGTGCGAGACCGTTTAGCCGATTATTCCCATGAACGAATATAACCGCAGCATTCCGATGCGCAACATATCCTGAGAATTGCAAGTCGCTATCTCTTTCCATTCGAAAGTTATAGTGCCGTTGGTTGGACAAAATCGAATTTGACCACAAATTCTTCATCAGTGAGTCAAACCTTATAGTTTGACTAGCTGACCCACGCAACTTCGCCTGCGCCAAATCGGTTATTGCGGTTGCAATTTCATTTCCAAATGCGAAAAATCTTAAAAAAAAACTAAAATCCGATTGCAGCGCCTCCTACCGGGACAGTTGAATTTCCAAGTTATCCAGGGACTCACTCAAACACGTAATTCTAAAAAATACCTAGAACCAGATTTCGGCGCCACCTACCGGGTTCAATTGCGAATACGAACTACCCACTCAAACGTATCTGGTTAAGAAAGTGAGAAAAGGTGAGAAAGACAGGAGACCGGCTTCGTTCTCATCCCTACTCCGTGCTGTTTACTGGGACGTGACATCGGTATAGTCCGGCAAATGAGTGTTGATCCAGAAAGACGCGGAAATTTTAAAAAATCTAGCACTAAGTATAGCAGGAATAAACTGCCTTGATACTTTAATAAAAATAAATATTTTTTTTGTACAAAAATTTTAGCTTTGCCATAAGCTCAGGGAAATTTTAATCGAAATAGAGTGAAAAACATTCACAAAAAATACGGCGACTTGGTTTTAATTATCTCTTCCTCTGGGATAACTTACCAAGTGATAATTGATCAGTTATCGAGCGGGATGAAAAATTATTAATTACTAAAATGACTATTAAAAAATAGGGGTTGTTGATAGAAGGGTGAAAATTTAGGGTTATATGTATTTTGTAATGTTACCTTATAAAAAAATAAAAACAAAATATTCGTCCGAAAATTAAAAAAAAAATTTTTAAGGGTGACCAACCCTTATCTCTTAGGGGTTTTAAAAATAGATGTTGGCCGATTCTCAGACCTACTCAATATGCTCACAAAATTTCATGAGAATCGGTCAAGCCGTTTCGGAGGAGTACGGGAACGAACATTGTGACACGAGAATTTGATACTATTTTTGGCATGAAATTTGAAAACTACCTACATTTGAGCAAAATAACAGC
Organism: Halyzia sedecimguttata; assembly: GCA_937662695.2. NCBI lineage: Eukaryota > Metazoa > Arthropoda > Insecta > Coleoptera > Coccinellidae > Halyzia > Halyzia sedecimguttata. The sequence goes on from OW569418.2 coordinate 59,878,437, forward strand.
ACGCCGTTCCTTAGAACATACGTGCAAAAACTCAAAATCCAATGTTTTATTTCAATTAAAATTTCAAGGTCTTCCAAAAACACCCTGAATTACCGACCCTCCATAAAACGATTACAAATAGGTCTTCAATGTGAAAGAAAAAGACTTTCGCACTATTTCACCATAAAATTCCTGAGTAATATTCGTAAGGGTCCTCGATCACGCCATCTATTGGGGTGAGTACACCTCACGCGGGATCCGAACTATAAAATATTGAAATGAAATTCATCTCCAACCATCACAAACATCTGCTACTTGTTTAAGAGTTTGAGAATGTGAACGCATATTAAAATTCCTCGAAGAGAATGCAACATTAGGATAAAATATATCCCTATATTTTCCAGTTCGAAATTCATATTTCCACACGAAAATGAATAAATATAAAATGAATCAAAATTCCACCCCCGCCTCGCTAAAACGGCTGAGGGATAAAAAATATTCCAATGGATTGGAAGATTTACACGAGGGATGAAAGACGCTGAACATCCGATTGAAGAATTGTTTGCTCTGCTCAAGGCTTTTTATTGCTCTTAACAATGTTATTCAGTCACGCAAAAAAGTATGTACACTACCAAACTCATATGGAATCATCCAGTATTTTACAGAATGAAATATGATAATTGGGGGGAAATAAAAGGGTTCAAGTGCACATAAAAAAAATGATCTAATTGCTGAATATTACATCTGAAGGATAAAATTACTGACAATAATGTTTTATTTACCTCTATTGGATACTCTGATATAATTCCCAATTATTAACACAGTTTTCTAAACTAATTCCTGGAATTTTGAAATTTAAGTTAACTTTAAGCCAATAATCTAAAAAAAATGCACATAACCCATTTACTTTCAAGCCCCTCAATTATATTATGGTTTATGAGGAATAAAAAAATGGGTTCAAGCCCTGTGGACAGGAGCTTTTGGGCGCATGTTCCTTGTGGCCCGTACTGACCAGTAAAGAAAAAAAGCAGTATCATGTTGAATACCTTAATATTATTCTGGAACACAAATTTTCCATTACAATAATCTTCATCTAGCTTCTATTTAGTATCAATTCCTGTAGAACGTGATCATAATAAGTGTTTTCCATATAATAAAATGTGTTTGAACTTGGTATGTAGGAAATCTGACATCAATCATTGGAATTAATTGATTTGACAAACAGCCGTCAAATGAGGTAAATAGATTTTTGTGACGATTTTCTGTGACCATAAAAAAAATTAAGCATTTCATTATTGCATTTCTTGAAATAGGTACCTTTTCAAGTCGATCAACATCGTCCTTCTTTCGACGTCTAAACTATGACTTGATTCTTTATGTTTATGTCTTTGAATTTGTTTTCGGTGGAATTCAAAGAGTTCATAGAATAATCGATGAAAATACTGAGAGAGACCCAGGAAATTTGACACATTTTGTCTTATATCTCCAGAAATTGAAATCGTATAGAGCCAAAATTTTGCACAATGTTGCAAAATACTACAATTGACGTTAGTACAAGTTTTTGTTGCAATCTGATGAATAGTTCACGAAAAAAAAATTTTTTTTTCGAAAAAATTAAAAGAAATATTTTTTTAAAAATTACCAACATTTCGATCATAACAGAATTTTGCCAAAAGTTGCGCGTTTATATCCTCGAACTGACTACAAAGTTTCGATTCAACATCTTCTTTAGTTCCTGAAATATCAGGGAAATAACCTCAAAATTTTAAATGTCTATAACTCCTAAACCGTCCGGCCGATTTTGCCCGTTAACGAACTTAACCGTCGTATTTTGATCAGAAACCTACCCTGAAAGTTTGAAGTCGATAGGACCTTCGGTGCTCCTGTTATCGTGCTTACGGCCGGCCGGCCGGCCGGCCGGACGGCACCCTAAAATCTGACACCGGATTCGTGATCAGGGAGTCCGAATTAGTCTATTAGCCAATTTTCAGCTCGAAATTCGAAAATTACAGACATTTGGACGAAATGATAGGACGATGTTCCCCTAGAACATGCGCCCAATAAAAAATCTCAAATGAAATAACTATATTATAATATACAGGGTGTCAATTCAATCGGATCTGTAATTTTTGAGCTATATCTTCTATAAATTTTGCACTTGCCTTCAAAAATAGTCGATTTTTCGGTCATAAATTAGTACATTAAATGTCATCTTTGGTACAGGTCAACGAAAAAGGTATTTAAGTGATTGAAGATCTAAAAAATGTCTTTGGCGGTATAAACGTCGCAGGGTCATTAAATACATCCGAATAGAGATATATGATATCTGAATCTTAGCTGGCAATCGAAAGTGATTCCGAGGTTTCTACAGTAGTAGTAGAGTTCAAACCGGGCTCTATCGTGTCACCCCGTGGGACCTTCATTGCTAAAATGTATAGACCACTGGGTATCATTCTCCATACCCTTACAATGTAAATTCAACTGGTCGTCAAAAAATCGTCGTGTGCAGGAAGGGGTGGGGGGAATTTTTCCAAAAATTGACAAAAAAAATTTTTCTGTTCATGGTCATCTATATACGGTGAACATCACTCACACAAACTTGTGTTGAAATATACGATTCAGAAATATTTTTTATTAATTTTCAAAAAAGTCGGATACAATGCTCTTAAATGGAATTCCTTAAGATATAAACGCTTGCCCTGAACACCCATATTAACTATTATGTTCCACTCGGTTTTACTCGAGATCTGTTAGGATTATCGAAAAAATGCTTTATATGAAAGGTCTGCTCCGAAAACCAACGATTCAGATGCTTCTTTCAAAATTACAATAGGTAGAACAGTTTCCTCACAAAATAAGAAATTGTGTTATTAACTCCCATTAAACGAAACCGAACCTGGAGACGCTAGTAAGGCGCAATTTGTAGCGTTAGTCCATGTTAGTGGCGACCTTATGGATTTGAGCTTTGATCTATGCACATAAGGTTCGTTATATCTATCCGACCAACTTTACAGTACTATTCCTGCGTGCCTTCAGAACGCATTTTGAAGATATTGTTTAAATTACTAATTTTTTATATATATGAAAATTTTACATATAATTCATATATATTTGATTTAATTTTGTTAATTCGTTAATAAATATGCAAATATGCGAGTTCAAACTTATATTCATTACTTCATAAATCAATTTTGTGACGTAATATTAACACATTTTTGAAATCATCGTTCATTCTCAATAGTAGTAACAAGATTTCCTGAATCCTAGACCAAAAATCTAGAAAAGAATTAAGAAGGTATATAGTTGGTATCTATGATATTTAGGGCCTAAAAATTTCTTACATGTCATGATTCATCTAATTCAACTATCACTATCACATGAAGAATCATCAAGGGAAGGAAGATTTGAAAAATTTGAAGTACTCGTATTTGCACATGTTTTTGGGCCATACATTTGCAGGAGCCAATACACGGAATTTGTTTTCTTTTACAGGAACACATTGATCCTGTGCAATCTGAAATGAGAATTTCCATTTCATAAAGAATATTTACGGATCTGATATTCGAAATAATATTTACCTTTCCTACAACTGCAGTTGCTAAGGATAGATGTTTCCTTAGGTAGGATTGGCATCGTCGTTAATTTTGGCAGAAGTTTTCCATTTTCTACATACCACCCACTAAATATAGGATCCGGTAAAGATGGTCATGGTTCATTACTATTGATCCAAATTTTTGTTTGGTAATGGACTCGAAGGCTGTGTTGTCTCAAACTATCCAATGTCTGAGGTAATTTACTTATGGATCTTGAAGAAGCTATAATATTCCCCTGAGCCTGTTGATACATTTCACATTTTCGTTTGTCGTATACAGATGGATTTCAAATTCAACAATATCATTGAATACTTATTCTCTCAAATTCTCAAAATCTTGAAAGTTCACTCTGCAGTATCTGCTCAGAATCTTCATCAATTTTCATTATTTTTTTACCTTCTTCGACATTTTGACCGAATGAAGATGCAAAGATGAGCGTAATGTGACTAACTTCATACCAATAATGTTGTAACTCAAGAACCATTCATCCATTCTATAGTACTATTTTCAGTTTATCCCACTGTTCCTCCTGCAGCTTTGGAATTTTTGTTGATATGCTCTAGCGCCTGATCTACAGAAAGTTGGTTAAAATTCCTAATCAAACATTTATTGACAAAATTCCTATTTTTGAATTCATCATGTACTTCCGGTGCCATGTTTGAAAGTATTCAATGATATTGTTGAATTTGTAATCTGTCTGTATACGACAAACGAAAATGTGAAATGTATCAACAGGCTCAGGGGAATATTATAGCTTCTTCAAGATCCATAAGTAAATTACCTCCAACATTGGATAGTTTGAGACAACACAGCCTTCGAGTCCATTACCAAACAAAAATTTAGATCAATAGTAATGTACCATGACTATCTTTACCGGATCCTATATTTAGTGGGTGGTATGTAGAAAATGGAAAACTTCTGCCAAAATTAACGACGATGCCAATCCTACCTAAGGAAACATCTATCCTTAGCAACTGCAGTTGTAGGAAAGTTAAATATTATTTCGAATATCAGATCCGTAAATATTCTTTATGAAATGGAAATTCTCATTTCAGATTGCACAGTATCAATGTGTTCCTGTAAAAAAAAACAAATTCCGTGTATTGGCTCCTGCAAATGTATGGCCCAAAAAACATGTGCAAATACGAGTAGATACTTCAAATTTTTCAAATCTTCCTTCCCTTGATGATTCTCATGTGATAGTGATAGTTGAATTAGATGAATCATGACATGTAAGAAATTTTTGGGCCCTAAATATCATAGATACCAACTATATACCTTCTTAATTCTTTTCTAGATTTTTGGTCTAGGATTCAGGAAATCTTGTTACTACTAATGAGAATGAACGATGATTTCAAAAATGTGTTAATATTACGTCACAAAATTGATTTATGAAGTAATGAATATAAGTTTGAACTCGCATATTTGCATATTTATTAACGAATTAACAAAATTAAATCAAATATATATGAATTATCTGTAAAATTCTCATATACATAAAAAATTAGGAATTTAAACAATATCTTCAAAATGATGATTCTTCTTCTGATAGTGATAGTTGAATTAGATGAATCATGACATGTAAGAAATTTTTAGACCCTAAATATCATAGATACCAACTATATACCTTCTTAATTCTTTTCCAGATTTTTGGTCTAGGATTCAGGAAATCTTGTTACTACTAATGAGAATGAACGATGATTTCAAAAATGTGGTAATATTACGTCACAAAATTGATTTATGAAGTAATAAATATAAGTTTGAACTCGCATATTTGCATATTTATTAACGAATTAACAAAATTAAATCAAATATATATGAATTATATGTAAAATTCTCATATATATATAAAATTAGGAATTTAAACAATATCTTCAAAATGCGTTCTGAAGGCACGCAGGAATAGTACTGTAAAGTTGGTCGGATAGATATAACGAACCTTATGTGCATAGATCAAAGCTCAAATCCATAAGGTCGCCACTAACATGGACTAACGCTACAAATTGCGCCTTACTAGCGTCTCCAGGTTCGGTTTCGGTTAATGGGAGTTAATAACACATTTTCTTATTTTGTGAGGAAACTATTCTACCTATTGTAATTTTGAAAGAAGCATCTGAATCGTTGGTTTTCGGAGCAGACCTTTCATATAAAGCATTTTTTCGATAATCCTAACAGATCTCGAGTAAAACCGAGTGGAACATAATAGTTAATATGGGTGTTCAGGGCAAGCGTTTATATCTTAAGGAATTCCATTTAAGAGCATTGTATCCGACTTTTTTGACAATTAATAAAAAATATTTCTGAATCGTATATTTCAACAGAAGTTTGTGTGAGTGATATTCACCGTATATAGATGACCATGAACAGAAAAAAATTTTTTGTCAATTTTTGGAAAAATTCCCCCCACCCCTTCCTGCACACGACGATTTTTTGACGACCAGTTGAATTTACATTGTAAGGGTATGGAGAATGATACCCAGTGGTCTATACATTTTAGCAATGAAGGTCCCACGAAAATCTGTTTTAGAGCTCTTTTCATGCCTTGTGAACTCTACTATAGCTTGAGGATGGAATCTGCCCACCATTTTGATCTCAACCAAAGGAATAGAGGATCCGGGAAAAGAAGAGTACATAAAAATATTGATTTGTATTATTTGCGACAAAATTTTTCATTATGTGCTGAACAGCCTGATTCACAAGAGATAGATGGAAAAAAAGCTGGACCTGAGCATAATCACAATAAAAATATATATCAACAAATTTGAAAACTCAATACATCTCCGCTATATATAATAAGAATAGGTATCAGGGGACCAAGAATGGAACCCTGTTTTACTCCCGAGGTGAAACGATATCGCTGAAATTTCGCGAGAGAAATAGCAATACCTAACTTTACAGGCAGCCTTGTGTGAGTTCAGTAGCTCGATGGCGACTTGCAATTTTCAGGGTGGGTTGCACATCCGAATGGGACAGTTAAGTTGTCCGTTGGGCAAAATCGGTCAAACGGTTTTGCAGTTACACCGATCTTAAATTTTGTTATTTCCTCGATAACTCAAAATACACAAATTCGATCCAATTAAAACTTGGCTTTTAGAATGCCGACGCGCTTGAATATATAATGGAAAATGCGCGCAAAAGCTCCTGTGCTCTTCAACAATTTTTATTTCATCATCTACTAGCGATACTATTTCCATGTAATTCTCCATTTTAAAGGAATACATATATCTTCGAAATCGTTTAGCCAGTGAACGAACCAACCGGCATATTCAGGTCTCAAACCTACCCTGTCAATGTTAAATTATTTATTTCGGAACTTAGTGTGTTTAAGGACAAACGGGAGCACGGATGGGCGAAATTAAAGTTGATTCTTCATCAGTGCATTAAATGGAACCAATCGAGTCAATTATGGGGATATAAATTAAATAAAGGGTTTTCCAATAAGAGGTGTTATTTTGATATTCAAAGAAAAATGCCATTTTTCAATAGAAATGATCGGATGTTTATTTCATTATAAAGAAGAAGCTATGCCGTTAATAGTGGAAAATAACATCAAGCGAATGACCACCACGACCACGCTTACAGGACCATATCCTTTTAATGAAATTTTCCATAACCAAATCGCAAAGTGGCTGCCCTATGACCTCGATAGCCTCACGAATTCCATCTTTGAGGTCTTGAATCGGCGCTGGGCTATTGGCGTAGACCTTCTCTTTCACGTGGCCCCAAAGGAATAAGTTGCACAAGATCTCGGTGGCCAATTGTGACCACCTCTTCGAGAGATAACACGGTCCGGAAACTTTTTCCGGAAAATATCAATGGTTTCGTTGCTTGTGTAGCACGTAGCGCCGTCTTGTTGAAAGTAAACGTTGTCCAGATCAATACCATCCAATTCCGGCCATAAAAAAAAATTAATCATCTCTCGATAGCGCAATCCATTCACCGTAACTGTTGTCCAGCCTCATATTCGAAAAAGTAAGGTCCAATGACTCCGCCGGAGCATAAACCGCACCAATCAGTCACTAGTTGAGGATAGAGAGGCTTCTCAACAATAACTCTTGGATTTTCCGAGCCCCATATGCAACAATTTTGCTTGTTGACGAAGCCACCGAGGTGGAAATGGGCCTCATCACTCATGATGATTTTTCGATGGAATTCCGAATCATTTTTATGCATTTCAACGACCCAATCAGCAAAGACTCGACGTTGTTGATGATTGGCTGGCTTGAGTTCTTGTGTTAACTGAACTTTATAAGCCTTAAGACCCAAATATTTATGCAAAATACGGTGTAATGACGTTTGTGGAATGCCTAATTCCAAAAAACGAGGAGGAATGGACAAACCTGGGTTTTCTTCAACACTTTCGGCTACAGCAGCAATATTCTCGGCTGTTCTTGAGCGACGTGCACGGGTTTTATTCTTCACATAACTAATTTGTGCCAACAGCTCGAATTTCTCCACCAATTTCTTTATTGCGGTCCGACAAGGTGCTTCACGACGACCCAAAAATGTTCGAGTTTTACGAACCGTCTTTGCCAAATTTTCACCATTTTTATAGTGAATTTTAATAATTTCAATGCGTTCTTGAAGCGTGCATCGTTCCATTTTTATTAATGGCGTAGTTGTTACTTGTCAAATGTCAAAAAATGACAGCTTCAAAAGTGACATCTACCGAAATAGCGGACTATTCAAAATATCACCTCTTATTGGAAAACCCTTTAGCATAAAATATTCATAATAAACCGAATAAATCCCATCATCAGTGAAATTTCTATTTTAAAAATGTAATCGCATTTTTGCCGTGACCCCAACCATCCCTTGCAACCATCATTCGATTTCCAAAGTTAAAATTCAATGGAAGGCAATCACTGGATTGTCAGCGCACTTACTGCACTCAGGACGTCAACAATGATGGATGGCTCCAGTGTTTCACTTCTTACGCGGTCGAATGGCTTTGATGCCCCAACGTCTGCATTGTCACTGAAATTAGTTACTGATTCCAGTGTGTCCCTCAGGCTTCAGCTGGAGTTTCGGGACCGGATCGATATCATTTTTGGTATAATTCTGCTGAAATATTCGAAAGAATAGGTTTTTACTCGTTACACACACATCAGGCAAGTCTTAAACAGGGTGAGTCTTCAAGTTGTACATTAATTATATCCTAGATTCCTCTCATCAAATAAAACACCTTTTTCATTAAGCATTTTTTCAGATTATTTCCAGGTTATTGAAGTTGCAGAAAAAATCAGTTTTTCTTTTGTAGCTTTGACATGGATATTTAGAGGAAATGATTTTTTTTATAACTATATCCTCCTAACAGTTCCCATGAGTTTCTGTGAACGTTACCTACTAATTATTATGATTATTCTGTCAGTTGGACATGTTGAAATGAATTTCTGTGTTTCAATAATGGAATATTATTTCTCTATTTCAGTATCGTAATGAGTTCATTCCAGCACTGAAAACAGAGCTGGAATGAACTCATTCCCGCATTGTTTCTAGTTATATTTTTCGTTTTGTGGTAGTCAGCACTGATATTCGATCACATCAAATTTAAACACACGTCAGTTGACGATATAATATAATCTGGATATAGTGAAATAATTGTTGAGAGGAAAAATTTTAATTTCATTAAAAAATATGGTAGGTACTAGAGATCTCCTTCTTGCTAATTTTGAATCATTTATGCTATAACGAAATTGCTTTGATTCTGATATCCATGCCCTACGTACGATTCAAATTCAAATTCCGTAATCTGTCAACTTTCGTAACAGCCACACCAACTAACAAGATACAATACAAAAGTCACTAGGATGTATAATCCGAATTTTTCATTAAATTTCAACAGTATTTTACAATACTTGCCTGAAATAGAGAAAATATCGTCTAATACTCGTTATTATTATTATTATTATTGATAAGGGGTTACGTTGCATCGCGACCTTGAGATCTATTGTGCCCCCTAATACTCGTTGCAGAAGGCAATTCCAACACTCATGCGCTCGAAAACTCGCTCCTTCGTCGCTCGTTTTCGCATTTCGCATGCGTGTTTGAATAGGAGCCCATTCTTCAACTTGTTTAAGAATATACTATTAATGCTACATTATAACACTTGACTGAGTAAATAAGTTTTATCAAAATATTTCATTGAATTTCAACAATAAATTTCAGTAACAGTTTTCAATTTTTGAACGGGTTAACAAAGTGCAGGATCGTGTTAGCACATTATGAAATATTTAAACGCTTGTAACTTTTCACACGAGCCGAATCTGGAAAAATGTTGAAATAAAAGCCTCAAATTACTCTGAAAATTATATTATATCAATTGAAACTTAGCCAATATTCCAGATTCCATCATCATATGGATGATCCAACCAAAAATTTTAATACCCTATTATCCTCATAATTCTACTATAGCTGAAGTAATTTGATTGGTCATTATGCATTCATACTTTGTTTTCTAAAACAGGAGGTATTACTCGTATATCATGAGTAACGAATTTTTAATTACCAACCAGAAATAAATATGATAGATCTCTTATCGGTAGATAAAATCACATGTAGGAACACAGATCATGAAATTCATAGATACAAATACGGACGTTAATTTTCGATTACAACAATCTGTGAAATCATAGAATTACCAGTTACTATTGGAATTTTGAAAAATCATATCTACGAAAGTATTAGCTTCTTAGAGTTGAAAATTATATCAGTAGATTCTTATGATGGAACTGCATCATGAGAAAAAAATTTCAAATTGGTAATGTAAAAAAATTAAAAATAATTTTTTTCGTTACCCCGAAACCACCTGGCTGATTTTGCCCAATAACGAAACTTAACTGAGATATTTATCCCCCGAACCTACTATGAAAATTTCAACTATCTAGCTCATTCCGTTCGAGACTTATCGTGTATACGGCCGGACTGGCCAGACAGAATCGGTTTCGACCTCGGATTCTTGATCAGTGAGTCGAACCAAATCGTTTAAGACCATTTTCATCGGAAAATTTTAAAATTACAGACATTTGGGCCAAGGAACGAGAGCGCCAAAAAGTGAGACTTGATGAGAGATGGTTAAAATAAATTGACAACTGAGACACTCTTCCTGTATATATTGTATAGAGGGTGAGTCATCAAGTTGTATATTAATTTTAACCATAGATACCGAGGAGTAGGTATTGCTTTTGATTCAACAAAATTTGCAGCTTTGGGTGAGTTCAATACCTGGATGGGTGACTGCTCTGGCTATGAATTTTTTGAAACGGGCCGAAGCAGACTGATTTCAAGTCACTGCTTTCCCATCTTTGAATGTAACTACGCCATTCAATTTCAAAAGAGATTGGTCAAGTAGTAGCATTCGAATGAGGTCAACTCAAAGAAGAAGAAGAAATCAAGAGATGATAAAGGAATTGAATAAATGGCGAGCTGACATATGACAAATCGTGACGTTAACTTTTCACTTTAGAATTGTCAGATATTCAAAATTTTCATGAATATGAATATACTGAAAAATATTACTTTTTGGGTTAAGCTAGCTGTAGTTTTGGTTAATGCAACTAATAGCATACCAAATGAAGTAATAGACGATGTTTATCGTCTTTATCTGGATACTACAACAAGGGTTTCCACTAATTCATCATCAACGTGAGTGCCATACTTAGATGATTGTGAAAAATAATATTAGATCTCATTATTTCAATCATAAAAGTTCCTAAATTAAACTGATCCATGAACAAATGATGGTAGACATGTCCAAATCAATGATTAAATCCTCTGCATAATACAGATACTAACCTATTTTTCAGGAACTCGTCAGGAACCGAGAACTAAATTATGAATAACTTCGTGCATATAAAAACAATTTATGTAAATGTAAGATTAGATTCTCAAATTTGAAATGTGATAGCCCAAGTAAGATTCAACAACAAATGCTTTAGTAAACTGAAGAGGTTCAGCGAAATCTTTGTATGCAGTATCTCATTAAGAAAACCAAAGGTGATCTTTTGAAAAGACAAAGGTCTGATAGAATAAATTCTGGTATCAAAGAAGTGGATGATGAAGATTTAAAAGAAATGGAGCAGGTAAACTGATGTTTTCATGTACAGAGAAGTGAGAGGAGATAAACCGATCACTGATACAATAAAAGACTAAATAATGCAATAGAATAAATTTCAGAGAACTATGATGATGATGATTAAGAATAGATTACACATACATACATGATATCATATTTCATCTTCCAAATATTCAAATTGAAATCGAAACTTCTCTTCCACCTGCTACTAATTGCAATGACATCCTGTTATTAAATGAAAATAAACAAATTGCTTTTTACTCCACTTTCATTTCTAATATACACTATATTAATAGACCCTAGTAGAATCCAAATATTCCTCTATTTCAGTATCGTAATGAGTCCATTCCAGCACTAAAAACAGTGCTGGAATGAACTCATGCCCGCATTGTTTTTAGTTATAATTTTCGTTTTGCGGTAGTCAGCACTGACATTCGATCCTATCAAATTTCAACATACGTCAATTGTCAATATAATATAATCTGGATATGGTGAAATAATTGTTGAGGGGAAAAGTTTTATTTTCATTAATATAATAAGGTGGGTACTAGAGATTTCCTTTTTGCTAATTTTGAATCATTCATGCTATTAGGAAACTGTTTTGAATCTGATCTCCATGCCCTTCCTACGATTCAACGTAATCTGTCAACTTTCGTAACAGTTACACTAACTGCCAAGATACGATACAAAAGGCACTAGGATGTATAATCCCAATTTTTTATTAAATTTCAACAGTATTTCACAAAACTTGTCTGAAATAGAGAAAATATCGTCTAATACTCGTCGCAGAAGGCAATTCCAACACTCATGCCTTCGAAAACTCGCTCCTTCGTCGCTCGTTTTCGAATTTCGCATTCGTGTTTGAATAAGAGCCGATTCTGGGCTATATTTTTCGCTTTGTGGTAGTCACCATTGACATTCGATCCTATCAAATTTCAACACACGTCAATTGACAATATAATATGATCTGGATATGGTGAAATAATTGTTGAGGTGAAAAGTTTTATTTCCATTAAAAAATAAGGCTGTTGAAATTTAATCAAACATTCGGATTATACATCCTTATGACTTTTGTATTGTATATTGGCAGTTGGTGTGACTGTTACGAAAGTTGATCGACGAAGGGCATGGAGATAAGATTTCAAACTTTCCTACTAATAGTATGAATGATTCAAAATTAGCAAGAAGGAAATCTCTAGTACCTTCTTTTTTAATGAAAATAAAACTTTTCCTCTCAACAATTATTTCACTAACTATATCCAGATTATATTGTATTGACAATTGACGTGTGTTGAAATTTGATAGGATCGAATGTCAGTGCTGACTACCACAAAACGAAAAATATAACTAGAAACAATGCGGGAATGAGTTCATTATAGCACTGTTGTTAGTGCTGTCATGAACTCATTACGATAATGAAATAGAGAATAGTATATTCTAAAACAAGTTTCAGAATGGGCTCCTATTCAAACACGACTGCGAAATTCCAAAACGAGCGACGAAGGAGCGAGTTTTCGAACGTATGAGTGTTGGAATTGCCTTCTGCAATGAGTATTAGACGATATTTTCTCAGTTTCAGTCAAGTTTTGTAAAATACTGTTAAAATTTGATGAAAAAATCGGATTATACATCCTAGTGACTTTTGTATTGTATCTTGGCAGTTGGTGTGACTGTTACGAAAGTTGACAGATTACGGAATTTGAATTTGAATCGTCCGTAGGGCATGGAGATAAGATTTTAAACAGTTTCCTAAAAGCATGAATGATTGAAAACTAACAAGAAGGAAATATAATAATGAATAAATAATAAAACTTGCCTGAAATACAGAAAATATCGTCTAATACTCCTTGCAGAAGGCAATTCCAACACTCATGCGTTCAAAAACTCGCTCCTTCGTCGCTCGTTTTCGAAGTTTGCATTCGTGTTTGAATATGAGCCTATTCGGCAACTTGTTTTAGAATATACTATTAATGATTTCGCAGTTTTGTTGTAGTATTGAAGATTGCATGTTCCCTGTTGTTTTTCAATAAATTAACCTTCAAAACTGTGAAATAATTTTTTTCGTCGCTTCTGTTAGCCTATATTTCATTTCAAAATTCCACAACACTAATTGCATCACCCTTTTATTTAATCTCATAACATAATTTCAATCCGATATGTCTTTTCTAACTGGTGTACGTATGAAAATGGATAAACACCATATACATGATAAAAAATTCTTCACTGAATTTCATCAGTATCAGTACCACCTGATACCGCTCTAGATTTCTTCATAATCGAAATTAATTAAATAATTTCACGTCACATAAGAACTCATATCAAAAAGGGCGGTTTATACCAAGCATACTCTCAAGACAGGAAGGCTCTAGGCCTATAACCTATCTCCCAAGGAGCCCGAATGGGAGCGATCGTATTGAAAAATGAACCTTTGTCTCTCTTTATATTATTATTACCGAAAAAAAAAATCAGATAGAGAAACTCATTATTAAATCTATACATTCCGTGGGACTCGTCATGTCCACGTCTTATAATTACCTCGAGCGATACAAATTACAAATCCCTGGATGGGTTTTTGTGTCGGCCTGTCGGACGGCAAGGAAAATACATTTGTCCGACTATTGCTGGTTACTTATTAGCGGCTGACATTCGATTTGTCTTGTCTCTGGATAACTGAGCGATTGCGGAGGACCTTTGCGATGGTGCCAGATGGGCCGTTTCGCCCCGCAATTTGCGATTTTATACCTGAATTCTTAGATGGGAAAGGACGGGACAATTTCTGGAAAAATTGTAGAAACACTGACGTGGCTTCTGGAGATTAAGGGCATTAGTTCGTTGAATTATACAGTGCGGAAAAGCCAAATGCAATAAATTCAAAATCTTGGTTACTGTACGTATTTATGGAAAATTCCGAAACACGTCAAATTCACATTTTAAATTGTCATTCTTCTTCGTAATTTTACGAATAAGAATGACAATTTAAAATTTAAATTTGATGTGTTTCGGGTTTTTCCATAAATATGTACAGTACCCAAGATAATGAATATATTCCATTTGGTTTTTCCACACTGTATACCGTGTAACTCATTTAACGTGGAATTTTGTTTTTACTCGAAAACTAAGAATGCCAGATATACAGTGTGTGGATTAAGTAACGAACAAAATTCATAACTGCCTTAATGAATGTTTTCAAGCAAAACGATCGTACATGTCAATTTTACTTTTTTATTAACCACCTTATGGAATAAAAATTTCACTTATGACAATAATTTTTACAAAGGGACATCATAATGAATACACCAATTATTTTTGCTGCTTTATTACACAGTGCAACTTACCTTAATGACGGTGTAAAAAGTTGTTACCGTAGATATCATTTTTTGAGGTAATAATACATTTACTGTAAGAAATAAAAATGAAAAAATGTTCATCTATGGTACTAATCACCATCATTTAAGTAAGTTGCACCGTATAATGAAGCAGATAAAAAACTTTGGGGTGGTCATTTAAAAAAAATTATGACATTATGAGTAAAATTTGTATGTCAGAAGGTGGACAATTGAAAACTAAAATTGATCTGTCCGAGTTTTTTGCTTGAAAACATTCAAAAACGCAGTTATGAATTTCCTTCCTTACTTTATCCACACGTTAAGTTCGTTGAAACATTGTTTTCAAACAATCGTAGAACAAGAAAATTTAAAAAAAATCATTTAAAAAAAATTCTGTACCTACTTCAGAAACTATCGAAACCTGATTTTACAGCCAAATTCCAAATTTGAACACGATTGGATCTATCTTGTTCGAAATATTGAAAAAATATTCGATGCCGAGTAGGTGAGTTCAGTAGCTGGATGTGTGACCACTGCCTCGATAACTTTCTAACGGAAAGATATAGTAATTTTGAGGGTAGGTCCGATCCAATTAAACCGCGGTAATTACTTGTAGAATGCCAACGCACTCATTCTTGCGGAATTTCGTGAATATCATATCACTAAAAAAAATGATTTATACTAAATCAATCCGCTCAAATTCTGTGCCTACTTTCGAGGTGCCATTCCACAATCGATTACTGAATTTCAGCTCCATCGACTTCAGCATTCAGATATCTCGACAGAAGAACTCTTCTTCGTCTTTTGAGGCTATACACAAATCTGAGGATGCACCAAATGTGAGCATTGTGCAATGCACCACTATATTCCAGGCTGAACTGGTAGCCATCGCGACATGTATCGCGGAGAATATTCGTATGGGCTATTCCCATAGGAACAAACGAATTCTCTCGGACAGTCAGACAACACTTAAAGCCATAGCCAGCTGGAGAATTAACTCCAGGCTTGTGCCGGAATGCTGACAACACCTGGAAATTTTAGCTGCCAGAAACTGAGTTGAGTTCAGGTGGTTGCCGGGGCACACAGGGGTTGAACGGAATGAAAGAGCTGACGCACTCTCTAGAGAGTCCTCAGCTATCCCCCTCTTCGGGCCAGGGACGGTAGTAGGGGTGACAAATCGGCTGTCAAAGGCGTAATTGAAAAATGGTATAATAATGATAGGGCAGACCTGCCCCTCACTAACTAAAGAAGTCTTACTACTGAGTAGGATTAAGCTCAGGTCAAAAACTGGCCTACTAACCTGACACTATACCCTGAGAAAGCACTTGAACAACATGGAGATTCTCCAAGGAAACCCTGTTTGTAGGAAATGTGGGGTGGCAGACAAAACTGCCTGACATGTCATATTTGACTGTCCAGCACACACTCAATAGAGACTTCACTATGGGGGAGACGACATGAAGGATCATGTCATTACCTACATAAGGTCCATTTGCCTAGCAAGTAGGATAAGATCCTTGACTAGGTTCCTCGCATGGTTTCTAGCACTTCCTGAGTGCTAGAAACCATGCGAGGAATCTAGTCAAGGATCTTATCCTACTTGCTAGGCAAATGGACCTTATGTAGGTAATACACCGACAAGGCAGTGGGGTTGTTATATGAGACTCATATAATGTCAGCGATGCAGGACTTAGCACTGTTATGCAAACCTGAGCTACGAGGGATCGACTAAGAGACCCTATGAAGGCTAGCAACCCGAGCTGAGGGGGATCAACCATGTGACCCTGTTAGCTAATAGGAGACCGACCGAGATGCAATAAATCTCTCTAGGCTGCAGCACGGGCTACTCGCTCAAACGGTATCGGTCTAACAACAAACAAACTAT
The DNA here is from genome assembly GCA_937662695.2 of Halyzia sedecimguttata. NCBI lineage: Eukaryota > Metazoa > Arthropoda > Insecta > Coleoptera > Coccinellidae > Halyzia > Halyzia sedecimguttata. The sequence goes on from OW569418.2 coordinate 59,895,294, forward strand.
AGGGCCCAAAACAGACCCCTGAGATACCCCATTTTCCTACGCGAATCTGAAATGTTCGATTGCGAAGAAATCCCCTAATCCAGGATAAAAGTTTACCACGATTCCACGCGTACGTGCACGTAACAAATTACGAACCGACACAAACAGATTTGGCAATACAGCAGGCTCGACAACCTATACGCGAACTTCTTTCAACGACGAAGACGCATCTCTTGGACTTCGCCGTCCGTTTGCCAGCTCCGGAGGGCGGTTTTTAATTTGGCAACGCAATGAATATCGTTCGATTATTAATTGGGGCCCATTAGTTTGATGTATGCACGTTCGTCAGCTCACGAAGAAGATCGGACATCGGCACTGAAAAGCGGAATAGCTGGGCGTATTTTCAATTAACCGTCCGTTAGGAGAGCGGGTGCGGGGCAGGGATGAGTTCAACCGTTCGCGAGTTCACGAGTCGCGGCAAACACCGGTCGCATTGATTGATAAGGCGTGTTTGGCGAGAGGAAAAACAAGGTGAACGTGCGGGGATGAATTCATCTGGATGCTGGACGGCTGGTGTTGAAGTAATAGTTGTTCCTTGTTTGACTCCATTTTGTCCCGTTTTCATCTGTGTTGCTCCGATTTTTCACCCTGTAATTTAACATCTTAATAAGTACATATGTGAAATCGAATTTGAAACATAACAAATTTCAAATTTTCCAAAAAGAACTGACGTGAAGTCAGGACCCTTTGAGCTCATGTTCAATTTTCTATTCAGCCTCACGAAATATTTCATGAATTTGAGTATGAATAAAGAAAGCGTTAACTATTAAAAAAACTATACCAACCTGAAATATTATTACTTACGATAACTCAAAAATTAAAGACTCAATCGAATTGAAGCTTGATAACTAAAGGGTCCGCCATCTAACGTTTTTTTTTTCAACTAGTGCTAATTTCGTGAATGGTAACACTTAGCTCATGTCTGATTTGACAGATAATTAGTTTCATCCTTCCGCTGAACGAATATGGTTGTGTATACGCTTGAACAACGCTGGGAAATATTGCGACATTACTTTGAAAATCATGGTAATGTTGCAGAATGTGTGCAAAAATTGCGTACGGATTTTGGAAGAAGAGAAGCACCGTCAGCTCCGTATGTTCGTTATCTTGTGAACAAAGTGAAAGAAACTGGCATCCTCATCGATAAACCAAAGCGTGATAAGCCAAAAACAGTGCGTACACCCGAGAATATTGCTGCTGTGACAGAAAGTGTGCATGAAGCACCACCAACATCAATTCACCGTCGTTCTCAAGAATTGAACATTTCGGAGACATCATTGAGACGAATTTTGCATAAAGACCTTGGTATGACGCCATACAAAGTCCAATTGGTTCAGGAGTTGCCCTGTTTTTGAAGATCGCATTATCAGCCGCAGAGCTGATGTCGTTTGGCCACCTCGGAGCTGCGATTTGACACCGTTGGACTATTATTTGTGGGGTGCCGTCAAAGATAAGTGTTACGCCAACAAGCCAGAGACAATTGACGCTTTAAAGGACAATATTCATGAAGCCATTGGTGAAATACAGCTGCACACTATCGATAATGTGCTTGAAAATTGGACCGATCGTGTAGGCTACTGCATGGCCAGCCGGGGCAGCCATTTAAATGAAATTGTTTTCCATTATAAACTGGAAGGATAGTACTTTCAAATAAATCAAGAAATTTGAGAAAATATTTAGTAGCCTTTTTTTTATTGCATTTTCAAAATAAAAAAGTTATTTGGCGGACCCGTTAGTTGCAGAATATCGACATAAAAACGTGTTTAAAAATTTGTGAGAACCGTCTCACTAGAACATTTCAAAAAAATTAAGAAAAATAAAATGTTTAACCATGTTTAAATTTAATCGGTTCTGTATTTTACGAGTTATTGAGGAAAATTCAGATGGGTATAACTCAAAAATCGTTTGACCAATTATGCCTATAAATAAACTCAAATGTCAGATTTAGATTTATAACCCAATCTGAAAATTTCAAGTCGTTCTCTCTTTCAGTTATCAGGTTATCGTGACATATAAATTATTTATTAATAATTTTTTTTTTAATTTTCTAGTAAAACGATTCTCACGAAAATTCACGAACATGCTTAGGTTTATATGCTACAACTACTCACTAAGTTTCAATTCGATCGGATTTGAATTGGTTGAAGACAAAATCATTACTCGGAATTCATTGGACCGATTAGGTTTATTAATGAACTTGTCCGTCGTATTGGGATGCGCCACCTATCCTGAAAATTTCAAGTTGCTGTCTTCCTACGTTCTCAAGTTATCGTGACAACGGCCGGCTGGCCGAACCAGGAAGTCGAACACAATCGTTTGAGACCATTTTCGGCAAAAAATTGGAAAATTACAGGCATTTGGGTAAAATGATACAGTGATGTTGCCCAGAACATACGCGCACTAGGCGTCAACTGAATTCAACTTTTTAAATGAAATGATTCCTAAAATACAGAGCTGCCCGAGCTGAAATCCGGTAATCTATTTTAAAATGGCTGCCTGAAGGTTTGGGCGAAATTTCGGTGGAATCTGACGGACAGTTTTTGAGCTATAACATTTTTGAAAAAAGTTCTATTTTTTTTCTAGTTTTCAGATCATCACGAAATTCCGTACAAATTTGAGGGTTGGCATTCTACAAGTAACTACCAAGTTTAAATTTGATGGGGTATGTATTTTTAGGTTATTGAGGAAATGTCAACAAAATACAGAAGGGTTTACTTAACCGTCACATTTGAACTACCTTGAAAATTCAAGTTGCTATCTCTTTCCGTTCGAAAGTTTTCCTGGCAACGGACGGACGATCGGATGGACGGAATCGAATTTGACTTCAAATTATAAATCAGTGAGTCAAACCAAATGGTTTGAGACCATTTTTCCAGCAAAATTTTTCAGCGTTGAAAAGCACTTAAGTGATAAACTGTGTATCCTGAATACTATTAAGGCGAGCCGATGCAAACCTTTTGGAGATAAGGGATAAGAGAAGGAGCTGACACGATGAGGACTGAGACGGACATGGAGCGATTAATATATCGAGTGATAATTCGCTTATTGAAACCTCTCGAGAACCTATATATTTTTTATTGAAATCATTCGATTATCCCAACTCTACTAAAAATATCAGGTCAATTCCCCACTGAAATATCAAATTCTCGCACCAACTATAAAAATCTAAAATACGTCCACCATAACCCCCGCATCTCCCCCACGCCCCTAAACACAATTCATACGGAATGCTTCACCCTATCCCCTTCGATCTTTGATGTTTCCGCAGTAGGAAAACTATCATTTTTCTCCCATCCTCCGGCACAAAAGACCGTGTTATGAAACATGCATGGATTCAACTTTAAAAATGTTTATTTGGAGTACACAAAGGACTCCGTCATTTATAATCCGGCCTCGAGCTCGGGTAAACGTCACCCTACAAACCGAACAACAATGGCATGTCTCGCGGACTCGGAATATCTCAGTCAGTCACTCTGCATCGCATCGTGCTCGTCACATAACATGCAAAGATGTGCTTTTATCATCTTTATAAGGATCATTTTTCTTAGTTTTTGCTCCGGGGAGGTTCCGGTTTCGACTCGAGAAGCGGGCTTGAGTTGTCACACGGGTTCGTCAATTTTTTAATGCGAGGACTTAAATGCACCCATAGGAAAAGGGATATTCTTGAAAACTTTACGAGAGGTTTGTCCGATTTGATGCGTTTATTCAAATTCAATGCCAGAGTTTTCACCCATCCAGGTACTGAAGTCGCCCAAGGCTGCTTGGATTAAAGGAAAAAAAAATATATTTTGCTAATATTTCCAACAATATAAATTCAATCGAGTTCATGTCTACAACTTGGTGGGGAAAAGGATATACACAGATATCTATAATTTCGAGTAGCCGCAGCGAGGAGCTTGGTTTTTTGAACGCTAGGTGTCACTTCTGTTTACTTAGTACTCGGAAGACGTTGGTGAATTCTCAGACCAGTCTCCTGGATGTGTTTTTTCACATTCTTTGAATTATGCTTCACTTATGAGTCTAAATAAGGACGAAACCGGGTCTGTTGCTATTCAATTTTGATGAAGATACACATTCTTTGGATTACTCTTAAGATTGGTCTCTGCTAGTCCGTTCATTCTCTAAGGTTTTGAGCAAATTTTCAGCGATAGATAGTTCCTATGATGATGAAATTTTCTAGTTACGATATCCATGAAAGTTTAAAATTTTTTCAAATGTTAAAAATGTTATATCTCCAGATTTATTGGCCCAAATGACGTTACATGTCCATTACGGAATTCAGAATTTTATGATCTCTCCATGGCAATAGAAAAAGTGGAAAAGCCCGATGGACAGGAGCTTTAGCGCTCTTGTTCAAACTTTGACAAATAATCTCCGAAATTATTGGTTTTTCAGAGTTGGGAATGATATCGATGGATTCTTATAATAGGACTATATCATAAACAGATATGATAAAACTGCATCATGAAAGAAATTAAATTCAAACAAGAGCGCCAAAAACCACGAACTTAGCCGAGATATTCATTCCTCAAATCCTCTCTGAAAATTATATTATATCAATTGAAACGTATCCAATATTTAAGTTTTAACTGGAGCTATTTTGAACCCATCCTGATAAACTTAACAAAGTATATTATATTTTTTCTGTGACGGGAAAAAAATTTGACATTTCATCTCTGTTGACAGGTAACAAAATATAACTTTTCACGAAATTACTTTTTTCCCCGGGAAAAAAGTGAATACTTTTTTCCCGGATATATATACATATAGATAATGGAAGATATTTGCTACTTGCGCTGCTTCTATCAACTTCGGTGGAGTCAGAGAAAACTCAGAATCAAGCATTTTTAACTTTATAGTATTCAAAATAACTACTAAACAATTACTGAGTTCGCAATTTTTGAATCAAATCACAAAATTAAATTGACAGATATTTGATTACACTGAAGTTTTCCTTAGCAACGCAGGTCTAATAGCTTACAAGTTTAAAAATTCAAATTTCATATCGATAACATTCTGACTTTAATATATTGTAATAATATGTTCTTTCACTATTAAATCGTCGTTTTTCCTGTCACAGAAAAAAATAGTGTATTATACACGGGAAAAATATTAGATTTCAGCTCTCGGTTTTTTGTCTCCCTCCGCTTCGCGTCGGGAGACAACATAACCTCGAGCTAAAATCTAATACTTTTTTCCCTTGTATAATAAATAACTATTTCGTACTTCCGGGCCTAAAGTGACAACTTCACTCCCTTGTGACAGGTACTAAAGTGTCACATTTAATCCCTCCGGGATTAAATATTGACGAAACTCCCGGAACGATTAAATCACAAACAAACGAATTCAAGGGATATTTTATTGAAAAATATAATTGATTAGAATGGTAATTAACGTTAATATTCAAATTAATATTGTGACAGTTCGTCATATTGACCAGTCTTTCCTGGGTTAATGCAGCAGGTAACTGACGAGTAACAGATAGGTCCTTTTCATATTGAACTGGTGTTTGTTTCGAAGATCCTGCGGAAACAGGAAGCGAGAATGAGGACTGTGGCATAACTATAGTGGACGAATCGGCGACTTGACCAAATATTTTATCTGAAATTTTTTGTTTATTTTTAATAGACGATTCAATATATCCCTCGGCCACGTTGGAGGATTTCCATCCTCCATGTCTCTTCAGCACGTCTATTGTTGCTCCCGAATCAGCTAACAAAGACGCAGATGTGCGTCTAAAACAATGTCCCGTATAAGACGTCGCATTTTCTTATTTCAAGAAAGCTGCTATTTGCCGTGGAAATGTACCAAACATGTTTTTTCCTACTACTCGCGTAGTACATACTTTGTTGATGTATTGAACAAAAAATTTTGAATGAGGTGTCCCTGTCTTTCGCAATGCCACATATTTTCGAAATATCGCCACAAAACGGATGGCACTGTTTTCTGAATTTTTGATCACAAAATTTCGGTCAATTTTATTTTTGGTGTTTCTAATCGCAATTAGGAAGGAATCGCCCAAATCTCTCACATCGTCGATTTCTAAATCAACCAACTCTTTTCCACGACAAGCTCCCGCAACGCCCAAAATAAGTGCAACCTACAAAAAAATTGATTTCTTAAAATTTCTGAATATAAACACATTTCCAAATTTACCTTAAGCATTAAATATTTATCATCCGGAGCCTCCCGTAAGAACTGATCTACCTGCTCAGACGTGAGAATTCTTGACTTCTTTGGCTTAAATCCCTCATTTCTTCTCTTCAAAAAAGCTAATAATTTTGGAAATTTACTTATATCAATATCTTCTCTAATGTTAATAACCGATTTCAGCATTGAGTAATGTGCCCAGAGAGTTGAGGCACAAACCGCTTTTGATTTATCATTGAAGTAGACTAACAGCGCATTTTCAGTAGGTTGTCTCACATTTTTTAAGCGGCACCACTTTTCAAAAGCATCGTACTGCTGCTCGTATAGTTTTCTAGATTTCGGTGGTAACAATTCTTCACCTACTTCGGCTGCTCTTTTATCAAAATCAGATACACCTTCTTCACTCATGATACCAATAATTATCAATAACAATGTTTCTTTACAATGACACTAGTAATGACAATGTTTCTAAATTATAATTGTCACAACGCAATGTTACTATGGTAACTTATTTTAAAGACAGTTTATTAAATGAGTTGAAGAGAGAAAAAACTGATTGAAATTATTGAAATAATTAATAAAATCATACCGGAAGTACGAAAAGTATCGTATATACCTTGCGACTGAAGTACATTTAATCCTTCAGGTAAATTATGGCCCTCCCTGCGGTCGGGCCATAAACTTTACCTTCAGGATTAAATGTACTACTTCAGTCCCGCGGTATATAATATACTATTCCATCATCATAATGGATTATCCACGGGAATTAAAATATCACCAAAAGGTAGAGTATCATATTATAATCCTCATAATTCTACGATAGCTAAAATGAATTCGACTCTGTCTTATAGGAAAACAAGATGACATGTACGAGTATGAACACAGATCATATAATAATTCATAGATATAATAATTTTAACATTCTGTCGCTCAAGAACAGCCGAGAATTTTGCTGCTGTAACCAAAGGTGTTGAAGGAAACCCAGGTTTGTCAATTCCTCATCGTTCTTTGGAATTATAGGCATTCCACAAACGTCATTACACCGTATTTTGCATAACGATTTGGGTATTAAGGCTTATAAAGTTCAGTTAACACAAGAACTCAAGCCGGCCGATCATCAACAACGTCGTGTCTTTGCTGATTGGGTCGTTGAAATGCATGAAAATGATCCGGAATTCCATCAAAAAATCATCTTGAGTGATGAGGCCCATTTCCATCTCGGTGGCTTCGTCAACAAGCAAAATTGTCGCATCTGGGGCTCTAAAAACCCAAGAGTTATTGTTGAAAAGCCTCTCTATTCTCAACGTGTGACTGTTTGATGCGGTTTATGGTCCGGCGGTGTCATTGGACCTTACTTTTTCGAAAATGAGGCTGGAGCAACAGTTACGGTGAATGGATTGGGCTATCGAGAGATGATTCATGATTTTTTTATGGCCGGCATTGGATGGTATTGATCTGGACAACGTTTACTTTCAACAAGACGGCGCTACGTGCCACACAAGCAACGAAACCATTGATCTTTCGCGGGAAAAGTTTCCGGACCGTGTTATCTCTCGGAGAGGTGATCACAATTGGCCACCGAGATCTTGTGATTTAACACCTTGCGACTTCTTCCTTTGGGGCCACGTGAAAGAGAAGGTCTACGCCAATAGCCCAGCGTCGATTCAAGACCTCAAAGATGGAATTCGTGAGGCTATCGAGGACATAGGGCAGCCACTTTGCGATTTGGTTATGGAAAATTTCATTGAAAGGATATGGTCCTGTAAGCGTGGTCGTGGTGGTCATTTGCCTGATGATATTTTCCACTATAAACGGCATAGCTTCTTCTTTATAATGAAATATACATCCGATCATTCATATTGAAAAATGGCATTTTTCTTTGAATATCAATATAACACCTCTTATTGGAAAACCCTTTATTTGAATAGAAAATTGTCGAGCCTTATTGGAAAATCCGATACTTCAGGACTACCCATCTGCAAACAACATAATAGAGGTGATAGCCCCTCTGGTTGTAGAAAGGGAAAACAACATGGCGCGTTCCTTCCCACAAAAAAAGTCCTGCTCTCCCGCTCGACCGATTTCCTATCGGAATGATATTCCTAGGAGTTGCTGGATGTTGCGACGTGTGTAGACCGGCTCCCGTGACCTGCGGGCAAAAAGGACTGCCACAAAAACTCCGTCCTGACGTGAGATGGATCATTTCTCAGATCGCTTGAGGCTCCGAGCTGAATTTTGTTTGGTGATGCGGGCTGGGATGGCTGTACGTTGCAGGGCTGGACGTCTTAAGATGGGGATGCCTGAAAAAAAGTTTCCTTCAGGATGGTGTTGGCAGAGAAAAAATAAAATGAAACTGATTATAAGAAAGGTTTACGATAAATTTGATTCAAGTAAAATCGTTTCGGAAATTCACTAAAATAATATTTCAATAGTATACAGGGTGAGTCTTTGACCACTGCATTAATTTTAACCAAAGATTCCTCTCATCAAATGAAACACTTTTTTCATTTACCATTTTTCCAGATTCGGCTCAGGTAAAAAGTTACAAGCGTTTAAATATTTCACAATGTGCTAATACACTCCCGCATATAAATTATCTATGACATTGTTGGCGGACGAGAATAAGGCATGGTAACGTGGTTTACAGCTTGATTCGGGATTCCAACGCTCAGGGCCGGATCCATAAAAGTAGTGAAATTTCTGGAGTTTTCCATTTTAAAACATTCAATGAAGAATATCTCGAAAACGGTGGGTTTAAGGAGAAATTATGAAGAATAATATAATGTTCTAAAACGATGGAATATTCTTGAAATGACTCAAGAATAACTTTATATGCTTTCTTTATGCTAATTTCGTTTAGTTTTATGAGTCCACGAGTCCATAACTAGAAAAAAGTAGAAGTAAAAAATAACTAATATTTGGATAATATTTATCATAGTTATAGGAAACTTTACGCCAACATTCATTTTATTCGAAAAAAGGATGTCAAAGCTCCAAAATAAAAACTGATATTTTTTCAAAATTTCAACAGCCTGTATCTTTTTACCTGAGCTGAATTTGGAAAAATGTATAATGAAAAAAGTGTTTCATTTGATGAGAGGAATCTTTGTTTAAACTTAATGCAGTGGTCAAAGACTCACCCTGTATTATTCAATAAGCATAATACAGGGTCTTTATTAGGGCTTCACACGAGAAAAGAGTAGGCGAGAGTATAAAAAATCTCGTCTCGCTCTTGCCAATTCCGAAAAAATTAAGTCTCGTTTAAGTCTCGTTCTCGTCTCGTCATCAGTTGTCTCGTCTCGTCTCGCTTAATTCTGAATAACGATAATAAATATTATAATATATAAACGAAATGGTATACAATAATGAATAATTTTGTAAAGCTATATTATTACGCTCTTATACTAAAATATTTGTACATGTAGGTACATAATATTTTTAATTTTAAACCCTGATGATTTCAACTTTTAAATTACTCGATGACCAAGAATTTAAACATATTCACGCTTGCATCACATCATTTTTCAATGATGTACGTGTTTTTGCCATGATCATACCTGCTGTGGAAAATAATCTTTCAACAGGTACGGATGTAGCTATTAAATAATAAGCTTGGAAAGTGTAGGAAAAACTTTTTCATCACTCTCCACCACTGTAAAATATTTTGATTCCTATTTGCTCTTTCTAACAGCAAATATTCTTCAAACTCAGCTTTCCAATATTTCGAAAGTTTTGTTGATGTTTTAAATAGGCTATCGATTACGATACATTTTTTGATAGAATTGAACAATTTGGTATAGTTTTCAAATAATACCTTCCCAGTGGGTAGATCATTGAGGGTGTTCTTGGCGTATTCCTCATAACACTTTTCGAAACATTGAAAAGCTTCATTTCTTTACCAGTTTTATTATACGTAGTTTCGCAGATGTATACAATAATTGTTCACATCTTCACTACAAGGAGCACAAGAGAATAAATTTCTGCACATGTGCAGATAGAGACGAAATTTTCAAAGCATTGGGATTTAGGGGCAATAAAAGTTGTCCGTATTGTATTTTATTCCTCAAGTCTACTCTGAAAATGATATTATATCAATTGAAAATTAGCTAATATTCCAGTTTTGTTTTTACTGGAGATATTCTCAACCCAATTTGATTATGTACCTTACCAAAGAATATATTTCCATCATCATATGGATTATCCACGGGCATTATATTATCACCTTAAAAGTATAATATTATATCATGCTCATAATTCTACGATAGTTGAGGTTATTTATTGGTCATTTTGCATTCAATCATAATATGTTTTCTAGAACAGAGAGTGTATTTTATATCAAGAATAATGAACCAGAAATAATAATGACATTTAATTCTCAAAGGAAAATAAGATGACATGTAAGAACACAGATCATATAATCATTCATAGATAGAATAATCAACTATAGCATTCTGTGAAAACATAGAAGTACGATTCATTATTGAAATTTCGAAAAATGATATCTCCGAAAGTATCAGCTTGCTAGAGTTGAGAATAATATCAATGGATTTTTATGGCGAAACTGCATCTTAAAAAAAATTGAATTTGAAATTTTTAATTTAGAAAATAACCATAATTCCGATTTTGTCCAATAACGAAATCAACCAAGATATTTACCTACCAAACCTACTCTGATAATTTCAACTGCCTAGCTCATTAAGTTCGAGAGTTATTTCAGAAACAAAATTTAGAAATTAAAAATTTTTTTTTACACTTTCGGCAACCCGATCAATACAAAACTTCGCACGCATATAAAGGTCATTATTTTACAATGTGAGGCTAAATTTCAGATAGATCGAATGATCGGTTTCGGAAATATTCATAAAAACTATTTTTACTAAAAACGGCCATAACTCCGAAACCGCTTGGTGGATTTCGAATTTCAGCGAAAATTTCGAAAATTACAGACATTTGGGCAAATTGATAAGCACTCTGTTCCGAGGAACAAGAGTGCCAAAAATAAAAAATATTTATTCAAAAATTTCACATTTCAGAAACTATTCGTCAGATTCCGCTGAAATTCCGCACAAACCGAATTTTACTTTCTTAGGTATTTTAATATCTGATTTTCTTTCAAAGTGCGATATAAAGAAACCCTTCTACGGAATGGAATAGGCATATCATTGTTTTAAAAAGAAAATAAATTGATAACCAATTCAGCGTTATACCGCACCAAACCCACCATCCCGGTAAAGAAACGTCCCAACCGAACCTCCCTACTCGGACCCCTTCGCCTCCACAACGATCACGTTGGTCCAATACCTCACCGTGACTGATGTGAACCGCCGGCGGTGTCGAAAAAAACCAGCAATATTTTTCCGTTTGCAACGGTCGGTCGCGCGCGCGGATACGCCGATGATTGGCATTCAGAGACGCGGACTCGTATAAAACTAAAAAATCGACACCGGCGGTGCTGCATTTTTTACATCAGTTGCATATGAATGAGAGAGGATGCCCCAATTAAATAGCGATTTGGCAGGGGCGCCGACAGATGCGACGTCGACCGGAAGGAAGACTGACCGAGCGTCACGCTCGCTACTGCCGCGTGCTCCGGCTACGGAGTAGAGAGGTTGGTTTCGGAGTCGAAAGGCTAAGGGTAGGCGCACATTTGGTGCGAATACGGGGTGTTTTCCAAGGTGTATTTTTGGAACGAATGTTCCTTTAAGGGGTTAGGTGTAGTTAGAGACACGAAAACATTCCCATTCAGAAACGCAACCTACCCTGAAAATTGCAAGTCCCTATCTCCTTTCGTTCGAAAGTTATCGAGGCAACGGTCACCCATCTACTGAACTCACACAAGGCTGCTCGAATCTCCAACAATATTTAACCGATCGTGTTAAAACTTGAAACTTGGCAGTAGAGTTAAGTTCTAAAGGCTCTTGCAAAATTTCAGCAATTTCAAACGAATAATTACTGATATATAGAATTTTTTTTTAATTTTCATTTCTTCGCTCCTGCAGTTTTCTTGCTGAAAGCATTCCTTGCGTCAGTTTGAGATGGCGAGGCATTTCGTTATCAGGTGATCAGGAGTTTCATCCTCCCCCCAACATAATCTGCACCCGTCAGTTTCTGCTAGCCCTAATCTCATTATATGCTTCCTAAGGCTGCAGAGCCCTGTGAGTAAACCAGTGAGGAGTTGCAGCGTGTTCTTACTGAGGTCCAAATATTTCTTGGATCTGACAGTTCAAAGTTTCAGAGTGGAGTGGTACATACTGGGGAGAGATCTCCAGAAATTACCTGTTTCAGTTTCTTCTTTCATGTGAAATTCACTTTTGTAGGTGTATCTTTCAGTATTACTTGAATAACGCGAACATTCGTAGGGTAGAAAGTGCCAGGGACTTAGGCGTGATTTTTGACACGAAGCTGTCCTTTAGCCTTCATTTGGATCACCTCATCTCGCCATGCAGTAAATCTTTAGGTTTCTTGTGTAGAATGTGTAAAAACTTCGATGATGAGGACGCTATAAAATCATTATATTACGCCTTTCATCCACAGTAAGCTAAACTTTGCCAGTAGCGTTTGGAACCCAATGTATAACTTCCATAAATTAAGGCTCAAGACGCTCAAGAATAGGCATAGGTGGAGTACGGTCCCAAGGATCGAACTTCTCGAACATCGGAGAATAAAAAATGATCTCATTTTTGCATATAAAATAGTGAGGGTCTACTTTGATTCCCCGGAGCGGGCATTCCATGTCCCCTCTAGAACAATTCGTAGTAGAACCTTATTGTCGGAGAGTACTTCCAGCACCAATCTAGGTAAGAATTCACCATTTCGTAGAATGTGCGAATCGTTCAATAAGTATTGTGGGCGGGTCGACATCTTCATCGTCAACCTACCTATGTTGAAAATCTATCAAGAATATTTTCCAGTTGTGTTAAATATATAAAAGATGTGGAGGATTATTATTTTTTGTTATTGCAGTAGATCTATCAAATTGGGCTGGTTCATTGTTCACCATTAACCTGTTTTTCAATTCAAATAATGTTAATGTATATGTGGGTCTTTTATGGGAATTTTTCCTGTTTGTATCCCTATTTTGAATAAATAAATAAATAAACAAATAAATAAATCTTCCAACCCCACAGTAGGGTCTGGGCCTATAAAGGGGGTTTGTGCTCTTTTCTTGGCCAATGTGTTGGCCTCCTGATTTCCTTTAATTCCCATGTGACCTGGAACCCTGACCAAAGAGACCCTATTGTTCTTGCCTACTTCATTGAGGTTTCTTTGGCACTCCCATATTAGCTTGGACTCAATAACATGGGAGCTCAGAGCTTTAATAACAGCTTGACTATCAGAGTGGATTGCTATATCACTTCTCTGGTAGTTTCTTTCTAGGTTCTTTTCCACGCATCTTTCTATTGCTAGTACTTCTGCCTGAAAGCTGCTCGGATAGGCGCATAGCGATAGTGAGTATTTGTTGCCTGGCCCATATACTTCAGCTTTCTTTAAAAGTGGTGATTATGGGTCTCACAATCATGACTTACATCCATCGCAGTATCTTAAGGATGTAGCCCCAAGCCTTACCGGCTAGATTCATGCACGCCATTAAAGCCTTTATTGCTTTGCTAGCAGTGATTTCAATATGCCTGTTCTACAGAAGTTTACTATCTAGTGTTACCCCTAGATATTTAACTTCAGACTCCCATTCTATAATATCTCGGTTCAAAAGAGGGATTATTAAAAAATATTGTTTATCTCATGATAACTCGAGAACGGAGGGAGATGACAACTTGCAATTTTTAGAGTAGTTTGCGCATCTGAATGCGACATTTGAGTTCATTAATAGGCATAATTAGCCGAACTTTTTTGGAGTTACACCCATCTGAATTATTTTTGTTCTTTCGACGATAAATCTAAAACCAGGAATCCGATCCAATTCAAGCTTGGTCATTAGTTGTAGAATACCAGCTCGCAAATTTTGTGAAATCTTGTGAGGATCGTATTACTAGAAAATTTTCGAAGAATCATTGAAAAAAAGTTTGTATCTCAGAAACTATCCGTTCGATATCGCTTACGGGAGCCTTCAAAACCTAACTCTTCAGTCAAGTTCCAAATTTGAAAATGATCGGATGTATATTGTTGGAGATTCGAGCAGCCTTGCCAGTTCGATAGCTGGATGGGTGACTGTTTCCACGATAGCCTTGGAATGGAAAGCTATAGCGACTTTTCAGGGTAGGTTGCACGTCCAAATGTGATAGTTGCGTTCGAACTCGGCCAAAAATCTTAATTTTTTTTGTTATTTCCTAAATAACTCAAAATATAGTTTTAAATAAGTCGTAAGAAGAAGAACAGAAAGAGACTATGTCCAGGTACTCGAGGTATATCAATACTTATTAAGAATTTAGTATGATCTAGTCTGATTGAGTCACTGTGTCGACGAAACGCGTCACAATATTAAATAAATTATTGTAAATCGTATCTATATAATTTTTCATTGATCATGAAGTTATTAGTTGAAAAAATATTAATTTTATTCCATACCATCCCCCACCCTGTATAGTTCTGAAGTGATAACTTCGTCCGTATTTTGAGTTTCAGCTCCCGAATATGCAATCTGTGTGGAAACTTGACCAAAGCTCAACGTTCAAGCTTGGTTGAATTCAACACTTCACATTCGGAAATGATGAAACATTCTGCTAATAACAAATGACGTAAACTTGTACTAATTATATCTCTTCGAAAAATTCAATTATACATCAAACTCATCCGTGTAGATATCGTTCCATAACCAGTTTTTCTTTAATAATAGAATTCATAATTAATTATTAGTAACAATCCTTCTAGTTATCAGTAATGAAAACCTCTAATTAAACCCACTGAGAGAGATTCAACGCGTCTAGTATTTCGAAGAACTGAATATGAATAATTCATTTAATCAAGCAAGTACATGCACGTACACCAATACTACATTTTGTCTATCCTTAAAAATAAACAAATTCTTTCAAAACTAATTACCTCAGGTGAACTTCCAATTATGTAGATATCTACTTCATTAAATCACTTCCAACAATTGAAGTCATCATAATATATCATATTTGTATCTGTAGGTTGCCAGCAAAGTACCTGTCAGTCTGGCGAATATTCAGATTTAATTAGATTCATCTATTAACAGGAATTGCTTTATAGAAATAATTTTATCGCCCGAGTTAAGGGTGTCATCCTAAGTTCATAATAGGGTCTTCCAATAGTGAAAACACGGTTTTGTATTCAAGTACAAACGCACCCTTGAAATTTTTTCAATATCTGCGATCATCAAAACGCCAGTCAAGATCAAGATGCATAGAAGAACAAGGTGTCGACACTCCTAGCCAATTCCTGTTAAAATTTTCGGCCGAAAAATGGACCTAGAACTGTCAAACCACGTTCTTTGTGTACTTCTTCACTTTATTAACGATGGTGCCGCTAGTGTCCATTTCGAAGATTCTGACAAGCGAATAAATGAAACTGACAAGCGACAGAGTTCACATTCCACCGTTGCTAGTTCGTAAATCCAAATTAAAAGAATATAATGAAGCAGTTCATCGAAAACTCAATTCACTTTTTGATTCTTTTTGATTAATCCGACATCTGTTCGGACATTATATGTAAACCCCATTTGTTTGGAACAGAAATTTCATCTTGCCCAGACATAATGAGGTCAAATAAGGGATTTTGCGGTAAAGGAGTTTCTTTGGAACATTTTGTATGGACATGTAAATGAAGAAATCTGTGAAATCATTATTTTTCCATTACAAGAGATCACATCCAATGTTGGTTGGACAATATCAAAGCACCATGCACTTCAAGAGCCGGAGGTAAGATTGAATCATATAATTTCGTCCATGAAAATGATTTAAAAGGAGGTAGCTTTCGTGCCATGTTGGAGAACTTACTCCAATGCCCTTGACATCACTGATATGTGGTAAAAAAAATGGTGTCTCATGAAACACCGCGAATCAAAGATATCCATTGCAGGTGAAGTCCGACAATCTCCAGAAATGGTCGAATGGCCACCTCGCTGATGCGATTTATTGCCGTTGGATTATTTTAGGCGGTTACGTTAAGTGTTTGATTTATATATAGCAGGAAGCTAACAACGTAAGAGGAGCACAAACACAATATTAAACGAGGACGTTCCAACATAAATTTCTCGTTTGTATCTTTACACTAATATCTATTCTCAATAGAATTTCAGCATCAAAACTTCATCAGGAAAACAGAATCGCTGTTTGCAATTAAACTCAACAAATTATCAAAGATAACATTCTCATTAGGGTCATCATGACTATGTATTTGAATAATGGATAATTTTATAGATCCAAAATGCCAACCAATAAATATAACTCGAATTGCTGCGTTAATTAACTAGTTTGAAATGCCACTTTATTCGATTTAATTGAATCGTTCGTCAATCAAAATTCGCCCCAGTTTATTGGTAAAAATCAGTTAAATGAGTAATGATTATGGACAAAAATAAGTAGAAATAATGATATTAGATTTATTCAAGGGTAATAATGATTTTGAGACTACATGAGTAAATCTGTCCACTACAAATTTTGTCACCTGACATATGGTTCAGAGACGATCTTGCCACTATCTGAGATGAAGCGTTACTGTTTTTGGCGCTCTTGTTTCTCAGAACAGAGTGCTTATCAATTTGCCCAAATGTTAGTACTTAATTTTCTATTTTGGTTCAACTCACTGATCAAGAATCAGTGGCCAAAATCGATTCTGTCCGGCCATCTGGCCGTTAACACGATAACTCTCGACCGGAATGAGCTAGACAGTTGAAATTTTCAGAAAGTTTGGGAGATAAATATCTCGGTTAAGTTGGTTATTCGGCAAAATCAGCCTGGTGGTTTCGGAGTAATGAAAGGATGGTATTCTCCAGAACAGTGAGTATGTAGTGATGTTTTTGGCGCTCTTGTTCCTCGAAACAGAGTGCTTATCAATTCGCCCAAATGTCCGTCATTTTCGAATTTTTGGATGAAAACGGTCTTAGATGATTTGGTTGGACTCACCGATAAAGAAATCGTTGTCAGATTCGATTATGTCACGATGACTCTCGAACGGAATGAGCTAGAAAGTTGAAATTTTCAGGTAGGTTTGTGACATAAATATCTCGGCCAAGTTCGTTATTGGGCAAAATCGGCTAGATGGTTTTGGAGTAACATTACAAATTTCAAACTCAATTTTTGTTTAAGATGTAGTTTCACTATAAGTATCCATTGATATCATCACAACTCTAACAAGCTTATATTTTCGGAGATATGATTTTTCACTGCGGACAGGAGCTTTGGCGCTCTTGTTCAAACTTTGACAAATCATATCTCCGAAAGTATTACTTTATCAGAGGTGGGAATGATAACAACGGATTCTTATGATAGGACTCCATCAAAAACTGAAATAAATTAAATAAGAATCCAGTAATATCATTCGCAACACTGTGAAACCAATACTTTCGAAGTTATTTTCTTATTGACACATTCTGGAGCTCTTGTTTTAATTTAGTTTCTTTTATGATGTAGTTCTATTATAAGAATCCATTGATCATTCTCAACTCTGAGACACAAATACTTACGGAGATATAATTTTTTAAAGTTTGAACAAGAGCACCAAAGCTCCTGTCCATAGGGCTTTCCCACCTTTCAATCTTGCAAAATCTTATAGCCTTGGGTGAGTTCAGTACCTGGACTGTGCGCTGAGACGAGGATGAACACAATTTTTTGAGTAATAATATAATAAACCTTCGTTTAACGCTGAAAAATCAAGCATTCGATGATTTCATCTCATTTACATGACTCATAAGTCAGAACTAAACCAAACCTGAGTTAAGGAATAGATTGCTGGCCTCTGGTGGCTTGGTGGGATGGAATCTCAATTTGGCGCCATAGGTCGCGGGTTCGAATCCCGATCAGGGCACGGATGTGGTGTGGGTATGTTTGTGATTGTCCAAGGAGAAACTTATATGCAGGGTGAGTCTTTGACCACTGCATTAATTTTAACCAATGATTCCTCTCATCAAATGAAACACTTTTTTCATTTAACATTTTTCCAAATTCAGTTCAGGTAAAAAGATACAGGCTGTTGAAATTTTGAAAAAAGAATCAGTTTTTATTTTGCATCTTTGACATCCTTTTTTCGAATAAAATGAATGTTGGCGTAAAGTTTCCTATAACTATGATACATATTTTTCAAATATTAGTTATTTTCTACTTCTACTGGTTTTCTAGTTATTGACTCGTGGATTCATAAAACTAAACGAAATTAGCATAAAGAAAGCATATAAAGTTTTTCTTGAGTCATTTCAAGAATATTCCATCATTTTAGAACATTAAAATATTCTTCATCATTTCTCCTTAAACGCACCGTTTTCGAGATATTCTTCATTGAATGTTTAAGAAATGGAAAACTCCAGAAATTTCACTACTTTTATGGATCCGTCCCTGAGCGTTGGAATCCCGAATCAAGCTGTAAACGACGTTACCATGCCTTATTCTCGTCCACCATCAATGTCATAGATAATTTATATGCGGGAGTGTATTAGCACATTGTGAAATCTTTAAACGCTTGTAACTTTTTACCTGAGCCGAATCTGGAAAAATGGTAAATGAAAAAAGTGTTTCATTTGATGAGAGGAGACGAATCTTTGGTTAAAATTAATGTAGTGGTCAAAGACTCACCCTGTATATATATAAATTAGAAACTTATAATACAACTACGGTCTGTGCACATGGCTATAAACGCCGAGCATATTCAAAGAGAAAACAAAAAAAAAGGTATAGATTTGACAGAGCCGCATTCCAACGGATCGGACCAGACCAAGAACGAAATTACGCGACAGTGACAGTGACCGTCGGTCCGGAACCGACGATAGGTCCGCCCAAGTCACGCATCTACAGTTCCGTTCGACAAGGCTAACCAACCAAATACCCGTCGACCATCGGAACCTGTAATTATTGGAAACCATCGACCATGTAAAACACGGCTCATGTGTATTGTGCTCGATGGGGTCGACCATGAGACCGTGAAGCTGCTCGAGTCCGACCGGCGTTTCTGTTTTTGCGATCGTCCGTTCAAATGTCTATATTTTCGAATAAAAATGGGTTCAAGCCCTGTGGACAGGAGCTTTTGGGCGCATGTTCCTTGTGGCCCGTACTGACCAGTAAAGAAAAAAAGCAGTATCATGTTGAATACCTTAATATTATTCTGGAACACAAATTTTCCATTACAATAATCTTCATCTAGCTTCTATTTAGTATCAATTCCTGTAGAACGTGATCATAATAAGTGTTTTCCATATAATAAAATGTGTTTGAACTTGGTATGTAGGAAATCTGACATCAATCATTGGAATTAATTGATTTGACAAACAGCCGTCAAATGAGGTAAATAGATTTTTGTGACGATTTTCTGTGACCATAAAAAAAATTAAGCATTTCATTATTGCATTTCTTGAAATAGGTACCTTTTCAAGTCGATCAACATCGTCCTTCTTTCGACGTCTAAACTATGACTTGATTCTTTATGTTTATGTCTTTGAATTTGTTTTCGGTGGAATTCAAAGAGTTCATAGAATAATCGATGAAAATACTGAGAGAGACCCAGGAAATTTGACACATTTTGTCTTATATCTCCAGAAATTGAAATCGTATAGAGCCAAAATTTTGCACAATGTTGCAAAATACTACAATTGACGTTAGTACAAGTTTTTGTTGCAATCTGATGAATAGTTCACGAAAAAAAAATTTTTTTTTCGAAAAAATTAAAAGAAATATTTTTTTAAAAATTACCAACATTTCGATCATAACAGAATTTTGCCAAAAGTTGCGCGTTTATATCCTCGAACTGACTACAAAGTTTCGATTCAACATCTTCTTTAGTTCCTGAAATATCAGGGAAAT
The DNA here is from genome assembly GCA_937662695.2 of Halyzia sedecimguttata. Lineage (NCBI taxonomy): Eukaryota > Metazoa > Arthropoda > Insecta > Coleoptera > Coccinellidae > Halyzia > Halyzia sedecimguttata. Next base: position 59,915,408 of record OW569418.2, read on the forward strand.
AACCTCAAAATTTTAAATGTCTATAACTCCTAAACCGTCCGGCCGATTTTGCCCGTTAACGAACTTAACCGTCGTATTTTGATCAGAAACCTACCCTGAAAGTTTGAAGTCGATAGGACCTTCGGTGCTCCTGTTATCGTGCTTACGGCCGGCCGGCCGGCCGGCCGGACGGCACCCTAAAATCTGACACCGGATTCGTGATCAGGGAGTCCGAATTAGTCTATTAGCCAATTTTCAGCTCGAAATTCGAAAATTACAGACATTTGGACGAAATGATAGGACGATGTTCCCCTAGAACATGCGCCCAAAAAGTTGAAAAATTGGTTCAAGCCCTGTGGACAGGAGCTTTCTGGCGTTCTTGTTCAAACAGACAAATTATATCTCCGAAAGTATTGGTTTCAAAGAGTTGGGAATTATATCAATGGATTCTTATGAAAGAACTTCATCTTAGCAGAAATTGAATTCAAACATCATAGAAGAATTCAAATTCAACAAGAATGCCAAAAGTTATCAATCTAAAACCAATAGACAAATTCGACCCAACAACGAACTCATCCGAGATATTCATTCCTCAATTCTATGATGAACGATAATATATATTCTTTCCTCAAATCTACTCCAATACTCCAATACACCAATATTCCAGTTTTGTTTTTACTGGAGATATTCTGAACACTTACCATTAACCATTACTATTCCCATCATCATATGGATTGACCATCGGCATGAAAATATCTACCAACAAATAGTATGATATCATATTATAATTCTCATAATTCTACGATTGCTGAAATGAATTAGACAATCTCATGTCCCAGGATAAAAAGCTATACCTATAGCTAATTTTATCGTTGCCTAATAGCTTCAGGCACAGAAAAATTTCAGCAAGTTTTAGAAGTAACTTTCTGAGCAATACGATTTTCCTGAAACAATTTTCATTCGTTTCTAGACACGATTATAATTAAATTCCGTTCTAGAGACAGAAATGGTAAACATGGAAAAAGAACCAACAGGCACAAAAGGCAAAATAGAGACAATTCAACTCCAAAATAATGAAACATTTTGTGAAATATTCAGTTATGCTCACGAGCGAACATAACAGAATGAAGTTCATCCAAACATTTAACGAAAATGATGAACCTTCAATTCGAAAATATTATGTGCATTAATGATTCGTGATAAAACGTTCAAGTACATCGAAAAGCCCACAGGCAAGCTAAAGCGATCATGTAACTCGGTAGCAAGATAAATGAAAATACTTGTAGTTGGTCATCGATGTCGACAAACATCATTAACCTAAGGCTTGTGCGGGCATGATCATTATCACTTCTTGAACATTACTGAAAATATTTTCGTCACCTCGAAAGACTAATGATGATGACCGACCATAATTTCACTAACAGATATAATCAAATAGGGAAACAGTATTCACTCATTTTCAGTATTTCTAGATCGAGTGGGTTATTTCATAATTTCTAGATGAAACGACAATATGCTCCGCATATTTCTTCGTTAGTATGTTGTGGGAATTATCTTCATAAAAGATTATTCTGATAAAACTTGACTGTAAAAAATATTAAAAAGCACTAACGAGAAATCAGGAGTTTTTGCGCGCTTGTTCTTTTATCTATTTACGCCTCATCCATCCCTCACGAAATAATGCATGAACCTTCAAACCGTCCCGAGTACAATAATAATAATAATTATAAAACTCCTGAACCATTTGGCTGATTATGTCCATTAAATAACACAACCGTCACATTTGGATGCGTAACCTACCCTATAAATTACAAAATGCTCATTCTCCGCTCGAAAGTTATAGTGGCAGCGGACGGCCTGCCAGAGTTTGGGCAGAATGTTTGAATTAATATGTCAGTCGAATTGTTCTGCAAATATTATATCAAAACTTTCTATAAAAGAAAATAAAGAATTACATACATAAAAAGTCAGGAAGGATATTTGAGAAAAGTTCAGAAAATTTAATTGGCTTATATTTTAGAAGCTACTTATCAGTTTATACACTTATGTAACAAGAGCTGAAAAAGTTGAAAAATCTCAGTCTCGTGATAGTGATTTAAAAAAATGGAATATGCAATCTGTGTTGAATTGTTCTTGTGCAATAATATTAATCATTTTACTGTGACTAAGGTAGTTAAGGAATCGAATTACCAAACATCCTGTATATTTCAATTCAAATTATACTACCGTCAAGTGAAATTTTTGAGTATTTATTTTGACCATAATGTCTTTGGTCTATTGACTATCTGAATAAGTTATAAATGAATCAAAGTGTGCCATATATCGCATAAGGGCCTCTATGCCGTCTGAATCCTTATTAACTTTTCATAAGAGCATGGTTTACATTCAAATCTAGCATAATGTTATTCTCTGCGGAAGTTCCACCAACAGTAACAGCATTTTTACTGCTCCAAACAGGATTATCCGTACTATATTAAATCTGCCCCGAAGAGAATAATGCAGACAATATTTTATTCATTTTAAAATTCTGACTTTTCTATCTATAGGTATATACAGGGTGAGTCTTTAAACAAAACATAATTCAAATTGTCCTATGATGAGAGCTCTTGTCCACGCATCGTCTCATTAGATGGAAACATTGTTTCCGAAAGAGTGTGCCCATTAGGGCTCCACACGAGAAAAAATCTCGTCTCGGTCTCGCCAATTCCCAAAAAATTAAGTCACGGTCTCGTCGTTATCAGTTGTCTCGTCTCGTCTCGCTTAATTCTGGATAACGATAATAAATATTGTAATATATAAACGAAATGGTAGATAACAATGAATAATTTTGTAAAGCTATATTTATTTTTCTCTTATACAAAAATTTTCCTACATCTACATATTATTTTTAATTTTAAAGACTGTTAATTTCATCTTTTAAATTACTCGATGACCAAGAATTCAAACATAATCATGCTTGCATCTCATAATCAACGATCGATGTATACTATAGACAAAATATATTGGTAATTATAGTGGAAACTTTTCATATTCAATTGTTTTCTGTGGGTGTTGAAAAAGGTCGAGTCGTAACTTATAAGAAAAGTTTACTGTATGTATCTGTAGTATGTGTCTGTCTGTGGTCTCGGTATCGTCTATAATATTTTTCAAAACATCCCGTCTCGTCTCGTCTTGCTTTTCCGAGACGAGAACGAGACGAGACGAGAAAAATCACGCTTCGCGAGAACTGAGAACCATTTACCTTCATAGCAAAATTCTCCACTGTGAGTCGATTCAGAATCTGCAATCAGTATCAAATCGCCAATTTTTGTCTAACCCTGCCTTTTACGCACACGCCGTACTTAATATCCATATTACCAAGGATGTATTAGAACCATTTCCTCACTTATAGCGGTTCGTTTCTGCGATGTGTTATTACTAGAACTTTTTGCAGGTGGGCTTGATCATGAACATGTATTTATTTCAAGGAAAATTGTCGTATTCCAGCTCATTATCCATAAGGTTACCTATCATTGACTTTTTAGTAACTTCTTAAACGCTGATACCTATAATTTTGTAGCGGGACTATCCACACCCACAAACTCAACACTTGCAACGATAAACCTACTCGTTCGTACATGCATTAAATTTAATACTTTGTCTATTATCAAATTGCACCAACAAGTAGAAGTAGGTCGTATTAGATTATATGGATTTTTTTTAACTTACTATAATGAGTTCAACTTTCATCATTTCGATTTATGGTTGGTAGTCTTATTAAAATCTGTTGATAAACAACTTATTCAAAGTTATAATCAGAAGTTTAGTTTGTTGAAGTCTGGGTTCTTTCAGATACAGTATGATAAAGCATTCTGAAATTGAACAGAAAAATATGTCTATCAGTTATACTTTTCCTCCTTAACTAATTCAGTACATCAACTAAGGGCCACTTGCGTGCATGCGGGTTATCCTAATTAACTTAGAGTTAAATATTACCCCAGGGTAAATTGTAAATTTGTCTTGAATCTTCAGGACAGAGTTAAAACCATACAAATTTAACTCCGCAAAATGGCAGGGTAAAATCGCTAACTCCGGTTTAGTAATGTCAAAATTGACGTTTCCAATTTGAATAGTTGACAGTTGAGACTTGTGTTGAATTTCTGGTATATCTATATTTATAAAAGAAAGTCGTGTTAGTTACTTCACTTATAACTCAAGAACGGCTATACCGATTTGGCTCAAAATTGGTGGGGAGGTAGCTTAGAACCAGGAGACGGACATAGGATACTTTTTTGTGTTATGCAGGGTGTTTTTCTTTTAACGTCAATTAAAACTTGCTGTTTTTCCTGCCATAATCGTACAATTTTAGTGATGTGTGTTTAAAAATAAACTTTCGAGGCATACGCCATTGAAAATAAAGCATTACTATACAGGGTGTCCTTTTTATCATGGCACAATTGTACGTGATTGAAGTGATTTGTGTCACAAACAAAGCATTAACTAAATAGGTACCTTGGATGGATTCTCATAATGTATTCGTCCGAAATCTCCATACAGGGTGTTCTTCTTTTAACGTCAATTGCAACTTGCTGTTTTCCATGCCACAATCGTACAATTTTATTCATTTGTGTTAAAAAATAAACTTTAGAGGGATACATCATTGAAAATAAATCATTACTGTACAGGGTGTTTTTTTTCTAACGTGTATAATAAAATCTAAAATCTGCTTATTTATTGCCTCTAAGGCGGAACAGAGTTCGCTGGGTCAGCTAGTTATAAATAAAATATTGTCAGTGATCTGTTACTTGCTTGTATTGATTGTGTAGGTTAAGATGATTAAGGAAATACTACTACTATCTGATGATGATGATGAATAGATACAGGCCATGTAACTCAGTTCGAACTGGAAAACTTACTTGGAATATCCATTTTTGCACTAGATGCAGTTTTCTTTCCCTTTATTTTAAGGTTTTTCCTATTCTGCTGCAAACTTTCAAGCTTTCAATAATAATTACTGGTGGTAGAATTGAATTTTTTCATCACGTCCAGATAAGCTTATCCTGAATGTTGGGTCCATCGGTTTTTTATTCTCTATAATTTCTTTATATGTAGATATAATGTTGCGAAGTGAGAGATTATCTCCTTGGAGTGGATTTGAGGAAAGAATATTTATTATCGTTCATCATAGAATTGAGGAATGAATATCTTGGATGAATTCGTTGTTGGGTAGAATTCGTCTATTGGTTTTGGATTGATAATTTTTGGCACTCTAGTTGAATTTAAATTCTTCTATGATGTTTGAATTCAATTTCTGCTGAGATGAAGTTCTTTCATAAGAATCCATTGATATAATTCCCAACTCTTTGAAACCAATACTTTCGAAGATATAATTTGTCTGTTTGAACAAGAGCGCCAGAAAGCTCCTGTCCACAGGGCTTGCACCAATTTTTGTAATAAGATTTGGGAATATTCGAGGGAATATTATAATGAATTTCGGTAATCACAAGATTTAATTTTTTTTTATTTTGAGTTTTCCAATAAACATGAAAGTGATAACATTTCTGAATAGAGAATGACGCGAATTTTCAAACGATGTATCACAAGCCCATACTTTCTATTTGAAAAACTGGGGGTTGTACCTGTCTTTCGAATGGGGTTGAAGGTTGGGTTCGTATTTTTACGAAGAAGAATGACAATTTAAAATTTGAATTTGACGTTTTTCGGGATTTTCCATGAATATGTACAGTAACCAAGATGATGAATTTATTTAATTTGTCTTCTCCACACTGTATAATCGAGCCGTTACTGGTTAATCAAGCGAAACACACGATATTAACAGAAAATGCAAGTCGTGTAGATATTGTCTATCCATTTTAGCAAACTCGAAACCCATCTTCACGGTACGATCTTCATCGTCTTATGTAATCTTCCGTATAATCAGCATAAACAAACAACACAGATAGCAAGCAGGGTTTATGCCTTCCAGGCAGCAAGAAACACTTTAAATTCACATCCGCAATATGTGCCAATGAAAACCGAGTCACGTATCTGAGAGGAACATCCTAGCAGATCCATCATTTCGAGGAAACCCAAATCACGAAGTCTGAAGTTGGTGTTTGAATTTCTGCAACAAGTTGACGTACATCTTATCATTAGAAACTTCAGAAAGTGCGTCCAGTTCATAAGGCACATGTTATTAGAATGAGTACTATCTGATTAAAAGCTCGTAAAGCAAATACTTTCCCGCTAGACAAACATCACGAATTTCTCAGGTCTGCATTCAGGAACGGCTCATAGGGATATATAGACATCACGAAAGCATAAGGATATTTGGCAAAGGTTGAGAAATTTAATTGGAAACTTGGAAAAAGTAAAACTAAATTTGAAAATAGTGAAACAAATCTCGGAAAAAGTGAAACCCATTCCGGAAAAAGTAAATTCAATTTCAGAAAGAGTAATTCCAATTTCGGAACAAATATTCAGATCTATTTTTTTGTGTCTATCAGAATAATTTTCGTTATGTTCGAAATGAATATGTTCTTTCTTATGATTTTAACTCGTAGGTACCTGATTTAAAAATGGCTAAACTACTGGCAAAATACTCGTCCGTAAATTATTTTCGCTTTAATATTTGTTATATTCTGTTTTTTTTCAATATTCTCACTATCATTTTTTGTTACTTTTTTACCATTTTCAAATGTTCAAGCACTGGTCTACATGCCTACTCGGTGGGCCTTTGGGGCTGGTGGATCTGTTTCTATTTTTGAATCAGTGTCGTGGAAATTTTGGTGTATTTTCCATCTGACAGCCGGAGAAGCTGCGTTATGATTTTTGAGTGTATGCATGAACATTACTATTACTATATACTACGTTTACATGCATCCTCTCGAACCGTTTTAAGCCAATGCGTATTCCGTAATGCGCATTGAAAACGCATGTAAACGTTTTTTCAATTCGAATTGACTACTCAAATGCGAATTAGTAAATGCGATTTGAAAAGGTGGATTGAGTTTTCCCAAACCGATTTAATGTGCATGTATACACCAAATACGCATTGAGAGTAGTTTTAAGAGAAACAAATTTCAGAATTACCAACACCAAATTTATTAGTTTGACAAATCTGATAATCTAACGAACCTGCTTTGGGGTTACGTTAATCGTAATTCCTAAGCTGGAAGATCGAAATAAATCTCTTGAGATAAAAATGATATAATATATTGTTCGAGGTAACTTTTTCTATTATCTTTAATCATTTTCTGCCAATTTTCTGGATTCATTTTCACGATTTGCTCTTTCAATCACTTGTAACCACCCAGAAACGGTTAATTCCTTGCGAAATTATGGTGTTCTTCATCATTTTTTAAGATATTTAGAATGATTTTCTTTTCTTAATTTCCATTTTTAATTTTTTTCAATCTTCCCATGTTGGCTACGCGAGCTTAGAATAAAGCCGAATTACAGAAAACTAGTTTCAGATAAGGCATGTAAACTCTCAAACCATATTTCATCTAATTCGCATCAAAACATGCGCATTGGTTCAAAACGGATCGAGAAGGTGCATGTAAACGTAGTAATAGTCCGCTCTATGGCCTGAACGTGTTGGATTCCAACATTCCAATTTAGGTACAATGGAAATCTAAATATAAATTCATTATCAAAGTAATATGAATTTGAGGGATATCATGACCAAATTGAAACGAAAAATTATCTCTTTACATACCGATTGACCAGGAATAGTTGATCGAAAAAAAAATTGATATTCCCTATTGAATATGGAAATTTCTTCATTCAAATGTAGAGTAAAATCGTCGATTGAAGAATTTCCGCTGGATCTTTTTAACGACGACCGCTCCAGGTATACATCTATCTGGATCTCCTGGAGTGGAAGACTTTCAGACCGCTCAGTTCTCGCGAAGGAACCGGATAAGCCCGCGGTGAGATAAAGATGTTCCCCCAGCTAATCGTACGGGAAAAGGCGTGGGGAAATGAAGTGTGTACGAGTATGTCGCCAACAATGAAGTTATCTCTTGTGCGGAGAGATCTACGAGTCGAACGTAGCAAGGCGAGAAAATGCATCATTTGTAACGTGTTCGGCATCGATGCAAACCTACCAAGCCGGCAACACGGCCAACCAAATAAAAGGGTCCGCCAAATAACTTTTCTTTTTTGAAAATTCATTAAAAAAAAACTGCTGAATATTTTCTCAAATTTCTTTTTTTATTTGAAAGTACAATCCTTCCGGTTAATAATGGAAAATAATTTTATTCAAATGGCTGCCTCGGCTGGCCATGCAGTAGCCTACACGATCGGTCCAATTTTTAAGCACATTATCGATTGTGTGCAGCTGTATTTCACCAATGGCTTCACGAATATTGTCCTTTAAAGCGTCAATTGTCTCTGGCTTGTCGGCGTAACACTTATCTTTGACGGCACCCCACAAATAATAGTCCAACGGTGTCAAATCGCAGCTCCGAGGTGGTCAAACGACATCAGCTCTGCGGCTGATAATCCGATCTTCAAAAACGGGCGCAAAACATCGAGTGTAGCATCGGCTGTGTGGCTGTATGGCGTCATACCGAGGTCTTTATGCAAAATTCGTCTCAATGATGTCTCCGAAATGTTCAATTTTTGAGAACGACGGTGAATTGATGTTGATGGCGCTTCACGCACACTTTCTGCCACAGCAACAATATTCTCGGGTGTATACGCACTGTTTTTGGCTTTTCACGCTTTGGTTTATCGATGGGGATGCCAGTTTCTTTCTCTTTTTTCACAAGATAACGAACATACGGAGCTGAGGGTGCTTCTCTTCTTCCAAAATCCGTACGCAATTTTCGCAACCATTCTGCAACATTACCATGATTTTCTAAGTAATGTCGCAATATTTCTCAGCGTTGTTCAAGCGTATACACTACCATATTCGTTCAGCGGAGAGATAAAACTAATTATCTGTCAAATCAGACATGAGCAAGTGTTACCATTCACGAAATAAGCACTAGTTAAAAAAATTGGTTCAAGCCCTGTGGACAGGAGCTTTTGGGCGCATGTTCATCTTCCTTGTGGCCCGTACTGACCAGTAAAGAAAAAAAGCAGTATCATGTTGAATACCTTAATATTATTCTGGAACACAAATTTTCCATTACAATAATCTTCATCTAGCTTCTATTTAGTATCAATTCCTGTAGAACGTGATCATAATAAGTGTTTTCCATATAATAAAATGTGTTTGAACTTGGTATGTAGGAAATCTGACATCAATTATTGGAATTAATTGATTTGACAAACAGCCGTCAAATGAGGTAAATAGATTTTTGTGACGATTTTCTGTGACCATAGAACGTCAAAACACGCTGGAATGTGAATTTTAAGCAATATCTTCTGGAATTGAGATCGTATCGAACTGAAATTTTGCACACTCGTGTAGAATGCTTGATTTAACGTCGGTACAAATTTTTTTATTAAAAAATTTTCCAACTGCCCGATCCCAACAATACTTAGATAATATTATATCCATAAATTAAGCATTTCATTATTGCATTTCTTGAAATAGGTACCTTTTCAAGTCGATCAACATCGTCCTTCTTTCGACGTCTAAACTATGACATGATTCTTTATGTTTACGTCTTTGAATTTGTTTTCGGTGGAATTCAAAGAGTTCATAGAATAATCGATGAAAATACTGAGAGAGACCCAGGAAATTTGACACATTTTGTCTTATATCTCCAGAAATTGAAATCGTATAGAGCCAAAATTTTGCACAATGTTGCAAAATACTACAATTGACGTTAGTACATGTTTTTGTTGCAATCTGATGAATAGTTCACGAAAAAAAAATTTTTTTTTCGAAAAAAACTTAAAGAAATATTTTTTTAAAAATTACCAACATTTCGATCATAACAGAATTTTGCCAAAAGTTGCGCGTTTATATCCTCGAACTGACTACCAAGTTTCAATTCAACATCTTCTTTAGTTCCTGAAATATCAGGGAAATAACCTCAAAATTTTAAATGTCTATTACTCCTAAACCGTCCGGCCGATTTTGCCCGTTAACGAACTTAACCGTCGCATTTTGATCAGAAACCTACCCTGAAAGTTTGAAGTCGATAGGACCTTCGGTGCTCCTGTTATCGTGCCTACGGCCGGAAGTACGGCCGGCCGGCCGGCCGGCCGGACGGCACCCAAAAATCTGACACCGGATTCGTGATCAGGGAGTCCGAATTAGTCTATTAGCCAATTTTCAGCTCGAAATTCGAAAATTACAGACATTTGGACGAAATGATAGGACGATGTTCCCCTAGAACATGCGCCCAAAAACGTTAGATGGCGGACCCGTTATTACACCTTCGAATTAATATAATGGGGGGAACTTTGTCAATGGCTGGTCATTTTTATATCACAAGGAAAGAGTTACAATCACTATAATTTTTTTTTATTTAACATATTTATTTTTTCACCTTATTTTGACTTAATATCGCCTAATTTTCAATCGGAAAGAAATCTGAAAAAAACCGCGCCACATAAAATGAGGTTCAAATTAAATAATTTCGAAATAAATGTATTCATCATATTTTTAACTTCGGATATTATACGAGCTGCATCAAAAACTCCTGGAAAACTATACCCGCAAAAACGCCCCAAAGGGTTTAATGCAAATAAGCTACCGCAAACGCAATTACAGCGCACAAGATTGACAGCCCGGTTTTTTGTTTCTCCCATAGCGCCAAGACAAACCCCGACCGTGCACCCAATCATCAAAGTCGCATCTGACGGCAATTTGGCGGGGCCATGCTCCGGGCTATGATTTTAGAGTCGTGAGGATCCGACATCAGGCCGGACTCGCATCGAAACCGGTCATTTACCGACGACTAACTACCAATAATAATTTTTCTCCATCTTACTATAAATAGCCGATTTGATATGATCGGCCAATGGAACCTTCGGAACCGAACACGCACTATTATTATGGACTATTATGTGTTATTGCGGCTTAATACGCGTGTAGCAGGGCCGCCGCGCCGTGCGACCCCGGTGCCTATCTGGCCGATAAGATCTTCGATGCCGACGGCTACCTCGAACATGGAAGTCCGAATTTTCGACGCGACCGACATGCGATGAAAAATGGCCGAATTTCAAATGGGAGTGATTTGATTTTTTCACGTGATGGTTTGGAGGGCGATACGATTTCGGGGGTTGGGGGGTAAATAATTTGGTCTTGTAGTTATTGATCCTAAGGTTTGTATTGTGAAAACCAGAAATGTTCATACGAGGGGGTACAAAAACTGAAGAATTGGGCGTCAATTACTTTTTGGCGCTATTGTTCCTCGGAACAGAGCACTTATCAATTTGCCCAAATGTCTTAAATTTTCGAATTTTTGGATGAAAATGGTCTTAAACGTTTTGATCAAGAATCCGTGGTCAAAATCGATTCTGTCTGTCCCTCGAGATAAATATCTCGACTTAGTTCGTTATTAGTATAATAGTCTTGGTGGTTTCGGAGTAAAGAAAGACAATTTAATTTAGTTTTGTTTTTAAATGGAGTATCATCATAAGAATCTATTGATATCATTCTCAACTCTAACAAACTAACACTTTCGGAGATATGATTTTTCATAATTTCAATAACTAATCGTAATGTTATGACTGTAATCGAAATTTAACGTCCGTATTTGTATCATTGTATCTATGAATATACAGGGTGAGTCTTTGACCACTGCATTAAATTTAATCAAAGATTCCTCCCATCAAATGAAACACCTTTTTCATTTAACATTTTTCCTAATTCAGTAGCTCAAGTAAAATGATACAGGCTGTTGAAATTTTGAAAAAAAATCATTTTGTATTTTATAGCTTTGACATCCTTTTTTCGATTAAAATGAATGTTTACAAAGTTTCCTATAACTATGATACATATTTTCAAAATATTAGTTATTTTCTACTTCTACTGGTATTCTAGTTATGGACTCGTGGATTCATAAAACTAAACGAAATTAGCATAGAGAAAGCATATAAGGTTTTTCTTGAGTCATTTCAAGAATATTCCATCGTTTTAGAACATTATATTATTCCTCATCATTTCTCCTTAAACGCACCGTTTTCGAGATATTCTTCATTGAATGTTTTAAAATGGAAAACTCCAGAAATTTCACTACTTTTATGGATCCGTCCCTGAGCGTTGGAATCCCGAATCAAGCTGTAATCCAAGTTACCATGCCTTATTCTCGTCCGCCAACAATGTCATAGATAATTTATATGCGGGAGTGTATTAGCACATTATGAAATCTTTAAACGCTTGTAACTTTTTACCTGAGCCGAATCTGGAAAAATGGTAAATGAAAAAAGTGTTTCATTTGATGAGAGGAATTGGTTAAAATTAATGCAGTGGTCAAAGACTCACCCTGTATAGATTACAATAGTGTGAGGTTATAAATTATTAAATTCAATGATCGAACATGAAATGGCTCTCCATGCCAGGTCAGTGCTTGTAACTTTCTCCTCTTGTATATTAATTCGAAGCTGTAATATTTGGTTGGCCGTGTTGCCGGATTGGTGGGTTTGTATCAATGCCGAACACGTTACATTACAAATGATGCCTTTTCTCGCCTTGCTACGTTCGAGTCGTAGATCTCTCCCCACAAGAGATGTAGACCAGTGCTTGAACCTTTGAAAATGGTAAAAAGTAAAAAGTGACAAAAAAATGATAGTAAGAATATTGAAAAATTGGTTCAAGCCCTGTGGACAGGAGCTATTGGGCGCATGTTCATCTTCCTTGTGGCCCGTTCTGACCAGTAAAGAAAAAAAGCAGTATCATGTTGAATACCTTAATATTATTCTGGAACAAAAATTTTCCATTACAATAATCTTCATCTAGCTTCTATTTAGTATCAATTCCTGTAGAACGTGATCATAATAAGTGTTTTCCATATAATAAAATGTGTTTGAACTTGGTATGTAGGAAATCTGACATCAATTATTGGAATTAATTGATTTGACAAACAGCCGTCAAATGAGGTAAATAGATTTTTGTGACGATTTTCTGTGACCATAGAACGTCAAAACACGCTGGAATGTGAATTTTAAGCAATATCTTCTGGAATTGAGATCGTATCGAACTGAAATTTTGCACACTCGTGTAGAATGCTTGATTTAACGTCGGTACAAATTTTTTTATTAAAAAATTTTCCAACTGCCCGATCCCAACAATATCTACTTAGATAATATTATATCCATAAATTAAGCATTTCATTTTTGCATTTCTTGAAATAGGTACCTTTTCAAGTCGATCAACATCGTCCTTCTTTCGACGTCTAAATTATGACTTGATTCTTTATGTTTATGTCTTTGAATTTGTTTTCGGTGGAATTCAAAGAGTTCATAGAATAATCGATGAAAATACTGAGAGAGACCCAGGAAATTTGACACATTTTGTCTTATATCTCCAGAAATTGAAATCGTATAGAGCCAAAATTTTGCACAATGTTGCAAAATACTACAATTGACGTTAGTACAAGTTTTTGTTGCAATCTGATGAATAGTTCACGAAAAAAAAAATTTTTTTTCGAAAAAATTAAAAGAAATATTTTTTTAAAAGTTACCAACATTTCGATCATAACAGAATTTTGCCAAAAGTTGCGCGTTTATATCCTCGAACTGACTACCAAGTTTCGATTCAACATCTTCTTTAGTTCCTGAAATATCAGGGAAATAACCTCAAAATTTGAAATGTCTATAACTTCTAAACCGTCCGGCCGATTTTGCCCGTTAACGAACTTAACCGTCGCATTTTGATCAGAAACCTACCCTGAAAGTTTGAAGTCGGTAGGACCTTCGGTGCTCCTGTTATCGTGCCTACGGCCGGAAGGCCGGCCGGACGGCACCCAAAAATCTGACACCGGATTCGTGATCAGGGAGTCCGAATTAGTCTATTAGCCAATTTTCAGCTCGAAATTCGAAAATTACAGACATTTGGACGAAATGATAGGACGATGTTCCCCTAGAACATGCGCCCAAAAAGGAACAGAATATGACAAATATTAAAGCAAAAATAATTTTCGGACATGCGCGTAAAAACTTTTTTTTATGTTGATTGGAATCTATGATTCCTCAAAACTCACCCCGTATACATGAAATGCGAATCTCCCTTGAAGGTCACGTTGTTATCATTGCTTATGTTATTTTTGTCTTCTAAATAAATTGAATAAAGGATAACGAACACACAGTTTAAACGTACCAAACTCCAGGACGAAGAAACGGAGAAATATGCGAGATGATTATTAGGAACACACTTCCTTCATTTCCGTTGTCTCTTCGTCTCACCGCAAAATCCATCCATTTCCTCCCGTGGGGTCCTTATTCTTCCCGACTGCATTCGCTCGAATCGCCCTTCAGATCGGGAGATCTCATCCCCCTGCCCTGCATAGGAAGAGCTACACCCCTTATTAGAATTTGCAATTCGAATATTTAAACTTCCGTGGACTCGACTTTATATTCCCTGGTTCTTCCGGTAGAAAGTTCTGGAATAATTCAGATTGCGGTTGCTGTCGATGTTGTATAATACTTTTTGGGTTTAAGATAGAGTTGGGAAGACACTTTTTGGGCGAATGTTCCAGGAAACAGCTTGTATCATTTTACTCAAAACGTCTGTATCGTTCGAATTTTTTTCCGAAAATGGTCTCGAACGATTACGTTCGACTGGTGAAGAATTCGAGGTCAAATTCGATTCAATGACAATCTTTCGTGAAGATTGTATTACTAGAAAAAAAATCATTGAATAAGATTCGTCCGAAATCGCTGAAATTTTGCGAGAACCTTCAGAACCTAACTCTACAACCAAGTTAATGTTTTTAACACGATCGGATTTCTATTGTTGGAGATCCGAGCGGACTTGAGTGAGTTCCGATGTTTTAAAAGGACTAAGACTCAGTTGAATGAAAAATTAGAAATTATTAGAGCTCAGACAATTCTCTGATTACTCAAGTCCTTAAAATGGTACGAAATGTATTCATATCTCCTAAAAGCTGATAAAACGGTCTATATTGATGGTAAATTCGATTAAGAGTGCTCCTGACTTCACGTCAGTGCTTGAACCAATTTTTATTATCATGAGTTTTATTATTTGTTTGAATTGTAATTCAGTAAAGTTATCAAAAGATCATGTTTTTTCCGTTTCATACCTTAACTAATCTTCTCTTGGCATTCTTTGCATACATTGAGGCGGGATGTATAATTATAAACGATAAATGAAATAGTTCATGCAATTATAGACGAGCTTAACATTGTATGGAATTTAAAGAAATTCTATAAAATGATGACAAATGTTCAATGTAACGTTCTCCGTACAAGTCCAGGGTACCATCGGCAATGGCCTACCCTGTATACTTTGCCAGTAGCATATATTACAGGCACTCCAAATGTAAAAGATCGTTAATTCTTCCATGCAATGATTAAATTTCATGAATTTTCAATCGTTAAACTAACCAAATCCAAATATGCTCACGAAAACATATATGTCGTTTATCTGTCATACTTTAGCAAGAATGAGGGATTTATTATAAAAGACGCAAAACTATGCATACAGCTATCTGAAGCATCAAAGGTAATGACGATTTGTATTTTATTCCCATGTGAACGAAAGTAATGCAGATAATAAAGTCGTACAATGGACAATGAAGGATTGCCGTTGAAGCATCATTCTATTGTTTGCTTCATTCACTTCCACGCCATTTTATGTTGACAATAGATCACAAAATTTCATAATTAACGTTGAAAGAGTTTCCTTCGAGTTGGATCTAGTAAAAATTGTTTTGCAGATTGAGGTAGTCAACAAAAACTGAATCTACGAATGTGGTCTACCACGAGCGATATATTTTAAGCAGGATAAGTTAAAGAAACTTTTACAACTACGTATTTCTCTTCCGGAAATAATAATTGCTGATATCAAACTGAATTTTACTTCTCTCTAGGTATTAATCCGAATAGTAGAGCCAATTTTAAGTTTTCATTAAAATTGCTGTTAATTTATTGAAAAATGCCGCAATTATGTGTATATTACCGGAAAGTTTTTTTAAATTTTGTTGATATAAATATCTATCAACAATATAATTCTAAAGAATTTCATTAAGCGTCTGACGAAGGAGTCTGATATAGACTCCGAAACGTTACGATATAGTTGTTTCTTCGTTGATGTTGTTTCGTTGTTGTTTGTTACGCAATATTGTTCAATTGATTGCTTCTGACAAATATCCTGTGTTTCTTACGCAGAAGCAAATCACAAAATAATTAATTTTTATTTTATAGAAATTTTTCAGAGTTTGGGAGAGAAAACCCAGAAAAAAACCTTTCAATAATGAGTATACCTCCCACAGTATCCTTCAATGATCACTAGTGACATTACTAGTGATAATGCACCAATAACTAGTTTCATTCGAATAGTTTAGAATACATTTCCGATTCGCTCATTCAGCAAAGTATGAATTTCAAGACAGGTAAGAACCATCCAACAACAAGAATAACAAAGCATTCCAAACATAAAAGCAGGTCCATAAACCTGCGGAAAATTCAGGAAGAATCCGGGGTGTCCCTCTCTTCTGGCCGTAAATCAAAACGGGCCAAAGAGCCAGAACGGCGGTATCGTCAGGTTAAGGGACCTTGTTCTCTCGACGCGTACACACTCGGGAAAATTTATGAGGCGCAAATATTGACAGTAATTCCTATCGGTTAGCTCGATCGGGGAGATTTATCGATACATAATTCTTCTCCTAGTAGCGTAGTCCTCGAAGGAGGTAACGGTATTATTTGTCGACTTCTGTTCCGAGTGATCGATTGGTTACGATTGATTTGTGTATGTGTGATTTGGGGATTATTTCGTTCGATTGAATTTTATGCGTGCATTCTTCTTGTCGCGTTTCAGATCGGGAATTTATTCGTTGCCTTCGTGGTGTTGCAGGGTATAGGTATTTTTACATTTTTTTGTATTCGGATATTCATTCTTAAATTTATTCGGATAATTCATTCAAATGAATATTCATGAATGATTATTCAAGATTCAAGACTAGTCATGAATATTCAATATACAGGGTGAGTCTTTGACCACTGCATTAATTTCAACCAAAGATTCCTCTCATCAAATGAAACACTTTTTTCATTTAATATGTTTCCAAATTCAGCTCAGGTAAAAAGATACAGGCTGTTGAAGTTTTGAAAAAAAATCAGTTTTTATTTTGTAGCTTTGACATCCTTTTTTCGAATAAAATGAATGTTGGCGTAAAGTTTCATATAACTATGATACATATTTTCCAAATATTAGTTATTTTTTACTTCTACTGGTTTTCTAGTTATGGACTCGTGGATTCATTAAACTAAACGAAATTAGCATAAAGAAAGCACATAAAGTTTTTCTTGAGTCATTTCAAGAATATTCCATCGTTTTAGAACATTATATTATTCTTCATCATTTCTCCTTAAACGCACCGTTTTCGAGATATTCTTCATTGAATGTTTTAAAATGGAAAACTCCAGAAATTTCACTACTTTTATGGATCCGTCCCTGAGCGTTGGAATCCCGAATCAAGCTGTAAACCACGTTACCATGCCTTATTCTCGTCCGCCAACAATGTCATAGATAATTTATATGCGGGAGTGTATTAGCACATTGTGAAATATTTAAACCCGTGTAACTTTTTACCTGAGCTGAATCTGGAAAAATGGTAAATGAAAAAAGTGTTTCATTTGATGAGAGGAATCTTTGGTTAAAATTAATGCAGTGGTCAAAGACCCTGTATATTCGAATATTTTGGGTTTGCGTTATTCATGTATTAGTGAATATTAATATCAGTCATGAATAGACGTCTCAGTATAAATAAAAATAATATTATCTTATATAAATAATGATAGTTCAATATTCCTTCTGAGTAGTTACGAACAGATATTGAAATAATAATTTGACTGACTATTCATTAGTAAATAATTCGAATGAACTTCTACTGATGAATGATTATTTGCTAATTGAAACCATATGACTATTTCAAGTAAAATTCATTCCAATTATTTCATTCGAGGTTTTATATCTACGTTTTTATACGGTTTTATACGGTTTTATATCTACGCTAGATGTCCAATATTTGTTGGATCTGACAGTGTCAAAGTTCCGGAGGAATTTCTTGGAGTGATTCATTCCGGAGAGAGATCTCCAGAAAATACCTTTTTCAGTTTCTTCTTTCATCTAAAATTAACTTTTGCGGTGTATCTACTAACCCCACAGTAGGGTACCGGTCCAATAAAGGGGGTTTGTGCTCCTTTCTTGACAAGTGTGTTGGCCTCCTCATTTTCTATGATTCCCACGTGACCAGGAACCCAGACCAAGGAGACTCTGTTGTTCTAGCCTACTTCATTGAGTTTTCTTCGGCACTTCCATATTAGCTTTGACTCGATAACATGGGAGCTCAGAGCTTTAATACCAGCTTGACCGTCAGAGGCCTGTAACATATCTCTCAGCGCAACAAGTAGAACAGCAGCAGGTTAAATTAAAAGTTCCAAGAACTCTGTAGCAACATGTCTGGTCTCAGACATGCTCGCTCAACAATGATTGGTACCTCAGGACGATAGCTCAAATCTCCAAGTTAGACGAGTCTTAACAGCTGCAACAATGAGTCCTCAGGAAACACCTAAGTAGGTTAGGGTTGTTAGGTTACTCCGGATGCAGATTGTGCCTGGAAGACGACAAGTCTATCGAGCACATATGTGATTGACCCACCGGGCACAGGATTATATTGAAGGAACTAGTCCAAAACTGAGACTGAGGGCATTCACTAGGCTCATCTCCCTCAACAGAAGTCTTGAGCTTGTGGGTGAAGGCTGATATGTTGCAGTGGCGAGCTGGGGTTCGTCCACCCAACACAACACACATATCTATCTATATATTTTGTTCTAAGACATCTGTGTGAACAAATCTATTTTGCCCTTGATTCTTACTTCATTTTAATTTGTTTCTGATTTTATTTGAATTTGTTTCATTATCTGCATAAATCTGCGTTTAATCAGCAAATGGAATCGTTTGAGGCCATTCTCGGCCCAAAATATCACGTGCAAGCAATTTTCATCTTATTTTCTAGCTATCGCTCGTAAGCATCCTGTACATTTCTTCGAAGCGGCAATAGCTCAGCATCAAACGCGCGTTAGCCCTGGCATCTCTTCCTCGCAACCACACAATGACATCTGCGGTATGTTCGCAGGCCGTTCTGCGAGCGTGATATCTACAGGCGATGCGCTCTTCCACTAGATATATGGAACACAATAAAACGTTCCACCTGAAGACATTATGCAAAATCAATTCTTCTCTTTTTCCAACAATGGAGACCCCACCCCAGCCCGTGCTTCGTCCGCGGGGGATATCTGCGGTAGTCGGGATTGCGGGGATTAAGACAATCCACGCTCCATTCTTACGGTTTCCGAAGGATGTGTGTACACTTTTCTTGCAAACCGGCTATCGATTATGGATTTAGGAATTTCTGGAATTGGTGGTGAGGTCTTGTTCGGATAGGATCAATTGTTGTTTAGGAGAGTGTTAATTGAGATTCTTTGAATTTATAAGGATATACGTCACAATGTTATATACTTTTGTTTTGATGTCTAGTTGTTATTATTGCATGCATAATATTATTGAATTTGAAGCACAGGATAGAAAAGAGAATTCTCTTAAATTCGAATTGAGAATCGCTGGAAGTTTAACACAATGTTTTTTGGCGCTCTAGTTCCTCGGAACAGAGTGCTTATCAATTTGCCTAAATGTCTGTAATTTTCCAATTTTTGGCTGTAAATGGTCTTAAACAATTTGGTTCGGCTCAATGATCAGGAACCCATTGTCAAAATAGATTCTGTCTGGTCGGCCATCCGTCCGGCCCCGGCCGTCCGTCCGGCCGTTAACACGATAACTCTAGAACGGAATGAGCTAGACAGTTGAAATTTTCAGAGTAGTTTTAGGAGTTAAATATCTCGGTTAATTTTGTTATTGGGTGAAATCGGTCAGTTGGTTTCGGAGTACCAAAAAAAAAATATTTGTTTTCACATTACAAATTATAAATTTTTTTTTTTTCAAGATGCAGTTTCATGATATGAATCCATTAATGTCATTCTCAAATCTAACAAACTAATACTTTCGGAGATATAATTTTTCAAAATTTCAATAATTATTCCCAATTCTATAGAATACTCAATTATAATTTTCTGATTTATATAAATCCAACATGAGATGAGTCATAGACCTACGTTTTGAATTTAATTACCAAAATTCTTGAGAATTGACTCACAGAAGCCAAATAGAAAATGTGGGAAAACCCTGTGGACAGGAGCTTTGGCGCTCTTGTTCAAACTTTGACAAATCATAACTCCGAAAGTATTGGTTTCTCCGAGTTGGGAATGATATCATAGTATTCTTATTTAATTCATTTTATTTTATGATGCAGTTCTATCATAAGATTCCATTAATATCATTCCCAACTCTAAGAAACCAATACAATCCTGTCCACAGGGCTTGAACCAAATTTCAAACCAAGTTCTAGAATTACATTCGAAGAGATTTGTAATTCTGAAAATATTGAGATAGTAAAATTCATCAAGGTTCAAGTGGAATTTCAGCAGCATCTAAAAGATAGTTCCTGAAATATAGAATTTTATTTATTTTTGAAAATTTCTCTCGATCGGATTGATATTATTAGAAATATTGGGAAAATACAATTTTTTTTACTGGGAGCCAAGCTTCCTCGGGTGAGATCAGTATATGGATGGGTGACCGCTCTGGCTATGAATTTGAATAACCACGTCTTCACAGACCTACCTCACATAAGTGCTTTTCCAATTTTAGATTGTATAATTTCAAAAGCCTCTAATATAAGAATCATCAAGGTTTAATACATGAATAAGATGAATCAAATTGTCTTAAATATTTAACTGATATTCATTCCAATAATAGCCAAAATTGACTTCTGTGGAACTCCTATTTTCACCTTCTTTACTAACAGCATTGCCAGGCAAGATTTATGAGCCCATTCTTCATTCATAACTATAACGCTGACAAAATATTAGGTACACCGCACCATAAATAATATTTTTTGACCATTTTGTCTGAAATGATTTACTTCTCTGACTCAAACGATCAACAAATCATAAAGATGTAAACTCCTACACTTTGAACTGAAATATTGAGCTATAGGAGAGTTATTATTATGTATATCATATAAATTTTTGAAAATAGTTTGATTATATCATTTTATAATAATTCAGCAATTTATACCTTTCAGATTTTGATTTCGAGTTTGTTGTAGTATTGTGTTGTGAACTTCTAGTAGGTATATCACATGAATTTGTATCATTTCAAGATACTTTATTCTAATATTGAATGTATTTAGAGAATGGAGTGAATTATCAAATTATCTGACAGATAATTTGCGCTGCGTCCATATTTTCGGTGCTAAAGACAGAATATTATATATCATATTATATTATTATTATATATTATGATAATTTTCATTTTTCTTAGTAATTAATTCTGTTGGGATTATTATATAGAGTTATTTTGCGCTGATGCTTCCTTGTTAATTAGAAACTCATGAGCTCTTGGAATCAGCCAAGGAAGAAAAGTTTTCAATAACCCCTGAAATTTTTATAATTTCCATGCATAGAATTTAAAATTTAAAAAAATAAATCAGCTTGTTCGGCGTGCTACTGGAGGTATTCCACATGCATAATTTTCTTTTAGACATTTATTCATATGTTGAACTTTAGACAACAAATAATATATAAACTAAAAATAAATTGCCAAAGAAATGCACTCATATCTAAAGAAAACCATATATTTCATAAAAAGATCAATTTTTCAGAGAAAACGCGATTTCGACCTCAGTTTTTCGATTAATTTCGTGACGAGAACGTTATCTTCACTTTTAAATCATAGTAGACTTAAATTACTGTCAAGTATTTCACGCAAATATCTAGTAATGAAAAATACCAAGTTAAAATATTCGTTAAAAGGGTCCGTATTATATGTTAACACTATTGGCATTTCAAAGGAGGTTAAATTAAATAAAAAAAGTTCCCTATACTGAGATATACATTGTAGAAAAACAAAAAACCTGATCATCTGATTTTTGAGATTCAATTAATTTGTTTCAGAAAACTTATTGACTCACTCTATTCTTATGATACAGCATTAAAAAATATTCCACCATTAAAACACTGGACTTCGATTCGATTTTCAGCAATATCCGTCAATTGTTTCTACTATAAGATTATAGATAATTTGATCATCGCCCATCATTATATTGAAAGTTTCAAATATTCATTAATCCTAATTTTCAAGAAAAGCTGAAATCGAATAGTTCAGATGTTATTCCAACAAACAGAATAATCAGTAATAATATAACAATAGAGTGAGAATAAATTGAAAATAATTTGACAGATTTTTTGTAAACTTGTTGCTAGGCAATAGTCACGAGAGCCCGCAGGGCTCGAGTTGCTATTTCCAAATGGCAACAAGTTTGAACAACATCTGAAAAGAATTATTTTTTAATTTATGGAACTCGCGAGGAAGAAAAGCAAGTGCGGTAAAGTAGATATTCATAGATAGATAGATGCCTACATTAGGTCAAGAGTGGATCAACCAAAATAAGCCAAATTCCCAAATTTTCATCAGATTATATGACTTTCAACGTTGAATATCTCCAAAACGATGCGTTTTAGAAGCATCGATGTAATTTTCTGAAATGATTGAAGATTCTTATATTAACTCAACAAAAACTCTATCTGCTTTCGTTGTTATAATTTCATTTAGTTTCATGGATCCACTTCTGTTACTAGGAAACCAGTGGAAGTAGTAAAAACTATTAACTTTACACAAAAATCATTTCATTCTGGATAACAAATGCAAAGCTACAAAAAAATATATCTTTGTCCAATTTCAACAACCTGTACCTTTTAACCTTAACCGAATTTTGAAAAATTGTAAAAAAATAATGGGTTTTATTTGGTGACAGGAATCTATGGTTAGAATTAACGTACAACTTAAAGACTCCCCTGTATATCGACTCGAAACCAGCTTCTTGGTTAAATTGATATTCTCCTCTTTCAAACCCGTACTGGTTCTAATTATACTACCACAACGTTGTGCCGTCAGTTATGATTGAGATATGAGCAAATAGAAGCGGAAAAAAAAAGAGAATTAATGAATACAAACAATACAGAGTACAATTTGACGAGGAAGTAATAAACATTTGTGAGAAATTGTGTGCGTTTTCCGCTGGACATCCATCAGAACAAATTTTATTCCTAATGAAGCTGCGACTCTATTCGGATCGAGAGTTCGAAGAACTTACGTCATATTCAATTTCGCAAAAATGACCAGCACAATTTTTTATCTCCATTGAACAGACGCAACCGCATTTAGCGTTCAGATCCGCCGTGTCATAAATCAAAAACGATTCGTATAGAGTTGATTAACACGAATTGTTTGCCAAAGTGAGTTAATTCCGTATGTTTATTTGAATGGGCGAGGGAAGTGCTATTCGTTGTATATGGCTTTTTGAAAGCAGCCCTGGCTGGGCCTTGTGTCAGATTGTCGCAGGGACGTACTTGAACATACATACGTTGTGAAATACATACTGTAGAAAATAACGGGGAACATTTGGAAAGACTGTGTTCCAGGCTATCTCTATAGAGGGCTGTGAAGTAAGTGCGCGGATTTTGAACGTCATCTGTCGTTTAGTTTATAATGCTCCATTTTATCAGACATGTGAAGTGTTGTTGGTAACATACTTAGATGCAAAATAAAATGTTTCAAGTATTCTGTAGAGATAACAGTTGACAACATTATGTTGAATAGAGAAATTCTCTGAGGAAAAAAATGATGTACATGCACCAATATTTTTTGTATAACAGCGTAATGAATATAGCTTTAAGAAATTATTCGTTATTATCTAGTAGTTGATATATTATAATATTCATTATCGTTAATTGAAATTAATCGAGACGAGACGAGATAACTGATAACGAGGCGAGACCGAGACTTTTTATACTCTCGTCTCAAGTGTAGCCCTAATTTTCCTGTTATTATTCATTATTATAATAATATTATAATAGATTAGTGTATTTTTTATAATATATACTACGGCTCTAAAATGCTCATTTCCCGAGATATTCGGTAAGTAATATTTATTATAAAGTAGAAGTATTTATTATAAAAAATACACAATTTTTTAAAATAGATTCCAGCTGACCAATAAGAAGAATGGGTTCTCATTTGAAAAAAAAAATAGTTTTGAGGTTTTAGTCATGACTGACTTTGACATTGAAATACTTAGAAACATCCTGTATGTTCAATTGGATTTTTAATTATCGGAGGAGAAGCATTGGTATGTCTTCCAATAGTAGCTAGATAATTAGTAATTATCATGCAAAAATCTAAGAGCTATTAACATTGGAATGAAGCCCTATTTGAGAAAATTTTTAGTGTTTTTTCAGATTTCACACGAATTTTCTGAGAATAATATGTAAGTGATACATTATAACAATGGTTATGATAATTAAGGTGGGTATTTCGTATAACATTTTTCTAAAAACCTCATTCCGGAAAAGTTACACCCCTCGGAAGATTAACAAAAAAAAATTGTTTCTCTTCTTTATTTTCCCTGTATATTAAGCTAAAGACAGGAAACTTGGTAAATATTATGTGTCAGTACAACTACACATTTTGGAATTTGTTCAATCCTGTATTATGCTTAGAAGAGGTTGAAATAGTCAACCTCTAAGATATTGGTTATTAGAACTTATTTTTGGATGAAAATTTTCCGCCAAATCATTTACTAACTTTTTACCTCCACAAGTTTCTACGAAAACTTAAGCATTTACGAGATAACACATTCAATGCATTTTCACAAGGCACCGAGGTAGAATTTCCCTAACCTAATTTATTTGTTTATAGTTCGTATAAAGATTTCCTTCATCACCCATTCTATTACCATTAGATGAAGACTTTTAATATACAAGGAAAATAAAAAAGAGAAAAAAATTTTTTTGTTAATCTTCGGAGGGGTGTAACTTTTCCGGGGGGAGGTTCTTCCAAAAATTTTATAATAAATACCCCCCTTAATTCTCATCACAGAATCATCCCTTAAAGTTTGTCACACTTATTCACCAACACCCTCTATAATATAGGTCTAATGTGTCCCGAAACAACCGATTCAAAATTTTAAAATTTAGCAAATACCTATATGCACAAAGTAGCTCTCTATTTTTCACGTAATTATTACCCCATACATAGCGAGTTTTCTTTTTCAGTGTTTTAAAACTGCAGTTTCGCATATAACTAACGATATATGTCAAGCATATAATAATAAAAAAAATGCATCCTATTTCTTTATTCCAGACTAATCTTTTCCTGTATTACTTGCGATATAATAGGTTAAAATCAAACAAAATTCGCCAATACATAAATGGTTTTCCAATTAGAGGTGTTATTTTGATATTCAAAGAAAAATTCCATTTTTCAATATAAATGATCGGAAGGTTTATTTCATTATAAAGAAGAAGCTATGCCGTTAATAGTGGAAAATAACATCAGGCAAATGACCACCACGACCACGCTTACAGGACCATATCCTTTTAATGAAATTTTCCATTACCAAATCGCAAAGTGGCTGCCCTATGTCCTCGATAGCCTCACGAATTCCATCTTTGAAGTCTTGAATCGACGCTGGGCTATTGGCGTAGACCTTCTCTTTCACGTGGCCTCAAAGGAAGAAGTCGCAAGGTGTTAAATCACAAGATCTCGGTGGCCAATTATGACGACCTCTTCGAGAGATAACACGGTCCGGAAACTTTTCCCGCAAAAGATCAATGGTTTCGTTGCTTGTGTGGCACGTAGCGCCATCTTGTTGAAAGTAAACGCTGTCCAGATCAATACCTCCAAATCCGGACATAAAAAATCATTAATCATCTCTGGATAGCGCAATTCATTCACCGTAACTGTTGCTCCAGCCTCATTTTCGAAAAAGTAAGGTCCAATGACTCCGCCGGACCATAAACCACACCAAACAGTCACATGTTGAGGATAGAGAGGCTTTTCAACAATAACTCTTGGGTTTTCCGAGCCCCAGATGCGACAATTTTGCTTGTTGACGAAGCCACCGAGGTGTAAATTGGCCTCATCACTCCAGATGATTTTTCGATGGAATCATTTTCATGCATTTCAACGACCCAATCAGCAAAGACACGACGTTGTTGATGATCAGCCGGCTTGAGTTCTTGTGTTAACTGAACTTTATAAGCTTTAAGACCCAAATTTTTATGCAAAATACGGTGTAATGACGTTTGTGGAATGCCTAATTCCAAAGAACGACGAGGAATGGACAAACCTGGGTTCGGCTACAGCAGCAATATTCTCGGCTGTTCTTGAGCGACGTGCACGGATTTTATTCTTCATATAACTAACTTGTCCCAACAGCTCAAATTTTACCACCAATTTCTTTATTACGGTCCGACAAGGTGCTTCACGATGACCCAAAAATGTTCGAGTTTTACGAAACGTCTCTGCCAAATTTTCACCATTTTTATAGTGAATTTTAATAATTTCAATGCGTTCTCGAAGCGTGCATCGTTCCATTTTTATTAAAGGCATAGTTTGTACTTGTCAAATGTCAAAAAATGACAGCTTCAAAAGTGACATCTACCGAAAGAGCGGGCTATTCAAAATAACACCTCTTATTGGAAAACCCTTTACTTCAAGCCACGTAAAATAAGACCTGGTAACCAGCTTATAGAGCTTATAGACCAAAAACAACTACGGTCCCTGGGATGATAAATGCGCATTCCGATAAGTTTAATAAATTCCGCGAAATTTGTCCCGAATGGCGCCCTAAGACATATTCGGGACATACGCCGGACACAAAGTGGATGCCATCAATCTGGACCGCTTCGCTCGCCTCCGCCCGGCATCAGCACGAAAAGGGGGGCAAAAGATGGGAAACCGGCCTTATATTAGTTTTCGTATATTGTATATTACGCCGTTTCCGAGATTTGATAAATTTGAATAATATGCAGTGTAATATGGGGTCTCTCCACTATTGCATGCATTCATTCATGTTTTGAGGTTATGTGAGGGGACATAAGCGGTATAGTCGGAGATTATGGCGTGTCGTGTTTCCTTTTCTTCGTGTGGTTCGTGAATTTCTAAGGAGTGGAAACCGTATCCTGAATTCGGTGGATTTTAACCTGCTATACCGAGAGTATTATGGGAGAAAATTAGTCTGGAATAAAAACAACGATATCTGACGGTTGCTTCGGAGATACAGAATTTTTTTAAATAATTTTTTATGAATTTTGTAATTTTCGAATTTTTCGATGAAAATGGTCTTAAACGATTTGGTTCGACTCACTGATCAAGAATCCGTGGTCGAAATTCATTCTGTTCGGCCGGTCCGGACGGCCGGCCGGCCGTAGGCACGATTACTCTCGAACGGAATGAGCTAGACAGTTGAAATTTTCAGAGTAGGTTTGGGAGATAAATATCTCGGCTAAGTTCGTTATTGGGCAAAATCGGACAGATGGTTTCGGAGTAACAAAAAATTTTTTTTTACATAACAAACTACCAATTGAATTTTTTTCAATATACAGTTTTACAATAAGAATCCATATTGATATCATTTTTGGCTCTAATAAGCTAATACTTTCGGAGATATGATTTTTCAAAATTTCAATATAAATCGTATTTCTATGTTTTCACAGAATGATATAATTATTCTGTGGGTATTCTATGAATTGTTATAATGTCAACTTATTTTCCTGAGACATGACGTTGTCTAATTCATTCATTCCAGCAATCGTAGAAATATTAGAATTATAATATAATATCATACTTTTTGTTAGTTGATATTTTCATGTCGATGGTCAATTCATATGATGATGGGAATGGTAATGGTAAGTTAATAATATTGAGTTCAGAATATCTCCACTAAAAACAAAACTGGAATATTGGTGTATTGGAGTGGATTTGAGGAAAGATATATATTATCGTTCATCATAGAATTGAGGAATGAATATCTCGGATGAGTTCGTTGTTGGGTAGAATTCGTCTATTGGTTTTGGATTGATAATCATTTTTGGTACTCTTGTTGAATTTAAATTCTTCTATGATGTTTGAATTCAATTTCTGCTGAGATGAAATTCTTTCATAAGAATCCATTGATATAATTCCCAACTCTGACAAACCAATACTGTCGGAGATATAATTTGTCTGTTTTTAACTCCAACAAGCTTATACTTCCTTCATCACCCATTCTATTACCATTAGATGAAGACTTTTAATATACAAGGAAAATAAAAAAGAGAAAAAAATTTTTTTGTTAATCTTCGGAGGGGTGTAACTTTTCCGGGGGGAGGTTCTTCCAAAAATTTTATAATAAATACCCCCCTTAATTCTCATCACAGAATCATCCCTTAAAGTTTGTCACACTTATTCACCAACACCCTCTATAATATAGGTCTAATGTGTCCCGAAACAACCGATTCAAAATTTTAAAATTTAGCAAATACCTATATGCACAAAGTAGCTCTCTATTTTTCACGTAATTATTACCCCATACATAGCGAGTTTTCTTTTTCAGTGTTTTAAAACTGCAGTTTCGCATATAACTAACGATATATGTCAAGCATATAATAATAAAAAAAATGCATCCTATTTCTTTATTCCAGACTAATCTTTTCCTGTATTACTTGCGATATAATAGGTTAAAATCAAACAAAATTCGCCAATACATAAATGGTTTTCCAATTAGAGGTGTTATTTTGATATTCAAAGAAAAATTCCATTTTTCAATATAAATGATCGGAAGGTTTATTTCATTATAAAGAAGAAGCTATGCCGTTAATAGTGGAAAATAACATCAGGCAAATGACCACCACGACCACGCTTACAGGACCATATCCTTTTAATGAAATTTTCCATTACCAAATCGCAAAGTGGCTGCCCTATGTCCTCGATAGCCTCACGAATTCCATCTTTGAAGTCTTGAATCGACGCTGGGCTATTGGCGTAGACCTTCTCTTTCACGTGGCCTCAAAGGAAGAAGTCGCAAGGTGTTAAATCACAAGATCTCGGTGGCCAATTATGACGACCTCTTCGAGAGATAACACGGTCCGGAAACTTTTCCCGCAAAAGATCAATGGTTTCGTTGCTTGTGTGGCACGTAGCGCCATCTTGTTGAAAGTAAACGCTGTCCAGATCAATACCTCCAAATCCGGACATAAAAAATCATTAATCATCTCTGGATAGCGCAATTCATTCACCGTAACTGTTGCTCCAGCCTCATTTTCGAAAAAGTAAGGTCCAATGACTCCGCCGGACCATAAACCACACCAAACAGTCACATGTTGAGGATAGAGAGGCTTTTCAACAATAACTCTTGGGTTTTCCGAGCCCCAGATGCGACAATTTTGCTTGTTGACGAAGCCACCGAGGTGTAAATTGGCCTCATCACTCCAGATGATTTTTCGATGGAATCATTTTCATGCATTTCAACGACCCAATCAGCAAAGACACGACGTTGTTGATGATCAGCCGGCTTGAGTTCTTGTGTTAACTGAACTTTATAAGCTTTAAGACCCAAATTTTTATGCAAAATACGGTGTAATGACGTTTGTGGAATGCCTAATTCCAAAGAACGACGAGGAATGGACAAACCTGGGTTCGGCTACAGCAGCAATATTCTCGGCTGTTCTTGAGCGACGTGCACGGATTTTATTCTTCATATAACTAACTTGTCCCAACAGCTCAAATTTTACCACCAATTTCTTTATTACGGTCCGACAAGGTGCTTCACGATGACCCAAAAATGTTCGAGTTTTACGAAACGTCTCTGCCAAATTTTCACCATTTTTATAGTGAATTTTAATAATTTCAATGCGTTCTCGAAGCGTGTATCGTTCCATTTTTATTAAAGGCATAGTTTGTACTTGTCAAATGTCAAAAAATGACAGCTTCAAAAGTGACATCTACCGAAAGAGCGGGCTATTCAAAATAACACCTCTTATTGGAAAACCCTTTACTTCAAGCCCCGTAAAATAAGACCTGGTAACCAGCTTATAGAGCTTATAGACCAAAAACAACTACGGTCCCTGGGATGATAAATGCGCATTCCGATAAGTTTAATAAATTCCGCGAAATTTGTCCCGAATGGCGCCCTAAGACATATTCGGGACATACGCCGGACACAAAGTGGATGCCATCAATCTGGACCGCTTCGCTCGCCTCCGCCCGGCATCAGCACGAAAAGGGGGGCAAAAGATGGGAAACCGGCCTTATATTAGTTTTCGTATATTGTATATTACGCCGTTTCCGAGATTTGATAAATTTGAATAATATGCAGTGTAATATGGGGTCTCTCCACTATTGCATGCATTCATTCATGTTTTGAGGTTATGTGAGGGGACATAAGCGGTATAGTCGGAGATTATGGCGTGTCGTGTTTCCTTTTCTTCGTGTGGTTCGTGAATTTCTAAGGAGTGGAAACCGTATCCTGAATTCGGTGGATTTTAACCTGCTATACCGAGAGTATTATGGGAGAAAATTAGTCTGGAATAAAAACAACGATATCTGACGGTTGCTTCGGAGATACAGAATTTTTTTAAATAATTTTTTATGAATTTTGTAATTTTCGAATTTTTCGATGAAAATGGTCTTAAACGATTTGGTTCGACTCACTGATCAAGAATCCGTGGTCGAAATTCATTCTGTTCGGCCGGTCCGGACGGCCGGCCGGCCGTAGGCACGATTACTCTCGAACGGAATGAGCTAGACAGTTGAAATTTTCAGAGTAGGTTTGGGAGATAAATATCTCGGCTAAGTTCGTTATTGGGCAAAATCGGACAGATGGTTTCGGAGTAACAAAAAATTTTTTTTTACATAACAAACTACCAATTGAATTTTTTTCAATATACAGTTTTACAATAAGAATCCATATTGATATCATTTTTGGCTCTAATAAGCTAATACTTTCGGAGATATGATTTTTCAAAATTTCAATATAAATCGTATTTCTATGTTTTCACAGAATGATATAATTATTCTGTGGGTATTCTATGAATTGTTATAATGTCAACTTATTTTCCTGAGACATGACGTTGTCTAATTCATTCATTCCAGCAATCGTAGAAATATTAGAATTATAATATAATATCATACTTTTTGTTAGTTGATATTTTCATGTCGATGGTCAATTCATATGATGATGGGAATGGTAATGGTAAGTTAATAATATTGAGTTCAGAATATCTCCACTAAAAACAAAACTGGAATATTGGTGTATTGGAGTGGATTTGAGGAAAGATATATATTATCGTTCATCATAGAATTGAGGAATGAATATCTCGGATGAGTTCGTTGTTGGGTAGAATTCGTCTATTGGTTTTGGATTGATAATCATTTTTGGTACTCTTGTTGAATTTAAATTCTTCTATGATGTTTGAATTCAATTTCTGCTGAGATGAAATTCTTTCATAAGAATCCATTGATATAATTCCCAACTCTGACAAACCAATACTGTCGGAGATATAATTTGTCTGTTTTTAACTCCAACAAGCTTATACTTTCGGAGATATGATTTTTCGAAATTTCAATGATGAATCGTACTTCTATGTTTTCACAGAATGCTATAATTATTCTATCTAAGCGCGTCAAAACGGATGATTGTTTTTATTACTATCTGCTTGAGATATATCGTGAGTTATACAGCTAGAAATCGCTATGTATGGGCTATTAATTAAGTGAAAAATAAAGAGTTGTTTTGTGCATCTACAGGGTGTTTGGTAAACATGCGGCAAAAATTCAAGGGGTTATTCCATGCTCTATTTTAAGAATATTTTGTTATTTTATGATTTATGAAAATCTGTTTAGTTTCGAAGAAACAGGGTGAGCAATATTGGCGACAACCATTATTGATATTTGTTAAAATTATACGATATAGTAGTGAACAGATAAAACATTCCTTCTTCAAAAGCCTCGACAATGAATTAATAGGAAGTAAAAATTTTAACAAATATCTACAATGATTGGCACAAATATTGTTCACCCTGTATCTTCGAAACAAAGCAGATTTTCATAAATCATCAAGGCACGAAATTTTCTTAGAACAGTCCATGGAATTAACACTCTGTATATGCCAAATTTGAAATTTTGAATCAGTCGGTTCGTGACACATTATACCTATAGTATTTATATAATTTAGAAGCTGAACATGGTTATAATTGTTGGATTAATTACACTTCGTGTATGTATAGAATACTTTTATATACAACATATTCCAAAAAAATCCTAAACTGTTCAGGAAATGTGGTTAAAAATAAAATATTTAATTATACATGATTACTCATTTTATTATTTAAACATTTATTACAATTATATTGAACTTCATATTAAATAAAACCATTATTATGTTCGGGGGTATCTTCACTTGAAAATAATTTGAAGTGTCTAAGAATTAGTTCTCTTTTTCAATAAGTTCTTAACTTATATTACTCTCCAATATCTAAGTACAACCATATTTATTTTGTATCCTTGTCACGTGAGAATTGAGTTGTTGGAATATGTCCCGTTCATAGGAATAGTGTGATTATTTTATATCTATTTATCTCAAAAAATTCTGTTCATTCGAAAAATTCATAAGGAACAGGACTTTTAATCGTAATATCTGTATTTAACTCGCTGAAATAACAAAAAAAAAGGAAGAAGAATAACATCTCCTGTAAAAATATAATTCAATTTGATCTTAATTATACTAAAATATTAGATGATACATTAAATTAATTTCAAGAAGATTAAAAAATATTAAATGACTGAGATCAATGCCGGAAGGAGTGATTCAAAATAAAGTTAAGTTACAAGCTTATTGTCTTAGGATCATAAGTAATAAAACGAAGTAATTAGTATTATTACTTAATGATCAAAGTAGATACGAACAGTTCAATTTTTGCCGACCCTACTATACAGGTGTTCCCAGAAGTCAAGCCGAAAAGAGGGTGATAGGGCAAGCCATAAAAGTTAGAAGAAAAATATCAAATAAATCTAATGTATTTATTATTAAAATCATAGGCATCATAGGTTATCCCGCTACTACAAATCTATCACAGGAGAAAGATTGTCTGCAATTTGTTTGAAATAAGTATCTATAATTTTGATTGGTGTTCAAAATATTTGCCTCTGAAGACGCAATTCTGTTGTTGAAACAATAATTGCTATATTCGGAATAAATAAAAGCATTA
The DNA here is from genome assembly GCA_937662695.2 of Halyzia sedecimguttata. Taxonomy (NCBI): domain Eukaryota; kingdom Metazoa; phylum Arthropoda; class Insecta; order Coleoptera; family Coccinellidae; genus Halyzia; species Halyzia sedecimguttata. Next base: position 59,948,660 of record OW569418.2, read on the forward strand.
AAATTCTTTGGACATAAATATGTATCCCGTAATTCGAATAATTCGTTATATCAATCTATATCGACACTAAAAACATTAATTCCCTAAATCAATAAACTTATTGTTGACATTACAACGCCAATAATCCAAACAACAACTTTCCCCTCATTTCTGCACTACCTCAAAATGACAAACGCAATAAAATATATCCGAAACAAAGACACAATTTCTTAGAGAGCCCTTACGAATCCTCTGGGAACATTCAATCTTACTCCTGGACGCCCACCCTGCCGCCTCTGGACACTAGCCTCCTTTGCGCCCCCAGATAAAAAGCTAATTTTCTTCCACTAAACCGTTTCCCACGAGACTGTGACGTAACCTGTTCATTCAACTTTAACCCCCACTTGTCAAATAAAAGTGAATGATTCTGTGCGACCAGGGGCGTTAGGATTATGTTATTTTTATGTAAAGATTGTTATATTCCACAGATGTGGATTTGCCTGGGAGAAATACAGGGACTTTCTTTATTAACTTAATCAAAAATTATACGGATGGATAACAACCCAATATATTTTCGTGAAAATTATTGTTTATCTAAATTATTTTCATGTTTCTGTCACTTCCGGTTACACCGGAAGATGCTATCAACTTCAATTTTAATGTGACTTCGATCATAGCTACTAACTCTTAAGGTGAGTTTATGAAGCAAATAAAATAAAATAAGAAACAAATTAAAATAAAATAAGAAAGTTGAACATGCATTTTAATGCTAGCGTTTCTACACGAAACAAGGTAAAATAAGAAATAAGAATAAGAAATAGAGATGGCCAACTTTCATAATTATTTCTTATTTTATTTTGTTCGGAAAATGACAATGTGCATGCTCAAAGAGTGGAATTCACAGAACTTGAAATGAAATGTCAAAAAGCTGCACCAATCGTTCTAGCCCTCAATTCTTATTTTATTTTAATTTGTTTCTTATTTTATTTGCTGTATAGAACTTAATTTGATTTAAAAGTATGACAATTTTCTGAAACTATCACTGAATCCATGTTGTAGGTATATTTTTCACTCTGATTTTGAGCAAAAAATTGTGCAGGGTATTCACAAAAAGATGCCAATTTTCTATTCGAGTTTTCATCAAAATCTTCCTTATTTCAAATGGGAACCCATATTTTTTGTACGCTATCATTTTGCCCAAATGTCTGTTATTTTCGATTTTTTTCCGCAGATGGTTTCAAACGATAAAATTCTCTCCAGCCGTTATCACGATAACTTTCGAACGAAAGAGATAACGAGTTGAAATTTACTTGTTTGGTTGCGCCTACGAATGCGATAGTTGAGTTCGCTAAAGGGCTTAATCGGCAAAAGGGTTTCGGAGTTATAAATTTGTTTTCAAACAATAAAAATCCGATCGAATTAAGTTACAATTCTGTTTTTCCGATAAATTGAAGTTTACAGATCTGATTTAATTGAAACTTAGTAACTAGTCGTAGAATGTAGGCAACACACGATGAAATATTTATTGATTTTAACAATCAACAAATATTCCGCGTGGCCAGGCTAGATCACCTCATCGCTCAGGGTTCCCTAAAGAGGAAAGTATCATTCATATCATATCATCATTGACACCAGGTGGTAATATATAGCCTTTCAGTCCCTCCCCAGTCGCTCTACTTGCAGACAAATCAATATTTTGTCGTAATTTGGACAGGTATTTCAAAATTCATAATAAAATTTGTTTTTTGAAGCTCCTAAGGGTTGGTTTTCCATTCATTTTTAATGGTCCAAGAGATCATTATTGTTCACCTGAATGCCAAACATTATTGCTCACCTGAATGCCAAAATAAGGCAAGCAAAATATTTCGCGAAATAGTTGAACATTTTTTTAATCTTTTTTAGTCATGCTTCACGAAATTTAGCAATCTTTTTTCCAGTTCTTAGTTCATAATAAAAACTTTGCATGCTTATAAAAGTTGAGAATCTACAATTTGATCTAAATTTCGAAATTTGAAATTCTCAACGATTTGCAACTCTGTCAATATGGATTGAGTAAACAGGAACCATTTTTGATGGAATAATGAAGAACAACCTATTAGTTTCGGTTTATGATCAACCTATTAATTCGCGAGGAATGCTATAAAGTTCCCTTCGTTGTTTACACGCAGAATTAAGGTACTTTCACCTTTTATCCGGCAAATCCATCACTTGTAGAAGGAGCTTTCGGCATCATAGGCGATATTCCAAACCGACTACGGGGGGTAAATTGACGTAGACACTCGCAATAAATCAGTCGGGGAAATCCCTCACTTTATGTATAACAGCGCTAATAAGCGTCTAAATAAGGGTAGTCGGGATCGATTTGGCTTTTGAGCAATCCTCGAACGGAATAAAAGAAATTATAGTGCAGTCGGTAGCTTGGTAGTTTTGGCACCGTAAGATGAATGGTTCACGTCACTTGTCCGGATGTTTCTTTGCGGTTATGCCACAATATAAATTGTTTCGGCTTTGATTGTGGGTGGGGAATGAGGTGAAAAGATTTCTGTTCTTTCGGCAAAGGAACCTGAGGCTGGACAATTGTTTCAGGTATAGTTTCGATGGTACTAATGTTGTTTGAGTACACTTCGGATCTACAGGAGGGAATCTTGTGAGCGATCGTTGAAAATAATCGAAATAACACATTTTCAAGTTCTCAGCGGAGAAGATTCTTTTAACTTTCCAAAGAGCTGGGAAATTTTAAACATGACAGAGAAAATATGATGGAAATCTATAGATGGAGGAATGTGTGATTAATATAACACTCACAATATTTTTTTCATATTGAACTCATAATAAAAGAAATTAAATTCAAATAATAGTCTATTTATCAAGACTGAATGAGCATTATTGAAAGGTTTTTTCTGGGTTTTCTCTCCCAGACTCTGAAAAATATCTATAAAATAAAAATTAATTATTTTGTGATTAACTTCTGCGTAAGAAACACAGGACATTTGTCAGAAGCAATCAATTGAACAATATTGCCTAACAAACAACAACGAAACAACATCAACGAAGAAACAACTATATCGTAACGTTTCGGAGTCTATATCAGACTCCTTCGTCAGACGATTAATGAAAATCTTTAGAATTATTTTGTTTATAGTTATTTTTTTTGACAATTCTTGAATTTCACAAAATAACTATCAACAAAATAATTCTAAAGATTTTCATTAAGCGTCTGACGAAGGAGTCTGATATAGACTCCGAAACGTTACGATATAGTTGTTTCTTCGTTGATGTTGTTTCGTTGTTGATTGTTAGGCAACATTGTTCAATTGGTTGCTTCTGACAAATATCCTGTGTTTCTTACGCAGAAGCAAATTACAAAATAATTAATTTTTATTTCATAGATATTTTTCAGAGTTTGGGAGAGAAAACCCAGAAAAAACCTTTCACAATAATGAGTATACCTCCAACAGTATCCTTTAATGAACCTAAATGAGCAATCTGCAATGATTTATCCTCGTGGTTGGGTTATTGCAACTTAGACTCGGTGCATAGTTTCCACAAAGCGAAATATCTAAGGAAAATATCATCATTTATTCCTGATATTTGAGTAGGTAGAGGCTAACGAACAAATTATTTTAATAGTTCAAAATATATTAATAAAATACAATCTCTTTTTATAATTTGACAGCTCTTACCACTAACACATTAATTCTGTGTTATAAACCTTAACTCAAGAAAGAATATTTGATACACAAATGTAGATCAATATTTCAGCATTTGTTTGCTATCAACATAATGAAAATACTGTATATAAGAACATGTCTCACTACTTAAGGAAGTAAAAGGTAATATTTACCTCGTTGGTCAACGAACAGTAATTTTTTTTTTCCATTATGTTGTTCTTTTCTATTGCCTTCCTAAACTACATCATTACATTGATCCAATTCTAAATCTTCTGAAATATCATTCCCGATATTTGCACATAAATTATTCAATATGCAACAAGTCAATATTATTTTTGGTATCAAACATCCTGTAAATTTCAATCCTCAAGTTCCTTTCGTTCCAGATTTATCGGCCTACGGCCGGCCGGACAGAATTTATTTCGACCACGGATTCTTGATCGGTGAGTGGAATCAAATCATTTAAGACAATTTTCATCCAAAAGTTCGGAAATTACAGACATTTGGCAAAATGATAAGCACTCTGTTCGGAGGAACAAGAGCACCAAAAAAAAGTTGAAATATAAATACTTATTACTTATATTTCAACCTTTTAAATATCAAAATATCAAATATTAAATAGAACACTTTTTCCTTCGAATCAATTTGTGAAAAATGGATATCTTTGCAATATCTTAAGAATTCATTCATTTAAATTCAATTGAAGGAATAAACGACTTTGGTCATAGAATTCGAAAAAATGACGTTTGTGTTCACTTTTAAGAAATCGATTTTTAATATAATAATTATCAATATTACTTGATACTACGACATTTTTGGGTAACGGAAATAACGTCGTTGGCTAAAAGCTACACGGAAATTTTGTGATTTCTATGAAAAGTTTGCTGTTCTAGTGGGAAACTTGTCCAATATGAAATAGTTTTATTTTTTCGATATTTTCTTTGGAGGATCTTACAAAATTTCAACGATATCTGACATAGGAACAGATTTTTTTAGTTAAATGATTTTTTTAAAAGATTGTTGTCATAATCCTTCCTAAATTTTGCATAAGTCTTTGAGGGTGATATATTATACAGGGTTTAAAAAAAGTGGTGCCGTTGCTAGGAAGGTATTAGACTGAAAATAGTGTGGGGTTTACTTCGTAAAAAGAATTCATAGCGGCGGCATCCGTATTCAAGATATAGGGTGTTAAAAAAATACTTTTCTTACACATTTTTTGCCATTATGTCGAAACCACCGGCAACATTGTAATGAAATTTTGTATGATTATATTTTGAAGCTGACACATTCCATGAATTTGTTTTTATATCGGACTAGTTCGTATTGATTAGTTTCATACGAACATTTTTTTATTATTAAATGGTTGTTTTCTGGGTTTTCTCTCCTATACTCTGAAGAATATCTATAAAATAAAAAATTTTGTATTGTTGACAATTTTCGAATTTCAGAATAACTTTCATACAATAATTCTGCAGATTTTCGTTTAGTGTCTGACGAAGGAGTCTGATATAGATCTCCGAAACATTACCAAATATAGTTGTTTTATCGTTGATGTTGTTGCGTTATTGTTTGTTATGCAACATTGTACTATACATAGAAGCAATTCACTAAATAATATTTATAGAACGCTCTGAACTTGTTGATTCGCTAAAGAGCCGTTTCGAGGCCTCCATATAATAGTTATTTATGTACCAAGGACGGAAAACTGTTTATTACAGTCGAGTCTGCAAATTGATATCCGAGACGGAGCCGAGGATAGCAAGCAGGCGAGACCATAGACAGTTTTTCGCAGAGGTGCATACTAAATTTTTTCGTCCACCTCTAAATATTTTTATGAATTTCCGACCTCTTCAATAATTTCACAATAGCAAGTGAAACATACACTTATGTTTGTACTGAACCGTATTCATACGGACCACAGCACTGACAGTTATTCTTACAGACACTTCTGTTTGTATTGAACCGTATCATGCCGTATTAATAGTGACCACAGCGGACGATAAAGTACTTTCTCGTCCGCAAAGTACTTGCCTTAATAGTTGCTAATAATAGTCTATTTTATGGCGGCAAATGATTCCGTAAAATGTCACTTTTCATAACTTATATATTATTATTTTACCCTGTATTATTCTTAGGATAGTCTCGAAATTTTGCAGTATGTTAAATAAACATCAGTCGGATGTTTTACGATTTTACTTTCTCGATAGGTTCTACCTACTTTTAGGAAAGTATTCCTTTCGGAAACCGTTTAAGAATAATTGCTAACTCCTAAAATTCGCAAACTTGCATGAAAATAGCTCAGATATGCCCCGAGTGTTACCTTCTCATGCATCTCAAATCATATTGAAAGGCACATAATGGGGCAGTCATCAATTTCACCCGGTATCTCAAGATAATGAAAATCTCCATACTCATCCTGCTCGGATCATTATAATTTCAACAACTTACTTGGGGTGAACTCAAGATATCAAGCCCTACCCATCCGTGTCTTGGCTGAATTTATTAATATGCCGTTTGTGTTCTGTCTTCGTGTCAATCATTCGATTTGCTTAAGAGCTTCAATACACTTAATTTCTACTAAGGAAATTAATATACACTGGAAGCGGAAACCTATTTGCTAATGAGCTGGGTTAGACGGCAAATTCGCCCATGTGGGGCCGAGTTTTTCCATCGGGGGTTATTAGGGCTCGAATTTTATTCGAATAAGTGAATATTCGACTATGCTAAAATGGAATTTTGTGTTACGAATTCTGGTACTTTAAAATTGTATTCAAATAAATCGGATATTCTACATTTAAATTATGGAGATATTGAAAAAATATTGGAAGCTGAGCAGAAAGTTCAGTAGCTAGAAGAGTGACCGTTTCCACGCTTAGATTCGAACAGAAAGAGATACATGTTGGTGTTCCGCAGGGCTCAGTGCTGGGCCCTATAATTTTTTTAACATATGTGAATAATATTGAATCTATCTCTACACATGCTCATTCCTCACTATATGCAGATTACATACCACTGGTTATATCCGATGAAATATATCGAAATCTGCGAATCAAAGGTAACTTAGGTAATTTCCGTGGTCTACGGAGAAGTTTTTGGGTCTACAATTGGATGAATTTGCCAGTTGAAGAACTCAATATGGAACAATTATATCATAACTGAACTACATGAATTATCTTGAAATCGAAATTTACCATGGTAAATTTCGATTAAGAGTATTACAGGAGACACAAAAGAATTCACCATGGTAAATTCGATTGAGAACGTCCAACACAGGAGAATGTGCAGTAGAACATATGTACAAAAGCTCCTGACTTCACAACAGTGCTTGAACCATTTTTTTTTAAATTTTCAAGCTGGCGATCCTCACACAATTTTACACATGTCTTTTTTTCGATAATCTACAACTAGTTAGTAAGCTTCAATTCGATCGAGTCTATATTTTTGGATTATCGAGGAAATAATATTCGAGATGGATATAACTCCGAAGCCGTTGGGCGAACTTAACTCTCCCATTCAGATGCGCAACCTACCCTGAAAAGTTCCTATCTCCTTTCGTTCGAGAGTTATCGAGGCAACGGTGACCAATACAGCTACTGAACTCACACAAGGCTGCTCGGATCTCCAACAATATAGATCCGATCGTGTTCAAACTTGGTAGTAGAGTTTGGTTCTGAATGCTCCCGCAAAATTTCAGCCATATCGGATGAATAGTTTATGATATAAAGAATTTTTTTCAATGATTTTTTGAATATTTTCTAGTGACACCATCCTCACTAAATTTTTCAAGAATTTTTGCGTTGGCATTCTAGAACTACTAACCATGTGTTTGAATTGGATCGGTTCTATAATTTTCAAGTTATTGAGGAAATGACATGCAAATTTCAGATGGGTATAACTCCAAAATCATTTGGTCGATTATGCTTATAAACAAACTCAAATGTCGCATACAGATGTACAACCTAACCTGAAAATTTCAAATCGCTATCTCTTTCCGTTCTCAAGTTATCGTTACATAAAAAATATGAAAATCTCAAGTCGCTAGCTCTTTTCCGTTCTCAAGTTATCGTGGCAACGGCCGGACGGCCGGACGGACAGAATAAAATTTGACCTCGAATTCTTCATCGGGGAGTCGAACCAAATTGTTTGAAACCATTTTCGTCAAAAAATTCGAAAGTTACAGACATTTGAGCAAAATGATAACGCGATGTTTATTACAAATAAAGACACTATTATTATTATTATTATTATTTTCCCCAGAACACACGCGCAAAAATTGTTTTTGAGAAAATATTTGTCAGATTCCGCAGAAATAAGGCACAATCCATTAAGGCAAATTTTATTTTCCTAATATTTTCAAAAAATGAAATCTAGTAATCGGTAAGAAAAACCCAGAAGGTTCATGCAATATTTCGTGAGGGTGTATGAGGCGTGAATAGACAGAAGAATATGCGTACAAAAGCTCCTGAATTCAAATCAGTGCTGTTTCATATTTTCTTAGATATCTGATTATATTGAATATCTTGTATCTTAAAAACTATTAATCTTTGTTTTATGCTTACAATTCAATTTTATATACAGGGTGAGTCTTTGACCACTGCATTAATTTTAAGCAAAGATTCCTCTCATCAAATGGAACACTTTTTTCATTTAACATTTTTCCAAATTCAGCTCAGGTAAAAAGATACAGGCTGTTGAAATTTCGAAAAAAAATCAGTTTTTATTTTGTAGCTTTGACATCCTTTTTTCGAATAAAATGAATGTTGGCGTAAAATTTCCTATAACTATTATACATATTTTCCAAATATTAGTTATTTTCAACTTCTACTGGTCCATCGTTTTAGAACATTATATTATTCTTCATAATTTCTCCTTAAACGGTTTTCGAGATATTATTAATTGAATGTTTTAAAATGGAAAACTCCAGAAATTTCACTACTTTTATGGATCCGTCACATTGTGAAATCTTTAAACGCTTGTAACTTTTTACCTGAGCCGAATCTGGAAAAATGGTAAATGAAAAAAGTGTTTCATTTGATGAGAGGAATCTTTGGTTAAAATTAATGCAGTGGTCAAAGACTCACCCTGTATACTCCATTCACTTTCATAAAGTCTCTCGGTTTGCCATGATTTAGGTCTATCACGTTTTGTAACTAAAACTAAGGCAGGTTGGCACTCCTGAAATATCGTCACTGTCAAAACAATTCTCTGAGACGTTGCCAATTTCCACCCTCAACAATCAAACGTAATGTTCCATCTTAAACAAGATATTATCAGAGATCATTATCTTCGAATAATAAAAATCTCTTCGCTTTGAAATTGAAAATACCAAAAGCAGTTTTGAAGAAGTAGAGACAAAGTATCTGGAAGTGGTACGTCTGTCCGTTTAAAAGTTTTCCTGCCGGGTTATTCAGGTACCTTTATTCTGTTTTCAAATGAACTATCACAAAGTAAAGAACTATGTACTGTATCCATTATTTTTCAATAAAATTTCAACAATTGATTCTTGAATTTCGCACAAGAAAATAGAATAACTGAATCTACCAACCAGTTTATATACATGAAATATTTCCATAGAAAAAACAGATGAAGAGTTTTCTTCAACAGTCGCCAGGTCTTTGGAATTGTTGAATTCACATATCTTCTCAAATTCATTATTTTTCCTAAGAAAATACACATTGAGAAAAATACGTAATTACTACGACTTATATGTAGAAAGTACAACGTTGCGAGTTATCTGACAGGAAAATGAGCATAACCTAACATTTTCAAAATATACACGTTGAAATGTGTAAAAATTCCATGGCCAACCGGGAGACTTTACAAAAGTGAATGAAGTATATATTATGACATAAAATTTCGGCACTTCGCTACGTTACGAGCGCGTAAAAACATCTCCAGCGTGTAAATCTTGAATTTCCTCGGTCCAAATCGTCACAAACCGAACCGCCACCGGAAACGAAATCTCGAAACAAATCGCGACAGCGCCTGCAATCTCGCAATTTGCGAGAAACCGCTAAATTAGCCGGCTCCGCCGTTCTGGACCAAGACGAGGTCTCAACTTAGCCGAGCAAACATAAGTTCCCCACTTTCGGGGGCCATAAAATTATGCAAGTAATTGCTTATGTCTTTCCGAGCGTTAAGTTTTCAAGAAGCCGCAATATGAACTCCGGGCAGTAATGAACGTCGCATTCGAAATCCGGGTATTCACCGGATCTTACGGAGCATATGTCCTGCCTTGTTCTTGTACTTGTTATGGCCGGATTATTTTCGGTTGACAAAAAGTAAGGGAAACTGGGAGGACACTGGGGTTCTTTATGATCCGTTTAATTTATTGAAAGTGTTTCTTCTTTCTAATATATTCCGCGGGACTGTATGCTTTCGGGAATGGAATGAATATTAAGTGTGCTGTGGAAAATCTTAAAAGCTCAAGTATGGTTGTCTTAACATAGTGGTGGAGGCTATAATTGCAGTGAATTTATTTCTCTACTCCATAAGACTTATTATATGGTTCGCCATTGTACTTCTTCTTCTTCTTCTTCTTCTACCGCGGTGCCGTCTCAGGCTGAACTGAGGCCTTCAGGCCCATTGTTCTCCCGCTTGCCAAACTCGAGAGACTCAGTCCAAGAAAAACGCTGACAGGAATGCCGCGAGCTTAAAAGGAGAAGTCCCTCTCACCGTAGGAATCGTAGGTGTTGGGTTGCCTAGGTGTATGACCCTCAATTCTTTAAGGTTGTTACAGTCGTACAGAATATGTTCAGCTGTTTCTTCCATGCTCTTGCACCAGCGACACAGAGCGCTATCGGCCAATCCCATCCTATTCAGATGTTTGTTGAACTGGTGACCAGTTAGTAATCCAGTCACCAGGCTCAATTCTCTTCTTTCGAGTGAAAGAAGTTTCTTTACTTCAGACTTTGACGATGGTTTCTTAATGAGAAGCCTTGACTGCCTGAGTCCTACTCCCATGTTCCATACACTGGAGAAATTCCTGTCCAACCGATTCTTGAAGAATGTTTTAACAGAGGTACGACATACTGGAAGCGAAGGCTCAGGACCTATATATGGTATCCGAGCCCCCTGCTTCGCCAGCTTATCTGCCTTAACATTACCTGAAATCTCCGAGTGAGCCGGACACCAGATGAGTTTTACAACGTTACCAGAGCCCAGCCTTCACAGAGCCTTCCTGCATTCGCCTACTAAGTAGGAGTTTATTTTCACATCAGATAGGGATTTTAACGTTCCTTGACTGTCACAACATATATATATGTACTTGCCAGAGTATCCTAATCGGATGTTTTCCAGCGCGCAGACAAGAACAGCATATAGTTCTGCCTGTATTATCGAGCAGTTCTTCCCGAGAGGGATGGACATGCTCACTCGAGGTCCCACAATGCCTGCACCTGTCCCTGTAGTCGTTACAGAGCCATCTGTGAACCATGTGGGCCCCTCTGGTTTAAGGAGATCACTCCTTGTATCCCATTGGTCTCTATCAGGAACAATCACCCTATAGGGTTCGTTGAAGCAGAATAAGGAGCCCGCACGGTCACTCCTCCGGAGGAGAGATGCATCATCATCCTCCACCTTCTTGAGTGCCCTCCCGTGTCCCCTAAACATTCCGCTGTCACGCCACTGTCCCTGTTCCCAGATTCTCAAAGCTGTCTTCATAGCCCCCTCCTCAACTACAAGATGCAGGGGTGGTAGCCCCAGCAGGCACTCCATAGCTGCTGTTGGAGTAGATCTCAGAGCACCTGTGATGCTTAAACAAGCTTTTCTCTGAGATCTTGTCAATTTGTTGCGGATATATGACTTCTCCAAAGAAGTTCACCACACCAATGATGCGTAGGTTAGGATAGGCCTCACCACCACAGTATACAACCAGTGAATAATGTGTGGTTTGAAGCCCCATCCATTTCCCACTACTCTCCGAGTAGACCAAAAGATCATCTCGGCCTTTTTCGTTTGTTCCTCAATGTGTTTGTTCCACAGTAGTTTGTGGTCCAGTATCACACCCGGATATCGAACTTGCTCTGTTAGATTGAGCCCTACTCCAAACAGACTTGGTAGTCTTATGTTACAGGGCCCCCTCTTCCTGTCAAAGAGAACCATCTCTGTTTTTTCAGGATCAACCTGCTCAATCCTACACAGAGCATCCTGCATAAGATCAGCGATGACATTTGGATGTTTACCTCTGATAAGTATCACGAGATCATCTGCATAGGCTACAACCATTAGGCCAGCCCCCGCCAGCTCAACCAGGAGCCCATCCAGGACCAGATTCCACAGAAGATGTGATAGAACACCACCCTGTGGGCTGCCATTGTACTTCCTTGAATTTACATGTTGCAAGGAAGGAATATAAATTCAATTAAACGACATTAATTGTATCTACATCAAAGAATAATAAATGGATTCGTGCGATAGAACTGCATCATGAAAGAAATTGAATTCAAACAGACCGATTCTTCCCAATAACGAACTTCTCCGAGGTAATAATTCCTCAAATCTACTCTGAAAATTATATTATATTAATTAAAACTTAGACAATATTACAGTTTTGTAGTTACTGGAGATATTCCTAACCCAATTCGATTATGTATCTTGCCAAATATATTTCCATCATAATATGGATTATCCACGCGCATTATACAGGGTGAGTCTTTGACCACTGCATTAATTTTAACCAAAGATTCCTCTCATCAAATGAAACACTTTTTCGGCGCATGTTCTAGGGGAACATCGTCCTATCATTTCGTCCAAATGTCTGTAATTTTCGAATTTCGAGCTGAAAAATGGGTAATAGACTAATTCGGACTCCCTGATCACGAATCCGGTGTCAGATTTTTGGGTGCCGTCCGGCCGGCCGGCCGGCCTTCCGGCCGTAGGCACGATAACAGGAGCACCGAAGGTCCTATCGACTTCAAACTTTCAGGGTAGGTTTCTGATCAAAATGCGACGGTTAAGTTCGTTAACGGGCAAAATCGGCCGGACGGTTTAGAAGTTATAGACATTTCAAATTTTGAGGTTATTTCCCTGATATTTCAGGAACTAAAGAAGATGTTGAATCGAAACTTGGTAGTCAGTTCGAGGATATAAACGCGCAACTTTTGGCAAAATTCTGTTATGATCGAAATGTTGGTAATTTTAAAAAAAATATTTCTTTTAATTTTTTCGAAAAAAAAATTTTTTTTTCGTGAACTATTCATCAGATTGCATCAAAAACTTGTACTAACGTCAATTGTAGTATTTTGCAACATTGTGCAAAATTTTGGCTCTACACGATTTCAATTTCTGGAGATATAAGACAAAATGAGTCAAATTTCCTGGGTCTCTCTCAGTATTTTCATCGATTATTATATAATAATCAATAATATTAAGGTATTCAACATGATACTGCTTTTTTTCTTTACTGGTCAGTACGGGCCACAAGGAAGATGAACATGCGCCCAATAGCTCCTGTCCACAGGGCTTGAACCAATTTTTTCATTTAACATTTTTCCAAATTCTGCTCAGGTGAAATTTTGAAAAAAAATCAGTTTTTATTTTGTAGTTTTGACATCCTTTTTTCGATTAAAAGGAATGTTGGCGTAAAGTTTCCTATAACTATGATACATATTTTCCAAATATTAGTTATTTTCTACTTCTACTGGTTTTCTAGTTATGGACTCGTGGATTCATAAAACTAAACGAAATTAGCATAAAGAAATCATATAAAGTTTTTCTTGAGTCATTTCAAGAATATTCCATCGTTTTAGAACATTATATTATTCTTCATCATTTCTCCTTAAACGCACCGTTTACGAGATATTCTTCATTGAATGTTTTAAAATGGAAAACTCCAGAAATTTCACTACTTTTATGGATCCGTCCCTGAGCGTTGGAATCCCGAATCAAGCTGTAAACCACGTTACCATGCCTCATTCTCGTCCGCCAACAATGTCATAGGTAATTTATATGCGGGAGTGTATTAGCACATTGTGAAATCTTTAAACGCTTGTAACTTATTACCTGAGCCGAATCTGGAAAAATGGTAAATGAAAACAGTGTTTCATTTGATGAGAGGAATCTTTGGTTAAAATTAATGCAGTGGTCAAAGACTCACCCTGTATAATCACCTTAAAAGTATAATATCATATAATCCTCACAATTCTACGATAGCTGAGGTTATTTAATTGGTCATTTTGCTTTCAATCATACTTTGTTTTTCTAGAACAGGAGGTGTATTTTATATCAAGAATAACGAACCAGAAATAATTTTGACATGTATCTCTCATAGGAAAACAAGATGACATGTTAGAACACAGATCATATAATAATTCATAGATAGAATAATTATTAAGTACAGCATTCTGTGAAAACATAGAAGTACAATTCATTATTGAAATTTCGAAAAATCTTATCTTCGAAAGTATTAGCTTGATGAAAATGATATCAATGGATTTCTTTGGTGAAATTGCATCGTAAAAAAAAATTTAATTTGAAATTTGTAGGTTTAAAAAAAAAATCTTCTTTTCGTTACTCCGAAACCATCAGGCTGATTTCGCCCAATAACGAACTCAACTGAGATATTTATCTCCCAAACCTACTCTGAAAATTTCAACTGACTAGCTCATTCTCTTCGAGAGTTATTGCAGTTATTGCAATTTAAAAATTTTGAAATTTTTTTTTACTCTTTACGGAAACCCGATCAATACAAAACTTCGCATGCATATAAAGGTCATTATTCTACAATTTGATTATAAATTTCAGATAGATTAAGTGATCGGTTCCAGAAATATTCATAAAAAATGCTTTTACAATAAATGGCCATAACTCCGAAACCCCTTGGTGGATTTCACCTGTTGACGAACTCGTCCGAGATATTTGCGCTCCTAATCTACTCTGCGAATTTCAATTCACTAACACCTTTCGACTCTCGACTCTCGAATCCATTCAACTTGGATGAATTAAAATCTGCAATTAAATGTACTAAATCTCGAAAAGCAGCCGGAATTGATGGAATTTATCCTGGATTCATCAAACACTTGCGCAAAAGGGCATTCTCTTGGTTATCATCACTCTATAATAATATACTAAATACTGGAAATATTCCAAAAGAATTCCGCAAAGTGACTTTAAAACGTGGAAAGCGTTCTTCTGATCCTAGCAGTTATCGACCATTAGTCTGTTGAGTGTTCCTTTTAAAATCTTAGAAAGATTGATTCTATTTAGGATTGCATCGTCTGTAGAGACGTTCTACAGAATTGCCAATCTTCAGGAAAAATAGGAATTGTTGTGATCAGGTTCTTAGTCTTACTGCTTTTATCGAAACAGGTTTCAATAATAACATGAAAACAGGAATAGCATTTGTGTATTTGTCAGCAGCATATGACACAGTTTAGAAAGATGGTTTGATTTTCAAACTTTATAACCATTTAAAGTGTGGAAAAATGGTTCGTCTACTCGAAAATATGTTGACAGATAGAAGGTTTCGTGTTTTTGTTGATAATAATAGTATTTCCAAAAATTTCAATAATGGTCTCCCACAAGGCTCAGTTTTAGCACCTCTCCATTTCAATTTATATATGTGTGGTATTCCTGCTACTACCTCCGAAAAATCATTTGATGTCACAATCCATATATTACAATTTGAAAAAATAATGTAATGGGTGCGGGGCGTAGGGGGTGAGAAGTATCAAATTAAAAACAAGCCCTGTGGACAGGAGTTTTCTGGCGCCCTTGTTCAAACAGACAAATTATATCTCCGATAGTATTGGTTTCTCAGAGTTGGGAATTATATCAATGTATTCTTATGATAGAACTGCATCATAAAGGAAATTCAATTCAAATAATAGTTTATTTATCAAGATTATATGAGCAATCTGAGAATGAGAACTGTACCATGGAAGAAAGCAAATTAAAATACCTGAAATGAATTTGACTCACTCTTTTAGAACAGGATGACATATACGAGTATGAATACAGATCAAATAATAAATCATAGTAAAATAATTATAGCATGCTGTGAAAAAAAAGAAGTACGACTCATTATTGAAATTTCGAAAAATCATATCTCCGAAAGAATTAGCTTGTTGGAGTTGAAAATGATATAAATGGATTTTCACGGTGAAACTGCATCTTAAAAAAAAATTTATTTTGAAATTTGTAGGTTAAAAAAAAATTTTTCGTTACTCCGAAACCATCTCGCCTATTTTGGCCAATAGCGAACTTAACCGAGATATTTATCTCCCTAACCTAAGTACTGTGAAAATTTCAACTGCCTAGCTCATTCCGTTCGAGAGTTATTGTAGAAACAAACTTTCAACATTTTTTTTACAGTTTACGGGAACACGATCAATACAAAACTTCACAAGCGTCTAAAGGTCATGATTCTACAATTTGATGCTAAATTTCAGGTAGATCGAGTGATTGGTTTCTGAAATATTCATAAAGAACGTTTTTAGTAAAAACAGCCATAACTCGGAAACCGCTTAATGGATTTCGTCCGTTAACGAACTCGTCCGAGATATTTACGTTCCAAACCCACCCTGCAAATTTCAATTCTCTAACTCCTTTCGTTCGAGAGGTATCATGTTAACGGACGGCCGGCCTGCCGGACGGCCGGACTGAATCGATTTCGACCACGGATTTTTGATCAGTGAGTTGAACCAAATCGTTTGATACCATTTTCTGCCAAAAATTCGAAAATTACAGACATTTGGGCAAATTGATAAGCACTCTGTTCGGAGGAACAAGAGCGCCAAAAAGCACAGGATAAATTGCTTTTGAAATTAAAAATCGAGGGGTGCGAGCATTTTCCTTAATAATTATTCGTACAAGAATTATTGACGAGTAATGTTACTTTTTTGGCACGCTGTATTGGAGCAGTCACAATGATTTTAAATTTTTCTATACTTAAATACTCTGCATGTCTTGTCTATTGCTTGTGTTGGAATCGAGCTTCGCCTGTCACAATGAACACATATTCGAACCAATTTTTTATTCGCTTGAACAAAAATTAATCATTCATTTTGTTCTTCCCTTCCATCCCAAAACCATCCCTTTCCTAAAAAGAAAGCATCAAAATCCCTCTCCAGTGACTTATTAAGGAACATGTCGGAACCTCAGGGAAAACAAAGAACGCGAGAACCACAGAACAAAAGCGGTATTTGCGCGTGTCGTCACCGAAGAAATTACGGAAGATTTACGCCGCCAGTAACGGGCAGTAACGTTCAAAATAAAAGTCGCCGAAATCTCTTTTTATAACCGCCGCACTAAACTCCCTCTAATTCTTAATTGCTTACTGAAGCAGTAGTTAATTTAATTTATATTTGGTTAAGCAATAAAATCGGGTGGCCGGGCCGTAAGCCGAACGGATGGATATAAGGGGATGCGAAAGGGATGATCTATAAGTTGGTCAGAGGGTGGTAAGAACGCGGTACTCCAAGACATTAATATTGCCGCGTTTGGCGTTAGTCGCTACATGTGTTGCTGGACTGTGGCGTCCGACCACCGCTGGGGCTGCTGCGGGGGTGAAGGGTTTCAGCGTCTTTGACTAATATAGACTAATGACCGTAGGATGACCATTAGTATATTTCCTTATGATTTAATTATCTTATAAAGGGTTTTAATATAAGAGGTGTTATTTTGAATAGCCGCGATTTCGGTAGATGTCACTTTTGAAGCTGTCATTTTTTGACATTTGCCAAGTAGAAACTACGCCATTAATAAAAATGGAACGATACACGCTTCAAGAACGCATTGAAATTATTAAAATTCACTCTAAAAATGGTGAAAATTTGGCAGAGACGGTTCGTAAAACTCGAACATTTTTGGGTCGTCGTGAAGCACCTTGTCGGACCGCAATAAAGAAATTGGTGGAAAAATTCGAGCTGTTGGGACAAGTTAGTTATGTGAAGAATAAAACCCTTGCACGTCGCTCAAGAACAGCCGAGAATATTGCTGCTGTAGCCGAAAGTGTTAAAGAAAACCCAGGTTTGTCCATTCCTCGTCGTTCTTTGGAATTAGGCATTCCACAAACGTCATTACACCGTATTTTGCATAAAGATTTGGGTCTTAAGGCTTATAGGTTTCAGTTAACACAAGAACTCAAGCCGACCGATCATCAACAACGTCGTGTCTTTGCTGATTGGGTCGTTGAAATGCATGAAAATGATCCAGAATTCCATCGAAAAATCATCTTGAGTGATGAGGCCCATTTCCACCTCGGTGGCTACGTCAACAAGCAAAATTGTCGCAAAATTTCTTGCGATTTATTCAACGAAGATTTAATTTCTGATCCTTCAAATAGACTACCGGCATTTGATCTCCCGAAGAAAAATGATAATTTAGAATTTGATTTTGACGTGTTTCGGGATTCTCCATAAATATGTATAGAAACCAATATAATGAATTTATTCCATTTGGCTTTTCCACACTGTATAGTATATAATAATATGGTTATTTTCAACCTCATCCACTCATCCAATTCTGAAGGAAGAGTCAGTGAATATTTCTATGTCAATATAAGCCTTACTGTCATCCAATTAAAGCCAATTAAACTTCAGTTCATGAGGTAAATCCTTATAAGTCTTCGGCTTCCTAACGATAAGAACTCGTGTCTACCACTGAATTCATCCCATATAACAGGGTGATCAAAAATAATCAATAAGATGGATCTACTAGCCCAGACTACCAAAGAATTAATATCTGAAAATTCTGTTATTCGGTCCTCGTATCTGAAACATCATTATATGTATACCTAAATTTATATTCTACAAGCTTACCAACGTCCACTAATTAATTCTTGAATCCATGTATTGAAACCATTCATTAAAATAAACTATATAATTTATCATCCCCTATAGTTTTATCTGTAGATTCATATACTTAAATTACCGTACCTATATCCTCCATCCAACCATAATCGATAGTATTTCTTTATTCATGAACTAACTGGAAGAAATAATTTGTTATGAATCCAACCTACGTTCAAGTCTATTCTGCTACTCTGAAGATATACATGACAGAAAGGGTTGCCTGAAAGAAAATTTTTCTTGCATATTTTATTAGAAACCAACGATTTTGATATGCGCGTCAAAATCGATGAAATCAAAAAGGGGTTGTGGAAGAATTACCTATCAATTATTCAAATGGAGATTGATGGCTTATACGTAGTACACGAGAAACTGATATTACAGCATGAACAATTGCGATGAAACCGATGCTATTTCCATTACTTCCATGTCAGTATAAATGGGACAAGACTGCATATAGTACATGATAGTTTTTTGTTCCTATGCATTATTTCATTCGATCAGGTGTGCTAGTAGCAGTGTTGCAGTTTAAATTTCAGGATTTAGAATGCTAGTCACTGGGGATAGATACCTATATTATGTAGGTCATCTATAAATTATTTTTCTGAAAATTCAAGAACAATCCTCAAATTCCTCGAATCCTCGAATTTACCTCACTGACAGTCTTTGAAAACACATAGGAACATAGTTTCACCCATGTTCTAACTCTTTGTTAAAAAAATTTGGCCAAATATTGTCAATTCCAACTGAGCAATTTACAAAATTGTTTTCTCTTCTCAACAAAATACAAGTCGACTCCTTGAGTTTATGACATCAGCCTCTGTCATAAGAATCTTTATTTTACTCCAATCTGTCATGTGAACTCCAATAATTGTACATAAATACCTGTTCTATACTATTTTTGATTTATGTATGAACATATTTTGGTAAATTTGTTGAAGAAGGAATTAGAACTTCTCTGTGAAATGAAACTCTGTTCCTATGTTTTTCCAAAGACCAAGACAAATTTTTAAATAAGTGTTCAACAACATAAAATTCTGAAGATTTTTGCTCAGCGTCTGATGAAGAATTTAGATTCTGAAACTTCACAAAAGGATATTTATCGTTGGTGTTCTTTGGTTACTGTTTATTAGTCAACTTAGTTCCTAAAATTGCTTCTGAAAAAGCAATTTCGAATTAATTAAAAACGTAGGTATTCAACATAGAGCTGCGTTTTGTAGCAGATCGTTGTCGTATGGAATTTACTATGGTAATGAAAATATTCCGACAGGCTTCAAGAATTTGCCAATTAGAAATTTTAAACTCCAATAGGAGATTGCTAGTTCGTGCAGGTTGATGATAAATATGATGGAAATTTTTTTCTTTTTCGTATATTTATTATTTGGGTATTATTGTTATTTTCGTTTTTTTTTCAAGGAATGGTATGTAGTGACTACACTGGCGGGTGCAAATAGTTAAAAAGTGTACAAAATAACCCCACTCAGGGGATAGAACTAGAATATTTTTGCGCGCATGTTTTAGGGAACAGCGTGCTATCATTTTGCCAAATCGTATGTAATTTTCGATTTTTTACTGAAAATGGACTCGAAATGATTAGATTCACCTCATTAATGAAGAATCCGAGGTCAAATTCGATTCTGTTAGGCCTACCGACCGTTGCCACGATAATTTTCGAATGAAAAGAGAATACAATTTCCAGAGTCCGAATCCGAATGGGGCAGTTTAGTTTATTAATTGGCCAAACGGTTTCGGAGTTATATCCATGTGAAATATTTTTTCCTCATTTACTCAATAAATACAGATCCAATAGAATAGAAACTTGTTAGTTGTAAAATCCATACGTGCAAGTTTTTGCAAAATTTAATGAGAATCGTATACAAATAAGGATAAAAATATCTTCCTAAAACCAAATAATAATTTTAAACCCTTTGACAGATTCCGCTGAATTTTTGCACAAAGCCTGGCCTAAATTTTATTTCCTCAATATTTTCAAGGGTATCTACAGATCCGATCGAATTGAAATCTATTAATTGGTTGAAAAAAAAAGGCTCCAAGGTTCATGCAGTATTTTATGAGGGTCGTGTGAGGTGTGGATAGAGAAAAAAATAACATGCGCGAAAAAGATTCTGACTTCACTTCAGCACTTTTTAAGAATTTTTAATAGTTTTCAATCTCCTGTTTGCATTTGGAGAAATGTAAATTCCAATTGTTAATAATATATCTTTGATCTTGGCAAATAAATTATTATTATAAAATTCTTTAAGAGTTCAGGAGAGAAAACCCAGAAAATTACATCTACTTATGTCCCAATGTATCTTTTAATGAGTACTTGCAAGTTATGTTTAAATGTGAAATATTTGATCAGCATAACACTTTTGCACATGCATTTTTCAAGGTCCCAAACATAAACAAGCGCGCACGTCAGTATACTTTCTCCGGTTTTTGAAACTACGTATATTCTTAAAGGCAGCCCAATTTCCACGAAATTCTACAGTTCTAAAGCTATTACAAAACAAACAATAAATTTAAGACGATAAGTCATGCATAATTTGCAAATGTACTCATAAGCAACTGTGTTTTATGTTGAATAGAAGCGCGACCGCTTTTTATGAGCACCCGTTCCACAGCAAGGGTGACTACCCGGACTACCGAAATGGTAACCCCTGGCCAAGAGTCGTATATCCTGACGAATCTGAGATAATTGCGAAACTATAGTGTAACATGTGGGGACATTCATAAGAGGAAGTGCAGAGCGCCAGGTAGAAAACCTAACCGCATTCATTTTCCAAGTTAAGGCCAACTGCTAATGTTGCAGAAGGTTTAATTAAATATAAAATGTGTGTTTTTATATTTCCTGCATGCGCTTATTTCATGTTAGGGGTGTAGCAATTTGGGGAAAAAAGAAATTTGTTGTTTTTCTACGGAATGCATTTTCGTTATAATTTTTCTAGGAACACCTTAATTGCTGCAATCAGGTTGAACATTAATATAATTAGTTTCACTTATGTTACGTTCATTTAATACTAGGTACCACTGATGAAAATTAGATATGTATGAAAGATTTTTTCACAAAAATACAGTAATCAAAGTTTAAATGGGGCCCAGAAAAGTGCAGCTCCTTGAGTTGTCAAAATAAAATAATCTAATAAAAGACTGAGGACAATTAACAGTGAGAGAACTAAATTAGTTCTTCATCGAGGCCACCACAAACACTAAAAAAATTATAAGAAATACAGCAAACTATGCAGCACACTTTTTTCCTCCTTCGCACCTAAAAAAGAAAAAAACAGATAAAAATCAATACACCCGATTAAAAATAACAAATAGCAGCAGCAATGAGAGCTCACTATGAATTATAATTCAAAATAATGACCAAACAAAACATATTCTTTTCGAAGTGGAAAGAACATTATGACTGTATCAGGCTCGAAACAGAAGAGTGGGAAAGCTCTGTGGGCAGGGGCTTTGGCGCTCTTGTCAAACTACTAGCGAGTAATCATTCAAACTTTGACAAATCATATCTTTGAAAGTGTTGGTTTCTCATGGTTGGTTTCATGATGCTTCCATAGCTTAATTGTAGATTTAATTGGGTGGTTGCATCAAAAATGAACTGGAAATTGACATAATATCACACTGATTTGGCAATAAGAGCGGCCAAGCTTTGTGAAACCCACCGTAAGAGTTGGGAATTATAACAATAGATTTTTATGATAGAACTGCTACATAAAAATTAAATTCAAAACGTAGGTCTATGACTCACTTCATATGTTGGATTTACATACATCGGCAAATTATAATTAGAGCATTCTATGAAATCATAGAATTACGATTAATTATTGAAATTTTGAAGAATCATATATCCAAAAGTATTACTTTGTTAGAGTTGAGAATTATATCAATGAATTCTTATGATGACACTGTCTAATTCCATTCGAGAGTTATCGTGTTAACGGTTGGCCAGATAGAATCGATTTTGACCATGGATTATTGATCAATGAGTCGACCCAAAACGTTTGAGACCATTTTCAGCCATAGATTCGAAAATTACAGAGATTTGGGCAAATTTATAAGCACTTTGTTCCGAGGAACAAGAGCGCCAACAATAAAAGCCTGATGGACATTAGCAATGATGTTGGAATAGTCATTATTTATCTTTTTTTTCTATTTTAACACAAGTGAAAACAATTTTTTTTCCTTCCCTCTTTTTTCGTTTGGTTTGATCCTAGAATAATTAATTTCCCCCTTCTCCGTAATATTATTATTATATATCATTAAAAATGCTCACGCATTTATTGGTCTCTGTAAGCTTTTAAACAGAGACCAATGATGTTGAAATAGCAATTATTTATTTTATATATTACTCAACGTCAGAAAAAAATTTTAGCTTCTTATTTAGGTATAATATCATTGAGCTCTCTCCCATTTGTTTCAAATGAGACCCCATTTTTGGGCGTATGTTCTAGGGGAACATCGTCCTATCATTTCGTCCAAATGTCTGTAATTTTCGAATTTCGAGCTGAAAATTGGCTAATAGACTAATTCGGACTCCCTGATTACGAATCCGGTGTCAGATTTTTGGGTGCCGTACGGCCGGCCGGCCGGCCGCCTGGCCGTAGGCACGATAACAGGAGCACCGAAGGTCCTATCGACTTCAAACTTTCAGGGTAGGTTTCTGATCAAAATGCGACGGTTAAGTTCGTTAACGGGCAAAATCGGCCGGACGGTTTAGAAGTTATAGACATTTCAAATTTTGAGGTTATTTCCCTGATATTTCAGGAACTAAAGAAGATGTTGAATCGAAACTTGGTAGTCAGTTCGAGGATATAAACGCGCAACTTTTGGCAAAATTCTGTTATGATCAAAATGTTGGTAATTTTTAAAAAAATATTTCTTTTAATTTTTTCGAAAAAAAAATTTTTTTTTCGTGAACTATTCATCAGATTGCAACAAAAACTTGTACTAACGTCAATTGTAGTATTTTGCAACATTGTGCAAAATTTTGGCTCTATACGATTTCAATTTCTGGAGATATAAGACAAAATGTGTCAAATTTCCTGGGTCTCTCTCAGTATTTTCATCGATTATTCTATGAACTCTTTGAATTCCACCGAAAACAAATTCAAAGACATAAACATAAAGAATCAAGTCATAGTTTAGACGTCGAAAGAAGGACGATGTTGATCGACTTGAAAAGGTACCTATTTCAAGAAATGCAATAATGAAATGCAATGAATTTTTTTTATGGTCACAGAAAATCGTCACAAAAATCTATTTACCTCATTTGACGGCTGTTTGTCAAATCAATTAATTCCAATAATTGATGTCAGATTTCCTACATACCAAGTTCAAACACATTTTATTATATGGAAAACACTTATTATGATCACGTTCTACAGGAATTGATACTAAATAGAAGCTAGATGAAGATTATTGTAATGGAAAATTTGTGTTCCAGAATAATATTAAGGTATTCAACATGATACTGCTTTTTTTCTTTACTGGTCAGTACGGGCCACAAGGAAGATGAACATGCGCCCAATAGCTCCTGTCCACAGGGCTTGAACCAATTTTTTTTTATTGGGTATTACATTCAAAAAACGAAAGTTGGCATTTCCGGTAAAACTGGTCGAACAAATCTTAAATTTTTTCCAAGAACTCATCTCTCCTAACAAAGCTTAACTATAAAATTTCAAGAGTTTATCTAGAGTATTTCTTTGAAATATTCTAACAAACGCTCTTCGTGAATCACTCTGTATAAATTATACTGTTAATGTAACAACTGACGAAGATACTCTAAGCATTATTTATAGTAGAGCCAATTATGTACGTCGTTACAATTTGTTTACAGATTGCAAGATATGAAAAAACTTAATTATGACATAATTTTCAATAAAGCTAATAAAAAAATGAGAGAAAAAATCAAGATTAGTATATGAACTCTCAAAATCAGTAGGTATCTTCGGCAGGTTCAGAAAATTGGTTTGAAAATGTATTTAAAATTCCTTCGAAATGTGACGTTTTGTGGAAAGTTTTTATTCGATTAATTTGCGTACTTATCCGAACGTATTACATAAGAAATTTCGTGAATGTTCCCTATGAATTTTGTTCACTGATATGACGGATCTCGGATATGATTTCAATAGTTTAGGTGTTACAAATCATTCCAATCTATTGGTTATCATGCTCCTGGCGCCACGTGCTCTTATATATTTTTTAACACAGTATCATGTCATGTTGTCAGTAGTGTTTGACACTTGACAAATTCATCTATATTCCTTGAAGGTCATGCAATCATTCATTTCTGACTCTACCAAGAGGAATGTAACGGATATTAGGAATTATTGCAACCGGAAATAACAAGTGATTTCAGTTTCCATATCGACGCCCTTTTGTTCGACCTTCCATTTCCTAAGGATGTCCATTGAACTATCTCAGGGTTTCTTTATACTGGATTCAATATACTTTCTAGTTCATTCATGTTTGTTGAATTTCTTCCCTGTTTTAATAAAAACTAGTTCCCATCAGAAATTAATATAAAATAAGCAAATTCGATTGTTTTTGTTTATTTTTTTACTTGAATATATAATAATAATATCTTCTTTATTTAAAAGCACTGTGGCTTCTTGAGTGCAGTCTGAAATTAGTCCTGCTTTTTCCTAAATTGAACTTGAAAAGGTTTAAATATCGGTTTCCTCTGAAACTGACAATGATTCCTTCGTATTGAACAATAAAACATTTTTATATACAACCGTAATAATAAAATAATAATGAAACACTTGAAAATACAGGTGATCGTGACAGCCCATTCATAGAAGATTCACGATTTCCAAGATTTCATATAGAATTTTCTTGATATTTTTTGACAGCACAGTTCAAGTATCTGAAATTTTGCAAGAGCCTTCAAAGCCTTATTTTAAAGCCAAGTTCTAGATTTGAACTCGATCCGATCAATATTGATGGAAGTATTGTGAAAATAAACTGGAAGCCAAGCTGCCTTGTGCGATTTCGGTACCTGGATGGGTGAACGCTCTGGCTATAAATTTAAACAAGCGTGCCAAAGCACCCGACCTCAGCACCTTTTTAACTAATTTTTCCTGAATTGAACAAACTTATTCATAGAAATACATTGCATCAAATTCATTATTATTGGGTATTCCTTTTTATGTCACATAGTATATATTTCTGAAACGATATTAACATCTTCTGTGATGAAACTTAACAAAAGCATGCCATCTATAGATCTACTCAAATATGGATTGATATTACCATTTTTTTTGCGCGTATGTTCTGGGGAACATCGCGTTATCATTTTGCCCAAATGTTTGTAATTTTCGAATTTTTTACGAAAATAGTCTCAAACAATTCGGTTCGACCAATGAAGAATTCGTGGTCAAATTTGATTTTGTCCGGTCGGCCGTTGCCACGATAACTTGAGAACGGAAAGAGCTAGCGACTTGAAATTTTCAGGGTAGGTGGCGCATCTTAACGACGGACAAGTTCGTTAATGGGCATAATCAGCCCAATGGTTTCCGAGTAATAATTTTGTTTTCAACCAATATATAGATACGATCGAATTGCACGTTTGTGAAATTTTGTGAGAATCGTATCGCTAGAAAATTATTAAAAAATATTTTTGTTGTCACGATAACCTGAGAACGGAAAGAGATAGCGGCTTGAAGATTTCCGGTTAGATTGTGCATCTGAATGCGACATTTGAGTTTGTTTATAAGCATAATCGGCCGAACGGTTTCAGAGTTATAGCCATCTGAAATCTGGTTGTTTTTTGTTCCTCATTAACTCGAAAATCAAAACCGATTGAATTCAAACATCAAATTTCGTGAGTATAGTATTTGTAGAAAATTTTTAAAAAATCATAGAAAATTGAAAAAAAAATTCTATATTTCAGTAACTATTCGTCTGAAATTGCTGAAATTTTGGAAGAGCCTTCAGAACCTAACTCTACTGCCAAGTTTCAAGTTCTAACACGATCGGTTAAATACTGTTGGAGATTCGAGCAGCCTTGTGTGAGTTCAGTAGATGGGTCAACGTTGCCTCGATCACTTTCGAACGAAAGGAGATAGGGACTTGCAATTTTCAGGGTAGGTTGCGTATCCGAATGGGAGAGTTAAGTTCGTTTTTGGGCATACTGTCTATTCTTAAATCGAATTTAACAAGGTAAATTCGAATTAAGTGTCCAATACAGGAGAATGGAGAACTTAATTTACCATGGTAAATTCGATTAAGGGTGTCCAATACAGAAGAATGGAAAATAGAATATACGCGCTAAAGCTCCTGACTTCACGTCAGTGCTTGAACCAATTTTTTCCTATGTGGGAGGAACACCGGAGGTAGATATGGCAGCGCTGGTTCATTGTCTATACCATAAACTTCTATCAGATAGAGAATTCGGAGTGCCGCATCATGTCTTTCTGTATATCTTGATGAAGCATGGACTCTGCATGCCTACAGGATCTGTATACGAGATTCCTGCTGGATGTGGCATATCCTCAAGTTGTTGGGGTGTTCTTTTTATACCATCTTGTATTTTTCACTCCATCCTGGCGAAGGATAATTCTTCCGACAGGCCCTGAGCTTTCAAACTCCATAAATATATGGAGTGTCGGTAGTTTACTTATGTGATCTTGGAGTAGTGTCTTCAGTTCTTTCTGTCTTATCTCTCTGCCAATTCTTCTTTGATCTGTTGGCGTGATAGATGTTCCTACTAGCTTATCCAAAGCTCTCTGATCAGCCCTCAGTAGGAAAGCTCCTTGGTTCCTAATTTCATGATAAGCCACCATTTTAAGATGTGGGTCTTTACTTCTCAATATCCTTATTGTCATTTCCAACGTTTGTTGATGGTGTTGGTATTCCAAACTTTGCAAACCCCTGCCTTCCTGTGTTTGTTCATTGTCCAGTTGACTACCCCGAAAGAGTAGGTGACTATCGGGACTGCCAAGTTGTTCGTAGCAGACATTTTATTTTTCCCGGACAGCTGTGATTTCCATATATCTCGGAACTTCTTTTTGTAGCTAGCTCTTGATGCGTCCTTGATTTGGATTGTCTCCAGCACGCTTCTTTGTTTCATTCCATGAAATTTGTAAGTTTCTACCACTTGGAGGTGTCGAATGATTATTCCCCCTTCTGGTTCGATGTTTTCTCCTGTTCCTTCAGTTCTTCCTATGCTTAGATAAAAAACAACACATTTGTCCAAACCGAATGACATTCCTATTGCTGAGGTGTATTCGGCATCGATATTCAGTAGTTGTTGACCACTTTATTGTTATTATTCTTTAATATTAGAACGGGGTCGTAAGGCTTGGTCCAGCCCTTCAGAACTGCGACCGATACGATATTTTGTTCTATTACCCTACTTATTCAATCCTAACGACATTGTCAATGCAATGGATATCACGTAGTGAGGTTTTAGAACTGGCTCAATCATATCTAAAATTCTTAGGCTAGCCAGCTCTGGCCATTTGCAAACTTTGTGTTCGGCAGTTTCCTTTTCCGATCCACAGAGTCTGCAGGTTTCTTCTGCTGATTCTCCAACACGGTACAATTGGACAACGACCTGTCAGCAGTTCCACTATTACCCAAAGCTCAGGTGGTGACAGCTGTAGGAACTTTCTGGTATAGGATGGTGGGAAATCCAAGAATATTTTCGCCTGTGCAAGTCCTGGATTATTTCTCCAAAGAGCTATCTGTTATTTAGCTCCCATTGTTCAACCACTGACCTGTGGTTGTCTTCTTCAACGCCACAGAAGGGTTCTGTTACGTCAAGTGTTACCACGGACGCCTTTTTCACAAGTTGACTAAGGATAATATCAACCCGTATTTGAGTATAATAATAGATGGCATGCTTTAGTTTCAATACATCTCAGAAGATGAGAACATCGACGAAATTTGTAGTTGACAAGAGTTTTGGTACTCGTGTAGTATTTTTAACTTATTCCCCTTAGAGAATCTCATGCCGCATTCAGCACCATCCCACAGGCATCACAATGTTCGAGACATAACGGCCCATAGACATCTTCAATAATTTAATCGAACATAATAACAGATTCAGCGAACACATGCATCCTCATCATAGCTGCGCTCGATAAAACCAACGGATAGATTCCTCGGAATACGAGTCGAGAATATTAAATTACATCGGAACGATTTAAAATGCATTAAAGGCAGGAAATTGATAGTTTCTTGTTTTACCTGAAACAAAACAAAATGGTCGGTTTTGTTTCTTTTCACTTATAACAGTCGATATGTTCCTCTTTCATATGTGCAGATGGTAGTGGGAAGGTTAACCTAGTTCTTCGTAGTTTTAACCACGTAATATTTTCCATATTCACATAGTGTAGAGTTATATTACGTTGATCTAGGATATAGAAAAATGAATATCATACACTGAAATAATAATTTGGGTAATTATTGTATAGTCCCATATAGTAGTCGAGTTTGAAAAGTATATGGTCGATCCAACTTTGTGTAGGAGTTGAAATAGAGCGTGAAATAAATTCGTATATTTATATTCAGGTAGATTAACAAATCTATCTGCATGACTTTTTCATTCTTATCATCGAAAATGAAGTTGAAGTAGGTACGCCCTAAATCTTTATATTTATATAAAAGAATTTGAGTTAGTTACACCATTAATACTAACTTAAAATCGATTATTGAAAGGTTTTTTTACTGGGTTTTTTCTCCCAAAATCTGAAAAATATCTATAAAATAAAAATTAATTATTTTGTGATTTGCTTCTGTGTAAGAAACACAAGATATTTGTCAGAAGCAATCAATTGAACAATGATGCCTAACAAACAACAACGAAACAGCATCAACGAAGAAACAACTATATCGTAACGTAAGACTCCTTCGTCAGACGCATAATTCTAAAGATTTTCATTAAGCGTCTGACGAAGGAGTCTGATATAGACTCCGAAACGTTACGATATAGTTGTTTCTTCGTTGATGTTGTTTCGTTGTGGTTTGTTAGGCAACATTGTTCAATTGATTGCTTCTGACAAATATCTTGTGTTTCTTACGCAGAAGCAAATCAAAAAATGGGTTCAAGCCCTGTGGACAGGAGCTTTTGGGCGCATGTTCCTTGTGGCCCGTACTGACCAGTAAAGAAAAAAAGCAGTATCATGTTGAATACCTTAATATTATTCTGGAACACAAATTTTCCATTACAATAATCTTCATCTAGCTTCTATTTAGTATCAATTCCTGTAGAACGTGATCATAATAAGTGTTTTCCATATAATAAAATGTGTTTGAACTTGGTATGTAGGAAATCTGACATCAATCATTGGAATTAATTGATTTGACAAACAGCCGTCAAATGAGGTAAATAGATTTTTGTGACGATTTTCTGTGACCATAAAAAAAATTAAGCATTTCATTATTGCATTTCTTGAAATAGGTACCTTTTCAAGTCGATCAACATCGTCCTTCTTTCGACGTCTAAACTATGACTTGATTCTTTATGTTTATGTCTTTGAATTTGTTTTCGGTGGAATTCAAAGAGTTCATAGAATAATCGATGAAAATACTGAGAGAGACCCAGGAAATTTGACACATTTTGTCTTATATCTCCAGAAATTGAAATCGTATAGAGCCAAAATTTTGCACAATGTTGCAAAATACTACAATTGACGTTAGTACAAGTTTTTGTTGCAATTTGATGAATAGTTCACGAAAAAAAAATTTTTTTTTCGAAAAAATTAAAAGAAATATTTTTTTAAAAATTACCAACATTTCGATCATAACAGAATTTTGCCAAAAGTTGCGCGTTTATATCCTCGAACTGACTACAAAGTTTCGATTCAACATCTTCTTTAGTTCCTGAAATATCAGGGAAATAACCTCAAAATTTTAAATGTCTATAACTCCTAAACCGTCCGGCCGATTTTGCCCGTTAACGAACTTAACCGTCGCATTTTGATCAGAAACCTACCCTGAAAGTTTGAAGTCGATAGGACCTTCGGTGCTCCTGTTATCGTGCACACGGCCGGACAACCGGCCGGCCGGACGGCACCCTAAGATCTGACACCGGATTCGTGATCAGGGAGTCCGAATTAGTCTATTAGCCAATTTTCAGCTCGAAATTCGAAAATTACAGACATTTGGACGAAATGATAGGACGATGTTCCCCTAGAACATACGCCCAAAAATAATAAATTTTTATTTTATAGATATTTTTCAGAGTTTGGGAGAGAAAACCCAGAAAAAAACCTTTGAATAATGAGTATACCTCCCACAGTATCCTTTAATGATTACTTAACTTAAAATCGACTTGGCCAATTTTTATGATATTTGATTCACGAAAAGAAAGTAAAGTCGGGAGCTTTTAGGCGCATGTTCTATTGTCTACTCATCTCTATTGGACACTCTACAACGAATTAAGCATCGATATATAAACCGTTTTCTCAGCTTTTATAATATATGAATACATTTACCATTTTAATGGCATACCTCAGTAGAGAATCGTCTATGATCACAAAATTTTAAATTCTGATATATGTATTGTATTGGAATTGAAATATGAAAATACTTACTCCTCAAGTAACTACAGGACACGATATTCGCCAGAACTAGAGCTATAGAGGAATTAACAGCAATATTTTTGTTGATTTTGGTCGATTATGCCAATTAACGATCTTAAAAGTTGCATTCGGATGCGCAACCTACTCCGAAAATTGCAAGTCGCTATCTCTTTCCGTTCTCGAGTTATCTTGAGATACATCATAATTTTTTTTTAAATTTCTAGTGGTACGTTTCTCACACAATTTCACACCCGCCTTTATGTCGATATTCTACAACTTTTTACCAAGCTTCAATTCGATCAGGTTTGCATTTTTTGAGTTATCGGGAAAATAATATTCCAGGTGGGTATAGCTCCGAAACCGTTCGGCCGATTATAGCCAACAAAGAACTCAACTCTCCCATTCGGATGCGCAACCTACCCTGAAAATTGCAAGTCCCAATCTCTCTTCGCTCAAAAGTTATCGGGGCAACGGTCACCCATCCAGCTACTGAAACAAGGCTGATCGGACCTCCAACAATATAGATCCGATGTTGTTCAAACTTGAAACATGGCAAAAGAGGTAGGTTTTGAAGGATCTTGCAAAATTTCAGCGATGTCAGACGAATAATTTCTGATATACAGAATATTTTTCAACGATATCCAATGATTTTTAAAAAAATTTCTAGTAATACGATCCTCACGAAATCTTGCAAGAATTTTTGCGTCAACATTCCGCAACTAATAACCATGTTTGAGCCGGATCGGTTTCGTATTTTCCGAGTTGTTGGGGCAGTAATAGCTAAATTTCAGATGGGTATAACTCCAAAACCGTTGGACCGATTAAACCTATAGACAAGCTCAAATGTCGCATTCAAATGCACAACCTACCCCAAAAATTACAAGTCACTATCTCTTTCCGTTCTCAAGTTATCGTGACCTAAATAAATATGATTTAATATATTTTTTTAAATTTTGTATTGTGATACGATCCTCAAAAAATTTCACAAGCGTCTTTAAGTTTGTATTCTACATCTACTCACCAAGTTTCAATTCGATCGAATTTGTATTGGTTGAAAACTAAATTATTACTCGGAAACTATTGGGCCGATTTTGCCCATTAACGAACTTTTCCGCCATATTGGGACGCGCCACCTACCTTGGAAATTTCAAGTCGCTACTCTTTCCGTTCCCATGTAGATAATTCCATAGGAAACGTTAGAATTTGTGAATGATTTTCGGAAAACGGAATATATAAATTACTCAGTTAAACCAGAAACATATTCTAACTGAAAATTGATCGAGCCACAAGAAAAATCCACTGAATTTTCCGTATCCCCACAAAGCCTCATAAAACACCCACGTAAGAGAGGGAATTACTCAAATTCACTTCCTGACGAAGAAGTTAGTCGAAAAGCTGCCGAAAACTGGCTACTCATAGAAAATCCTCAGTTGGGAGTAACTTAGTCCGGGATTTCGTTATTTAATTAGGCAAACAAGGGAGGAATCAACTTCGCAAAGTAGAAGTTGGTGTTCTTTATACTTCATACTGGCCATCTGTCGTGCCTGCTTACGGACAACTTCTCAAAGACATTTGCATAGTAGATGAGGTCCCGAAAACAAGTTAATGTATTCTCGTCGATCGTTGAGATTTCGTGTTTCAGACATTATCCCGTAGGAAGCGCTATCAATTGCAAGATACGAGGGGTGAGCAATAACTACCGACGTGAGGTAGAAACATTTTTTAATGCTTGTAGTGTTTACTTGATTCAAATATATAATATACAGAGTGAGTCTTTGAGTTGCACATAATTTGTAATCATAGAATCTTATCGTCAAATAAAACTTTTTTCATTCACCATTTTTCCAAATTCAGCTCTGGTAAAAAGATACAGAAATTTCGAAAAAAAAATCAGTTTTTAATTTGTAGCTTCGACATCCTTATTTCGAATAAAAAGAATGTTGGTGTGAAGTTTCGAATAAGAATGATACATATTTTCCAACTATTAGTTTTTTCCTACTTCTACTGGTTATCTAGTTATATACTCGTGGATTGATAAAACTAAACGAAATTAGCATAAAGAAAGCAGATGAAGTTTTTCTTGAGTCATTTCCAGAATATGCAATCGTTTTAGAACATTAAACTATTCCCCAACATTTCTCCTTAAACGCACCGTTTTCAAGTAATTCTTCATTGAATATAATAGAACGGGAACATCCAGAAAAGTCACTACTTTTATGGTCATCAGGGTTGCCAATTCCGGAAATACAAAAGACAACCTGTACATTCCAGCCCATATATCTCAATATTTTATTTTTATTTGAGTACCTACAAAATTGTTATGACTTGAAAAACTTAATATGATCATTATCTTCGATTGCTTCCGATTGCAATCCCTTCTGTTATGCTCCCAAAACAACCGAGAGTAAATTCTGCACGAATTCTATAAGTAAGTAGCAGATCCCATTCTAGAACCCCTCCAAATAAAAGAAGGTAATCCCCGCATGCAGATGATCCGTCAAACAATCCGAAACGTTGCCTCGGCCATCCATCATCCGAGTGCCTTCGGATGACTGGGGCGCAACACTAAATACACGAGTTAAAAACATGCGTCGAATGTAAAACACAAAAGCTCTTTTTTTACACAACGTCTCCTGTGACGTATGAGTTGCACTTATTGATGGATTGTGAGAAAATTGTTACTATTTTCATGAATGAACGAACAAATTGGTCCGCTTTATGCTGGGGTTGGATTTGGGTGTGCAAAGATGGAACTGGGTGAACCGTTATATTTTCGAAGCTTTTATTTTCAACCCACCATCAAAATAAACAATTCGAAAAAAATAGAGATGTTAAATATTGGGATTGATTCGTGAGTTACATGCTTAGAAATATTTTGGATCAATCCAATTGAATAGATATAGGACCGATAATATACAGACTACTTTTACAGAAATGTATTTTTACACACAACTTAAGTCTTGAGACCATGCCATGCAAGACATTTTCCAAGTTTCCAGTTTCAAGAGCCGGCGATAAGCTTACTTAGTAGTTTCTACAATTTCTTTTGTATATTTTTGCCAATAAATATCCAATCTGGACTCCAATATAAAAAATGTAAACATAACTAATTATGAATCTTTTGTATAGAAGGTTCAGCAATTCATTCATTTACATGATAATTAATAGCAAGCCCAGATCTGAACCATGTAGAACTCCGTAATTCAATATCATCATTTACTCAGTTGCAGGATTGTATGAGCATATTGGGAAATCTTCAAAAGCTTGTAACTATTTACCTTAGCCGAATCTCGAAAAATGGTAAATAAATAAAATGTTTTGCTTGATGAAAAGAATTTATAGTAACAATTAATGTACAACTTAAAGACTGTACAATTTTGAGCTAACAAGGTTTTGCTTCAAGTAAAAGCCACAAGCATTAATTTATGTAAAACATTAAGCTATGTTTCATTCCATCTGATAGGGATGTACATCAACTAAAAGTTTCCAACTTTCAAAACAAGAAAAATATTTTTCAGAAAAAGTATTATCAAAAATGGTATAATATAATAAATATTTACGAAACCAAGAAATGAATATTGTTATTCTCTTC
The DNA here is from genome assembly GCA_937662695.2 of Halyzia sedecimguttata. Classification (NCBI taxonomy): domain Eukaryota; kingdom Metazoa; phylum Arthropoda; class Insecta; order Coleoptera; family Coccinellidae; genus Halyzia; species Halyzia sedecimguttata. The sequence goes on from OW569418.2 coordinate 59,983,233, forward strand.
AATAAGTTAATAGTAATATTTTATAAAATACTCTTATAACACAAAAAAACTGAAGATTAAAATTGTATCTGAAGGTTACAATGTTTGTGTAAATACAGTAGGCTTATGTCAAATCCTGAATTTCATTATAAAAGCCATTGCTTAGCTAGCATTAGCGTTTGTTTTGTTGGCGTTCGTTTATTATTCTAATAAGACTTCCATTTATGGGGTCATCAGAGGTGTATAATGAAGAAATTAGAACATTTTTGAGAGAAAATTATTGTTCCGTGTTAGTGTCAGAAATATCCCTCAAATAATTCTAAACTCAGTTAAACATCTAGTGGTACACTCTAAAATGTATTGATGCTGCAGGGCTTCAATTTGGAAATTTATTTTATTATTAGTAAAAGTTTCCTACGAAAACTTTTTTGTAATGTTTATTGCAAAAAAGTATTGTGCGTTGTGTTGTACTTTCATAAATTCATATCTATCAGCAGGAAAATAAATAATTTTTGAAAATTCAGACCAGTCCATTTTTTACAAGTTCCTTCACTATTGTTTTAATAGATTTCGGATCTGCGATTAGATCATTGATCATTTTTATTCAACGTCAATTATTCTTACAAGAACTCATCATAAAAGGACATAATTTCAGGTGCTGGAATTTATTCTCCATTTTTTTTGGGTTGTGGGGGAGGGTTATAAAAATTTACAACGAACTAAGAGAATATCAATATTCATGTTTTGGTTTCGTAAATATTCATTATATTAACCCATTTTTGATGGTACATTATACGACAATTAATTTCTTGAGTTAAAAGATTGAAAATATAATAATTTATAACGCAATATCTGAGATGGCGCCAGACATTTTTTCAACAACTTCCTGTAGGATTTTTTCCGTAGATTTTGAATCTGAGCACTGATTTTTGACAATTATTATACTGGGTGACTTCTTCTCACAAGAACTTAACATGGAATAAAAATAATATTCTCGTTCTGATATTGGTTTCGTTCAAAGGTCTACTAGATCAAGAATCCGTGGTCGAAATCGATTCTGTCCGGCCGTCGGTCCGTTAACACGATAACTCTCGAACAAAATGAGCTAGACAGTTGAAATTTTAAGGGTAGGTTTGGGAGATGCATATCTCACTTAAGTTCGTTATTGGGTAAAATCAGACTGGTGGTTTCGGAGTAGAGAAAAAACAATTATTTTTTACATTACAAATTTCGAATTCAATTTTTTTTTAAATGCACTTTTATCGTAAGAATCCATTGATATCATTTTCGACTCTAACAAACTAATATTTTCGGAGATATGATTTTTCAAAATTTCAATAATTAATCGTATTTTGAATGACACTTTCTTGAATTTATTTGAATTTAATTTCTTTTTTTTGTTTAAATTTACAAATCACTCTGTTTCTCAGTAACGAAGTGGTTTTGGACAATTGTATATGGCATTTTGCATTCATATCGGCAGTCCCTATAACCCCATAAGTTTTGTCGTATATTTCGAATGCCTTTTTAGTTGCAAATATCAAACCAAGACCATCCTCTGACACATTGCGACCATCCAGAGCATCCACCCCAACCTCTCCTCACAATATATCGGATATATCGAAGAATTATGCATCCAGATACCCGCCGGAATTCATGAAATTCACCGTTGTACCACGTGAAATACTGTATCGTCAAGGAAATATGAAATTCAATATCGCGTCCTGCGAAATAGTCTGAGAATAATATTGACGCTCCAGGGAAGACGATGCGACCGACAGGCAGGACGGTAGAAATCAAATCCGGGATGAAAAATATGCATCTGACGGCAGATGGTACAGATTGCAAAGGGTAGAATCGCTCCGACAGTCTGGCTACTCACTCACTATGAGAAATGTTTTTATTAGCTGTAATCCCGTGATTGATCGTATGCATGAAGATTCGTCCGGTGTTCTCTTATTGGTGGCGATGATTTATCCGTCCGGGACATTCCTCACGTCTGCCTTGTGTATTGTTTGACGGAATTGATTCATCCTTCTCTTTGTGCCGGAGTCCGAGCTTTTCTGGTGCGTAATATTCGTGTCAAATCGCCTCAAAATTGAAGGTGCTCGGAGATGTTGCTCTGACAAATTGAGTGACAAACTTGAATGAGTTCGTTATGGCTGCTGAAGGAGTCGTATGTGGTTAGAAACAGGTTTTTCGGGTGGGTTACAGGTGGATGCCGCTTTGAGGTCTGCCGAAAATGATAGTTTGATAAAGCGGTGGATTTTTTTGGTGTTTTCTCAAATAATGAGCGTGGAATCGGGCAGCGGGAATTGTAGCCTCCAATGAATTGTTTGCTCTTTGTAGTATTCAGATAAAAATGGAAACAATCGAGAAAAGTGCTAATGTGAAGTCTGGAGCTTTTGCACGCAAGTTCTATTATCTATTCACGCCTCAAAAACCCTAAAAAAATACTGCATAAACCTCCAAGCCATTTTCTTAGAATTACCACGTGAAAAAATGAATAGGAACTCAACTGAATTCAAATTTTAAAATAAAGCGGAGATTTAAAGCCAGATATCCTGCGCGGGGGCGACGATGCTAACCTCTAAATTACAAAGGACCTATTAGAGTTCTGAGATTAACTTGATTTCTGTAGAATCTGACATATAATTTCCTAAATATAAAATTTTCAAAGAATAAAATGTGTTTTTTTTAGTGATACGATTCTCACGAAATTCTGCAAAATTTGCTCGTCTGTATTCTACAACTAATCACCCAGTTTCAATCCGATCAGGTATGTATTTTTGGCGCTCTAGTTCCTCGGAACTGAGTGCTTATCAATTTGCCCAAATGTCTGTAATTTTCGAATTTTTCGATTTAAATGGTCTTTTACGATTTGTTTCGACTCACTGATCAAGAATCCGTGGTCGAAATTCATTCTGTCCGGCCGGTCCGGCCGTCCGTCCGGCCGGCCGTAGGCACGATAACTCTCGAACGGAATGAGCATCAGTTGAAATTTTCAGAGTAGGTTTGAGAGATAAATATCTCGGCTAAGTTAGCTATTGGGCAAAATCGGGCAGATGGTTTCGGAGTAACAAAAAAAAAATTTTTTTTACAAAACAAATTCCAAATTAAATTTTTTTCAATAAGCAGTTTTACCATAAGAATCCAATGATATCATTTTTAACTAACATATCATTTTTAAGCTAACAAGCTAATACTTTCAGAGATATGATTTTTCAAAATTTCAATAATAAATCGTATTTCTACGTTGTCACAGAATGATATAAATATTCTATGTATGAATTGTCATAATGTCAACTTATTTTCCTGAGACATGACATTATCTTATCAATCGGAGAATTGTGAGCGAAGTGAGAAAAATCTCAGTTGTTTGCTCCGAAATTAGTTTTTCTCCGAAAAGTCTTACATTTCGGAACGGAACATGAAGTAAGAGATCTGAGAGTAGTGAGACTGCTTTTCATCCATAGACATAGAATGCTCAGTTCTCTCAATTTATGACGGGACTGACGGAAGGGAATATTATAACTTCAAAAATATTGGGGTTGAAATACTCGTATTTTAGCGATGCAATGGGGACCTCACCCAAAAATGTTTGAAAATATTACATAAATATTGAAAGCATAATTCTGTAGTTCAAGAGAGGAGACAATTTGGTCAGGAAATTTTTGATCGATTACAAGGTAATTTTTTTCATTATTATTTCTCTTCTTTCATACATGTTTTATGGAATATCTACTATTTGTAGGTACTTTAAACCTGTTTTGGGCAATTGTCATACGAAACTTGTTTTTTTTGGCGCTTTAGTTCCTCGGAGTGCTTATCAATTTGCCCAAGTGTCTGTAATTTTAGAATTTTTGGCTGAAAATGGACGATTTGGTTCGACTCAATGATCAAGAATCCGAGGTCGAAATCGATTCTGTCCGGCCGGCGGGCCGGCCGTAGGCACGATAACTCTGGAATGAAAGGAGTTAGCGGATTAAAATTTGCAAGGTGGGTTTGGAGCGTAAATATCTCGGACGAGCTCGATAATGGGCGAAATCCATCAAGCGGTTTCGGAGTTATGGCCGATTTTAGTAAAAATATTTTTTATGAATATTTCCGAAACCGATCACTCGATCTATCTGAAATTTAGCATCAAATTGTACAATTATGACCTTTATACGCATGTAAAGTTTTGTATTGACCAGATTACCGCAAAGTGTCAAAAAAAAATTGAAAATTTTAAAAAGTTTTTCTACAATAACTCTCGAACGGAATGAGCTGGGTAGTTGAAATTTTCAGAGTAGGTTAGGGAGATGAATATCTCGGTTAAGTTCGTTATTGGGCAAAATTGGCCAGATTTAATTTGATTTCTTCCATGGTGCAGTTCTCATTCTCATGATTGCTCATTTGATCTTGATAAATGAACTATTATTTGAATTGAACTTCCTTTATGATGCAGTTCTATCATATGAATACATTGATATTATTCCCAACTCTGAGAAACCAATACTTTCGGAGATATAATTTGTCTGTTTGAACTAGAGCGCCAGAAAGCTCCTGTCCACAAGGCTTGAACCCATTTTTCAATAATGTTTGAAGCATTCATCAAGTGAGACTACTTTGTAGCTTAATAATCTTGACAGTCATCTGTTATCTGGTTCACCAGAAACGTTTAATGTAGTACCCAACGTTAATAACCCTCCATACTGAAAGCCTCTTCATTTGAACGGAATAGGAGCATAAAACATTCGATATAATGTTAACAAATTATCAGAAAAATTTACATAAATGTAGATAAAAGATGCTAGAGCACTTCATCACCATGTAATAGGATTTACTGTCCACCTCGCAGGAATCCATTTATGTGTGGTCTTCAGCGTGAAGGTACACAACATAATGAAGGAACTTTATTTCCCTCGTAATGGTTGCTGACGGCTTCGTGATTATGTGCTTAGCCGGGAAGTTCTGAGACCGTACCACCGCTTGAATGGACCATCATCTATCTGTTCAATATTCATTTTCTCATTATGCGAGTCAGAAAAGATTATTACGTTAAGCTGACGAGATTCAGGAAGAAGAGCGATATTGAAACATTGTTATTTCGCCATCATCATCCCATCTTTCTAGTTATGAGGTTGTTCAAATTCTTATGCTCAGATATCTTTAGGTATCCTGGGGCGATGTAGCAATCCTCAAGTAGATGCCGATGCATTCTGGAGCAATAATCGAAATCTTCGTTACCCTACATTAGAAGGAAGCTGATAAACTCCTAAATGACAACACAGTAAATATTAATTGAATTTATTTCAATATCATCTGTAAAGTAGATGCATTGAAACATTCAGGCCTATTCACTATCTATGTACATTTATGAATGTTGAGTTGAAGTCAAGTTGATTTACCCTATTTTCATAACAACATTGACTTGATGATTTCATATTCACTAACTCATCTTGAAAGCAAAGTCAACAATAAGTAAACATTGACAAGAAAACTCGATATATAAATCTGTCAACAGCGTAGTAGTTCTTAAGTTTCATAATATTCTATGTTTTATCAGTTGTACTCTTTGGTTTTGCTGTGCATTATAACATATAGTTTTCGAATTATTCAAATAATCTGAAGTTTTTAGAGGCGGGAGAAAGTACGGAAGGAACACTTTTTTGATAAACGTTTAATTTGATATGAATATAGTACAGTTTGTACAAATAAGTACTTGTTGATTAATAATATTAATTGGTAAATGGCCCCAAAAGGAAAAAACCCAGTACTCAACAACTAAGAGCCCTCATCGCTTTTATTGAGAGCACTGAGGTGCTTAGATATGGAAAAGGTGAGCCTAGTGTGAAATAAGAAGCCTGAGTAATTTAGCCAAAACACTTCTTTGGAAATGCAAACAAAATTGTTTAAGTGGCCGTCAGAAAATGTAAGAGGATTATTTGCGTCCCTTAATTACCGGCAGTTTATATGCAGAGCTCTTCTACCGAAATAATATTATGTAAGATTACTAAATGCATTCTCATTCCATTTTATGAATATATCTTCAATTAAATATAGAACATACTTTCGTAATTCTTCTCTTATAACATAAAAAAATATTAAATAATCCATATATATAGTAACAACACTAATTACCACTGTATTTATTTTGGTTCAAGTCAACAATTTATATCTTGGCAAGTGCTTCGAAGGACTTGCCTGGAGTCAATTGACATTTGTCAACATATATCTACAAATCAACTAAAATTATGGTTAGTGAATACCAAAACTATGTACATGTTGATATTTGTAGATTCTTGACTTGAAGTCAACAATTGATATGATTTCAACTGATACAGAATAGGAAAAGTTGACTTTAGGTTGATTCATATGAAATTTCACAATCTAATGTCAAATAATCAACGTTGACTTCCAAGTCAACCTTTAGCGAATAGGCCTGATTGATATTAGTTATGAGGTTCAAATTATCATGCTCATATATCAATAGATATCCTGAGGGAATGCCATCATCATCTCCTCTCTCTAGTTAAGAGGCTCTTCACATTCTTATGCTCAGATATCTTTAGATATCCTGGGACGATGTTGCATTTCTCAAAGAGGTACCGAAGTATTCGAAGCCATAATAAAATATTCAATTCTACCTCCTCTGAAATTGCCCCTTTCAGATGATCCTTCACGCACCAGAACTCCATACTTTTACCTCAGTATTTTATAAACAGCATCCTAAGTTACAGGTTCAGCATTAGGATATTTTCATTGAAATCACAAACTTCTTGATGTACGTGTTATATCTACACAACCCCCTAATAATCAGAATTTCTATTCTGTCTGATGCCGATAAATGCCGGACCATTTTTAGTTTATTAAATAAACAAAATATCTATAAAATAAAAAAATAATATTTTGTGAATATAATATTTTGCTTCTGCGTAAAAAACACAAGAGATTTGTCTGAAATAATCAATCGAACAGTGTTGCCTAACAAACAATAACGAAATAACCTCAACGATGAAACAAATATAAACAAAAAAATAAATATAAATATATATAAAAATATATATATAAAAATATATATATAAATATAAATAAAAAAATAAATATAAATGAAATAAAACAAATATATCGTTACGTTTCGAAGTCTATATATCAGACTCCTCCGTCAGACACGTAACGAAAATCTTCAGAATTATTTTTTGTTGATTCTGAAATTCGAGAATTTTCACATTGACAATATTTGTAAATCTTAGTAACATAGTTTTAGTTTGCATAGAAATTTCCAAGTTCCAACTAGTTTTTTAATAAATTCAACCAAATATGGTCAATACCAATCGAGCAATTTACAAATTTGCATTCTCTGTTCAACAAAATACAAGTTGACTCCTTAAGTATCCTTTTAATGTAATCAGATTTTGTCATCAGAATCTTTGTATAACTCCAATCTATCATGTGATCTCCATGGATTAGATTGTACATACATGTTCTGGTATTTTTGATTTCTGTATGTCTCTATTTCTCAAGTTGTTCTTGTGTTCCGACTTTCTTACTTATAGTGTCTTTTCATTTTTCAGGTTGAGTTTCGGGTACCTTGGAGAAACCTCTCCGTTTTTTGACGAAGGAGTCCATATTGAAGAAATAAATGCCTATCAATATTTCTAAATTTCAGCAAATTTTGTGAACAATAGTTACAAATCACAACACTCACGGGGAGACAGGGTTTTTTGCTGAGGTTTTTCCCTAAGCTCTTGTATCATACGTAGAATTGTATGGTACCCCGTTACACCAACCTCTGCCAACACATATAAAACTCTCAGTCAAAAGAATATATATATATAGTGGTCTTGATGTTTCTCCTATGTACGATTTACCACAAATACAAGGATACAAGGTTTTTTATTTTTCATTAATGGATTTTGTCTTTGTTAGTAAAGTCCTAAGATCGATTTGTGTTTTGAAGACGGTTCTTATATTGAACTTAGAACCTATTCTTCTGATTTTTTCAGAAATGCAACGGACATAAGGGATCACATTCAACAGATTGGGCTGCTGTTCTTGTTGATTATTCTGTTGTACTTGATTATTTGCTATTTTATTAGAAGCCCTTCTATCTAAATTCATGATTAATGTATTCATGAATTGCCTCGGATATTCATTATCTTCAAGAAATTTTTTGATGTGATCAATTTCATTATTTCGAATTTCAAGAGTAGAACAAATGAGGTAAGTTCTATCGTAAAGTGTTTTGATAACACCTCTTTTCCCACTAAGTTCATGGTTCGAATAGAAATTTAAATATCTATTTGTATCTATCTGCCCATGAGGCCACCCTCAGAATATCTAAGGAAGGTACAGGAACTGAGAGGATTAAATGTCAGAGAGCCTGGACCTCTTTGACTAAATACATCCCATCAGTGAACCTTCCTAGTGATGCAATGGTCAAAAAAGTAAGCATTGAGAAGAACTTCACCACGATGATAAGTAGAAAGGAAGAATGGGAAAGGGAGTTCACCACCCAGACTTTCAAAGAAAATACCATAAAATGGTACACAGATGGCTCAAAAACCACGACGGGAGCTGGCGCTGGGGTATATGGGACAGGCACCAAGTGCGCACTGTCGGTAGGCTCCCGTTTGAGTATCTTCCAGGCAGAATTACTCGCAATCGAAAGATGTGCAGATATTAACCTAGAAAGAAAATATCAGAAATGCGACATAGCAATCCATTCGGATAGTCAATCTGCTATCAAAGCACTGAGCTCCCATGCCATCGATTCAAAGTTGATATGGGAGTGCCGAAGAAAACAAAATGAAATTGGCAAGAATAATAAGGTCTTTTTAGTCTGGGTCCCCGGTCACTCGGGAGTCAAGGGGAACGAAGAGGCCGATACACTTGCCAGAAAGGCAGCACGAACTCCTTTTATCGGCCCAGGACCTTTCTGCGGTATAGGAAAATGCACCTACAAGAAAGAGTTTCTGGAGAAGGAGGAAACCAAAAGAGAGACACTCTGGCGGAATCTTCCAGGTTTGGTTCATTCCAAAAAGTTCCTTAGGAACTTTAAAGAAGTGAGATCCAAAAGGTATCTGGATCTCTGTAAGAATAAGTTACACCTGGTCACTGGCTTCCTCACAGGACACTGTCGCCTCAGGAAGCATTTGATGAGAATAGGTTTATCAGATGCTGACGAGTGTAGATTCTGTGGGGAGGAGGAAGAAACTCCTCTTCACCTTGTTACAGAATGCCTCGCCATTGCAAGTCAGCGAAAGGAATGCTTTGGACAGGAAACTTGTAGGAGTGAAGACGTAATATCCTTGAAGCCTTCCCAGATATTGAGGTTCATTTATACTCTGGAATTGGAGGGCGAGCTGTAGATGGCGTAATGGTGAGAACAGCTCTGATGGGGGGCACAATAGATCTCAAGGTCGCGGTGCAACGTAACCCCTTATCAATAATAATAATAAAAATCTATCTGTTTAGTTTTTGAAACTATAGCTAAATAAAAATTAACTAACACGAAGTAGGAAGTAGGAAAGTATAGGTACTAGGACAACAGGCAAGATATCCAGATTGTTTGAATATTTTTTGTGAGTTTCAGTATCAATACTGGTATCGTTTTTGGCGCTCATGTTCCTCAGAACAGTGTGCTTGTCAACCATCATGGATTGATGTCAGATTGGCGGGAAACTGATTGTATACGTGTAGACAACATATCAGGTGAATCATAGACCTACAAGATGCAGTTCTATGTATCATGAAAACCGATTGATATCACTTCCAACGCCTAGAAACTTTTTGAGATATGCTTTGGCGAACTTTGAATAATTACTTACTAGTAGTTTGACAAGAGTGCCAAAGCCACTGTCCACAGAGCTTTCACACTTTTTAAATTTTATGAAGACTTAATTTAAAAATTTCCACATGTTTTTCAAATTTAAAACACTAATATCTCGAGAATTACTAACCCAAATGGCATAACAATTTGCAATACTGCATTCAGTATTTTATGATCTATCCACGTCCAGAAAAAAATAGGTAAAAAATGGAGAATGGTAGAAGATTAAGAATTACAGAAAAATGTACCTTAAAAAATAAATTACTTGTCATTCAACCGAGGAGGTGCAGTATTATAGAAATAAATTCTGTGGTCATTTTTTCAAACTCAAAAGTTAAATAATTTTCCTGGCAATGGGCTCTTTCATTCCATTGATTATCGAGTATCGCGTGAATATAATTTCCAGCGAACAGAAAAGCGTTCATGATACGTATAGTCCGCTTCAGGAATTAATTATTCAACTACAGATAGCCACAGTCAGTTGAGCTCAGTTAAAGGACAATCATACATCAATTATCTACCTATATTTGTACCGATGCAAAAAATCGTTATTTGTTTTGTTTGTATTCGTAGTGACTTGGGGAACTGTGTATATTCGGTGTAATTGAGCCCTTATTTAAGCATTATATATTTTCAAATGATTAGCCTTTGAAATAGTGCAGCGAATAGAAATTTTATAATTTCCATTAAATTTTCAGATTTTACGATTCTAGGTAACTTATATCTAATTGAACGATACAACGAAAAAAAAAATAGACGTGAAATTAACTATTCTATCGAAAGCGATGAACAAAACAATTCACTGCAACAAGTTACATGAAAAAAATTGAATATGACAGCATCACGTAATTTGTTTGAAGCATCTATACTCAGCCTGTTTTTGCTGGCTTCAATCACTGACGTGAAGTCAGGAGCTTTTGTCCAATAGAGGAGAACGGATGAAAGAATTCCCCATGGTAAATTTGATTAAGAGTGTCCAATACAGGGGAATGGACAATAGAACGTACGCGTAAAAGCTGCTGACTTCACGTCAGTGCTTGAACCAATTTTTTTTTTCGTATTTTTTTTAAATTTTCTAGGATTACGGTTCTCACAAAATTTGACACACGTCTTTATTTCGATATTCTACAACTAGTTAGCAAGCTAAAATTCGATCGGGTATATATTTTTTGAGTCATCGAGGAAATAATATTCCAGATAGGTATAACTCCGAAACCGTTGGGCGGATTATGGCCTACAGCGAACTTAACTCTCTCATTTAGATGCGCAACCTACCCTGAAAATTGCAAGTCCCTATCTCCTTTCGTTCGGGAGTTATCGAGGCAACGGTTACCCATCCAGCTACTGAACTCACACAAGGCTGCTCAGATCTCCAACAATATAGATCCGATCGTGTTCAAACTTGGAACTTAGTAGTAGAGATAGGTTCCGAAGGCTTTCGTAAAATATCTGCCATGTCAGATGAATAGTTTCTGATATATAGAATTTATTTCAATGATTTTCAATGATTTTTGAAAAAATAGTGATACGATCCTCACAAAATTTTGCAAACCATATTTAAATTGGATTGGTTTGGTATTTTTCGAGTTATTAAGGAAATAACAACCAAATTTCCGATGGGTATAACTCCAAAACCGTTATGCCGATTATGCTTATAAAAAAACTCAAATGTCACACTCAGATGCACAACCTTTCCTGAAAATTTCAAGTCGCTATCTCTTTCCGTTCTCAGGTTATCGAGACATTAAAAAATATTTTTTAATAATTTTTTTAAAATTTTCTAGAAATACGATTCTCACAAAATTTCACGAACGTGCTTAGGTTTATATTCTACAACTATTCACCAAGTTTTAATTCGATCGGATTCACATTGGTTGAAAACAAAATTATTACTCGGAAACTATTGGGCCGATTATGCCCAATAACGAACTTGTCCGTCGTATTGGGATTCGCCATCTACCCTGAAAATTTCAAGTCGCTAGCTCTTTTCGTTCTCAAGTTATCGTGGCAACGGCCGGACGGACAGAATCAAATTTGACCTCGAATTCTTCATCAGGGAGTCGAACCCAATCGTTTGAGATCACTTTCGGCGAAAAATTCGAAAATTACAGACATTTGGGCAAAATGATAACGCGATGTTCCCCGGAACATACGCGCAAAAAACTCAATAAGCGATTATGATTTTTCAAGCGAGACGAGACGAGACGACTGATAACGAGACGAGACCGAGACTCAAACGATACTTAATTTTTTTGGGAATTGGCGAGACCGAGACGAGATTTTAATACTCTCGCCTACTCGTGTGAAGCGCTACTTTGAACGGGCTTTTCAAATGAACAAATCTAGGTACATCTTCGCAGTACGCATATGTGGAATTTGTTGACATTGTGCCTTCGAACAGGTCGTTCATCCGACCTCAAACGCCACTAAAAACCGCAAAGATCCACTATAAATGCACTCACCTCAATTCTTATACGAAAAACTCACACACAACAATATCATACGGTTCTGCCACTTTGACAGCAACGGTACATACCATCGAACGGCACTCTAATTACCCGTGTCACGTGACAGCCTCTTCTTTCTCGAACCTCGTCGATATGGATTCACAAGGCCGCGGAATGAATCTTGCAATGCAGAATACGTAAAACGTTAAACAATGATATCCCGTCGGTCCATTTTGGTACAGTTGGTTACACTTTTCAGTATGAATGACGGAGAATGACTGAAATGACTGAACTAATGCCCGGCCGCCATCATCAACTGCTAATTCAGAAACCCTTTTAAACGAATTATCCTCTGCTTCCACTAATGCGCTTTTGTTGATGCGGCTGGTAATATGTTCGGCCGGCAGTTAGACAAAGTTAATATCAATACGCCTAGAAAAACTTCCTTAATGACTGCAAGCTCCCACCTGTTGTCATCGGAGTTTATTAATTTTTTTTTAATTGCCGGTTTGCAGATCTCGGATACGGGCTACCGAATGATTATTGCCTTCCTTCTTGGGCATCTCGTCCTGATCACGTCGAGTTTTAACGAGTTTAAGTCGGCTTCCGAAACGATTAGCGATCGTGTGGCGGCTACTATGTACATGCACATTCTTCCACATTTGCATATAAAACATATATGTGATAAATGGGCAAATAATCAATAAATCAATAATTGTATTCATTCTTGAGAATTTTTTATTGTCTTCAAAGTAGGCAACATCGCTTGCAATACAGCTTTAATGCTGTGCTTGATATACAGGTCGTGAAAATCATTTGCATTACATGGAAATCATAATACGTTTCAAGAATTCGCGACTCCGCTAGCATTGAACAAAAAAAGATTTCCTCGAACTAGACCACTCTACATTTGATATAACCCCACTAAAATGTAGCCAGATCGTCCTCGCTTGTCCTGCAGGCTCCTGGTACTGTAGAATGTTCAAGTTAAATTCCGAATCATTCATCGCGTAAGGTATTAGGGGGCTACTGGCGGAATTTTTCACTTGATTGCTCTCAGCTACTCAAAGATTACTCGGCTTGTTATGCACACTGATGGCATTCATGGAACAGCAGCTTTCTCTAGGGACAGAAAATTCTCAGTATCGGAACCAGGGAGAATAACTTTCCCCGTCAGATAGAAACCTTAGCTGGTGCAGGTTCATGAACCCATTGGGCAGATATAAATCAGGATCACCTGAGAAGGGGTTATATCCTAAGTCATTATCCACCAATTGGTGAGAACAATGAGTTGTTGATAGTAGTTAGATCATTATTGAGTAAAATATCTTTTTTCGGCAACCGTCCGGGAAGTGCCCACTTCCCGGACGCTTTTTCTTTGAGAAAGAAGCATTTCCCGGCCTAGTCCGGGAAGTACGTACTTCCCGGACTAGGCCGGGAAGAATCACGTCGTTTTGGTCATTGTAAATACATTATGAAAACCTCGTTCGGAACGACGGTATTTGCGGGAACGCGAAGACGAGATTCGAAATTAGTCCGTAGCTGAGCCCTTTTTTCGATTCACTCTTTCGTTTTCCCGGAAGAACGATAGGAAAATGTGACTTTTCGGCGAAAATCGACGAACTTCTGACGTTTCACGTATTTCTGTGGCGAATTTTAACGCGGCTCCTTCACGGTCGACGTTTTCGGTCAGAACGAGCGATTAGAAATGTCAAATCGAATTTGAATTTCGAACCGAATCGGTCGAAAACCTTCGAATAGTCTAGAAAAACACGGTTGCCGAAAAAATATTGTACGCAACACGCCCGAAAAAGGTTTTTTTGGACTCATAGACTTCCAGGACTCGCTTACGCTCGTCCTAGAATTTTGTCTATTCGTCCAAAAAAACCCTATTTTCCGGACTTGTTACGTAAATTACTATTCTCTTATACATTTCTATGCCTTCAAGTGTACAATATAATGGAAAAGCGTGATATGCAACAGCAGATTTGCCGATGTTGTTGTTCCGAATGTATCCCGTCTGCTCTTTATACCGTGTGAGAATGTTTCTGGTGGTTTGTCCGAAGTAGCACTTGTTGCAACCTAAGCATTTAATTTCATTTAAACCCGATTTTAACATGTCCGGAGTTTTATCGAATGTATTTCCTAGAAATTGTTTAATTTTCGGGGAAATTTTGAAAGCCAGTTTAATATTAACCTTTATAAAAATATTCAGGAGTTTGTTGTTTGTTTTCGGAAAATGAAAGCTCGGAAACCTTTTTCCGTTTTTGGCGCTCTTGTTCCTTGAAACATTTGGTTCGACTTATTGATCAAGAATCCGTGGTCAAGATCGATTCACAAAACACAATAATTCTCGAATGGAATGAGCTAGACTTTTGAAATTGTCAGACTATGTTTGGCGGATAAATATTTTGGTTAAGTTCGTTATGGGGCAAAATAGGCCTGATGATTTCGGAGTAACGAAAAAAAATATTTTACTTTACAAATTTCAATTTGAATTTTTTTCAAGATGCAGTTTCATCATAAAAATCCATTGAGATAATTTCCAACTCTACCAAGGTAATACTTTCGGATATATGATTTTTCAAAATTTCAATATTAAATCGTAATTCTATGATTTCACAGAATGCTGTAATCGAAAATTAACGTCCCTTTTTGTACCTGAATATGTGTATATCAATGATCTATGTTCGTAGATGTCATTTATCTACCGATAAGATAATATGTCATATTTATTTCTGGTTCTATTCAAAATTCGTTTCTCTCCGCCTTTCTAGACAACAACGTATGATTGAATGCAAAACAACCAATAAATTACTATAGATATCGTATAATTATGAGGATTACAGGATAATATAATTTTTTGATTATAATATAATGCTCTTGGATAATCCATATCATGATGGAAATATATATATTGGTAAGTTAATCAAATTGGGTTCAGAATATCTTCAGTACAAACAAAACTGGAATATTGCCTAAGTTGCAATTGATATGATATAATTTTCAGAGTAGATTTGAGGAATAAATATCTCGGATAAGTTCGTTATTGGGTAGAATTGGTCTGGTGTATCGGATTATTAATTTTTGGCACTCTTGTTTTTTTTAAAGACACTCTTTTGAATTTATCTGTATTATGATGCAGTACATCATAAGAATCCATTGTTATCATGCCGAACTCTGAGAAACCAATACTTTCGGAGATATGATTAGTAAAACTCTGAACAAGAGCGCCAAAGCTCCTGTCTACATGGCTTTCCCAATTTTCTTTTATTTCTTTCGTTATAGTTATGTTATTGAAGAGATTTTCATTTTAATGTTTGTTGATAATTTTCTGAACTAGTTGATGAATATACCCATTTCTTCCGGCAATTTGGAAAATCATTTTTTACGGCAACCGTCCGGGAAGTGCCCACTTCCCGGACGCTTTTTCTTTGAGAAAGAAGCATTTCCCGGCCTAGTCCGGGAAGTACGTACTTCCCGGACTAGGCCGGAACAATCACGCCGTTTGGGTCATTGTAAATATGAAAATCTTGGTAGGTATATTTTTGATAAATGAAGTTACCATAGCACTGAGAAAACGGCTGACAGTTCATATAAAATTAGTTGTCAACATGTGATATTTTCTGTTCTGTTTAATTTGAATAAGATTCAAAATATATAAAAAAGAAATGTGTCGTCTCATTGATTTGTTATTCTACACGGTTGCCGAAAAAATATTGTACGCAACACGCCCGAAAAAGGTTTTTTTGGACTCATAGACTTCCAGGACTCGCTTACGCTCGTCCTAGAATTTTGTCTATTCGTCCAAAAAAACCCTATTTTCCGGACTTGTTACGTAAATTACTATTCTTTCTTTCTTTCTTGAAATTAGCTAAGCTAAGCAAAGTAAATGTAAATAATGACGCTTGTCGGTTAATCTATGAATACAGATAAACTGAGCTAGCTATGGCTTCACACGAGACGAGAGTATAAAAAATCTCGTCTCGCTCTCGCCAATTCCCAAAAAATTAAGTCTCGTTTAAGTCTCATTCTCGTCTCGTTCTCAGTTGTCTCGTCTCGTCTCGCTTAATTCTGAATAACGATTATAAATATTATAATATATAAACGACATGTATACAATAATGAATGATTTGGTATGTTTATTACGCTCTTATACAAAAATATTTGTACATGTATATATTAATTTTAATTTTCAACACTGATAATTTAAACTTTTAAATTACTCGATGACGAAGAATTCAAACATAATCACACTTGCATCACATAATTTTTCAATGATGTACGTGATTTTGCCATGATCATACCTGCTGTAGAAAATAAGCTTTCAGCAGGTACGGATGTAGCCATTAATAAATCATCGGCCATCTTGGAAAGTGTATAGGAAGAACTTTTTCATCACTCTCCACCACTGTGAAATATTTTGATTCCTATTTGCTCTTTCTAACAGCAAATATTCTTCAAACTCAGCTTTCCAATATTTCGAAAGTTTTGTTGATGTTTTAAATAGGCTATCGATGTCGATACATTTTTTAATAGAATTGAACAATTTGGTATAGTTTTCAAAGAATACTTTCCCAGTGGGTAGATCATTGAGGGTGTTCTTGACGTATTCCTCATAACACTTTTCGAAACATTGAATAGATTCATTTCTTTACCAGTGTTATTATACGTAGTTCCACAGATGTTCTTCAATAATTGTTCACATCTTCACTACAAGGAGCACAAGAGAATACATTTCTCCAGATGCTCAGATAGATACAAAATTTTCAAAGCATTGGGATTTAGGGGCAATAAAAGTTGTCCATTAAGTATTGAATTCATAATGGCATCCGTTTTTATGGTTGTGAATTCAATTTTTTCTTGAAAAATAATTTCAATTATCGCAAGGTCATAACGAATTAATAATCTTGTAATCTTGTATTTCTAGAACGATCGATGCATAATATAGACAAAATATATTGGTAATTATAGTGGAAACTCTTCATATTCAATTGTTTTCTGTGGGTGTTGAAAGAAGTCGAGTCGTATATAAAACTTCATGCAAAAAATTTAACGAGACCAAAAACGAGACTCTCGTGTTGCGCTGTATGTGGTCTCGGTATCGCCTATAATATTTTCGAAAACGTCTCGTCTCGTCTCGTCTCGCTTTTACGAGACGAGACGAGAAAAATCTCGCACTCGCGTGAAGCCCTCTAGGGCTAGCTTTAAAGATGACAGCAAAGTGTAGGAGTGTATTAGCACATGGAATCTTTAAACGCTAGTTACTTCTTAACTGAGCCGAATTTGGAACAATGTCAAATGAAAACTCTGTTTTGTTTGAAGAGAGGTATCTATGGTTGCAATTAATGTCAAACTGAAATACTCACCCTTTATATAAGTTTTTAAAGCTCAAGTTCTAGCCGAGACACTGTTCATCTCCATCTTAAATCGCAACATCCGACAACCTTCCTCCAGCTTGATCCCTATCCCCTTAAAAGCCCTCCAAACCGGGCAACTATTCCAGAGAGCGTCTCCTCCAAGAGGCGCACTTGCGACCCATTGTCTCGGCCATAATAAACCGTCCAAAATTCATCATTCACACCGAGCACATTTAACCCATTACGGCCAAAAGTAGCCAAACCAAAAGCACATAAAGCTGGCCCCAGGGACTCCGACCATATGTCTTGAGAGAGGGCCGCAGCGCGGTCCGAAGACAACGCGGTATGTAAAGTTGCGGCCGGCATGGTCCGAAGGGTTGACTCATTTCCTGACCAACGGTTGATTAATGATGGCTAATAACAACGCTTCAAGCGTCTCTCCGGCTCGGAGAGGCAGGTCGGAGAGGGCCTCGATATTAGTTTCGTCAAGATTGTGTCTTTGACTGATTTTATTTGGAAAAATGCGGACTTGGCTCGGGATCGACGCCGTCTTAACTATGTGTAATGCGGCGAGATTGGTGTAATTGGACGGAGAGACCGAACTTTTTTTTTGTGGTTTCGATTCGATATTCTAGGGTTTAGGGGGCGGGACGGTTTGACAGCTGATGGATCGTGATGTGTTGAATAGTTTACGGGAATTATTTTTTTCACCTTGCCGTTCGTTCTGGTTTCGATTCGTTATCGAATCTGAGGGTTCTTGAGACGATTTCGTTGTGAGTTTTTAGAGAGCACGAGATTGTACAGCAACAAGATATGTTGATCGACTCACTGATCAAGAATCCGTGGTCGAAATTCATTCTGTCCGGCCGGTCCGGCCGTAGGCACGATAACTCTCGAACGAAATGAGCTAGACAGTTGAAATTTTCAGAGTAGGTTTGGGGGACAAATATCTCGGCTAAGTTCGTTATTGGGCAAAATCGGACAGATGGTTTCGGAGTAACAAAAACAATTTTTTTTTTACAGAACAAATTCCAAATTAATTTTTTTTCAATAAGCAGTTTTACCATAAGAATCCATTCATATCATATGATATGTTTTTTCAAAATTTCAATGATAGAATTATTCTGTGGCTATTCTATGAATTGTTATAATGTCAACTTTCACGTTGTCTCATTGTCATTCATTCCAGTAATGGTATCAATATGAGAATTATAATATAATATCATACTTTTTGTTGGTTGATATTTTCATGCCGATGGTCAATCCATATGATGATGGGAATGGTAATGGTAAGTTAATAACATTGTCATTCATTCCAGCAATCGTATAAATATGAGAATTATAATATAATATCATACTTTTTGTTGGTTGATATTTTCATGCCGATGGTCAATCCATATGATGATGGGAATGGTAATGATAAGTTAATAATATTGAGTTCAGAATATCTCCACTAAAAACAAAACTGGAATATTGGTGTATTGGAGTAGATTTGAGGAAAGATATATATTATCGTTTATCATAGAATTGAGGAATGAATATCTCGGATGAGTTCGCTGTTGGGTAGAATTCGTCTATTGGTTTTGGATTGATAATTTTTGGCACTCTTGTTGAATTTTAATTCTTCTATGATGTTTGGATTCAATTTCTGCTAAGATGAAGTTCTAAATTTCAATAATGAATCGTACTTCTATGTTTTCACAGAATGCTATAATTATTCTATCTAAGCTTTATTATATGATCTGTGTTCATACTCGTACATTTCATCCGGTTCTATAAGAGAGAGTCAAATTCATTTCAGCTATTTTAATTTGGTTTCTTCCATGGTGCAGTTCTCATTCTCAGATTGCTCATTTAATCTTGATAAATAAACTATTATTTGAATTGAATTTCCTGTATGATGCAGTTCTATCATAAGAATACATTGATACAATTCTCAACTCTGAGAAACCAATACTTTCGGAGATATAATTTGTCTGTTTGAACTAGAGCGCCAGAAAGTTCCTGTCCACAGGGCTTGAACCCATTTTATTAAAAACATTATCATCTAAATTGTAACGTTTCGGAGACTAAGTCTTCTGCTTCGGACGCAAAGCAAAAATCTTCAGAATTATTTTTTGTCGACTGAAAAACCATGCTACTATTCACCATGACTTCAAATTGTCATGTTTCGGGCAGAGAATACTGTCGCCCATAGGGAATTCACAGATGCTTCTGAACGCTGACAAATGGAATCCAAACTGTATTCAATTTCGTCACATGTTTTGTGTCAACTATCTTGGGGGCATATCATTTTACAGATGTAATGGTAATTTTTGAGAAAATAAAACATCGATGTTATATTATATTTACCCAAACAAATCCATTTGAATACTGTTAACCTATTAAATCAGAAATGTTTTAGATAGTGTAAGAACCATGTTAAAATCTTGAAACTTGGTATCCCAAGTTTCCTTTTTATGTCATGCAGAATCTTCGCTTTACTCCAATCTACACCAAGCCTAGTGATCTCCTTTGATTGTACAAACATTTTCTGCTACTCTCGATTTATGTATGTCTCCATTTATTAAGTTGTTCTGATTTCCCTACCTCAGCTTTTATAATCTTCTTTTTCAATAATTAACTAAGACAAAACCGATTAATGAAAATTAAAATTAGAAAAAGTTATGTTTATCATACGTAAAAGCACAAGAGCTTTTTTTTTATCGGATAAACTTTTATTTTTTACGAAAACTAGATTGCTTAGAAATTTAACGAGAACAAACGAACTGATAAAAACTCGACAGCGAAGCTGGAGTTTCGTTTGTTCGAGTTTAAATTGCTTGAAAGCAATCTAGTTTGAGTTTACAAAATAGAAGTTTATCCGATCTTAAAAAAATGCTCGAGTGATTTTTAGCTAGATAAATTCACGAATTTAATTTTATGGTAGCCATATTGTTATGTTGCTAGGAAACGAGCCAGTACGGCTTGATTTCGAGCTGGAGAGTGTTTTATCGCTGTAAAAAACGATGCAGCTTTTTTATCGATGTCAAAGTGATATAAATGCGATGCTCAAATAGACATTTTATTGTAGGAGTGAATTTATCATTGATATTGTTTCGTTACTGTTTATTATGCAAAATTGTTTCATGAACTACTTCTGACAAATATCATGTGTTCCAATCCCAGATACAATTTCAAAAGAATTAAAAAGTTTCATTATTATACTGAATAACACCGATAAATTGTAAGTGGTGGGTATTTGGTATAGAATTTTTTGAAATACCTCCCCCCCGGAAAAGCTACACCCCTCCGAAGATAAACAAAAAAAATGATTCTATGTTTTATTGACCCTGTATATTAATCTAAAGACACGAAACTAAATATTTTTCGTCAATAAAATTTCATATTTTGGAATTTTTTCAACCGTGTATCTTAAGGCAAATTACCCTCGCATTAGCTCATCTTTTTGAATATCCATTGCATTTTTTCCTCGTAAATGCTTGAATTTTCGAAAAAACTTGTAGAGAAAGAAGCTAGTAAATGAATTGACAAAAGCAAGTTAATGAATCAGACATGTCTAAAAGGAAAATTTTCATCCAAAATAAAGTTGTAAGAAAAAATATCTTAGGGGTTGACTAGTTCAACCCCTTCCAAGCATACTTCAGGGTTGAATAAATTCCAAAATGTGTAGTGGGCAAATAATATTTACCAAGTTTCATATCTTTAGCTTAATATAAAAGGAAAATAAAAAAGAGAAACCAATTTTTTTGTAAATCTTCGGAGGGGTTTATCTTCCGGGGGAAGGATTTTTCAAAAACTGTTATACCAAATACCCACCTTAATTTCCATCACAGAATCATCCCTTGCATTTTTTCAATTGCAATATACAGAGGATGCCTGTCGTAGCTTGTGAGAGAATACCTGGAAAAATCGGATCTCTGACAAATAGGAATAGATGAAGATACATCACAAAATTTTTGGAAATTAAAAATTTGAATTAACATTTATTGGATTGAAAATCTCTAGATTCCCACCATCAAGGTGGAAGCTTCCGAGAAGCTTATAATGCATAGTATTATTCCTGAACTATTGTCAAGAAGATTAAGTCTAACCACTGAATGCAGACTCACTCGAAGTCAAACTATCCGTACTCACCACTATTCATCTATTCACCGTGCTCAAGGTAGTGACTTGTAACAAATTAGACCCTCAGGCTGCGATCGTCCAGTCCTATTAAACCAGAATTGCATAATGTTGAAGGTCTGGTCGAAATAGGAGATAATTTTATACTTGTCAGTTTGAGTAATTAGAACGAGATTCCGTAAACTTTTTTACTTCCTGGGGGTGCTGATTTGAAGAAAAGATACAGTTTTATCTACGTGAAATAGTTGGTGTGTCTGGGAACTTTTGAATTCTTCGAGTGAATCAGGTGAAATTTGTCGCAGAAGTTTATTGTGGGTTTTTAAGCTTTTACGTTTTATTTTGACTGGAAAGTTATTCGGCATATTTATTATTTTATTTCTAGAGGATGTACTTGAATGCAAATACATAATTTATTCTCTATTTCAAATAGTAAATACTTTATTGAAAAAAAATGCATTTATAGTTTTTAATTTTTTTTTATTTTATTGGTAAACTGACTGATTTAAGTCAGTAATTCCAGTAGAGGAGGGGTATCGTTAAGCCAAGAGTATCGACCACAATATGAAGACAATTATAAATTGTTCTTTTTATTTCTTTTACCTTCATAAAATAAGAGATATTAATAATGTTCCAGTAAATTAAAAATGAAGGTTAATATACGTTCTCTTTACGAAAAATACCTTTTTACACATTAGTGCATTCCTTTTGATGTTTAAAGAAAAACAAAGATCAATGAATTACTATGCTAAAAAAAATGCGCTTGTAGTAAATTAAAACTTTCTCTACGACAATGATCTCTTAAACTTCACCCTCGTAAATAATGAGTTATAATGTGCTCATTGAATAAAATACTATTTTTATGCATTATCATTTGTAATCAAATATTATTGTCGCAAGTTTTTTCTGCAGACATGATCTTAATTGCATGGCTTTACGATCCCGTGTTTATCAAGAAGTATTTTGCATTTTGCAAATACAATATTTGTCCCAAAAGGTATTTGAAATAAATTACAGAATTATTTTCTAAAAAAAGTATTCAAATACAAAATGGAAATATTTATTTTGTGATTTGCATTTCAAATAGTAGTATCTCAAAAAAGTCATATGTATTAAATTTTTTCCTACATTTACATAACATCTATGTTATAATAAATCACAAAATGAAAAAGTTTACAGAACCAAAACTTAGAGATTGAAGGAAAGAATTACCTATCATTTAACACCAAAATAGAATAAAGTTCAATTATATTTTCGCAGAAAGAAGAACACCATAATAGTTATACTTAATGCAGGGAATTATCCAGAAAATGAAGCAAATTCTGCGTTAATCTGAATAATGTGATTATACCTAATAATACTAATAACAGAGAAAGATTATCGGGATATTCCGATAATCTTTTCTATTATTAAACCTATACATATCCGCTTTATTCAATACTATATAGTAACGTTTGATTCATCAAATTCAAGAAATTCTCAAATTTATAGTGATAAACGCAACAGTTTGAATTAAAAATCCATTTCATCAAGAATACAGAATTTCAGATGGACATATTCTAGAAATTGTTTGAAAATTGCATTTGAATAATAATGAAAATCCATTAAACATTCAATAGGACGTCACTTTTCGATGCCGACATATAGATATTATATCCAGTTTAGTGAATCTCTCGAAGTGACGTAGTCTATAGATATATTTTAGTGACATAAAATAATACCTATAATACATCAAATTGACCAAATACGACCAAATAGTTCACTTAGATACGATCATTACGTGGTGCAGTTTACAGTAAAACTTTTTTTCTGTTATGATGAAAAAGCTTTAAAGCTGACTTTATTTTTGCTAAAAATGTGACCGCAGGTCGAGGCCAACAATTCTCTCGAATGTGCGAATGATGAATAAGTTCAATTTTGACTCACTGATGAAGAATCCGAGATCAATCTTAATTCTGTCCGATGACGATTTTTCTCTAAGGAAATGAGTTCGATAATTGAAACTTACAGGGCAGGTTTGGAGTCCAAGGACGCCGATTGTTTCCACTAACTGGCAAAATCTTCTGAGTGATTTTGTAGTTATAACCATCTTAAATTTTATTTTCCCAATAACTCAAAAAATCCTAATCTGTCCGAATTAAATCTCGTTGAAAAATAACCACAAGACGAATTGTTTCGTGAGGATGGTATGATTATGAAATTTAAAAAATAATTTTAAAAAAATGTTCCTCATAAACTATCCATTATCGTTGAAACTTAGCGAGAAACTTAAAAACCTCATTCTACAGTCGAGTTCTAGATTTGAACTCGATCAGATATAATTTGCTGGAGATTTGGGGGAAATTTTGAAAAACTATAAGCAATACAGTGGATCAATTTTTTCCAGTCGATCAGCATAATTTTCCTAGAATTCACAGAAATTTCTATGATGTTTCTAGCAAACGACTCAGATCTTATATTCCTGTTGCCCACCGAAGTCAAATTTAACAAGTGATCATTTCATTGAACGAATGAATTTGCAATTGGTTCAATGGTATTGAAATTTCATCAAAAGAGTAAATTAAATCCTATAATAATAAATACCTCATATTATTATTTATAAATAACCAGACATCTTATATGGGAAGGGTAGAGAACATCGATAATATTTTCACAGAAATGTATTTTTATACAATTTGAGCCAGAAATAATTATTATCAAGCATTTTATAGTAGGTATAAATAGATGTACCGATCTATGAAATTGTCGGATAATGTAAAGCTGGAAATCGAATTAATGATATTATATTGAATGGAATTGATAATGCTAACTGTTTCATTAAATGCAATAATGAAATTAATAAATAATCATTAAAGGATATACTGTTGGAGGTATATTCATTATTGAAAGGTTTCATTCTGGGTTTTCTCTCCCAAATTCTGATAAGTATCCATAAAATGAAAATTTATTAATTTGTGAATTTCTTCTTACGCAGAAGCAATTAACAATATAATAAATTTTTATTCAATATATATTTTTCAGAGTTCTGGAGAGAAAATCCAGAAAGAAACATTTTAATTATGAAATTCATGAGAAATAGTTTAATTAAATATTATCGTACACCATTCCTAGAATATTCACGATTTCAATGATTTCATAGAATTTATTTTTTATTTTTTGACTTTGTTTATCTCGCCGGCGGTAAAGTTTATAGAAATATTGTTTTTCTATTTCAGAATCGTAATGAGTTCAGTCCAGCACTAAAAACAGTGCTGGAATGAACTCATTCCCGCATTGTTTCTAGTTATATTTTTCGTTTTGCGGTAATCAGCACTGACATTCGATCCTATCAAATTTCAACACAGGTCAATTATTGTCAATATAAGATAATCTGGATAAGGGGAAATAATTGTTGAGAGGAAAGATTTTATTTTCATCAAAAAATAGGGTACTAGAGATTTATTTCTTGCTAATTTTGAATCATTCATGATATTAGGAAACTGTTAAATCTGATCTCCATGCTCTACGTACCATTCAAATCCCGTGATCTGTCAACTTTCGTAACAGTCACACCAACTGCCAAGATACAATACAAAAGTCACTATAGGATATATAATCCTAATTGTTCATTAAATTTCAACAGTATTTTACAAAACTTGCCTGAAATAGAGGAAATATCGTCTAATACTCGTTGCAGAAGGCAATTCCAACACTCATGCGTATGAAAACTCGCTGCTTCGTCGCTCGTTTTCGAATTTCGCATTCGTGTTTGAATATCAGCCCATTCTGCAACTTGTTTTAGAATATACTATTCCGTCGACTAGACTATTGTAGTATCATCAATTTTCTATTGAGAATTTCGTTTCGAGAAGTTAGTGTGTAATCCTTCATTTGAATTCTAATTAATGAATTCTAACAATTTTAAAAAGATGTTAACTTTTCACAGATGGAAACGAAGAAGAACAGATTCATTTGAGAATGCAGTATTTCGTGGTAATTTTTTATATTAAATAGGCTGAAATAAATATAATTTGGGTATTAAATTGATTACACATTACTGTTTTTGCAGATTCCCATCAAATTTTTTTTCATGTTTACATTGAGACATAATTATATATGAAGAGGTACGTTTTTTGAGAGTAAAAAATGAAACACGTATTTCATAGAGAATTTACCGTTTATTCCTAGCTGTGATTCATACCCAAAAAGGTTATCGTCATCAATTATTTCAATACAAGAATGATTTGAACAACAAAATCGAATAGAATAAGGTTAATTCTGCGCTCTGGAATTTGAACAAGCGCTCTGAAGCAGACTGGCCTCATGCCAAAACTTTCATGTGTGCATGTTCTATGTATAGGGAACAGTGTGCTATCATTTTGCCTAAATGCCTGTAATTTTCGAATTTTTTGCCGATCATGGAACTATTGTTCCATGATGGGTTTCAAGAAGCTTCGATTAGCTTAATTGTGGATTTAATTCGATGGTTGCATCAAAATTGAACTGGGAATCGACATAGAATAGCACTAATTTGGCAACTAAGAGCTGTCAAAGCTTTGTGAAACCCACCGTCCAACTATTAGGCTCGACTCACTGATGATTCGAGGTCGAAATCGATTCTGTCCGGCCTATTATCCGTTGTCACGATAACTTTCGAATGGAAAGAGACAGCTCCTTGCTATGTATGCGGCTCCAAATGCCACGTTCAATTTCGTCAATGAGCATAATCGGGCAAAGGGTTCTTTAGTTATACCCATCTGTGGTTTTGTTGTCATTACATCATAAACTCAAAAAATACATATCCCATCAAATTGAAGCTTAGTAGTTAGTTGTAGGATGCTGACCAACAAATTATCTTGATGATCTGACGAAATAAAAAAAATTAAAATTTCTTTCAGAAATTTTATATTTCAGAAACTACCGTCATATTCCACAGAAATTTTGCAACAGACCTTCAAGCAGCCATTTCACAATATATCTATTACTGGATTTCAGCTCGATTGGATTAGTATTATTGAAATTATTTAATTTTTAAATTTGAATTTATAAATGATCCATTATGAACTGAGACTGTCATTTGACCTTTGGCCTGTTGTATTCCATTTTCATGTGAATAAATACATAAATTGTTAAGAGAACATGATATTGTTATTTCTTGATAATATGGACTTTTCTCAAATTTGCTAGAAGGGTATGAATTTTAAACTAAACAATTGTGAGACTGAGCACTCAATGAACACGTAAAAATGCGTTAAAAAATTCCATTCTTCCAAACACACTCAAAACATCATCGCCTTCGAAACCGGTAAGAAATGTCAAATAGAAAAAGTAAAAACTTTGAAATACTAATGCGAATTACAAATTAGACGGATCCGTTTCTTACAACAATTTTTTACCAATCGCAATAGAACGCTCCGCTTTTTTCCATATCAAAAACAGCGATATGAAGCGCCGCGACGACCTCGAGGACGCCCCTCCTCGGGCGCGCGCCTTTCCACCGACGTCGTCGACGTCCAGCGTCGTTCGGCACCCCCTACCATTCGACGGCGCATCTTACAACACGCGGTACACGTCAACTTCTACACTCATTCCGCTTCAAAGTGGACAAAGAATAAGTTTATGCCCGAAAAAAATTGTACTTTGGTAAAGTCGAGGGGATCGAAAATAGAACGAATAGCGTGTGGTTAAACGAATTAACGGAATTTACATAAATTACACGCGGCCCACCATAATTTCAGGCGGACTCGGCGATTTCCAACGTCATGTATGCATCCAAATCAAGGTATACATTTATTTTTTATAATTTTTACCTGCGGTAATTGCGGAGTAGCAGTCACGACAACCGGTAGGTCCCGCCCTCCCTCTGCGTGCCGGCCTACGAGGCCCGGAAACCGGTCTCTCATTGGCCCGACGCGCCACCACGTGACCGCCAGTCGTCCTCCTCGAACTCGGAAAGAAACAAAAACAACCATCGCCAACCTAACAGTAAGTACGGGCATACACGTAACAAGCGTTTCCCATTTCTGTGAACTACCCGCGAGGCTATCTCGAGTTCTGCGGCCAGACGTCGAAGTTTGACAGTTTCTCGCGACCATAGAATTGTGCCTCCGTCACCGCGTGCGATTATGGTCCTCCGAGCCGGATTTGCATGTTGGTGTTGAGTGATTGTGGTGCAGATTGTGGTATGTCCGTCGGTGGTCAATGAGGATTAGACATCCTCTCCGGATGCCTACTGGACACTTGGAGGAGGACGATTTCGTAGTGGTAAAGACGAGGTCTACCACTCCTGAAGGCGCCGCGGCGGCCGGAAACGCCGGTTTCTGGTTGTCCGCGGTATCGGCGGCCTCGGGAGCACCGCATCCTGGTCTGCCTATGGACGGGACGGGGTGCAATGAGACGGGCTTCATCAACAGTCAGCCCTCGATGGCGGAGTTTATGACGGCCTTGCCGCATATTTCTGGAGAAATGGCTCATGGTAACCCTGGGATGAGTCCGGATCACACACCACCAGGAAGCGGTTATGGGATGGAGGTGCCGCATGGGATGGGTTCTCCTGGTGTTAACGTACCGGAGTATCCTTGGATGAAGGAGAAGAAGACTACCAGGAAAAACAGTCAACAAGGTGTGTGAATTTCAATTTTATTCTTGATTTGAACCAATCAATTCGTTTATTCTGCTGAAGCAGTTGAAAATGCTTGATGGGCACTGATACTTACTTCTATAGAAGATTATGAGTTTCTTCTAAACCTAATAACTTTTTCAAGCTCACGCCATCATTGTTCCCAATGACTGTATTGAGCAGATTCTTAGCCAAAAATGACCTGAATGATATACTTATAGAATAATTTGGGTCAAATTCAATCCTTTTTGTCCGTGCGGCGACTGGTTGTAACCACAATATCTTTCGTAAATGTGTTAGCAGAGGTTAGTGTAGATGATACAAGAGCTCAGAGAAAAACCTCAGCAAAAAACCCTGTCTCCCCGTGAGCATTGTGATTTGTAAGAATTGAAATTGTTCACAAAACTAGCTGAAATAATACTGACTTTCTTCAATATGGATTCTTTCCGTCAAATAACGGAGAGATTCCTCCATGGTACCCGAAACTTAACCTTCTCACAAAAACTTTCCTCAGAAGCCGTATGCATCTCTTTAAGAGGAATCACCTCTGACGCGAATTGTGAAAGGTACTCACTCTTCTTCTTAGAAATCCCCTCAATATTTGGATTTGTAAAGGAAATGTCTTTACTCATTGGCCAGAAATGTTTTTCTCGAACGACCTCTGACCGTTCCAAGCGATGATTACTCAAAAATTCAGATGTCCTATAGCAGAAGACCCTAATGTAAGGCTATCATGCTTGAAAATTTACCTTATAAATCAATATGTCATTATGATATAATAAAAAGCTCAGAGTGTTGGTATTTACAAGATTTTTTAAGCTTGATTGGCTAGATCAAGTCAATAATGATGGAATAGAATTTTGAATTTCATTCTTAATCCTCGTTGATATCGTATGTATTAATTCATCTTTACTCCAAATAAATAAAGATTACAAGATGCAAAGTACGGCTTGAATGTTTATGCGAAACAAATTTCACTACATATACCTACTGATATTTCAGCTGCCTGAGGGATAACTTTTAAATGACGTTTGTCAAAGTGACAGTTCTTTGACATTCTTGCACAGCAAGGTTAACCATTTCAATCATGGATAGACCAAGAATAACAACTGAACAACGCTACCAAATTGTGGAAATCTATGTTCAAATTCAGAGTTCATTTCGAAAAACGTATTGTCCATTGTCATCGCAACACAATGGTGCCATATTAGATAAATTGCATACCATTCATTCATGGCACGATGTAAGACAATCTGTGGTTCTAATATGATGGTGCTACGTGCTACCCAGCCAACGAAACCATCGATTCATCGAATTGACAATTTGGAGAAATCAAATTTTCAATAAATGGTCTTGTACAATGGTCTCTAAGATCTATTGATTTAACACTGCCTGATTATTTATTTTTGAGTATGTTAAATTCATATATTATGCTGATAAACCAACAACTCTGGAAGCATTGGAGAACAATTATTAGTCATAATCAGTCCACAGTGAACTGAAACTAGAATAGACTTGCTATTGAGCAAGTAATATAATATTGATCAAGCAATATAATATTGAGCAAGAAATATAATATTGAGCAAGCAATCATTATTGAGCAAGCAATATAATATTGAGCAAGAAATATAATATTGAGCAAGCAA
This sequence comes from Halyzia sedecimguttata, assembly GCA_937662695.2. Taxonomy (NCBI): domain Eukaryota; kingdom Metazoa; phylum Arthropoda; class Insecta; order Coleoptera; family Coccinellidae; genus Halyzia; species Halyzia sedecimguttata. Next base: position 60,013,202 of record OW569418.2, read on the forward strand.
TAAATATTGAGCAAGCAATGTAATATTGAGCGAGCAATATTATATTGTTTCCTCAATATTATATTGCTTGCTCAACATTATATTGCTTGCTCAATATTACATTGCTTGCTCAATATTAATTGCTTGCTCAATATTATATTGCTTGCTCAATATTATATTTCTTGCTCAATATTATATTGCTTGCTCAATATTGACATATAGTGACATATACTGACATATACTGACATATGTTTCGGAAACAAAGTTTCCGTCTTCAAAGACGAAGCGTTACTGAGTACTGAGTACTGATTACTGACGACAAAATTTATAGTGGACAAGAATGCAGGCACTTTTGTAGTATTGAGCAAGTCATTGATGAAATAATAATTGAATAATTGAAAAAAGTGGTCAAAAATTGGATTGGTTTTCCTTTAAATCATAGATGTCATTGAATTCACTTTAGTATTCCACTCATTCGATATATAGTTACGAAGATGGTTCTTCAGCGACAAAATTTTGACATTGTATTTATGGAAGTTTATAGTTTTTCCATTTATATTCTCGTGAAATAGTCATGAGATAAAATTTAAGTGGTTAAAATTTCTCTCTTGTAATATTCAAGTTTATTCCTTTTCGGAAATTCTGCTCATGACATTTTCACAAATGTCATTCGCGAAATTTCCAAGCAACAAACTTTCACATTACAATCGAGAAATTTTGCAGGAAAAATTTTAACTCTAGTGGTATTATATATGAAAGAATATAACAAAAATACATTCCATTAATATTTCCATATTTTACTTCAATTCAAAGTTCTCAAGCACTTAAAAAATATCCTCTATAATTTTCCAATAAAATGAAAATCCTAAAAAATCAAATATACGGCTGGTATACCAGGAGAAAAAATTTATTTATCTGGGAAATGCATGACTATTTGCTGTTGGGTGTAGCTATACTTATCCAAGTAAACAAACCAACCGCTGCTGTGAATTCAATATTTTAAAAATAAAATGATGGATCTCTCAAATGATGCATAATATATGTATATTCTATGCAAATACACATAGGTTTTTTATGCATGTATTGATCTGACAACCATGGAATTGATACAGATCTTAATTTTTAAATTTTTACAAATTAGAAAGAAAGGAAATTAACAAGGCCAAATTGCTTGTGAAACTTGAGCCGTGTATAAGTAATAATCAGTCATAATAAGCGAATAGAATACTATGCTTTGACCACGACGATTGATTCTTTCTTAAATATGTTATCTCAAATTTCTAATATCCAATACACCCTGACATGACATTTCACATAGATATCATTTCATATTTTTACTTTACCTAAATAACAATTTTTTTTAGAAAATAACACATTTTCTGATGTACGGCAAAGAATTCGCCCTGAAGAATGTGAGACAATAAAATATTCACGGATATTTGGATCATATGCTTTTTGTTGTTGAGCTTTTTTGAGATATGTAAATAAAAAAATTATTGTGTATCCTAATATTTCCTAAATAATTTCGCCGTATAAAGAAATATTTTTTGCGTTTATTTCTATTGAATATTATATACATTGAGGTTAGAAACATCAGTTGTGAACTGTCAACTTGCAAAAATATTTGTGAGTATTCACGTAAATTATCTTATGCCTCGATGAAAGCTCATTACTCTCCCCAAAACTGATAGTGATCGTTATCTGAACATTAAGTACTGTTGCGTTGTTCTTATAATAGGTACCTACTGCATTTTTTAACTTCATTGTAAATATCCTCAAAGTTGTGGTAGTGGAACACAAAACTTGTTTTTATAATCTCGGATTGTTGACCCTAAGAACCGAAATATTCCAATGTTATCTTCCGTTTATTGTTCCAAAGTTTAAAAACTTCACAAAAAGAATAATTCATTTGTAACCTTATTCCGTGTAGTGTATGAGTTTTTGAATTGCAATACTCTTTTGACGTCATTTCTTTTCACTCTTGTACCTGAAATAAAGTAGTTCATTATTACCTATCAGTATTTTTCATGCATATAACAGAATGATAAATACTTGAATCAAAACAATAAAATTCATATTCTTCAGCTATAACACAATAAAAATGCTTTGAGTACAACATTTCATATAATTATTTATATATAAGTGCGTTTCAGATAAAACTTTATATTTCGATAAACTTTTTGAATTGCCATGTTGGTACATATACTGGGTTCCACAGTACGGATATAACAGTTTTATGTTTGAATACGAACGTTTATCTTTATCTGTCAACGTCAGAACGTAAGTCCCACAAGACATGCTATAGTGAATGAATTCTAAACAGAATATTCACTATTGGATGGAACGTAGGTCCCACAAGACTTGCTATAGTGAATAAATTCCGAACAGAATATTCACTATTGGATCCTGGTCCTGTACCAGTCAGACAACGCATCTATGGAAGTATCGAAAATCCACCAAGCAAGAATACAAGCCGCTAGACCACGAACAATACCGTTCTTACATCGTCTGATTGAGTACTTGAAATTCATGCATATATACCAGACTTCTCACAATTCATTTTAAGTCATAATGCCCATTTTCATCTGTCTGGGTATTTCAACTAATAATATCGTTGTGTTCGGGCTCAAAAAACTCAGAAAAAAGTACATTACCAACTATTCCATCTAGAACAAGTCACATTTATTTGCGGTTATTGGACTAGCGACATTGTTGGACCGTGTTGTTCGAAAAAAAAGTTAATTTGGCCGATACTGTAATCGTATTGCGTTACTGAACGATGTTCACCCATATTTTGACCACGAAATTGATACCTTGAAGTGTATGACATTTTTTTCCACCCCAACGCTGCAACATGCCATACAGCTGGTGAAACACATGCTGTATGGCGTGGAAATTTGACTGGACGTGTGATTCCTTGAGCAGATACATCACATGACCGCAGAAATTGTGTTACTAAAGTCTATTTTGTTGAAGATGAGGCGTATGCTTCATAGATGATAATCGACTGTAGAAAACTGAGGAAGACAGTTAAGCATTATGGTGTAAGAGCACCCTGAAGGCTTTGGCATCCTATAAGTGCACGTTTCTGCTTGTGCAGGACTGCTGAACTGGCAGAGTGCTGCAGCAGATTGCAGCTCCTTCCGGGCCACTCAGGCATACAAGACAATTGTAAAATAATGAGAGGGTACTTTTCGGTCTGGATTAGAGAAAAACTCAATTTGACAGAATGCCGACGTTTCGATATATTTGATATTTTCTTCAGGACTCTACAATGAACGATACAAGAATTAGAAAGCGATAAAAAACATGACACAAAGAAGGAAAAGAAATTATATATAATATTCTTGAGTAAAAAGACAATGCGGTGGCGGATACATTGGTGGCGTGGGAGACTACCATGGAACACATTGGAACTGAACCGGTCTGTGACTTATCGACGAGGAATCTATCGAGTATATTATAGGACCCATGCCCAGCCAGGGACAGCATTAGATTTGAGGAAAGCTGAGGCTGAAGCTGAAGGAATTGGACCCTCTTGGCTCATCTCCCTTATGAAAAGGCTTGATCTCATAGAAGATGTATATATTTAAGTGTACCACAATAGACCGACTGTGTTCGTCCGCCCGAAAAATATATATCAATATATTTGTTATGGTGTAACGGCTAAATTCAAAATGGAACCCTCTCTTGAAAGTCCTCGTCGAAATAGACCTTAATAGTGATCATTTTCCTTCCATTTACCTTCTGGAAATCAGCTATTCCATTGAAAACTTCAAGTCAAACCTTCTGAAGATATATTTCTGCGTTAAAAATCCTTCCTTCGAAATAGGTCCAACTTCAGAGAGCTACTTATTCTAAAATTACTGATAAATCTGATATTGTAGCCCCTGCACTCCTAATGTAAATCAGTGAGCTACAAAGAGTTCATCCAGGACACTATAACTGAGCTATAAAGTCACCCCGTGGCTACTAACCCTCACTTTTATTACACTCGAAACCGTACTTATCAGATACCCTCCTTTCGCTCACTTCCGATTTCATTCAATGTTGTAGGATTCCCGATGACACAGAATCCTTTTGATTTCGGAAGTGGAAGATTGTTTTGATTCTTTTCGATATGAAAATGGGCTGATTAAAATATATTAAATTTTGTAATATTCCATGAAATTATTTTAAATTTGTTAGTTGTATGTTTGTGGCATTTATCTGATGCAAATCCATATTAACTCAAATAATATAAATTATATATGATTTACACTCATTTATTTAATATTGACTACATCATACTGAATTCTTGACAATTAATGATCTCCCTAAACATCACAATCAATGAACTGGACACAGAGTCTTTCGGTTCTTCTTTCTACCTATTCAAAACTGGTTACAAAAAGTTACGCTGTTAATATATACTTTGTAAACATTTAAAATAATTAATTCCTTCCGCGTTTTTAAATTCAATTTTATTGAGTAACGGAGAAAAATATAGATCTAATTGTTCTTCTAAATTATCCGTATGTTTTCTCTGTTGTTAACGTTTCCAGTCTGCATGAATCTGTTTATAACACCTCTGATGTGGACTCTCAGAGAAGATTCTAGAATCTGAACCTCAGGATATTTTGCCAGATATTCTTTTGTACAGGCCTCTACAGAGTAAATCCTTTCACTATTGGACTATAATTTAAACAAAAATCTTAAGAATTCACAATAATTCAATATTGGCCCACAAGAAGTGGGAAGTGGCAAATGAAAATCCAAAGCCATCTGCGATGTTACAATCATTGATAAAGTTATAAGGACCATGTACAAAAAGTCATTGTTATGAGAACAACGTTTTCAGTTTGCAGTTAAAAACCTATGCAATGATTTCAGTATTTCATGTAATCTACGGTAGATGTCATGAAAGCACAATAAGGTGTCTTATTTGGCCTTGATCTTCATGAAAACGTAAAAACTCCAAAGAACAGTTTCTGCAGAACGTATCCCAAGAACTGGTACTTCTACCCAGTTCCGTTCTCTGCTTCATATCATCAAGGCGAAGATGTTCGTGGGATTGAAATCACAATGTCCTATTCTTCGATTCATGACTCCTAAAAATAAGAATTGAGGTTATTCTCTTGAATACAGACCGCGTATTTCCCTCTAATCTATAATCATTTTTAATAACCGACATCCTCCAGCTCATCCTGAATTATACAAGCGAAGAAGAAACCACAACATGGAATTGACAATGAAATAATTATGTAGATTACACCGTCTTCCTGGCATAAAAAATTCAGCGTTTCATTCTGTGCTCCGTGAACGGGAAAAAAAAAGTAAAAAGGGACCTTCGTGATGCCAGGCACCAGTAACATTGCAGCAGGACATTAAAATATTATTGCCTATGAGCATGCAATGTTGCCCGGGTAGGCGTTGACATTTCTGCACGCAATCTTACCTTTGTATGGCGTTCTCTCTCATTTATTTAATAGTAATGCGAAGCGCCCCCTTCTATTTATATCGACAACTACTTTCGGGAATTCGCGCGAAACATATGCTTTTTTTTTTTTGTTGGATTGATGGCTCGGTTATTAAGTTTCAGCCGTGTCGGCTTACACCGCCCGACTACGGCGGTTATATTCATTAGCTTGAGTGGTCATCATGCCGAAGGACTGATCAAAATGATATTGATGCCTAGACCATTAATGGATCGATTTTTGGCAACCGCGGCGTGGATAAGAACACTGACCGAGAAAAAAAATGTCTCTATTTCAGTATCGTAATGAGTCCATTCCAGCACTGAAAACAGTGCTGGAATGAACTCATTCCCGCATTGTTTTTAGTTATATTTTTCGTTTTGTGGTAGTCAGCACTGACATTCGACCCTAACAAATTTCAACACACGTCAATTGACAATAAAATATAATCTGGAAATAGTGAAAGAATTGTTACGGGGAAAATTTTTATTTTCATTAAAAAATAAGGTACTAGAGATTTCCTTCTTGTTAAATTTGATTCATTCTTGCTTTTAGGAAACTGTTTCAAATCTGATCTCCATGCCCTACGTACGATTCAATTCAAATTCCGTAATCTGTCAACTTTCGTAACAGTAACACCAACTGCCAAGATACAATACAATAGTCACTAATTGTATAGTATAATCCGAATTTTTCATTGAATTTCAACAGTTTTTTATAAAACTTGCCTGAAATAGAGAAAATATCGTCTAATACACGTTGCAGAAGGCAATTCCAACACTCATGACTTCGAAAACTTGCTCCTTCGTCGCTCGTTTTCGAATTTTGCATTCGTGTTTGAATAGAAGCCCATTCTGCAACTTGTTTTAGAATATACTATTCTCTATTGCAGTATAGTAATAAGTCCATTCCAGCACTGAAAACAGTGCTGGAATGAACTCATTACCGCATTGTTTCTAGTTCTATTTTTCGTTTTGTGGTATCCAGCACTGACATTCGATCCTATCAAATTTCAACACACGTCAATTGACAATACAATATAATCTGGATATAGTGAAATAATTGTTGAGGAAAAGCTTTATTTTCATTAAAAAATATGGTAGAGAAACTAGAAATTTCCTTCTTGCTTCTTTTGAATCATTCATGCTATTAGGAAACTGTTTTAAATCTGATCTCCATGCACTACGTACGTTTCAAATTCAAATTCCGTAATCTGTCAACTTTCGTAACAGTCACACCAACTACCAAGATACAATACAAAAGTTACTAGGACGTATAATCCGAATTTTTCATTAAATTTCACAGTATTTCACAAAACTTGCCTGAAATAGAGAATATATCGTCTAATACTCGTTGCAGAAGGCAATTCCAACACTGTCGCTCCTTCGTCGCTCGTTTTCGAATTTCGCATTCGTGTTTTAATAGGAGCCCATTCTCCAACTTGTTTTAGAATATACTATTTTGGTTGTAACATGAAGCTGAATAGCTTATTGGGGTAGAAAGGACATATCCAAATGCGAAAATGAGAAAAAGGAAGTTGTAATACGTAAGGTTTTCTTGTTACATTTATAGAACCACATTTAAAGTTACAATATCTGATGTGTATTGAAAAATTGGTTCAAGCCCCGTGGACAGGACCATTTTGGCGATCTTGTTCAAACAGACAAATTATATCTCCGAAAGTATTGGTTTCTCAGAGATGTTAATTATATCAATGGATTCTTATGATAGAACTGCATCATGAAAGAAATTACATTTTCAAAAAGTTTCGTTTACAAAAAAATGCTTCAAAAATTATCGTTAAAAAATGGCAGATTGTCCATTTATTCCTGATATTTGAGTAGGTAGTGGATTACGAACAAATTATTTTAATAGTTCAAAATATATTAATAAAATACTATCCTCTTTTCATAATTCAAAATTTAATAGTACATACCTCTTACACATTCTTTTCTGTATTATGGACCTTAACTCAAGAAAAAATGTTTGATGCACAAATGTAGATCCATATTTCAGCATTTTTTTGCTAGCTTCATTATGAAAATACCGTATATAGGAACATGCCTCACAACTTAACGAAGTAGAAGGTAATATTAACCTCAGTGGTCAACGAAAGGTAATTTCTTTTGATGATTCCATTATGTTCTTCTTTCCTATTGCCTTCATAAACTACATCATTTAAATGATCCGGACGGACGGAAGGCCGGACGGCCGGACAGAATCGATGTCGACCACGGATTCTTGATCAGTGAGTCGAATCAAATCGTTTAAGACAATTTTCAGCCAAAAATTACAGACATTTGGGCCAATTGATAAGCACTCTGTTTCGAGGAACAAGAGCGCCAAAAATGAGTTGGGGTTGCACGATTTGGTTCGACTCACTGATCAAGAATCCGTGGTCAAAATCGATTCTGTCCGGCCGGTTCGGCCAGCCCTCCGTTAATACGATAACTCTCGAAAGGAATGAGCTAGGCAATTGAAATTTTCAGAATAGGTTCGGGAGGTAAGTATCTCGGTTAAGTTCGTTATTAGGCGAAATCAGCCGTTGGTTTCAGAGTAACGAAAAAAAAACTTTTTTTTTCATTACAAATTTCAAATTAATTTTTTTTCAAGATGCAGTTACATCATAAAAATCCATTGATTGTCAACTCTGACAAGCTAATACTTTCGGAGATATGATTTTTCTCAATTAAATAATGATTCGTTCTTCTATGTTTTCACAGAGTGCTATACTCAATTTTTCTATCTATGAATTATTATATGATCTGTGTTTTTACATGTCATCTGATTTTCCTATGAGAGATAAATGTCCAAATTATTTCTCGTTCGTTATTCTTCATATGAAATAAACCCCCTGTTCTATAAGACAAAGTATGATTCAATACAAAATGAGCAATGAAATAACCTCAGCTATCGTAGAATTATGAGGATGATATGATATTATACTTTTAATGTTATAACATAATGCCCGTTGATAATAATACATATGACGATGTAAATATTTTCTTTGGTAAGATACATAATCAAATTGGGTTCAGAATATATCCAGTAAAAAGAAAACTGCAATATTGTCCAAGTTTCAATTGATACAATATAATTTTCAGAGCAGATTTGAGGAATAAATATCTCGGATAAGTTCGTTATTGGGGAGAATCGGTCTGTTTGAATTTAATTTCTTTCATGATGCAGTTCTATCGTAAGAATCCATTTATATCGTAAGAATCCATTTATATCATTCCCAGAGACCAATACTTTCGAAGATATGATTTGTCAAAGTTTCAACTAGAGCACCAAAGCTCCTGTCCACAGGGCTTGAATCAATTTTTTGCGCTTATGTTCTGGGGAACATCGCGTTATAGTTTTGCCCAAATGTCTGTAACTTTCGAATTTTTTAACGAAATTGGTCTCAAACGATTCAGTTCGACTCCCCAATGAAGAATTCGAGGTCAAATTTGATTCTGTCCGTCCGGCCGTCCGGCCGTCCGTTGCCACGATAATTTGAGAACGAAAAGAGCTAGCGACTTGAAACTTTCAGGGTGGATGGCGCATCGCAATACGACGGACAAGTTCGTTAATGGGCATAATCGGCTCAGTGGTTTCCGAGTAATAATTTTGTTTTCAACCAATATAAATCCGATCGAATTGAAACTTGGTGAGTAGTTGTAGAATATGACCCTTAGCACGTTTGTGAAATTTTGGGCGAATCGTGAGGCTAGAAAATTAAAAAAAAATTATTAAAAAATATTTTTGTTGTCACGATAACCTGAGAACGGAAAGAGATAGCGGCTTGAAAATTTCAGGTTAGGTTGTGCATCTGAATGCGACATTTGAGTTTGTTTATGAGCATAATCGGCCAAACGGTTTTAGAGTTATAGCCATCTGAAATTTTCTGAAATTTGGTGGTTTTTTTTTCCTCATTAACTCGAAAAATACTGAACCGATTGAATTCAAACTTGGTTATTAGTTGTAGAATGCCAACGCGAAAATGTTTGCAAAATTTGGTGAGGATAGCATTTGTAGAAAATTTGTAATAAATCATTGAAAATAAAAATAAAAAATTCTATATATCAGTAACTATCCGTTAGAAATTGCTGAAATTTTGCAAGAGCGTTCATAACCTAACTCTACTGCCAAGTTCCAAGTTTTAACACAATCGGTTGAATATTGTTGGAGATTCGAGCATTCTTGTGTGAGTTCAGTAAATGGGTGACCGTTGCCTCGATAACTTTCGAACGAAAGAAGATAGGGACATGCAATTTTCAGGGTAGGTTGCGTATCCGAAAAGGAGAGTTGAGTTTGTTTTTGGGCATAATCGGTTTAACGGTTTCCGAGTTATATCCACCTGGAATATTATTTCCTTGATAACTCAAAAAATAAAGATTCGATTGAATTGAAGCTTGGTAACTAGTAGTAGAAAATCAGCATAAAGACGTGTTTAAAATTTTGTAAGAACCGTACCCCTAGAAAATTTGAATAAATGACGAAAAAAAAATTTAAGAACCGCACCCCTAGAAAATTAAAAAAAAATCACGAAAAAAAAATTGGTTCAAGCACTGACGTGAAGTCAGAAGCTTTTGCGCGTATGTTCTATTGTCCATTCTTCTGTATTGGACACCCTTAATCGAATTTACCATGGTTAATTATGTTGTCCATTCTCCTATATTGGACACTCTTATTTCGAATTTACCATGGTAAATTCGAATTAAGTGTCCAATACAGGAGAATAGACAACATAATTAACCATGGTAAATTCGATTAAGGGTGTCCAATACAGAAGAATGGACAATAGAACATACGCGCAAAAGCTTCTGACTCCACGTCAGTGCTTGAACCAATTTTTTATTTCATATTTCTGGGTTGAATTATTTTATTGGAATACATCCGAAGTAGATCCCTATTCTTTGAAATATGTCCATTTTTACCATATTTTGGCACTATCTATAGCGTCTTCAAAATGAAATACACATGAATATAATAATATAGTTGTAGATACTGTACCCATATATAGGTCCTGAGCCTTCACTTCCAGTATGTCGTACCTCTGTTAAAACATTCTTCAAGAATCGTTTGGACAAGAATTTCTCCAGTGTATGGAACATGGGAGTAGGACTCAGGCAGTCAAGGCTTCTCATTAAGAAACCATCGTCAAAGTCTGAAGTAAAGAAACTTCTTTCACTCGAAAGAAGAGAACTGAGCCTGGTGACTGGATTACTAACTGGTCACCAGTTCAACAAACATCTGAATAGGATGGGATTGGCCGATAGCGCTCTGTGTCGCTGGTGCAAGAGCATGGAAGAAACAGCTGAACATATTCTGTTCGACTGTAACAACCTTAAAGAATTGAGGGTCATACACCTAGGCAACCCAACACCTACGATTCCTATGGTGAGAGGGACTTCTCCTTTTAAACTCGCGGCATTCCTGTCAGCGTGTTTTTTGGAATGAGTCTCACGAGTTTGTCAAGCGGGAGAACAATGGGCCAGAAGGCCTCAGTTCAGCCTGAGACGGCACCGCGGTAGAAGAAGTACCCCTTTACTTCTCATTTCAATCATTTGTAAAAATGAAACAAGGAAACAACTGTAGGCAATATCAGCCCAGTGGCAGTTTTCGAAGCGTTCAGAAACTGAGGGTGTTGTTATCAATTAAAATATTCGCAGGTCGCATTTTGAATAATGTTAAGAATTCAGGTACGTGTAATATACGTGAGACAAAGTATGCGTGCGTTTGATTACACGCTATCACCGGTTATAATTACGTTTAATGCCTAGTAACGATTACAAGTTGAGAGAATGTATAATGAATGAAGCAAAATTTGTTGAATAGTTGACACAGGAGAATTTCTTGGGATCTTGCGCCAATGAAAATAAACCAGGATGTCATTGATTTGAACAGATATTTTAACAAAGATTCTACACATATGAAACTAAATTTTATCATCTATAAATTTTCCAAGATATTGAATTCAAAACGGAATTCTCATACGTGATCGGTAGAACATATCAGATGAAACTTGTTGAATTGATCGAATAACCGATTTAATGTCTGGAGTTTCATCGAAAGTATTTCCTAGAATCTGTTTAATTTATGTTTTGAGCACCTGTTTTGTAATAATTTTTTTTTAAATATTCTGAAGTTTTTCGCAAAAAGGTTTATAAGCTTTCACATTCCATCCAAAACCAATTATAATATACTCCAGTTTATTTGACACTTTGCGGTAACTTGGTCAATACAAAACTTCACTTACGTCTGAAGGTCATGATTCTACAATTTGATGCTAAATTTCAGATAGATCGAGTGATCGGTTTCGGAAATATTCATAAGAAATGTTTTTACTAAAATTTTCCATAACTCCGAAACCGCCTTATGGATTTCGCCCATTAAAGAACTTGTACGAGATATTTACGTTCAAAACCCACCTTGTAAATTTCAATCCTCTAACTCCTTTCGTTCTAGAGTTATTGTGCCTACGGCCGGCCGGCCGGACCGGCCGGACAGAATCGATTTCGACCTTGGATTCTTGATCAGTGAGTCGAACCAAATCGTTTGAGACCATTTTCAGCAAAAAATTCGAAAATTACAGACATTTGGGCAAATTGATAAGCACTCAGTTTCGAGGAACTAGAGCGCCAAAAACGCAAAAGTATAGTATTTATTTTAATCATAGATAATTATTTTAATCAGTGGTAAGTTATGATGAATGAAAACAATTATTTCAGCATTTTTTTTGCAAAAGATTGCAATTTTCCTCATAAATACCTGCTTCTGAAAATAGCCTCTCACTATATACACTAGTGCCAGGAGATGATAGATAAATCTTAGCGAATTCTGTCAGAATTGGATATTGTTTTGCGTTTGCTCACCATCACTTGTAAGGCTGGCCTTAAACGGCCGGATTTTCTCTCTGAATTCATATTCTTAATTCATAATCTGGATTCTGGAAGCTTGCAAAATCTAGAAATCAATACTCTGAATTGTAAATGAATTGTAAATTAGTATGCAATTCCGTGTTTTCTGAATTAATAGTATTAATTAAGAGTATGAATTCAGAGAGACATTCCGGCTGTATAAGGCCGGCCTCCGTCCGATTCAGACGAAGTTTTCAAATATGAATCATTGCCATTCGCTACTGAACTTTTCTCTACGTCATCATCTTTTTGCATAATGTCTGTAACGATTTCCTCATAACAGTTATAGGAACTTTCGAGTATTACAATGGTTTTATTTTTATCACTTTCAGTTGTGTTTCTTTTCTCACGGAGTGGAGTAGAATTATCATCACTCCTACTAGACTCATCACAACTAATTTTCAGAGCTTCTGAAAGAATTTTTTGTCTTGGCCTTTCTGTTTGGAATAATCACATCAAACTAGATTTGAAACAAGGATCAAGAAAAGTAGCAACCAGATTTTTGGCATTCTCATCGAATTTGAACCGTTTTTAAGTTCATTTTGTAATGTTTTTAGCGATCAAATAATGAGCAACCAATGCGTTTTGTGTCACGATCTACATGAGAATGAAACAAATAAATCCGCTCCCTCGCCTCCGCATGCACCGCAAGAGACAAGTCGTAACCTGTCACACGAAAAATGCGACTTTCTTTTGCCGATTATTCGGCCGAGAGCGAGGCCGAATATTCGGTATTCGGTATTCGGCTAGATCACTATTCGTGGCATCTCTTGTCGAGAGTACATATGTTCTTTACGAATACTGCAATAAACACAAAATCATTATTACAGTAAGAGTTATCTGTGTTGAAAGTGTGAACAAAGAGCAGGAGTGTACTTAGCACATTGTGAAATCTTTAAATGCTTATAACTTTTTACCTGAGCCGAAACTGGAAATACGACAAATGAAAACATTGTTTTGTTTGATGAAAGGACCCTGTGGTTCATATTAATGTACAATTCGAAGCCCCCTTCTTTATCTATCAGTCAACAGACAAATCAAACCAGAAAATTTAATATTTAAAAAAATAAAATACCCAAAGAAGAAGTGAAAAACCACCTGTATCTGGCCTAAACTCATAAATAAACCAATAAAGTAGTCGGCAACAAATGATCCGTTATCAAGACGTTTATCGTGTACTGGCCAATTGACATGGGGTATTAACGACGTCCTCCGTGGACGCCGGAAGATGAAGTGACCAAACGAGGGCTACGTGGTCCGCCGAACCATCTGTAAATGGAGTGTTGGACGTCGTGTACGGTCATAATTCATTGCCGTCGCGACGGCTTCGTCGTGCCGTCGGAGACCGGAGAGTGCCGGCGGGCTTTGTCGAAAGAGCGTTAGTTGCTTCAGTCCAAAGGTTTGATGAACAATTGGGCGCATTTTAGTCGTAAAAGTTTCCATTTGTCATTCTTTTTCATTTTTGCACGCTGTAAATTTGCTCAAATGTTCGTGATATTCGAATTTTTAGCCGAATGTGATCCCAAACGAAAATATTGTCATATTAAATACCATAACTTGGCGAAAGATTGACAATATAGAGACATTATATATGGAGACCAGAGTTATGGATCTAAGAAAGCAATTTTTCCTCGCTCTATCCATATATCCGAGGAAACACTAAGTTGCTTCATTTTTGGCGCTCTAGTTCCTCAGAACTGAGTGCTTATCGATTTACCCAACTGTCTGTAATTTTCGAATTTTTGGCTGAAAATGATTTCAAACGATTTGGTTCGATTCACTGCTCAAGAATCCGAGGTCGAAATCGATTCTGTCCGGCCGGTCCAGCCGTAGGCACGATAACTCTCGAACGAAAGGAGTTAGAGGATTGAAATTTGCAAGGTGGGTTTGGAGCAAAAATATCTCGGACAAGTTTGTTAATGGGCGAAATCCATCAAGCGGTTTCGGAGTTATGGCTGATTTCAGTAAAACATATTTTTTATGAATATTTCCGAAACCGATCACTCGATCTATCTGAAATTTAGCATCAAATTGTAGAATAATGACTTTTATACGCATGTGAAGTTTTGTATTGACCAGGTTACCGCAAAGTGTCAAAAAAAAATTCAAAATTAAAAATGTTTTTTTCTACAATAACTCTCGAACGGAATGAGCTAGGCAGTTGAAATTTTCAGAGTAGGTTAAGGAGATGAATATCTCGGTTAAGTTCGTTATTGGGCTAAATAGGCCAGATGGTTTCGGAGTAACGAAAAAAAAATTTTTTTTAACTGACAAATTTCAAATTCAATTTTTATTTAAGATGCAGTTTCACCATTTCACCAAAAATCCATTGATATAATTTTCAACTCCAACAAGCTAATACTTTCGGAGATATGATTTCTCGAAATTTCAATAATGAATCGTACTTCTATGTTTTCACAGAATGCTATAATTATTCTATCTATGATTTATTATATGATCTGTGTTCATACTCGTACATGTCATCCTGTTCCATAAGAGAGACTCAAATTCATTTCAGCTATTTTAATTTGATTTTTTCCATGCTGCAGTTCTCATTCTCAGATTGCTCATTTAATCTTGATAAATAAACTATTATTTGAATTTATTTTCCTTTATGATACAGTTCTTTCATAAGAATACATTGATTTAATTCCCAACTCTGAGAAACCAATACTTTCGAAGATATAATTTGTCTGTTTGAACTAGAGCGCCAGAAAGCTCCTGTCCACAGGGCTTGAACCAATTTTTTCATAAATTTCCTTTGCTCATGTTCTGTCATGTATCCTGTTTTGAATGCTTCATGATTTTGTTTTCCAGATATATTTTTTGGGTAATTAAATGAAATTGCTTTTTTCGTCAATTTTTAATTGTTTTTCACCTTTAAATTAGGGAAATAATCGTATTTAGATAGTGTGCGTACTCTTAATCATAACTGTGCGTACTCTTATATACACCAGTACATAAGAGTACGCATTCGTGGATGTCCAGAAAAAGTTGAATAACTTTTGTTTTATTATATGCAATTTGCATGTGTGATGGACTTTTGTATAAAAAATCTCACAGATATTGAACTTAATCCACTAAGTGCGTAGGTACTCTTATACACATTGACCCTATGATATTTTCCGCTATATGATTAAACGAGAATTCAATAAACAAAAATCCCCAAAGGAATGAGTTGTAAAAATTGCCATGGAAAAATGTAGAGCGATGCACCCACACAGAAATCTATTCGAAATTATGCTAATGCCCGTAATCCACTTATATCCGAATCCGCTTCAATATTCAATCCACTACATCATCGTGATTGTTACGTTCCCAGTCTAGGTTTGAGCAAACATCCCCTCTGATTATGATGCGACCACCGTTGGCGAAACGAGGGTCCTCAGGATAGTAGGTTGGAGTGCCATTCCTACGATTGTCCCTCAATGACCAGGGAGAACAAATTACGGAGAGAAGTATCATTTAATTAAGAGTGCCCTTCGTGTATCATTCGATCCTAATGCTATAGTTCATTGAGGATTACTTCATTGTTACCGTTTAAACTTGCTATGACTTTGGTAGAACAGATAATTTGACAAATAATCATATTAATATTGAAAACTCCTTCTGTCTATTCACACCTATTTTGAAAACTATTTAGAGAATATGGGGAAAATAAAATTTTGCTAGAAGGTTCGTGCGGAATTTCAGCGGAATCTGACAAATATTTGTGAAATATTAAATTTTTCAAAAAAAAATATATTTTTTGTTTTTTAAATATTTTCACTTTTTGGCGCTCTAGTTCCTCGGAACTGAGTGCTTATCAATTTGCCCAAATGTCTGTATTTTTCGATGAAAATGGTCTTAAACGATTTGGTTCGACTCACTGATCAAGAATCCTTGGTCGAAATTCATTCTGTCCGGCCGGCCGTAGGCACGATAACTCTCGAACGGAATGAGCTAGACAGTTGAAATTTTCAGAGTAGGTTTGGGAGATAAATATCTCGGCTAAGTTCGTTATTGGGCAAAATCGGACAGATGGTTTCGGAGTAACAGAAAAAAAAAATTTTTTTTACAAAACAAATTCCAAATTAAATTTTTTTCAATAAGCAGTTTTACCATAAGAAAACAATGATATCATTTTTAACTCTAACAAGCTTGTATTTTTTGAGTTATTGAAGAAATAACAACAACATTTCAGATGGGTATAACTTCGAAACCATCTGACCGATTTTGCCCATGGTGGTTTCGGAGTAACGAAAAAAAAATATTTCTTTTACATTACACATTTTAATTTTTTTTCAAATGTAGTTTCATCAAAAGCATCCATCGATGCTATTGAGACTATGTTCAACTCTAACAGTCTAATACTTTCAGAGATAAGATTTTTCAATATTAAATCGTGATTCTATGATATTCATAGAATGCTGTAATCGAATCTATGAATATATAAATATGAATGATATGAGTTCACACATGTCATATTACGGCTTTTTGGAAAGTGTAACCCATATACATAATAGAGTATCTATTGTATATGGTACAACCCTGAATCGAGTAAATCATCAGCTGTTTGCAGAATGCATACATATTAGGAATGAGTTTCAGAATATTGAGAATTGGATCATTTCAATGATGTTCTTTATGCAGGCAATACGAAAGAACAACATAATGAAATCATCAAAAGAAATTACTGTTCGTTGACCACCGAAGTTAATATTACTTTTTACATCCTTAAGTAGTGAGACATGTTCCTATATACAATATTTTCATAATGTTGGAAAAAATGTTAAAATATTGATCTACATGTGTATCAAATATTTTTTCTTGAGGTAAGGTTCATAATACAGAATGAATGTGTTAGTGGTATGAACTATCGAATTATGAAAAGAGGATTGTATTTTATTAATAAATTTTGTGTGATATTGAGATAAGTTTTCAAATAAAGAAAAACAAGAATATAAAATACATATTTAATCTTTCAAGCAAATGAAATGAACTATAAATAAAATTTGTTCGTCAGCCTATACCTATTCAAAATGGGCAATCTGCTATAATTTTCTCCAGCCTTGTTCTATAGACTTAAATGAACTATTATTTGACTTTAATTTCTTTTATGATGCAGTGCTATCATAAGCTATCATTCCCAACTCTGAGAAACTCCTCCTGTCCTCCTGTTCACGTGGTTTTCCCACTTTTTCATATATTAATAATTTGGGTATTATCGATATTTTCGTGTTTTTTTTTCAAGGGATGGGATGTACTGGTTACATAGGCGAGTGCACATAATAGAAAAGTGTACAAAATAATTCCACCTTGGTTGTTGAACTAGAATATTTTCGCGCCCATATTCTACGGAGATCGTGCATGCTATCATTATACCTAAATGTCTGTAAGTTTTAAATTTTTCGTCGAAATTGATCTCAAACGATTAGGTTCGACTCACTGATGTAGAAATCGAGGTCAAATTCGATTCGGTGCGGCCGGCCGTCCGTTGCTACAATAACTTTCGAAAGGAGAGAAATATCGACTTAGAAAATTCAGGGAATTTCCTTGCAGTAGTATACCTGACTATTATTTTTATACAATAATTTAAACTGTTGAAAGAAAATTAATGAAACTTGCTACATAAGTATAGACTTCGTCTACCAGCGTTTTCATTGAAGTCGGTCCACTATAAGGGTAGAACAACATTGGGGGATGAAAAGTAAACAATATAAATTTCTCGAAACATTATGGAGGACTTCAAAAAATAATAAGTATAAGGGTTATTGAAAAATTTCAAGAACTAATATGCTCTTAACACAATTCAAAGAAATTTACCCATACCTTTCACCCCCTCCAAAACTAATAGTTTAAGCACCCTGTTCATCTACATTATTTTCCACCGCTGCAAAGCACGACCGACAACCAATGATTAGTATTTTAGATAGGACGGATTAAGCGGGAGTTATCTCCAATTTGGGAGAGATTTAAAACCCCAGGAACTCCCCAAATTGGATCCGCAGTTCCAGAATATTTCGCACTCTCCATGATGTAGATTAAATCAACGTTGCATGCGTAACTGGAATTTTACCGATTTTCATACTAAATTGATCCCGTTTTGACATTGTTTAAATTTGTAAAGTTTGTAATTGCGACAGAGAGACGGATTTGCTTATAAATTGAATATTGCGATGCTGCAATGATATTCGTTCAATTTGTTTCAATCCTTTTCGGTTTTATCCTCTATAATGGGGTGTTTGAACGAGTTTCGGTAACTGAAAGGCCCGTTTGTTATTCCAGGAACAGATTATAACATAAATTTGTTTAATTTCGAATTCGTTAACCGACTCTTCCTACATTGTTATTCATACTGTTATCCGAATACCTATTGAAAATGGAAAATTTACGATGTTTCGAATGTGCCATATTTTATTTTGATTTACTATTTGATTTGATATTCAATTAATTTGGGTACCTTTGGAATTGGGCCGTGAAAATATTTTTCTCTATTTCAGTATCGTAATTAGCACTGAAAGAAGTGCTGTAAGAAACTCATTCCCGCATTGTTTCTAGTTATATATTTCGTTTTGTGGTAGTCAGCACTGACATTCGATCCTGTCAAATTCCAACACACTTCAATTGTCAATATAATATAATCTGGATATAGTGAAATATTTATTAAGAGGAAAAGTTTTATTTTCATTAAAAAGTAAGGTACTAGAGATTTCCTTCTTGCTAATTTTGAATCATTCGAATTATTAGGAAACTGTTTTAAATCTGATCTCCATAACCTACCTACGATTCAAATTCAAATTCCGTAACCTGTCAACTTTAGTAACAGTCACGCCAACTGCCAAGATACAATTCAAAAGTCACTAGGATGTATAATCCGAATTTTTCGCTCCTTCGTCGCTTGTTTTCGAATTATGCATTCGTGTTAAAATAGGAGCCCATTCTGCAACTTGTTTTAGAATATACAATTGTATGACCCCTAGAAATTAACGCAGCTCAAATTTTGGAGTATGATTCAATTCGATTAATTTAAATTTTGATAATTAAATATCGTCGTTGCGCCTTCAAAACGCGAAATGTGAATATATTGTGCAAATGCGTTAAGTGAATATTTCGATTAAGAACTGCAAGCAGGAAATTTCGTTAAAAGCTGCCATGTGATAATCACACTAGTTTCGGTTCCAGTTGGATTTGATCGAAAAGCGACAAGTACGAAATCGAAAATATGCTCCAGCAAAACACGCTATAAGTGTATGAATGCACAATTTATCAAAAGACACATGTCGCACTTTGAAGGCGCAACGACGATATGCAGATTCTTATGGTTCCATAGCGAATTTCTTTTTAGTTTTCATTTATATCGTTTTCGAAATTGTTTTTCTAATGTTAATGTTCCACGATTAGTTTCAAAAAAGTGGGAAAGCGCAGTGGACAGGCGCTTTGGCGCTCTTGTTCAAACTGTGACAAATCATATCTCCGAAAGTACTGGTGTCTCAAAGTTGGGAATTATCAATGGATTCTTATAATATAACTGCATCATAAAAGAAACTAAATTGAAACAAGAGCTTCAAAATATGTCTATTAGAAAATAACTTCGAAAGTATTGGTTTCTCAGAGTTGGGAAGGATATCAATGGATTCTTATTTAATTTATTTTATTTTATGATGCACTTTCGGAGATATGATTCGTCAAAGTTTGAACAAGAGCGTCAAAGTTCCTGTCCACAGGGCTTTCTCACTTTTTGTACCATATTTTTTCGGATTTTCGAGGCATTCTCCACCGTAAAATGAAACACAAAGTTACCTGATGTACGAAATTCAAATTACGGGTATCATTGAACGATTCAAAGTTACCCGATATTCATACGTTTCCCAAGTAGTTCAGAAATTAAGAATTTCAACAAAATTTTAATGTTTACGAATGATTATTTTTAAATGAAACTGGAGACGACCACATTAAAGAAAAATCAATAACTCACCTGCTCAAAACCGCCTTTGTATATTTAAAGGTTTTTTTCTGGGTTTTCTCTCCCAAACTTTGAAAAATATCTATAAAATAAAAATTAATTATTTTGTGATTTGCTTCTGCGTAAGAAACACAAAATATTTGTCAGAATCAAATGACAAATATCTTGTGTTCCTTACGCAGAAGCAAATCACAAAATAATTAATTTTTTATTTTATAGATATTTTTCAGAGTTTGGGAGAGAAAACCCACAAAAAAAACTTTCAATAATGAGTATACCTCCTACAGTATCCTTTAATGATTAATTGTATATTTAATTTTGAATTATTAGGAAGCGACCAACTCCCACTGAAAACCGTACTCAGAAATGGCGTATAAAACGTAAGAATATTTGACGGATGAGTAGTTCTCTTCAATGTGGCAAACTTCACATTGGTATGTTTCGTTTTAAACAGTATCTTGGAATTGGGTCCAACTCATACGTAAAAGTTGGACGCAAGTCCAAGAGGAGATGTCTGAATACAGAACATACGATAATTCATAGATAAAATAATAAGAGCATTCTGTGAAAACATAGAAGTACGATATTTTATTGAAATTTCGAAAAATAATATCGCCGAAACTATTAGCTTTTTAGAGTTGAAAATAATATAAATGGGTTTTTATGAAAGAAAATAGGTAGATGTGTATATAAAGGGTTTTCCAATAAGAGGTTTTATTTTGATATTCAAAGAAAAAGTCCATTTTTCAATATAAATGATCGGATGTTTATTTCATTATAGAGAAGAAGCTATGCCGTTAATAGTGGAAAATAACATCAGGCAAATGACCACTACGACAACGCTTACAGGACCATATCCTTTTAATGAAATTTTCCATAACCAAATCGCAAAGTGGCTGCCCTATGTCCTCGATAGCCTCACGAATTCCATCTTTGAGGTCTTGGATCGACGCTGGGCTATTGGCGTAGACCTTCTCTTTCACGTGGCCCCAAAGGAAGAAGTCGCAAAGTGTTAAATCACAAGATCTCGGTGGCCAATTGCGATCTCCTCTTCGAGAGATAACACGGTCCGGAAACTTTTCCCGCAAAAGATTAATGGTTTCGTTGCTTGTGTGGCACGTAGCGCCGTTTTGTTGAAAGTAAACGTTGTCCAGATCCATACCATCCAATTCCGGCCATAAAAAAATCATTAATCATCTCTCGATAGCGCAATCCATTCACCGTAACTGTTGCTCCAGCCTAATTTTCGAAAAAGTAAGGTCCAATGACTCCGCCGGACCATAAACCGCACCAAACAGTCACACGTTGAGGATAGAGAGGCTTTTCAACAATAACTCTGGGGTTTTCCGAGCCCCAGATGCGACAATTTTGCTTGTTGACGAAGCCACCGAGGTGGAAATGGGCCTCATCACTCAAGATGATTTTTCGATGGAATTCCGGATCATTTTCATGCATTTCAACGACCCAATTAGCAAAGACACGATGTTGTTCGTGATCGGCTGGCTTGAGTTCTTGTGTTAACTGAGCTTTATTAGCCTTAAGACCCAAATCTTTATGCAAAATACGGTGTAATGACGTTTGTGGAATGCCTAATTCCAAAGAACGACGAGGAATGGACAAACCTGGGTTTTCTTCAACACTTTCGGCTACAGCAGCAATATTATCGGCTGTTCTTGAGCGAAGTGCACGGGTTTTATTCTTCACATAACTAACTTGTCCCAACAGATCGAATTTTTCCACCAATTTCTTTATTGCGGTTCGACAGGGTGCTTCACGACGATCCAAAAATGTTCGAGTTTTACGAACCGTCTCTGCCAAATTTTCACCTTTTTATAGTGAATTTTAATCATTTCAATGCGTTCTTGAAGCGTGTATCGTTCCATTTTTATTAATGGCGTAGTTTCTACTTGTCAAATGTCAAAAAATGACAGCTTCAAAAGTGACATCTACCGAAATAGCGGGCTATTCAAAATAACACCTCTTATTGGAAAAACCCTTTATTTATAATAGTAGAGTTTGTTGTTCTAAATCATAAACTTAATATATCCAGACACACTTTTTATTCAACAATATTTTGGTTCAAAATAATATATCAGAGTATTTCACTTTTCAAGATATCCAAAACTTTAATTTTTCGCTTGGTAGAATCAGCTGTATATGTAACGTGAAAGCGCCGCCATTAGAGGAAGCATTTGTATGTTTCAACCATGAACCACGGCCATCCTGAAGGAATATTGTTACTCGTGTGCAGCGAAATGTGACCTTCTTCGAATTGATGTCATTTGATGCTGTAACGGTCAGTGGACACGGTAGACATAGCCAGCAAAACGCAAAAATTCAACAAGTTGTCAAATTAGAGAAAATGGGGTTGATGACGAGTATTATGTCGCGAATTTTATCCGATTTAGACCAGTGCTGAAGCCTTTGAAAATGGTAAAAAGTGAAACAAATTTAGACTAAAGACTCTGTGAATGGTAAAAAGTGAAAAAAATAATAATAGTATGGTAAAACTCATTGGAAAAGGAAGAGAATATAACAAAAGTTAAAGGAAAACTCATTTACGGGCGATCGGAGGTTAGGAAGTGGAAGGGGATGAGTTTTTAAGGGTAAAAGATATCTCAATTTCTATCCTATGGAAAGAAGTTAAAAAGTAAAGTTGTAGGTAATGAAAAGATCTTTGGTTTTTTATTTTTATCTTTTATAAACGAAATTATTTTTCACGAAATTTGGTGAAAACTTACCTTTTTATATCCCAAACACACTGTAATCATTTCTTCACCTTATTTTGACTCAATATCGAAGAAGCTCCCTAATTTTCAATCGATTATTCTCACGTAAAAGTATTTGATTTTTTTTTAAAGTCAGTGGGGTTTTTGTTCATTGAAATCTCTACTTTCTGATGGTGTAAAAAAATTTACTATGGTAAATTTTCTTAGAAAATGCTACGAAATAACAGGTAGTAAGGCCCAGACGCTCCTAGCCCCTTCACCACTTAGATAATGCTATTTTAAGATAAGACTTATATACCTGAGTTACCTACGGACAATTTAAGCCCATCAAAAGCCCATTTTGATGGGCTTAAATTTTCCGTAGGTTACTCAGTTATATAATCTATCTTAAAATAGCAATAAATAGGCATTTTCGCATATAATTTAGAGAAGATTCTACAACTTTCTCAAAATATTGTTTATGTTTTATTAAATGTTAACTTTGATAAATTAGCATTTTCTCAGAAAATCCACCATAGTAATGGAAAACTCATTTACGGGCGATCGGAGGTTAGGAAGTGGAAGGGGATATGAGTTTTTAAGGGTAAAAGATGGTTTATCTCAATTTCTATCCTACGGAAAGAAGTTAAAAAGTAAAAGGTAATGAAAAGATCTTTGGTTTTTTATTTTTATCTTTTATAAACAAAATTATTTTTCACGAAATTTGGTGAAAACTTACCTTTTTATATCCCAAAGACACTGTAATCATTTTTTCACATTATTTTGACTCAATATCGAAGAAGCTCCCTAATTTTCAATCGATAATTCTCACGTCAAAGTATTTGATTTTTTTTTAAAGTCAGTGAGGTTTTTGTTCGTTGAAATCTCTACTTTCTGATGGTGTGAAAAATATTTACTATGGTAAATTTTCTTAGAAAATGCTACGAAATAACAGGTAGTGAGGCCCAGACTTTCCTAGCCCCTTCACCACTGAGATAATGCTATTTTAAGATAAGACTTATATACCTGAGTTACCTACGGACAATTAAAGCCCATCAAAAGTCCATTTTGATAGGCTTAAATTGTCCGTAGGTCACTCAGTTATATAATCTATCTTAAAATAGCAATAAATAGGCATTTTCGCATATAATTCAGAGAAGATTCTAAAACTTTCTCAAAATATTGTATATGTTTTATTAAATGTTAACTTTATTAAATTAGCATTTTCTCAGAAAATCCACCATAGTAATGTAAAAAAATTTTCACACCGTCAAAAAGTAGAGATTTCAACGAATGTAAAGCCCACCGACTTTTTTAAAAGAGCTGATATTTTGACGTGAGAATTTCCGTTTGAAAATTAGTCGGCTCTTTCGATATTAAGTCAAAATAAGGTAGAAAAATGACTGAAACTTATATTAATAATTATGATAATAATAATAAAATATTATTTAACACTCGGCTATTGAAAACAGTGAAAATTTACATCCACTATGTAAATTCTACAAAAATATATGAAATTAACAATTTTTTAAAATTTTCATAACAAACACAATATACTAATCTTTCTGGCAGGTCATTAAACCATTTAGTTAAGTTATCATTTTTAATTTTGTCTAGAAAATCAGACCTATATTTCTGTTTTATGTTTGTAAATTTATTTATTAAAGCCTCGGTACCAGTTATTTCCACTGACTGGAGGTCTGAAATAAATTTGTTGAAAAAAGACAATGTAGATTCCCGACTTACGTCACTGCAAATATCCAACCAAATTATCTAACGAAATAAATATCCGTACAAAAAAAAATAACGGGATGGTGTGTATCGTAACTGTTTTAGATACAGAGACTGAAACATGTATTAATAATTGTAATAATAATGATAGCACCTTAATTAATACTCGGCTGTTGATAACAAAAAAAGAACATTGACTAAATTGAAATTCTACAAAAATACATATATGAAATTAACAACTTTTTTTGTTTTTTATGACAATCACAATAAAAAAATAAATGAATATAAAAAAATACCGAAAATTATTTTGGGCGATATTAACTCACAATTGTTGCTCACAAATGGTACTAGTATGTAGGTACTAGGAAAATAGTGAATGCTTCCTCATTTTTCTGTACTACAGGCATTTTCATAAAGTTGTGTCAATATTACCAGGTTTTATCTTATATACTTATTTTTCTGGCAGGCCATTAAACAGACCTATGTATTTAGAAGTTGTTGTATCATGCTGTATCATTTTGTTTTCTGTTTGTAGATTTCTTTATCAGGCGGGACTCGGTACCTATTATTACAATTGATTTGAGGTCTGAAATAAAATTGTTGGAAAAAAAGATTCCCAACTTTCGACACTACACATATCCAACTAAATCATCTCCCGAAAAAAATATATCCGTACAATTCGTTGTTTGTGTTTCCTGCACGTTCAAAGCCCCACGAATTCGAACATTCCCGGCTCAAAACTGAGCTTCATTTTTCTCAATTAAGATTTCGTATTGTAAGAGCAACAGTGTTTAACAAGGACGGAGCCAGATCCGCAGTCAGTCGCATACCGACATCGAAATTTTTAGATGATTAATGATGCGTTTGAATTAAGTGAAGGCACAATTATAGCTACGCTCCAATCGGGGTATTGCCAGAATCGAAAACTGCTATGACGGAGGTGAACGAATTCTTATTTTACTTTAAATATTCAGAATTATTCTATCGGGGAAAAACGCCAGGAGTTAAATGAATAATTTTGTTAGGTTATGTCCATGTTCCGGGTATTGCCCAAATCAGTAAAATTTGAAAAATGAGCTTGTTCAATTTCATAGCCAGAACGGCCACTCATCCAGGTACTAAACTCGCCCAAGGCTGCTTGGCTTCCAGGAATGTATATAATATTTTCCATTGGAAAGTTCAAAATATGTATTGACATATTTTCAACAATATACATTCGCTCGAGTATAAATCTGAAGTTTGATTGTAAAATATAGTTTTGAAGGCAGCTGCGAAATTTCAGTGATATCTGAAAGATAGTTACTGAGATACAGAATTATCTTTCTCTATTTCAGTATCGTAATGAGTCCATTACAGCACTAAAAACAGTGCTGTAATGAACTCATTTCCGCATTGTTTCTAGTTATATTTTTTGTTTTGTGGTAGTCAGCACTACCATTCGATCCTATCAAATTTCAACACACGTCAATTGACAGTAATAGAATTCGGATATAGTGAAATAATTGTTGAGAGGAAAAGTTTTATGTTCATTAAAAAATAAGGTACTATACAGATTTCCTTCTTGCTAGTTACATGCTATTAGGAAACTGTTTTAAATCTGATCTCCATTCCCTACGTACAATTCAAACTCCGTAATCTGTCAACTTTTGTAACAGTCACACCAACTGCCAAGATACAATACAAAAGTCACTAAGAATGATGTATAATCTAAATTTTTCATTAAATTTCAACAGTATTCTACAAAACTTGCCTGAAATAGAGAAAAGATCGTCTAATACTCGTTGCAGAGAAGGCAATACCAACACTCATGCGTTCGAAAAATCGCTCCTTTGTCGCTCGTTTTCGAATTTGGCATTCGTGTTTGAATAGGAGCCCATTCTGCAACTTGTTTTAGAACATACTATTATACTTATGGTGGGTTTCATGAAGCTTCGATTAGCTTAATGGTGAATTTAATTCGATGGTTGTATCAAAAATGAACTGAAAATCGACATAGAATCGCACTAATTTGACGATTAAGAGCTGTCAAAGCTTTGTGAAACCCACCGTTATACACATAAAATTCTGATGTATTTATGTACGTCACTGAACTAATCCTAAACGACGTGACACAATCGTGTTATAATTTTATTTATTTTTATATTTTGACAAATGTATAATCAAACTGTGTTTAATATGTTGAACAATGTTGACTATAACAAAGAATAGCAACGATTAAACAACTACATATTTTGTAACGTTTGAGAGACTAAATCAAACTTCTTCATCGATTTTTGTACTCAAATTTGTGTGACAAATTTTGTATTTCAGAATAACAGTCAACAAAAAGTAATCATGAAGATTTTAGCTTGGTTTCTGATGAAGGTGTCTGATTTAGTCAGCGAAACGTTACAGAATTGTTATTTTATTGTTGATGTTGTTTCGTTACTGTTTATTAGGCAGCATTGTTCAATATATTGCTTCTGACAAATATCTTGTGGTTGCTACGCGTAACTTCTGGGGATCATTATTATCATTTTACCTGAATTTCTGTAACTTTCGAATTTTTTGCCGAAAATGGTTTCAAACGATTTGGTTCGACTCCCTAATGAAGAATTCGAGGTCAAATTTGATTCTGTCTGGCCGGCAGTACGGCAGAACGGAAAGAGATAGCGTCTTGAAATTTTCAGGGTAGTTGGTTCGTCCTAATACGACGGACAAGCTCGTTGACGGGCACAATCGATCCAATGGTTTCCGAGTAATAATTTTGTTTTCAACCAATACAAATGCGATCAAACTAAAACTTGGTGAGTACTTGTAGAAGACAAACCTATGGACGGTTGTGAAATTTTGTGAGAATGGTACCACTACAAAATTTTTAAAAATTATTAAAAAATATCATTTATGTCACGATAACCAGAAAACGGAAAGCTACTTCAAATTTTGTTAGGTTGTGCATCTGAATGCGACATTTGAGTTTCTTTAACGCATAATCGGCCAAACCTATCTGAAATTTGGTTGATATATCCGAAATAACTCGAAAAATACAAAACCAATTCAATTCAAACATGGTAATTATTGGTGAAGTTTCTTGCGAAATTTTGAGAGGATCGTATCACTAGAAAACTTTTAGAACATTATTAAATATCATTGAAAAAATTTCTATATATCAGAAACTATTCGTCCGACATCGCTGAAATTTTGCTACAGCCTTCAAAGCCTAACTCTACAACCAAGTTCCAAGTATGAACACGATCGGATCTATATTGTTGGAGATCCGAGTAGTCTTGTGTGCGTTCATCAGTAGCTGGATTGGTAACCGTTGCCTCGATAACTTTTGAACGAAAGGAGATGAGGACCTGCAATTTTCAGGCTAGGTTGCTCATCCGACTGGCAGAGTTAAGTTCGTTTTTGAGCATAATTGGCCCAAAGTTTTCGGAGTTATACCCACCCGGAATATTATTTCCTCGATAACTCAAAAAATATAGACTCGATCGAATTGAAGCTTGGTAACTAGTTGTAGAATATATACCTAAAGACGTGTGTAGAATTTTGTGAGAACTGTACCCCTAGAAAGTTTTACAATATTTATTAGAAATAACAAAAAATATTGAAATAGAATTTGTTGTAATATTTTTTTTTAATTTTCTAGTAATACGATCGCCAAAAAAATATATTATTAAAAATATTATATTTCTTCCTGGAAGCCAAGCAGCCTATCTGGGTTTGAATTTGAATAAGGGCGTTAAAGTAAACTGACCTCTCGTCAATACTTTTCCAATTTTTTTTTTGTGGATATCTTCCCGCAAAGTTTCAACATAAACGAATACCAGGAGGGTACTCTGTGTAGGTACAACGTAAACTGAAAAAAATGGGTTCAAGCCCTGTGGACAGGAGCTTTCTGGCGCTCTAGTTCAAACAGACAAATTATATCTCCGAAAGAATTGGTTTCTCAGAGTTGGGAGTTATATCAATGTATTCTTATGATAGAACTGCATTATAAAGGAAACAATTCAAATAATAGTTTATTTATCAAGATTAAATGAGCAATCTGAGAATGAGAACTGCACAATGGAAGAAATCAAATTAAAATAGCTGAAATGAATTTCACTCTCTCTTATAGAACAGGATGACATGTACCAGTATGAACACAGATCATATAATAAAGCTTAGATAGAATAATTATAACATTCTGTGAAAACATAGAAGTACGATACATTATTGAAATTTCGAAAAATCATATCTCCGAAAGTATTAGCTTGTTGGAGTTGAAAATGATATCAATGGATTTTTATGGTGAAACTGCATCTTAAATAAAAATTGAATTTGAAATTTGTTACTTGAAAAAAAATTTTTTTTTCGTTACCTCGAAACCATCTGGCCTATTTTGTCCAATAACGAACTTAACTGAGATATTCATCTCCCTAACCTACTCTGAAAATTTCAACTGCCTAGCTCATTCCGTTCGAGAGTTATTGTACAAATTTTTTTTTTTAATTTTCAAAATTTTCTTTTTACACTTTGCGGTAACTTGGTCAATACAAAACTTCACATGCGTATAAAGGACATGATTCTACAATTTGATGCTAAATTTCAGATAGATCAAGTGATCGGTTTCAGAAATATTCATAAAAAATGTTTTTACTAAAATTAGCCATAACTCCGAAACCGCTTCATGGATTTTGCCCATTATCGAATTTGTCCGAGATATTTACGGTCCAAACCCACCTTGCAAATTTCAATCCTCTAACTCCTTTCGTTCGAGAGTTATCGTGCCTACGGCCGGCCGGCCGGACAGAATCGATTCCGACCTCGGATTCTTGATCAGTTAGGCGAACCAAATCGTTTGAGACCATTTTCAGCCAAAAATTCGAAAATTACAGACATTTGGGCAAAGTGATAAGCACTCAGTTCAGTGGAACTAGATCGCCAAAAATGTAGGGAGGGTTTTTAAAGTTTATCGTTCGAGGACATACTGATTACTGAACCAATAGAACTTCAAGTATCCTTAAAATTTCATGGATAGAAACCGCCAAAGAACAAATCTTCATAAAAAACCAACCAACAACAAATCTCCCATACTCAATTTTATTCGTGAAAACTTCCAAGTCCTTCCAAGAATTGAATTCTTTCAATCAATCATCGCTCGCCCTGACCTCCCTCCCCGCCCGTAACTAATGAACTTTTGTCTTGACAATATTAATGTTTGGGCGGAACTAGAGCCCAGAAAAAAAATTATTTCTGTAATTTGAGCGAACATATGCCGGTCGTTTAAAAACATCGCTGGTCTCGCGAGGGAGCAGATCATTGATGTCGATATGATGACGACCGTCACCTTGCGCCCTCTGGCGGTCGGGATTGATTTATGATGCGGGGATTAATTATGAGAGGGGCACATTTTTCGTATCCGCTGGGTGTAATTGAAGGATGGTGGGATTTAATATGATTATCCTTTTGGAATTTGTTGAACATTTCAAGAATTTTAGCACTTTACGCCAGATCAATAGCATATTTTGAAAGATGTTTATTAATATTGACGACATCATTTGAAAATCAGAAACTTTATGAAATAAAAAAAAAAAAAGAGTGCCAAAAATTATTAATCCGAAACCACTAGATCGATTCTACCCCATAAAGAACCATATTTTTCGAGATATTCATTCGTCAAATTTACTATGGAAATTATATTATATCTATTGAAACTAAGCCAATATTCCAGTTTTGTTCCTACTGGAGATATTCTGAACCCAATTCGATTAACTTGCCAAAGTATATATTTCCATCATCATATGGATTATCTACGGGCATTATATTACCACTCAAGAAGTATAATATCATATATATATATATATATATATATATATATATATATATATATATATATATATATATATATATATATATATATATATATATATATATATATATATATATATATATATATATATCCGGGTTCATAGCGTCCTACGCCTTCCGGTTCCCAATCTCCAGCCCTTCTTATCTTCCCAGTCCCCTGGTTTCAGGTTTCGTTCTGACATAGCTGTCAGATAATAATATAATAATATAATATAATCCTCATAATTCTACGATAGCTGAGGCTATTTCATTGGTCATTTTGCATTTAATCAAACTTTGTTTTTTAGAACAGGGGGGTTATTTTATATCATGAGTAACGAACCAGAAATAATTTGGACATGTTCTTATAAGAACATAAGATGACATGTATGAACACCGATCATATAATAACTCATAGATAGAATAATTACAGCATTATGTGGAAACATAGAAGTACGATGTATTATTGAAATTTTGGAAGTATTAGCTTGTTAAAGCTTAAAATGATATGAATGGATTCTTATGGTAAAGCTGCATCTTGAAAAAATTGAATTTGTAATGTAAAAATGTTTTTTCATTAATCCGAAACTCATTATTCGGCACAATAACGAACTCAACCGAGATATTTATCTCCCAAACCTACTATGAAAATTTCAATTGTCTAGCTCAGTCCGTTCGAGAGTTATCGTGTTAACAGCCGGCCGGACAGAATCGATTTTGACCATGGATTCTTGATCAGTGAGTCGAACCAAATCGTTCAAGACCATTTTCATCCATGATAAGTACTCTGTTCCGAGGAACAAGAGCGCCAAAAAGCTATATTTTTCACAGGAAAACCTACCTATAACTAACATATTTCTTTTTTCCGAATCGTGAGACTCCGCCTCTTTCTGTCCACTTCTTTTTTGAATTTGACGATCTGGAACTTGTTTGTGGAGACCTAGGATAGTCTTGATATAAATTGTATATGAGGGTTTATTTTTTCCTCCTTTTTATAATAATTTAAAATTTAATTCCTATTATTTAAGAGTTTTTCTCTTTCTTTCAACTAGTCTGACTTGCCTCAATTCAACAATTTTTCTATCTTCCTTCACTTTTCCCTTTCCATAGTTTAGCATTCCATAAACTACTTAACTTAACGTAACTTAAATTTTTCCTGCCTGTCTTCATGACAAATTTAATTTCGATCAATCAATTTTTTTTCTAAATATTATAATTCCATTCTTAGGTTCTAAATATGATACAATATATAATCCTACTTTTTCTAACATATTTTAACAAAAAAAACCTCAGGAATTCCACCCTTTGACAATTTCCAAATATCCCTAAAACATAAAAAAAAATTTACTGCTTATATTTTATAGCTGTCTTCAGTGTACCTCAAAGTTTCTAAAACAGTGCAAATGATTCATTTTTCTCTAATATATGGTAGGAAACAGAAAACCATAACGCTGTATCTACTAAGATAGAGAAAAATGATCTGCTTCTTTTCAATTTTTTTTTGTTTTTTCTTTTAATATCATTAAATACAGTCAATATCATCACTTTTAAATTGACCCTAAAAACGCCAATGAACAGATGCTAATTTCACAGACCAAAATATTTTAGCAGAGCGTGGTTTCGATCCACGGACCTCTGGGTTATGGGCCCAGCACGCTTCCACTGCGCCATTCTGCTTCGGTTATTATTCCAAGTAACGACAGTTTCCGATTTTATGACGATCCAAAAGTTTGTTATATAAAATTCATACACGGATTTCCTATTTTGTGTGATTTAACCTCATTATATACATTGTATATCAGCAATTTTAAATTGACCCTAAAACCGATCCAAAAATGTATTATATAAAATTCATACAGGGATTTCCAATTTTGTCCCCTTTAATCTAATTATACATATACAGTAAATATCATCAATTTTAAATGGACCCTAAAAAGGCCAATGAACAGATGCTGATTTCACAGACCAAAATATTTTAGCAGATTATATATAATTCATACACGGATTCCCATTTTTTTGTCCTCATCAATTTTAAAAACAGCAATGAGCATATGATTTCATATTATATTTTATATGATATGAAACGGAACAATGAGATTAAAATGTTTTTATAAAAATATGAAGATTCTATTACAAAAAGTAATATAATTACAAGGAGACATGACCATCATATAGAATTTGAAGGAATATAAATGTTTGAATCAAGAAGATACCTAATACCACAGAGAGAATATTATTCGTTTGCCATTAGAAAGAAAGTAAGAAATAAATAATATAAATTCAAACAAAAAAGAGGGGAGAGAAAGGTTAAGTTCAAACGATGATTGTTCATTTAATTATAATTTATAATAGACCGAGTAATAATTCCAAATTAATTTTTTTAGTGGATACTGTAACCAATTGATTGCCATTTATTTTATTGAGACATTTCAAAATGTATTCATAAATTTATTTAAAAATTTAAACTGATTATTTCTTAAATTTACAATTTGACAAATCAACATCTTAATTTCAGAGAAGTCTTTATTAAAAATCATTTGAAAATTTAAAATTAAAGTGTATGTGTTTTTATAATTGAAAAGATCCATGGAACAAAAAAATAATTAGCAGCTGTAAAAAATATATTTAGTTAAATTTTACAACTTCAAAATGTCCCTGAAAAAGTTAATAAACAGGTGTGAATGTCAAGGACGAAAATATTCTAGCAGAGCGTGGTTTCGATCCACGGACCTCTGGGTTATGGGCCCAGCACGTTTCCACTGCGCCACTCTGCTTCGATAAAGTCTTCAGATAATGTGAGTTTCCGATTTGTGACGATCCAACTATGTATTATATAAAAATCAGACACTGATTTCGAATTTTATTTCTTTTAATCCCATTATATACATTTACATTCTTCAACTTTGAAGTGATCCTAAAATGGTAAAAAAAAACAGGAGCAAATTTCACATACAAAAACCTGCTCTACCCCGGTAAAAAAAAAATAAACAACTAGAGCTCCCCATTTTATGACGATCCAAATTTTCATCTCTCTATGAAACAATTCAGAAGGATAAAATTCGGCATATAGCTAATGATATTCCAATGTCCCTTTTTGTTGTTGTTGTAACCGAAATTTCATTGCAAGGGGGTGAGAAAATCAACCCTTACAATATTTTGGATCACAACTATTTGATACTCCAAGCTAAATAAAATATTGACTTTTTCCCCTAAAATTGCTTGATCAATTACAAGAAAATAAATTTTTACTCAGACTCTTTTCACATTAATTCAAAGACGATATTATTTGTTCAAAAAATTAAGTAGGATGCTGTCAAACATAGTCAACTAATAATATGCGAGTTGGTATCAATTAAATATGCTGATCCTTAATTATCAATAAAAGAAAATTCTCCAACCAATTTCAAAGGGCAATAACTTGGAGGGAAAGGGTCTTGTACAAAAAATTGTATGAAAAACCCCATTCATTTTTGCTGAAGAAGCACATACAAATTTTCTGCATCAATTCAGATATATTCTGTATATCAAAATTATAGCTGCGAAATTGCCTAATTAATCGGATAACAAATGGAACAAAAAGTATTCTCGTCGAAAACCATGGATTTCCGTGTAATAAATCGATCATATTTGAATATTTTATAGGACCACCCTTCAAGATATCGCCTCGAATTAAATCTTCGGAAGCAATAAAGGATATGCCGATGTCCCTTTTCCTTCTGCCTGAAACTAATGAAGCTATGAGCTTTTTGTTTTGGGTTAATGGAGTAGCATAAATTTTCGTCCAGAATCGTGATATATGGAGAAAGAATATTTATTCGAACTACCAGGCTATTAAGTGGGGTTAACATCACCTGACTTATTCAGAATCCTTCAACAATATCTCAATATATCTTAATGTTATTGTTCTCTTTGTGTGAGTTAATCAGAGGAATGCTTTGTTGTCTTGCTTATCATCGGTAGTGTGTTTTGGAACTCTAGAGAACATTTCAAATGAAATAGTTGAAATAGAAATTGATATGAAAAAATATAAATAATAATATTTGAGAAAAATGTGTTTTTATTTTTGTTAATTATCAAGAATTCAGTATCTTTATTAATTCAAAGTATTTCTGATAATAGAACGTAAACTTATACAGTGCATTTGTAAAGTAGCATACTAATTATTCGTATCATTTATTTTGGTCGTCATTTGATTTTTTTGTATCGTCAAATATTGTTCACACAAAAATGTTTAGTTTGTCTGTTTCACCCACAAAAACTGGTATTTGAGTGAAATCTCTATCAGAGATTTTTCGTACTTTTTTTTCAGAATAGGTATCCCATTTTGAAGCAGGATAATGTAATATTTGACACAATAAATAAATAAAATTTTAAGACATTCGTTAAATATCAGTCATTCAAAAAATATATTTTACGTACGACAGATATGTATGTTTTCCAAAAAACATGTTTCGATTCCAAAATTCAATTTAGCATGAAATTTGTATGTATTATAAAATTGCTCTATAAATTTAAATGTTGCCCTATACATCGGCAATAAAACCTCTTACGTAAACATCTCTAAACTAACAACAAAATTTAATAAAAAGTACGTGCTCTTTTTCCTCATTCACTTTTTAAATTTTGTTGGATTTATCCACTACTTCACGAATGCACTATATACATATACAGGGTGTCCCACTAGTGCCGCAGCGGACGATATAAGCGTAAAGGTCAAAGTTTGGCAAACATTTTTGATGCAAACTTGAATTTAGGGCTTCACACGAGACGAGACTAGGCGATAGTATGAAAAATCTCGTCTCGCTCTCGCCAATTCCAAAAAATTAAGTCTCGTTTAAGTCTCGTTCTCATCTCATTATCAGTTGTCTCGTCTCGTCTCGCTTGATTCTGAATAACGATAATAAATATTATAATATATAAACGAAATGGTATACAATAATAAATAATTTTGTAAAGCTATATTTATTACGCTCTTGTACAATAATATTTGTACATGTACATATTATTTTTAATTTTAAACAATGATAATTTCAACTTTTAAAGTACTCGATGACCAAGAATTCAAACATAATCACGCTTGCATCACATCATTTTTCAATGATGTACGTGTTTTTGCCATGATCATACCTGCTGTGGGAAATAATCTTTCAACAGGTACGGATGTAGCCATTAAAAATCATCGGCCATCTTGGAAATTGTAGGAAGAACTTTTTCATCACTCTCCACCACTGTAAAATATTTTGATTCCTATTTGCTCTTTCTAACAGCAAATATTCTTCAATCTCAACTTTCCAATATTTCGAAAATTTTGTTGATGTTTTAAATAGGCTATCGATGTCGATACATTTTCTAATAGAATTGAACAATTTGGTATTGTTTTCAAAGAATACCTTCCCAGTGGGTACATCATTGAGGGTGTTCTTGGCGTATTCCTCATAACACTTTTCGAAACATTGAATAGCTTCATTTATTTACCAGTTTTATTATACGTAGTTCCACAGATGTATACTATAATTGTTCATATCTTCACTAGAAGGAGCACAAGATAATTAATTTCTCCAGATGTTCAGATAGAGACGAAATTTATAAAGCATTGGGATCTAGGGGCAATAAAAGTTGTCCGTTAAGTATCGAATTCATAATGGCATCCGTTTTTATGGTTGTGAATTCTATTTTTTCTTGAAAAATAATCTCAATTATCGCACGGTCATAACGAATTATTAATCTTTTAAAAATCGTGTGTTTCTAGAACGATGGATGCATAATATAGACAAAATATATTGGTAATTATAGTGGTGACTCTTCATATTCAATTGTTTTCTGTGGGTGTTGAAAAAAGTCGAGTCGTATATAAAACTTCATAAAAAAAATTTAACGAGACCAAAAATGAGACTCTCGTGTTGCGCTGTATGTGGTCTCGGTATCACCTATAATATTTTTGAAAAAGTCTCGTTGTCTTGTCTCGCTTTTACGAGACGAGACGAAAAAAATCTCGCTCTCGCGTGAAGCCCTACTTGAATTACTCCAAGAATAGCACAACCCAAAAATATTTTCGAATATATCGGTGTACCACAAAAGATGGTATAGAGGGTGACTTTGATTTTTCAAATGGGACATATTATATTCAGTAGTGTTTTTCAATTCTCTGGAACTTCCTGCATGCTCTTGTATATTTTTTTGTCAAAATGAGAAATATTTTGAAGACTGCAGAACAAAAATATGTGAAAAATACACAAGAGCATGCAGCAAGTTCGAGAGAATTGAAAAACACTACTGAATATATTATGTCCCATTTGAAAAATCAAAGTCACCCACTATTCCTCTTTTGTGGGACACCGATATATTCGAAAATATTTTTAGGTTGTGCTATTCTTGGAGTAATTCAAGTTTGCAACAAAAATGTTTGTCAAACTTTGACCGTTATGCTTATATCGTCCGCTGCGGCACTAGTGGGGCACCCTGTATATGCACGATATGTCAAATAAACATCATACGGGAACAAAATAAAAGGATGAAGTGAAAATTTCCCATTAAAGTCAGGTGATATGCGTTATAACAATAATGCTAATGTTAAAACATCAAAATACTCTGATTCCCCCTTCACAGACTCGGGAAAACGACCCGTACACCCAAAACGTTGGAAAATCTCATTTCCCAGCTGCCGATTATCGGCGTACGTTTACGGTGAATATCGAAGAATAGTTTCAGAAGCATATGCTAATGAAATATGGACACATTTAAATGGCATCGGTTTGAGGATTTGCAGGAAGGAAGCATAAAATCAAGCAAAACAATAATAATAATACAGCTATTAAAAATATGAAATTACATCCACAATATCAAGATGATATTCTACAGAAACATAATAATATATGAAGTTTTTGGATTTGTTATAACCATAACAATATTTATTGGAGTCCCTATATCAAATTTCAAATTCTCATACCTCTATTCTGTATTTTTCAACTCAACATTTTCTTAGGATGGTTTAATAAAATATGAGAACAGCAAATAATATACCTAATACAAAACCAGTGACCTGAACAACAACAAGGTAGTATTCATATCCGCTTAATTCCTCAGTCTAGCAGTTAAATTAACTCTTCTAGACATGGTATTTATAACAAGATCGGCATGATCATTAGAGTTCTTGAACTAGTTTTTTATATTGTTATGGCAAAGCCAACCGAACAGTACCTATAACTATAGATCCCCATTGACGAAATCAAGCAATAGCCGATATCGTCTCCTGAAATATAAAGGTTTACATCGTCTGTGATTGCAAAATAAATATTATAGTTCCAAAAACCGTACCCTGTGGCATACCACGAACGCTATCTCTAGTTCATGACAGAAACTTCGTATTTCCTTTCCGATACTACTACTAGTCAGGTTTCTGTCCAATATCTTCTTAACTAAGGAGCAAATATAATTAACACCATTTTTATGCCATATTCACCGACCTCCGTGCATTGCTAAAAATATTTTTCGCCGCTTGATTCGAGTAATATTACTAAACCATTCAACAAGGCAACGTTGCCTCAGTTCTGGAACGGATGTTACACAACAATTTTTCCACTTCTCCTCATTTGAAAACTAACATTATCAACGCTTCACAGATATAAATCAATTTAACGTCACATTCGGCTTCGCAAGTTATGATTCTTAAAGGATTTTCTGTTCATTGTGTTTTTTCGACTGGCGTATGTCCAGTCATGCAGTAGCCGAGGATCAAAGCTGGCGACGGTGTTCACAACTTCCTGGACCACCTACCTCTTAATTGTTGTTTCGTTTATGAATTGGGTGATCATCAGTGTCCCAAATGATGACTAATATTCATATGCATAAGATATATGAGGCTTTTTGTTGTGTCTTATTGAATGAATCGGAGAGTTTTTAAACGATTTTTTTTTGTGGAGAGTGTTGAATGATTAATTGTAAAGAGAATTTAGCGGGAAAATTATTTGGAGACGAGGTACTCTACTCTTTATATTAGTTACTGTTATT
The DNA here is from genome assembly GCA_937662695.2 of Halyzia sedecimguttata. NCBI lineage: Eukaryota > Metazoa > Arthropoda > Insecta > Coleoptera > Coccinellidae > Halyzia > Halyzia sedecimguttata. Next base: position 60,051,747 of record OW569418.2, read on the forward strand.
TATATTCAGTTTATTTTATATTATATGGTTTTAAGTAGCCGACTTTCAGTTTCTCTTTTAATTGTTCGAGACAGTTCGAAGAGGTATTATTCCCACACATTGGGTACTACATTCTCCTTGTCTACATTGGACAAAAAAACGTCCGTGTGTAGTATCTTGTTTCCTCAATTTTGCATATTTATTGTAGAGCTACAAATGATATTCATGATTCGTTTCATTGGAAATAACAAATATTCTCGACGAATTGTTTTTGGTGTTCGGGATTTTGACCACTATCAAATTTCCCTTGTCCTCGATATGCTCAATCATTATTCTGCAGGGTTAATCGTGCCAGCAGGCACCAGCCAACCCAAAAATGGTGGCAATTTTTATGGGAACGAAAATCTCATCAGGTGCATCTTCCATTTATAAAACTTCAAATATTTTAGTTTTATTCGGACGGTACCCAAAATATTGCTTCTTCAAAAACGAAGTGAGTTTATAAAATTTACTCAAATCTCTTCACTTTAAGTACACTTTTCAACATGGAATATTTGCTCCATAGTGTACTGGACTGAAATTTCTCCTTCAAATGTGAAAAGTATGTTAACAATACTTCCTCCTCGAGGCTTGTTGTCCCTTTACTGTGAGACCAGTTTTCAAAATTCTGATATTCTGCTTCATACTTGACTCTAGATTTTGCGGTTAATAAACTTAAACTTGCTTCATTAGCCACCTGCAATATGGAATGTGGAAGATCACTACAAGAACTGTTCATTTCAACAGTGTGTATACTGTATAGGGAGAAAAGGTATTATACAATCTGAAAAAACTTCTGATATAATCATGTGTCAAAATCTACCAGTCTTGTTGCTTGATAAAATTGTTCCTGAGAATTTAGCATGAATATCTCTTTGTTCAAGCTGTAATGCAGATATCTGGAATAATAATCGAAAAGTGGAGTTTTATACACTTGCAAGAATCTCACATTGCATAAAATAATCACCCGTTTTTGAAATATTCATGAAAATTTCCCCTATCAACAATATTGATCAGTTTCAAATGTCCGTGCCACAAAATGTTTTTTCCGCACGATGTGGAAAAGTGTTACTTTGGCAACCAAAATTCGTGCGGAAAAGTACTACTTTACGCACGCTCGTAGAAAAAACAACTTTCCGGATTTTTTTGACGATTGAATTCATTAAAACATTCGCAGACGGTTGATTTCCCTGGACCAGAGTGCAAATAATGCTTATCAAGAATGGCACTATCGAATGCCGTAATTGACGTTGCATTTGTGGCGCCATCTATGTGCTAGTCCGGAAACTTTTTTATCAAGGTAGTATTTCTTCGTAAAATTCAAATGGGTTGTCCCGGTAGTACAGCCTGTATAGCTAAATTAAGTTGTTTCATTTTGACAAACATAAGGGAGTCCATTAATTTTGCGAATTTTGTAGTTCGATATCGAAGAGACGATATTTCATCGTAAAATTCCACATTTTAGAGTATAGTTTTCATCTTCAACATCGTGAACCACAAAGTGATAATCTGATTAAACTATCGATTTCATCCCCCACAACGGAAATCTGCAGCACCAACTACCACCTCTCCTTAGAACAATCGATGGCCTAAAGAATGAATTATTTACCCCGAAGAGATAAAAAGGGGCCTTAGAATTCGAAATCGCTCATCCATTTGATTTCAACTCGCAGGCATCCAAATGGCGAAAATCACAGTCCTGGATGGAGGTACCCTCCAATTTGGAGGGGGTGGTGGTGTCTTCGCCACCATTCAACCCGTTGACTCTTCCGTGTCATTAGACTTGCCAGGACTTCCATTTTTCTCTGCATCCGATGAATTTCGTGTGGATTAACGGTGAAATCGGATGTGTGACTGCATAACTAGCTCGATGTCGGGTAATACTTGGATAAATAGTCGGAAAATACAAAGAAACGACCTCTTTGATGGCATATTAATGGTTTCGGGGCACGGTGCTATTATTGATTGTACGGTGACAAGTAAATGACTACTACGTTCAAGTTTAACGATAAATGAAATTAAGAGCTGAGTTTTGTATTCGATACACCGGTGATGAGTACTTTAGATTCATCGTTTCCGATAATTAGACCAGAGTTGATAATTTTTTAACCAAAAAAAAATAAAAGTAGGAGGAAACCCACTGGAAAAGCTAGAGAATATAACAAAAAATGTGTTCAAGCCCTGTGGACAGGAGCTTTTTGGCGTATTGGTTTCTCAGAGTTGAGAATTATATCAATGTATTCTTATGATAGAACTGCATCATAAAGGAAATTCAATTAAAATAATAGTTTATTTATCAAGATTAAATGAGCAATCTGAGAATGAGAACTGCACCATGGAAGAAACCAAATTAAAATAGCTGAAATGAATTTGACTCTCTTTATAGAACAGGATGAAATGTACGAGTATGAACACAGATCATATAATAAAGCTTAGATAGAATAATTATAGCATTCTGTGAAAACATAGAAGTACGATTCATTATTGAAATTTAGAACTTCATCTTAGCAGAAATTGAATTCAAACATCATAGAAGAATTTAAATTCAACAAGAGTGCCAAAAATTATCAATCCAAAACCAATAGACGAATTCTACCCAACAACGAACTCATCCGAGATATTCATTCCTCAATTCTATGATGAACGATAATATACATCTTATATATATTAGGGTGATTCATTTCCCCAAAATTTTTTTTTTTTTCGGTGCTCATGCAAAATATTAATCTACACATAGAAAAAAATATTCTCACCAAGTTTGAGCTCTTAATATTAATTTTAAGTACTTACAATTTAAATTTAAAGTTTTACCATTTAAAATGCATGTAAAAAAATCTTTTTTTTTTTCAAATTTTTAATGCTTACCCGGCTTTTACAATATTGCAAATGGGGTTGATGGACCTTGTGGGGAATTTCATGCTCTTCAAAATTGCCTTAGAGTTATTATGTATAACTCGCTCCGGTTCACCAGTAGAAGTCGTCAAGTACAGTTTTTGATAAAAATATATTTTTTTCTAATTTTTTGAGCAAACCGCCAAAAGTAGGAATAAAAAAAGACCGACTCATAAAATAAAAGTTATCCAACCAATATTCAATTAATTTACAGCCATTCTTATACCGGAAAATGTAAGAAATTGATAAATATTAACTCATAATGTTATTTAGATTAATTTTTTTTATTTATTACCATTATATTTCTCTATACTAAGAACTTTTTAAAAATAAGTATGAATTTTTACTCACACTGAATACAAAAACAACATGAATTTATAAAAAAGCAACAAAAATTTAATCAAAATATACAGAAGGTTACGTTATTATGTAACATACTTCAAATGTAATAAACATCTAAATAGTTATAAATAACAAGTTCACAAATTTCAAATAACTAATAAAGTTATTGAAATCACATCAAGATTTTAAAGCTGAATAAAGCTTTTTGGCGCACGTTGGAAATTTTTTTTCTTCATTGTTGAACCATTAATAATAAATATTGTTTCTGATCTTCATCATATGTCCCAAACTCGTTAAATTTTTCAACGAGTGCAACACATCGTTCAGCAGTGTCATTAACAACACGTAATTTTTTGAAAGTTTCGCAGCAAATAATGTATTCTTGATTCGTTTCCCAGAAATCAGGGTCGATGTCTAAAAATTCACACGTCAAATTTAACTTATTGAAAATAGTGAGAGATTCTTGACTCACAAAATCACTTATACTTTTAGACGCCATTATTTCAAGCTTTTTGCTGTCTAAAGTAAATCGAGGATATTTACTATTGCTCGATTTTTTGTTTTTAATAGAATCAACTATTTTCAATTTTTCTTCTCGGGATAGAGAAATATAATGGTAATAAATAAAAAAAATTAATCTAAATAACATTATGAGTTAATATTGATCAATTTCTTACATTTTCCGGTATAAGAATGGCTGTAAATTAATTGAATATTGGTTGGATAACTTTTATTTTATGAGTCGGTCCTTTTTTCTTCCTACTTTTGGCGGTTTGCTCAAAAAATTAGAAAAAAATATATTTTCATCAAAAACTGTACTTGACGACTTCTACTGGTGAACCGGAGCGAGTTATACAAAAAAACTCTAAGGCAATTTTGAAGAGCATGAAATTCCTCACAAGGTCCATCAAACCCATTTGCAATATTGCAAAAGCCGGGTAAGCATTAAAAATTTGAAAAAAAAAAGATTTTTTTACATGCATTTTAAATGGTAGAACTTTAAATTTAAATTGTAAGTACTTAAAATTAATATTAAGAGCTCAAACTTGGTGAGAATTTTTTTTTCTATGTGTAGATTAATATTTTGCATGAGCACCGAAAAAAAAAAAAATTTTGGGGAAATGAATCACCCTAATATATATCTTTCCTTTTATGTATATCTTTCCTCAAATCTACTCCAATACACCAATATTCCAGTTTTGTTTTTAGTGGAGATATTCTGAACTCAATATTATTAACTTACCATTACCATTCCCATCATCATATGGATTGACCGGCATGAAAATATCAACCAACAAAAAGTATGATATTATATTATAATTCTCATATTTATACGATTGCTGGAATGAATGACAATGATATTAACTTACCATTACCATTCCCATCATCATATGGATTGACCATCGGCATGAAAATATCAACCAACAAAAAGTATGATATTATATTATAATTCTCATATTGATACCATTACTGGAATGAATGACAATGAGACAACGTCAAAGTTGACATTATAACAACTCATAGAATAGCCAGAGAATAATTCTATCATTGAAATTTTGAAAAATCATATCTCTGAATGTATTGGTTTGTTAGAGTTAAAAATAATATGAATGGATTCTTATGGTAAAACTGCTTATTGAAAAAAATTTAATTTGGAATTTGTCCTGTAAAAAAAAAATTTTTTTTTGTTACTCCGAAACCATCTGTCCGATTTTGCCCAATAACGAACTTAGCCGAGATATTTATCCCCCAAACCTACTCTCAAAATTTCAACTGTCTAGCTCATTCCGTTCGAGAGTTATCGTGCCTACGGCCGGACGGCCGGACCGGCCGCACAGAATAAATTTCGACCACGGATTCTTGATCAGTGAGTCGAACCAAATTGTTTGAGACCATTTTCATCGAAAAATTCGAAATTTACAGACATTTGGGCAAATTGATAAGCACTCAGTTCCGAGGAACTAGAGCGCCAAAAATGAAAGAAAAAATAATTTACGGCCGATCTGAGGTCGGGAAGTATATATAACCTCAAAATGTATTTTATTTTTATCTTTTAGAAAGATTTTTGTTTTTCACGAAATTTGGTGAAAACTTACCTTTCTATGTCCCAAACATACTGTAAGTTTTTTGATTTGAAATATTTATATTGTCAGCTCATTTTGACTCAATATCGAAAAAGCAGCCCAATTTTCTATCGAAAATTCTGACGTCAAAATATCCCCTTTTTGGCGCTCTAGTTCCTCGGAACTGAGTGCTTATCAATTTGCCCAAATGTCTGTAATTTTCGAATATTTCGATGAAAATGGTCTTAAACGATTTGGTTTGACTCATTGATCAAGAATCCGTGGTCGAAATTCATTCTGTCCGGCCGGCCGGTCCGGCCGGCCGTCCGGCCGTAGGCACGATAACTCTCGAACGGAATGAGCTAGAGAGTTGAAATTTTCAGAGTAGGTTTGGGGGATAAATATCTCGGCTAAGTTCGTTATTGGGCAAAATCGGACAGATGGTTTCGGAGTAACAAAAAAAAAATTTTTTTTTTACGAAACAAATTCCAAATTAAATTTTTTTTAATAAGAAGTTTTATCATAAGAATCCATTCATATCATTTTTAACTCTAACAAGCTAATACTTTCGGAGATATGATTTTTCAAAATTTCATTGATAGAATTATTCTGTGGCTATTCTATGAATTGTTATAATGTCAACTTTGACATTGTCTCATTGTCATTCATTCCAGTTATCAATATGAGAATCATAATATGAGGAGCAACTTATCAAAACGTATTAAGTCCAAAAACCATTTTATTGGGAATCAACGAAAAACGATTTTTTCTTCCTCCCTGGCTTATAAATTGAGTATGTCGAGTTTGTTTGATAGAAATTTACATCTAAAGGTAATAACTAAACTCATTTAAATCAATATTGATCAGATATACACAGAAAATGTAAAAAACGTTTGGACTTAATGCTTTTGATGTGGTTGAAATTGAAAATAATGCTGTTTGTTGCGATTTTTTATACATTTAGAGAAAACAGTCTGCACAGTAAGTGTTGGCCTGTAACCTAATTAACATGAGCAAATCGATAAAACATGTTTTTGGTTATATTTTATTTCTTTTAAAAATGCAAACGTAAACATAATTCATTGCGATGCGGCTTACATACTTTGGATTTGAATTACAGAGGGACATAATGTCATTTGGAAGATTTTGTTTACATAGGGCTATAAAGCAACAGAAAACATTTCTGAATCCGCTTCAAACTCAATTTCGCCCAAATTGGATATAATGCGTTTTGAAAAGTTACTCCTCATATAATATCATAGTTTTTGTTGGTTGAGATTTTCATGCCGATGGTCAATCCATATGATGATGGGAATGGTAATGGTAAGTTAATAACATTGTCATTCATTCCAGCAATCCTATAAATATGAGAATTATAATATAATATCATACTTTTTGTTGGTTGATATTTTCATGCCGATGGTCAATCCATATGATGATGGGAATGGTAAGTTAATAATATTGAGTGCAGAATATCTCCACTAAAAACAAAACTGGAATATTGGTGTATTGGAGTAGATTTGAGGAAAGATATATATTATCTTATCGTTCATCATAGAATTGAGGAATGAATATCTCGGATGAGTTCGTTGTTGGGTAGAATTCGTCTATTGGTTTTGGATTGATAATTTTTGGCACTCTTGTTGAATTTGAATTCTTCTATGATGTTTGAATTCAATTTCTGCTAAGATGAAGTTCTAAATTTCAATAATGAATCATACTTCTTTGTTTTCACAGAATGCTATAATTATTCTATCTAAGCTTTATTATATGATCTGTGTTCGTACTCGTACTTTTCATCCTGTTCTATAAGAGAGAGTCAAATTCATTTCAGCTATTTTATTTGGTTTCTGCCATGGTGCAGTTCTCATTCTCAGATTGCTCATTTAATCTTGATAAATAAACTATTATTTGAATTGAATTTCCTTTCTATGCAGTTCTATCATAAGAACACATTGATATAATTCCCAACTCTGAGAAACCAATACTTTCGGAGATATAATTTGTCTGTTTGAACTAGAGTGCCAGAAAGCTCCTGTCCACAGGGCTTGAACCCATTTTTGTTCATTGAAATTTCTACTTTCTGATGGTGTAAAAAAATACATTTGTATGGTAAGTAAATGTTTTACTATTTAATAAGACATCTTCAATATTTTGAGAAAGTCGTAGGATCTTCCCTAAATTATATGCAAAATGCCTGTTTATTGCTATATTGTATATTGCTATACTGCAACTCCTATTTCGTAGGAGTTTCTGAGAAAATTTACGATAGTAATATATATCTTTTTACTTCATCAGAAAATAGAGATTTCAACTAACAAAATGCTCACCTACTTTTTTAAAAAGCAGATATTTTGACGCGAGAATTATCGACTGATATTTAGGCTGCTTTTTCGATATTAATTAATTATTGAAATTAATATTTCAAATCAAAAAAATTACAGCGTGTTTTGGACATAAAAAGGTAAGTTTTCACCAAATTTCGTGGAAATTTTTTTTTGTAAAAAATAAAAATAACAAACCTAAAACTTAGTTATTTGAATTTTTCACATGAATTTTGAGGTTATGTGAAAAAAGTGTGAAGGCAAAATTAGTAGTTCTCTTTATTACCTACACTTTTTCCATTTAACTGTTTTCCATAGGACTTATAGTTTCGCCGGAAATCGAGATAAACCGTTTTTTACCCTTAAAAACTCACTCCCTTCCACTTCCCGACCTCAGATCGCCCGTAAAATATTTTCCCTTTAATTTTTGTTATATTCTTTTCCTTTTTCAATGGGTTTTATTCGATTATTATTTTTTTTCACTTTCTGCCATTTTCAATGGCTTCATTCAGCACTGGTCTGAAGAAAATGCACCGAGAATTTGATCGAGTCCGCTAGAAAAATGTCCCCACATAGCTAGAGCAGTCAACCATACAAGTGGTGAACTCGCCAAAGGCTGCTTGGCTTCTAGGGAAAATAAATTATATTTTCCCAATATTTCCAACAATATAGATCAGATCGAGTTCAAATCTAGAACTGGCCTGTGAAATAACATATTGAAGGCTCTTGCAAAATTTTGTGAATCTATGAATGGTGCAGGTTGTTATTTAATTCAACCCTAGAACATAGAATTTGCCCAACCCTGTATACATTCTAAAGTATTACTGGTGTCTTATTTTTTACCTATTATTCGGTGTGAGATATATATTTTCTTATAATTTCCATTCTCAATTTTCACCGAATATATTAGATCGATGACCAACCCTTAAGATACTATGATATTCGTGATATTTGAACTAAAACTGCTTCTCCTGTTAGAGCTGAAAGGATTACGTCATATTATAACAAATTATGAGTTAGTGATTTTCATTCCAATGAGAAAAGCTTGTTGCAGTTAATTGTTTTAAGTTGTTGGATTCACTATAATTGTTCAGCTCTGATGTAATTATGTGTTAACCGAAATGGATAATTCTCTTGATTTTTTTAAGTTCTCATATAATTGATTTTCGTGAGCTATACCACTTCTGCGATACAATAATTATAGACACCTAATCAAGTTGGGAAATTAGAGATAAATTAAGTGAGTGTTGCTGAAACTATCCAATTGAAATCGAAATGAATATTTTGTTTCTCACAAATAAAGAATTTGCAAAGCTTAAATCACTTAAATTTTGCAATACCTGAAATAGAGTAGAATATATATTTTTGGCGCTCTAGTTCCTCGGAACTGAGTGCTTATCAATTTGCCCAAATGTCTGTAATTTTCGAATATTTCGATGAAAATGGTCTTAAACGATTTGGTTCGACTCACTATGTGAGCGAAATTGAGAAATATCTCAGTTGTTTGCTCCGAAATTAGTTTTTCTCAGAAAAGTCTTACATTTCGGAACGGAACATGAAGTAAGAGATCTGAGAGTAGTGAGACTGCTTTTCATCCATAGACATAGAATGCAAATAGAATGTAAATATTGAAAGCATAATTCTCCAGTTCGAGAGAGGAGAAAATTTGGTGAACGTAGATCAGGAAATTTTTGATCGATTACAAGGTAATTTTTCATTATTACTCTTCTTTGATACATGTTTTATGAAAAATCTACTATTTGTAGGTACTTTAAACCCTTTTTTGGGCAATTGTCATATGAAACTTGTTGGCGCTCTAGTTCCTCGGAACTGAGAGCTTATCAATTTGCCCAAATGTCTGAAATTTTCAAATTTTTCGATGAAAATGGTCTTAAACGATTTGGTTCGACTCACTGATCAAGAATCCGAGGTCGAAATCGATTCTGTCCGGCCGGCTGGCCGGCCGGCCGTAGGCACGATAACTCTCGAACGAAAGGAGTTAGCAAATTGAAATTTGCAAGGTGGGTTTGGAGCGTAAATATCTCGGACGAGCTCGTTAATGGAAGAAATCCATCAAGCGGTTTCGGAGTTATGGCTGATTTTAGTAAAAATATTTTTTATGAATATTTCCGAAACCGATCACTCGATTTATCTAAAATTTAGCATCAAATTGTAGAATCATGACCTTTATACGCATGTGAAGTTTTGTATTGACCAGATTACCGCAAAGTTCAAAAAAAAATTTCAAAATTTAAAACAAGTTTTTCTACAATAACTCTCGAACGGAAATGAACGGAATGAGCTAGGTAGTTGAAATTTTCAGAGTAGGTTGGGGAGATGAATATCTCGGTTGAGTTCGTTATTGGGCAAAATTGGCCAGATTTAATTCGATTTCTTCCATGGTGCAGTTCTCATTCTCAGATTGCTCATTTAATCTTGATAAATAAACTATTATTTGAATTGAATTTCCTTTATGATGCAGTTCTATCATAGGAATACATTGATATAATTCCCAACTCTGAGAAACCAATACTTTCGGAGATATAATTTGTCTGTTTGAACTAGAGCGCCAGAAAGCTCCTGTCCACAGGGCTTGAACCCATTTTTTTGTTTAACGCCTAACAGAGCCTCCCGCAACTGGTGAAAATTTCTGAATAAACCATCAAAGGAATGCATTTCACTGACTGAAGAGAAATTTTTTACTAAATTTGATTCTGCCCGAACGTCCTTGAGCAGGATAACTTTGGAATTAAGGAGATTTGAGGGGGTTGAGATGAGTTAATAGATGATAGACGACCCATATATTTAGATTTGATTCAATGTTAAACGATATTTTTTTCCATATATAATATAGATATATATATAATATATGTACCCAAGATTTGAGGTTTTGCCGAAATCGGAAAAATTCCATATAATATAAAACAACAAACAATGATGAAGAAGAGGTTATAAAAAACATATCTTTATAGCAAATATGCTTTATATTGAACGTATTTTGATTATTTGAAACAGATATATTCAGACCAAATATTTGTAATAGATTTTTAAACGATCTTCTAGCAACAAATTTATAAAAGCCTTGAGCAATTTCACTACCTGGATTGGTGAACGCTCCGGCTCTGAATTAGAATCACGTCACGACAAAGTAAACTTTTCTCCACTACAGAATGATTTACCGAGACACTCAGGAGTACTCAATAATTTTTGGCATTTCCGGAGAGGTGTAAATGTATTGCTGTCGACTCCAAGATTTGAAGATACCATCCCTATAATTGTTTCAGAAAATAAACATATGATCTTTTAGCCCACCCTTCTCTCCTACAGGTTTAGCAACCCTCAACATTCCACGATTAAAACTTGGCGTAAATTCAACGGAAGCAGTCCCGCAAACCCTGAAATCTGAGAGGGGCATAAAAAATCTGATAGACTGCGTTATTTATGCGATAAACACAACCCCGAGTGCGGAACCCGGCTGAAACTTACCCTCTGAGAGCCATGCATCATCCGTGGCGCGTACGACTTGATAATTTTGACTTTCTTGATTGGGAAAAGGCGCATTCCTTATTTGCTTGATGTGCCGTGTATTTTTATCGGCGTTCTGACATTTAAGGACTTAAAAATACGGCAGTTAATTACCCATCACATTAATTCTTTACATACTTTTGGATAGGGGGTGAATTTTGCGCTTTTGGGATGTTTGAAGTTCAGAACCGTCTATAAGAATATTCGCAGTGTAGGAACATGGGAAGGAATACTTGCGCTCTAATTAACCTTATATATTATTTATTTTATTTTTATTATAATTATTCTTATTATTACTGTTCATGCAACGAAAAAATGTGTTTATTAACCTCATCTGTAATTTTCATTTTTACAATAAGATGTCAAATTCTAAATGTGTGGTCAAGTGTAATTTGAACTATTTTGACAGTTCGAAAATATGATAATCATCGATTGAATTTGATTCGCCTCTTATGATGTTAACTAGGCAGAATGTAATACTCGAAAATATCGTATCTAATGATACGATATTCACAAAATTTCCAAAAATTAGCGCGTGAGCATTTTACAAGTACTTACCAAGTTTTAATTGGATCGGATTAGTATATTTTAAGTTATTGTGGAAATAACAACAAAAGTTAGGACGGGTATAACTCCGAGACCGTTTGGCCGATTATGCCCATCAACGAACTCAACTATCTGATTCTGATGCGCAATCTTGCATGTCGCTATCTCTTTCCATTCGACAGTTACTGAACTCAACGAGGGCTGCACCGATCGTGCTCAAATTTGGAACTTGTCAATAAGGGTAGATTTTGAAGGCTCTGGCAAAATTTCAGCGATAATGGATAAACAGTTTCTGAGATACATAACCTGGTTGATCAGATGTGGAAAACATGTATATCAGAAGCTGATGTGTAAAATCAAAATGTCTTTCAAGGTTTCTCAATTACCTTAGATGACATGAAACATTTCTAAGTGAGGAAATATAACGGAAGCTTCTTACATATATGCTATTATTTCAGTGATGCCCATAAAGAGCTATATTATATTCTTACAGAAACTATCTCAACATTGAATATAATGGCGCATTTCGTAGAACTAGACTATTATGTAGTTAGCCTACTAACACTGACATCATTTTGTAGACATATTACGTACACTTCAAATGACTGAATCGAATAGAGATAGCTCAGAGATTGGCCCGTCTACTGTTGAGAGGTTGTTGTTTACACTGAAAACCCATAATATGCCTTGGTTAAATAATAACTATCTTCAAGGAACTTTTTTCGTAGAACAAATATTTTTCAGAAATTATGTATGGACTGTAAATTTTGCCATTGCTATTCTGATTTTCATAGAATTTTCTTCTTATATTTGGACTTCTATCACAGTTCAGATATCGCTGATATTATGCAAGTGCCTTCAAAACCTTATTTTAAGTTCTTTATTTAAAATCGATCAGATCTATAGCGTTGGAAATATTGTGAAGACAATATACTTAGTTGTCGAAATAATCTGGAAGAAATATGATATATTTATTAAAATATACCTGAAATAATATATTTTCTAGTACGATCCTGAGGCAAAATCTCCAGGGTGCAATTCGAATATTTGGATGAGGGTCCGAGTTAAGTAGGGAGAAAAATTTTCTTAATGAATCTCAGATCATAAATGTATTTAATGACATGTACTAATAGGAATATCTTAAAAGTTTAATGGACTATTAAAATTCAGGAAAGCACTGATATGACCTTGAGAGTTCTAGCGCACTCGTTCATTTGTCAACAACATATTTCAATGATTTGGGACTTGTGACGAAATTTCAAATTTAGCGAGATTTTAATATTAATTTAATTATTTATATCTCACATTCAGCAAAAAAAATTAATATTTTTTTTTATACTTCAATTCTCTTACACAATAATTTTTCTGAAATTATCAGGGCATCTACTGATTACATATTTGTTTTCATGGAATTCAAAGAGACATTCTTCGAAATGATCATAAAACATGTCTATTATGTAATATTACGGATTAATATGCCTTGCTATTCAGTTTTAAAAGTTTCAACTTTCTACATTTCATTTAGATTGATGCAGTTGTTCATTTTTGATGATACACTGCATTGGAGGTATCTGAAACACAATGGAAGTAAGCCAAATATAAAATGAGGATGAATACATAGTGAGAATTAATTTTTTTGATAGAGATGTGCGGAAAAGTTTATGAAATGTATTTAAATACAAAATGGAACTAATCTTTATGTTTTTTATTTCAAGTACAAAAGAGTTTTCCATTTTGTATTCGGAATACTAAATGAAAAATATTTATTTCCATAATACTTTATTAATATAAAATACTATAAATACATAGTTCATAACTTTATATTATTAGTATGCTGGCAATTTAAGTACTTAGGTAATTAGAGGGTATTGGAAAATTTACCCAAATATACCGATTTTTTTCTTATTAGTTTCGTAGAATACAAGACATTAATTAAATGCTTCAATAATTTGAAAGTAAAGGTTACAACGTTGTCTATACGAAAAAAATCTGGTCGAAATGGCTTTTTTTAAATATGAATCTTCTTATACATTCTTGAGTTTTTTTGGACATGGGTGCATTTCTCTAGCATTTATATTTTGATTGATGTCTAAAGAACATCATATATATATATAAATTACGAATAAAGAAAACAAATACAGCAATGACACAATAATCTTAAACATTGGATTTTGTTATACATGTAATAAACGAACATAAATTAACATACGTGTACTGATTATCGGGAGGAGTATTTGGGACAATCATTATTATTATTATTATCAATGACTAAATTTGAAACACCATATACGTGTAAAAAAATTATCATAACATTTGTTCATTGCATTACACTAAAAAAAAAATTAGTAAAATGCCCATTCGGAAAATGCATATCTTCATTTCAAACAGAAATTTATGGGAAAAATTGGGGCCACTTTGAACAACTGTTGTAAGTTATGTTGTTTACATTTTTTGTGCTTAATTCTTTTCAGTTAATTTAATACAATTTGTTGCAACGTTATATTTGTTCAAAATAAAGTTATGGCCATTTCTCATCGTTTTTATAATGTAGCACAATGAATAAATGTTAATTGATCATATTTTACGCATATAGGGTGTTTGAAAGCTACTCATCGATAATAATAATTGTCTCGTTTTTCAATAAGGTTGGGTTCCAGGATTAGAACAAGAAATATTTTATGGATTAAAGCAGGAAAAGTAGCATTTGGGGTAAAACATTAATTTATTTTTTATTTTGTGCCTCATTATCGAAACATCTACATTTTATACTCGTTAATAAGTAAAAAAGTTGTAATTGGAAACACCAAATATAATTAGTGATACATATTTGTTCTTGATCTTTTCAAATTTGTGAATAAAATTTTGATTGTTTCGACTCGAAACCTACTTACGATATAATTTTTTTTAGGGCCGCACCAGGAATAAGAGTTTTTTTTATTAAAGTGGTGAATCAATACCACTCTGGACAAAGAACATACGAAAAAATGCTACAAAGATATACAGGCTGGTTCATGAATTATGATTAATTGAAAAAGGGGGAGAATTAATTAATCACCCTTTACCTTGGTTATAAAAAATGGGTTCAAGCCCTGTGGACAGGAGCTTTCTGGCGCTCTAGTTCAAACAGACAAATTATATCTGGTATTGGTTTCTCAGAGTTGGGAATTATTTCAATGTATTCATATGATATCACTGCATCATAAAGGAAATTTAATTCAAATAATAGTTTATTAGATAAGTAATAATAAATTACCTTGTAATCGATCAAAAATTTCCTGATCTACGTTCACCAAACTACAGAATTATGCTTTCAATATTTACGTAATATTTTCAAACATTTTCGGGTGAGGTCCCCGTTGCATCGCTAAAATACGAGTATTTCAACCCCAATATTTTGGAAGTTACAATATTCCCTTCTGTCAAGTTGACATTATGAGAATTCATACATAGAATAATAATTATATCAATCTGTGAAATACGATTTACATTGAAATTTTAAAAAATCATATCTCCGAAAGTATTAGCTTGTTAGAGTTGAAAATGATATGAATGGATTCTTATGATGAAATTGCTTATTAAAAAAAATTTGATTTGGAATTTGTTTCGTAAAAAAAAATTTTTTTTTTGTTACTCCGAAACCATCTGTCCGATTTTGCCCAATAACGAACTTAGCCGAGATATTCATCCCCCAAACCTACTCTGAAAATTTCAACTGTCTAGCTCATTCCGTTCGAGAGTTATCGTGCCTACGGCCGGCCGGACAGAATGAATTTCGACCACGGATTCTTGATCAGTGAGTCGAACCAAATCGTTTAAGACCATTTTCATCGAAATATTCGAAAATTACAGACATTTGGGCAAATTGATAAGCACTCAGTTCCGAGGAACTAGAGCGCCAAAAAGAATACCCATAAAATAGGTTAGTTATAAGCACCTCTTTCATCTACTCTTACTGTATGCGAATTTACCAACGAATCATCCTGTATACACAGATTTATGGTATTATTATATTTACGAATTTTTCTTCAGTGCGTACTCGTGCGAAATTAGTTTCATATTTAAACTCGAAAATTGCAGATATTTGCTAGAAAAGATAGCGCTCTGTACAAGCGCGCAAACCTGAAGAGAAAACTGTACATATTCGTCAGGCAATCATATATTTTTAACCAAAACTTGTAGCGTTCATCAAAATGAGCTTTTATAAATTTTCGTACCGAAGAGAAGTGAGACTGAATTCAATAAACTTAATATTTCTTAAAATTTTTCCGCAAACAAAAATTGTATTCTCTGCGAGCTCCAGTAAAAGTTTCCGGTCGTCCAACACATAACATTACGTTCCAGATTTCCTCCAGCCACAATCATCCAGACAATTTCACGCCGTTCTTGAGCCTCTACGCCATCAGCGATGTTGAAATGTATTGTATATTTTTTCGTTTAATTGAAAGTAAATTCTTTTATGGCTGTTGGGAGGGCTGTCGGACCGGTGATGGATGGCGTCGGACGTAGCAACAATCCCAACTCCGTCGTCCTTTGTGAAGATGTTTCGCTCTCAGATCAATGACTAATGTTACGGCTACCGGGCTTCCTTCGTCCTTTGTGGTCCGCTACGATTTCTATAAAGGAAAATCTCCGTATGCGCGACAACGATGACTTCAGGATTCTGTTTTGGACTCATCGCAGGCGATCTATCTGTCGGCGATCTTTCGAGCGTTTCATTGGTTTCTTTAACTTCGTTGTTCTCTGTGTCTCAGTCGTTCTGCTGCAAATCTAGACCAGCGCTGAAGCCTTTGAAATGGTAATAAGTGAAAAAGAATAATAATAAGGGGTTTTCCAATAAGAGGTGTTATTTTGAATAGCCCGCTATTTAGGTAGATGTCACTTTTGAAGCTGTAATTTTTTGACATTTGACAAGTATAAACTATGCCATTAATAAAAGTGGAACGATACACGCTTCAAGAACGCATTGAAATTATTAAAATTCATTTTAAAAATTGTGAAAATTTGGCAGAGACGGTTCGTAAAACTCGAACATTTTTGGGTCGTCGTGAAGCACCTTGTCGGACCGCAATAAAGAAATTGGTGGAAAAATTCGAGCTGTTGGGACAAGTTAGTTATGTGAAGAATAAGAACCGTACACGTCGCTCAAGAACAGCCGAGAATATTGCTACTGTAGCCGAAAGTGTTGAAGAAAACCCAGGTTTGTCCATTCCTCGTCGATCTTTGGAATTAGGCATTCCACAAACGTCATTACACCGTATTTTGCATAAAGATTTGGGTCTTAAGGCTTATAAAGTTCAGTTAACACAAGAACTCAAGCCGGCCGATCATCAACAACGTCGTGTCTTTGCTGATTGGGTCGTTGAAATGCATGAAAATGATCCGGAATTCCATCGAAAAATCATCTTGAGTGATGAGGCCCATTTCCACATCGGTGGCTTCGTCAACAAGCAGAATTGTCGCATCTGGGGCTCGGAAAACCCAAGAGTTATTGTTGAAAAGCCTCTCTATCCTCAACGCGTGACTGTTTGATGCGGTTTATGGTCCGGTGGAGTCATTGGACCTTACTTTTTCGAAAATGAGGCTGGAGCAACAGTTACGGTGAATGGACTGTGCTATCGAGAGATGATTAATGATTTTTTTATGGCCGGAATTGGATGGTATTGATCTGGACAACGTTTACTTTCAATAAGACAGCGCTACGTGCCACACAAGCAACGAAACCATTGATATTTTGTGGGAAAAGTTTCCGGACCGTGTTATCTCTCGATGAGGTGATCACAATTGACCACCGAGATCTTATGATTTAACACCTTACGACTTCTTCCTTTGGGGCCATGTGAAAGAGGAGTTCTACGCCAATAGCCCAGCGTCGATTCAAGACCTCAGATATGGAATTCGTGAGGTTATCGAGGACATAGGGCAGCCACTTTGCGATTTGGTTATGGAAAATTTCATTAAAAGGATATGGTCCTGTAAGCGTGGTCGTGGTCGTCATTTGCCTGATGTTATTTTCCACTATTAACGGCATAGCTTCTTCTTTATAATGAAATAAACATCCGATCATTTATATTGAAAAATGGCATTTTTCTTTGAATATCAAAAGAACACCTCTTATTGGAAAACCCTTTATAATGCCGACGCGTATATTTTCACCAAATTTCGTGAATACCGCATTACTAGAAGAATAATACAAACATTTTTCCTTCAAAAATTTTATATTTCGGAAATTATTCTCCGTGTACCGAATTTGATGATATTCATACCAAGATATTCTTCCTTTACTTCCCCTGGACTAATTAACGTCAAGCCATAAAATCTTTGTTATCATATTTACTTTCACCAAACCCCTAAAACACAACGTTTAATTTCCATCAAAAAACGCGTCAATATCCAATAAGATAACATCGCAAATCGAAAGATAACACCGTCGAACCATCATTTTTCAAAGCGTAATCGTCCGATGACTGGCCCAGGGAGAACTCCGAAGACAAGGCCGCTTCACACAGTTTCATCCCCCCGTTCGCAGAGCGACGTCTGGGGGATGACGGTGCAAAATTCACCCTCTCTGGGGTATAATGAATTGATCTGGACTCCCCGGCTGACCAGGGAGAGCGACCGGCCTTAAACCCGAACTCTCACCTTTCTCTTCAATCTCCGACGGTACAACTTCTAAGGTTCTCTTTTAAGTTCGCCGAATATCCTTTTAATACTCCTTCACACGGGATGAATACATCTCCCTGACGTTTATTGGGTGAGAAAAGGGTGTAAAAAATCGTTGCAGTAAGGTCTGGGGGTATTGTGCGTTTTATTGAGACAAATTGTTGGGAGAACGGTAGACAAAAGGTCCCGGATTCGACGGAGTTTAAGGTTTTTTTGTGAGGGAATTTTGTGAATATGGGAGGAATATTTAAAGCTTCATTTCGTCAGTACAAGCTAACCGTGAATATTTTATATCAAAAACATACAATGTAAATCAATTCCTAAGAATCCCAGCAAAATTATCAATTTTTCTGGTTGTCCGAGTGTATTATTATGATGAGACATTCATTTTTTCTTAGGGCTTCACGCGAGAACGAGATTTTTCTCTTCTCGTCTCGTAAAAGCGAGACGAGACGAGACAAGACGTTTTCAAAAATATTATAGGCAATACCGAGACCACATACAGCGCAACACGAGAGTCTCCTTTTTGGTCTCGTAAAATTTTTTGTATGACGTTTTATATACGACTCGACTATTTTCAACACCCACAGAAAACAATTGAATATGAAGAGTTTCCACTATAATTACCAGTATATTTTGCCTATATTATGCATCGATCGTTCTAGAAATACACGATTTTTTAGAAAATTATTAATTCGTTATGACCTTGCGATAATTAAGATTATTTTTCAAGAAAAAATTGAATTCACCGCCATAAAAACGGATGCCCCTATGAATTCAATACTTAACGGACAACTTTTATTGCCCTTAAATCCCAATGCTTTGAAAATTTCGTCTATATCTGAACATCTGGAGAAATTTATTCTCTTGTGCTCTTTGTAGTGAAGATGTGAGCAATTATTGCATACATCTGTGGAACAACGGATAATAAAACTAGCAAAGAAATGAAGCTATTCAATGTTTCAAAAAGTGTTATGAGGAATACGCCAAGAACACCCTCAATGAACTATCCACTGGGAAGATATTCTTTGAAAACTATACCAAATTATTCAAATCTATTAAAAAATGTATCGACATCGATAGACTATTCAAAACATCAACAAAACTTTCGAAATATTGGAAAGCTGAGTTTGAAGAATATTTGAGAGCAGATAGAGCAAATAGCAATCAAAATATTTTACAGTGGTGGAGAGTGATGAAAAAGTTCTTCCTACACTTTTCAAGATGGCCGATGATTTATTAATGGCTATATCCGTGCCTGTTGAAAGATTATTTTCCACATCAGGTATGATCATGGCAAAATCACGTACATCATTGAAAAATGATGTGATGTGTTCGAATTCTTGGTCATCGAGTAATTTAAAAGTTGAAATTATCAGTGTTTAAAATTTTAAATTATATATACATGTACAAATATCTTTGTATAAGAGCGTTATAAAAATATAGCTTTACAAAATTATTCATTATGGTATACCATTTCGTTTATATATTATAATATTTATTATCGTTATTCAGAATTAAGCGAGACGAGACGAGACAACTGACACCGAGACGAGAACGAGACTTAATTTTTTGGGAATTGGCGAGAGCGAGACGAGATTTTTTATACTCTCGCCTGCTCAGCCTAATCTGAGCTAAGTGTTTTCTTTGTGATCAAAGGATTTTTTTATAATAAACCTTTAAAAATCAGTTGAATCAATTATCACCACATATTCCAGGAAGCATAAGCTAGTCGGGCAGACATCTAAATGGCGTCATATTTAAAAATTTATTTTATTGAACCATTAAAAACTAGATTTATCAGTTGTTACCCTATATCCCGGGAATCATAAGTGTATCGTCGACCTCCCAGGTGGTCGGAAAGACATCTAAAAGGAGGTTTAACTTTATAATATTCCAACCCGAACTCACACATCCGTAAAATAACCTCCATACATACATTCGGACGAAAAGAAAATCGTTCGGGATGCAGAAAACGTACAGCGATATCTAAATGGCAATTTGGGAGTTGTTAGCAGTGGTTAGTAAAGGGGCACGAGTGGTCCCGTCGACAGCGGGAATTTATGATGCTCCCACAGCGTCCCCGAGTCGGGAAACGGGGAACGATCCGGGACGGTGCAGAAGAGCATCCGCGGCAGAAGCAGCGCGTGCCCGCTTCCGGCTCAGACGACAATATGTTATACAGGTGATGGCAGATTGCGTCAGACAGCCCGATAAATTATGGGACGACGAGCTTTTTGGATTGTTTTATCAGAATGGTTAAGATGTTGTGGACATTTTTGGAGAATTAATTTTAGGACCTCGGAGGAGCAAGGCCTATTTTTTTGGCGCTCTTGTTCCTCGGAACATTCTTGTCAATTTGCCCAAATGTCTGTAATTTTGGAATCTTTAGATGAAAATAGACTCAAACGTTTTGGCTCTACTCACTGATCAAGAATCCGTGGTCAAAATCGATTGAGGCTGTTAATACGATAACTGTCGAACGGAACGAGCAAGACAGTTGAAATTTCCAGAGTAGGTTTGGGAGATATACCGGGTGTCCCAGTATACATGTTCCAATGGATTATCTCAGCCATTTCAAAAGATAAACATTTGAATGAATCGTACTTCTATGTTTTCACAGAATCCTATAATTATTCTATCTATGATTTATTATACGATGTGTGTTCATACTCGTACATGTCATCCTGTTCTATAAGATATAGTCAAATTCATTTCAGCTATTTTGATTTGATTTCTTCCATGGTGCAGTTCTCATTCTCAGATTGCTCATTTAGTCTTGATAAATAAACTATTATTTGAATTGAATTTCCTTTATGATGAAGTTCTATCATAGGAATCCATTGATTTAATTCCCAATTCTGAGAAACACTACTCGGAGATATAATTCGTCTGTTTGAACAAGAGCGCCAAAAAGCTCCCGTCCACAGGGCTTGAACCAATTTTTTTTTGTTTTGATTGGAGCGGATTTGTGTACTTCCAGTTATAGAGGCAATGACAACAACATTTCAGATTGTTATAACTCGGGAACCGTTGAGCCGATTATGTACATTAACGAACTTGTCCTTCGCAGATCACCCGTAAACTATTTTTCCTTCAATTTTTGTTAAATTCTCTTCCTTTTCCAATGGGTTTCATCCTAAAGGGTTTTCCAATAAGAGTTGTTATTTTGATATTCAAAGAAAAATGCCATTTTTCCTGGGGGGTTCTTGAGCGACGTGCACGGGTTTTATTCTTCACATAACTAACTTGTCGCTCAAATTTTTCCACCAATTTCTTCATTGCGGTCCGACAAGGTGCTTCACGACGACCCAAAAATGTTCGAGTTTTACGAACCGTCTCTGCCAAATGTTCCCCATTTTTATAGTGAATTTTAATAATTTCAATGCGTTCTTGAAGCGTGTATCGTTCCATTTTTATTAATGGCGTAGTTTTTACTTGTCAAATGTCAAAAAAAGACACCTTCGAAAGTGACATCTACCGAAATAGCGGGCTATTCAAAATAACACCTCTTATTGGAAAACCCTTTACTTCGCATTTTATTTGACGCAGACCGCTACGAATTTAAGCAAGCGCTCCAATGTAGACTGATCTCATGTCAGTGCTTTTCGAATTGTTCAGCTACATAAGATCTCAATAGTCCTCGGAGATCCTGGGATTTGACGCCTTCCTGAAAAATAAGCCAGGATAGTACCAGGAAAACCCTCGACAAAGTACAAAGCCTTGCCTGTGTGTGTATCACTGGACCTATGGGAACCTGTCCTACCAGGGCACTTGAGATTATCACAAATCTCACACCCCTGAAGCCATTCTCAGAATATATAGGAAATGAATAGGTAACGAGAGTATTAAAAACCAGAAAGCAAGGTCCTCTCTTACTAGGTGCATTTCATCAGCCAATCTTCCTAGTAACGAAATTATTATTAATTAAGCATCGGAAAGAACTTCAATATGATGCTAGGTAGGAAGAAAGACTGGGACACGGAATCCACCACCCTAAGTTCCTAAAAAAATGCCATTAAATGGTACACAGACGGTTCTATATCGAGCCACTGAAAAGGTAGAGATGTGGCGGCTTCTATGAGAAGACCAGAGAGCAGATGTGGAGCTTTAGGAGAAGTATGGGCATATGAATGGTGCACTAATGATAAAAGCATGTGTGTCCTATATGGAGACCCTGAATAGGTATTGGTGTCGTGGCATCTGGTAGGAGACCAGAGAGGTATAGGTTGAGCTTAAGCAGAAGTATGAATATGAAAGATGCAGGGAAGAACTAGAAAAGAAGGAAATCATGTATGCCTGCTCTGTATCGAGACACTGAGAAGGTAAAGGTCTAGTGGCTTCCATGGTGAGACCAGGGAAGTGTATATGGAGTTTTAGGAAAAGTATGGGCATATGAATGCTGCGGGGAAGAATTATTGAGAAAAGCGTGTGTATCCTATATGGAGACCCTGACTAGGTATAGGTGTCGTGGCTTCTATGGGAAGACCAGAGAGGTAGAGGTGAAGCTTTATCAATAGTATGAGCATATGAATGGTGCAGGGAAGAACTAGAAAAGAAAGGAAGCATACTTGCCCGCCCTATATCGAGACACTGAGAAGATAGGGGTGTGGCAGCTTGTATGAGGAGACCAGAGAGGTAAATGTGGAGCTTTAGCAGAAGTATGAGCATATGAATGGTGCAGGAAAGAACTATTGAGAAAAGCTTGTGTGTCCTATATGGAGACACTGAAAATGTACAGGTGCTCGGCGTCTATGAGGAGACCAGAAAGGTAGACGTGGATCTTGAATGGTGCAAGAAAGAACAATGGAGAAAAGGTTGTGTGCCCACCCTATATGAAGATACTAAAAAAGTGGAGGTGTCATGGCTTCTATGGGCAGACCAGAGAGGTAGTGGTGGAGTTTTAGCAGCAGTACGGGCGTATGAATGATGCAGAGAAGAACGAGGAGGTATCGAGTCTTCTATCAGGAGATCTGAGATCTATAGATAAGGATTCAGGAATGTTGCTCCCTGTGGCGGACAGACCAATGAGTCCAAATGATAGGCATTTCTGTTGCCAGAATAGTTATATTCTCCTTGGAATATCGTGCAATTTTCAGCTCATTTGATACGCGAACGACAAGAAACTTGTCGGGAAAATCGAAATTGTTCCGACCTTATCGCACCGTCATAATCACAAACAGAGATGATTGATTCGCCGGAGAATCTCCACCAAGCGTAACTATTCCCGGCCATCGACGGGTAGAAACGATGTCACGACGAGTTTGTAAGTGGGAGCAACGGTGCATCCCTGGCACGAGTATGATATCATCCTGTACCATCATTAATAGTGGCGTCTCCGCGGTAGCTGGCGCAACGGGTGATTTGTGCAAGTCATCCTTGTTGCCCCCGTCTTTTATCGACTCTGCGGCGGGTGATCGATAATTCATTCCAGTCATTGTGCCGTTATTTATGGCCATATTGGATTTATGATGCCCTGTTGACGTCTGGGTTTTGGTACCGGCTATAATTTTTGATGGTTGGTGAATAGGTTTCCAGGTCACAGATGAGGGGATCTTCTTGTTTACACGTTTTTGTGTTGGAACTGATTGAGATGTTTTCGATTTTTTGCGGAGTTTCTTTTTTCGAGTTCATGAATTATGAATCTTCAATGGAGTGGTTTCGATATTTGACTGTTACATTTTAATATCCTTTGTTTCAATATTGGTAGGAGTTTCGCACGTGATAAACATCTGGAATTAGCGACCAATTAATGATATTAACCCTTCATAAAATTCTGTTTTTTTTTTTGGCGCTCTAGTTCCTCGGAACTGAGTGCATATCAATTTGCCCAAATGTCTGTAATTTTCGAATATTTCGATGAAAATGGTCTTAAACGATTTGGTTCGACTCACTGATCAAGAATCCGTGGTCGAAATTCATTGTCCGGCCGGTCCGGCCGGCCGTAGGCACGATAACTCTCGAACGGAATGAGCTAGAGAGTTGAAATTTTCAGAGTAGTTTTGGAGGATAAATATCTCGGCTAAGTTCGTTATTGGGCAAAATCGGACAGATGGTTTCGGAGTAACAAAAAAAAAATTTTTTTTTACGAATCAAATTCCAAATTAAATTTTTTTTAATGAGAAGTTTTATCATAAGAATCCATTCATATCATTCTTAACTCTAACAAGCTAATACTTTCGGAGATATGATTTTTCAAAATTTCAATAATAAATCGTATTTCAACGTTGTCACAGAATGATATTATTCTATGAATTGTACTAATGTCAAATGATGTTCCTGAGACATTATCTAATCGATCGAAGAATTGTGAGCGAAGTGAGAAAAATCTCAGTTGTTTGCTCCTAAATTAGTTTTTCTCAGAAAATTCTTACATTTCGGAACTGAACATGAAGTAAGAGATCTGAGAGTAGTGAGACTGCTTTTTATCCATAGACATAGATATAACTTTCGAACGGAATGAGGTAGGTAGTTGAAATTTTCAGAGTAGTTTAGGGAGATGAATATCTGGCCAGATTTAATTTGATTTCTTCCATGCTGCAGTTCTCATTCTCATGAGTGCTCATTTAATCTTGATAAATAAACTATTATTTGAATTGAATTTCCTTTAGGATGTAGTTCTATCATATGAATACATTGATATAATTCCCAACTCTGAGAAACCAATACTTTTGGAGATATAATATGTCTGTTTGAACTATAGCGCCAGAAATTTCCTGTCCACAGGGCTTGAACCCATTTTTTCGGATATAATATAGTAGAAAATGATAAAAATTATAAATGCACTGACATATTGGCAGGAGGTCTTTAGTTTGTTATTTTTGTTAATATTAATGCACCCTGTTCGTGGGCACTGAAAATTTCTTCCAGTCATGAGCGTAGAACACTAATTCAACAAAATAATACAAAAATATCGTTACGCACTTATTAATATATTTCATTGTTGAATAACTAGATATTGACGGCATTTTTCAACTAGCTATATTGATATTTCAGCCTCAATGACAATTACATTCCAATTCTTATATGCTATAACTATTCAGACGAAGGATGAATGAATTTTGAGTAACAGAAAATGTGGGAGAGCTACTGTCAAACTACTAGCGAGTAATTATTCAGACTTTGACAAATCATGTCTCCGGAAGTATTGGTTTCTCAGAGTTTGGAATGATATCAATGGATTCTTATAATAGAACTGCATCATAAATCAATTTTTGATCAGTGAGTAAAACCAAATCAATCTTTAAAGGATACTGTGGGAGGTATACTCATTATTGAAAGGTTTTTTCTGGGTTTTCTCTCCCAGACTCTGAAAAATATCTATAAAATAAAAATTAATTATTTTGTGATTTGCTTCTGCGTAAGAAACACAAGATATTTGTCAGAAGCAATCAATTGAACAATGTTGCCTAACAAACAACAACGAAACAACATCAACGAAGAAACAACTATATCGTAACGTTTCGGAGTCTATATCAGACTCCTTCGTCAGATGCTTAGTGAAAATCTTTAGAATTATTTTGTTGATAGTTATTTTGTGAAATTCAAGAATTGTCACATTGGCAGTATCAATTTTTCAGAGTTTGGGAGAGAAAACCCAGAAAAAAACCTTTCAATAAAACCAACCGTTTGAGACCATTTTCTGCCAAAAATTCGAAAATTACAGACATTTGGGCAAATTGATAAGCACTCTGTTCCGAGGAACAAGAGCTCCAAAAAGTTAAATAACAAGTAAAGAGAGTAGCATCGTATGGAGTGAAGATTAGCAAGGATATATATTAGTTTTTTGCTTCGTGAGAAACAATATTAGTTGAAAAATCGGACAGTATGCCATACTTAACTGAAACCAGCAAGACTCCAATTTTAATGATGATTGACTACGGAGATAGGAGAAGAACACAAAATTAAGTTATTCATTTATTCAGAGAGGAGTATCCTAATTTACTACTCGTGTCACAAAGTACCATAAGCAAGATTGAAAAAAGGTTTCGGAAGAATGGGCATTTCAGAACATTTACTGAAAATATACAGGGTGAGTCTCTGACCACTGCATTAATTTCAACCAAAGATTCCTCTCATCAAATGAAACACTTTTTTCATTTACCATTTTTCCAGATTCGGCTCAGGTAAAAAGTTACAAGCGTTTAAAGATTTCACAATGTGCTAATACACTCCCGCATATAAATTATCTATGACATTGTTGGCGGACGAGAATAAGGTATGGTAACGTGGTTTACAGCTTGATTCGGGATTTCAACGCTCAGGGACGGATCCATAAAAGTAGTGAAATTTCTGGAGTTTTCCATTTTGAAACATTCAATGAAGAATATCTCGAAAACGGTGCGTTTAAGGAGAAATAATGAAGAATAATATAATGTTCTAAAACGATGGAGTATTCTTGAAACGACTCAAGAAAAACTTTATATGCTTTCCTCATGCTAATTTCGTTTAGTTTTATGAATCCACGAGTCCATAATTAAAAAACCAGTAGAAGTAGAAAATAACTAATATTTGGAAAATATGTATCATATTTATAGGAAACTTTACGCCAACATTCATTTTATTCGATAAAAGGATGTCAAAGCTACAAAATAAAAACTGATTTTTTTTCAAAATTTCAACAGCCTGTATCTTTTTACCTGAGCTGAATTTGGAAGAATGTTAAATGAAAAAAGTGTTTCAATTGATGAGAGGAATCTTTGGTTGAAATTAATGCAGTGGTCAAAGACTCACCCTGTATATTTGAGCCTATATCAGATAAATCAGTTGATCAGATTTCTTCATCTTCGATCTAAATACAATTATTTCGTATGCATATGTAACTTGATATAGCCTTTAAGAAGAGTCATGGAAAAATAGTATTGCCATTTAAAAAAATTATCGAGGACACCATCTATCCATGGTGTATAACATTTTCTTTGAAAATACTAATATAATGTCTGAGCATATTTGCAAAAAAAAATAAGTGAATATATTCCAAGTTATAGACTCGCACTGTATTCAAAATATACCACCAACTGCCTGACCAACCTCAGCAATATGTGTAACTAACGAATCATTCATTTCTCCCAAACCTCACCGCCAAGAAAATCCATAGATCGGTCTGATCCGTTACGCCATCAGAAGGATAAGATTTCGGCGCTATCGCCCCAGCAGACCGAATCAATACATCAAATATTTCCATTTCCATCATTTCCGTAAGCCAGCGCCTTTTTTGACTGAGACGAAGGCGGAAAACTTGTCAGTACAGACAAGCATCGTGAAATCCCACCAGAAGGAAGACCGTGACTCGGAGATTTCACGACAAAAAGCGCCCGCCGAACAATGGATTCTCCGATGATTTTCTTTCGGAATCCGGATAATTTTCTTTTTTGTGGAAATGGAAACACGAACCCAATTTTTGGAAAGCAAAGAGAGGCCATTGGTGGTTTTTATTCTGGACGAGTCATACTGCTTCGAAGGATTCATTACGTAGCGTTTAACGTAAAAATCTTTTGGACAGTTTATATAATGGGTTTTCCAATAAGAGGTGTTATTTTGAATAGCCCGCTATTTCGATAGATGTCACATTTGAAGCTGTCATTTTTTGACATTTGACAAGTAGAAACTACGCCATTAATATAAATGGAACGATACACGCTTCAAGAACGCATTGAAATTATTAAAATTCACTATAAAAATGGTGAAAATTTGACACAAACTCTTCGTAAAACTCGAACATTTTTGGGTCGTCGTGAAGCACCTTGGCGGACCTCAATAAAGAAATTGATCGAAAAATTCGCGCTGTTGGGACAAGTTAGTTATGTGAAGAATAAAACCCGTGCACGTCGCTCAAGAAAAGCCGAGAATATTGCTGCTGTAGCCGAAAGTGTTGAAGAAAACCCAGGTTTATCCATTCCTCGTCGTTCTTTGGAATAAGGCATTCCACAAACGTCATTACACCGTATTTTGTATAAAGATTTGGGTATTGAGGCTTATAAAGTTCAGTTAACACTAGAACTCAAGCCGGCCGATCATCAACAACGTCGTGTCTTTGCTGATTGGTTCGTTGAAATGCATGAAAATGATCCGGAATCCCATCGAAAAACATTTTGAGTGATGAGGCCCATTTTCACCTCGGTGGCTTCGTCAACAAGCAAAATTTTCGAATCAGAGACTCGGAAAGCCCAAGAGTTATTGTTGAAAAGCCTCTCTATCCCCAACGTGTGACTGTTTAGTGCGGTTTATGGTCCGGCGGAGTGATTGGACCTTACATTTTCGAAAATTAGGCAGTTACGGTGAATGGATTGCGCTATCAAGAGATGATTAATGATTTTTCATGGCCGGAATTGGATGGTATTGATCTGGACAACGTTTACTTTCAACAAGAGGGCGCTACGTGCCACACAAGCAACGAAACCATTGATCTTTTGCGGGAAAAGTTTCCCGACCGTGTTATCTCTCGAAGAGGTGATGACAATTGGCCACCGAGATCTTGTGATTTAACATCTTGCGACTTCTTCCTTTGGGGCCACGTGAAAGACTAGGTCTACACCAATAGCCCAGCGTCGATTCAAGACCTCAAAGATGGAATTCCTTAGGCTATCGAGGACATAAGGCAGCCACTTCACGATTTGGTTATGGAAAATTTAATTAAAAGGATATGGTCCTGTAAGCGTGGTCGTGGTGGTCATTTCCTGATGTTATTTTCTACTATTAACGGCATAGCTTCTTCTTTATAATGAAATAAATATCCGATCATTTATATTGAAAAATGGCATTTTTTTTTTAATATCAAAATAACACCTCTTATTGGAAAACCCTTTAGTAGAAAATAGATAATAGGCAGATGGTGGGAGATGGTTAGTAGATTGTAGATAGTAAATGGTGGATAGTAGATAGTTGATTATAGATAGTAGATTGAAAATTATAGAGTTTATTGTCGATAGTAGATAGCAGGTTGTAGATTGTAAATAGATTGTAGATAGAAGATTATAGATATATAGTAGGTCGTAGATAGTAGATCGTAGACTAAGGTAGATTGTCGATAGATGATTGTAGATAGAAGATCCTAGATTGTTTAGTACATTGTAGTTAGTAGAGGAAGTTGTAGATAGTTGATTAAAGTTAGGAGATTGTATTTTGCAGATAGTAGATTGTAGATAATAGTAGATGATAGTTAGTAGGTCGTATATTATTATAGTTGATTGTAGATAGGAGATAGTCCTACGTATTCACAAAGCATTCAATCTACGTTAAGTCCTAACTGAGGTCCTCAGTTAAGGATAAATAAGAATCGCAATCTTAGTTAACGTATTTAACGGTGGTGAAACAGGCCTGTTTCACGTTAATATTCACGTTAACTGAGGTTGCGATTCAAATTTATCCTGGGGAACTCAGTTAGGACTTAACGGAGATTGAATGCTTTGTGAATGCGGCGGTCTAGATTTTCTTGTTTGTGTTACCGATTGCGCTTGGCAGCCTGTGGTGCAGCCTAGAGAGGCTTATTGCACCTCGTTCGATCTCTTATTAGCTGACAGGGTCTCATGGTTGATCCAATTCAGCTCGGGTAGCTAGCTTCCATAGGGTCTCTTAGTGGATCTCCTGCAGCTAAGGTTTACTCCTACTCAGTAGTAAGACTTCTTTAGTTAGTCAGGGGCAGGGCTGCCCTATAATTAACTTACTACGGAGATTGTAGATAGTAGAGAGAAGATTGTAGAAAATAGGTAGAACATACTACATTGTATATTTCAATTTTAATTTTTATTAAGGAACAATAAGTTTAGCCCCCCTCTTTTGAGCTGCTTAGGGGTATGTTCTACTAGAGCTCCTCATCCAGATCCAAATTTCTAAAGATCTGTGATGGTTGATACGCTATCGGGGATTATTTTTCTCCATCCTTCATAATCGTGTGGTCCAATTATTCTTTACGTTGGCTACGATTGCTGACGCATTCTGCTTCTAGGTGTTCTGGTCCTCTCATAATCTACATTAGTCTTATTCTGCTAAACATAGTCTTTATTTCTACTTTAAAGGCGATAATGTCCCGTACGGCCATCAGGAGAAGATGAGGCCTGTTTGGCTGAAATCAAGATAAAACTTGGATTCTCATTTCAAACTTCCGAAGGAACATTACACATACGAGAAAACGAGATGGTGAATTGTATGACTGGCTCCTTCGATGTATGTCAACAAAAGGGTTCACAGCAGAATAAGAGCTTTTCACTAGATTCCCATCGACCGGGCCTCGTGTTGCCATTAACGGAACATCAACTGCAAAGTCTGGAGGGGTGAGGCATGTGCACCAAATCATATCTGGGGATTATAGCATCGAATTGATGGAAGTTGGTTCCGCTTGATATAGTCATCGGAGACAATATGAATGTCCATTGATATATGGAGTAAAAAGAAGAACTCCATCACGCGTTGAGAGGCCCATTTCCAAAGGATAATGGTATCACATTGCAATTTGGCATAAGGTATGTTTTGGCCATTTAAAGCAGGAGACTGAGAAACTTCGTGCTTTCTCTGCAGAGGCTGGAAGTCTTTACGACTTTCTTTGCCCAAGCCAGACAGAATGTCGACTGTTCACAATGTTCAAGGTCGTGCGTAATGCACATCTCCCTTCTTTGCAAATCGTATGAACATAGGTATTGCAATTATTTACCGTTCGCATGATGTGAGAACGTTCGTATTCTACTGCGAGTGGCGTTTGCTATGCGGAGAAGTTCTTCGTTGGACTCCACCATAGAATAGTAAACTTATCCGAGATAGTCATTCATCAAATATATTCTGAAAATTATATCATATCAATTGAAACTTAGCCAATATTCCAGTTTTGTTTTTACTGGAGATATTCTGAATCCAATTTAATCAACTTACCAAAACATATATTTCTATCATCATATGGATTACCCAAAAATTATAATATCCTATAATCCTCATAATTCTACGATAGCTGAGGATATTTCATAGCTCATTTTGCATTCAATCATACTTTGCTTTCTAGAGCAGGAGGGGTATTTTATATCATTTTAACGAACCAGAAATAAATTTCACATGTCTCTTATAGGTAGATAAGATGACATGTATGAACGCAGATCATATAATAATTCATATATAGAATAATTAGAGCATTCTGTGAAAACATAGAGTACGATAGAAGTACGATTTGATATTGAAATTTTGAAAAATCATTTCTCTAAAAGTATTGACTTGTTAGAGTTAAAAATGATATCAGTGGATTCTTATGAGGAAACTGCATCTTAAAAAAAATTGATTTAAAATTTGCAATCTAATTTTTTTTCGTATCTCCCAAACCTTATCCGAAAATTTCAACTGTGATAAGGCTGGTTTATGCTGGCTGGTAACTTTAACTTAATCATATATATATAATATATATAGACATTTATTTTTAGTGTTACGCTTTATAATCAGACTAAATAATCCGTTAACCTATCAATTATTATTATTAATAATAAGTAAACGGATTATTCAGTCTCAGTATCAACCGTAACGTTAGAAATCTATGTTTCAATTTTTAAGTTAGGGAATAAGTTAAAGTTACCAGCCAGCATAAACCAGCCTTAAGGATTCCGTTCGAGACTTATCATGTTAACAGCCGAACAGAATTGATTTTGTCCACGTAGTCTTGAACAGTGAGTCGAACCAAATCGTTTAAGACCATTTTCATCCAAAAGTTTAAAAATTACAGACATTTGGGCAAATTGATATGCACTCTGTTCCGAGCAGGAACAAGAGCGCTATTTCATTTCTTGAAAATTAATAATAACTGCTCAATAGATCTAATATAATATTATATTAGGTCTATGGCCATTGCAGGAAGGAACCCAACATTTCCTAATTATCTTGTTCAGTCTATAGTCTCAATTGTACTCATCCTCCAAGTAGAAAATAATACAAATGAAAATACACTATTTACAGACTGTTTAATCATAGAATAGATATCACTAATTCACGCAGTTTACTTATTTCACAAAATACCAGGGATTGTTAACCTAACCGACTGGACTAGGACATAACCATCCATGATACAATAGCAATCTTGCATCTGGCGTTAGTCTCCAGACCATGTTGCCATTTAGTGATTCTCCGGGCTCTTTATAAAGAATGCTTTGAGCTGAGGCAATACCAAAATAAGTAATCGAGCATCTCGTAGAATCGATGCCAGGAAGTATGTAAAATCGTTAAAACCCTATTTTATGCATAAGTTTTAAAATTTCATTCGTAGAAGATTCATGTCAGGTTCGATCAAAACTTTCCTATCCCTTCTTCGTGTTGCGATTTCCATGCCACGGCGTGAAGAAACATTCCGACGATCCCCTCATCTTCCCGACAAACCAGAACCAGCAATGGATCATTCGACTCATCGTCGCCTTATCTAACCCTTAATTGTCCGATTCGAATGTTCGCTGAAGCGTCGACTGGAGAGAGACTTTCAATTAACAGCCGAGCGGATCTCGACTGGCCGCCATATCGGCCGTCCCATCTAGCTCCGACATAATATATAATTTGCGAGGTCCAGGGAACAAAAAGGAAATATATCCATTCTCTGGTTGTTTTTGCTTCCGGCTTGTCCACTGCCCGGCTTGGGTTTCTGCGGCCATTCTATTAGCATCTCAATCTAGATCGCCGCCACCACGCTCCCGCTTACTTCACGGGCTCTCCACATAATTATGTGTGGCGCTATGGCTCTTATCTTGACCGCTGTGTTCGCTCCCTGACCACGGGAGGATTTCCTGCGGGATGGTTCTCGAGCGGAAACACTTTTCCTACGACTTGAATTATGTCGTGCGAGAGGTTTTTGTGATATTTTATTGGGAGATGTTTCCGGTCCTGAGAAAAGGCTGATTTGGAAAATTTCTATTCAGTTTTATTCATTCCTTAACTGTTAATGTTATTTCTGGTATGGTTCGATGCATCTGGAAACGGTCCGTCTGATAGGGGTGGAAACCCGCCGTTGAGGGAGCTGCGGTAGAAATATAGATTTTTATTAATCATTGACGGATGTTTTGGGATGTGAATTCATCACGAAATGGTTCATTTTTAGGTTTTCTCTTCCGAATTCCCAAAACTTTCATTATTTCGAAATTGCTTCTGTCTTAGTCTTGGAAACACGTGGCCCCAGAGAAAGAAGTCGCAAGCTGTTAAATCACAAGACCTCGGTGGCCAATTGTGATTACCTCTTCGAGAGATAATACGGTCCGGAAACTTTTCATGCAAAAGATCAATGGTTTCGTTGCTTGTGTGGCACGTAGCGCCGTCTTGTTGAAAGTAAACGTTGTCCAGATCAATACCATCCAATTCCTGCCATAAAAAATCGTTAATCATCTCTCGGTAGCGCAATCCATTCACCGTAACTGTTGCTCCAGCCTCATTTTCGAAAAGTAAGGTCCAATGACTCTGCCGGGCCATAAACCGCACCAAACAGTCACACGTTGAGGATAGAGAGGCTTTTCAACAATAACTCTTGGGTTTTCCGAGCCCCAGATGCGACAATTTTGCTTGTTGACGAAGCCACCGAGGTGGAAATGGGCCTCATCACTCAAGATGATTTTTCGATGGAATTCCGGATCATTTTCATGCATTTCAACGACCCAATCAGCAAAGACACGACGTTGTTGATGATCGGCCGGTTTGAGTTCTTGTGTTAACTGAACCTTATAAGCCTTAAGACCCAAATCTTTATGCAAATTACGGTGTAATGACGTTTGTGGAATGCCTTATTCCAAAGAACGACGAGGAATGGACAAACCTGGGTTTTCTTCAACACTTTCAGCTACAGCAGCAATATTCTCGGCTGTTCTTGATCGACGTGCACGGGTTTTATTCTTCACATAACTAACTTGTCCCAACAGCTCAAATTTTTTCACCAATTTCTTTATTGCGGTTCGACGAGGTGCTTCACGATGACCCAAAAATGTTCGAGTTTTACGAACCGTCTCTGCCAAATTTTCACCATTTTTATAGTGGATTTTAATAATTTCAATGCGCTGTTGAAGCGTGTATCGTTTCATTTTTATTAATGGCGTAGTTTCTACTTCTCAAATGTCAAAAAATGACAGCTTCAGAAGTGACATCTACCGAAATAGCGGGCTTTTCAAAATAACTCCTCTCAATAGAAATTTCCAAGTTCCAAACCCTATTTTTTACATTCAGCCAAATATGGCCAATTCCAATTGAGCAATTTGCCAAATTGCATTCTTTGTTCAACAAAATACAAGATGACTCCTTATGTTTCATTTTAATGTATTCAGATTCCTTGTCCTTATCCTTGTATTACTCCAGTCCATCATGTGATCTCCTTGTATTGTACATACATACCTGTTCTGCTATTTTTGATTTCTGTATTTCTCAAGTTGTTCTTATGTTCCGAGACCACTATTAGTGGTCTCGATGTTTCTCCTGTGTACGATTTACCATAAATACAAGGAATATTATATACACAAAGTTTTAGAGCAATCCACAGAGTGAGTATGATTTCATCAAAATTGAATAGCTACATACCGGATTCATCCTTAATAGGAATCATCAGTGAAACATAATTCAACGCTGATGAAAAAACCGGTTTATCAAAATCTAGCAATCACTTCGGAGTACAAAGTAGACAGAAATTATACATGGCGTTCAATCAACCAAGCTCCTCGCTGTGGCTACTCAAAACTATAGATCTCTACGTATGTTCAGTGCTTTTCCCGATTTTTTTTAAATCCTCAAACGTAAATCCATCTTATTATATTCCGGAACCTACCCAAAAACCCGACTCATCCCCAACCGTTCTGTATCACTACCCGATTACAACGAGAATAATTCTGCTTTTCCCCCATTTTCCACAAATTAAAAGAAAACTGTTTCTTTCATTGCGGCCATTATAAATCTGCCAAGGCAAAAATTATCTGGACATTATAATTCTCGGGCGAAACGCGCTAGGGAAAGAAGGAAGCCAACATAAAACTTTCGAAACATTAAAGTTCCCAGAATAAGAAAAACAAATTTCCTGATAATTTGAATATGTGGCTGAAGAAGTAAATCTTTCGCTACAAGATGTTTTTATCGTCGCAGTCTTTACTCGGAGTTCCTGGGGGAAGACTTCGCGAGGGGTCTTTCGGGCAGGGGTAAAAACCCCGTGCATGTAGATTAAAATCCACCGCAACGAGAAGCCGCCGCCGCTCCGAACTGCCAACGTTAAATATCGCCGCAGCCGCCCCCTTACCCCGGCCACCCCCGGCATAAATCTCTGGCAGGTCCCACTCCCTGAGACCACGATAATATTTAACTAAATTCTTGCTCCATATAACCTGACTATTACCTACTTCTTCTTCACCTTCGGCCTTGGGTTAGGGGACTGTTTTTGTTGAATTCTCCTGCATTCTTGGATATCAGGAATTAGTTGAATGTACAGCCGCCGATATTCATGGATTTGATATCAATGGAAATTTCACAAACGGTTTTTCTTGAAATATACAAATTTCTATTTCCTCTGTTACACTGGCAATAATTTTTGTTGAGCCAGGCTTGTTAAATTGGCTCAGTAATTTTTTGGTTTTTGCGGAAATTACAACAAAATTCCAGCTACATAAACAGATCGTATCCAAATTTGGAACTTAGCTCCAGAATTAGGATTTGAAGGCTCTCGCAAAATTTCAGCTATATCGGACGGGTAGTTTCTGAGATATATAATATTTTTTAATGATTTTTTTAAAATTTTCTAGAATTACGATACTTACGAAATTTTACATAAGTATTTGGGTCGGCATTCTATAACTAATTAACAAGTTTCGATTCGATCGGTTCAGTATTGTTCGAAAACCAAAATGTATACTCGGAAACCGCTTGGCCGATTATGCCCATTAAAAAATGTGTCCGTCGGACTTGGATGCGTAAGCTACACCATGAAAATTTCAAGTCACTATCTCTCTCCGTTCGAAGGTTATCGTGGCAATGGCCGGTCGGACAGAATCGAATTACGCTGTTCCCTAGAAAGTGCGCTCAAAAAATTGTCCTGCTTGATGATGGCTATTAAATTTTATTTGCAATCAGCTGTTATCTTTTTTAGCCTTATTTCTTTTTGAAACGATGGAACGTTGAAAGGAAAATGATTTCCCTGAAATAATATCATATCATAGTATGGGAACTCAATCCATCTGTTGCTTTTTTAAGTGTTTGGTTGGTGATAAATAAATGTTTTGCCATTTATTTTTCAAATATTATTTCATTTAAATGTTGACCATCTAGCTACTTGTTTACATCTAGCTACTTGATTTAAAATTGGTTAGATCTTCCTTTTATGAGATAATAGATAGCAGAAGTTTCAATAGTCTTATTTGTATACACAACATAATCTTCCCCTTTCAGCTCAGAACCCACCCAGCAAATATTAAGTATCTTAGTTATTTATTTCGAAGGTTTTCCTGCCCACCACCGGCCGGCCGGACAGAATTGAATTTATCCACTCAGTTTTAAATGGTAATATCATATTATCGTTGAGACCATTTTCATCCTTGCTTGCATTGTATTTATGAAAGTTTATCATTTTTCCCTTTATATTCTCGTGAAATACTCATGTTGAATACCAATCGAGATAAAATTCAAGCAGGTAACAATTCTCTCTTGTATTGTGATATTCAGGTCTATTGCTTTTCGTTAATTTCGCCCATGACATTTTTGCCAAATACAATTATCATTCACGAAATTTCCTAGCAACAAACTTCCTTATAACAATCGAAATTTTGCCGGCAAAATTTTATCTCTAGTACTATTATACAGAGTGTCCAAGGACTAAGGGGAATACATTTGGATGTAGGTTCCAAATAGGACGAAAAGTTCCTACGGAGGTATATCCGGAAAAGCTTCGTCGAAGAGTTTCATTGCTTCAAAGATGATGATGGATTTATTCTATTTTTTCAAAGTGGGACAAAGAAGAACAGATGAAATTTTGCAGAGATATTTTTCAAATAAAAGACCACCTAGAACTCAATTTTTCACTCATCCCCCATAACTAGAGAGGGGTGAAATTGACAACCCTTATTTTATTCTCCACCATATCTTTTCAGAGGGTTCGACTATTATCTTTAAAAAATATACATGGAAAAGACGGTTTTATTTGACAACCTTATATCTCTTCTTCCTCTTTGCCCCAGTTCGAAAAAATAGAATAAATCCGTGATGCAACGTAACTCATCAAAGAAGCGTTCCCGGACATACCTCCATAGGAACGTTTCTGTGGCTTCACAAGAGAGCGAGATTTTTCTCGTCTCGTCTCGGAAAAGCGAGACGAGACATTTTGAAAAATTATTAGCGATACTCGTTTTTGGTCTCGTTAAATTTTTTGTATGAAGTTCTTGTTCGAAAAATTAGGAAAGGTCTATATAGAGATTAATATATTTTACAAAATACCAACTCTTGTGACTATCTGTGAAATATTTTATTGTAAATGACATTTTTTTTTTCCATTTTTATTTCAACTTATTAACGGTTCTTATAACTTCTTATAGTAATGTATCTCGTATTATAAATATCTATCCTTGCAGATTTTTATATTTTAGGTTCGAATGTGTTTTTTTCAAGATCGATTTTTTACTCTCGGTTGAGTATATGTGTCTATAAACTACTGAGTAATAAACGTGTGTATTCTATTGGACGGGTTTCTTTGGCTCGAAAATGTCTACCTGGAAGATTCCTTGTATACATCTCGACCTTTTTCTACACCCACAGAAAACAATTTAATATGAAGAGTTTTCACTATAAGTACCAATATATTTTGTCCATATTATACATCAATCGTTCTAGAAATACACGATTTTTTAAACACCTCGCGATAATTGAAATTATTTTTCAAGAAAAAATAGAATTCACAACCATAATAACTGATCTCATTATGAATTCAATACTTAACAGACAATTTTTATTACCCCTAAATCCCAATGCTTTTGAAATTTCGTCTCTATTTGAATATCTAGAGAAATTTATTGTTTGTTATTGTGCTTCTTGTAGTGGAGATCTGAACAATTATTGTATACATCTGTGGAAGTACATATAATAAACCTGGTGAAGAATTGAAAAATGAAGCTATTCAATGTTTCCGAAAGTGTTATAAGGAATACGCCAAGAACACACTCAATGAACTACCCACGATACCAATTTGTCCAAATCTTTAAAAAAATTTATCCACATCGATAGCCTCTTTGAAACATCAACAAAACCTTCGAAACATTGAAAGGCTGAGTTTGAAGAAATTTGCTGTTAGAAAGAGCAAATAGGAATCAAAATTGTATTTACAATTCAAATGTACAAATATTTTTGTATAAGAGTTTTATAAATGTAGCTTTACAAAATTATTCATTTTTATCTACCATTTCGTTTTTATTTTATAATATTTATTATCGATATTCAAAATTAAGCGATACGAGACGAGACGACTGATGGACTTAATTTTGTGGGAATTGACGAGACCGAGACGAGATTTTTTATATTCTCGCCTACTCTCGTCTCGTGTGGAGCCCTACTTTTCATCCGAATTTATTCCAATT
The DNA here is from genome assembly GCA_937662695.2 of Halyzia sedecimguttata. Lineage (NCBI taxonomy): Eukaryota > Metazoa > Arthropoda > Insecta > Coleoptera > Coccinellidae > Halyzia > Halyzia sedecimguttata. The sequence continues at coordinate 60,090,645 of OW569418.2, forward strand.
ATTCCTGGGACACCCTGTATATGAAAAAATTCAAAACACATCCTATTTACTGCCAAAAATAAACAGAAAACCGCTTTCAATCACACCGACGCAATAACAAATACCAGCGCCATCTGACCGACATTCCACCCCAAACCTCTCCACCTCCCCCCGATCGGGGTCATCTGCCGATGACGTTCCACTCGTCAGCCCTGTGTGCGGATGATTGACGTGTACCTCATCAGTATTCCGGCCTCGTGATTGGACAACCGGAGCTGTCAATCAAAAACTTTTCCACCCCTTACCGCCCGACCGGCTCGGAAGCGCCGCATCCCCCAAAACACCCGGCCTACTCGATGTATTGGAATATTTTCATTCCCCGTTTTTTAAATGCTCGGAATTTTATAGAAATCGGGGGAAACGTGGGGGCGAAGAGGGTCGTCTGGTGGGATGTGATTAAATCCGGGACCTTATTTCTATTTCGGTCGGGAGGATCTGGATGAAAATGGGATTTTTGCGAGAACTTTCTACGTTTGGATTCGATTCGATCAATCGGTATTGTCAGTCAATCGGAAAAAAATATAAGAGGAATATTGGCAATTTTTCATCAAGGGGTGCGCCATCAAAATGCATTAATTCCTTTAATTCTCTCACGTAACGTGTGTCCCCTCCATGTGACATCCATTATACAGGGTGGTCTGGATTATTTGTAATATCTTGGTAACAACTGGATATTTTTACGTGGTATGCTTCTGTTATGAATAACTCAGGATCATTCAGGTATAAAATCCCTTAGGTAAGTATACAGGGTGAGTAAATAAAACCCAAATTTTTGTATTTCAAATGGTGCATCCTGTATATTTATTCGAAAATCGAAAGATTTTTTCAAGCGAAATTACCTAATATGGGACCCCATATAGGGGTCTTAGCTGTCAAAATGACAAGTAGGGCTTCACACGAGACGAGAGTAGGCGAGAATATAAAAAATCTCATCTCGGTCTCGCCAATTCGCAAAAAATTAAGTCTCGTTTAAGTCTCGGTCTCGTCTCGATATCAGTTGTCTCGTCTCGTCTCGCTTAATTCTGAATAACGTTAATAAATATTATAATGAATAATTTTGTAAAGCTAAATTTATTAATTATTACGATCTCACAAAAATATTTGTATATGTACAATTTTTTTTTTATTTTTAAACACTGTTAATTTCATACTTCAAATTACTCGATCACCAATAATTTAAACATAATCACGCAGTTTTTGCCATGATCATACCTGCTATGGAAAATAATCTTTCAACAGGTACGGATGTAGCCATTAATAAATCATCGGCCATCTTGGAAAGTGTAGGAACTTTTTCATGCACTTTCCATCACCTTAAAAAACAATTTTGATTAATTTTTGCTCTTTCTAACAACAAATGTTCTTCAAAGTCAACTTTCCAATGTTTCGAAGATTTTGTTGATATTTTACAGGCTATCGATATCGATACATTTTTTAATAGACTTGGACAAATAAGTATCGTTTTCAATGAATACCTTCCCAGCGGGAAGATCATTGAGCGTGTTGTTGGCGTATTCCTCATAACACTTTTCGAAACATTGAAATGCTTCATTTTTCATTTCTTTACCAGTTTATTTTATGTACTTCCGCAGATGTATACTAAAATTGTTCACATCTTCACTAAAAGAAGCGCAATAAAAAACAATAAATTTCTCCAGATGTTCAAATAGAGACCAAATTTTGAAAACATTGGGATTTAGGGGCAATAAAAGTTGTCCGTTAAGTAGTTGAAGTAACACTTCACAGAGTTGATATTTTGTAAAATATATTGATCCCTATGAAGACCTTTTCTAATTTTTCGAAGAAAAACTTCATAAAAAAATTTTAACGAGGCTCTCGGGTTGCGCTGTATGTGGTCTCGGTATCGCCTATAATATTTTCAAAACGTCTCGTCTCGCTTTTCCGAGAAGAGAACGAGACGTGACGAGAAAAATCTCGCTCTCGTCTGAAGGCCTAATGACTGGTTACATTGATTCAAAACACTGAAACTTCGAAATTGTACTCATACTTAAACTACTTAATTTCAACGACGAAAAGACGTAATGTGTTGCCACATTTTATAGCAACAAGTACCTAATGGGACAAATTTCTAACATTCCTAATGTTGATACCAATAAACAGTTCAAATTAATTTGTTCCGTCAGTTTCTCAGATAAACACTCTAAAATCAGTGAATTCATCTTGCAAAGGATCTATCAATATCAATATCCGTAAAAACTTACAGGGTGTGCCATTTAAAATAAAAAAGTTCGCGTTTTTACTGCCTCACCTTGTATACCCCTTACATTAGTAATTTTATACCTGAAGGATCCGGAGTTATTCGTTACTGAAGCTTACGCATTTCAAGTGGGTTTCAGTTTCTGCGGTTCTCAAGTTATTACCACTATTCCTTACTTCTTTCTCTCAATAAAATATTTTCTCTATTTCAGTATCGTAATTGCATTCCCGCATTGTTTCTAGTTATATTTTTCGTTTTGTGGTAGTCAGCACTGACATTCGATCCTATCAAATTTCAACACACGTCAAGTATTGTGAATATAAGATAATCTGGATAAGGTGAAATAATTGTTGAGAGGAAAAGTTTTATTTTCAGAAAAAAATGAGATACCAGAGATTTCCTTCTTGCTAATTTTGAATCATTCATTATATTAGGGAACTGTTAAATCTGATCTCCATGCTCTACGTTCTATTCAAATTCCGTGATCTGTCAACTTTCGTAACAGTAACACCAACTGCCAAGACACAATACAAAAGTCACTAGAATGTATAATCCTAATTTTTCATTAAATTTCAACAGTATTTTACAAAACTTTCCTGAAATAGAGAAAATATCGTCTATTACTCGTTGCAGAAGGCAATTCCAACACTCATGCGTACGAAACCTCGCGCCTTCATCGCTCGTTTTCGAATTTCGCATTCGTGTTTGAATATCAGCCCATTTTGCAACTTGTTTTAGAATATACTATTTCATTAAGACTTTATTTGACACCAGCCTTCAAGATAATAATTAATATGAATTTTTAGAAACAGCCATTGAGTTTTTTAGAATCAGAAAACTATTTTCGTGCTCATTGGCGCTCTTGTTCCTCGGAACAGAGTGAATTTCGTACGGACAATTTTTGATGAAACATTCGCCAAAACTTCTAACGCGCCACCGATAATTTGCCAAGTTTTTTCGGGATCAGAACTTCTATCAGCGTCACGTCAGTCGGCAGAAACAATGCCGCATCATTTCTTTTTTCTCGACGAGTGAAAAGGAAGTGGCCTATCCCTATCGAAAAAAGACATTTCTCCCACACATACACTGGAAGATAGTGGAACAACTTGAGGAAGATTAATGTGTTGTGGACGAAGAGGAGTTGAATTTTGCTGCTTCGATATTCCTTAGATTTCATGTAGACATTAATCATTAGAGAATGTAGTCGTTGTTAATATCAAGCTTATAATTATTGACTTGTTTATCCCTCTGTTACGACCCCTACAGGATATACCGTGAAATAATGATATTTCTATAATAGTGCGATTCCACAAGAATTGGGCTACTTTTAGAAGTAATTTGTACTAATCATTTTTGGCGCTCTTGTCCCTCGGAACAGAGTGCTTATCAAATTGGCCCATTCTAGAATTTTTGATTGAAAATGGTTTCAAACGAAAAGTTATCTGAATTTTTTTTATCAAGACTACATGTTTTCTGGAAAAAGGGTCTACAAAAAAAAGGTTCGCGGTCCGCATCCGGACCGCGGTCCGCCATTTGGTGACCCCTGATCTAACCCATACAAAAACGTAGAATTTTCCGATTAGATCGCCATGGCTTTGGCTATCCACTAAATCGAGGGCGTAGATTCCCAATCTGTAATTAGTTTTTCCGTATCTCGATTAATTTTGGTAATATGGCGAAAAATCCGACTGATTAGTCCATTTTCCGGAGGTAGAGCCAGAAATTGCGACCTTTTTCGTCATTGCTTCGAAACTAATCGAGATACGGAAAATCTAATTAAAGATTCGTGATCTGCGTCCCCGATTTAGTGAATAACCAAAGCCGTGTCGACCTAATCGGAAAATTGTAGATTTTTGTATATGTTGGATACTAAGAAAACTTTTTGGAATTTGACGGATTCGCTCATTTCCTAATATTTTCCGAACGGATAGAGATACAGAAAAAATAGATACATAAATCTAAACGTCGTCCACCGACCAATAATCGGGGAAAATTTGATCATTGAGATGTGAAAATCATAGATTTGGGACGGGAAAGAAGAATTTTTCAAAAATATTTCTAAGTGCCGACCCAAAAAATTTTTTTCATGGTATATCGATACGGAGCTCGTGTCTAATTAAATCGAGGTCGCTGATCACGAATATGTATTTAGTTTTTCCCTTAGTGGCGTACTTTGGGAAAATTTTCGCTTAAAGTGAAAAACTTGACGAAAATAGGTCAATTTTGGAGATTTCCACTGCCCAAAAAAATCGGAGTAGGGTGTTGCTGATTTTTGACGTCATATTTGGATCTTTTATCTATCGAATAATCTGAACAATAAATGTCTAGGTCGTACGCTTCGGAAATTATGATTTTTTTCCCGAGGGTCTATTTTTCGGAAAATTCTTTCCGCGATATTTCCTCGGAAAATTTTTGTGATAAATATCTGATGGTAGATTCGGAATCTACGGCCCCGAATCTATAAGAATAAGTACCCATTTCATAGTTTTGCGTCAAAAAATTTTTCTCGAAAAATGGGATTTTTTTAAGGCTAATGTATTAAAAAATTGTCAAAATTCGACCGGTCTCCGATATCGATGCAAATTACGTCATTCACTAATTCGGGGCCGTAGATTACGAATATATGATCGGATTTTTCATTAGAGAATTTTCCGCGGAAATACCGCGAAATGAATTTTCCGAAAAACAGACCCTTGGGAAGAAAATCATAATTTCCGAATACTACGGCCTGGACATTTTCTGTTTGGATTATTCAGTAGATAAAGGATCCATATATGACGGCAAAAATCAACAACATCCTACTCCGATTTTTTTGGGCGGTGTGAACTTCCGAAATTGGCCTATTTTCGTCCATTTTTTCACTCTAAGTGAAAATTTTCCCAAAGTACGCCACTTAGGGAAAAACTAATTGCATATTCGTGATCAGCGACCTCGATTTAATTAGACACAAGCTCCGTATCGATATACCATGAAAAAATATTTTTGGGTCGGCACTTTGAAATATTTTTGACCCGGAATCGGAGGAAAATTCTTCTTTCCCGTCCCAAATCTATGATTTTCCCATCTCAATAACCAAATTTTCCCCGATGGTTGGTCGGTGAACGACGTTTAGATTTAGGTATCTATTTCCTCTGTATCTCTATCCGTTCGGAAAATATTAGGATATGAGTAAATCCGTCAAACGCCAAAAAGTTTTCTCTAGTATCTAACCCAGGAGTCACCAATTAATTTCATTGGAGGTCCGTTCACAAAATCTGTATATCTGTGGCGGTCCCTTTGATAGCATTATGATGGCATTAGAATTTGACTAGCAGTTAATCTAAATCCAGCATCAATAATTAGTAAATAAAACGAAAAGTTATCTGAATTTTTTTTATGAAGACCACATGTTTTCTGGAAAAAGGGTCCACAAAAAAAAGGTTCGCGGTCCGCATCCAGACCGCGGTCCGCCATTTGGTGACCCCTGTTATAGAGTTTTAGTTTTTGAAACATTTTCAGTGAAGGCCAGTTTTCTACTTTCATTGTGATCTTCCTCTATTTGATCAATTTTACTTTTAGGTTTGACAAATTCCTTCAATTTCTCGAGTTTTTGTTTCATTCTATTGTATTTTTTTGAATGAGTGTGAAGCTTCTTTTTTAAATCGGCAATAATAACATACATATTTTTTCTGCGAACAAAAAATAATTATTATTTATATCAAGCGAAATGTGCTGCAGATACAGATATACTGGTGATAACCTCTCATACAAATACTAAATGGTCCCTTTCAGAGTTTTCTCTCAGAGAAAACTCAGAAAGGAACCATTTAGTAATGAATATACCTCCCAAAATATCCTTTAATTATTATCATAAATGTAAGTAATTATTTGACACATATGGAAACTTAGAAGAACAATTCGGAAATGTAAGAGAATAAAGATATACAGATATAAAGCAAAGACAAAAAGTAAAAAAATCTTTAAAAGCACTGACGACAAGTCAGGAATTTTTGCGCGCATGTTCTATCACAACTGACACACCCTCACGTGTATTCTGCATGAAACTTCAAGTCGTCGTTTTTGGCGCTCTAGTTCCTGGGAACTGAGTGCTTATCAATTTGCCCAAATGTCTGTAATTTTCTAATTTTTCGATGAAAATGGTCTTAATCGAGTTGGTTCGACTCACTGATCAAGAATCCGTGGTCGAAATTAATTCTGTCCGGCCGGTCCGGCTGGTCCGGCCGTAGGCACGATAACTCTCGAACGGAATGAGCTAGACAGTTGAAATTTTCAGAATAGGTTTGGGAGATAAATATCTCGGCTAAGTTCGTTATTGGGCAAAATTGGACTGATGGTTTCGGAGTAACAAAAAAAAAATTTTTTTTTTTACACAACAAATTCCAAATTAAATTTTTTTCAATAAGCAGTTTTACCATAAGAATCCAATGATATCATTTGTAACTCTAACAAGCTAATACTTTCGGAGATATGATTATTCAAAATTTCAATAATAAATCGTATTTCTACGTTTTCACAGAATGATATAATTATTCTATGTATGAATTGTCATAATGTCAACTTATTTTCCTGAGACATGACATTATCTAATCAATCGAAGATTTATGAGAATAAATTGTATTCCGAAATGTGAGCGACGTGAGAAAAATCTCAGTTGTTTGCTCCGAAATTAGTTTTTCTCAGAAAAGTCTTACATTTCGGAACGGAACATGAAGTAAGAGATCTGAGAGAAGTGAGACTGCTTTTCATTCATAGACATAGAATGCTCAGTTCTCTCACTTAATGACGGGACTGACGGAAGGGAATATTATAACTTCAAAAATATTATGTTGGTGTTAAAATACTCGTATTTTGGCGATGCAACGGGGACCTCGCCCAAAAATGTTTGAAAATATTACGTAAATATTGAAAGATAATTAAATTATGTAGTTCGAGAGAGGAGAAAATTTGGTGAACGTAGATCAGGAAATTTTTGATCGATTACAAGGTAATTTTTCATTATTACTTCTCTTCTTTCATACATGTTTTATGGAATATCTACTATTTGTAGGTACTTTAAACCTGTTTTGGGCAATTGTCGTACGAAACTTGTTTTTTGGCGCTCTAGTTCCTCGGAACAGAGTGATTATCAATTTGCCCAAATGTCTGTAATTTTCGAATTTTTGGCTGAAAATGGTCTCAAACGATTTGGTTTGACTCACTGATCAAGAATCCGAGGTCGAAATCGATTCTGTCCGGCTGGCCGGCCGGCCGTAGGCATGATAACTCTCGAACGAAAGGAGTTAGAGGTTTGAAATTTGAAAGGTGGGTTTGGAACGTAAATATCTCGAACGAGTCCGTTAATGGGTAAAATCCATCAAGCGGTTTCGTAGTCATGACCGATTTTAGTAAAAACATTTTTTATGAATATTTCCGAAACCGATCACTCGATCTATCTGAAATTTAGCATCAAATTGTAGAATCATGACCTCTATACGCATGTGAAGTTTTGTATTGACCAGGTTACCGCAAAGTGTCAAAAAAAAATTTGAAAATTTAAAAAAAGTTTTTCTACAATAACTCTCGAACGGAATGAGCTAGGTAGTTGAAATTTTCAGAGTAGGTTAGGGAGATGAATATCTCGGTTAAGTTCGGTATTGGGCGAAATTGACGAGATTTAATTTGATTTTTTCCATGGTGCAGTTCTCATTCTCAGATTGCTCATTTAATCTTGATAAATAAACTATTATTTGAATTGAATTTCCTTTATGATGCAGTTCTATCATATGAATACATTGATATAATTCCCAACTCTGAGAAACCAATACTTTCGGAGATATAATTTGTCTGTTTGAACTAGAGCGCCAGAAAGCTCCTGTCCACAGGGCTTGAAACCATTTTTTAACCGAATACTATCATTTGAGTCAAAAAATATCTTGAATAAGGAAACTACCCGCAACAAATTATGAAAATAAACGTTTTAACAAAGTGCTCCCGCACAATATCATCGATATAAATACAGCAGTGCATACACGGTGTTCGAAGGAAAGTTTGGGGTCCGGAAGAGACAGCAGTTCGATATTAAACTCCACCTGATGGTGTCAGCTGGCAACGTAATTTGTCATTCGCAAATAGTAAGCATGGGAAAAGTTCCAGCGATGGGAACTTCGTCAAACTTCTGCTGCAGCACGGAAAGATTCAGAAAATTGATATTTTACTTGTATGAATATTAGACATCGATTTATTTTTATATGGTTGTGGGACTAGAGTACGATAAAGTTTAATGACAAATCTTTAACATTGTGTTAATTAATAAGGGTATTACGTACATGAATGCTGCAAATTTGACGAGAAGATTGAATATTTTTTATTTTTTAATTTATTGTAATATTGAATACTGGTGGCTTTTATTTGATGTAAATACATATTCCCCTAATGAAAAATCATATATTGAGCATCAAAAGTATGGAATAATGGATTTATTTTCTACTTTTCCGCACTAGACTGTAGTTGACCGAACGACGTGTAGAAAAGTCACTTTCTGCTTGAGTCAGGAGAGTTGCAAGTCCCTATCTCTTTCCGTTCGAAAGTTATCGAGGCAACGGTCACTCATCTACTGAACTCACACAAGGCTGCTCGAATCTCCAACAATATTTAACCGATCGTGTTAAAACTTAAAACTTGGCAGTAGAGTTAGGTTCTAAAGGCTCTTGCAAAATTTCAGCAGTTTCAGACGAATGGTTACTGATATATAGAATTTTTTTTTTAAATTTTCAATGATTTCTCAAATATTTTCTACAAATACTTTCCTCACGAAATTTTGCAAGAATTTTCGTGTTGGCATTTTACAACTGATAGCCATGTTTCAATTCAATCGGTTTAGTATTTTTCGAGTTAATGAGGAGAAAAAAACAGCCAAATTTCAGATGGCTATAACTCTGAAACCGTTTGGCCGATTATGCTTATAAACAAATTCAAATGTCGCGTTCAGATGCACAACCTAACCTAAAAACTTCAAGTCGCTATCTCTTTCCGTTCTCAGGTTATCGTGACAACGAAAATATTTTTTAATAATTTTTTAAGAATTTTCTAGCTATACGATTATCACAAAATTTCACAAACGTGCTTAGGTTCATATTCTTCAACTACTCACCAAGTTTCAATTCTATCGGATTCATATTGGTTGAAAACAAAATTATTACTCGGAAACCATTGGGCCGATTATGCCCATTAACGAACTTGTCCGTCGTATTGGGATGCGCCACCTACCCTGAAAATTTCAAGTAGCTAGCTATTTCCGTTCTCAAGTTGTCGTGGCAACGGCCGGACGGCCGGCCGGACAGAATCAAATTTGACCTCGAATTCTTAATTGGGGAGTCGAAACAAATCGTTTGAGACCATTTTCGTAAAAAAATTCGAAAGTCACAGACATTTGGGCAAAATGATAACGTGATGTTCCCCAGAACATACGCGCAAAAAACAATAATTCTTCGATCGATGACTAGATAATGTTATTTCAAAGATGTGTGCAAAATGTGAACAAAATCGCTTCATAACTTTTCGAGAAATCGTGTCCATCGACTTAAAAAAGTTTTGATATAAACGCGTCTAAAGATTTAAATTGAAATTACATGCGAAACAAATTTTTTACTTACATAGAATCATCGATTCCGGCACCATAAAGCAAAGTACCTGCTGCTGCAGCAATATCCATGGCATCCTTTTGCTCTTGCCTGTGACGAATTATTGCTTCACGAGTCGCAGCATAAGCAACAATGGCTAAGCAGCTGCTTCTGTATATCCGCGAAGCAATGCACTGACGTGGCCTGATGCGCGGAACTTCCAAAGGGTCTATCTCTTAGAATTTCACTCGGATCAATTTGAAATTCTAGGAGAATATTTTAAACATATTGCTCTATTTAATAAAACAAAAAAAATTGAATCGATTTTTTGAAATTTTCAAACCCACCTAACCCCTTTACAGCCAAGTTCTAGATTAAACCTGAATTGGATCTCTACCGTTGGAAATATTGTGAAAATATTTTTTTTCTGGAAGCCAAACAGCCTTGTTTGACTTGACCACCTGGTTGGGATACCGCTCTTGCTATGAATTTGAACAAGCGCGCCAAAGCAGACTGACCTCATGTCAGTGCTTTCTCAACTTTTTTAATTGTATTCGTCTCACTCTTCCGTTAAAAAATCAACAACAACGGAACCTCCTCACCTCGAAATTACACGGAACCTCGGCGTAGGCGTTCGCATCGCTCTTTTTGACAAATGGAAGACTCCAGCAAGATGATGCCCCCTGCTCATAACGCTGATTTAATATAAGAGCGAGGATGTCACGGTCTCTTCGCGAGTTCAACGACGCGATCCGATGCGGAGGACCAAGAGTGATGAATGGCGCGTACAGAGATATACGTGCAATCTGCATGGGAATCGTTTGATTTGTTCCACCCACCCCGGTAGGGGCGACAAGGGAGTAATTGAATTTTTAAACGGGTGTTTCGTTCGGAGCCGATATTTGAATTCGAAGTTTCGAACGGGACAAAAGAAAAGGTGCAGTTTGGAAAAACGTTGAAGATTTAGCACAAGTCACAAGGTGAATCCTGTTAAACTGTGCATATTTCATACAGGGACAGACGATACTTAGCTTACTTACTTGTTAATTAGTTGTAGAATGTGGACTCGCAAATTTGTGCGAAATTTCATGAGGATCATATCAGTCGAAAAAAATATAAAAATTTTTCTTCAAAAATTTCAAATTTTAACAACTTTTTGTCAGATTGCGCTGAAATTTCGTACAAATCTTCAAGCCGTCATTTTATAATCAATTACTGGATTTTTTACAATATTACGTGTAATAATCCTCCAGAACTAAACTCAGTTACTTGTTCATACATAGGCTGGCCATCCTAAAACTAACTTAATTCTAATAAAATCAAATTTACACACTACGGGTCTATAACAACCAATGAACCATGAACAAGGCGTTTTGTACATAATAACGAGAATTCCAACTAATATTTTTCTATTATGAAACTTTTCAATTTCTTCTTTATTTTCCTCGATCTGTCGTCAACAGTTTTAGACAATCTGTTAACGTATTGAACACTTTTATAGCAACATAATAACTATTTTTCGTACCTATTCGTTTGTATATTCTTGGTAACTTGTAGGCTCTTATTCCTAATATTGCTTTTAGAATTTGTGTACTTATCTTTTAACCCAAGATAGTGTAATGATACTTCTTCTAAATGGAAGAGTTGGCGTGGAGTTAGAATATTGTTATGCGTCTGAGTATTATTCTTATTTATTATTATTAGTTTTTTTTTTGAGTTCTTTTAATAATTTTCAAGTTATTATCATAAGCACCCACCCCCAGGCAACTATTTCATAATTCATTAGACTTTAAAAAAATGCATGATAAATTACCATCAAAGCATCGGTTCCCATAAAATTTTTAATTTTGGAGAAGGGTATCTAGTTTTTTTAACGACATTATCAATATGTTTATCTCATTATATAATCGAGGTATAAAACCAAGTATTTGTGATAATCTACCTTTTTCAGTATATGATGACCCATGTTAACATTTAAATTTTTTGGCACACTGTCACAGTAGTTACCATATGTTATATTTACAGTCTTTTCAAGATTTAACGATAGTTTATTCTGTTTAAGCCAATCAATTGTTCCTTGTGGAACACCGATAGATATTTCTCCATAATTGCTTATAGCTTTATTTAAATTCACTCTCTGTTTTCTACCAGAAAGATAGCTTCTGAACAATTTTAGGGCATTGCCTCTTATGCCATATCAGTTTATTCTGTTCAAGCCATTTTGCCACAGTTTCTAAGATCTCTTATCAATTTTTCCTTCTGGAACACCAATAGATATTTCTCTATAATTACTTATAGCTTTATTTATCTTTACTCACTGTTTTCCACCAGAAAGATAGCTTCTAAACAACTTTAGGGCATTGCCCCTTATGCCATATGTTTCTAATTTGTTTAACAATATTTCCTCATTTACTGTGTCAAAAACTTTCGCCAAGTCAATAAAGGCTGTAATCATTGGTTTGCACCTATCAAATTTTTTATAAATTATATCGATTATATAATTAAGTAATAGGTAATAGTTAAAATGGTCGCCGTTCTGTAAGGTGTCATATTAGCTAAATGAACTAATCTAATGAATTCTCCAGATCTGACGCAACCGGAATATTGATTATTTCTGATTCTACATAATTAACAGAAAGACGACTGGAGATATTGGACGAAAATGGAGAATATATGATCGAATAAAATATGCATAAACTATGAGAAAATCGTCTCTCGTTTCCACTAAAAAACAAATGAATTACTTTCTGAAAAAGGCAGTATAATGGCACTGCTTCAACTAGGAATTAAAATGATTATAATTCACATTGAAACCAAAAAAAGTTAATACGTACTTATGTTCTGACCCCACCTTTTTATAGACCATCCGATTATATTATTATACGAAATTATGAATTATATAAGTAAGGTCAACGTTGACATTGATCAAAAATCAAGGTAAAGAGGTGTACGTGTGGAGAGTTTTTATTGTTGAAATTATCAGTTTCATATGGCGGAGAACAATGGAAATAACATCACTCGGAACGTTGAATACGACGAAATATTTAAACAATTATAAAAAATATACTATAATTGCTGTAATGACATATTTTTGCCCTACCCGACAATGAACGCATTCATTCGTGAAACTTTTGAGGTTTTTCATTTACGCTTAATAACAATGGAGTCGAAGTGAATCTGGAAATGGTTATTGTTAGAGAGCAAATCAGGAAACGACCGTTATCCTGTTTTGAAATGGAATATTCATTGAAATTTTTTCCTAGATGCATATGACTTCCGATTTTGATGAATAAAGATATCGACACATTTTTTCAATAGCAAATTCGATCAGTCCAATTTTTAGTGACTTTTTCAATCATTTGGACCGGTATCTCACGAATAACATCTTTACTGCTGTTTTTGGGCGCATTTTCTAGGAAACAGCGTGCTATCATTTGGCCCAAATATCGCCCAAATTCGATTATGTCTGTTGTCACGATAACTGTCGAACGGAAAGAGATACCGACTTGAAAGTTTCAGGGTAGGTTGCGGCACCGAATGTGACATCAGAGTTTGTTGATGGGCATAATCGGACAAACTGTTTCGGGGTTATACCTATCTGTAGTATTTCGTTATTTCCTCAATAACTCAAAAGATGCATATCCGATCAAATTGAAGCTTGAAGTTGTAAAATACCGACCGGCAGATTTATGTGTGGATCTGATAAATAACAAAAAAATAAAAATTTTTGTTCAAAAAAATTATTCTCTGAAATTATTAGCTTGTTAGAGTTGAAAATGATATCAATAGATTTTTATGATGAAACTGCATCTTAGAAAAAATTGAATATTTAATTTGTAATGTGAAAAAAATTCGTTACTCTGAAACCAGATGAAATTTGGTAATTTGTTTCTTAATATCATGCTATGGATAGAGAATCATCTCCCAGAAACTAATATCAACTTTTGTTCCAGAAAATGGACTACCCAGAAGACTCCGAACTGCATACACCAACACACAACTTTTAGAATTAGAGAAAGAATTCCATTTCAACAAATACTTATGTAGGCCGAGGAGGATAGAAATAGCGGCTTCACTGGACCTCACCGAACGACAGGTATGAACTTGATTGAAGCATTCACACAATATGTTCATTATTCATTATTACTGCATTCTTTTTCTATGATTTCAACAATATATCAGCCTCAAGCCAAACCAAATTTTGAATTTCATGCCTTGTAATAGAATTCGATCCCATTCTTTTACTATCTCTCGTAAACCTAATTTTTCTATTTCAGGTGAAAGTTTGGTTCCAGAACAGGAGAATGAAACACAAACGTCAAACGTTAGGCAAACAAAGTGATGACAGGGATGACGAAGACTCAATCAACAGTGACGGCGGCAAAAGCAGCAAGATGTCAAGTGACAAATTCCTTGACGACGAACTCTCCAAAAAAAGCTGCCAAGGCTGTGAGATGCCCCAGGTTGGCAACCTCTGTGGAACCCATGAAGACATCCCCGACATCGGCACTACGAGAGGAACCAATAACAATACACCAAGTGCTACGAACAACAATACAAATTTTAGTAACAATAGTAATGGTGCAAGCAGTGTTGGTAGTTCTAGTTCATTCGATAAGTTAATCGTGGAGGAAGATTCTCATTCTAACGAAGATCTCGGAGGCTCCCATCCAAGTCCCAGAGTGTCCAAGAAGAATAATTTATCTTCAAATGGTGCTTCCAGCGGTTCCCTATCTGTTAAGCGTGAAGTGAAGGTTGAGGGACGCAGTAGAAACTCATCTTGCGATAGAAAGATAGGTCCTAGTAAGATTTCACCAGGTCTCAAAGACCCTTCAAATATTTCGGATCCGATAGCCATGAAGATGTCTCCTAAAAATCCCCTTCCAGGAGTTCCTGGCGTGAACAGCAGCCCCATCGGCATGGCTCCTAACATGATGTATCCGCAGATGAGGAAATCTTCTCCAACTACAGCCACAGCTATAGCTTCAGCAACTGTCACAATCCAAAATGTACCGAATAACATGTCTTCATTTGCCTCCAGAGCTTCTCCACAGTTTCCCCAATACCACGTAAACCAACCAGATTATCGAACAGACAGGCAGAAGCATACCCAGCTGGGATATCAGATGTCTCATCCTCCAGTCTATGCCAGTGGGGATTTATACAATCCTGAACATCCAGTTGTCAACGAGGGTTCTCAGTCTTATGTAAGAGATTCTACGAACAACGTATCGCCACCTAATATGCCCACAGGAAGGGCATCCAGAAGCAGACAGACGTATGTTAACTACCAACCGTACTACTACAACAAAAACAACCCGAATGTGGATTCTTATGGAAACTACGGTCATGGATACCAACCTGAACATGGTCCTTACAACCATTACAGTTATGGAGGTTCTAACATGTACCCACAAGATGGTAACACAATATCGGGACATTTACCACCTAATGTTAACCATATGAATCACGATGGTACTGGCAACTACTACCCAAGTGAAAGCGTCCAGAATATGCAGAAAATGCATGGGCCCAGCGAATACCACCACGGAAAAACAGGTTTTTACGAGAACAACGCCTACAACACAACTACTACAATTCCTCCAGCTGCGGATACAACGTATATACCACAAGAAGCGTTTCCAGTCACTGCTAACCCACCAGCTACTATTATAAGCCCAAATACAAACGCCCCAGTGGAACCGAACGAAGCCTACAACAATTACCATCAGTACTATGGTAACGAGGCAGCGCATGTACATACAGCGCCTCAGGTTACAGGGACTCCTGGTGAAAATAGCAATAGTTCCTCAGATTTCAACTTTTTGAGCAGTCTGACCAATGATTACGCTCCGGAATATTATCAGATTTGATTTAGTGCAATAGACAATGGTACTCACTGTTAAAGCGTATTTTGTTATGAAAAAAAATTATTAGCAAAGCTCGAACGTGAAAGAAACTAAATTTACTACAAATTTTACGTGGACTATTGTATGTAAATACTGCGACTTAATATCGAAACGAATCTTTGAAAAAACTGTTGTTCTCAGAGCTTTGCGTGTAAATTTTTATTGATATCGTTTGTGTTATATAATTTTGTTTTGTAATTTTGTATATAGGAGATATTCTTGATCTATATGTTTTTTCTAAAGCGACCTATACATATGTTAGTTGTTTAAAAAATACGTCGATAAGAAATTTAAATTTGAATTGTTCATAACTTATTCGACAATCCTCAGTGTAAGTGACTAGATAATCCAGTTTTGTGAATCTAATATGTTTTTGTTGCTGAATGAACTTTGGTGATAATGAGACGGTATTGAGTTTTTATTTCAAGGACTACCGTATTTTAATTCGAACTGTTATGTAGATGCTAATAGCATCAAAATTGTTGGTAAATTAGAAACATATTAACATTCATACTATCCCCAAACATGAATTTGGGAAAACCACCCTTAAAGTAACATCGGATTTGTACAATTTTATTTATTATTTATATAATTTGTTCTTTAAAATATAATTCTTGTAAATGTATGTAAAACTAAGATGATAGCGGTTTTTGTTATTGTAAATAGGCTGCCCATTTTACTTGAATATTATGTACAGAAATTTAGGCTCACATTGGTTATATATAAAGCATTTCAATTCGATAATTATCCGAAATATATAGCTCTTATTCATGAAAAAATGTGTTTTTATTGTCATGAACAGGTACTTTTTATGAATTATCTTTATTACACACTCTGAATTTTTCTTTGAAAGGTTTAAGCATGGCGGAGGAAAGTGATTCTTCGAATTTTTTTTCACAGGAAAATTAGGGGATGAAAAATAAAATTCCATTTTTCCATATTTCAACAACCACTTATTTAATGTTTGCTATCACGTAGTTGTAGGTTTGAGCATACAAATAATCATATATTTTTACTATTTTGACTAGAGATATTTTTTGAATTTTCACCCTATAAAGCCGATTGCAATGAAAAGCTTGAAGTTTGCCATATTTTATGAACTAATATGCAACGCTTCAGGAGAGACGTATAGAAATTTCAAAATTTAACGTTTATCCCTTTGCGGAGTAACAATAATAATACTAATTTATTTATAATGAAAAATTGAGCTAAACGAAAAATTGAATTCCATTTCGACGACACAAACCAGCCATGTCATGTGGTACCCTGAAAGATTTACCTTTAACAGAATGTGATGCATCATCCGTTCTTGTGACACGTTCAGCTCACGAGTCATCTTTCTGCTACTGCTACTTGGATTTCGATCAATTCTCGCCTTCTCCTTAAAAATCATGACCTGCAATGTTGCAGTGAGTTTGGAGGTGGCCTACCTCCATGACCTTTTTCCATGCTGCCAGTGACCTTATAACAATTTATAGCGCAATGAATAACGATTATATTCACCTGATGTGATTTGAGCTGACGGGCAATCTCTGACTGTGACTTTCCAGCCAAATATTGGTACAGCAATCACACTATAAAGTTTGAATTCCAAAGTCCAATCGTTGTTCGAACCAAAAACTAAAATACTTCTTCTATACGCTTGTGGACATTAGAATGGACTGTCATTTGTATAAATATGAGCGCTCTTTTATTGTTGGTTTGACAGCTGGATCAGTGTGAAGTTTGTATCACTTCTTCCCAGTCATCTGGTAGTTTGGGTACTTGCTTACCAGAGAGTTGAAGGGAACAGCAAGGCTGATGTTTTTACAGCAGCACACCATTCATCGAACTGGGGCTGTTGTGTAGGATATAATTCTCACTGTTAAGGGTGCAGGTTAGTCAATGGTTGATGCAACAGAAATATTTATGAACTATCGAACACATACTGTGTCAGTGCAGAGCTACCCCGCTAGGCTTGAAAATGCAATGGTGTCATCCTCGGACGCTGGAAGCAAGTGTTCCAGGGGAATTATAAACTTAGCAAGGAAGACAATACTACAGAGAAACGAAATCATTACAATTCGAACAACAGACGAACAAAGCGTTATCACAATTTCCGGTCACAAACTTTTTCCACTACAATTATTCTTCTTCTTTTTTGTTGAGGCCTAATAGTCTGTTTAACTTTGGTTTTCCAGGGAAGTAGACTACCACCTGTCTCTCCTTCGTTTTGGTGGTATCCCTAGGGGACGTCTGGCTGGTGGTATTCTGTTGTCTTTCATTATCTCGACATGTTCATTCCAATATCTTCTTCTCTTTCTTTCCCACCTTACTATGTCCTCGACTCTACATATCCTCCTGATGGTGTCGTTCGTCTCTCAACAATTAGTTGACTCGTTGAATTCCCTGTTTTATAATGATTTTTGATTGATTCAATAATGGGGGATTCTCAAGCTCTACACTACATATCCCCGAATTATATTTAAACCCCGAAGATCAGTGCCCCTAATCCTGGATTATTTTTAAACAGGTTGGATTTTTCTACCACGGATCCGTTAATCGAATTCTCCTGTGTAAATAAGTGGAATATTCGTCAACAAAGCCGAATATGTTAGTTCTATTGCCAGATAAAGTCTTGCAGTTGAAGATGACATGGCTCGCTGTTTCGTCCTCCATCTCACATAATCTGCATTGAGAGCAGTCCCGAAGTCTTATCTTCAAGAATTTAAATAATGGTCTCCCACAAGGTTCAGTTTTAGCACCTCTTCTTTTCAATTTATATATGTGTGATATTCCTGCTACTTCAGCTGAGAAATTCATATACGCTTATGACATTGCCCTTGCATTTCGTCATTCCCATTTCCAAAGTATATAAAATAATCTATCTGCAGATTTAGATATTCTGAAAGAGTACCTATCAGTAGCGTTTGGATCCTAATCCGAATAAAACTGAGGTTTCTTGCTTTCATTTGAACAATCACCAAAAATATAGAACATTGAGTGTAACTTTCGGTATTCTTTCTTGAGACATAATTTTTATCCTAAATATCTAGGAGTGAAACTAGATTCATCTCTGAATTTCAAAGCTCATTTGGATAACTTGCGTCTGAAGTTGAAAACGAGAAATAATATTCTGCAGAAATTAGCTGGTACTTCATGGGGTGCTGATGCAGCTACTCTTCGAACGGCAGCCTTAGCCTTGGTTTTTTCTGCCGCTGAATATTGTTGCCCCGTCTGGTTTAATAGAGCTCATACCCATAATATTGATGCACAGCTAAATTCATCTATGCGAATCATTACTGGAACTATTAGATCTATACCTATTCCTTTGAATCGAGCAGTTGAGATGCAGGCTACGATTCATGTTCATCACTTTACGAGTGGTTCTGTCAAGCTCGAGAATTTCATTCACTGTCCAGTTAACTATCCCGAATGAGTAGGTGATTATCGGTACTGCCAAGCTGTTCGTAGCAGATATTTTATTTTTCCCGGACAGCTGTGATTTCCATATATCTCGGATCTTCTTTTTGTAGCTTGTAGCTAGCTGTTAAGGCATCCTTGATTTGGGTTGTCTCCAGTGCACCTCGTTGTTTCATCCCAAGGAATTTGTATGTTTCTTCCTCTTCGAGGTGTCGAATACTTATTCCTCCTTCTAGGTCAATGCTCTTTCTTCAGTTCTTCCTCTGCTTAGATGAAAAACAGCACATTTGTCCAAACCGAATGACATTCCTATTGCTGAGGTGTATTTGGCAACGATATTCAGTAGTTGTTGTAGTGCTGCCTTGAAAGAAGCGTACAGTTTTAAGTCGTCCATGTATAGTAGATGTGAGATCAGATGTTCTCGTCTGCCTGGTGGCCCGGCCTTGTACCCTATTCTGCTTGCCCTCAACTTAGTAGTTAATGGTAGAAGTGTAAGTAAAATAATCAAGTGTTTTTGACTCAATCAAAATCCTCTCCATTGAAAAACGTCTCCCAGCCCAGGTACCAGTCTCTCGATCCTCCTTCTATACGCATAAAATTTTCTCATCCCCCATTCGCATCCTACCCCCCGAATCGATATCCCCGTAAGTCCCGCTCTTCCCGCAGATATTCCAAAATGTAAATACGCAAAATTCGATATTTCTGAAGAGAAAGACCCCGCTTCCTCTCCATCCCGAGC
The DNA here is from genome assembly GCA_937662695.2 of Halyzia sedecimguttata. Taxonomy (NCBI): domain Eukaryota; kingdom Metazoa; phylum Arthropoda; class Insecta; order Coleoptera; family Coccinellidae; genus Halyzia; species Halyzia sedecimguttata. The sequence goes on from OW569418.2 coordinate 60,110,550, forward strand.
TTATCGGCGATCAGCTGACGCGTCCGCCGTAGCACTCCGGGATAAAAGAGGAGCGTCGCGGAGCCGCAAGGGGGCGCTGGAGCGGGAGGGGTTCTCCGTTTCGTTTCGGATGACTCACTCAGCGAGGCGCACGGTGATCCATCACTGTCAGACACCTTATTTCCAATATAACGTCGTTCTATGATTTGCACTATGTATATATCGCATCAGTTCAATGAGCCCCAATTTCTCTGCCGATACGGCGCAGTTCGGAGCGAAGCACTGTGCGGAAATTTAATCAAAGTTTTTCTTGGTATCGGGGGGGCCGAGAGGCGTTGCGGTAGAAAAAAAATGTGGAAACCAATTAAAGGGTGGAGGCCGTTTCGGGTTTTGGGTTAGGCGGTGAATTTTTGTGTGGATTTTTCTGGTGCAGATGGGGGTTTTCTAATTTCTGGGTAGGTTTGGGACGTGGCTTCAGCAGGATGCGTATGATCATATAACTGCGCTATTTCATTCATGTTTTGGTTTATTTCTACCAAAGAATGAGAATCATGAGTCGAATAAGAAGAATAAAAATCTAACCCCATTTTCAATGTTCACCGTTCATGTTTGAAGAAGCTTAAGTAGTAAAGGATCCGAGTAGGAAACAACCTTCACCCTTACGTTTGACGGATGAAAAGTATTTAATATAAAATTTAATTTGTTAAGTAATATATCGCGAGTAGGTTGACTGAAAAATTTCGGGCCGGTTAAACATAATTAAAGATTTAAGAAAACATTGTTTTTAAACGTTTCATTGATTTGCTTAAGAATAAATTACATGCCAATTGAAAGTATGAAGCCTATAGAATATGCAAACGCTAGGTTCACCATTTTTTTCTAGTCATAATTATTGGGTAGGCAGGTATAAACAGGTAAGTATAAACTAATAATTTGCATTCGTATTTTTAATGAATCAAACATGTCAAAATGAAGATAATTTTATTGCGAACACTGTGATATAGGGTTGCCTACGAAAAATATGTTTTGAATTCAGGTTGTCGAGCGGAATAATGCCGTTGCCATAGAAGAGGACGTGGCATTGCACAGAGAAATCATATATTATTTTTGTTTATTTTAGATATCAATGATAATTTTTCCACGAAATAATAAAAAAAATTATTTATGCAGAAAATTAATGAAGCAATAAGTGTAAATTTTTCAAAACATTATGTTTTTGCGTGTATGTTCTGAGGAACATCGCGTTATCATTTCGCCCAAATGTCTGTAATTTTCGAATTAATTGCCGAAAATGGTCTCAAAAGATTGAGTTCAACTTCCTGATCAATAATTCGAGGTCAAATTTGATTCTGTCCAGCCGGCCGGCCGTCCGGCCTGTGCCACGATAACTTGAGAACGAAAAGAGGTAGCGACTTGAAATTTTCAGGGTAGGTGGCGCATCCCAATAGGACGGACAAGTTCGTTACTGGGCATAATCAGCCCAACAGTTTCCGAGTAATAATTTTGTCTACAACCAATACTAATCCGATCGAATTGAAACTTGGTGAGTAGTTGTAGAATAAAAACCTATGAACCTAAGAAGGACCTGATAAAGAATTCGATGACAAATCTGATTCTTTCCGGCCGGCCGTCCGTTGCCACGATAACTTGAGAACGGAATGCGAATTGGTAGGCATCCAAATACGACCGAGAAGTTCGTAAATAGGCATAATCGGCCCAATGGTTTCCGAGTAATAATTTTATTTTCAATCAATATGAATCCGTTCGAATTGAAACTTGGTGCATAGTTGTAGAATATGAAATTAAGCACGCTGGCAACATTTTATGAGAATCGCATTACTAGAAAATTAAAAAAATTATTAAAATATATTTTTTATGTCACGATAACCTGAGGACGGAAAAATATAGCTACTTGAAATTTTCAGGTTAGGTTGTGCATCTGACTGCAACATTTGAGTTTGTATTGTATTTTATAAGAACCGTACCCCTAGAAAATTTTTAAAAAAATATGAAATAAAAAAATTGGTTCAAGCACTGACGTGAAGTCAGTTGCTTTTGCGCGTATGTTCTATTGTCCATTCTCCTGTATTGGACACTCTTGGTAAATTATATTGTCCATTCTCCTCTATTGGACACTCTTAATTCGAATTAACCATGGTAAATTCGATTAAGTGAGTTCATTTTTCATTTTATTTTCTGAGATAAAAATTTCTATGCATATATTATAAACAATTATTCAGACCTTTTGAAATTTTGAAGCCAAAATTCTAGATCGGTGGATTGGCATTAACATTATATTTAGCGATTCTCTCTTTTAATCACTCGAAAACCTTTCGAATACAACATGCTGACATTGGTTTAGCTTCAAAAATTAAAATCCTAATGTCGAACAAAAAACAAGCCCTGTGGACAGGAGCTTTGGCGCTCTTGTTCAAACTTTGACAAATCATATCTTCGAAATTATTGGTCTCTGGGAATGATATAAATGGATTCTTACGATAGAACTGCATCATGAAAGAAATTAAATTCAAACAGACTGATTCTCCCCAATTACGAACTTATCCAAGATATTCATTCCTCAAATCTACTCTGAAAATTATATTATATCAATTGAAACAATTTACAACAATTTGATTATGTATCTTACCAAAGAATATATTTCCATAATCATATGGATTATCCACGGGCATTATATTATCACCTTAAAAGTATAATATCATATCATCCTCATAATTCTACGATAGCTGAGGTTATTTAATTGGTCCTTTTGCATTCAATCATACTTTGTTTTATAGAACAGGAGGTTCATTTTGTATGAAGATTAACAAACCAAAAATAGTTTTAACATTTATCTCATAGGAAAATAAGATGACATGTAAGAACGCAGACCATATAATAATTCATAGATAAAAAATTAAGTACAGCATTCTGTGAAAACATAGAAGTACGATTCATTATTTGAATTTCGAAATGCAGATCTCCGAAAGTATTAGATTGTTAGAGTTGAAAATGATATCAATGGATCAATGGAAGAAACATCTTAAAAAAATTGAATTTGAAATTTGTAATGTAAAAAAAAAATTTTGTTTCGTTACTCTGAAACCATTTGGCCGATTTTGCCCAGTAACGAACTCAGCTAAGATATTTATCTCCCAAACCTACTCTAAAAATTTCAACTGCCTAGCTCATTCTGTTCGAGAGTTACTGTAGAAACAAAATTTTTATTTTTTTTTACATTTTACGGCAACCCGATCAATACAAAACTTCACATGCATATGAAGGTCATTATTCTACAATTTGGTGCCAAATTTCAGATAGATCAAGTAATCGGTTTAGGAAATATTTTAAAAAAATGTTTTTACTAAAAACGGGCATAACTCCGAAACCGCTTGGTGGATTTCGCCTGTTAACGAACTCGTCTGAGATATTTACACTCTAAACCTACTCTGAAAATTTCAATCCTCTAACTCTTTTCGTTCAACAGTTATCGTGTTAACGGCCGGACGGCCGGACAGAATCGATTTCGACCACGGATTCTTGATCAGTGAGTCGAACCAAATCGTTTAAGACCATTTTCAGCAAAAATTCGAAAATTACAGACGTTTGGGCAAATTGATAAGCACTCTGTTCCGAGGAACAAGAGTACCAAAAAGTGAAATGAAGCATAGAAAAAGTTTGAAGAAATTGCTATTGCAGATTTGTTCTTTGGTCATAGCATCAGTACACATAATCATGAACTATTATTTGCTTATGTAATTACCTAGTTTCTTCACCATGAAAGCGATCGATATTCATTCATATTCACCTTCCTCTTAATGACTACGGAAAATATATTCTTCAAAAAAACCCTTTCACTCACACCTCTCACGACAGTCTATTCCGCTCATAGTAATTCAAATTATGTACGAGAGCCACAATTAATTTGTGAGTTAATCCATTTTCTATGCTAATCGTAGATATGAGGTCTTGTTATTTGACATTTAAAAACGACATGGCGCCTTTCTTATGGTAATTTCGCGTTGATAAAACCTTGTTCGTAATTGTTACTGTCGAAATGGACATTTATGGGTTTCCTGGCATGCGAGCCGGTCCTTCGGTTGGGTCACTTGAAATATTCCTTCCGCATTTGAAGAACACGTTGGATCTGGAGGAGATGTGAATTGAAGGGTGAGATCCGGTCAAGGTCGTGAAGAAAAGAGTATATTTGATAATTTTTTTTATCATAAATGTTTATTTTTTAACACTGATATACAGAGTTTATATCATGTTTAAACTTGACATATAAGAAATAAAAAAAAATCAATTATTCATGGAAATATCACCATCTTTGTTGGACCCCCTTACGCGAGAAGTGCTTCGCGGTTAGGGCTTCACACGAGACGAAAGTAGGCGAGGGTATAAGAAATCTCGTCTCGCTCTCGCCAATTCCCAAAGAATTAAGTCTCGTGCTCGTCACGTTATCAGTTGTCTCGTCTCGTCTCGCTTAATTCTGAATAACGATAATAAATGTTATTATATATAAACGAAATGGTATACAATAATGAATAATTTTGTGAAGTTATATTTATTACGCTCTTATACAAAAATATGTGTACATGTACATATTATTTTTAATTTTAAACACTGATAATTTCAACTTTTAAATTACTCGATTACCTTGCATCACATCATTCTTCAATGATGTACATGTTATTGCCATGATCATACCTGCTGTGGAAAATAATCTTTCAACAGGTACGGATGTAGCCATTAGTAAATCATCGGCCATCTTGGAAAGTGTAGGAAGAACTTTTTCACCACTCTCCACCACTGTAAAATATTTTGATTCCTATTTGCTCTTTCTAACAGCAAATATTCTTCAAACTTAGCTTTCCAATATTTCGAAAGTTTTGTTGATGTTTTAAATAGGCTATCCATGTCGATACATTTTTTTAATAGAACTGAACAATTTGGTATAGTTTTCAAAGAATACATTCCCAGTGGGTGTTCTTGGCGTATTCCCCATAACACTTTTCGAAACATTGAATAGCTTCATTTCTTTACCAATTTTATTATACGTAGTTCCACAGATGTATACAATAATTTTTCACTACAAGGAGCACAAGAGAATAAATTTCTCCAGATGTTCAGATAGAGACGAAATTTTCAAAGCATTGGGATTTAGGGGCAATAAAAGTTTTCCGTTAAGTATTGGATTCATAATGGCATCCGTGTTTATGGTTGTGAATTCAATTTTTTCTTGAAAAATAATCTCAATTATTGGAAGGTCATAACGAATTAATAATCTTCTAAAAAATCGTGTATTTCTATAACGATTGATGTATAATATAGACAAAATATATTGGTAATTATAGTGGAAACTCTTCATATTCAATTGTTTTCTGTGGGTGTTGAAAAAAAGTCGAGTCGTATATAAAACATCATACAAAAAATGTAACGAGACCAAAAACGAAACTCTCGTGTTGCGCTGTATGTGGTCTCGGTATCGCCTATAATATTTTTGAAAACGTCTCGTCTCGTCTGTATTCATTATTAATAATAACTTGGAATCTAATTTTCGGATAAACTTGAAATTTTCAGAGATAATTTTCGAAACGTTCTACTTCAAGAAAATTTTTGTTCAAATAGATTTATTACAAGTTTTACTATGTAGGAGTGTTATTCGTGCAAGGTATCATGTAATACACCAATTTTTCCAAGAAAATATCCTGCAATAATTAATTTTCATAAGTTTTTTTGTACTGCTTGCCATTTTTGTTGAATGCTTTTATAATTCCATCAATTTACGTTACCTGTAAAAATAACTACGAATAGTTGAACACTACATAATTAAAGAATAACTAGTGAGATTTATTTAAATCAAGATACGAAATGTCACCTCTAGTGTAATTTATGAAGTCAACTTTTAAAAATTGGTATAATTAATTTATTTGTGCACCCCCTTTCTAGAACGGTATCATTGCATGCAAATGTCTGTATTCAGCTATTTTTGGGCGCATGTTCTAGGGGAACATCGTCCTATCATTTCGTCCAAATGTCTGTAATTTTCGAATTTCGAGCTGAAAATTGGCTAATAGACTAATTCGGACTCCCTGATCACGAATCCGGTGTCAGATTCTTGGGTGCCGTCCGGCCGGCCGGCCGGCCGGCCGGTTTCCCGGCCGTAAGCACGATAACAGGAGCACCGAAGGTCCTATCGACTTCAAACTTTCAGGGTAGGTTTCTGATCAAAATGCGACGGTTAAGTTCGTTAACGGGCAAAATCGGCCGGACGGTTTAGGAGTTATAGACATTTAAATTTTTGAGGTTATTTCCCTGATATTTCAGGAACTAAAGAAGATGTTGAATCAAAACTTGGTAGTCAGTTCGAGGATATAAACGCGCAACTTTTGGCAAAATTCTGTTATGATCGAAATGTTGGTAATTTTTAAAAAAATATTTCTTTTAATTTTTTCGAAAAAAAAAATTTTTTTTCGTGAACTATTCATCAGATTGCAACAAAAACTTGTACTAACGTCAATTGTAGTATTTTGCAACATTGTGCAAAATTTTGGCTCTATACGATTTCAAGTTCTGGAGATATAAGACAAAATGTGTCAAATTTCCTGGGTCTCTCTCAGTATTTTCATCGATTATTATATAATAATCAATAATATTAAGGTATTCAACATGATACTGCTTTTTTTCTTTACTGGTCAGTATTTTAACCAAAAATGGTGATTTAAATCTGGCAGTTTGAGATCCCCAGATTTGAGAGAAATAAGTTAAATATGTAGGGTACCTACTTGATTATTCACGTGTAGGTTTCAAATATTTCGGCCAGAAATTATTTCAAAAGACTACCTTAAAACACTAGTGATTAACTCGTTATCATATTTAATTATGTACGTCTGTCCATCTGGCCGGTTTCATAAGAATTACACACACAATTACATAAGAATTACACACAAATATCTTGGGATATATTAGGATTGAAAATTGGAAGATAGGTTTTGAACTCAAATGGGAAGATCCATTGGGTCGAGAAATAATTATAAGCATATTTATGCTATATTTTGTCTGGGTAACAACTTTTCGGTGAATCAGAAAAAATATTAGTGAGGATAATAAAATATCTCATATCAATCCATTCGAATTAAACATCAACTGACATGAAACAAATCTTACAGCAACTTATAGCAATATTTACATTTTGAATTGAAAAAAAAATATTAGGTAATCAATTTGGAAATATTTTCCAATTTCAATGTCTGAAAAAGTTACACACAAATGCATCCCATGCAATTTTTTGAAGGAAATGAAATATTGCATTCGCTAATATTATTCCATCTACATATCAAAATTTTTCTGCCCCATTTCCTACAACAACTGACACCTATGAAAGAGAAGAACTGATAGAGAGCTGTACGAGGCTGCCACAGGCTCCACCTAGTGTGCAACACGCAAACCTTCGCTTTTTCTACTTGTATTTTATATGCTGTACTCAGAAAAACATATATGTACATATATATTATCAAGTTTTTCGAAAATTAAATCGATAAGGTCACTTTGTATTGAAACGCTGTAAAGAGGTAGATAGTTGTGCCTGGCGCACTCTTTAGAGAAAATCCGGAACAAGAAATGAAATCCACTCATATTTACAGATACCTGCTGTAGGTTGCCACTCGTTCCACCTAGTGTGCAACATTCAAACCTTCACTTTTTCTACTTATTGTGTTTGTAATCAGAAAAACATATCTAAAGGTTCGTACCTATATTTCTTCCCAGGGTTATTCAGTTTTTCAAAAATAAAATCGATAAGATAACATTTTATTTGGAACGCTGTGAATAGGTAGGAAGTTGCGCGTGGCGCCCTCATTGGAATAAATCCCGAACGAAAAATCCGCTAATTTTCACAGATTTCTGCTGTAGGAGCTGTAATAGGTCACCACTGGCTCCACCTAATGTGCAAACATTCAAACCTTCCCTTTTTCTACCTATTATATTATATACTTTAGTCAGAATGTATAATATCTACATATTCGTACATATTTCTTCTCAAAGTTGTGAAGTCTTACGAAAATAAAATCAAAAGACCACTTTTTATTGAAACGCTGTGAATACAGTGACAATACTGTAAAAAGGTAAAAAGTTGCACCCTCTTTGGAATGAATCCGGAACGAGAAATTAAATCCGCGAATATTTACAGATTTCTGTTTTCAGCCAATGTAGCAGTTACAAACAACAGAAATCTCTGTTCATTTTAATATTGGCTATAGCTGTTAGATGGCGCTTGAAAATTTTTATTGTATTTCAGTATATTTTCAAATGCAAATAAAATTATGAAAACTAAAAATGAATTATCTCTGTGCGAAGGTAGGGAAACATTCTTCTTCCGTGAGGTGTGATAATAAAGTCTAAGGTAAAGTCCATGTCAAGTATTATTGTGAAATCAGGAGCTTTTGCGTGCATGTTCCATATTCTATTCACGCCTCATGAAATACTGCAAATTTCAGTATGAAAATAGTCAATTAACACGCGAAAAAATGCTCCGAGACTAAACTGAATTCAAATTTTAAAACCAAATAATTCCAATAATACAAAGCATATCGAGCTGAAATTTGGTACTCGATTGTACTTGCTGCTTTGTGCGGAATTTCAGCAGAATATGATAGATATGTGTTCCCTAGAACATGAGCGTAAAAATTAAAAAAGCAAAGTAAAAAGCCAACTAACAATTAATCAAAAAAGTCTAAGAAAATTTTTTTGACATTACAACTTTTGGATTCAATTGTTTTTAAGATGCAGTTCCATCATAAGAATCCATTGATGTCATTTTAAAACTCTTACATGCTAATACTTTCGTAGATATGATTTTTCAAAGTTTCAATAATACATCGTACTTCTATGTTTTCACAGAATGCGAATTATATCTGTCTGTGTTCTATCTGTGTTAACTGTTCATTCATGTCCTCTTATCTACGTATAAGAGACGTCATATTTATTTCTGTTCTAGTATGTTTATATAATTCGTACATTGAAAATATTTTGTGTTGGGAAACAAGGTTCCGCATCTTGAATTTGTGAATATATGCAAGATGTTTTAGAACCAAAAATAATATTGACTTTTTGTATATTGAATATTTTATGTGCAAATATTGGGGTAGATGTATCAGAAGATTTAGAATTGGATCATTTTAATGGTGTAGTTTATGAAGGAAATAGGAAAGAACAACATAATGGAATTATCAAAAGAAATAACTGTTCGTGGACCACCGAGGTTAATATTACCTTGTACTTCCTTAAGTAGTGAGACATGTTCCTGTATAGAGTATTTTCATAATGTTACTAGCAAAAAAATGCTGAAATATTGATCTACATTGGTGTTTCAAATATTCTTTCTCGAGTTAAGGTTCATAATACAGAATGAATGAGTTAGTGGTATGAACTATTGAATTATGAACACAGGATTGTATTTTATTAATATATTTTGAATTATTGAAATAGTTTGTTCGTCAGCCTATACCTATTCGAATATCAGGAATAAATGGACAATCTGCTATGATTGTCTCCAGCCTTGCTCTAGACATTTCGATGATACTTTCCCTAGGTATTTCGAGTTGTGAAAACTATGCATCGAGTATAAGTTGCAACAACCGATTCCACGAAGGTCATTGCAGATTACTCATTAAGTCTTGATAAATAAACTATTCTTTGAATTTTTATGGTGCAGTTCTATCATAAGAATCCATTGATATCATTCCCAACTTTGAGAAACCAATACTTTAGGAGATATGGTTTGTCAAACAATGAACAAGAGTGGCAAAGCTCCTGCCAGGGCTTTCCCCCTTTTTTACATTCAGTTTCAAAATTAATGTAAATCAAACGCTCATTTCTCTTTAATTAATATTTCACCATGTTGTTTAATCCACAGCGAGTAGTAAAATACCAAAAGCACCACCCATCATGAAAATCAAATGAGTTAACAATTTTATTCATTAAAACAAAACAACAAGATGCAAGTAGGTACACATATCTAATAAAAGAACTGACACTATCCCCGATAGAAAATTTTGTTTTACATAGTTTACATTTATTTTGGGGATCTCCAGTAATCCAGTCATAATAGTATATTCTAAAACAAGTTGCAGAATGGGCTGATATTCAAACACGAATGCGAAATTCGAAAACGAGCGACGAAGGAGCGAGTTTTAGTACGCATGAGTGTTGGAATTGCCTTCTGCAAAGAGTATTAGACGATATTTTCTCTATTTCAGGCAAGTTTTGTAAAATACTGTTGATATTTAATGAAAAATTCGGATTATACATCCTAGTGAGTTTTGTATTGTATCTTGGCAGTTGGTGTGACTGTTACGAAAGTTGACAGATCACGGAATTTGAATTGTACGTAGAACATGGAGATCAGATTTAACAGTTTCCTAATATCATGAATGATTCAAAATTAGCAAGAAATAAATCTCTAGTTGAAATCAAACTTACTAGATTGCCCGTTACTAGCTCAGTGACTTATGCTAGCAAGTTTGTTCGTCCGCCTAGGAAACACCTTACCTAAGTAAAATGCCTCATAGAGCGCCTAAGTAAAAAGTATACTACTCCTGAATGTATCCCAAATCGTTGATCTGATGGTAAAGATAAAACCTCTTATTCCCTATCTATATATTCCAACTTTACAAATAAATATTTCAGTAATATATACAAGGATCAATGGTAAGTCTGAGATCGATGAGGCACTTATCTTTGCAGTCTGGGTTTGATAGATGAGGTAGGGCCGTCCAAAATGTCACATGCAGATGTACGTTCTCTCCGGAGCAAAGGTACGTCGGTAGTAAGGAAGTTGTCTTCAACTGTTATTCCAGGACTAAGTTGTTCCTATTAGATATTCCACTAGATATATGCTCAGGTATTAGATATTCTACCAGATTTGTGTTGAGGTATTGAGATATTCCACCAGTTTATGCTCCGGTACCAAGAAAGTTCTCTCCAATTGTTCAATCCGGAACTAAGAAAGTCGTTATCCGGAACTAAGAAAGTTATCTCCAAATGTTCACTCCGGAACTAAGAAAGTTGTCTCCGGAACTAAGAAAGTCGTCTCCGAATGTTGACTCCGGAACTAAGAAAGTCGTCTCCGGAACTAAGACTGCAAAAATTCAGACCCATAAGATAGTGCATGTAAGACGTGATCTAATTCCCAGTAACTCTAGACGAACTTGAAATTATTTACAGAGCAATAAATATGAGATAAAATATCTAGAATCCAGGAATAAGAGCACGTTATTCGATCGCAAGAATGAGACTAGAAATTAAGTATTATACAAAGAAACGTGTTAACCTGTGTAACCTGTAGGAAACGAAATAAAACGGAAATAACAACTTGGCATTCACAAAAGCAGAAAATATCAGTTCGAATCTACGTAGTACTTACCGCCTTTTAAATAGACGTCTTGTAAGAAACAAATAAATTTCCAATTCACACGATTATAATGGATTACGGTAGTACTTTAATTTGCTAAACTCTCTCGTGAGATGTTAACCTTTTGACTTTTAGTACTCGAAAGGAAGACAAAGATGTCCGCTTGAGATTGCAGCGGATCGTGCGCATGCGAAACATAAACTCTATCAACGCGCTGGGCGATACATAGAATCTAGGCAAGGCGTTTTTGAGTGTGAATCGAAGCTACCCGTAGACAGTTTTTCGCGATTAAAACGGTAATCAATGGTGGAGCGTTTGTAACGTTACATAGTACCTTATGTTTTGATGAAAATAAAACCTTTCCTCTCAACAATTATTTCACCTTATCCAGATTATCTTATATTGACAATAATTGACGTGTGTTGAAATTTGATAGGATCGAATGTCAGTGCTGACTACCACAAAACGAAAAATATAACTAGAAACAATGCGGAAATGAGTTCATTCCAGCACTGTTTTTAGTGCTGGAATGAACTCATTACGATACTGAAATAGAGAAATTCTTTTCCACTCCAGATTATTATATTTTTGTAGTTTTCGCTTTTTATAGGGCGTTAGTAGCGGCGCACTTGAACTTGACGCACTTCCGTGTTCGCTACCACTTTCCATAACTAATTCATTTAAGACTTCAGATTCTCAAAAGAAAGAACAACATCAAGTTGATAATAATAACCAAAATCCCACAACAAAAATAAAGCAGACCAGAATATTTTCCTGGGTTTGGGAGAGCAAACCCAGAAAGGAACCATTTGGTGATTATTAAACACACTCAGATATTCGATATACGACTTAGATGCTGTATTCTTTCATACTAATTTGTCTTTTTGGCTGAATATGTCCCCTTGTTACTATATGGTTCATTATTTATTTATTGGCTACTCATACTGATGTAAACACTCAAAACATTACGAAAGCTGTGAGAATCAATATCTAATAACTCAAATTTAATGTGAAAGAGCACCACTGAATATCTGCCCATATTTCATCAATAATTCCTTCTCATTATAAGCAACATCAGGATTAGGATCCTAAATTGAGTTATTCGAATGCTTCACCTGTCGCACCTGCAATGTCAACCGTATGACAGTTTTTTATCAGGGGTATCGAACGATTGATTGATATTGTTGTAATGTTATTATTCAGTAACAATATTCATGGACATTTATAGTCATCGGCGACGCATACTCGAATACTAAGTATAGTCGTTGAGCGATAGTCTGGAATAAAATTCATATTTTTTCAGCCAATAACTTAATGAGAACACTGACACCCGTCAATTAATTTTTAATTTTCCCCATTTTTTGGCGATAAAATGAAAATTTTTTCTACAAACTCTTGGCTGCAACCCTACCCAACTTTTGTTTCTCAAAAGTAAAAAGTAAACATACGTTTTGTGTGGGCTCATTGGAAAGCTTATGAAAAATTGAATCTTACCATACTCTTACTTTCTTTTAGTTATGTAATAATAGTTAGGAAAATTTATAAATAAAACTGTAAATCAGTATGCTGAGTTCATTTCTGAACTCTTACGAAAATCCTTACGAACTCCTACCCTCTGCGATGAAGAAACCTTGAGCGACGTTTAGTAACGTTCATTCTTGACCCGGAACCTCTTACGGTAAAATAATGAACGTCACTGTACATCGCTCAAGGTTTCTTCATCGCAGCGGATCGGAGTTCGTAAGTATTTCCGTAAGTGCCGCTGGTGGCATTTTTTCCCTACCAGTTCGCAACGAAGAGAATTAAGTTTCATAGAACTCGTTCAAGTGTCATTCGGTGTGGCTAAGTTACGCTGACGATTGGTAATAACCATGAAACTGGTTCGTATCTGCCCCTGAATGACGCTTTTCTTTTTGGGGGAATACTGAGTGATGTAATGACCAAGCCCGGTTCACGGACAATATTTTTTTATGTTTAAAATTAATGAATATTTCACCGTATGTATTTTTTAGATATTGGCAATTGGCTCCAGTTCTCCTCATTCTATATTGTGAAGATAGGATAGATATAACTGTTGGTAGTGGTCAGATGAAAATCCAAGAGGCATTTCATGCACTGCATACTCAGCATCCCCTATAAATAAAATGTTTCGGTAATCATAATGGCGAAATTTATCTGGAATTATAGAAGCATGCTATATATCCAGCCCTCATATAAGTAGTGGAGAAGAAGAAGACCATCATAACACAGCCCACTATAGAGATAGCCTGGAACACAGTCTGACAACGCCGCAATTAATGGTCTCTTAGAGGCATACTCCTTCAATGCGGTAGCGCTGGATTTTGATGAAATTTCGACTATTTCATCATTTTCCAAATGATTTACTGAAAAATGATGAGGACTACAATAAGATCTTATTTATGATGAATCTTTACCGATAAAACAGTTTAAAACAATTTAATTACGAGATGAAGTGTTGTGATTTTGGACACTTTGGGATTAAAAAAAAAAAAAACTAGAAGAGAGCACGGATTTTCAACTTCGGATTCGTTATCTACAACCCAAAATTATCAAGTGAGTAAATTTTCAGGACGATTAGACAGCTATGGGATGCTACAAGTCTATGTGAATTCAGAATATCAATTCAATGCTACAAAGAGTAAATTCACATAAAATTATTTTTTGATCTGAACTGTGTGAAAATGTTGATAAAACAAATTGATAAATTCCGAATCTGAATCCCCATTAATTATATTTCTGTAGCGGGAAAGGTTTACTTATTGATCTGCTCGGGTAAAGGTAAGATGGAAAGGAAGAATCCATTTCAAATCACTGCAGAAAATCTGAACATATTTAATGAATAATTTAAGATGAATAATAAGGTCCTTATTGATTTCAACTGAAGCATCTACAGATGCAGACTTTTGGAAATTGAATACATATATATATAAAAATAAATAGATTATTTGAGCTTCTTGATCTCCAATCCAGATGTATCAATTTTTGTTGAAAAATTATTAGAAAGGTCATCAAAATGTTTTATAAAATCAGAAGAAATGAAAGTTCTATTTCACTCATATTTCTAGTCCATCTTGTTGTCTATAGTCTGAGCTGAAATGTACTCATCTCCATTAAGTAGAAATAATCCAAAGGATTGTGATCATACAATCATTTCTCAACAAGAACGCGCACCACATCATTTCGTACAATCTGTGTGTCAATTTCCAATATTTCTTGTATGCTCCTCAACTTCATCTACCATATCACTGCTTTCGCTAATATTTATGGCTTTAAAATTCTCTCCAGGAAGTGAGGCATAGGCGGTATCAGTGTCGTCACTTAATAATTCGAATTCTGAATTATCTTCCAAAAATGCATTTTTGGCGCTCTAGTTCCTCGGAACTGAGTGCTTATCAATTTGCCCAAATGTCTGTAATTTTCGAATTTTTCGATGAAAATGGTCTTAAACGATTTGGTTCGACTCACTGATCAAGAATCCGTGGTCGAAATTCATTCTGTCCGGCCGGCCGTAGGCACGATATCTCTCGAACGGAATGAGCTAGACAGTTGAAATTTTCAGAGTAGGTTTGGGAGATAAATATCTCGGCTAAGTTCGTTGTTGGGCAAAATCGGACAGATGGTTTCGGAGTACCAAAAAAAAAATTTTTTTTTTACAAGGCAAATTCCAAATTAAATTTTTTTCAATAAGCTGTTTTACCATAAGAATCCAATGATATCATTTTAACTCTAACAAGCTAATACTTTCGGAGATATGATTTTTCAAAATTTCAATAATAAATCGTATTTCAACGTTGTCACAGAATGATATTATTCTATGTATGAATTGTCATAATGTCAAATGATGTTCCTGAGACATGACATTATCTAATCAATCGAAGAATTGTGAGCGAAGTGAGAAAAATCTCAGTTGTTTGCTCCGAAATTAGGTTTTCTCAGAAAATTCTTACATTTCGGAACGGAACATGAAGTAAGAGATCTGAGAGTAGTGAGACTGCTTTTCATCCATAGACATAGATGTAACTCTCGAACGGAATGAGGTAGTTTAGGGAGATGAATATCTCGGTTAAGTTCGTTATTGGGCAAAATTGGCCAGATTTAATTTGATTTCTTCCATGGTGCAGTTCTCATTCTCATGATTGCTCATTTAATCTTGATAAATAAACTATTATTTGAATTGAATTTCCTTTAGGATGCAGTTCTATCATATGAATACATTGATATAATTCCCAACTCTGAGAAACCAATACTTTCGGAGATATAATTTGTCTGTTTTTCAGTCAAGACATTGCTGAAATAGAACCATACTTGATCCCCACCCTCATATTTTTTGTTATTTCGAAATTTCAGTCAATAAGCCCCCGAGATAAGCAGAAAAATGGTAAGCAGCTGTCCGCCAGGATACGGAAATAGAGCCGTTGCATTCGACATTTCCATTTTAGTGATTGTGCCCATTGATCCTTCGACAGCCCAATGACGGAGTGGCTCCGGCTTTTCAGACTTAACAAATTCTGAAAGCTTTTATCGAACGTGCCGTGTCGCCCTCCTTGACAAGGGCCATTTTTACATCTAGAGAGCCGGGGATATAGACGACAATGACGTCACTGATTTCTTTCGCCATTATACTCCGAAAATACCAAATAAAATTCAGATCCATTTTATACATACTAGTCGAATTTATCCTGAATTTTGAGAGAATTGATTGAAAAAATACGAGAGGAGTGCTCAAGAAACAATTCTGAAGAACTGCAGTGGCTGGAACGACAATAAAGCTATGTCTCCATTCTTTAGGTTTTAGTGGACCAAGCATTCTTTATGTAGGTTTTTAATGTCGACGCAACCTGCTATTACATGTTAAGAAGCTTCTGTCTCCACCAAACGCAACCTGAATTCATCATTTTCTTCTAAACCTATAGTGGGTTTCACGAAGCTTGGATTAGCTTCATTGTAGATTTAATGAAAAATTAACTGGGAATTGATATAGAATCTCACTGATATGGCAATGTCAATTTTTTTTAAACCTACTGCTAATCTCCCTAAGTTATCTCGGCAATGACCCTTAAGTCCAGTGAGAAGATCTGGCTTGTTGAGATCAAGATAAACTTTTGATTCATCAGTGTTGAAGATTCTTTTTGGAATACTCGAAACATGGATGATCCCATTAGCCTTGGGTATCAGTTTCCTATTTTTTCCTGAACCTTTCTTCATATAGGAGAAGGTGACTGTAGCTGCATAATTGCTCATAACTAAGAGAGATACACTGCAGAATATTCTAGATTTCAACCATCAACAAATATTCCCTCGTGACCTGTGCTGACCACCTCATCGCTCAGTGTTCTCCCGAAGAAAAAAGGTGTCATTCAGAGAGCAGATACGTACCGGTTTCATGGTTGTTACCTGTCATTAGCGTAAATTAAGCAACAAATTGAGGTAAAGTTCTGCTGACATGTAGGAGATAGAAGTTGATTGACTTCCGGAAAGATATCTCCAAGTTCTCCTTCTAAATGCAATGGGGCTCAATGTTTGGTAGGATAACGATATGCACTGATTTAAATATTTGTAGATAGAATATTATGTAAAGGCTCTTTCAAAAATGACCAAAAGATGGGGAGCATCGTATGCATATATGTAAGTCACTTTCAAGAGATATCATATTAGCTATTGAACAGATATGAATAATCTGTTCCCTTGTGTTTGAATAGAAACATTTTTAAAATCCTATTTAGAGTTTTTGAGATGTACTGATAACTGACTGGATACTGTTGAACTAATTTTAATGTTCAAATGCAGGTAATAAATCAATACAAATGGATAGAAAACATTGAATAACTGTAAGATAAGTCCCAGTTTGGGAGCTTGGCCATTTGTGAGAATTCTAACAATGAATTCACATCAAATGTTCAGAATGTGCTCCATTAATCTCAAGGCATATATCAATTCTTTTTCTTTTATTGTCAAATATATTTTTTAACATTTGTGGGCCAATATTTTGGCAGCACATTTTTATTGATGATTGGAGGTCCTCAATATTATCTTAGTGTCTTTTGAAAACCTCATCTTCCAGATATGCAAAGATACTAAAGTCCAGGTGAGTCAAGTTTGGAGAGTGTGCTTGAAAGGAAGGCTGGAGTCCTTGACTTATTATACGGTTGTAATAGAACTCCTGCAGATAGCTTCTATTTGCAGAAGTAGTATGGGTAGTTGCCCCATACTGTTGAAACTGTATTTCTTCGTTATGTAATTGGTTTATGTATGAATCCGGCATTAAACTTTTGTACCTTTCACCAATAATGGTATCATGGAAGAAAACTGAGACATATATTCTATGAGGAAAAACTGCAAACCACACACCAACCTTTTGCGAAAGTAATGAAGTCTCAATAAAACTGTGGAGATTCTTAGATGTCCAAAATTTGTAGTTTTGAGAATTCACATAACCTGACAAGTGAAACCAAGCCTCATCACTGAAAAAAGTCAAGTCCAATAATCTGTTGACGTTAAGATTATTTAGAAACCAATAGCAGTGCTCTAGGCGACGTGGAATATCTATTGGTAGGAGTGGCTGTACCTCGTTATTTTGTAAGGTGCAAATTCAGCTTTTTTTCAATACTTTATGGCAAGTACTCAAAGGAACACAAGACTGTAAAGATAATTTATTCAGGAACCTTCGAAGACTTTGTTCAACTCGCGTTCTCAGTTCTTCAACAACTTCTTGGGTAACTTGGGGGTCTTCAAGTCGATTTTACCGTCTTAACGTTTCCAGTCTGCATTAATCTGTTTACAACACATCTGATGATGTGAGCTTTCAGAGAAGATTCTAGAATCTGAACATCAGGATATTTCGCCAGATATTCATTTTTACAGGCCTCTACAGATTAAACCATTCACCCTTGATTAATGTACCATTGCGGTAATAGGACATCACAATAAATGTGTTTTGTTCTAAATCATGAGTCATTGCAGATTTAAATAATTTGGAAACTGAATTTGCACAAATTTTAAAAAGAATCTTATGTATTGATAATAATTCAATATTAACTCAATGAAAAATTATATACGATTTACATGTATTTATTCAATATTGTGACGCGTTTCGTCGACGCTGCGACTTCATCAGACTACATCATACTGTCTGATGAAGTCGCTGTGTCGACGAAACGCGTCACAATATTGAATAAATAAGTGTAAATCGTATATAATTCTTCATTGAGTTAATATGGATTTGCATCAAGTAAAAGCCACAAGCATTAAATTCAATATTGGCTGTCAGTTTAGAAATTCTTTGATATAAACAGAACACAAGAAGTGAGAAGTGGCAACTAAAAGTATAAAGCCAACTGCGATGGTACAATCATTTATGAAGATCCTGTATTATAACTTTTTAGCCATGTCCATAACGAATCTATATATATAAAAGAAAGTCGTGTTAGTTACTCCACTTATAACTCAAGAACGGCTATACCGATTTGGCTCAAAATTGGTGGGGAGGTAGCTTAGAACCAGGAGACGGACATTGGATACTTTTTTGTGTTATACAGGGTGTTTTTCTTTTAACGTCAATTAAAACTTGCTGTTTTTCCTGCCATAATCGTACAATTTTAGTCATGTGTGTTTAAAAATAAACTTTTGAGGCATACACCATTGAAAATAAAGCATTACTATACAGGGTGTCCTTTTTCTCATGGCACAATTGTACGTGATTGAAGTGATTTGTGTCACAAACAAAGCATTAACTATATAGGTACCTTGGATGAATTCTCATAATGTATTCGTCCGAAATCTCCCTACAGGGTGTTCTTCTTTTAACGTCAATTGCAACTTGCTGTTTTCCATGCCACAATCTTACAATTTCATTCATTTGTGTTAAAAAATAAACTTTAGAGGGATACATAATTGAAAATAAATCATTACTGTACAGGCTGTTTTTTTTTCTAATTGCACAATTGTACGTTATTTATTGCCTCTAAGGCGGAACAGAGTTCGCTGGGTCAGCTAGTAACTTATAAGCTTCAACTGCTGGTGATGAATAAGTTGGTTAAAAGGCTGATAATGATAAAATCAGGCAAGTGAAACCTCTAGTCGAGATCATGAATGATCTAAGGTTGCCAACATTAGCACATTCGTCTCAGTTTATGTACAGCAACAAATTCAATATATTAGTCCCATTTTCTGCGCGATCACCTTCTTCATTTTCAGGGAATATACTGTATTCCAGAAAAATCATTGTGTGTGTGTCCTAATTCAGGTCTTGTCAAGTCTTAGCAGAAGGTTTTAGGATAGCGGAGGCCCCAATACCCCGATCCATCATTCCTTGTCAGGGCCGGCTACTTTCGTCGGGCCACTCTGCCCCCCGTTTCCACCCCTCGTCCCACCGGCTTTCCCCTATGTTGTATTTTATACAATGTCAATTATTTCTATTATTCAATCTTCGGAAGCTCGGAACGGTGGATGGTGAGGGCAACTGGTACGAGGCGATGGAGATGGGCGGGGCCCCCTCCCTGGATATTATTATTATGATGATTCAATTGGAGTCGTAATGTTAGAATTCGGCAAACGACGAAACGATATGATTGATTAAATGTCGGGTTTTGAATTTTTGTCGGATATTATAAAAATTGGTTCAAGCCCTTTGGACAGGAGCTTTCTGGCGCTCTTGTTCAAAAAACACAAGATAATAATAAGACAAGATCAGAGACATTTTCACCCTAAACAGCAACAATCTTAGGGGTCATGCTTACAAACTAAGGCGAGAAAACTTCAGAACAACTCAGCGTCAGAGTTTTCTTGCTAACAGAGTTTTCAGCGATTGGAATGGTCTTCCCGACTCCGTAGTGCAAGCTCCTTCTGTCAACGCTTTCAAAAACAGATACGACGGATGGAAGTCGGATCAGCGAGGGGGTCACTAATATTCATCCCATAGTTTCAACTTTTCAGTGCCGGTTACAGTGATTGTGATTATTTTTTCATTCACATGCTTTTTTTTTGTCTTTCTTTTTTCTCTTTTTGATATTTTTCACCAATGTTTCATGCGTACCAATTGTATTATTTTTCATTTTGAGTTAATAGGTTTTTGTTCCTTGTAATAATAATAATAATAATAATAAATAGACAAATTATATCTCCGAAACTATTGGTTTCTCAGAGTTGAGTATGTATTCTTATGATAGAACTGCATCATAAAGGAAATTCAATTCAAATAATAGTTTATTTATCAAGATTAAATGAGCAATCTGAGAATGAGAACTGGACCATGGAAGAAATCAAATTAAAATAGCTAAAATGAATTTGACTCTCTCTTATAGAACAAGATGACATGTACGAGTATGAACACAGATCGTATAATAAATCACAGATAGAATAATTATAGCATTCTGTGAAAACAAAGAAGTACGATTAATTATTGAAATATCGAATAATCATATCTCCGAAAGTATTAGATTGTTGGAGTTGAAAATGATATCAATAGATTTTTATGGTGAAACGGCATCTTAAAAAAAATTTATTTTGAAATTTGTGAGTTAAAAAAAATTTTTTTTTTCGTTACTCTGAAACCATCTGGCCTATTTTGCCCTATAGCGAAAATAACCGAGATATTTATCTCCCTAACCTACTATCAAAATTTCAACGGCCTAGCTCATTCCGTTCGAGAGTTATTGTAGAAAAAAAATTTAAAAATTTTCAAATTTTTTTTTTGACACTTTACGGTAACCCGATCAATATAAAACTAACACTAACACACGCGTCTAAAGGTCATGATTCTACAATTTTATGCAAAATTTCAGATAGATCGTGTGATCGGTTTCGGAAATATTCATAAAAAATGTTTTTACTGAAAACCGCCATAACCCTGAAACCGCTAGATGAATTTTGCTGGTTAACGAACTCGTCTGAGATATTCACGCTCCAAACCTACCCTGCAAATTTAAATCCTGTAACTCCTTTCGTTCGATAGTTATCGTGTTAACGGACGGACGGCGATTTCGACCACGGAACCTTGATCAGTGAGTCGAACAAATCGTTTGATACCATTTTCAGCCAAAAATTCGAAAATTACAGACATTTGTGCAAATTGATAAGCACTCTGTTCCGAGGAACAAGTGCGCCAAAAATACACACAACCAAACTTATATGAAATCAGCAAGTACCTATTAACATGAAATAGTCATAAATTTTTTTTCTTGAATGTGATGAAAACGTATTTTTGTTTACTTACAAGAACAGGTAGATAAACAGATAACTTGATAAGATTTGTCCTGGCAGTTTCGATGTTACTGTTTCGCCTCCAAACCGAAGTGAGTTCTTTTGGCACATTTAAGAAAAGTGCCGTACTTGGAGTTATTGGAATTCCAGGGGGGAACAATTATTTATCTGGCAGAACTGGGTATGCCACAAAGGCAGAAAGCAAGAAAGGTGGGAGTTACACAAGGGGTTGATTCAAAAACCTATTCTAGGTTTCTGGAATCGGGAAACCTAAAGAATAGACTGAGGAAAAGTCGTGGAAAAGTAACTACGAAAGGGCAGGATCGCTTTGTAGCTCAAATAGCATGAAGGAATCCCACAACATCTCATCCAGAGCTTCAAAGGCAACTTTTGCAAGCTACAGTTGTGAGTGTTTCTGCCGAAACTATCAAAGCTTTCAAGGCAAAATATAGCTGATCGTTTAAATTGGTGTTTCGAGCATGATAATTAGACTATTGAGGATTGGAAAAATATCTTATTTTTGGATGAAACAAGAATCTACCTACGATCCTATGGCTGGCGAATTCGCATTTTAAGAGATAGAGCTGAAGCTAGACTCCGTGCTGCCAAACGTATCTCGAAATACAAAGGAGGTTCTGTAAAGTTTTGGGCGGAATTATGATTGGTGAAAGAACTCCTTTAATTCCCATTCGACAAACCCAAATAGGTCCAATGTATGTTGTGGTTGTGGTGATTTTTTCGTTTATACAAGATAATGCACCCCCTCAAAACAGCAGAGTTCCAAAATGATTTTGAGAGACGGAAGGTTTTCAGTTTTACAGTGGCCTTCTTGCTCACCGGATCTGAATCCTAGAGAACACTTATTCGAGGAGATAAAAAAAAAGAGTAGAGCTCGTCAAAACAACCCTGGTAACACCGAGCAAATTAAACAAGCGGTTTTAGAGGAATGGGTAAATGTTCCCCCAGAAGAAACTAACAACTTGATAGATAGCATGCATGCCCCGTCGAATTCGTGCTTGTATCAATTCTAGAGGTGCCAATACTGATTATTAAAATTATTTAAATAGCACTATTCCTTGTTTAATTGACATTTTCAGGAAAATTACGTTTATATAAATCTACACTTTTGTTATTTATATGTTATTTTATATTATTAAGAAAATTGTATTAATTTTTATTTTATTTTTGTAATAAACGAAAGGTATTTTATCGAGATGAAAGTTTCTCAACTCAAATATCGATATTGATAAAATAAGGAATGCCAATATTGCGTTTATTTCAACATTTCCCCAAGAATGTCAAGGTTGTTGTAAACTGAAATATACATAATATGGTTTTTTTCCTTGTATCACTCAACTCTGCAAATGCCAAAGGCTATGATGGTTAGCGATTCATGCCATTGGTAATTCTAGATGATCAAACTTGCATTATTATCTTTTCTCATGAAGGAAACCGACGATCACTGACAAGACGCGAGTATGTAACTGGCATGCGAGAACTGAAAAGTTATTGACTTATCTCACAATCGAAATGACATTTAACTGACATCGGCTGTATTGTCGGACTGTATGATGCACGACAAGTAAGAGATTCACATACCACTTTGAGATGACTTAGCTTATTTTCATTCCATGAATTTGGTGCCTGTTTTTGGTTAATTATTGCTTGCTGGTACGATGGCTCTATCATTTTGCGTGAAAGTCTGAAATGTTCAAATTATGTTCGTCCATCCTTAAACACGATAACTTTCAAGCTAAGAAATTTGGGACAAATGCATGGGCAACGATAAAGTATCGATTGTTTTTTTAGATATTTTGGGTCCAAGGTAGGAGAAAGTATCCTGGATAGAAGAGAAGAGATGGGATTTTCGGGTGCTTCATAGTTATTTATTATTATTATTATGTCTTTATTTCCACATATCAAATTAACATTACAAAAGAAAGAGAAGAGATTTATTATTTATTATTTATTTATTTAGTGGTAGAAAGTTTTGAAGTATATTTCTGAACACAGCACTGAAGTGAGATCAGTCTGCTTTGTGGCGTTTGTTTCAATTCAGACCAGAGTACAGAACTCATTCAAGCATTTAAATGGTTGTTAAATTAAAAGCAATACCTACTCACTGTTCTAGAGAATATTCTATTTTATATATTATTTTATTTTATTAAACCACCAGAGAGTTTCAATTCGCAGGGTAGGTTCGGGGCATACATATCTCGGTTAAGTTCGTGAATGGGCGAAATCCATCGAATGGTTTTCGGAGTTTTGGCCATTTACGGTTGAAGCATTTTTTTCTGCATATTTCCGAAACTACTTTGTCTATCTATCTGAAATTAGCATTAAATTGTAGAATCATGACCTTTATATGCATGCAAAGTTTCGAATTGGCTACGAACTGGAAAAGAAATTTAAAATTTTGAAAATTTTGTTTTCCCAATAATTCGAAAAATAGAGATCCGATTGAATTGAAACTCGATAAAATATCTCATAAAAGCTAAGAAAATGGTCTTTATCGATTGTAAACTCAGACAATGCTTGAACCAATATTTTTTAAACGAATTCATAAATAACTATATTTCAGAGACCAATATGGAATTGCATTCGGATTTCACGTCGGTGCTTTTTCATATATTTTTTAATATTGTATTTTTATAAATGCTACAATTTTAAAATGGACAAGTATTACTGTAACTAGTAACAATACTATGTACATGACTACTACTATGGTGTGCTCTAGTACTATGTTTAAAATAATGTGATAACATTTGTTGAAGAACTACAGTTAAACAAACAATCTTCATTGATGCTAATTTGAAAGTGGGACTGCAAGGAAATGGGTGTTTAAAAAAAAATACTTTTCATCTCATCTATCGCAGAATTTATTCCTCTTCAACTATTATTGATAGGTGGGTTAGTTTAGGTCACATTAGCGAAAACCTGTAGTTA
Source organism: Halyzia sedecimguttata (assembly GCA_937662695.2). Taxonomy (NCBI): domain Eukaryota; kingdom Metazoa; phylum Arthropoda; class Insecta; order Coleoptera; family Coccinellidae; genus Halyzia; species Halyzia sedecimguttata. The sequence goes on from OW569418.2 coordinate 60,135,103, forward strand.
AAAGGACCATTTTTTATAAATATGAATAACTGGTCCTTGTTGGATGCATTAGTTTATAAAGCAGTGGTCCAAAAAATGTGCGTTCAGTCTAATTTAATGCAGAATGAATTGTTCTAACATTTGTATAATGACCATATTTTTGATATAGTTAGTTCTTTAGCTATCGTACATTCGCCAAAATACCAGTTTTGGGGGTACAGTTGTACCTCACCGTCTATTACTTCAGCACAACTCTGGTGGGGGGAAAATCTATTCATAAAAATGAATCCATTAAAACAATAAAACGTTTTGAAACAATTATTTCCAGTTTAAAGTGTAAATCTAGTGGCCTATTAGTGGAAAACACGTTATAAATGAAATAATAACCCCTTTATTCCTCCGGAGCCGATTAATCTTCTATCGACTGAAAGATTTGTGGAAATGAGTCGTCAATTGTTCAGTGGTGTCGAATCGTCCTTACCCTTCTGTGTATGTCCTATTTCACCGACAAGGATTTTCAGTCACGTTCAGCTTGTCACTTGTCTCCAAGAGTTGATTAATAGGGTTGCTCCTTAATAGGTCGATTTTGAAATTGCCCGTCATATTGGGACGTCGACATGGTCGTACGTTTATTGGTTTATTGGAACCTTTCAACATCCCCCGATGAAAAGAATTTGTGGCTCTAAGGGTCTTCATTCAATCTTGAAGGATACGGTTGGAGTTTCTGCAGAAATGCGGGTATAGTTCCATCTACTACAGTTATACAGGGTGAGTCTTTGACCACTGCATTAATTTTAACCAAAGATTCCTCTCATCAAATGAAACACTCTTTTCATTTACCATTTTTCCAGATTCGGCTCAGGTAAAAAGTTACAAGCGTTTAAGGATTTCACAAAGTGCTAATACACTCCCGCATATAAATTATTTATGACATTGTAGGCGGACGAGAATACGGCATGGTAACGTGGTTTACAGATTGATTCGGGATTCCAACGCTCAGGGACGGATCCATAAAAGTAGTGAAATTTCTGGAGTTTTCCATTTTGAAACATTCAATGAAGATGATCTCGAAAACGGTGCGTTTAAGGAGAAATGATGAAGAATAATATAATGTTCTAAACCGATGGAATATTCTTGAAATGATTCAAGAAAAACTTTATATACTTTCTTTATGCTAATTTCGTTCAGTTTTATGAATCCACGAGTCCATAACTAGAAAACCAGTAGAAGTAGAAAATAACTAATAGTTGGAAAATATGTATCATAGTTATAGGAAACTTTACGCTAACATTCATTTTATTCGAAAAAAGGATGTCAAAGCTACAAAATAAAAACTTTTTTTTTTCAAAATTTCAACAGCCTGTATCTTTTTACCTGAGCTGAATTTGGAAAAATGTTAAATGAAAAAAGTGTTTCATTTGATGAGAGGAATCTTTGGTTAAAATTAATGCAGTGGTCAGAGACTCACCCTGTATATACGTACAAAAGATATTCAATGTCACCATAAAACTACATATTATGTAAAATAAAATACATAACTCGTCACCACTGTCATAGGATCTCGCAGAAATTATTCTAGAGGGAGGAGCAAGACCGAAATATACAGGGTGTTAAAAAACAACTATGAAAGATTTCAGGAGGGGATTCCTTGGCCAAAAATAAAACTAGTTCGTTACATTAAACTTTTTCGAATTCGCACCCCTAGCTGAGTTATTACCCTTGAAAGGATGATTTGATTTTTCAGTTTGGAATTTTTATCTACCCAACCAAAGTACTCAGATTCACAGATTTTGAAAATTGATGATATACCATACGTGCTACAAGTAACACCATTTTTTCAATCCCCTACGATATCTACATGGGGTTGAAACAAACAACCCATTCAATAAATTATTCCATAACATTTCTTATGTTCATAAAATTTGAAATGTCAAAATATTTTCTGAAAGAAAATTCGATTTCGGAATTTTTTATTTCTTGCATTCAGTAATTCCAGAGGAAATAATTTATATGTTAAATCACTTTTTCCACGGTTGATACCAGGATCCCGAGTTTCCACGTTGTGTAGATATCGTAGGGGATGAAAATATTGTGGTACTTGTACCATGTATGACATATTAAAACTTATCAAAATCTATTTGTCTGAGTATTTTCAATTCATCCTATCAAGGGTGATAACTCAGCTAGAGCTGTGAATTCCAAAAAGTTTTATTCAAGAAACTAGCTCTATTTTTCACCAAAAAATTACCTCCGGATGTTTTCTGACACCCTGTTTATATATAGACGTTCCTCGGTTTATAGAAAAAATGAAGCTCCGAAATTTAGCACATGACCGTTTTCCGGATATACCAGAAGTGATCGTTTATGGAATTTTAATTAATTTATCCCTTATTATGGTTACTGAATGATGTAACTCATTTAAAATTATCACAATGAATTTGTAACGTTCAAATATTTTAAACTAACATATTTTTTTATATATCTTGATTTTTTCAAATAGTACACCACTATTTGCTTAAAAAATATCGATAGAAAATGTCTCTGATGTTATTTTGTCTGAAATTTCCATTATCAAATAATCATCATTAATAAATAATTATAATATTTAAATAATCAATAATAATTCTAAATAATAATTAATTAATATTGATTTGGGCTATTAAGGTTCTGAATGTGACAAAAAATAATTAAAGTACATGCTCGTTTGAATAACGAAAACGACTATTCCCCATTTTGACATTTACTTATGATAATCAGAGTAGGAAACAAAATATTTTTACCTTAATTTTTACAGTGGATACTGAGCCTACTAAGATTCTTAATAAACCGAATTAATGTAGCAAATATGAACCTTTGACATAAAAATTGCTCAAATTATATTTTCTATCGATCTGTTCTGAGGAAATAGTGGTGGGCTGTTTGAAATAATCAAGATATTCCAGTTTAATATATCTCAACATCACAAATTAGAAGAAAATTAGAAGAAACCGGCCCTAAGGGCCGGTTTCTCAATTGCGAGTTAACTCAAGGTTGCGGGTAACCAGAGTGTTACGTTTTCATGAATATCGCTAAATACATGCGTAACTCGCAACCTTGAGTTAACTCGCAATTGAGAAACCGGCCCTAAGTGACGTGAAAGTTAGCGCAAGCAAGCGAGGGTCGGTTTCTCAATTGCGAGTTTACTCAAGGTTGTGAGTTACGCAATAGACCACATTAGTTAGGTTAGAACCAGTCGCTTGGCGGGAGATCCATATTCAAATTTGTTAACAAGGAATTTCAACTTTGAGATGAAACTACCCTATTTAAAAGAGAATGTTAGTACTGAGACAACAAGTATTGGGTACCTTCATCATTAGTGCATGTTTTCATGTTATTTCCACATTAAAATCTACTTCTATTTATTCTTAAATCAAAATTGAAACCATTCTAGTTCGAAAGATTTCCGTATGTCGTAGATGACTTCTGTTGTGCGTCATTACAAGGCCGATTTAGGGTTATGTTATTATTTTTGACTGATTTCGAGTGAGCTAAGACATACGCCAATCGAATTTGGTGAACACTTTTATATTTATTAATTATTTTGGATATATACAATTTTGTTATGAAAACTTGATTCTAGATGGTTGAGAAAGGTTCACAGAATCTATTTCAACCAAAATAAACCTTAAGAAATTAGCCAAAGTATCTAAAAACAGGCAAGAAATTCGCGTAAATTTTAGGTTCATATGAAAAAGAAATGCATGGTTAATTCAGTGCTGGGATCCACGGATGGATCGTAATTCAAATTTCCCGCCTAACCTAACTAATGTGGTCTATACCGCGCACACCCTGTCCATCGGTGTTTACACCGCATCCCGAATTAGTGGGCTATGGAAACGTGAGAATTCGTGTAACTTCTTCATTACAGTGCTTACCGATTTCGATTTTTCCTGCCGCTTGCTCTTTCTCGAAGGGACGAGGGGGACTCAGCATCAGGCCTCCCATCCATCAAGAGCCGTCACTGCCCATTAGCGCGCTCGCACGGCTTTTCCCCGGCTAAAGCCCGCTCTCCCTGTGCGCGGGTATCTGTGACGTGTACGTGGACGGAACCCCCCTCAAAACGTAGGCTCAATTTAGGGACTAATTTTTCGGGAAAAAGGAAATTTCTGTTACGAATATTGGTCGTCTAACTGCGTGCCTGAGTGGTGTTTGCTGGTAAATGGCGAGGTAGCAGTTTGGGACACTCATGTTGGGTTTCACGAAACTTCGATTAGCTTAATCGTGGATTTATTTCGATTGTTGTATCAAAAATGAACTGAAAATCGACATAGAATCGCACTAATTTGGCAATTAAGAGCTGTCAAAGCTTCGTGAAACCCAACGTCAGTCTTGACAATATTTCAGGTGCAATTTGGCAGTTGATGACATGCTGCATCTAATGTGTTGCCGACATTAGAATAGATAATAGAAGGTTCGATAAGGCCATGCAGGTATTTTCAAATAAAAATATTGGAAATGAACCTAGAAAGAAACTATCAGAGATGTGATATAGCAATCCTCTCTGACAGTCAAGCTGCTATTAAGGCTCTGAGGTCCCATGTTATGTTATCGAGTCCAAGCTAATATGGGAGTGCTGAAGAAAACTCAATGAAGTAGGCAAGTACCATAGTCTCCTTGGTCTGGGTTCCTGGTCACGTGGGAATTAAAAGAAATGAGGAGGCCAACACACTTGCCAAGAAAGGAGCACATACCCCCTACTGTGCGGTTGGTAGATACAACTACAAAAGTGAATTTCAGATGAAAGAAGAAACTAAAATAGGTATTTTCTGGAGATCTCTCTCTGGAATAGAATAGAATAGAATAGAATAGAATTTTATTCACCACAATAATAAACAAGACATAGTTACAATGGCATTCATGTGAATAAACAGTATACAATCATACATTTAGCACCTTATTCGGTACTGTCTATGGATAATCATAATTTACTTCAATCTTACAAGAACATACAGATATACTACGTCTATGCAATTACAAAAATATACAATCTCACAATATCAGAAATCAAAGAAAATAACATGAGCAAAACAATTCAAGAATCCCAGTGAGTCAGTCATCAAATGAGCATCACTTCACCATTTCCTCAAAAACACTACTCAAATGTCTACCGACCAGCATACATTAGGACGGCTCAACTATCGAGTGACAAAATCTTCCGAAGAATCCACGCCTTCGGTTCTTTTTTAAACCTATATTTCGATCTTATACCTCTGATATCCTGAGGAATCAAATTAAAAGCTCTAGGCGCAATATATGTGGAGGATCGTTGACCAACTGACCCTTTCGCTCTTGGCAAGGAACAGTTATCCTTCAGCGCTCCACGCGTGTAGTATTGGTGATCTAGTTTGCTGAGGTTCCTGAGTTCCACCTTCACTGACAAAAGTAAGTATCACCTACACAAACAACTATCGCATGTCCAGAATGTTCAAGTCTATGAACAATTGATTCGAGTCATATCGAGCCGCCCTGAAAGACATTATTTTCAGGAGTTTCCTCTGGACGACCATTAGTGGTTCAAGTATAGTTTTCCTCACTCCCCCCCATCCAATGATCCCATAACCCAACAGGTATTCAGCCAGGGCATAATAAACTACCTTCAGCCGCGACAAAGGTAGTACATATCGCATTTGGTAAAATCTGTCAAACAGTGAACGGATTTTCTTTTTCAGACTAGAAACCTGTATGTCCCATTTTAAATAGGAGTCACACCCAAGTATCGTACACTATTTACCATCTCAACTGGTAACCCATCGAAAGAAATATGATTATAGGCGGGCAGAGATGCCTGGGATGAAGCAAAGGGCACGACCCTCGTTTTAGCCACATTAACTGTCAACAAATTATGCTGGAACTAGGTATTTATCATCACCATATCACCTTCGATGTAAGCCTTTACTTCCGTCCAGGAGTCTGCGCAATACAAAAAGGTCGTGTCATCTGCGAATGAGATCGTCGTACCTGGGGACTCCAAGGTGAGCAGACCGTTTAAATAGATTATAAACAATACTGGTCCAAGGACATTACCATGCGGAACTCCACTGCAGACTCTCCTGGGCAAACTAATTTTTCCATCAATGTATCACTTCAAAAAATTCCTCCGGAACTTTAGCACTGTCAGATCCAAGAAATATATGGACGTCAGTATAGGAACACGCTGCACTTCTTCACTGGTTTTCTCACAGGGCGCTGCGGCACTTAGAAAGCAAAGGATGAGATTAGGGCTAGCAGAAACTGACGAGTGCAGATTATGTGGGGAGGAGGATGAAACTCCTGATCACCTGATTACGAAATGCCTCGCCATCTCAACCCAACGCAAGGAATGCTTTGGGCAAAAAATCTGTAGGAGCGAAGTCGTAGCCTCCTTGAAGCCATCCCAGATACTGGAGATCATTAGTCTGGAAGTCTGGAAGTCTGGAACTGGAGGGCGAGCTGTAGATGGTGGTGACAGCGACAGCTCTGACGAGGGGTACAATAGACCTTAAGGTCGCAGTGCAACGTTACCCCATACAACAATATACAATATACAAGGCCATGCAGACATCGCACACAATTTGACTTGAAGATCTGTTGTGCGAACACGTGCTATTTACCAATCCGGCGATAAAGTCTCAATAAACTTTACTATCTTCTTGGGTGCTACATCCATCACTTGTTCCTGTTTCAGGAGCCACAAGCCAAGGTATTGTAGCCTTTTCCGATGGAGACCTTCACAGTTGCAAAACAGGTGGTCGGCTATCTCATTGGCTTCTTGACAAAACCATGAGCGTGTAATGGTATAAAACCCGTCACTCTTTTTAACATTACCTTTTTAGTCAATTCAAATCATACAAGTAGAATATATTCGGTATTCATTCATTATTTCTAAGCCTCGTGGTTCATCATACCCCTTGTTGTTGAATGGCAACCTATCAAACACGAGTATGCTTTATATTATGTCACCTGATGGTTCGGTTTAATAATATAGGTCTGTTTTCAATTCTAGATTAAAAATGTTTCATCTTATGAATACCTGATTTAATTTTTCAATATATTTCAGAAATCATTTCAGTATAAATTTGTTTAATACCGTGAATTTACTGTTACAATTCTGTGGGACCAGAATTCTCTTTGAATGGGTGTGGCAAGCTCTCGGGGAATTACACTCTCTTTCTCTTACGATTGAACTCTTGACCGAGTTACTTCTCTGAAATCTTTCTCAATAGTATGAGATGAATGAAATGGTTATTTGAATGTCTTTGAATAACATTATGTGTATTTATTTGTGAATATATCGTCAGGTTTGGGTGGTGAGTAATTTTAAATGTTTTTGGGTTAGTAAAATTGATTTTGGTGCACTATCTTACGTGATGATTTCAGATTGAAATTGGTTAATATAGTATTGCACGCCATTTTTGTTAGAAAATAATGTAGAGTATTTTGTGTTTGATTATTTTGATCAATTTGATTAATTTTTCTGGTAAATATGTTAATATTGATGTTATTATGAACGAATCATGGGAGAGTATCTTCAATTTCCGAGGTATTGTGTGCCTTGAGGTTTTCTAGGCTTTAATGAATTCCGATGAATGAAGTTTGTGGTTTGTGTACTGTTAACTTATTCCCAGATTCGTACAGAGGAATATTGTATTTTGGAAAGTAATATTTTTAACACTGTTCTTATTATCTAGTTTTTGGCTTGGGGTGAAGTTGAATTTCTGACTGGAGTGAAAACCCTCGTTGTCACGTTTTTGTGAGGCTGTATGCCTACAACTAGTTGATTGGAGCTATTTGATGGAGATCCCTATATCACCTACAACGCGAGATCTAGTTTGAATGACCCACATTCATCACCTGAAAGGATCCTGGAAGAATACCTCAATTTTCCTAAATAAGTTAAGTGCTTTCCTTGTAATCAAAGGAATTTCTTAATTAAACCTTTAAAAAATCAGTTTTATTAGTATTTACCTCGTATTTTCAGGAAGTATAATTGTATCTTTGATCTCCCAGCTAGTCGGGCAGACATCTAAAGGGGGTCGGCGTTACAAGCTATCACGGGAAACCTTTACCATGGTAGATAGCAGATGATTATCTGAGTGAGAGGACCTTTTTGCCTGACTAACGGTAATGTCACCCCATATTCGTTTAGAGTAATAGATATATCATGCTTTAGTTTCATCTCAGAACAATGCGAACATCCTTCCCGAAACATATGTCGGACGATTACATCCAGGAAACTAACTAAAGTATAGATGAAGTGCAACACAAGTATCGATGTTGTAATTATAAATTTGATGGTATATTTATTGTTCATCATTTATCTTAAAAATCTTTCGCTTTATCTTCTATTTTTTTGGAAGATACATCAATGGATAAATAAACGATAATGAAGACTCGATATAAAGATGAATATTCTCGATCCCTGCAAAGACTCATAATCAAATCGTGAAATTATCTGATCTCGAATATACCTACAACAGGATCTATGAAAATTATTTAATTTCCTTCATATACTTAATGCCATAATCATACTGGGTTACATCCGGCACAAGTAAGAAAGATAGCAGTGGAATTTGCATGCTTAAATGAGTCAAAGATACGGAGCTATCCATAAAAAATTCTAATATGTAAATGTACATTATTACTCAGCAGAGTAAACAGAAAGTTTCAGAGGTGTTAAAAATGCTACCAATGCATAATATATGAGCTGCTTATTCAGTTATATCAGCTCAATTAATTTATATAAATAATTTTCCACACCTATACATCAATGTCAAATAAGCTGATGAAACTGTAATGATATACATGGGAATTTTTATAGACGCGTATGGTATGCAACTGGAATATTGGAATTCTACATTAAAAATCGATTTGAATCGAATGATGTTGTGACAAGTTGGTTGAGCTTTATGAATTTGTTTTTGGAATATATATTAATGAAATATTTTTAGGAATAATATGAAATTGAGTGGATCCCATTCCCAATGTTAAATGTTGGATGCAAAAGACTATTATTTTTGGATGTACTGTGTGAAAAGAAGTATTCCGGATTTTTTCAATTCGACGGATTTTTGTGGAAATAACTGGATTGGAAAATTGCATTAGAAAGACAATATGAGAAATCACTAAAATACTAAAGAGTGTTGAAAATATATTGATATGATGATTAAAGCACAGAGATGACTTCTGGAGGTTTAGGAGAGATGTAGAGAATTTAATGAATTAGATCGGCCGAAGTCAAATTTAACGAGTCAATACGTAAGTAATAACTTGCGTTCAATACCTAATGAGAATTGGTATATCTTGTCTATGATATGTAACATATTTCACAGCCAAGTTCTCGATTTGAACTTGATCGAATACTATGTAACATGACAATATCTTTCCGAATACATAAATTAGAAACTTGAAAACAAGGTATCAAAGGTCAGTAATAATATAAGTCGAAGTTACGAAATTCACATTCATTTTTTAGTGCTTCTGTGGTCCAGTGATAAGGATTCGTCTTCTTGGCAAGTAGGTACCGGGATCGATTCCTGTAGCCAGAATTATTCATCTTTTTCATTTCCAATTCCATCGGAATTCTAACTATTTGAAATGGGTTATTGACTAAATTAAACTGATATTTCCATAAAATTAAGCGAGTATTTTCGTATATTATTAGGTATTAAAAATGCAGGCCGTTTTTTTTTTAATGTCAATTCATAGGTCCTCATGTCGCAAACCATACGATTCGACTGATTTGTATCATACTCGGTATCATAGGAATAAATTATCGAAAATAAAACCATTGCCTGTACATTACGCCGCCATGAACAAAGCACATAGTACTAACGGGTTCGCCAAATAACTTTTTTTTTTGAAAATGCATAACAAAAAATACTGAATATTTTCTCAAATTTCTTTTTTTATTTGAAAGTACAATCCTTCCGGTTAACAATGGAAAATAATTTCATTCAAATGGCTTACTCGGCTGGCCATGCAGTGGCCTACACGATCGGTCCAATTTTTAAGCACTTTATCTATTGTGTGCAGCTGTATTTCACCAATGGCTTCACGAATATTGTCCTTTAAAGCATCAAATGTCTCTGGTTTGTTGGCGTAACACTTATCTTTGACGGCACCCCACAAATAATAGTCCAACGGTGTCAAATCGCAGCTCCGAGGTGGCCAAACGACATCAGCTCTGCGGCTGATAATGCGATCTTCAAAAACAGGGCAACTCCTGAACCAACTGGACATTTTATGGCGTCATACCAAAGTCTTTATGCAAAATTCGTCTCAATGATGTCTCCGAAATGTTCAATTCTTGAGAACGACGGTGAATTGATGTTGATGGCGCTTCACGCACTTTCTGCCACAGCAGCAATATTCTCGGGTGTACGCACTGATTTTGCTATTCACGCTTTGGTTTATCGATGAGTATGCCAGTTTATTTCACTGTTTTCACAAGATAACGAACATACGGAGAAGACGGTGCTTCTCTTCTTCCAAAATCCGTACGCCATTTTCGCACACAATCTGCAACATTACCATGATTTTGAAAGTAATGTCGCAATATTTCCCAGCATTGTTCAAGCGTATACACAACCATATTCGTTCAGGGGAAGGGTAAAATTAATTATCTGTCAAATCAGACATAAGCTAAGTGTTACCATTCACGAAATAAGCACTAGTTGAAAAAAAAAACGTTAGATGGCGGACCCATTATTTATTTTCGACCCAAAAGTAAATATATGTATTCGAATGAGTCCTTACGCTGCCACAAACAGAGCACTTTTTATTTGTGACCAACAGTGAATGTATGTATTTGAGTGGGTCCTTGCGCCAGCACAGTGAATGGTATGTATTTGAGTCGAAACTAATCGTTTAATATAATTCTCAGCCAAAGAGTGCACCAGTTTTTTTGGGTTAACAGTTGGATTTATATTCTTGGAATTATTGGGAATATTATTTTTTCTTGGAGCTAAGCAGCTTTGGGCGAGTTTAATACCTAGATGGGTGAATGCTCGGGCTATAAATTTGAACATCGTTCCAAAGCTTATGGTCACAGTGCTTTTCCATCTTGTTTGAGTTTTTTTAAACATTCTGCATGAAGATCGATTCATTTCGTTTCTATTTCAATATCAATAGGTTCTTTGCATGTAACACGAAATACCATATGTTTATGTTTTTCTGAATCTACTTCAACACCAGATCATCATGTATGCCCTCATTCACTTTCATAATTTATAAAATTTGAATATTTCGGTATTGAAAATAGGTAAATCAAGAAGCAGATTCAAATGAGGTGAAACGCTTCTGAATCGTTGTTATGACAGCTGACGTAATCAAAACTTACCATCTGCTTCTTACAGCCAATGCGGACTACGAGCCTTTTATGGGGAGCTGTGTTACACTGGAATAAAGAGTGAAACGGACACGAGAAGAGAGTGAGAGTAGATATGAAGGGTTACGTCACGAACAGGCGCCAAGTTTAGATCATTTGAACAGGCATTATGTGCAAGCAAATTTGAATGATCGTTCTCTCGTTGAAAATTGAAATAATTGGATGGCGGTTGAACTTTTTCAGTATTCTTATGGATATAATAATCGATTCCAAAAATAAAAAAAAATCATGCAAGAGACCTATTGTAATGCTTAATATATGATTAATGTTTTCGGTAATATCTGGATACACAGGGTTTTGCAATAAGAGGTGTTATTTTGAATAGCCCGCTATTTCGGTAGATGTCACTTTTGAAGCTGTCATTTTTTGACATTTAACAAGTAGAAACTACGCCATTAATAAAAATGGAACGATACACGCTTGAAGAACGCATTGAAATTATTAAAATTCACTATAAAAATGGTGAAAATTTGGCAGAGACGGTTCGTAAAACTTGAACATTTTTGGGTCGTCGTGAAGCACCTTGTCGGACCGCAATAAAGAAATTGGTGGAAAAATTCGAGCTGTTGGGACAAGTTAGTTATGTGAAGAATAAAACCCGTGCACGTCGCTCAAGAACAGCCTAGAATATTGCTCTTGTAGCCGAAAGTGTTGAAGATAACCCAGTTTTGTCCATTCCTCGTCGTTCTTTGGAATTAGACATTCCACAAACGTCATTACACCGTATTTTGCATATAGATTTGGGTCTTAAGGCTTATAAAGTTCAGTTAATACAAGAACTCAAGCCGGCCGATCATCAACAATGTCGTGTCTTTACTGATTGGGTCGTTGAAATGCATGAAAATGATCCGGAATTCAATCGAAAAACCATCTTGAGTGATGAGGCTCATTTCCACCTCGGTGGCTTCGTCAACAAGCAAAATTGTCGCATCTGGGGCTCGGAAAACCCAACAGTTATTGTTGAAAAGCCTCTCTATCCTCAACGTGTGACTGTTTGGTGCGGTTTATGGTCCGGTGGAGTCATTGGACCTTACTTTTTCGAAAATAAGGCTGGAGCAACAGTTACGGTGGATGGATTGCGCTATCGAGAGATGATTCATGATTTTTTATGGCCGGAATTGGATGGTATTGATCTGGACAACGTTTACTTTCAACAAGACGGCGCTAAATGCCACACAAGCAACGAAACCATTGATCTTTTGCGGGAAAAGTTTCCGGGCCTTGTTATCTCTCGAAGGGGTGATCACAATTGGCCACCGAGATCTTGTGATTTAACACCTTGTGACTTCTTCCTTTGAGGCCACGTGAAAGAGAAGGTCTACGCCAATAGCCCAGCGTCGATTCAAGACCTCAAAGATGGAATTCGTGAGGCTATCGAGGACATAGGGCAGCCACTTTGCGATTTGGTTATGGAAAATTTCATTAAAAGGATATGGTCCTATAAGTGTGGTCGTGGTGGTCATTTGCCTGATGTTATTTTCTACTATTAACGGCATAGCTTCTTCTTTATAATGAAATAAACATCCGATCATTTATATTGAAAATGGCATTTTTCTTTGATTATCAAAATAACACCTCTTATTGGAAAACCCTTTACACACCTAGCACACCAAGACAAACACAAAAAACACTGCCATACCAACCGGTAACCCACATAACCAAACTTCCATTCAAACGTCGTGGCGCGTCGTGTCAAGTAACGACGCTCTTCAACGACTCGCTGAATGGCAGAAATGAGATGGGATGACAAGTGACACGAACTTCTGTTGCTAGTTTCGTGATCGTGAGGATGTTCACGTCAAAGAGGTGACTCCCCGGGGACCGTCCGTAAACGGGGTAGAGAGCGAATTCGACGTTAGAACGCAAGAACTCCGGGACACCTGGGGCGTTGTCTACTTCGAATTCCTTCGTTGATGGCGAAGGGAAATGTGTAGGATGTCATATAGTCGAAGTTGGGAACGATTCGATTGAAAAGGCGAATTTCGAGTGGAATTCGGAATATATCACCGTTTTAAGGATAATAATACGTGGGCTGGTACTTTTGTTTTGTCGTAAACAAATAAAAATGGGTTCAAGCCCTGTGGACAGGAGCTTTCTGGCGCTCTAGTTCAAACAGACAAATTATATCTCCGAAAGTATTGGTTTCTCAGATTTGAGAATTATATCAATGTATTCTTATGATAGAACTGCATCATAAAGGAAATTCAATTCAAATAATAGTTTATTTATCAAGATTAAATGAGCAATCTGAGAATGAGAACTGCACCATGGAAGAAACCAAATTAAAATAGCTGAAATGAATTTGACTCTCTCTCATAGAATAGGATGAAATGTACGAGTATGAACACAGATCATATAATAAGGCTTAGATAGAATATTTATAGCATTATGTGAAAAGATAGAAGTACGATTCATTATTGAAATTTAGAACTTCATCTTAGCAGAAATTGAATTCAAACATCATAGAAGAATTTAAATTCAACAAGAGTGCCAAAAATTATCAATCCAAAACCAATAGACGAATTCTAACCAACAACGAACTCATCTGAGATATTCATTCCTCAATTCTAGGATGAACGATAATATATATCTTTCCTCAAATCTACTCCAATACACCAATATTCCAGTTTTGTTTTTAGTGGAGATATTCTGAACTCAATATTATTAACTTACCATTACCATTCCCATCATCATATGGATTGACCATCGGCATGAAAATATCAACCAACAAAAAGTATGATATTATATTATAATTCTTATATTTATAGGATTGCTGGAATGAATGACAATGAGACAACGTCTCAGGAAAATAAGTTGTTGACATTATAACAATTCATAGAATACCCACAGAATAATTCTATCATTCTGTGAAAACGTAGAAATACGATTTACATTGAAAAATCATATCTCCGAAAGTATTAGCTTGTTAGAGTTAAAAATAATATGAATGGATTTTTATGGTAAAACTGCTTATTGAAAAAAATGTAATTTGGAATTTGTTCTGTAAAAAAAATAATTTTTTTTTGTTACTCCGAAACCATCTGTCCGATTTTGCCCAATAACGAACTTAGCCGAGATATTTATCTCCCAAACCTACTCTGATAATTTCAACTGTCTAGCTCATTCCGTTCGAGAGTTATCGTGCCTACGGCCGGACAGAATGGATTTCGACCACGGATTCTTGATCAGTGAGTAGAACCAAATCGTTTAAGACCATTTTCATCGAAAAATTCGAAAATTACAGACATTTGGGCAAATTGATAAGCACTCCGTTCCGAGGAACTAGAGCGCCAAAAATTGAAATAAGCGCTAATAATGTTGCAACTTTTGAATTTGACAGATCATGGAAATCATTCAAGGATGCATCCATATTGAAATACAAAATGAATATATCCCTATCGGACTACCCGATATTAGTAATACTTCGATAATTTCATCCCACGTAGGCAGACATAACCATTTTTCATCGCTCCACCAAATCTGATTGCAGCGAGCCCTCTTAACTTGCTCGAGTTATTAATATACTCTCGAATGACAGTGTCAGATGACATGACCGTCCAATTATATAGCAGACTAAAGTCTGGTAGGTAAGCGTATTCTTTTAATTGACCATTGACACTTCAGTCGAGATTCACTTTCGATTTTTGGTACCTGCTGGTGTAGAGTTCTTTACGCTTCGAAGATATTCTTTAGATTGATGAGAAACAATATGTTGGGATCTTCAATAGGGACATAACAATATTGAATATAAATATATGCAAATGCATCCTTGAACGTTTCCTTGATCTGTTGATGATGATATTGAAACAAATCAAAATTTATTATTCTATTTATTATTTATTTATTATTTATTAAAGTTTGTTCGTTTTCTCCTTTTGTCTTTTCCTTTTCCAGATGGAGTTTTGGGTACCTTGGAGAAACTTATCTGCTTGCTGAAGGAAGAATCGATATTAAAGAAAAAGATGCCCTTCAATATTTAATATATCAGCAAATTTTGTTAACAATTTCCTTATTCATGAATCACAACACTAAAGGGGAGATAGGGTTTTTTTGCTGAGGTTTTTCCCTAAGCTCTAGTATCATATATCAAATTATATGGTACCCCGTTACAGTAACCTCTGCTAACACTTTTTTCATACACATGCTTTATTGTTAGATAAAAAACAAATGTAATGCTCGAAGTTCAAAAGAATATATATATATTTCCAACTCTAATAAGCTAATACTTTCGGAAATATGATTCGTCAAAATTTCATTATTTAATCGTAATTCTATGATTTCAATAATGCTGTAATCGAAACTTAACGTCCGCACGTATTTGTATCTATGAATATAATATAATATATGAATGATCTGTGTTAATACATGTCATCTTATCTACCCATGTTATAAAATACCTCCTGTTCTAGAAAACAAATAACGAAAAATTAATAGTAATCGAAAAATTCCTCATTAAGGGTAATGAGGCATTTTTTGGTTCTTATTATTTTTTCGTAAACATTCGCTATATTACTGAATGAATTAACAGAAAAATAGATGACACGCTTAGTAAGAACTAAGGAGGGCCTCCAGATCCGTGTTAATTTTATTACTGATTTAATGTCAGTTCCTACTCAAGAATACAACTGAATTAGATAAACCATTTAGCTATTAATAAAACATATTCTTTTTTTGATTTTTTTAGGAGTAGTGATTATTGAGATTTGTTGATGAAAAAGAACATCGAATAAGTATACATAACATGAGAAGATATCGAAAATTTTGGAATGTTGTGAAGAAGGCCACACCGAATGATTCTCAGATTCCCCGTTCAAATGTCTAAAATCGAAACAGACTTCTGTCAGTCAACTTGACATAGCCTAATGCTAATAATGCGCTGTACCTGTAGGAGTTCTTTGTGATATGACACCCCGTCAAAATGTTTACGGAAATACTATAATCGTTTCATTCAGTCAAGTGTCTCGAGTATTTACCTCGATCAACAAAGCAATATTTACCAAACGTAAGATTCCAAACCACCTGTTTAGTCATGATACCATCTTTTGTTGGAAGAAATTCAGCTAGTTTCAGAGGAAACGTGTGAATATTCTAGTAGAACTTGAAAAAAAAAGTTACAAATTTTACTCGAAGATTGATTAATTCTTTTTTCAAATTTACTGATATCATTTGATTTCAAATATTTTCCATTTTCTTCTTCCTAACTTGCGAACTACATAAATATTTCCGAAATATTTTTGGCGCTCTAGTTCCTCGGAACTGAGTGCTTATCAATTTGCCCAAATGTCTGTAATTTTGGAATATTTCGATGAAAATGGTCTTAAACGATTTGGTTCGACTCACTGATCAAGAATCCGTGGTCGGAATTCATTCTGTCCGGCCGGTCAGGCCGGCCGGCCGGCCGTAAGCACGAAAACTCTCGAACGGAATGAGCTAGAGAGTTGAAATTTTCAGAGTAGGTTTGGGGGATGAATATCTCGGCTAAGTTCGTTATTGGGCAAAATCGGACAGATGGTTTCGGAGTAACAAAAAAAAAATTTTTTTTACGAAACAAATTCCAAATCAAATTTTTTTTAAAAAGCAGTTTTATCATAAGAATCCATTCATATCATTTTCAACTCTAACAAGCTAATACTTTCGGAGATATGATTTTTTAAAATTTCAATGTTAATCGTATTTCACAGATTGATATAATTATTATTCTATGTATGAATTCTCATGTCAACTTGACAGAAGGGAATATTGTAACTTCAAAAATATTGGGGTTGAAATACTCGTATTTTAGCGATGCAACGGGGACCTCACCCGAAAATGTTTGAAAATATTATGTAAATATTGAAAGCATAATTCTGTAGTTTGGTGAACGTAGATCAGGAAATTTTTGATCGATTACAAGGTAATTTATTATTACTTATCTAATAAACTATTATTTGAATTGAATTTCCTTTATGATGCAGTGATATCATATGAATACATTGATATAATTCCCAACTCTGAGAAACCAATACCAGATATAATTTGTCTGTTTGAACTAGAGCGCCAGAAAGCTCCTGTCCACAGGGCTTGAACCCATTTTTTTTATATTCAATATCAGCAGAGTTATGTATATTCATTTTAACTTTCATATGATTGGTTAATAAGTTTTTTATTTTCTACCCCATTTTATTATCCTCTGATATCAGGGTTATGCACTTTCTGAGAAGCAGTGCTTCTTATCACTGAGTTGGCTAATCTATAGATCTAATTTATTCTTTCATTTCCATTTTTCGGAAATGCCTGGAAAATTTAAATCGACATAATCGGAAAATTATTTATAATATATAGGTAAGAGTATATAGGGCGTAGCCAGGAATTTATTTCGGGGGGGGGTTTTGGGGGTGTAAGGGTCACTTTCTGCAGCAAAAATTTTTTTTAAGAGAAAAATAACATTTCGGGGGGTGTTTGAACCCCCAAAGCCCTTGAGGCCTTGAGGTAAACAGATATTTGAAATTTGATTTCCTCAATAACCCAAATAATTTGATATCAGTAGTAAGATGTGAAAAAGAGATCTAGATATAGATATAGATATATAGGTATAGTTGATCAAAAAAATCTACAGAAAATAATTAATGAAATGCAATATGAGTCAGGAGCTGTATGAAAATACATAATATTATATGCGGAAAACCCAATGAGTCAGGGAAAGAAATAAATCAGATAAGCTAAAGGTATAGTTCACATTCGGGGAAAAAAATGAACATTAAGTATATTTAGAATATTTAATAATTATTACAGCATATACGAAAAACTTATGCTAATAATAATAATCAATTCTCCAAAAAAATTTAAAGAAGCTGATGACTCTAGGTAATTCGTTTTACTTAGTTACTGTTGACCTTGCAGAAACACAGGACGTCATAGGGCACTTCAATTCGGGAAAATCTACATGATTGAATCAAATCTGAAACAAGAAATTAAATCATAGATATCTACACCGTTGGCCTTTCTGACTAACAGCACTGCTACAAGATCTGATGCTTTCCTGACATTAAAACTGGACACAATTAAGCCGCACTTTACAAGAGCGTTGACCGTTCACAGATAAATAACTATAGGAGCATCCCTCTGGTATCGAACTTGGTGAAAATAATTGCAAAATTTATCGAAGTTTCAAATTATAGAAGAGAAGAAATATGAATTTATTGAAGTTAAATTCACAGAAGATGCAATAAGAGAACTAAAAATGGGTTCAAGCCCTGTGGATAGGAGCTTTCTGGCGCTCTAGTTCAAACAGACAAATTATATCTCCGAAAGTATTGGTTTCTCAGAGTTGGGAATTATATTATTATTATTATTATTATTATACATATGATATAACCGCATCATAAAGGAAATTCAATTCAAAAAATAGTTTATTTATCAAGATTAAATGAGCAATCATGAGAATGAGAACTGCACCATGGAAGAAATCAAATTAAATCTGGCCAATTTTGCCCAATAACGAACTTAACCGAGATATTCATCTCCCTAATCTACTCTGAAAATTTCAACTACCTACCTCATTCCGTTCGAGAGTTATATCTATGTCTATGGAGGAAAATCAGTCTCACTACTCTCAGATCTCTTACTAACTTCATGTTCCGTTCCGAAATGTAAGACTTTTCTGAGAAAAACTAATTTCGGAGCAAACAACTGAGATTTTTCTCACTTCGCTCACAATTCTTCGATTGACTAGATAATGTCATGTCACAGGAACATAAGTTGACATTAGGACAATTCATACATAGAATAATATCATTCTGTGACAACGTTGAAATACGATTTATTATTGAAATTTTGAAAAATCATATCTCCGAAAGTATTAGCTTGTTAGAGTTAAAAATGATATGAATGGATTCTTATGATAAAACTGCTTATTAAAAAACATTTAATTTGGAATTTGTTTTGTAAAAAAAAGTTGTTTTTTTTTTGGTACTCCGAAACCATCTGTCCGATTTTGCCCAATAACGAACTTAGCCGAGATATTTATTCCCCAAACCTACTCTGAAAATTTCAACTCTCTAGCTCATTCCGTTCGAGAGTTATCGTGCCTACGGCCGGCCGAACGGCCGGACAGAATGAATTTCGACCACGGATTCTTGATCAGTGAGTCGAACCAAATTGTTTAAGACCATTTTCATCGAAAAATTCGAAATTTACAGACAATTGGGCAAATTGATAAGCACTCAGTTCCGAGGAACTAGAGCGCCAAAAAGGATATTGTAGGAATACCTGGATAAAAAATTCCCACTCTGTGCATATTTTTAGATTTTTGTAAGACATTCGAGTACGGATATAGGGGACTGATATTACTCTACAGCTATCTGTCAAATATAGGAAACCTCAGGTTGTGGAAATTGAAGGGTTCAAGAGTTCATAGGTCAGGGTCATCATAACACTGAAGTTCCGCAAGGTACAGTATTAGGACTTTTTTGTTCCTTATTTACATGAACAGTCTACTTATAATGTAAGGTTCTTATGAAGCAATTTGTTTGCTGATGATGCAGTTATTCAATTGCAAGAAAAGGCGCAAACGAAGTTTAAAAATATCAGAAAAGGAAGCAAGAAATAATCCGAAAAATGGTATCAGGTTTTTGGATGGGAGAAGAAAATATTAGAAAAGAAAGCAAGAAGGAAACCGAGGAGGTATCTCAGCATTTTGGAAGACAGAAGATAAAACAATAGGTTAGTTATAGAGTTAGAGTATTATTCAGTTTTGTTTGGTTGTGTGTTTTTCTGTTAAAATTTAATTTTTTTTTTTTTTATTTTTTATTTTCACCCAATTGAAGACAATAATATTCCAAACACCGAATTTTAAGTGATGTGCGAAATGAACGAAGATAATAAATATAGACAGCTCTGTTTCCTGGAAACTAATTAATGCATGTATATTCTGATCTTCTGGTGTTATTTGGTTTCTTCATTTATTTGTATTTTAATTTATGCTTTTTTCTCCATATATAATAAGTTTTGGAATAATTAATTTAATGTCATAGGTTGTAATATTGCATTATTTTATTTCATTATTATTATTTATGTACCTAGTGATGTAATTCTTTTATTTAAGAAATAAACTTCATAATTATATATTACCCAACATTCCCAGCACAACATATTACACTTTCTATAGTCATTTCCTAGTCCTACCGTAGCAATATTCGATCGAAAATCTCAATGTTAATCGAAACGACAAGCCGTTCAACTTCTCGTAAGCATTCAAATTTGTCGGCTGGTTCACACGATAATCCGGGCCAATGACTATCCATTATCAACTAAATTAAGTGGCGATGATGTCAACGCGGCTTAGGATGTTGACTGAGGGATTATCAATCCAAGCGTCATTAAGCCCGTTTAAATTTTCGCTGTGTTGCGGGTGATCAAGGGCGTAATTTGCAACCCTTGATTCAGATGGGACGCTGCTGGTTTAAACTGGAGGGGAGCCGGACGAGATGTTATCTGAGACATATCTTGAGGTTTTGGCGATTTCTGATTATTGCGAGAAATGGACAAATATCAGAAATGAAATCAATAATTATTGAGTGAAAAGTTTTTAAGTCTAGCAGGAAAAAAATTAAGTAAACAACTTTTAACTGCTGCAGAAAAACAACTTATTATAATAATATTTACGGGTGATTAAGAAGTACACCCAATTTTGAGAAATTGTATTGCTTCGTCACTGAATGAAATTTGAGCTGAAAACCCCTCATCGACATTGCAAAGATCAATTTTGTTCGCAAAACTGAGTTCTACTGTCAAAATTATATCCATTCACTTCCTTCACTAGGTTAACCTTGAATGGGTGCCTTTTATGGCATTTTTGGCGCTCTAGTTCCTCGGAACTGAGTGCTTATCAATTTGCCCAAATGTCTGTAATTTTCGAATTTTTCGATGAAAATGGTCTTAAACGATTTGGTTCGACTCACTGATCAAGAATCCGTGGTCGAAATTCATTCTGTCCGGCCGGCCGTAGGCACGATAACTCTCGAACGGAATGAGCTAGACAGTTGAAATTTTCAGAGTAGGTTTGGGAGATAAATATCTTGGCTAAGTTCGTTATTGGGAAAAGTCGGACAGATGGTTTCGGAGCACAAAAAAAATTTTTACCATAGTTTTACCATAAGAATCCAATGATATCATTTTTAACTCTAACAAGCTAATACTTTCGGAGATATGATTTTTCAAAATTTCAATAATAAATCGTATTTCAACGTTGTCACAGAATGATATAATTATTCTATGTATGAATTGTCATAATGTCAACTTATTTTCCTGAGACATGACAATATCTAATCAATCGAAGAATTGTGAGCGAAGTGAGAAAAATCTCAGTTGTTTGCTCCGAAATTAGTTTTTCTCAGAAAAGTCTTACATTTCGGAACGGAACATGAAGTAAGAGATCTGAGAGTAGTGCTAGTGAGACTGCTTTTCATCCATAGACATAGATATAACTCTCGAACGGAATAAGGTAGGTACTTGAAATTTTCAGAGTAGGTTAGGGAGATGAATATCTCGGTTAAGTTCGTTATTGGGCAAAATTGGCCAGATTTAAATTGATTTCTTCCATGGTGCAGTTCTCATTTTCATGATTGCTCATTTAATCTTGATAAATAAACTATTATTTGAATTGAATTTCGTTTATGATGCAGTTCTATCATATGAATACATTGATATAATTCCCAACTCTGAGAAACCAATACTTTCGGAGATATAATTTGTCTGTTTTTATTTTCTCAAAGCTGGTTTTTGCGATATATCGCTATTCGCCGCTATATTTCTCGAAGACAAATGAGGACTTTCTTCCAACTCTAATAAAATGTTCAATTCTACCTCCTCTGGAATTGCCCCACGTATCGAAATTCCTCATACTTCCTGATTATTTTACTTACAGCATTAGGATATTTTTCATTGAAATGAACACAAACTTCTTGATGGGCACGTTTTCTATATCCACAACCTCCAATAATCAGAATTCCTATTCTGTCTGATGCCGATAAACGCCGAACCATTTTTGGCGCTCTTGTTCCTCGGACCAGAGTGCTTATCAATTTGCCCAAATGTCTGTAATTCACTGTCTGTGTTCACTGTTCATAAATTTCATCTTTTCTAGCTATTAGAGTCATATCAATTCGTTGTTTGAAAACAAGTTTCCGATTCTTGAATTTGTGAATATATACAAGACTGTTTTGAAACCGAAAATAATATTAAATGGTTGCATATTGAATAATTAACGAATAAATTCGGGATGATGTTTGAGAAGATTGAGAATTGGATCATTTCAATGATGTAGTAATGAAGGGAATAGGAAGAACATAATGGAATCATCAAAACAAATTACCGTTCGTTGACCACTGTTGTTAATATTACATATTACTTCCTTAACTAGTAAGAGATGTTCCTATATACAGGGTGAGTCTTTGACCACTGCATTAATTTTAACCATAGATTCCTCTCATCAAATGAAACACTTTTTTCATTTACCATTTTTCCAGATTCGGCTCAGGTAAAAAGTTACAAGCGTTTAAAGATTTCACAATGTGCTAATACACTCCCGCATATAAATTATCTATGACATTGTTGGCGGACGAGAATAAGGCATGGTAACGTGGTTTACAGCTTGATTCGGGATTCCAACGCTCAGGGACGGATCCATAAAAGTAGTGAAATTTCTGGAGTTTTCCATTTTAAAACATTCAATGAAGAATATCTCGAAAACGGTGCGCTTAAGGAGAAATGATGAAGAATAATAAAATGTTCTAAAACGATGGAATATTCTTGAAGTGACTCAAGAAAAACTTTATATGCTTTCTTTATGCTAGTTTCGTTTAGTTTTATGAATCCACGAGTCCATAACTAGAAAACCAGTAGAAGTAGAAAATAACTAATATTTGGAAAATATGTATCATAGTTATAGGAAACTTTACGCCAACATTCATTTTATTCGAAAAAAGGAAGTCAAAGCTACAAAATAAAAACTGATTTTTTTTCAAAATTTCAACAGCCCGTATCTTTTTACCTGAGCTGAATTTGGAAAAATGTTAAATGAAAAAAGTGTTTCATTTGATGAGAGAAATCTTTGGTTAAAATTAATGCAGTGGTCAAAGACTCACCTGTCTCTAATTTTCGAATTTTTGGATGAAAATGGTCTTAGACGATTTGGCTCGACTCACTGATCAAGAATCAATGGTCAAATCGATTCTGTCCGGCTGATTCGGCCGTTGCCACGATAACTCTCGAACGAACTGAGATAGACAGTTGAAATTTTCTGAGTAGGTTTGAGGGATAAATATCTCAGTTAAGTTCGTTATTGGGCAAAATCAGTCTAATAGTTTCGGAGTTACGAAAACAAAAAAATTTTTTCACATTACAACTTTTGAATTCAGATTTTTTTAAGATGTAATTTGATCATAAGAATCCATTGATATCATTTTCAACTCTAGCAAGGAAATATTTTTGGGTATATGATTTTTCAAAATTTCAATAATAAATCTTAATTTTATATGAATTCACAGAATGCTGTAATCGAAAATTAACGTCCGTATTTGTACCTATGAATCTCATGATCTGTGTTCATACATGTCTTCTTATCTACAGTACAGACATGTCATATTCATTTCTAGTTCTATTCCTCATGATATAAAATACCTTCTGTTCTAGAAAACAAAGTATGATTGAATGCAAAATGACCAATGAAATAACCTCAGCTATCGTAGAATTACGACGATTATAATTTTTGGGTGATAATATAATGTCCTTGGATAATCCCTATGATGATGGAAATATGTTACTTTAGTAAGTTAATCAAATTGGGTTCAGAATATCTCCAGTAAAATCAAAATTGGAATAATTGATATAATATAATTTTCAGAATATATTTGCGGAATGAATATCTCGGATAAGTTCGTTATTGGGTAGAATTGGGTGCTTTCTGATTAATAATTTTTTGCACTCTTGTTTTATCTTAAATTACACATTTTTGACTTTAATTCATGTAATGATGTAGTTATGCGATAAGAATCCATTGATAGCATTCCCAACTCTGAGAAACCAATACTTTCGAAGATATTTCTTCAACATTTTTCTGATTATGAATCATATGCAATGTTTACCGCTATTTGTTCGATAATTTCTGTTTCTTCACATTAATCTCATTCTGATAAAGGTATATTAATTAGCCCGTGTTGCATTGTATGAAATGCTATGACTTTAAGTTCGAATGGAGGATCGATGAATTACTGTATCCGTATGGAATGTTAAAGCCAAAAGCATTCAATTCAAGATGACAAAATTTAATGATTTCTAATTCCTCATCTCCTTTATTCAACAGATCTAAGCGACAATCATGTATTTCCCTTGTGAAGACACAAATTATCGAAATAAAAGAATGGCAAAATGGGAAAAAATGGGAGAACGTAAGATAATACCTTTCTTCTTCATTCGACTGACTGTTCAGACCAAGAATTTAGTACAGATTTATCTCTCAATCTCCAGAAATGACCCACGTCCACGTCAATCAACATACCATTGAAAACCCGAAATTCACCATGAAATCCAACAACCTACCTCTACCAATAATACCAACGGGACGAATAAAATCACCCATTCAAATCCAGTATGTCCGTTAGAAAACCCATTCAAGCCATACAGTCCGGCCTGTCATGTCACACATGGTAGCTGACACTTGTAACATTCACCCCGGATTGAAATGTTCCGGCACAAAGGGCCACAATGATGGCTGGATGCAGGCCAATGGCATCCCCAGCATCCCAAAATCTCGCAACGTCCAATCCTGGATTGGTCGGGGAAAAACAGACGCGCATGCTGATGGAAAACGCTCCGCCCTGCTATCCATGGCCCATAACCGGATCACGGCACTGTCACAGAATGGTAACGACGGTCTCGGCGCAAACTATGTAGTTCTGTGTTTCGGTGACGCGGCTCTGTGGTGTGTCGATATAAAATCGAACTTAATAAGTGAAAATGATGATGATGGATGTGGGGATGTACGGCCATAATCATCACGGCGGTTCTTACAATCCGGACCCTAACTTTTTTGGGTATTCGGATGCACCAAATCAACATACTTCGCACTATCCTTCGTACCAGTATGACGAACAGTTTGTTTACCCCACAAGTGACGTTTTGGACACTCCGCCATCTCCGAATGATCTCAATTACTTCCCCCAATCTGTACATCCAGAAAACCCCATAATCAACACTGACACTGGACTGAGTTACACTAATCTAGATTATGGACATACCAATCCTGGCTACCCACCAAATTCTTACGATCCGTACCAAAGAGGACCACAAGAAGTACACTTGCGTCAGCACGAAGATGTAACGAGTGGTAGCGGACATGTTTTTACGGGTGAAAACAAGTACCATGTCGGACATGACGTTGGGTATCATGCACATCTTGTGTCGGCCGGCAGTCCATCCAATTCTTGTATGGAGTACCAACATTTGCAGAGGTATAAGGAAGATGTGGAAAGTGACAGGATGAAGAATCATCATTTGCACTCTATGAACCCTGTGCCGACGCAACAGCCAAGCTTGCCGACTTACAAGTGGATGCAGGTGAAGAGAAATGTCCCTAAGCCAACAGGTGAGTTTTACTATCAACAGTTGAGTGTTGTGCTCGACCAGAATAAGATCTTGGGTATATTTCCTTTTCGGTTATAGGATGAGCCGAAGTTATCAGAAATTCATCGTGATTCAAGAAGATATTCCTCAATTTACAAGAGATTTCTAGAGGAATTCCTCTCTTTAACGGTGGGTTTCACTAAGCTTTGACAACTCTTAATAGCCGAATTAGTTAGATTCTATGTTCATTCCCAGTTCATTTTTGATGCAACCACCGAATTGAATCCACAATGAAGCTAATTGAAGCTTCATGAAACCCACCATAAGTCTTTTAGACATTTTGGAAGAAATACCCACATACCACATAAGTTTTCGATAGAAACCAAGAACCATATAAAATCCATCAAAACTTAACGGTGCCTCATACATTTATCCCATATAGTCTATATATAGCAAAATTATGTCACATGAGTATTTTTGCGCGCATGTTCTAGGGAACAGCATGCAAAAATTCGGCCAAATCTCTGTAATATCCGAAAATGTTCACAAACGAATAGTTTCGACTCACTGATGAAGAATTCGAAGTTGAATTCGATTGCGTCCGGCCTGCCTTTTCCGCGATAACTTTCGTAGGTTGCAAATCCGAATGCGACGTGTATGTTCGTTAATGGGTGTAATCGCCCAAACGGTTTCGGAGTGATAAATTTGTGTTCAAACTATATAGATCCGATCGAATTGAAACTTGGTCAGCATGTGTAGAATGCCGATACTAAGACTTTCGTCAGGTGAATGTATCACTAGAACACTTAAAAAAATATATTCAAGAATCGAGCCGTTTATTTTACAATCGAGTAATGAGGCATGAATAGACAATCAAAACTTTACTTTGTTTGATTTCATAAAACTAGAATAGTAATTGTACAAAGAAGGTTAATAAATTCATTATGACTCACAGAAATATTTTTTGTGGCCATACCAAAATGAATATGCTAGATACCGTTCGAACACTGAAGCCAAGCAGCGTCGGGTGCGATTAGTACTTGGATGGATGACCGCTTGGAAACAGCGCATGCTGTAATCTTTTTTCAATTTGGCTTCTGTGGGTCAGTTTTTAAGAATTTTCGTGATTAAATTCAAAACTCAAGTCTATCACTCACTAGCTGACCTGACAAACTTTGTACTTCTCGAATATAAGCATCTCTGCCATTAACGGGTTCAGCAAACGGCTTTTCGTAATTGAAATTCTATTGGAACTATGTGCTGACATATGAATAACATAATTTGGTATAAGTTTTATAATTATCTAAACCTCGCTTAGACCCTCTGAAACACACACTAAACTCCATCAAGATCGGTCAGGCCGTTTTCGAATTACCTTATACCGATTGCAGCGCCACCCGTCCAGATGAGAATCTAAATCAGCCTGAGACCCACTCGAACACACACACAAAATATCATTCCTCAATTAAATTTGCAGCGAATGATGTCATTTGGAATACATCGTGGTATTTCTGAATATTCTGCAGGAAATGCTTGCCCTGAAATTCGCAACATAATTCTGGTGGTTGGAGTCGAAACCTCAGACCAATATTCAAACCAAGCCTACAGAGATTTTGAACTCGATTTTTTCTGAACGATTATTTAAATCATGAAAGAGAGGAAGAAAAGGACAAATTATAAGAAGAATAATAAATAGAAAACTTGATAAAGAATAATATAATAAATAAATAAATAAATAATTATAAAGAATAGTATATCGAAACTGAATTAAAATTTTAAAATAAAATAATTCCAAAAATACAAAGCCGATCAAGCTGAAATCCGGTAGTCGATTGTAAAATGGTGGTTCGACGGTTTTTGAATAAAAATTTGTATTTTTTTCAGGAAAAATGTTTTTTATAGGAAAAATATTTATTCTTTTTCTAAGGACAAAATCCCTACGAAATTTTGTATATATTTGCGGGTCGACATTCTACAACTAATTACTGAGTTATTGAGGAAATAACAATTTAATTTCAGATGGATATAACTCCGAAACCGTTCGGCCGTTATGCTCGTTAACGAACATAACCGGCGCATTTGGATGAGCAACATACCCTGAAAATGGCAAGTTGCTATCTTCTTCCGTTCGAAAGTTATAGTGGCAACAGACAGCTGTCTGGCTGGACAGAATTAAATTTGACCACAAATTCTTCATCAGTGAGTCAAACCTGATCAATTGAGACCATTCTCGGCAAAAAATCCGAAATTTACAGACATTTGCGTAAGATGATAGAACGCTGTTCTCTAGAACATGCGCGCAAAAAACTGAAGAATAGGAGAGTAACACAGAAGACACTACGTGTCTTTTTTAATGCCAATGTATATCAGTGCTGAGAAGGGTGAATCAACTGATTGTGAAGGCTGGTTCTCGGGCTGGTTGCACTATCGGTTTGTCGGAATAGCACATGAGTTGAGGATTACCTGTCAATCCCTATATGTTCGATTTGGTGAAGATGATTAAGACTAAACATTGAAGAACCATCTTGCCCCATATTTAAGAATTTTGCTACCAAACATATCCTGTTTTATTTGCTCTTAAACTCAAAGACCTCATATTGCACATATTGCAAATATATATATGGGAAGGTGGAGTAATATGAGGTCTTTAAATTATCCTTCTAGATGTGTGATCTTCGGCAAACTAATATAGTTTCCTATGGGCGTTGTTTTTGTCTATTCATTATCTCCCCAATACCCGGACAGCGTGAAACCTTTCTTTTGCATGCGCCTTGCATTTCATTTCGAACGATTACACATGCTAGGCGAGATCTCGGTCGAAGATAGTTCCACACGACTAATCGTGACCCCTACATATAATGTAGGTGTAGGTAATTTACCCTTGGAGTAAGTAATTTACCCTCAGATCAATTTCCCCATTCTTCCAGTCATTTCTCTGGAGTCTAGAGCTAATGAATAGCATTAGCAAAGTAACAGTGGTCAACAATTGAAGTGGGTCATTCTTATTCTCATTAAATAATCAAATAATCTTTTATTTTAAATTAATTAAAATGAGAAAAAAGAAAATGCACATTTAAGTGTCCAATACTAATATTATTTTTTAGTTAATCAAGAGCGAAGAATCGATCAAGCACAAAGAGATGACATAAAAAAATTGGTTCAAACACTGACGTGAAATCAGGAGCTTTTGTGCGTATTAATCGAATTTACCATGGTAAATTCGCTTGAGAGTGTCCAATACAGGAAAATGGACAATATAACTTACCATGGTACATTCGATTGAGCAGAGTGTCAAATACAGAAGAATGGAGAATAGAGCATACGCAAAAAAGCTCCTGACTTCACGTCAGTGCTTGAAATAATTTTCTTTTCGTGATTTTTTAAAAAATTTCCAGGTGTACGGTTCCCACAAAATTTTACACACGTTTTTATGTCGATATTCTAGAACTAGTTACCAAACTTCAATTCAATCGAGTCTATATTTTTTGAGTTATCGAGGAAATAATATTCCAGGTGGGTATAACTCCGAAACCGATAGATCGATCGTGCCCAAAAACGAACTTACCTCTCCCATTGGGATGTGCAATCTACCCTGAAAATTGCAAGTCCCTATCCCCTTTCGTTCGAAAGTTATCCACGCAACGGTTACCCATCCAGCTACTGAACTCACACAAGGCTGCTCGGATCTCCAACAATATAGATCCAATCACGTTCAAACTTGGAACTTGGCAGTAGAGTTAGGTTTTGAGGGCTGTCTCAAAATTTCAGCGATGTCAGACGAATAGTTTCTGACATAGAATTTTTTTCAAAAATTTTTGAAAAATTTTTAGTTATACGATCCTCACAAAATTTCGCGAGAATTCGTGTTGTCATTCTACATCTGATAACCATGTTTGAATTGGATCGGTTTTGTACTTTTCGAGTTATTGAGGAAATAACAACCAAATTTCAGATGGGTATAACTCCAAAACCGCTTGGCCGATTATGCCTATAATCAAACTCAAATGTCCCATTCAGATGCACATCTTTACTCGAAAATTTCAAGTCGCTATCTCTTTCCGTACAAGAGAGGAAAAATTAGATTTTATTTAATTAGATTTTATTTAATTAGATTTTATTTAATTAGATCACATCAAGCGACCAAGAAAATCATTTTGAAATTCACTTTTCTCGAGCCAAATTTGAACATTTGTTTAAAATTTTCTAGTGATAAAAAAATTCACAAACATCCTTAAGTTTGTATTCTACAATACTCAACAAGTTTCAATTCGATCGGACTTGTATTGGTTGAGAACAAAATTATTACTCGGAAACCATTGGGCCGATTATGCCCATTAACTAACTTGTCCGTCGTATTGGGATGCCCCACCTACCATGAAAATTTCAAGTCACATCTCTTTCCGTCGCCAAGTTATCGTGGCAACGGACGGCCGGCCGAACAGAATGAAATTTGACCTCGAATTCTTCATCAGGGAGTCGAACCCAATCGTTTAAAACCGGCAAAAAATTCGAAAATTACAGACATTCGGGCAAAATGATAACTCGATGTTCCCCAGAACATACGCGCAAAAATGATTGTTTAAAATTACTGTGAAACTACAGCACGATACAGACACATATACATATACATATCACATTGCTCCCGCATTTAACCTCATACAGAGAAGAAAAAATTGGTTCAAGCACTGACGTGAAGTCAGAAGCTTTTGCGCGTATGTTCTATTGTCCATTCTTCTGTATTGGACACCCTTAATCGAATTTACCATGGTTAATTAAGTTGTCCATTCTCCTGTATTGGACACTCTTAATTCGAATTTACCATGGTAAATTCGAATTAAGTGTCCAATACAGGAGAATGGACAACTTAATTAACCATGGTAA
This sequence comes from Halyzia sedecimguttata, assembly GCA_937662695.2. Taxonomy (NCBI): domain Eukaryota; kingdom Metazoa; phylum Arthropoda; class Insecta; order Coleoptera; family Coccinellidae; genus Halyzia; species Halyzia sedecimguttata. Next base: position 60,165,965 of record OW569418.2, read on the forward strand.
ATTCGATTAAGGGTGTCCAATACAGAAGAATGGACAATAGAACATACGCGCAAAAGCTTCTGACTTCACGTCAGTGCTTGAACCAATTTTTTTTTTTTACACTTTGCGGTAATCTGGTCAATACAAAATTCACATGCTTATAAAGGTCACGATTCTACAATTTGATGCTAAATTTCATATAGATCGAGTGATCGGTTTCGGAAATATTCATAAAACAATACAGGAGAATGGACAATAGAATTCATCATGGTAAATTCGATTAAGAAGAGTGTTCATTACAGGAGTATGGACAATAGAACATACGCGCAAAAGCTCCTGACTTCACGTCAGTGCTTGAACCAATTTTTTTTTTATTTATAATATCATTTAAATTAATATTGTTGGACGTTACTTTGAAAGTTCTACGCTATTAGAAGTATACCTACCTATTTTATTCTGTAAAGTCTATAATTCAAGAAACATTGTTGAAGTACCTAGGTATATTGTTTTTTTATTTATAATATCATTTAAATTAATATTGTTGGACGTTACTTTGAAAGTTCTAAGCTATACTGACTTACAGCAAAAATATTATAAAGAAAATAAGCAATTATTGGATAGTCAAACTATCATTTTAATAAAATGATGCATTTTTATTGTTCAAATAAAGATATTTTGTTAACTTACAAGAATTTCTTCATTCAATGGTATTTCAAAGAACTAATTACAGTTTTAAATATTTAATAAAAAAACCTTTTTAATTCTTCATAATCATTACAAGAATGTCTGTCGATATGGAATATGGTAATAATTTGACATTTGAACACATCGTTTAATGCATAATCAATTTCAATACTTTTGTCAATCGTTGATGAGATGAGATATCTGAAATTATAGATAAACTCTAAATATTCCATTCAATATTGAAATACATATTAAAATTAAATTTCCACTTATTCATTTGTATTTCAAGATAATGAACGTTTGAAGCTAATGATTCATGTAAATTGTCTGTGAAAATTTGTTTTCATGGGTTAGGGGAAAAGAGTTATTGTGAAAATAAGATTCATTTATTTAGATACCAATCTATATATTGTTTTATACTATCTACTAAGGGCCGATTTATTCAACCTCTCCGTAAAGTATTCGTCAACTATGTGCTCGTTGAATTTACTGATCCCCTTTAAAGTGAACATTTACAGATTACTTTCCTTTCGGTAAGGCTACTTGACAGTTTACAGGTCGTAAAATATATCAGCCCTCAGTGAACAAAAAAATTTTATACCTCACTGAAGCCGTAATACAAACAAAGGAAATAATTTCGAATAAAACTCTATTAACATATTCGATTATTTACTTCAAGAGAGATCAAGAATAACATTCATTTTGAAAATTCAATTCTACATCAAGCAGCATGCAATGCATTTTTTCGAGTTTGGACCACTGCTGCCCACATAATCATGGAGGATTCGTGAAACATTGCAGGGAGGATAAATACTTGTATATAGATTATTATTAAAATATGATAACTGACTTTCTCCATTTCCTTATATACTACTTCTCGTTGTAAAATATACTTGGATTTTCCTCCGCAACACTAGGATACATCATTTTCAAAGTTAGCGTTGAATTATCAAGCCATTCTATTATAATATTAGTAAAATCTGTTCTTCAGAGGTATTCATTGTTAAGCATGCTAAGCAACAAGCATTTAAGAAACATATACCTGAAGTTCCACGGGAAAACAATATACATAATATATTATTATTATTATACTGATCCTCCTGGGTCTTCCACAAGGAGACCCCTCATAAGCTCTAAGAGCTTGCCCTGAGTTAGGAGAAGCAGTTGTGTTCTGTGTAGGCTTTGTCACTGTGTCCTTACGCCACCTTAGGCACAGCACTGTTAATTTTTGACCCAACAGCGAATGGTGGCGATTACCGTGACTAGAAAATTTCTTTCCTAGCCTCTGAATTGAACTTGGGGCTTCCGCTCCCAAGTCAATTACTCTACCACTGAGCCAATCGCACATACCTACACACATGTTATATTGCATCACCTTCTACTCCCATATTTTAAAATATTCTGCAATTAGAAAAATTAAAATGTTTTGTTAAGATTCCTATTATATAGGTACACGCTGGCATCCACACACCCTGATGATGGATCGTAAGAGACCCATGATATCAGGAAAACAGAAAAGTGTTCAAAATTCACTGGTCTAAGCGTAATTCAACTGTTTTTTTTTGTGCAATAGTATTATGCAAATGTTATGTGTAAACAGGTAAAAGTAGCTAAGGGCCAAATCTGAATAATAGGGTAGGTGCAGAAATTTTATGGCGTATTCCATTGGCAGCACCAGTGCTGCACTGAGCACGCACTGAGTGCAAAAAATGTTGCACTGGACGTCAAAATGTGTCAAAATGCTTGACGAAATTCCCCAATGGAATACGATTCATGCACTCAGTGCGCACGAGTTCTACCAATGGAATACGCCATTAGTGTTCATGTCATCTTGGTTGCCTCTTATCAATATTAAATTTTCTCATGAGGTATACTTAATCTTCACAAATATTCAATCGACTAAGTTCCATATACCTTGTTTTTAAGAATTCTATCTGCAGTAACTCCAAGAGTAACTCATGCATTCTATTTGTCGAAAAGCATTACTTTTTTGCTCTACGTCAACTGGACCTTAATTCATTTCAACCTGAAAGAAAATATTAAGACTTGGATTTCTCTGAGTAAAGTAATTCATTCAATTCACTTCTATTACTTACTGCTGATTTTTAGCCAGAAATCCTGAAGGACATATACCAGATATCTTCTTTCTGAACAACTTTTCCACAGTTCTCCATAATTTGGAATTTCTTTCACATACGTAAACAATATTTCTAGATTCCTCCAATCTTCAAATACAAGGTAATCTCGATTATTTTCAACAGAAGGAATACTCGTTCGTACTTCGTCGATTGAGAATATTTTGTTTACGTTTTGTATTTGTGTTTTGATCACATTCAGATCAGAGACAGATTCGATGTTGAGGTTAAAACGGGGCGCATGCGATGTAGGGCTATCATCTCCCATAGATTTGTGATGAAATACATAATACGATTTTCCCATAACATACGCGTAAAAGATATGTCATCATGACATTCATATTTTTATTTTTGAACTGAAGGTTCTCGCAAAAATACGACCATAGACAACATATCATACGACGAAAATTTTAGATGGCTATAACTCTAAAACCGTTTGGACGATTATGCTCATAAACAAACTCAAATGTCGCATTCAGATGCACAACCTAACCTGAAATTTTCAAGCCGCTATCTCCTTCCTTTCTCAGGTTATCGTGACAACAAAAATATTTTTTAATAATTTTTTAATAATTTTCTAGCAATACGATTCTCACAAAATTTCACAAACGTGCTTAGGTCTATATTCTACAACTATTCACCAAGTTTAAATTCGATCGGATTTATTTTGGTTGAAAACAAAATTATTACTCGGAAACCACTGGGCCGATTATGCCCATTAACGAACTTATCCGTCGTATTACGATGCGCCACCCACCCTGAAAATTTCAAGTCGCTAGCTCTTTTCGTTCTCAAATTATCGTGGCAACGGACGGCCGGACGGCACCACAGAATTAAATTTCATTGGGCAAAACTATAACGCGTATGTTCCCCAGAACATACGCGCAAAAAACAACCAAAAAGACAGCAGTAGTTAATACAGAAAGTAACATCTCTTCATTCTAAAACAGTTAATTCAATATCAGTGAATAATCACTAACCTAATATTTACGTTAAGTATATGTATATCCGGCTTAATACATATTACGTTTAATAGTTACGTGTATTAGAATTCGTTTCCGATTATACAGGGACGTTCAAAAATAATATTTCAAATATCTAGAGGTTTTTTATATCTTCAAATGAAACTTGATTCGATTGTTTTCTCATTTGGGTACACAAATTGGGAGAAAAGAAGGTATATTCAATGTACTGGTGTATGAGTATACATGACGTTCCGTAATTATGGAGCCACATTTTACCATTTTTTTTAATTTTCAGTGAGAAAACTCAAAGCTATCCCCAATTTCGTGTCACTATATTGTTCCTTATCTTCTTCTCAGACATTATTTCAACCAATCTAAGTAAATAATAAGACCGAAGGATCATTCCCAAATGACATTCGACATGTGTAATAAATATCATGAATTTATCTATTTGAAATTCGGGTAAAATCTCTCCCGACGTTCGGGAACTGACAACTTTCTGATTATGTTATTGAATTCTACTTCCTTTTCGTGAACTTTAAAATTCCGACCAAGATACAAGAATAATTAATGAACAGTTATCTATTAGATGAGCCGCCATTGATTCTAATGAACATGCAACAGAACCATGACAGTGTATCTCTTTATCTTCTATAGCTATACAAGGTGTCCCTAGATGTTCCAATCAGCCAATATCTCGACTCTCAGACAAAGTAGAAAGTTCAAACAAAAAGTATTTTAAATGGCACCAAAAACTCTAGCAGAATCCGTCGTTAAATTTCTGTTTCTAATGACCACCCCTGAAAAAACTACCCTCAGATATTTTTTTTAAATGGTACCCTTATATTTTTTTCACTCTAAATGATTCCCCAGTAAAAGAAGAAATATGCTCTCAGACAGAGTAGAAAGTTCACACAAACAGTAATTTAAATGGCATCAAAATGCGATATGAGAATCCATACAATAAAATAAACATTAACACAAACAACACTCTGAAACATAATAAAACAACATAATATCATTTAAAATTGAAATTAATGTTACAAATGTTCGAAATTTGCCCCACCAGCTTCCCACACAACTTTCAAATCGAGCAAATATGGTGGAAGTGCCGGAAATTATAATTAAAATTTTTAAGGGTTGAATTTACGTAAAATGATAAAATATTGTTTTAACATATTTCTTCTTTTACTGGGGAATCGTTTAGAGTGAACAAGATATAAGGGTGCCATTTAAAAAAATTATCTGGGGGTAGTTTTCTCAAGGGTGGTAACTAGAAACAGAATTTTAACGATGGATTCTGCTAGAGTTTTTTATGCCATTTAAAATACTTTTTGTTTGAACTTTCTACCTTGGCTGAAAACCGAGATATTGGCTGTTTGGAACATCTGGGGACACCCTGTATATTTAACTTAACATATCAGTTGAATTTCTCCGTTTCTGCCATAGAATAAAACATTCCCGATCAGATGATCAGATCAAATCCGGATCCAAACCTTCCGAGTAACTGTCAGTGAGAATGCGAACGCTAAGTTGATTCAAGGGCGAAATTATTCAAGAATTGATCGCATGCCTCACTCGTAGAGGTCCGTGAACGGCTAGATAGGCACGCGATCAAATGACCGACAAGCTGCGGGCTCACATGCATTGTCACACGACTTCTAGTTCTTTCACGAAAATGCCACAGTGAAAAGTGGAAAAATTCGGTGGAACCAAATCTAGTAGGTATAGCAAGAAATACGGGAAGAATGATTTCGGTTCCAAATATTGAACCTTAGAGATCGAATAAAAAGAAATGTTTATTATTCCCTCATCGCATTCACTCCACCACCTCTGTTTTTCTTTCTCTCTTTCTCCATCTCTAATTCCCTTTCTCTGTGTCTCTCTCTCTCTCTCTCTCTCTCTCTCTCTTTCTCCCTATCCCTCTCGAAATAGTCCTGTCAATTGGCATCCAAAATCACGGGTTCAACATTCAGATTTTTTTAATCTTAAAAAAAAATCTATATACATAATCTTATCTTAAATCCATAGGAGAACCATAACACGCAAACCATTGATGAAATAAAGCCAAGGTTATTAGAAAAGGGGTGAATTGTACTAAACTGATGTATCAATTTAACGGTAAGTTCAGGCTAAATGACTTTTGAGATTAAATTTTTGCGCGTATGTTCTGGGGAACATTGCGTTATCATTTTGCCCAAATGTCTGTAACTTTCGAATTTTTCGACGAAAATGGTCTCAAACAATTTAGTTCGACTCCCCAATGAAGAATTCGAGGTAAATTTGATTCTGTCCGGCCGTTGCCACCATAACTTGAGAACGAAAAGAGCTAGCGACTTGAAATTTTCAGGGTAGGTGGCGCATCCCAATACGACGGACAAGTTCGTTAATGGGCATAATCGGCCCAATAGTTTCCGAGTAATAATTTTGTTTTCAACCAATAAAAATCCGATCGAATTGAAACTTAGTGAGTAGTTGTAGAATATGAACCTAAACACGTTTATGAAATTTTGTGCGAATCGTATGGCTAGAAAATTATTAAAAAATAATTAAAAAATATTTTTGTTGTCACGTTAACTTGAGAACGGAAAGAGATAGCGGCTTGAAGTTTTCAGGTTAGGATGTGCATCAGAACGAGACATTTGAGTTTGTTTATAAGCATAATCGGCCGAGCGGTTTTAGAGTTATAGCCATCTGAAATTTGGTTGTTGTTTCTCCTCATTAACTCGAAAAATACTACACCGATTGAATTGAAACATGGTTTATAGTTGTAGAATGCCAACGCGAACATTCTTGCAAAATTTCGTGAGAATAGTATCTGTAGAAAATTTTTAAGAAATCATTGAAAATTAAAAAAAAAGATTCTATATATCAGTAACTATTCGTCTGAAATTGCTGAAGCCTTTAGAACCCAACTCTACTGCCAAGTTTTAAGTTTTAACACGATCGGTTAAATATTGTTGGAGATTCGAGCAGCCTTGTGTGAGTTCAGTAGATGGGTGACCGTTGCCTCGATAACTTTCGAACAAAAGGAGATAGGGACTTGCAATTTTCAGGGTATGTTGCGTATCCGAATGGGAGAGTTAAGTTCGTTTTTGGGCATAATCGGTTTAACGGTTTCAGAGTTATACCCACCTGGAATATTATTTCATCGATAACTCAAAAAATAAAGATTCGATCGAATTGAAGCTTGGTAACAATCAACATAAAGACGTGTTTAAATTTGAACTGTACCCCGAGGAAATTTGGAAAAAATAACGAAAAAAATTTTTTGTAAGAACCGTACCCCTAGAAAATTTGAAAAAAATTACGAAAAAAAAAATTGGTTCAAGCACTGACGTGAAGTCAGGAGCATTTGCGCGTATGTTCTATTGTCCATTCTCCTGTATTGAACACTCTTAATCGAATTTACCATGGTGAATTCTATTGTCTGTTCTCCTGTATTGGACACTCTTAATCGAATTTACCATGGTGAATTCGACTAAGGCTGTCCAATACATTTTACAATTAAATTAGTATTTTTTTTAAATTTTCTACCGATACAATTCTCACTTAATTTCATAAACTTTCGTAGATTGGTTTTCTACAACTACTCACTAAGTTTCAATTAGATCGGATTTGTATTGGTTGAAAACATAATTATTATATAATTATACATAAGATTATGCCAACTTGTCCGTCGTATTGGGATGCGCCACCTACCCTGAAAATTTCAAATCACTATCTCTTTCCGTTCTCAAGTTATCTTGGCAATGGCCGGATGGACAGAATAAAATTTGACCTCGAATTATTCATCAGTGAGTCGAAGCCAATCGTTTGAGACCATTTCCAGCAAAAAATTCGAAAATTACCGACATTTGGGCAAAATGATAACTCGATGGTCCCCAGAACATACGCGCAAAAATTTAAACTTACCATGCCCTTAGTTTTTATTAGCTATATCATTGTCAGGTAAATGAATAAATTAAACCGATAGGTATGCTGAATTCATTTCTGAACAAGTTTTCGTTTTACATCGATAAAAAGAAAAAGCAAGCAAAATGGTATCGAGCAGATGTACTAGGAAGGGTAGAAAAAAATGTTGCATTTTTTGAGCTTTTATCGATGCAAAACAAAAACGGGTTAATTTTTCCAGAGATTTGTCGATATCTTCGATCTATCAAAACACTTTTAATTACCGAAAAGAGTCAGAAGGCCCCGCAAATGGCCAGCGACGTAACTTCTCAAAATACGACCAAATTTTAAATTGGCGAAAATAAAAAATAAATGGTAATTTTATTACCTTTTTGATATGTTATAGTTATAACAAAATTTTTTCATGCTTTCATTTTTATTTTAGTTTAATAATATGCATGAAGAAACCAAAAAAGTTTGTTAATAAAATCAAACAATTCTCCAACAAGAAATATCAGTTAGAACAGAATCACCCAAATCTCTGGACCCAAAGGGCCAAATGAATCTTTCATTTTGAATATATAAAAATATATCTTGTAGATAAAAATTCTTGTAGATATTTTTCTCATTTACAGGCTATTGTTTGAGTCCATTCACATCTCGAAATTCGCCTAATTCAGTGTCTTCATTTGCAGCAATCTCATACCCGCCACTGGTTCACGATTCCGAGGTAAAGTTACACAACATGCGGACGCAAACAGAGCCGAAACAAAGTCCATTAAAGTTTTATTTGAATTTGTTCAAGATGCAATGCCGCGTCAGAGCCGTCTAAGCTTACAATCCACCCCTGGGGTGTCCTTGTTCTATGTCGAGATCGAACTTGAAACCCATTTATGAACCGGAAAATGGCTGTTGACTTTTTGTTGGGAATTACGTTACCAGAAAAAACGCAGGGGATGACTCTACCCGGGATTCTATTGACTTTTTGATTCGATCAGATGGGATTTCGATGATCCTTGACTTCGTTAATATTTTTTCGGAATGATTCAAAAATATAATCTACAGGGTGGTCCACTTTTTTGCAGAATTACTTCAACAGTAAATAAATTGGTCAATTTATAATAAAAAAAATCGCAAATGCTTCAGAAGACGCTTCCATATGTATTTAGTCTTTTCTTTATTGCTTCTGTAGTTTCCGAGAAACTCAATTTCGGAGAAAAAAATATAGGAAATACATTGTTTTATAGGTAACTAGCTGACCCAGCGAACTCTGTTCCGCCTTAGAGGCAATAAATAAGCAGATTTTAGATTTTATTATACACGTTAGAAAAAAAACACCCTGTACAGTAATGATTTATTTTCAATGATGTATCCCTCTAAAGTTTATTTTTTAACACATTATGGCAGGAAAAACAGCAAGTTTTAATTGACGTTAAAAGAAAAACACCCTGTATAACACAAAAAGTATCCTATGTCCGTCTCCTGGTTCTAAGCTACCTCCCCACCAATTTTGAGCCAAATCGGTATAGCCGTTCTTGAGTTATAAGTGGTGTAACTAACACGACTTTCTTTTATAAATATAGATTTGAAAACTATTATAAAATATGATTCAGTTGAGTTTTAAATTAATAAAAATGTTATCCCCACTTCTGAAGTGGACCACTGGCTACTAAACAAGATATTGATAAAATTCCACAGCATATTTGACATTATTTCAATTTTAAATCAACCAGAATGGAATGGAACACCCTGTATAAGTTTCTTATTATGTGTGAAATTTATTCTAGGGAGAAAATAGTTCTAATTTTTTGCCCACGAATTTTCATACATACACTGAATGTGGGGATGGAATTCTTTCAAATATTTCGCATGTCTCATAAAAGACATAATTCTCAGAATATCAGAAGAGCACATTCCAAAATGTATGAATTTTATAGAATGAATTTTCAAATTCCTGAATGTTGCGTATTTTTTTTACAAGACCTAGTAGATCTATCTACATATTCTTGTCCGAAATGATCTTTTCTTTACCGTAAGACAATCGTTTACACAGCAGTGCAAACCAACTCGAATATTCCAGAATATACAGTTAATATGTCATCAATTTCCACAATCAATGATTTTTTTTCGATTCAGAAGTCAGATCGTCATAAGATATCGACGACTACCTTTTGAAGCTAAATATTTATTGAACAAATAGTTATTTATTGAAAGGTTTTTTTTCTGGGTTTTCTCTCCCAAACTGAAAAATATCTATAAAATAAAAATTAATTATTTTGTGATTTGCTTCTTTATTTGTGGCGTTATCCCTCTCATACACTGGGAACTTTAGTCGATGATCATCATATCATATATCATCAAATGTTATATTCGAAATAAATATGTGAAAAATTGAAGAATTCATTATAATATAATCTATCAGTATTTACAATTGTTGTAAAACGATAATATATAGATAAATATTTGATACAACTTTCAGACACTAATTAAATTTTACAGATTTTTCATACTCGAAAGGGTCGTCTGGATAACTCATTATTCAGTGGTCCAATTGATTTTTGCTCCTTATTTTTAGACTTCGATCTTCTCCTTTTGAACCAATTCGAAATTGTTGTTTCGGAGACTTTCAGATTTAGCGCCAAATCTCTCCTTCCTTCAACAGTCGTAGATTTATTCTTATTATGCTCTTGTTCCAAAACATGAAGCTGTTCAATTGTTAAACTTTTTGATCTACTCTCTTGCCCTGAAAATTAACCTATACTTAATTTCTGACTTGGTCGTCACATTCAAAATATCTCATCATGAATGTGATCATGCGATATTTGAATTTGAATGCGAACATTTTTCTCATCATTTGAGTTTTATTATATTTTGAAATTTTTTTTGTACTTTGAAGAAAACATTGCTCACCCAAAGGTTCGAAGTTCATGAAAAATTGCCGGAGCTTCATCAAACTTTTAAATTCAGCCTCAGTGCGACAGCTTTCAATAATATTGAAAAAGTTGGCCTGCTAAAATAATTAAAATATTTGAAATAATAATAATATACTATAATATAAGTATCAATGATATTGGCCAAAAAACTCGAAAAGGAACTGAATTAAATTTTCGAAACTACTTGATTGATTATTTTGGTCTTTACTTGTCGGAAATTCATCTTAATATCGATTGCAGTAAAAAACGTTATTTCCGCTAATATATCAACTAGGGGAATTAAAGTGTTGTGTAGTGAATTATATGCATAGATGTGCAAAATAGTTTACAAAAGGTTTTAAAATACAAAATACCGAACTGTTCTTCATTTTTTATTTATTTAAAATACTAAATGCAAAATACGTATTTCCAAAATACTAAAAAATTCAACTTCATTCATAAAAAAATACAGATCGGTATTCGAAAAAATTGAGTTGAAGGTGGCCTCCGAAGAATGAAACGTCATATTGAAAATCAAAGTATTGAAGCAAGCAACAAAGAAGAAAGTTTCTTGAACATATATAAATAGCTGGTGCGAAGGAAACAAAATTGGTTCAAACACTGACGTGAAGTCAGGAGCTTTTGCGCGTATGTTCTATTGTCCATTTTCCTGTATTGGACACTTTTAATCGAATTTACCATGGTGAATTCTATTGTCTATTCTATTGTATTGGACACTCTTAATCGAATTCACCATGGTAAATTCGATTAAGAGTGTCCAATACAGGAGAACAGACAATAGAATTCACCATGGTAAATTCGATGAAGAGTGTTCAATACAGGAGAATGGACAATAGAACATACGCGCAAAAGCTCCTGACTTCACGTCAGTGCTTGAACCAATTTTTTTTCGTGAAGTCAGGAGCTTTTGCGCGTAGGTATGTTCTATTGTCCATTCTCCTGTATTGAACACTCTAAATCGAATTTACCATCGTGAATTCTTTTGTCTGTTCTCCTGTATTGGACAGTCTTAATCTAATTCACCATGGTGAATTATACAGGGTGTCCCAAAAATACCACGTGAAAGTGACACTGGAGATAGATTGGCATTAGGTCTATCAGATAGCATCAACATGACCTCAGTAAAAGTCCGCTGGTTTTCGAGATATCACCACTTTTGTGTATTTTTTAAAAATCTCCAATTTTCGGTCTTTTATCGCCTAGCATTGCTAGAAATTACTTCAAACTCATGTTTTTTTTTACCTAGGCTATCCTGAATAGTTGCTTTAAACAATGAAGTAATTACTTCACCGACAACTAGAACAAAATCCTTCAAAAAATGTCTAACTTGTTGTATTTTATGCCGAAGTTAAAACGTTAACTTAAGTTTGACTGACTGCTGTGAAAAAAAGTTATATCAGACTGAATTGACAAATAATCGCAAAAACTGGTCCATTTCATGCCCTTTTCAAAATGATACAACACTACCAATTTTTTTTAATCAGAACCAGAATTGCTACTTATTAAAAAAAACCAAAACCCTTATCGGCTATCTCGCTCCCACATTCATTGTTTTGTAACATGGAAACCGGTCCGACTTTCACAGACTAGGGGCCTTCGAATAGTCTAGACCAGGGGTCACCAAATGGCGGACCGCGGTCCGGATGCGGATCGCGAACCTTTTTTTTGCGGACCATTTTTCCAGAAAACATGTATTCTTGATTAAAAAAATTCAGATAACTTTTCGTTTTATTTACTAATTATAGATGGATTTAGATTAACTGCTAGTCAAATTCTTATGCCATCATAATGCTATCAACGACCCGCGACAGATATACAGATTTTGTGAACGGACCTCCAATGAAACTAATTGGTGACCCCTGGGTTAGATACTAGAGAAAACTTTTTGGCGTTTGACGGATTTACTCATTTCCTAATATTTTCCGAACGGATAGAGATACAGAGGAAATAGATACATACTAGATACTAAACGTCGTCCACCGACCAATCATCGGGGAAAATTTGGATATCGAGATGTGAAAATCATAGATTTCGGACGGGAAAGAAGAATTTTCCTTCGATTCCGGGTCAAAAATATTTCTAAGTGCCGACCCAAAAAATTTTTTTCATGGTATATCGATACGGAGCTCGTGTCTAGTTAAATCGAGGTCGCTGATCACGAATATGCAATTAGTTTTTCCCTAAGTGGCGTACTTTGGGAAAATTTTCACTTAGAGTGAAAAAATGGACGAAAATAGGTCAATTTTGGAAGTTCACACCGCCCAAAAAAATCGGAGTAAGGTGTTGTTGATTTTCGCCGTCATATATGGATCCTTTATCTACTGAATAATCCAAACAGAAAATGTACTATTCAGAAATTATGATTTTTTTCCCAAGGGTCTGTTTTTCGGAAAATTCATTTCGCGGTATTTCCGCGGAAAATTCTCTAATGAAAAATCCGATCAAATATTCGTAATCTACGGCCCCGAATTAGTAACTGACGTAATTTGCATCGGAATCGGAGACCGGTCGAATTTTGGCAATTTTTTAATACATTAGCCTTAAAAAAATCCCATTTTTCGAGAAAAATTTTTTGACGCAAAACTATGAAACGGGTACTTATTCTTATAGATTCAGGGCCGTAGATTCCGAATCTACCATCAGATATTTATTACAAAAATTTTCCGAGGAAATATCGTGGAAAGAATTTTCAGAAAAATAGACCCTCGGGAAAAAAAAATCATTATTTCCGAAGCGTACGACCTGGACATTTATTGTTCGGAAGATTCTATAGATAAAGGATCCAAATATGACGTAAAAAATCAGGAACACCCTACTCCGATTTTTTTGGGCGGTGGAAAGTTCCAAAATTGACCTATTTTCGTCAATTTTTTCACTTTAAGTGAAAATTTTCCCAAAGTACGCCACTTAGGGAAAAACTAATTACATATTCATGATCAGCGACCTCGATTTAATTAGACACGAGCTCCGTATCGATATCCATGAAAATTTTTTGGGTCGGCACTTAGAAATATTTTTGACCCGGAATCGAAGGAAAATTCTTCTTTCCCGTCCGAAATCGATGATTTTCACATCTCGATATCCAAATTTTCCCCGATGATTGGTCGGTGGACGACGTTTAGATTTATGTATTTATTTTTTCTGTATCTCTATCCGTTCGGAAAATATTAGGTAATGAGCGAATCCGTCACACGCCAAAAAGTTTTCTCTAGTATCCAACACATACAAAAATCTACAATTTTCCGATTAGGTCGACGCGGCTTTGGTTATTCACTAAATCGGGTACGCAGATCACGAATCTGTAATTAGATTTTCCGTATCTCGATTAGTTTCGGAGCAATGACGAAGAAAGTCGCAATTTCTGGCTCTACCTCCGGAAAATGGACTAATCAGTCGGATTTTTCGCCATATTACCAAAATTAATCGAGATACGGAAAAACTAATTACAGATTCGGAATCTACGCCCTCGATTTAGAGAATAGCCAAAGCCATGGCGATCTAATCGGAAAATTCTAGATTTTTGTATGGGTTAGAATCTAGACAAAGGACTCGCAGCTCTGGCAATGTGTTAGTTGTTGTATGCATTTTATCAATATTTCACAGGAAATAGGTCATAAATACTTCTACAAGGGTTGAAGTATTACAAGATATTTTACTTGCAATTATCTTTCCGTGGAAAATATTAATTTCAAGGGTGAGACCACCCATGCAAAAATAAACCAGTTAACCCAAAACATTTAAGTTTTACAAGCGAGCTGCTTTGTTTAGAAATACAAATGAGCGCTTCCCAACATGTGAAGTCATGGGACGCAACAGTGGTGATATCTCGAAAACCAGCGGACTTTTACTGAGGTCATGTTGATGCTATCTGATAGACCTAATGCCAATCTATCTCCAGTGTCACTTTCGCGTGGTATTTTTGGGACACCCTGTATATTGCCGTATATTTTGAAAACGGTTCCTTATATTTCCGATTTGTATACAACGTTTTATTGTTCACTGAAATAGCCAGCTTCTGTCTGAGTTATCCAACTTTCTACAAGCAGTTTTTTTGCGCGTATGTTCTGGGGAACATCGCGTTATAGTTTTGCCCAAATGTCTGTAACTTTCGAATTTTTTGACGAAAATGGTCTCGAACGATTAAGTTCAACTCCCCAATGAAGAATTCGATGTCAAATTTGATTCTGTCCGTCCGGCCGTCCGGCCGTCCGGCCGTTGCCACGATAACTTGAGAACGAAAAGAGCTAGCAACTTGAAATTTTCAGGGTGGGTGGCGCATCCCAATACGACGGACAAGTTCGTTAATGGGCATAATCGGCCCAGTGGTTTCCGAGTAATAATTTTGTTTTCAACCAATATGAATCCGATCGAATTGAAACTTGGTGAGTAGTTGTAGAATATGAACCTAAGCACGTTTGTGAAATTTTGTGCGAATCGTATGGCTACAAAATTATTAAAAAATTATTAAAAAATATTTTTGTTGTCACGATAACTTGAGAACTGAGAGAGATAGCGGCCTCAAGTTTTCAGGTTGGGATGTACACCACAACGCGACATTTCAGTTTGATTATGAGCCTAATCGGCCAAATGGTTTCAGAGTTATAGCCATCTGAAATTTAATGAAATTTTGTGGTTTTTGTTCCTCATTTACTCGAAAAATACTAAACCGATTGAATTCAAACATGGTTATTAGTTGTAGAATGCCAATGCGGAAACGTTTGCAAAATTTGGTGAGGATAGCATTTGTAGAAAATTTTAAATAAATCTTTGAAAATAAAAAAAAAAAGTTCTATATATCAGTAACTAATCGTTCGAAATTGCTGAAATTTTGCAAGAACCTTCATAACCTAACTATACTGACAATTTTCAAGTTTTAATACGATCGGTTAAATAATGTTGGAGATTCGAGCATTCTTGTGTGAGTTCAGTAGATGGGTGAACGTTGCCTCGATAACTTTCGAACGAAAGGAGATAGGGACTTGCAATTTTCAGGGAAGGTTGCGTATCCGAAAGGGAGAGTTGAGTTCAATTTTGGGCAAAATCGGTCTAACGGTTTCCGAGTTATACCCATCTGGAATATTGTTTCCTTGATAACTCAAAAAATAAATATTCGATCGAATTGAAGTTTGGTAATTAGTAGTAGAAAATCAACATAAAGACGTGTTTAAAATTTTGTGAGAACCGTACCCCTAGAAAATTTGAAAAAAACGACGAGAAAAAAAATTTTAAGAACCGTACCCCTAGAAAATTTCAAAAAAATCACGAAAAAAAAATTGGTTCAAGCACTGACGTGAAGTCAGAAGCTTTTGCGCGTATGTTCTATTGTCCATTCTTCTGTATTGGACACCCTTAATCGAATTTACCATGGTAAATTCGATTAAGGGTGTCCAATACAGAAGAATGGACAATAGAACATACGCGCAAAAGCTTCTGACTTCACGTCAGTGCTTGTTTGCTTATTATATTGGTTGATGTCTAACGAACAACAAATAAATAAATTACTATGCTAAAAGATGCGCTTGTCGTAAAATAAAACTTTTATATATATGATCATTTGCAATCAAAGACTATTGTCGCACCTTATTTGTGCTAAAATGATCTTAAGTGCTATACCATACCGTGTTTATCAAAAAGTATTTAGGATTTTCCAAATACAAGATATGTCCTAAAAGATATTTCAAATAAAATACAAAATCCTTCTCTTATTAAAGTATTTAAATTCAAAATGAAAATAGGTATTTCATATTTGAAATAAGTACTAGTATATTAAAAATGTCTCATCTCTCGTTATATGATAGTGAAATATAAACCAGTGCATTAAAAGCAATAGAAATTAACTTGAACAACAAGTTAAATTGAATGTAAAAGTCGATTTCATGAGACAGCTTTTAATAAAACTTTTTCAAAACGCGTTTAAATGCTCACCTGAGTTGAAAATTTAGAGGGTCCTTCTAGACAGTCTGGAATGGTAGAGATCAAACCATAGGTCACCTCTGTTCCTGGATCTTTTGTGTTGATGGTGGGGTTGTCAATTGTCGATACTATAAGTCATGTTAATAATAATAATTATTTCATCATGATGAATTGGTTCATGGACGATTTTCTTGGAGAAAATCATCGAGGGGAAATGTTTCTCTAAATAGCGTTATTAATAAATATGCTCGCCATTTCCAATGTTTTCAAGAAAAATTCAGTTTCTCGGGAACTTATTTCTAGAATTCACACAAATTCTGTTTCTACATAAAGGACGACGATAAGATGATTCATCTGAAATATCAGCCTTATCTATCCTAGGTGGCGAGAAATGGAAGTTTTCCTGATTTTATATTGAAATTAAACTATTTTTTTTTTATTAGATTTTTACAGTTTAATTTTTTATCTTAAGGAATATTTCAGTTTTTTTTTCATGCAAGCCCGTATGAAGCCGCTCGCATCGCTTATTTACGTTTGTTATGATATCTATGATTTTTTCTAATTTGATTTTTGCAATAAACATGAAAGTGATAACATTTCGTAATAGAGAATGTCACGACCTTTCAAAACGTATCACAAACCCATACTTCCTATTTTAAAAATTGGGGGTTATATATGTCTTTCTAAGGGGGTTGAAGGTAGGGTTCGAATTTTTACGAAGAAGAATGACAATTTAAAATTGATGTGTTTCGAGATTTTCTATAAATATGTACAGTAACCAAGATAACGAATTTATTCCAATTGGCTTTTCCACACTGTATAGTCAAAAATCAATTAATAAATCAACAAGTCCAGAGCGTTCCTGCCAATCGGGTCCTTCATAAATGGCTTCATATAATTATTATACTTATGCATATATTTCACAAATCAAATAGACCACAGGGGGTTCATTGATTTGCCGAGAAAGCAAGAGCAGACGCGTTTCTGGCTTCTTGGCCTTCATCAGTACTCTGTAGCTTCTCAACAAATTCAACTAAACTGACCCGGGTTAAGCCTCTCAGAGCCTGGGGTCTATTTGATTTGTGAAATATATGCATAAGTATAATAATTATACGAAGCCATTTGTGAAGGAGCCGATTGGCAGGAACGCTCTGGACTTGTTGATTTATTAACAACGGTATAGCCATTTTTCATTATTATTTTTGAAAACGCTGCGTTCATGGCCATTGGGAAGATACTGTCTGAGCTCTGCGGGACTCGTTCTCGATTAATATCGAGTGAATGGTGGCATATGATTTCAGGCTTCAAATATTCACTGGTGGGGAGAGGCTGATTTCCGTGTTTTGTCTCATAGGTGGCGTGGGCGATTAGGTACGATCGACCAAGCCGGCTCTGAGAGGCTTAACCCGGGTCAGTTTAGTTGAATTTGTTGAGAAGCTACAGAGTACTGATGAAGGCCAAGAAGCCAAAAACGCGTCTGCTCTTGCTTTCTCGGCAAATCAATGAACCCCCTGGGGCCTATTTGATTTGTGAAATATATGCATAAGTATAATAATTATACGAAGCCATTTAGGAAGGACCCGATTGGCAGGAACGCTCTGGACTTGTTGATTTATTAACAACGGTATCGCCATTTTTCATTATTAAAAATCAATTAAACTGAATCATAAGGTGAGTTTTAATCAAAAAAATACAGACGATACATAAAAATAAAATACATTTTACAAAATGTTGTAAGTAATTCTATGAAAGTGTAAAATTATAAAATATGAGTATTGAAATCAATCACATGTGTTGCCAAGGGTATCAAAGCACGAATCAATTCTTCCTTATTTTGCAGGCATAAACTAAACCTTCTTCTCATGAATTAGACTGAATCTACAGAATTCATGTGCTTATAATTGCATAATGTGGAAGAATAAATAACAGGATATATTTTGGGCTTCTTCTCATCTGAGTATGCACTACCAACTGGACACTTTAGCCAATTTCAGGGGTTGGAAGCTTAGTGTATCCCATAGAAATAAAACATCATGGTTCGATACGTAGAAATACTGCCTCTTCTCAAGAATCTCGTGGGTCTCCAGATGAGGTTGAGACTACGAGGTAATGTCCATACTAACGAAAAACAATGTTGAAACACTCGATCACAGAATAAGGACCAAATACAAATATGCATTACTCCAGAATATCTTGAGGTGGTAGTTGCATTCGGGGCAGGAACTGTAAGCAGAATAGGAGACAATCTTGAATATCAACATTTACCGAGCTTTGGCCTAAGCTAGATAAAGGAAAGGTGCCTTATATTGGATAGTTGGCAAATTTTGGATACTACATATCCAAAATCCTGAGCATACTATACCGGTGTGAACTTAGCAGTCTGTTTGGCGGAAACACCAAAACTCCCTAGACCAGTGGCGTGCATGCTTATTCTAATTTCTCATTCATATATGTGCGCCAGATCACTTTCAGATGTGATTTGCGTATAGTGATGAGAATATCCCCTGAAAACGGGATCGAATTCCCGACAGGGGGCAATGAAGCTCTTTCAACCCTTAAATTTCAAAATTTAATATCTCAGGAACTATTCGCCGGAGCACATACAGATTTCATACATGTATGACATATACCGACTTCCTGAGTAGCTGTGGGGTAGTTTTTTCAACCCTTCGAATTCAAAATTCAATATCTCGGGAACTATTCGCAGGAGTACAAACAGATTTCGTATGTGGGTTAAACTTTTGGTCAGGTATAGATGCAGCTACTCACCTTGAATTGCATATTCATTGTGGCTTGGTGTGTTGCCCAAATCCTGAAATTGAGGGAATTACTCATTTTTACTTCTGCATAGATATACAGCAGAAATAAGAGTTGGAATTTAAGGATTTCTTAGAAGGTATCTTGAAAGAAGATTTTGACCTCGAATATCGATATTTCGCGAGCGTGTTCCGTGGAACGACATATCATTTTGCCCAAAAATGTCTGTTATTATCGAAAATGATTTTTTTCCTGGAAACCAAGCAGCCTTGGTCGCGTTCAGTACCTGGATGGGTAATCGCTCTGGATGATAATTTGAGCAAGCATGCCAAAGCACACTAACCTCACGTTAGTGCCTGTCCAATTATGTAATCCAAAAATTTACTTTCTCGGAGAAAGGAAAACTTAGGCTTTAATATTCTTAAGTAATCATTAAAAGATACTGTGGGAGGTATATTCATCATTGAATGGTTTCGTTCTGGGTTTTCTTCAATGTGACAATTCTCGAATCTCAGAATATCAATCAACAAAATAATTCTGAAGATTTTTTCGTTAAGCGTCTGAAGAAGGAGTCTGATTTAGTCTCCGAAACGTTACGATATAGTTGTTTCTTCGTTGATGTTGTTTCTTTGTTATTTGTTAGGCAACATTGTTCGATTCATTGCTTCTGACAAATATCTTGTGTTTCTTACGCAGAAGCAAATCACAAAATAATTATTTTTTTATTTAATAGATATTTTTCAGAGTTTGGGAGAGGAAACCCAGAAAGAAACCATTCAATGTTTAATATTCTTGTTTCAGTTGTCAGTGGACTGGTTAAAAAAACTAAGCAAACAAGCAAAGCGAGTAATTATAGTAAATCGCTATTGTTCAGGGGAAAAGCGTGTCAACATTTTTTTTTTCAATTTCGACACCCTGTATCTTGAGGACCAATATTATTAGGAGAAATATTTATTTAAAGTTTTCTACTTAAATTATGATTGGTCCAGAAATGCGGGCTTGGAATTATGACCTTTCATTCAGCAACACCCTGTATATTACATTTATCCAAACGATTTTGAATCCGAGGTATGAACAATTCGGTATTCAGTTTCCATGGGTTTTGAATTTTTCTTCTAAATTAGAACTAATTTCAAATGCAGACAACCAAATATAGAAATACGTAATTAATCAAATTGTTATGAATATGAATTTCTATAAGTTTCCTTCCAAAAAGGAACCAAATTCAAATAGAACGACTGAAAATTGAACAATGAAATGAATGAGACAAATCATTGGGAATAATTTTTCCACATATATTGAATCTCTTCAATATAATATGGTCAATGCCAAGTACACCCACTTTATATTAATTTTCAGTATATATTCTTAAATAAATTAGTTTATGTAGAAGATTACTCACAAGTTGAGGCACTGATTCTCCTCTTGAATCCATATTACCAGGCGCCACCACAACACTGAACGGTATAGGTACAAACAAGTGTTCAATACGTATTTAATTCTTGTTACTTCATTTACATATTATGTTTGTTTTTTGGAGCAGCAGACGTTCTTTCAGAAATCTGTAAATTAAATACAGTGCTCATCAATTGAAGTGGATATTGAAAGTTTCCTTTATTTCAGCCATGAAAATTCGAAACAAAAAATGTGAATTTAATCAGCAGTGTTTATATTCCCCTTCTTACAGAATCGAAAAATCTGGAAAAACACATTTAAATAAAAAAAATAGTAATTCAAGGAAATGGTAAAGACTGATGAATGTAAGTAACAATATACGCAAATCCTTTATTGCAAAAATCACAATACCCCAATGTTTTTTTTTTAATATCATGTATGCCTTCCCTGCTACGTATCAATACTGTGACTCGGTTTGATGAAGAAAGAAAGAACGTAAAGGGTTAAATTGGTTTCGGACATGTACCTATTTGAAATTTCATTTTTCCAATCAATATTTCCGACACTACAGGTCCGATCGAGTTAAAGTTTAGAATTTAGGTGTGGAGTATTGACTCCCAGGTTCATGAATGCATTTCATGCGAATAGTGTCTCTGGAAGCGAATTTTTTCCGGCTCAGGTAAAAAATCACAAGCGTTTGAAGATTTCACAATATGTTAATATACTCCTGCGCTTTTTTATCCTTTCAACGCAATTAACTCTTACTCTAATCTGTCTAGTAGAATATCCGTAAAGCTTTCTCATCTAATGCTTTGAATTCAATGAATTCTTTGAGAAAACTTATTTGCTCACTCAATTCTTATGATTTTGTTCTTAAGAAAGCATTTGTGACGAAAATATACCACTATTCTGGAATATTAAACTTCAACTTGTTTTTTCTTCAATAACCAATTGTTTCCACTATAATTTCAGAATCACCAATTTTCACATTGAAACTTCCTCAAATGTCCTGATTCTCATAGAATTTATAAATGAATAGTACAATATCGAATAAAATACAATTATTGCTCTAACCACATTAATTGCACTCTTGAACTATATCTTTATGGATATTCGATCAAGGTTTCTGGATGTATACCAATGAAGTTAAATCTAAGAAATCACAACTCTTCGGTGATGAAAAACGTGGCAGACATTATCATTTCAGGATTATAGCTCTGGTGCGGATCCTCAATAATACTAGTTAAATTTCTGGAATTTTATTAGATTTCATAATATTCAATGAAGAATCTCTTCGAAAATGGTTATTTTTTAGGAGAAATAATGAAAAATAATGTGCGTTTATAATTTAGGTTCTTTATTACCATTCCGTTCTTTTACGATTAGCGTGTTCCTCAAGTTCCAACCTGACTAATACTACATGACTGGCACGTTTTGGTTCATTTGTTATGAACGAAGAATGTCACAGATTTCGATCTGAATGTACAACTCAGTCACCATTCCAGTGTCGTCGCAAATCATTATCATGAGATGTTTAATTGTAGTGTAATAAATCAACGAAATTAATATATACCAAATGTCATATATTCTGGGCCATATCTTGCAGGACGAAATGACCTGTCATTCTGGTGGCGAAAACTAGGGTTTCAATGCGTATGTATTATGCATAAGATGTCTGCTATTTACATTAACTGAACTGATGTATAAAGTATACAATTAGTATACGATATAAATAAATTAATCTCCAATCAATTTTTGCGCGTATGTTCCGAGGAACATCGCGTTATCATTTTGCCCAAATGTCTGTAACTTCCGAATTTTTTAACGAAAATGGTCTCAAACGATTAAGTTCGACTCCCCAATGAAGAATTCGAGGTCAAATTTGATTCTGTCCGGCCGTTGCCACGATACCTTGAGAACGAAAAGAGCTAGCGACTTGAAATTGTCAGGGTGGGTGGCGCATCCCAATACGACGGACAAGTTCGTTAATGGGCATAATCGGCCCAGTGGTTTCCGAGTAATAATTTTGTTTTCAACCAATATAAATCCGATCGAATTGAAACTTGGTGAGTAGTAGAATGTGAACCTAAGCACGTTCGTGAAATTTTGTCCGAATCGTATGACTAGAAAATTTTAAAAAAATTATTAAAAAATATTTTTGTTGTCACGAGAACTTGAGAACGGAAAGAGATAGTGGCTTCAAGTTTTCAGGTTAGGATGTGCACCAGAACGCGACATTTCAGTTTATTCATGAGCATAATCGGCCTAACGGTTTTAGAGTTATAGCATCTGAAATTTGGTGGTTTTTTGTTCCTCATTAACTCGAAAAATACTGAACCGATTGAATTCAAACATGGTTATTAGTTGTAGAATGCCAGCGCGAAAATGTTTGCAAAATTTGGTGAAGATAGCATTTGTAGAAAATTTTTAATAATTCATTGAAAAAAAAATTCTATATATCAGTAACTATTCGTTTGAAATTGCTGAAATTTTGCAAGAATCTTCATAACCTAAATATACTGCCAAGTTTCAAGTTTTAATACGATCGGTTAAATATTGTTGGAGATTCGAGATTTCTTGTGTGAGTTCAGTAGATGGGTTACCGTTGCCTCGATAACTTTCGAACGAAAGGAGATAGGGACTTGCAATTATCAGGGTAGGTTGCGTATCCGAAAGGGAGAGTTGAGTTCGTTTTTGGACATAATCGGTCTAACGGTTTCCGAGTTATACACACCTGGAATATTATTTCCTTGATAACTCAAAAAATAAATATTCGATCGAATTGACGGTTGGTAACTAGTATTAGAAAATCAACAAAAAGACGTGTTTAAAATTTTGTAAGAACTGTGCTCCTAGAAAATTTCAAAAAAATCACGAAAAAAAAATTGGTTCAAGCACTGACGTGAAGTCAGAAGTTTTTGCGCGTATGTTCTATTGTCCATTCTTCTGTATTGGACACCCTCAATCGAATTTACCATGGTAAATTCGAATTAAGTGTGTCCAATACAGGAGAATGGACAACATAATTTACCATGGTAAATTCGATTAAGGGTGTCCAATACAGAAGAATGGACAATAGAACATACGCGCAAAATCTCCTGACTTCACGTCAGTGCTTGAACCAATTTTTGTTTTTCGTAATTTTTTTTAAATTTCGCAAAAATTAGCGTCAGCATTCTAGAAGTAACTATACCACGTTTAATTGGAACAGATTTGTATATTTTGAGTTATTGAGGAAATAAATACAAAATTATATCGTTTTAACGCCCGGACGGACAGTGAATTTGACAACCGTTTAATTATCAGTAAGTGAAAAGAAATCGTTTGAGGCCATTTGGCACAATAATATAGGTTTGATCATAGAAAACATATACCCATTGAATGCATGTCGCGATAAAAAGTAGGTACTCAACGAAAATAAAAACTTCCACAGTAATTACTACAAATCAACCAATGACTGGAAACTTTATAATACCAATCGTGTAAGTGTATAATGGGCCTAATAAGTCCTTTTTTCCATCGAACCACCCTGGAAAGCTTTTAGTAAGTAGCGGCATATCTTTATCAGTTCGCGTGAATCTAGAGGTCCGTAAGATCTCATCATAGTGGCCTTTCGAATTTGACATAAGCCACATGTATATGCCTCATTTTTATTTACACGTTTCTGACGGATGTCAAAGGCTAGGGGGACCCCCTCGATGTATTGAATATTCAATTTATGGGAACGCACGTTTGATAACTTTTTATTAATTTAGATATAGAATAATAAATGAGGGTGAAAAATAGAAGTTTTTCGTCTTGTTTTAGGTATACCTGTTTTTAAATCTGAATGCACAAATGAGCCATATACACGATTTCCGATTATTCTGAGAATTTTTTTAAATAATTGATTCCATTCGAAAGCGTAAATTCAGATAGTAAATAATAAGAACAAAACACACATAATCCCTTTTACGTTCTTCTGTTTCTTAAAAGCTACATGAAGTATAGTATATTATGCTACGGTTATACCCGAATCAAGTAGGATATGAAACGAGCGGCAGACGAGTTTTAATGTTTTAAAAAAAGTTATCAATGAATTAATAAACGATAAAAAAATTTTATATACCCATGGTAAATATTATCATAAATATAATGAAACTTTTTTACTACAATGCAATCAGTAACTCTTGAATAACATAAGAATTAGTAACTTCTCTCGAAATATAATAATAAGTATTTGTAAATATACTGTTAATTAAAATATGCTAGAATTCTTTTGATTGTTACTAATTATGATAATAAAAAGTGAACCTGCTCTCTTTTGGGGATTCTCATGTAAAATTCAAAGTCTTCCTTGCTTGAAATTATATTGAAATCTCTTGAAAATAATCCGACTTTATCTAAATTAATATAATTTATCAATATTCAACTATTTTTTCCCATGGATCTTCCAAATTCTGAAAACACACTCTCTGATTCATTAATTTTCAAAATTCATATCATAACAATTCACCAAATTTAATATTTGACGAATTTTTCATGAAAATTTTAAAATATTAAAATTTCTCAGTTTATTCTAATTGTTGAAGAGTAATTTTTTTATGAACAAATGTTCAAATTTGGTTCGATAAAAGTAAATTTTAAAATGATATAATTTTGAAATCTAATATACATGGTGAGTCTTTGACCACTGCATTAATTTTAACCAACGATTCCTCTCATCAAATGAAACACTTTTTTCATTTACCATTTTTCCAGATTCGGCTCAGGTAAAAAGTCACAAGCGTTTAAGGATTTCACAATGTGCTAATACACTCCCGCATATAAATTATCTATGACATTGTTGGCGGACGAGAATAAGGCATGGTAACGTGGTTTACAGCTTGATTCGGGATTCCAACGCTCAGGGACGGATCCATAAAAGTAGTGAAATTTCTGGAGTTTTCCATTTTAAAACATTCAATGAAGAATATCTCGAAAACGGGGCGTTTAAGGAGAAATGATGAAGAATAATATAATGTTCTAAAACGATGGAATATTCTTGAAATGACACAAGAAAAACTTTATATGCTTTCTTTATGCTAATTTCGTTTAGTTTTATGAATCCACGAGTCCATAACTAGAAAACCAGTAGAAGTAGAAAATAACTAATATTTGGAAAATATGTATCATAGTTATAGGAAACTTTACGCCAACATTCATTTTATTCGAAAAAAGGATGTCAAAGCTACAAAATAAAAACTGATTTTTTTTTCAAAATTTCAACAGCCTGTATCTTTTTACCTGAGCTGAATTTGGAAAAATGTTAAATGAAAAAAGTGTTTCATTTGATGAGAGGAATCTTTGGTTAAAATTAATGCAGTGGTCAAAGACTCACCCTGTATATCTAGATAACTTGATGTGATCTAATTAAATGAAATCTCTTGGTTTGAATCTAATTATTCCCTTTCTAATTTTTACTTAATTTAAGTCGAATAGTTCTTTCCACTCTTGTGTATTTTTGTTTTCATTTCACTTTTATAAAAAATATAGTGATAAATATTAATTAGATTTTATGATTTCTAATCCTTCCACTTTTGTGTGATGACCATAATCTTTTTAAATTCTCTTACCTTCTGTAGCAAAATCTTGATACTTCGGTAAATAACTTTTTAATATCATTCTTCCTTTTCATATCACATAAAATATTTTTTAACTCATTTTGTATATTAATTCCATTTTCTTTCATGTTTGCTTCTTCATATTCTTCATTGGTTTTAATCTCATATTCTTTTAAATATTATAATCCCTTCTTCTAAATTCATTATTTTTGTAGATACTGTACCTTCATTGTTTATCATTATATTTAATCTTTCATTTTGTTCTAGTTTCATATTATCTTCTTTTGTCCATGTTATGATTATATTCTTCAAATTATAATTCAATTCTTCTTTCTTAATTTCCTTGTATTGAATTATTATTTACTGTAACTGTGTAATTTTGAGCAATTATCACTTCATCATTTTTTCCCAGTCTTATTTCTACTATATGCTCTTCTATCTTATTTATAAGTCTTTCTGGAAATTTCTTGATTTTTGTTTTCTTCTATTTATTTTCCATTTTACCTGTATTCTTCTTCGTTTTTTTAGAGTTTCCTTCTATTTTATATTCCATTCTTTCTGTATTCTCCTCCATTTGCTTAGAGTATTCTTTTATTGTTTGTCAAACATCCATTATACTTGGTCATTTAAACTTAGTTCCTTTTCCCTTGTAATAACTGCTTTCTCCATTCCAACAACTTTTTTACTCCTTGCTTCTATCCAAATATGTTACAATTTCATATAATTCTAGCCCCGCGTTGAACGACTATTCTTACGGAAAACTAACTGATTGTTACAAATTATTAATTAATTGATTTAAAACACTTTTGAGGATTCTTATTCAAAATTCAAAGTCTTTCTTGCTTGAAATTGT
Source organism: Halyzia sedecimguttata (assembly GCA_937662695.2). Taxonomy (NCBI): domain Eukaryota; kingdom Metazoa; phylum Arthropoda; class Insecta; order Coleoptera; family Coccinellidae; genus Halyzia; species Halyzia sedecimguttata. The sequence continues at coordinate 60,193,055 of OW569418.2, forward strand.
ATTGAAATCTCTTAAAAATAATCTGACTCTTCTCTAGCTTAATATATTTTATCAATCCTCAATTGTTTTTTGTTTCCATGGATCTTCTCAATACTAAAAATACACTCTGATTTATTAGTTTTCAAAATTCATATCATAACAATGCATCTTATTCACATCGCAGTTCGTGAAGTAAATCTGAGATGTCATTCCTGCACGGATAATAGTAATTCGAGCTTGAGGGCATACCTAGTAATTTGATGTCTGACGCAGAAGCAATTTTGAAAAATGGAAAATTGTCTTATTTTATAGTTTGGGAGAGATAGCCCAGAAGAATCCGTTGAAAGATGAATGCAACTCTCAAAGAATTTCCTGTTAGATTTATACTGACAGATCCACAGAATTGGATATAATATCTATAGCATCAAATCAAAATGGGTTCAAGCCCTATGGACAGGAGCTTTATGGCGCTCTAGTTCAAACAGACAAATTATATCTCCGAAAGTATTGGTTTCTCAGAGTTGGGAATTATATTAATGTATTCTTATGATAGAACTGCATCATAAAGGAAATTCAATTCAAATAATAGTTTATTAATCAAGATTAAATGAGCAATCTGAGAATGAGAACTGCAACATGGAAGAAATAAAATTAAAATAGCTGAACTGAATTTGACTCTCTCTTATAGAACAGGATGAAATGTACGAGTATGAACACAGATGATATAATAAAGCTTAGATAGAATAATTATAGCATTCTGTGAAAACATAGAAGTACGATTCATTATTGAAATTTAGAAGAATCATATCTCCGAAAGTATTAGCTTGTTGGAGTTGAAAATGATATCCATGGATTTTAATGGTGAAACTGCATCTTAAATAAAAATTGAATTTGAAATTTGTTGCTTAAAAAAAATTTTTTTTTTCGTTACTCCGAAACCATCTAGCCTATTTTGCCCAATAACGAACTCAACCGAGATATTCATCTCCCTAACATACTCTGAAAATTTCAACTGCCTAGCTCATTCCGTTCGAGAGTTATTGTAGAAATTTTTTTTTTATTTTGAAATTTTTTTTTTTTTACACTTTGCGGTAACCTGGTCAATACAAAACATCACATGCGTATAAAGGTCATGATTCTACAATTTGATGCTAAATTTCAGATAGATCGAGTGATCAGTTTCGGAAATATTCATAAAAAATGTGTTTTAATAAAATCGGCCATAACTCCGAAACCGCTTGATGGATTTCGCCCATTAACGAACTTAACCGAGATATTTACGCTCCAAACCCACCTTGCAAATTTCAATCCTCTAAATGTTTTCGTTCGAGAGTTATCGTGCCTACGGCCGGCCGGCCGGGCAGAATCGATTTCGACCTCGGATTCTTTATCAGTGATCGAACCAAATCGTTTGAGACCATTTTCAGCCAAAAATTCGAAAATTACAGACATTTGGGCAAATTTTGGCACTCAGTTCCGAGGAACTAGAGCGCCAAAAAGTGGAGATTTCGGAAAAGTTTATAGTTTGCATATTCATCCGCTTGTATGTATTTTCTAAATATAAACACTTCAAATTGTGTTCTTGATAATATGACGAATCTCTGATAATAATAGATTTACGCATTCTAAGGTATTAAAATCACTGAAATCTCTTTATCATTCAATGATCGAATAAAATTACACAAAGTTTTTGTTGAACAGTATGATCATTAAATTCCACTTATGTTTTTTCTTCATTGTCCTCAAAATATGATACGATTAATTTATTTCGTTTATATTAACCAATATCTACTACGAATAGGCATGACCAATCCAGGAAAATTCTATTTCTGCTGCATATTTACTTGTCGCCCAAACTGATACCTATCGCATATTTTCATTAGTCATGAGGAGAAAAGTGGCCACATCACGATAGGAACAAGGAAGGACACTATTCAGTGTTTGCGATGCATGTTGATATCTGAGAAAAACGATATTTCTTCTTTTCCTTCTATCGAGTGATTGCATGCAATAAATAGCAAATAAAGAGTAGAAAGTTGTAGAGGACAAGGAAATTGATACAGTCGAAAGATAATATATGTCTAGCCAAATCACACATAGGATCAAGGTTGGCACTGCGGGAGGATTAAAAGGAATGAATATAAAATTTATAAAACATTAAAACTTCAATAATGAAAACTAAATAAGTCGAATAAAAAGATAGATAACTCATTATAAATAAAATATTTCACATTAGAAGATTATGTTTATTTGGTCATAGTATTATAAAAATTGTATAAAAGTCAGGAGCTTCTGCGAGCATGTTCCATTCCCTATTCACGCCTCATACGAAGTCGATCGAGCTGAAATTTGGTACTCGGTTGTACAATGGTGACTCGACGTTATGTGCGAAATTTCAGCTGATTATGTCGCATAGTTTCTGAAATATGAAATTTGTGAAGAAAAAAATGTTTTTATTTTATTTCTAATAATACGATATTCACGAAATTTCGTGAAATTTAGTGCGTCGGCATTCTACAAGTAATCACCAAGTTTTAATTGGATCGGATTTGTATATTTTGAGTTATAGAGGAAATAACAACAAAATTTCAGATGGGTATAACTCCAAAACCGTTTGCCCGATTATGCCTATTAACAAACTCGAACGTTGCATTCGGATCCGCAAACTACCCTAAAACTTGCAAATCGCTATCTCAAGTAATCGTGAGAATAATATTTTTCAATAATTTTTTTTTTATTTTCTGATGATACAATCATCAAAAAATTTCACATACGTCTTTATATCGGTATTCTATAACTAGTTACCAAGTTTCAATTCGATCGGATTTGCATTGGTTTAAAACAAAATTAGTACTCGGAAACCGATGGGCCGATTACGCCCATCGCATTTGGACGCGCTATCTACTCTGAAAATTTAATTTTCGGCAAAAATTCGAACACTAAAAACATTTGCGCAAGATAATAGCACGCTGTTCCCCAGAACAAGCGCGCAAAAATATCCAGACCTGATGCGAGGTTAATGAAAAGTATAATGAACATATTTTCGAATGTATACTTATGGAAAGACACCAAAATTCACATGGTTTGGCATGATTAAAGTCACAAGTAGAAGTTTATACTCATCGAAAAAATAATAATAGGATGCAACTACTATTCTTATGTAAACATGAAGTCATAAACCAGATCGCGTTATCGTCAAATATTAATCATAAATATTTCATCAGTAGCTATCGATACTCACTTTAGGGGATTTCGTTTGCGATAAGATATATTTTTCAATCTGAATATGAACATTTGGATATTGCTTTGTGAAAATATTTCATTCAAATATCGACACAGTGTGGATTTTCACCCAGAGGGAATAATTTATTCAACTTGATTTCAATGCATGCTATTGTAGCAATGCCAACGTTGCATCTCTTATTATTATATTTTTGTGAAAATAACATTTGTCCTCTCAGTTTTTAATTTTTTTCAATAAGCAGTTTTACCATGAGAATCCAATGATATCATTCTTAACTCTAACAAGCTAATACTTTCGGAGATATGATTTTTCAAAAGTTCAATAATAAATCGTATTTCTACGTTTTCACAGAATGATATAATTATTCTATGTATGAATTGTCATAATGTCAACTTATTTTCCTGAGACATGACATTATCTATTCAATCGAAGAATTATGAGAATGAAGTGTACTCCGAAATGTGAGCGAAGTGAGAAAAATCTCAGTTGTTTGCTCCGAAATTAGTTTTTCTAAGGAAAGTCTTACATTTCGGAACGGAACATGAACTAAGAGATCTGAGAGAAGTGAGACTGCTTTTGATCCATAGACATAGAATGCTCAGTTCTCTCACTTAATGACGGGACTGACGGAAGGGAATATTATAACTTCAAAAATATTATGTTGATGTTGAAATACTCGTATTTTGGCGATGCAACGGGGACCTCACCCAAAAATGTTTGAAAATATTACGTAAATAATGAAAGCATAATAATACTATAGTTCGAGAGAGGAGAAAATTTGGTGAACGTAGATCAGGAAATTTTTCATCGATTACAAGGTAATTTTTCCTTATTACTTCTCTTCTTTCATACATGTTTTATGGAATATCTACTATTTGTAGGTACTTTAAACCTGTTTTGGGCAATTGTCATACGAAACTTGTTTTTTTGGCGCTCTAGTTCCTCGGAACAGAGTGCTTATCAATTTGCCCAAATGTCTGTAATTTTCGAATTTTTGGCTGAAAATAGTCTCAAACGATTTGGTTCGACTCACTGATCAAGAATCCGAGGTCGAAATCGATTCTGTCCGGCCGGCCGACCGGCCGTAGGCACGATAACTCTCGAACGAAAGGAGTTAGAGCATTGAAATTTGCAAGGTGGGTTTAGAACGTAAATATCTCGGGCGAGTTCGTTAATGGGTGAAATCCATCAAGCGGTTTCGGAGTTATGGCCGATTTCAGTAAAAATATTTTTTATGAATATTTCCGAAACCGATCACTCGATCTATCTGAACATTGTAGAATCATGTCCTTTATACGCATGTGAAGTTTTGTATTGACCAGGTTAACCGCAAAGTGTCAAAAAAAAATTTGAAAATTTAAAAAAAGTTTTTTCTACAATAACTCTCGAAGGGAATGAGCTAGGTAGTTGAAATTTTCAGAGTAGGTTAGGGAGATGAATATCTCGGTCAAGTTCGTTATTGGGCAAAATTGGCCAAATTTAATTTGATTTCTTCCATGATGCAGTTCTCATTCTCAGATTGCTCATTTAATCTTAATAAATAAACTATTATTTGAATTGAATTTCCTTTATGATGCAGTTCTAACATATGAATACATTGATATAATTCCCAACTCTGAGTAACCAATAATTTCGGAGATATAATTTGTCTGTTTGAACTAGAGCGCCAGAAAGCTCCTGCCCACAGGGCTTGAACCCATTTTTTGTGAATAAACCAGTGTATGATAACTGACTAGTAACTAGTAGTATATTTAGTTATTGCGCCTCCGTCTACTAGTGTTAAACGTAACAAAATGCCTCGAGTACGGAGGCGACCATATTATTCACTTTAAAAATTGTGTTGTCTATCGGGATGTTTTAATTTTTATTTGCGGAATGTTATGATGGGTATTCGGAAATAATGAAATTACATCCCATGAAATAAGTGCAATTTATTAACTAGTTCGTATGATTTTTTCATTTGAATTGTCTGAGAAGTTTGTAATCTGTTGCATCTATTTACTAACCATTTGGCAAGATTGTAGGTAGGAAAATTTTATTTCGAGAAGAATTCGTTTTCCAAGTAGGTACTCGTGTAGTGTTTATAATCTTTCCACAGAGAATTCAAACCAGAATATTGGAATTACTATTATTATTACGCATGCGAAGTTAGCATAAATTTAGATTTATCGAAATGAATATAAAAAATGTTTGTTCTGTCAAATTTGTCTGTTGTGGAGAATAAACTTTTTTTTCAATCTAGAATTCTTTCAATTCGAAACCAGGTTGACGGAAAAATCTTGTTTAAACTTTGACAAATCATATCTCCAAAACTATTGGTTTCTCAGAGTTGGGAATGATATCAATGGATTATTATGATAGAACTGCATCATAAAAGAAATTGAATTAAAATAAAATGTGTTAAAGCCATGTGGACAGGAGCTTTGGCGCTCTTGTTCAAACTTTGACAATTCATCTCCGAAATTATAGGTTGGGAATGATACCAATGGATTCTTATAATAGAACTGCATCATAAAAGAAACTGAATTGAAATTAAATAACAAACTTATTCGAGGTATTCATTCCTCAAATCTCCTCTGACAATTATATTATATCAACCGAAACATAGCCAATTTTGCATTCAATCTTATAGGTACATTGTTAGAACAGAAATCAGAAATATATTTGACATATCTGTCATAGGTTGATATGATGACATGTATGAACAGAGTGAACACAGATTGAACACAGACAGATATAATTCGCATTCTGTGAAAACATAGAAGTAATATGTATTATTGAAATTTTGAAAAATCATATCTTCGATATTATCTTGTTAGAGTTGAAAATGATATCAGTAGACTCTTATGATGAAACTGCATTTTGAAAACAATTGAGCTCGAAATCTGTGATGTAAATAAAAATTTTTTTTTCGTTACTCCGAAACCAACCCAATTTTTTTGCCCAAAAAACGAACTTTACCCAGATATTTATCTCCCAAATCTACTCTGAAAATCTCAACTGTCCAGCTCATTCCGTTCGAGAGTTATCGTGTTAACAGCAGGCCGGATGGCCGGACAGAATCCATTTCGACCGCGGACTCTTGATCAGTGAGTTGAACCAAATCGTTTAAGACCATTTTCAGCCCAAAAATTCGTAAATTACAGATATTTGGGAAAATTGATAAGCACTGTGTTCCGAGGAACTAGAGCGCCAAAAAGTGTCATTTTATCATCATATGGATTATCCAAGGACATTGTATTATCACCTAAAAATTATAATATACTATAATTCTCATAATTCGACACTAGCTGAGGTTATTTCATTGGTCATTTTGCATTCAATCATTCTTTGTTTTCTAGAACAGGATGTATTTGGTATCATGAGTAAAGAATTTTGAATAGTACCCGAAATAAATATGACATGTCTTTTATCGGTAGATAAGATGACATGTATGAACACAGATTATGAAGTTCATAGTACAAATACGGACGTCAATTCTCGATTACAGCATTCTGTGAAATCATAGAATTACGATTTATTATTGAAACTTTGAAAAATCATATCTCCGAAAGTATTAGCTTCTTAGAGTTGAAAATTATATCACTGGATTCTTATAATGAAGCTGCAACTTAAAAAAACCGAATTCGAAATTGGTAATGAAAAAAAAATATTTTCTGGTTGCTCTGAAACCATCAGCGATTTTGCCCAATAACAAACTTAACCGAGATATTTATCTCCCAAATCTACTCTGAAAATTTCAACTGTCTAGTACATTCCGTTCGACAGTTATCGTGTTAACGGTCAGCGGGACCGGACAGAATTGATTTTGACCACGGGTTCTTGATCAGTCAGTCAAACCAAATCGTTTAAGACCATTTTAATCCAAAAAATTGAAAATTACAGACATTTGGATAAATTGATAAGCACTCTGTTCTGAGGAGCAAGAACGCTATTGATCGGTATTGTTAGTTAATCCCTGTCATTTATCAAGTTGAGTAAATAACTATTTCATCAAACACCATAAATAACCGCACTTTCAGAAACACCCTATATACGAATTCCAGGACAATTCAAATTGTTCACTCCAATTATTGTTGAGCAGTGCATTTCTTTCTCAGATGAAATAACTTAAGCAGACATCTCTCCAAAACATATCGATATTATGAACCAACAAAAAAATAACAGTTCAATGTCAGTGACACCAAATTTTGCACTGAATTCGAACGGACACGTCACAAGTCCAGTATCAGTTTCCTACAGGACCAGGCATGCCAGGTAAGATGATACCAAAAAAAAAAAGATTAGGGTATCGCTATCAACCCGAAACGTTAATTGACAGCTCAACCGATTCAGGCCCACGCCTGAATGGACAGATCATTGTGATTCTTCGGTCTCTAGAGCATGTCGCGAAGATGTCCAGTGTTTGTTGGAAGTTCCCAGACCCAAACAAACATGACTATGTAAGTTTCGAAAAACTGAGGCGCCTCCAGATTTTTCACTTGGGTACGTTTGTTTCGTTGTTTCGAAACGAATTGACGTTAGACATGATTTTGGTTTTAATAGGTCGTTGAGTTTTTATCGTGCAGTTGAGTTGATTCTTCAACATGGTGGTGTATCCTTTTCAGTAAATTTAACTGATGATTGATAGTATAATTGCCTATTGACGAATTTTGGGAAGGCTGCCATTAGATTAATCATACCACAGAATATATGTTGTAAGTAATTCGTAACGTTTTACAAAGGATCTCGTGGGTCATTCCCTCTCGTGGGTCATTCCCTCATTCAACAAAATTCCTATTAGTCTAGTCCAAAAAGTGCCTTTTAGGTAAACACTTTTTAGAATTCTGTGAAAATTATAATTGAAGAAAAAGAGGGTTTGGTTTTTTTGCATATACAGGGTGAGTCTTTGACCACTGCATTAATTTTAACCAAAGATTCCTCTCATCAAATGAAACACTTTTTTCATTTAACATTTTTCCAATTTCAGCTCAGGTAAAAAGATACAGGCTGTTGAAATTTTGAAAAAAAATCGGTTTTTATTTTGTGGCTTTGACATCCTTTTTTCGAATAAAATGAATGTTGGCGTAAAGTTTCCTATAACTATGATACATATTTTCCAAATATTAGTTATTTTCTACTTCTACTGGTTTTCTAGTTATGGACTCGTGGATTCATAAAACTAAACGAAATTAGCATAAAGAAAGCATATAAAGTTTGAGTCATTTCAAGAATATTCCATCGTTTTAGAACATTATATTATTCTTCATCATTTCTCCTTAAACGCACCGTTTTCGAGATATTCTTCATTGAATATTTCAAAATGGAAAACTCCAGAAATTTCACTACTTTTATGGATCCGTCCCTGAGCATTGGAATCCCGAATCAAGCTGTAAACCACGTTACCATGCCTTATTCTCGTCCGCCAACAATGTCATAGATAATTTATATGCGGAAGGGTATTAGCACATTGTGAAATCTTTAAACGCTTGTAACTTTTTACTTGAGCCGAATCTGGAGAAATGGTAAATGAAAAAAGTGTTTCATTTGATGAGGGGAATCTTTGGTTAAAATAAATGCAGTGGTCAAAGACTCACCCTGTATATCAAGAACTATTTGAGATTTTTCAAATTTGAAAAAAGATTTGAAACGAAGTGGAAATTTCCCAAAGTCCCAACTCCCGGAACTGTAGAACCATACAACTGTGTTGAAAATACCGCCGAAAACGGTTACTCCGGCTTGCGTAAGCCACGCCCACTTCGGACCTTTAATGAATAAATATTATTTAATCTTATTAAATATGAAAATTAAGAACTGAATGATTCAGGTGCCTACAGGATAGATCAATGAACAATAATCCGTGGTCCATAACTTTTTATCGATATTTTTCAATTACCTAGTTATCCTTCAATTATAAATCTTTATTAAACATTGAAAGAAACATTTTTTTTATAATATTACTATTGATCCGTTTTCTCATGATCAGAAGCTACTTAAAAATGATTTTTAATAATTTTTATCTCTTATTGTTTAAAAAATTGTTGAGTACGAATGCGTTGTTATAAGATAATTTATTTATTTTTTTGGAAACACAATATTTTATGAAAATTATGATTTTCAAGAAAAAACCTTTTCTTCAAAAATAATTTTTATTGCTTGAAAGTGGATTAGTTAATTAACCATTTTTTTCTACCAATTTCTATCAATATTAAGGAATAATTTTTTTTTAATTTTTATTTATTTTAGTCTTTGATATTAAAAAAAGTGTTATTATTAATTAAATTTTCAGTGTGTATTTAAGAGAAAATTTGTTATAAACAAATGAATTGACTTTCTGTATTTTTTCTATTTCTACTTAAGAAGAAATTGGTTCAAGCACTGACGTTAAGTCAGGAGCTTTTGCGCATGTTCTAATTATCCATTCTCCCGTATTGGACACTCTTAATCTTAATATGGTAAATTTACTATGGTAAATTCGATAAGGAGTGTCCAATACAGGGGAATGGACAATAGAACATATGCGCAAAAGCTCCTGATTTCACGTCAGTGCTTGAACCAATTTTTTTTTCGTAATTTTTTAAAAAATTTCTAGCAGTTCAATTCTCATCAATTTCTACAAACATCTTTATGTTGATATTCTACAACTAGTTACCAAGCTTCAATTCGGTCGAGTCTATATTTTTTGAGTTATCGAGGAAATAATATTCCAGGTAGGTATAATTCCGAAAACGATGGACCGATTATGCCAAAAAGGAACGTAACCCTCCCATTCGGACGCGCAACCCCTGAACATTGAAATTCCCTATCTCATTTCGTTCGAAAGTTATCGAGGCAATGGTCACCCATCCAGCTACTGAACTCAGACAAGGATGCTCGGATCTCCAACAAACTTGGAACTTGGAAGAAGAGTTAGGTTCTGAAGGCTCTCCCAAAATTTCGGCAATGTAGGTCGAATAGTTTCTGATATATAAAATTTTTTTCAATGATTTTTCAAAAATTTTCTAGTATACCATCCTCACGAAATTTTGCAAGAATTTTCGCGTTGGTATTTTACATCTAATAACCATGTTTTAATTGGATCTGTTTTGTATTTTTCGACTTATTGAGGAAATAAAAACCAAATTTCAGATGCATATAACCCCAAAACCGTATAAGGTCGATTATGCCTGAAATTTTCAAGTTGCTATCTATTTCCGTTCTCAGGTTATCGTGTCATAAATGATATTTTTTATTAGTTTTTCCAAAATTTTTTAGTGATACGATTCTCGCAAAATTTCACAAACGTCCTTAGGTTTATATTCTACAACTACTAACCAAGTTACAATTAGATCGCACTTGTATTGGTTGAAAACAAAATTATTACTCGGAAACCATTGGGCCCAGAAAATTTCAAGTCGCTATTTCTTTCCGTTCTCAAGATATCGTAGCAACGGCCGGACGGACAGAATCAAATTTGACCTCGAATGTGTTTGATTATGTGTTTGTTATTTTATATTGAAAATAATTTTACATTTTCTTCGAACTTACAAATTCGTAATTATTTTCGAAATCTGGGTGGGGGCAGCTGCCTCTCCCTGTCCCCACTTGCGCGCGCCTATGACTATAGATCATATTAGTCGCAGTAGAAAGGCACTTCTCAGTCAATTGGCCACTATTAATCTGAAACTGAATCTATGATCAGTCCGATGCAATATTCATCACAAAAGTAGAAGAACAATCAAATTCGTTCATCTTCGGGACTTTGGGGCAGTGGACAGATAAACCCTTGCATCACCAATTAAAATCAGTTGTGGTTTTGCGTTCTGCCCGTACCCGGTCCCGTGTCACGCTGGCGTCCGTCATTTATAATTACCGCCGTAGCGTGTACTCGACACCGTCCTGTCAAATCAGATTAATGAATGTATCCCCAGACTTGCACCTTCAGCGTTCGAGGCTTGCCCAATTAAGTCCATACTATTTATTTGCTACTAATTAATTGAAACGATACCGGACCCGCGATGCTTATCATTTGGTGTTTTTAGATTTCCGTTAATAATTTTTGAATTATATACCTTTGTTTTTTTTTGGGAAAATTTTTTGAACAATTACAACATTACACTTGTCCGAATTAGTTGTGCTTTAATTTTGTTTAAGTATTGATGACATGTTATACAGGGTGAGTCTTTGACCACTGCATTAATTTTAACCAAAGATTCCTCTCATCAAATGAAACACTTTTTTCATTTACCATTTTTCCAGATTCGGCTCAGGTAAAAAGTTTCAAGCGTTTTAGATTTCACAATGTGCTAATACACTCCCGCATATAAATTATCTATGAGATTGGTGGCGGACGAGAATAAGGCATGGTAACGTGGTTTACAGCTTGATTCAGGATTCCAACGCTCAGGGACGGATCCGTAAAAGTAGTGAAATTTCTGGAGTTTTCCATTTTAAAACATTCAATGAAGAATGTCTCGAAAACGGCGCGTTTAAGGAAAAATGATGAAGAATAATATAATGTTCTAAAACGATGGAATATTCTTGAAATGACTCAAGAAAAACTTTATATGCTTTCTTTATGCTAATTTCGTTTAGTTTTATGGATCCACGAGTCCATAACTAGAAAACCAGTAGAAGAAGTAGAAAATAACTAATATTTGGAAAATATGTATATAGTTATAGGAAACTTTACGCCAACATTCATTTCATTCGAAAAAAGGATGTCAAAGCTACAAAATAAATACTGATTTTTTTTCAAAATTTCAACAGCCTGTATCTTTTTACCTGAGCTGAATTTGGAAAAATGTTAAATCAAAAAAGTTTTTCATTTGATGAGAGGAATCTTTGGTTAAAATGAATGCAGTGGTCAAAGACTCACCCTGTATATACTCATATAAATGAGTACTTCATCATGAATATTCTTCCGGATAATTATAATATTAATAATATTTATATTAATTCCATTGAGACCATTTATATTGTATTGGGCATGTCAAAAAATATGAATATAAAAAATCTATTCACCTAGAATCATAGGTATAAAAAATTGGTTCAAGCACTGACGTGAAGTCAGGAGCTTTTGCGCGTATGTTCTATTGACCATTCTCCTGTATTGGACACTGTTAATCGAATTTACCATGGTGAATTATATTGTCCATTATCCTGTATTCGACACTCCTAATTCGAATTTACCATGGTAAATTCGATTAAGATCATTTTTTGCGCGTATGTTCTGGGGAACATCGCGTTATCATTTTGCCCAAAATGTCTGTTACTTTCGAATTTTTTTACGAAAATGGTCTCAAATGATTTGGTTCGACTTCCCAATAAAGAATTCGAGATCAAATTTGATTCTGTTCGGCTGGCCGTCCGGCCGTTGCCACGATAACTTGAGAACGGAAAGAGCTAGCGACTTGAAATTTTCAGGGTAGGTGGCGCATCTCAATACGACCGACAAGTTCGTTAATGGGCATAATCGGCCCAATGGTTTCCGAGTAATATTTTTGTTTTCAACCAATATAGATCCGATCGAATTGGAACTTGGTGAATAGTTGTAGAATATAAACCTAAGCACGTTTGTGAAATTTTTTGAGAATCGTATTGCTAGAAAATTATTAAAAAAATTTTAAAATTATTTTTGTTGTCACGATAACCTGAGAACGGGAAGAGATAGCGGCTTGAAGATTTCAGGTTTGTTTGTGCATCTGAATGCGACATTTGAGTTTGTTTATGAGCATAATCGGCCAAACTGTTTTAGAGTTATAGCCATCTGAAATTTGGTTGTTTTTTGTTCCTCATTAACTCGAAAAATACTGAACCGATTGAATTCAAACAAGGTTATTAGTTGTAGAATTCCAACGCGAAAATACTTGCCAAATTTCGTGAGGATAGTATTCGTAGAAAATTTTTTAAAAATTATTGAAAATTGAAAAAAAAAATTCTGTATATCAGTAACTATTCGTCTGAAAATGCTGAGCCTTTAGAACCTAACTCTACTGTCAAGTTTCAAGTTTTAACACGATCGGTTAAATATTGTTGGAGATTCGAGCAGCCTTGTGGGAGTTCAGTAGATGGGTGACCGTTGCCTCGATAACTTTCGAAAGAAAGGAGATAGGGACTTGCAATTTTCAGGGTAGGTTGCGTATCCGAATGGGAGAGTTGAGTTCATTTTTGGGCATAATCGGTCAAACGGTTTCCGAGTTATACCCCCCTGGAATATTTATTCCTTGATAACTCAAAAAATAAATATTCGATCGAATTGAAGCTTGGCAACTAGTAGTAGAAAATCAACATAAAGACGTGTTCAAAATTTAATAAGAACCGTAATCCTAGAAAATTTGAAAAAATGACGAAAAAAAAAATTTTAAGAACCGTATCCCTAGAAACTTTCAAAAACACACGAAAAAAAATTGGTTCAAGCACTGACGTGCAACTGCAACTATTCACCAAGTTTCAAAACAAAATTATTACTAGGAAACCATTGAGCCGATTATGCCCATTATCAAACCGCCGGCCGGACATAGATGGTCTCAAACGATTAAGTTCGACTCCCCAATGAAGAATTCGAGGTCAAATTTGATTGTGTCCGTCCGGCCGTCCTTCCGGCCGTTGCCACGATAACTTGAGAACGAAAAGAGCTAGCGACTTTAAATTTTCAGGGTAGGTGGCGCATCCCAATACGACGGACAAGTTCGTTAATGGGCATAATCGGCCCAGTGGTTTCCTAGTAATAATTTTGTTTTCAACCTTTATAAATCCGATCGAACTGAAACTTGGTGGGTAGTTGTAGAATATAAACCTAAGCACGTTTGTGAAATTTTGTGCAAATCGTATGGCTAGAAAATTTTAAAAAAATTATTAAAAAATATTTTTGTTGTCACTATAACTTGAGAACGGAATGAGATAGCGGCTTGAAATTTTCAGGTTAGGATGTGCACCAGAACGCGACATTTCAGTTTGTTTATGAGCATAATCGGGCAAACGGTTTTAGAGTTATAGCCATCTAAAATTTTCTCAAATTTGGTGGTTTTTTGTTCCTCATTAACTCGAAAAATACTTAACCGATTGAATTCAAACATGGTTATTAGTTGTAGAATGCCAACGCAAAAATGTTTGCAAAATTTGGTGAGGATAGCATTTGTAGAAAATTTTGAATAAATCATTGAAAATAAAAAAAAAATTCTATATATCAGTAACTATTCGTTTGAAATTGCTGAAATTTAGCAAGAGCCTTCATAATCTAACTCTACTGCCAAGTTTCAAGTTTTAATATGATCGGTTAAATATTGTTGGAGATTCGAGCATTCTTGTGTGAGTTCAGTAGATGGTTGACCGTTGCCTCGATAACTTTCGAACGAAAGGAGATAGGGACTTGCAATTTTCAGGGTAGGTTGCGTATCCGAATGGGAGAGTGGGGTTCGTTTTTGGGCATAATCGGTCTAACGGTTTCCGAGTTATACCCACCTGGAATATTATTTCCTTGATAACTCAAAAAATAAATATTCGATCGAATTGAAGCTTGGTAACTAGTAGTAGAAAATCAACATAAAGACGTGTTTAAAATTTTGTAAGAACCGTACCCCTAGAAAATTTTAAAAAAATTACGAAAAAAAAAATTTTAAGAACCGTACCCCTAGAAAATTTTAAAAAAATCACGACAAAAAAAATTGGTTCAAGCACTGACGTGAAGTCAGAAGCTTTTGCTTGAACCAATTTTCATGTCTATATTTGCGCCTATTTTCATGGCTATTTGTTGGTTGAATTTCCCCCCAAATGAGTGGCACTATTTGCGCTTTTTTCGCGCTTGTTTCAGGCAGTAATTTCAGAGCTGCAAACATTGAAGAAATTGACATATTTACCTTAAGTTCTTGCTTTGTTCGTATATTTTTAAAACAATACCATAGTATTTTAGGAATGTCTGAAGAAAACTTTAATATCTTACTAAATAGAATGCTAATTCACATACAGAAAAAAGACACTGTAATTCCAGAAAGCATTTCTCCAAAAACGAAATCAATTATTACTTTGCGATACCAGGCTACTGGTGAAAACTTCATATCACTCGGGGATAGCCATCACAGATTATCTGGCCTTCGTAAGTTTAGTTAGTTTACGTCCTCAGAGTAATAAACATAAATTTATTATTGAATTTACGAAGGCTGCGATTCAAAGGATAGAATAAACTAGGTTATGTTAAGACGTCAAGTCAGACAGATAAATATTGTGTTGGTAGACATGACAGTTCGACAAAAAGGCTTGAAATCCCCACGATTCAGGGGGAACAAATAGAACCAGTTCTATTTATTTTCAAGCCTGAAAAAGTCTACAAAATAGTCCCGGGCGCATGCGTATTTCCTCAAAATTTCAGGCGCAGTCAGTCAGGCTGACAAATAGGCACGAAAAAGGCATAGTGTAATAAGGGTATTACATTAGTTCTATTCCTCCTCCAAACGCCCCCGTAAAAACCGCCCTATCCCCAACCGACGCTCCACCACCGTCCGTTTTTCCTATTCGAAATAAAAGGCGAATTTTCTCCAACAGCCGTAGGAAGATTGAATTGTTCCGTGTTGCATATTTTCATGCTTTATCGTTGCTTAGTCTCCCCTGACACGACACAACTCCACAGAGGCTGAAAACGATCAATCTTAGCGGTCTGACAGCCCGACATATTCATATTCGCATATTTCTGCAGCTTTTATCTACTGTACCAGTAGCTTTATTATTCCATTATAAGTTAAGGAAGGTGAGTACGAAATTTGTTTTGTTCGATGCGAGAGCACTGGAATCGATCCTTCAACTTTGATAATGGAATTCTGAAAAGTTCGCATCGGGTCCGGAGCTGCGTATGCGTTTATTCCGATCTGGGATGGCACCTTTGGGGTTAAGGTGGTGTTTTTGGAACTATTGTTTTTCTTGGTGAGCTGCAAACGGTCGAGTACCACCCTGAAGAAACAGGAAGATACGATTAGTGTACAATCTTGGTGTCTTTATCAGTTTCTTCATGTAAAAATGGGTTCAAGCCCTGTGGACAGGAGCTTTCTGGCGCTCTAGTTCAAACAGACAAATTATATCTCCGAAAGTATTGGTTTCTCAGAGTTGGGAATTATATCAATGTATACATATGATAGAGCTGCATCATAAAGGAAATTTAATTCAAATAATAGTTTATTAGATAAGTAATAATAAATTACCTTGTAATCGATCAAAAATTTCCTGATCTACGTTCACCAAACTACAGAATTATGCTTTCAATATTTACGTAATATTTTCAAACATTTTCGGGTGAGGTCCCCGTTGCATCGCTAAAATACGAGTATTTCAACCCCAATATTTTTGAAGTTACAATATTCCCTTCTGTCAAGTTGACATTATGAGAATTCATACATAGAATAATAATTATATCAATCAGTGAAATACGATTTACATTGAAATTTTAAAAAATCATATCTCCGAAAGTATTAGCTTGTTGAAAATGATATGAATGGATTCTTATGATAAAACTGCTCATTAAAAAAAATTATATTTGGAATTTGTTTCGTAAAAAAAAATTTTTTTTTTTGTTACTCCGAAACCATCTGTCCGATTTTACCCAATAACGAACTTAGCCGAGATATTCATCCCCCAAACCTACTCTGAAAATTTCAACTCTCTAGCTCATTCCGTTCGAGAGTTATCGTGCTTACGGACGGCCGGCCGGCCGGACCGGCCGGACAGAATGAATTCCGACCACGGATTCTTGATCAGTGAGTCGAACCAAATCGTTTAAGACCATTTTCATCGAAATATTCCAAAATTACAGACATTTGGGCAAATTGATAAGCACTCAGTTCCGAGGAACTAGAGCGCCAAAAAGTGGGAAAGCCCTGTGGACAGGAGCTTTGGCGCTCTTGTTGAAACTTTGACAAATCATATATCTCCGAAAGTATTGGTGTCTCAGAGTTGAGAATTATATGAATGGAGTGTTATAATAAAACTGCATCATAAAAGAGACTAAATTAAAACAAGAGCTCCAAAATGTGTCTATTAAAAAATTACTTCGAAATTATTGGTTTCTCAGAGTTGGGATTGATATCAATGGATTCTTATTTAATTGATTCTATTTTATGATGCAGTTCTATCATAAGAATCCATTGATATTATTACCAACTCTGAGAAACCAATACTTTCGGAGATATGATTCGTCAAAGTTTGAACAAGAGCACCAAAGCACCTGTCTACAGGGCTTTCCCACTTTTTGTACCATATTTTCTGACACCGGTTGTGGCTTTTTCCGGCTTTCGTGGCATTCTCCACCTTAAAATAAAAATTCAAAGTTACCCGGTGTACCAAATTCAAATTGCGAGTAACATTGAACTATTCAAAGTTACCTTATATTCATACGTTTCCCTAGTAGTTCAGAAATTAAAAATTTTAATAAATATTTAATGTTTACGAATGAATATTTCAAAATGAAACTGGAGACGACCACATATAAAAGGCAAGGAAAATCAATAACTCACCTGCTCAAAACCGCCCTTTTTAAATTTAATTTTGAATTATGAGGAAGCAACCAACACCCGCTGAAATACGCACTCAGAAATGGCGAGTAAAACGTAACAGAATATTTGACAGATGAGTAGTCCTCTTTAATGTGGTAAACTTAAACAGTATCTTGGACCTGCGTCCAACTCATACGTAAAAGTTGGACGCAAGTCCAAGATGACATGTGTGAACACAGATCATACGATAATTCATAGATAAACTAATTCTGTGAAAACATAGAAGTACGATGTATTATTGAAATTTTGAAAAATCTCCGAAATTATTAGCTTGTTAGAGTTGAGAATAATATTAATGGATTCTTATGGTGAAACTGCATCTTAAAAAAAAGGTTGAATTCAAAATTTGTAATGTAAAAATTTTTTTTTCTTACTCCGAAACTACCTGACCGATTTTGCCCAATAACGAACCTAAACGAGATATTTATCTCTTAAACCTACTCTGAAAATTTTAAGTGTCTTGGATATCGAGATGTGATGTTCTGTGGTGGAAAACCACAGATTATCGTGGACTATTTGATACCTCATATCACTCTGCAAGAGACCATTAACATTCAGTGGTTGATAGAAATCAATCTAGATGTTCATAATTGAGTGTTGGTAACACATGTTTTTTTAGAGTTGGGATATCAATGGATTCTTATGATAGAACTGCATCATAGAAGAAATTGAATTCCAAAGAGTGTCATTTAAAAAAAACAAGTGCGCCTAAAATTATTAATCCGATACCACCAGACCGATTCTACCCAATAACAAACTTCTCCGAGCTAAGATGGTCAAATTGCATGAATTGCACTTCGAATTGCTGCCCCACCCCCCATATACGTCAGATTCGAGCCGTAGCGACCATTGGCTGTTCGCAGACCTAAAATTGGTTCAAGCACTGACGGTTAGTCACAAGCTTTTGCGCGCATGTTCTATTGTCTGCTCACCTCTATTGGACACTCTACTACGAATTTAGCATCGATATACAGGGTGAGTCTTTGACCACTGCATTAATTTTAACCAAAGATTCCTCCCATCAAATGAAACACTTTTTTCGTTTACCATTTCTCCAGATTCGGCTCAGGTAAAAAGTTACAAGCGTTTAAAGATTTCACAATGTGCTAATACACTCCCGCATATAAATTATCTATGACATTGTTGGCGGACGAGAATAAGGCATGGTAACGTGGTTTACAGCTTGATTCGGGATTCCAACGCTCAGGGGCGGATCCATAAAAGTAGTGAAAATTCTGGAGTTTTCCATTTTAAAACATTCAATGAAGAATTTCTCGAAAACGGTGCGTTTAAGGAGAAATGATGAAGAATAATATAATGTGCTAAAACGATGGAATATTCTTGAAATGACTCAAGAAAAACTTTATATGCTTTCTTTATGCTAATTTCGTTTAGTTTTATGAATCCACGAGTCCATAACTAGAAAACCAGTAAAAGTAGAAAATAACTAATATTTGGAAAATATGTATCATAGTTATAGGAAACTTTACGCCAACATTCATTTTATTCGAAAAAAGGATGTCAAAGCTACAAAACAACAACTGATTTTTTTTCAAAATTTCAACAGCCTGTATCTTTTTACCTGAGCTGAATTTGGAAAAATATTAAATGAAAAAAGTGTTTCATTTGATGAGAGGAATCTTTGGTTAAAATTAATGCAGTGGTCAAAGACTCACCCTGTATATGTATATATTTTCTTAGCTTTTATAATATATGAATACATTTCATACTATTTTAATGACAGACTTCAGTGACGTCTCTGATCAAAGAATTTTTGATTTTATTGGAATTGAACTACCAAAGAACCTTGCGCCTCAAGTAACTCCAGGATACAATTTTCACGAAATTCCGCGACAATTTGTGGATCGGCATTCTACAAGTAATCACCGAGTTTTAATTGGGTCAGATTTGTATATTTTGAATCATACAAGGAAACAATAACAAAATTTTAGATGAGTATAACCATTTTGCTGATTATGCCATTCAACGACCTGAAATATCGCATTCGGATGCGCAACCTACCCTGAAAATTGCAAGTCGCTATCTCTTTCCGTTCTCAAGTTATCGTGAGATACATAACATTTTTTCGTAATTTTTTTAAAATTTTTTAGTAGTACGATTCTTACAAAATGTCAACATAAAGATGTCGACATTTTACAATTAGGTACTAAGTTTAATTTCGTAGGGGGTCTGTATTCTTCGAGATATCGAGAAAATAATATTCCAGATGGGTATAACTTCGAAACAGTTTGGCCGATTAAGCCCAACAACGAACATAACTCTCCCATTCGGATGCACAACCTACCCTGAAAATTTCAAGTCTCTATCTCTTTTCGTTCGAAAGTTATCGAGGCAACGGTCACCCATTCAACTACTGAACTCACCCAAGGCTGCCCGGATCTCCAACAACATAGATCCGATTGTGTCCAAACTTAGAACTTGGCAGTAGAGTTTTGAACGCTCTCGCAAAATTTCAGCGATGTCGGACGAATAGTTTCTGATACATATAATTTTTATCAACTATTTTCAATGATTTTTTAAGATTTTTTTAGCAATACGACCCTCACGAAATTTTGCAAGAATTGTTCGTGCCGGCATTCTTCAACTAATTACCATGTTTGAATTGGATCGGATTCCTATTTTTCGAGTAATTGAGGAAATAACAACCAAATTTCAGATGGGTATAACTCCAAAATCGTTTAGCCGACTATGCCTATTAACAAACTCAAATTTCGCATTCAGGTGCTTAACCTACCCTAAAAATTGCAAATCGCTATCTCTTTCCGTTCTCAGGTTATCGTGACATAAAAAATATTTTTTAATATTTTTTTCTAAGTTTCAATCTGTATTGGTTGATGACAAAATTATCACTCGGAAACCGTTGGGCCGATTATGCCCATCAAAGAATTTGTCCGTCGTATTTGGACGCGCCACCTACACTGAAAATTTCAAGTCGCTATCTTTCTCCGTTCTCAAGTTATCGTGGCAACGGCCGGCCGGACAGAATTAAATTTGACCTCGAATTCTTCGTCAGTGAGTCGAACCTGATCGTTTGAGACCATTTTCGGCAGAAAATTCGAACATTAGGGACAATTGGGCAAAATGATAACGCGATGTTCCACAGAACATGCGCGTCAAAATGCGAATGTGAAAGAAATGCGTCGAGAAAATCTCTCGTTAGACGTGGTAATTCTAAACCGATCTTCTAATTCAATAAAGCGCCCCGAAGAAAAAACTTCACACCCTTCAATTTTTCAAACGCAACAGCAAATATTAGCCGGTTTTGAATTTCAATTTAACTAATGGCGAAACATCTTTTCAGCGCGTATTAGAAAGAAGTTGGTCTGATTGTTTCGCTCAATTTCTCGGAGTATCGGAGAAAAGTTCTTGGACACTCCCTCACCAGAAGTCCGCCAACAAGATGAATCGGGGCCAGGAATCCAATTAGTCGAGTGTGAGGTTGAATCCGACAATGAGCTAATAACAACTGCGATCGGTCTTCGTTTATTATATCCAATTCGTCCCGTCCCAATGTTTTCCGCTAATTGAGCGCTCGTACAGGCCACCTATCATTTTGCCCAAATGTCCGTATTTTTCGAATTTTCAGTCGAAAATAATCTCGAACGATTGCATTGGGCTTTTGAAACGGATGGAAAAGGAGCACGGGAAATTTCGGCAAAGGAACTGAAATTGGTTCAAGCACTGACGTGAAATCAGGAGCTTTTGCGCGCTTGTTCTATTGTGTACTCACCTCTACTGGACACTCCACTAAGAATTTAGCTCCGTATATACCTACCGTTTTCTCAGCTTTTATAATAAATGAACACATTTCATACCATTTTAATTTTTTTTGTTACTCCGAAACCATCTGTCCGATTTTGCCCAATAACGAACTTAGCCGAGATATTTATCCCCCAAACCTACTCTGAAAATTTCAACTCTCTAGCTCATTCCGTTCGAGAGTTATCGTGCCTACGGCCGGCCGGACCGGCCGGCCGGACTGTCGGACAGAATGAATTTCGACCACGGATTCTTGATCAGTGAGTTGAACCAAATCGCTTAAGACCATTTTCATCGAAAAATTCGAAAATTACAGACATTTGGGCAAATTGATAAGCACTCAGTTCCGAGGAACTAGAGCGCCAAAAAGTGTTTCATTTGATGAGAGGAATCTTTGGTTAAAATTAATGCAGTGGTCAAAGACTCACCCTGTATAATCCAGAACGACTTTCAAATATCCTCATTCTAGAATATGACTAGAAGAAATCTAGAAAATATGATACGAAGCATGCCAAGAAAATGTCAAGAGTGTTCACTGGTTGTCATAATAGATGTAATGAGGAAAAGAAATACATCCAAGTTTTGTCGATACGTTAGCTCTTGATGAGGTGAAATTTTCATACTACAACCTTACGAAAGTTTGAACGCCTCTGTCTTCTGAACCATATTGACCCTCAGTGGAAAACGAAATGCACCCTTTTCGATTAAGTGAGCTGGTCAAATCGGGTAAACAGAGTAGATCCGACAGCTGGTCAAGCAGCCCGTGTGGACTTCGCAGATTACGGGCACGAAACAATTGCATCAGATTACGAACGTATTGTGAAGGACAGTTTGACGTATAAATAATACGCCGAAAGAAAATTAATCAAAGTGCACTTCGTATTAGCAGAAATAAGGTTGATTAAACCTCCACCAATCGTTATAGTTTTTATAAGATTTTGATAAAAATTGGTTCAAACTCTGTGGACAGGAGCTTTCTGGCGCTCTAGTTCAAACAGACAAATTATATCTCCGAAAGTATTGGTTTCTCAGAGTTGGGAATTAAATCAATGTATTCTTATGAAAGAACTGCATCATAAAGGAAATTAAATTCAAATAATAGTTTATTTATCAAGATTAAATGAGCAATCTGAGAATGAGAACTGTTCTTATAGAACAGGATGAAATGTACGAGTATGAACACAGATCATATAATAAAGCTTAGATAGAATAATTATAGCATTCTGTGAAAACATAGAAGTACGTACGATTCATTATTGAAATTTAGAAAAATCATATCTCCGAAGGTATTAGCTTGTTGGAGTTGAAAATGATATCGATGGATTTTAATGGTGAAACTGCATCTTAAATAAAAATTACAGACATTTGGGCAAATTGATAAGCACTCAGTTCCGAGGAACTATAGCGCCAAAAAGTGTAATTTCCTTTCCGGGATTTGAGCCCGCCTACGATCTTGTCGATCTCCAGTATTAGAATAAAACGTCGGTACTTACCTGGAATATATATTCTTATTTTCACTTTTCGACATAAAATCGTCACATGGGGGTTTATTTGACGGTTTTTTACCCTTGTCTCTCTAAGTCGATTTTGACGTTTCTCGAACCAACTAGTAGCAAGGAACTAGACAATGTCATGTCTCAGGAAAATAATTTGACATTATGACAATTAATACATAGAATAATTATATAATTCTGTGAAAACGTATAAATACGATTTATTATTGTAATTTTGAAAAATCTTATCTTCGAAAGTATTAGATTGTTAGAGTTAAAAATGATATCATTGCATTCTTATGATGAAACTGCTTATTGAAAAAAATTCAATTTGGAATTTGTTTTGTAAAAAAAAAATTTTTTTTTTCTTACTCCGAAACCATCTGTCCGATTTTGCCTAATAACGAACTTAGCCGTGATATTTATCTCCCAAACCTACTTTGAAAATTTCAACTGTCTAGCTCATTCCGCTCGAGAGTTATGGTGCCTACGGCCGGCCGGCCGGACCGGCCGGACAGAATGAATTGCGACCACGGATTCTTGATTAGTGAGTCGAACCAAATCGTTTAAGAACATTTTCATCGAAAAATTTGAAAATTACAGACATTTGGGCAAATTGATAAGCACTCAGTTCCGAGGAACTAGAGCGCCTAAAATTGGTTCAAACTCTGTGCACAGGAGCTTTGGCGCTCTTGTACAAACTTCGACAAAACATACTCCGAAATTATTGGTCTCTAGGAATCATATAAATGGATTCTAACGATAAAACTGCATCATGAAAGAAATTAAATTCAAACAGACCGATTCTCCCCAATAACGAACTAATCCGAGATATTCATTCCTCAAATCTAATCTGAAAATTATATTATATCAATTAAAACTTAGACAATATTACAGTTTTGTTTTTACTGGAGATATTCTGAACCCAATTTGATTATGTATCTTACCAAAGAATATATTTCCATAATCATATGGATTATCCACGGGCATTATATTATCACCCTGAAAGTATAATATCATATCATCCTCATAATTCTACGATAGCTGAGGTTATTTCATTGGTCATTTTGCATTCAATCATACTCTGTTTTCTAGAACAGAAGGCGTATTTTATATCAAGAATAACGAGCCAGTAATAATTTTAACATTTATCTCTCATAGGAAAATAAGATGACATGTAAGAACACAGATCATATAATAATTCATAGATAGAATACTTAAGTACAGCATTCGGTTCAAACATATAAGTACGATTCATTATTGAAATTCCGAAAAATCATATCTCCGAAAGAATTAGCTTGTTAGAGTTGAAAATTATGTCAATGGATTCTTATCGTGAAACTGCATCTTAAAACACTAAATTTCAAAATTGAAATGTGAAAAAAAAAATTTTTTTTCGTTACTCAGAAACCGTCTGGCCGATTTTGTCCAATAACGAATTGAACTTCGAGAGTTATTGTAGAAACAAAATTTGAAAATAAAAAAAATTTGTCACTTTACGGCAACCCGATCAATACAAAACTTCGTATGCGTATAAAGGTCATTATTCTAAAATTTGATGGCGAATTCCAGACAGATCGGGTGATCGGTTTTGGAAATATTCTTAAAAAATGGTCTTAACTAAAAACTGCCGTAACTCCGAAACCGCTTGGTGGATTTCACCCGTTAACGAACTCGTCCGAGATATTTACGCTCCAAAACTATTCTGCAAGTTTCAATCCTCTAACTCCTTTCGTTCGAGAGTTATCGTGTTAACGGACGGCCGGCCAGACAGAATCGATTTCGACCACGGATTCTTGATCATTGGGTCGAACCAAATCGTTTAAGACCATTTTCAGCCAAAAATTCGAAAATTACAGACAATTGGGTAAATAGATAAGCACTCTGTTCCGACGAACAAGAGCGCCAACAAGTTCTTGAAAAGCACTGACGGGAAGTCAGGAACTTTCGTGTTCAAGGGCGTTCCGTCCCGTTCGGATGCGCAACCTACCCTGAAATCGCAATTTGCTATCTCTTTCCTTTCGAAATTTATCGTGGCAACGGTCACCCATTCGGCTACTGAACTCACACAAGGCTGATCGGCTCGAATTTACCACTATCCGCCCGATATCGCTGAAATTTTGCGAGAGCCTTCAGAATCTACAGCCAAGCCAAGTTTTTATAAGATCGGAATTTATATTGTTGAAGATCCGTGCAGCCTTGAGTGAGTTTAGTAACTGGATGGGTGGCCGATGCCTCGATAACTTTCGAACTGGCATATATAGGGACTAACAATTTTCAGGATAGGTTTCGCATCCGAATGGGAGAGTTGTGATCGATTTTGGGCATAATCGGCTCAACGGTTTCGTAGCTATACCCATCTAGAATATTGTTTTCTCGATAACTCAAAAAATACAAATCCGATCGGAGTGAAACTTGGTAGCTAGTTGTAGAATATCAACACATGTGAAAGTTTATGAGGACAGTACCACTAGAAATTTTTTTAAAAATTGCGAAAGGATTATTGTGTATCTCACGATAACTTGAGAACGGAAAGAGATAGCTACTCGCAATTTTCAGGCTAGGTTGCGTAGCGGAATGCGACTATCCGACTCGTTAATAGTCAAAATTGGTTGTTGTTATTTCCTCTATAACTCAAAATATAGAAATCTGATCCAATTAGAACTCGGTAATTACTTGTGGAATGCCAACGGGCTAATTTTCGCGGAATTTCGTGAATATCGTATACTAAAATTACCTGAGGCATAAGATTTTCGTATATTATTAGATATGCAACGAATTTCAATTGCGAGAGAATACATATCTCGATTAAGAGTGCCCAAAGCAGAAATTCTCGCCATTGATCACTGTGCGAAGCTCATAGCTTGAGAAAGGTTGGGCTCACGGATCAATCAAGATCCTATCGGATAGCCAAGCTGCCTTGAAGGCCTTGACTTCATACAACTGCAAATCCCTGCTTGTGCAGGATTGCCGGACCACACTCGCTGAACTTGGAGGGCGCTGCAGGCTGCAGCTCTTGTGGGTCCTGGGCCACTCGGGCATAAAGGGTAATGAGATGGCGGACTCATTGGCGGCACGGGGGGCTTCCATGGGGCTCATTGGACCTGAACCGGCCTGTGGTATCTCTCTCAGAGCAGCGGCGAAGGAAAACAACAGATGGGTGGACCAAAAGGTCCAAGAAATCTGGAGCAGCATACCTGGACACAGACATGCTCGCTCAACAATTACTGGCCCATCAGCTGAAAGAGCCAGAAAATGGCTCAAATTCTCTAGGGTAGACCTGAGAATCCTTACAGCTGTATACGCGGGCCATTGTGGCCTCAGGAAACACCTCAATACGCTGGGGTTGACTGAGGACTCATGTGTGACTGCCCCGCTGGGGACAGGATCAGATTGGAGGAAATAGGAGTCCACAAACTGACACTGAGGGAACTGAACAAGTTCAACCCACCAGACTCATATCCCTCATCAAGAGACTTGAGCTTGTGGGTGAAGTATAGATGATATTCTACAGGTGTGCCACAATAGCCCGATTGGTCGCAGGGGAGGGGCGGGTTTCGTCTGCCCAGCACAACCCATATAATAATAATAATAAAGAATGCCCAATAGAGGTGAATGGACAATAGAACGCGTGGGAAAAACTTCTGACTTCACGTCAGTGCTTGAACCATTTTTCTTTATTTTCTGTGTTTCAAAATCAGGCAATGAAAATAACTTTGCCATTAACATTCAAATAAGCATTTTAATATGGAAATGTCGAAATGTTCATTGAGGTAAACTTGTATACTTGGCGTTTGACGAAGATTAGAGAGAAATAGTAAATTTCGATCGATCAGGAAGTATTCCATATTCTTGATGATATTCAAAATACCGGTTCTATCTCCACTCGAGTATCGAACCAGCGGATTGGCGATAAGTGAAATATCCATCACGAGTTCTGCCATGTCGAGGCAGCAGGGTTCCTGGAGATAAGTCAAACGGAAGCCGACCCTAAAGTGTCAGTTCATTCCTGTCAAGTTGGTAAGATAAGAATCCGAAATCCATCGTATGTGGTACTTTGCATTCACATTTAATTGTTCGCGGTCGTCGCGTTTCTTCAATTGAATGTGGAATAATGCGAAGTGATATGCTGATTAGTTCCTGAAAGATCAAGATTTGTCCGTAATCGCCATATAGGGTTTATTTCGTTGAGTCCTTGATTTGAATAAACAAGCGTGAAATCTAAGCATTTGGATATTTAGATTTAGCCTAGGAATAATGTAGGAAAAAATTGTAAAAGAACTGGCGTGAGGTTAGTCAGCTTTGACGAGCTTTTTGGCGCTGTTGTTCCTCGGAACAGAGTGCTTATCAATTTGCCCAAACGGTTTCGGAGTACAAATTTTGTATTCAAACTATACAGATCCGATCGAATTGAAACTTGGTTAGTAATAGGTGTAGAATGCCGACAATAAGACTTAAGCAAAATTTCGTGAGGATTGTATCACTAAAAAATTCAAAAAAATATATTCAAGAACCAAGCTGCCATTTTACAATCGAGTACTGAATTTCAGCCCGATCGACTTTTTATGAGGCGTGAATAGACAATACATGAGTGCAAAAACTTCTGACTTTATGTCATTTTGCGTTCAATCATTCGTTTTCTTGAACAGGAGGGGTATTTTATATCCTCAGTAACGAACCAGAAATAAATATTAAATGTCTCTTATACGTAGATGAGATGATATGTATGAACACAGATCATGTAATTCATAGATAGAATAATTACAGCATTCTGTGAAAACATAGAATCACGATTTATTATTGAAATTTAAAAAAATCATATCTCCAAAAGTATTAGCTTGTTACAGTTGGAAATTATACCAATGGATTCTTATGATGAAACTGCATCTAAAAAAAAATGAATATGATATTTGAAATGGGAACAAAATTTTCTTTTCATTAGGCTGTAGCCATCAGGCCATTTTGCAGACCATTTTGCCCAATAGTTACATTTTCTCACTTTTCTTAACCAGATACGTTTGAGTCGGTAGTTCGTATTCGCAATTGAACCTGGTAGGTGGCGCCGCAATCGGGTTCTAGGTATTTTTTAGAATTACGTGTTTGAGTTGGTCCGTGGATAACTTGGAAATTTAATTGTCCCGGTAGGAGGCGCTGCAATCGGGTTCTGTTTTTTTTAAGATTTTTCACATTTGGAAATTAAATTGCAACCGCAATAACCGATTTGGCGCAGGTGAAGTTGCGTGGGTCAGCTAGTCTGTATACAGGGTGAGTCTTTGACCACTGCATTAATTTTAATCAAAGATTCCTCTCATCAAATGAGACACTTTTTTCATTTACCATTTTTCCAGGTTCGGCTCAGGTAAAAAGTTACAAGCGTTTAAAGATTTCACAATTTGCTAATACACTCCCGCATATAAATTATCTATGACATTGTTGGCGGACGAGAATAAGGCATGGTAACGTGGTTTACAGCTTGATTCGGGATTCCAACGCTCAGGGACGGATCCATAAAAGTAGTGAAATTTCGGGAGTTTTCCATTTTAAAACATTAATTGAAGAATATCTCGAAAGCGGTGCGTTTAAGGAGAAATGATGAAGAATAATATAATGTTCTGAAACGATGGAATATTCTTGAAATGACTCAAGAAAAACTTTATATGCTTTCTTTATGCTAATTTCGTTTAGTTTTATGAATCCACGTGTCCAGAACTAGAAAACCAGTAGAAGTAGAAAATAATTAATATTTGGAAAATATGTATCATAGTTATAGGAAACTTTACGCCAACATTCATTTTATTCGAAAAAAGGATGTCAAAGCTACAAAATAAAAACTGATAATTTTCAAAATTTCAACAGCCTGTATCTTTTTACCTGAGCTGAATTTGGAAAAATGTTAAAAGAAAAAAGTGTTTCATTTGATGAGAGGAATCTTTGGTTAAAATTAATGCAGTGGTCAAAGACTCACCCTGTATAAACGACAATAATTGCAAGTAAATAAATAATAGTGGCTAAAAGATGAAAAATATCTCCTTCAATATTCCATTCATCTTAAAAGACGTTTTTCTCTTTCATTTCAGTTCCCAAAGTGCCATCTTCGAACATGGTCGACTTTCCCCTGTCGTCGGTGGCGTCATCTATGATGGACCCATCGAACCCAGCCTCCAGAAGCGCATGTCTCGGCTCCAACACCTCCAGCATGCTGGGACTGAACTGTCTCAACACAGGAAGAACGAACTTCACCAACAAACAACTCACCGAGTTGGAAAAAGAGTTCCATTTCAACAAATACTTGACCAGAGCTAGGAGAATAGAGATCGCCTCAGCTCTTCAACTGAACGAAACACAGGTGAAGATCTGGTTTCAGAACAGGAGGATGAAGCAGAAGAAGAGGATGAAGGAGGGATTAATACCATCCGATAGTTCTGGTCTAAGTAGCAGTAATAACAATTCGCCAGGGGCGACAACCTTATTACAGAATGAAATATCTGGGAGCAATGATAATAGTCAAGAATCTAATTGATGACGCACGTACTTGTCTTGATAGGTGATCTGTTAAATTGCATAGTCATGTCCTCTTTTGCTTGTAGAAATATCCTGGTTCTAAAATTGTGGAGTTAATAATATTTTCAAATTTAATACTCAAAGAAAGTTAGGTTATCTTGAATTTACTTTAATTTTCAACAGGCTGTAACTTATCAGGAGGGAAATGGTCATACAAAAAAAATGTAGCTACAAGTGTCGAGTTTTCAGATCTGGTCTTAAATTTTTGTATCATGTACGGTTCCAGATTGATCCTGAGAAATCACAGAGAAAAATATTTTCCGAATCTTACCTGCCTTAAGAAAGATCTACGTGCTTTTTTGGAAGGGGGTGAGTTTTTAAGGGTAAAAAACAGTTTATCCTGATTTCCGGAAAAACTACAAGTCCTATGGAACGAAGTGAAATGGCAAATTTGTAGGTAATAAAGAGATCTACAACTTCTGTCTTCACTCTTTTTTCACATACCTCAAAATTCATGTGAAAAATTCTTAAAACAAGTTTTTGGTTAAAATTTTCTTTTCGTGTCCCAAACATACTGTAATTTTTTTTATTTAAAATATTTAATTTTTACCTTATTTTGACTTTATATCGAAAAAGCACCCTAACTTTCAACCGAAAATTCTCACGCTTGTAACAGATAAAAATGAAAAACCAAAAACTTTGTTATTTGAATGTTTCACATAAATTTTTAGTTCATTAGAAAAAACTGTGAATACAAAAGTTTTAGATCTTTTTATTACCCACAACTTTTTCTCCATAGGACTTGTACTTTTGCTGGAAATTTAGATAAACCATTTTTACCCTTAAAAACTCACCCCCTTCCACTTCCTGACTTCAGATCACCCGTAAATTATTTTTCTTTTCATTTTTATTATATTCTCTTACTTTTCCAATGGGTTTCATCCTACCATTATTTGTTTTTTCACTTTTTATCATTTTCAATGACGCTAGTGCAAGGTGTACCTATAAAACTGTTTGAAGCCCGTAAGGACAAGCAAAAAATTGATTTTTCTTTTGTGGTTGTCTTAGGATTCATGATCTAAAAACTACAATTTGCTTTTTTTTTCTGTATGAACATAACTCCGAGTTGAAGCCTGTTGAAAATTAAAATTGATTCAAGGTATCCCTAACTTTTTTGGAGCAGTTCACTTTTTGCATTTGTTCAACTTAATGAAGCTTCCAAATTAGGACGATTCACTTCAGGAGATTGGTAAAAAGTCAGTTACAGCTCGAAAATTTCCTTGAAATTCCAAAATTTGCGTTTGAAAATAAAATCATTCAATGAAAAATCCTTACAAATGTAATCTTCAAAAGATTTCGCCCAACGTGGGGCTCGAACCCACGACCCTGAGATTAAGAGTCTCATGCTCTACCGACTGAGCTAGCCGGGCTTATGGACTCTTGTGAGTAATGCTAGTTTAAGAATGTGAAGCATAGAAACAATAAATTATAATTAATATCTTTAATTATTGTCCAGATTCTGATTGATCACAAAACGTTAAATGAAGGCAATTTAATATTATTATATTGAAATTTAAAACGACGACATCAACTTGGCGGATGCGCTAAACATTCTAAAATTTTCTTTCGGTGCAACAGAATAGTGTTTTTGGACATAATAAGTTGATATAAGTAGACGAATTATTATTTTTATGCTTTATTTCGTTCTTTTTATAATGTGAAACTGTTCAATATCCTTTATCATCGTTTGTTTTTCTCCGCCATCTCCAAGCTACCTAAATGAAAACAATACAATATTCTGCAGTGGATGCATTTATTTAAAAATTATACATTAGTTTAACATAAGAACGTTGAATGAACACATAAAAGAAATTTCTTCCAGTCACTTTAGACCAAACTTACTTTATCTAGAATAGTCTTACAATTAGATAATATTCAATTACTACATGTGTATAATATAACTTATTTTATTGTATAAATATGTACATAACGATATTAGGAATAAACAAATAAAAATGAAGACTTAAATAGTAATTATGTTTAGAGACGATTTACCGAAATTAATTGTTTTCATAGAATAAGACCATAAATATATCTATGTGCTCTTGAGTAATACGCAGTTTTCTTTCAAGGCAGTTATAAACGTAACCAAAGTTTGTGATGAATTCTTTACATCTTGTATATTTAATATACAAATATTCCAATCCTATCAGAAAAGTTTCAAATGACAATCTATAACATAACAACAATAATTATGGATGAATAAATCATTTACTTGGAACTAACATATATTTTTTAATCCTCAAGAATAAAATAATCTTATTAACAGATGCAAGTTTTATACAGTTTATTTTCTGATTAAATGTCAATATTTAAGATTTCAATCCAAGCATGATTTTATGTCAAAAAGTTCATACAAAGATATAGGTACCTACGTTTCCGCTTTATTTTTGACATGGTCTGTTAAAATTTATATTTTGGAGAAATAGATAATAATAAATGATTCAATGGTTATGTTATACACTTTGTATATCAAAAATATAGCGAAATCCGACCTATGTTCAATTTAACTTTTCGATTGGAAATCATACCTAGATGAATCTCCTCAAATATTGACCATTAGAAAACAATATGAATACTCCCGGACACAAAAGAAGTTTCCAATATTCGGTTGAGTGTTTGAAGAATCATCCTGTGTACTTTCTGCTTCTCTGTACATTTCTCAGGTTTTGAAAGGTTCCTATGTGTGGAAAAATTATAATTATATAGAATCGAATAGGTTGTCATCAGGGAGTATATAAATATTTTGGTGGATTAAGTACTCGGTGATAAAAGAAAATACATACTACCTTCAATGAAAATGAATTAGATAAATAAAATTTTGATATCTAATGTAGATCTGAAAAGAATTTTTTCATATGGAAATCAAATAATATCATTCATTTCAAATGAACAAACTTAAGCAAATGAATGTTGAAAAAATTGGGACAGTCCAAAATTGGATTTTCGATGCTGAGCTCCATCCACATTCTATGTCTGTCTTTAGAACTTCCAGTAAACTTTGATTGTTTCTGTTGGCGCATTGCGCGTTCCTCAGGTCATCGCTTGCATGCCTACAGTTGTGATTGAAGTCGTCAAAATTCGAGGAATGGTCATTCAATTCATTGCAAAGATACTGTCGTTTTTTCCTTAACCATACCTCGATCCACCTGAAAAAAAATAATTCATGTGAAGAGAAGGTTTTATTTGAAGGAATTATTTTTGGTTTATTATTCCCCCAAATGGAAAACCTTTGGATTTGTACAGCGAAAACATTCTTATAACACTTCCCAGACATATCAGTCAAATATATGCTTTTTTAAGTAAGTCGGTGGGCTTTATGTTTGTTGAAATCTCTACTTTCTGATGGTGTAAAAGAGAATATACGTTACTATGGTAGATTTTCTCAGAAAATGCTATGTTAATAAATGTAATATTTAATATGACATCTACAATATTTTGGGAGAGTTGTAGAATTTTCCCTAAATTATATGCTTAGATGCCTATTTATTGCTTTTTTAAGATAAGATAAGATCAGAACTTATACCTGAGTGACTTATGGAAAATTTTAGCCCATCAAATGGTATTTCAAAGAGAAGTGGGGAAGCGGATAGGGAGGGTCTGGGTACCTATTATTTAGTTGCATTTTCTGAGAAAATTATTCATAGTACCTACTGTATTTTTTTTCACACCATCGGAAAGTAGAGATTATATCAAAGAAAAAGGGTGCCGACTTTTTTAAAAAAGCAGTTATTTCGAGTAATATCGATTGAAAATTTGGGTGCTTTTTCAATACTAAGGTGAAAAAATTAATATTTCAAATCAAAGAATTCACAGTGTGTTTAGGACATAAAAAGTTAAGTCTCCACCACATTTCATGAAAAAAAAATTGTTGTAATAGATAAAACACTTGGTAATTTGCATTTTTCTTATAAATTTTGAGGTTATGTGAAAAAAGTGTGTATATAAAAGAGTTTTAGATTTTTTTGTTAATTACAACTTTGCTGTTTAGCTTTTTTCATAGTTCTTGTAGTTTTGCCGAAAACCGAGGTAAACCGTTTTTTACCCTTAAAACCTCACCCCGTTCCACTTCCTGACCTCAGATCACCCATAAATTATTTTTACTTTAATTTTTGTTATATTCTCTTGCTGTTCCAATGGGCTTCATCCTACAATATTTTTTTTTTCATTTTTTACCATTTTCAAAGGCACAAACAATCTTCGCCCATACGAATTGGACATTGGTCAAACAGCCAATTTTCGATAGCCTAAAGCTATATTATAAGCAACTGAGCTAGGGACGCTCATAATTAGTTATTTATCATTTCTACTCGAAATCCAAAATGAAATTTTCTCCACGCAAAATGCTTACCCCAGTTCACAGTCACAATTCCAATTGCTGCCAGATATTTGAAGATCCAATAGGAAAGTCTTCCTGTGTTGTAAGGGTTTGCGTCCTGTCGACGGATTCTGCAATACTTTGAGGGCTGGATTCTCCCTCACATCTATCGTCACGTTCTCAGCCTCTCCGAAGTTTTTGAACAAATCGGATCCTAGAGATGTAAGGCTTGTGTTCTGCAGGCAGAGGTGGAAGATCGGACTTCTGATGCCCTAGTAAGGAATTTTGGTTGAGTAATACATAAATGCAACAGTATATTATAATTACGTATTGGCTGCAGTGCAAAAAGGCACTTTCCAGCCAATCGAACGCTTATAATCTAATTTGAGCTAACCTCATGTTGAAGAACTTGAAAACAAATAAAGGGTTTTCCAATAAGAGGTGTTATTTTGATATTCAAAGAAAAATGCCATTTTTCAATATAGATGATCAGATGTTTATTTCATTATAAAGAAGAATTTATGCCGTTAATAGTGGAAAATATCATCAGGCAAATGACCACCACGACCACGCTTACAGGACCATATCCTTTTAATGAAATTTTCCATAACCAAATCGCAAAGTGGCTGCCCTATGTCCTCGATAGCCTCACCAATTCCATCTTTGAGGTCTTGAATCGACGCTGGGCTATTAGCGTAGACCTTCTCTTTCACGTGGCCCCAAAGGAAGAAGTCGCAACGTGTTAAATCACAAGATCTCGGTGGCCAATTTTGATCACCTCTTCGAGTGATAACACGGTCCGGAAACTTTTCCCGCAAACGATCAATGGTTTCGTTGCTTCATTTATTTATTATCATTTTTCTCGAAAACGGTTCACTTCATCGATAATACACAAGTAAACCATTTTTTCAAATTCGTCAGTTAATTTTTTAAAATCATTTCTTCGTGCTCTTCAGTTCTCAGGAATGAAAACTCATTGAATTTAGAAAAATCCTGATTCATTTTAATAGATAAATGATGCAATTTAATGTAGCATAACAATATATTCTTATCAGTCATTGAATTGCCTGTATTACCTTGAATACATTTGGTCCTAGTTTCTTCAACCCAGCGCCAGAAAACGTCAGGTTCCTCAAATTCGATGGAAATCTTCCCAACATTTCCTTTTCTAGATTTTCTTCAGTGGCAACATCAACCTATAGGAACAATCACCCTTAATTTCACTAGGCTCTGATCAATCGACAAACCATACTCACATTGACCTCCAACTCCTCCAGAGCACAATTATTCATCAGAAGCTTGGGAATATTGAAATTCTTCAAATTACGGTAAAAACTGATACTCAGTGTCCTCAAGGAACCCAATTTACAGAATGCACCAGCCTTAAATCAGAAGAGAATAATTACAATTAAAAATGTGACCTATCGCAGGAGGCGAAACATCGGAATTATTTCGTAAAGATAATATGCATGGACGGATAGTATGGAAGGAAATTAATATGGCATAATCAAAAATTAAATATTCAGATTGTATGAGTACTCATTTTCACTTTCTAAACTATCACATATATCTAATTGTTAAAATTATTGCTGTTAAGTTCCCTTCATTCTGATTTCAATTACATAAATCCACAAGCTTCTCAACAAATAGTACTTCGCTGGCAAATTGACACCGAAACCATTTTTCGACATATCCTATCACTTTGCTCTCCCATTTAAAAAATATCCTTTACCTCTAACTCATTTATGTCCAAACTTCTTATATCCAGCTCTTTCAAACTATCCGCCACCCCCAGCAAACTTGTGTTACTCAAAGAAGTGATTGGATTGTCGGCCATATACAAATACCTCAGTTCTGGCAAGGAATGAGTCACAATAGGAACGGAAGTGAGATCGTTGTTGTTCAAATTCAGCTCACACAGGGAACTCAAATTCGTGGCCATCTCAGGAGGAACTGTTGGTAGATAGTTGTTTGCCAACGAAAGTGATATGAGATGTGGCGTAGGCAGAAGTGGAACCTGTAAGATAAAGAAGAATATAGTTTGAAAACCTTTATTATGTATTAGTATATTGCTTGGGTGACCCCAGGGGTCCCTCTCTGGTCCACTCTTATTTATTATCCAGTCATCAGTATTATTGTGCTTATTAAAATTTTCCTACACTGAAATTTGGGTAGGTATGTTGTCTTCCGGCATGTGGTATCAAGAAATTCCATCATATCATTTCAAATAACTATAAAAACTGTGATGGAAACATGTATGAAAATTTGTTGAAATCTGGAACAGCTTTGGAGACTGCACTGATGGTGGAAACAATCCTTGCCTTGCTTTCATCAAAAAGAAGAAGAGTACCTATGATTCCTCTTGTCAATCGTCAAATAGACAATGAAGAAATCAATGGTGTTAAAATATTATTTCAATCGAGAAAAGATATATTTACCTGCGACAGGGAAACGTTGTCTAATATCAGATGCAGCAAAGAGTCCTCCAAGCCTTGAAATGTTAATCCGTTGGGTTCCAGAGTCAATTGGATGTTGTTACTGAGGTCCAAATTGGACAACCTTGGGAGATCTCTGAAGGTACCAGCATCTATTTGAGCCAAACGATTGTAGGATAGGTCCAACCAATTGAGACTCTGTAAACATTGCATTGCCATAATATTGTTCATTATTACACAGGGTCATTCATTCTTAACCCCATCCTCATCCAAAATTATACGGAGATATTTCATTCTCCACAAAATTTTGAGTTCGTACGCCATTAAAACTAAAAAGTGGCATTTTTTGAGCTATAATAGTCTTTTTCCCGACCAGCGATTTGATATTTGGTGTGTGGAGGTCCAGTATAGGGAGACAATACTAAAATCAAATTACCTGAAATCTTGATAACATTCCACCATGAGACAGAGATGAAATACTGTTCCAAGAAAGATCTAATTCGAACAAATTCCTTGCTGCCGGTACCGAAAAACTGTTCATCGGCAATTTACCAATCAAATTATGAGACAGATCCACGTGCTCAATGGCATCTTCTCTGAACAGGTTATCCGGTAGAGCTCTGAGTCGGTTTCGAGAAAGATTCACTATGCGTATTTCTTTCAAGAATCTGAAGAGGTCGTTCGGTACATCCGCTATTCTGTTGTTCGACGCGTCCAGAGCCTAGGAGAAAATGTCTGCTTAGTAAGTATCAATTCCTAACTTAAACATCTTCTATAGTAGGGTAGGGACCAATTCATTCCTAAATTATAGATTTGTCTCTGTATCAACAGCATTTCATAATATCTTCTGAATGGGTTTAAAAATTATTAATTTCTTGGAGAAACACAAAAATGTGATGCCATTTTAGTGGCATCACACCACTAAAATCAACGTAAAGGGCAATTATTGATGTCCAGGGCAGTATCTTAAGCTCCTATAAAAGCGATAAAGACGTCAAATTAACAGGTCTAGATTTAATAGCTCCCATAGCTTATGCTATGGGAGATTCTTCCGAAAAATCCTTACCAAACAAATAATTCGGGGCTCGAATCGAACAATATAAAATCCATTTCGAAATATATCAGCATAGGGATTCCTCAGGCCTCTATACTAGGGCATATTCTTTAAATTTTCTTATTTCTCGTTCGGGGTATTTCCATTAAGCCAATATTTTTACTCGTATGTTCTTTTTATATACTACTGTCTAGAACTTACCTGCAATCTCTTCGTATTCCTAAAAGTATCGAAGTCCAGCTCATAAATCATGTTGTCGGAAATATCGAGCAACTGAAGATGTGGCATATTCCCAAATACCTCCATACTGACATTCAGTATTTTATTGCTGCTCAGATACAAATGGGTCAGGGATAATTCTGCTGGTTTGAAAAAGGCCCTCGCAATCGTAGAGATGTTGTTGAACGATAAGTCCAGAACTTTTAGGTTTGTGTGCACCCCGTTGGCTCCTAGACAATAATAGAAATTCAAAAAGATATGCAATATGCATTTATCGGATTCTAAAATCTAGTCGTTTGTACTCCTGGCCAAGTAAGTCATGTTCATTCCAAAAGATGGCGTGGAGGATAAACTATACCATGAGCTAGCTAGAAATGTGGTAAATTTGATTGCACCAAAAGGCATCTGTTGCCTCCCTCGCTAATAACAGTAAAGCCAATGTTCGAGGAGGACAACGTCTGTCTGGTTCACTAGTTATCTGTTATACTAAAATAATTATATATGTTTCGAACCTTAATTTCTCCTCTACTTACTTGCTAAAACTCACCAAATTCCGCCTCGGTGGTGCTCAAATGCAAATCTTTCAAGTTGTTATGACTCACGTTCACATGGAACATGGCCAACGTGCCAACTTGATCGAATATCGTGAAATCGAACTTGGTTATCTTGTTGTAGGACATGTCCAGATATTCCAACTCGGGAAGGTTCTGGAAAGATTCGTAGGATATCTTGGAAATCTTGTTGCCTTTAAGGTTCAGCCTCTCTAAGTTTTCCAAGTTCATGAAGGCCCTCCTTTCCAAACTTTCGATTTTGTTGTCATCCAGAAGGATTTCTTGCAAACTTGGTAATTCGACGAAAGTATGCTGCTTGATGGATCTGATGTTGTTGAAGGATAGGTAGATTTCTTTAAGGTGAGAATGAATATCTCCCTATGGAATTATTGAAATATTATCTAGTGTGGATTCCCATAATGTAGTGAATTCTACAACTTTTTTATATATTAAAGATATTTGTTTGCAGGTAGAAGGTCAATTAAACTGAATATGCATTCTTTAAACCGTACAACAAACTGTTGAAAATTGAATATCGATTCCTGAAGAACATTTTAGACTAAAGTCGAAATTATTCGGCGTTCTTTCAAGGAGTATTTTCATTCAACAACCAATTGAACTTCTATACCTATAAACAAACATCTTTACCAGATAAACAAAGGTCCAATATCGGCAATTATATCATCTTGACAAAACACAAAAAAAAGGGGAGCAGTTTTTTTGGACGCTTGATTTTACAGTCCGATCTATATTTTTGGAACTATTTTTTTCCTGGAGGTAAGCAGCCTTGAGCGAGTTGAATACCCGGATGGGCGAAGGCTATGGCTATAAATTTGAACAAGTGCACCAAATCTCCTGGTTACAGTGTTTTTCCAACTAGTTAATGCAGCATTTGTTATAAAAATATTCCACTAGTCATTCTTCACTATTAAAACACTAACATTCACTTGATTCAATATCCGGTAAATATGCGCTGTAGGACATTGAGCTTCCAATCGTTTCCACTATAAGATTATACACAATATCATTATCGCCTCTTCTCTTAAAATTTTAAATAAATACAATGATATCGTACCGATATCGTGTATACTGTCAAAATTCGATAGGACAAGTGAGATATATCATGTTTGAAAGTATCTACAAGTTCTCGTAATAAAATAGGTCACTCACCTGAAAAGTTCCTTTTTGTAGATTCTCAATAATATTATCTTGTAATTCCAAAGTCCTCAATTTTTTCAGGAAATGAAAGGATGTGTCTGGGACATTTCGTATCCTATTATTGCTGAGGTCCAGTTCCTCCAAGTTCGTTAATTGTTTCAAGGGGTCTGATGGAATGTTCTGCATATTTGTCGAAAGGCCATGAGATAGTTTTAGACAAATCAGAGAGTGTCCGATCTATAAGTAGAGTTTCGAATTTCAAGGCACGACATATATGCTCTTAGATGCTTTAATGCAGATAAGTTACCGTTCTAAGAAAACATAACTTTTTTGGTCAATTTCGATATTATTCTATGTCTCCTTCAATGGCGATTCAATCGTTCCAGCGCTTCTTTAATATTTCGAAACTTTTCAAGAAGCATCGTATTTGGTCTCAAAATTGGAATTAATTTCGAAGAGCAGTAAGAGCACCCCTCATTCGAGCCAAATGTCTTACCTGCGGGTATTTATATTTCAACTGTGAGGGAGCATACTGTATATTGTCAGTCTACTATTCTTTCGACTGATGAGCTTCATTGGAAAGTAGACTGGGAATATACAAAATACTTTCTCAAGGCCCCTCCAAATGGCAAAGAACCAAACTGGTGTATTCATGTTTCAATTTTAAATAAAAATCATTAATGATATTTTTTCTTACATCATAGAAAGCGTTGGCCTCGATACTGCCAATGCCATTCTCAGAAAGATCAATTTTTCTCAAACCGTGCACATATTTGAAAGCATTGCTCTGTATCGTCTGCAATTCCCCATTAACTATGTCGAGCTCCTCCAAATCCACACCAAACTCTTTGAAATCGTCTGGTCCCAAAGTATTTTTGTTCACCCGGGTGAGTGATAGAAACCTGAGATTCTTCAACCTGTAAATATTTCAAAATCGTTACGCCGTGCTTGTGGAAGTAAAATGGGGGATCATAGAAAACAATACAATGCAAAATTCTAGGTTGACTGAGCTTTTGATCAAACAACAAATGATGACGTAATAAATCTTAAGAAATTGGCCAAAGCGTAATGTATAATTCCCATAAGAAATGCATGAGGAATTCATTGGTTGGATCCACGGATTGATCGTAATTAAGAATTACGATATATAGACTACAATAATTAGAACTTCTAGCACCATCTGAGAGAGTCTGAATACTTCTCAACCGAAAACTATAGTTTGATATAAATTTGACTAAGAAATGATAATATTATGTGAAACTATTGAATAATAGTATATTATTTCATAAGGAGGAGAAGTGTCACTTTTCATGGCGAGCTGGAGTTTACCCGCCGAACGGAGTGAGGCGGGTAATTGAAAGCGAGCCATGAAAAGTCACTTCTACTCCGAATGAAATATGTTATTTTATTTTCAAACGTTTTGAAATTCATAAAAATCTGAATATCCACTTTTGGATTGATTTACACAAATAATTCTATCCATTTACGATCGTTTTATAATTGAATGAATTATGAAACATTTGCCTAGCTACGGTTGCCACGTAAAATTCATTCTGACAGATATAAAGTAAAATAATTATTAGTTATCATTTGCAAGCTGGTGAGAAGTGGTTGAAAGTGAAAATGTCTTGAAATTGAGGTTTTGGCGAATGAAGCAGTCTCTTCCCTTGGACCATCGAAGTCTATTAAAAAATATTCCGCAGCTTATGATCCCTTCGTGAATTGGTGCAATTCGAAAAACGTGACAGTTTACCAAGAGAATGTGCTTCTAGCTTATTTCAACTTAACTGCTACAGAATAAAATGGAAATCCTCTACTTTGAGGGCCCGATATTCAATGATAAAGTCGCAACTAGCGATAAAAAATGAAATACATATTGGTAAATATCTGAAGTTGCGCGCATTTTTGAAAAAATCTGATGAAGAGTATCTTGCAAAAAATTCAAGAGTTTTTTCTAAGGAAGAGTTCGAACGTTTTCTATTCGAAGCACCGGATGACTCATATTTAGGATTAAAGGTAACTATCATATTTCAAGTAATTATAATTTTGTATTTTGATC
Source organism: Halyzia sedecimguttata (assembly GCA_937662695.2). Taxonomy (NCBI): domain Eukaryota; kingdom Metazoa; phylum Arthropoda; class Insecta; order Coleoptera; family Coccinellidae; genus Halyzia; species Halyzia sedecimguttata. Next base: position 60,234,401 of record OW569418.2, read on the forward strand.
ACGTGGTTGTTTCAGATTGTTCTATTATTCGGAGTAGCTGGTGCCTGCAGATGTGACGAAATGATGAAAATGAAAGCTACAGATATCGAGGACAAGGGAAATATGATAATAGTCAATATTCCTGATATAGTAAAACGAGAAAAGTTCGAACATTCACAGTTATTAGGGAGAATAATCCAAATATTTATCGGAGATACACTGCGTTAAGACGATTTCGTTGAAAATAGATTTTCTTTGAAATATCAATCTGGAAAATGCTACAGAGCTGTGATGGGAATACATAGTATAGGAAGTGTTCCAAGAAGTCAAGTAGTTAGCAGAAGGGTAAATCAAGGATTCGCTGCAAAATAAGAATGAGATTGCTGGTAGGATATTGAGCTTTAACGAATTCCCTAGAACTAACAACTTGAAAGACTCTAATGAGGCATCAGCTTTGGAACATAATCCGAGACAGAATCCTACCATTTCATTATTACATCGTGTCAATTTTCAAAACGCGACATTGACCAATTATTATTGTATATTCAATGTAACTTTAACGAATAAAAATGACGTTTGAATTAGAGAATCTTCATGGTAACCAACTCATCTTTTGCATAGCAACACTTCTCCGCCTAGGCGGAGAAATAGAACTTTTCGATGATCCTCTCAATCGAAAAATGACGTTATTATTGTACGTTTGAAAATAAAAATAGTTTTCTAATATTACCTGCGGATATCTTGAAGAGAAACATCTGCATTCTCACTTCCTGTCGTATCCAATTGGTTCAAGGTGAATAGAAAGCTGTTGAATAAATCAGCCGAGTTCAAGGTTTTCAACTGGTTATCCCCCAAGGACAAACTCCTCATGAGTACCATCCTATCGAAAATATCAATAGGTAATTGCTGCAAATTGTTACCAGATAAATCTAGGATTTCCAGATAATCCTCCAGTCCATCAAAGGAGATTGGTGATAATTCTATTAAACTGCATCTCCTCATGTATAATTCTCTTATTTTCGCTTGACGGAAGGCGCTGTCCTAAGAAGAATATCAGTAGATAATGCGCTAAATTCAAATCGGTTCGTGCCCAATATACTTGACCTACCCCAGTAAACCAAGTTCACGATTTTATAAGGTTGGTCTGAGCAATATACGCTCGATTCATTTGCAGCGGCCACCATATTTTTTATTTCTGAAGGCTACAGAGGTAGGTGCTAAAAGTATGTGAGCCATATTTTAAGTTGGGAAGAAAAAAAATTAATTGTACTCACCCCTATATGTCTCAGATTATTCCCATCCAGATAGGTCTTGTTCAGTACATTGAACAATTGAAAAGATGCTGGAGGCAACTCGGATATTTGATTATATTCTAACCTCAACTCGTCCAAATTCAAGACGAAGTTGTAGTTAACAGTTTGAACCCCGACCTCTGTAGCCGGATTCATGGTGGTGATCTTATTGTAGCTCAAATCCAAATCTTTGAGCGTTTTCAACGGAGATATGGCCTGATATGGGATTGCTCCTAACTGGTTGTGTGCCAAGAGTAAGTTGACCAATTTTCCCATTCCGTCTCTGAAAACTGAAGGATCGACTTCCTTCAAATTGTTCCCGGTTAAATCTATTGTGTCCAACTCGTTCAAACCAGAAAAGAGATCCGTTGGTAGGTTTGTTATCGAATTGTCGGCTAGTATCAGGGTTTGGAGGGTATTGCCTAAGCCTCGCCAGTTTTCAGGAGTTACCTTGATGATATCATTTCCTGAAAGCAATGTTAAGGAGGTAACGTGTGTTTCTAAAACTAGCATATAATAATAATAACTAAATATTTTCCTTACCCACAAGATCAGGAGGCTTAATTTCTGATAAGTTAGATGGGCCGAGAGGATGAGAACTTGTCTCAGCTTGTGGACTACTAGTTCTCAAATCTAATCCTGTCCTCAGCAGGACAATCACATATAATGTGCTCGATAGACTCGTCGTCCTCCAGGCATAGTCTGTACTCAGATTTATCAATCAACCCTAACTTAGTAAGGTATTTTCTGAAGCGAGAGTGTTCTTGGGCCTTTTGGTCCAACCATCGGCCCGCATTGCTGTCTTGAGAAATATACCACAGACCGGTTCAGGTCCAATAAGTCCCGTGAAGGCCCTCGCACTGCCAATGAGTCATCCACCTCATAGTCTTCTATGCCTGAGTGGCCTGGAACCCAGATGAATTACAGCCTGAAGCGCTCTCCCAGTGCAGACAAGATTAGTATAGCAGTCCTGCATAAGCTGGGACGTGCAGTTGCAGAAAGCCAAGGCCTTCAAAACGGCTTAGCTATCCAAAAGGATCTGATTTGATCCGGTGAACTCATCCTTTCCCAAGTATGAGCTTCGAGGAGTGATCAATAGCGAACATTTCTGCTTGAAAGACAGTCACAAATCTACCCAGGCTGATGGAGTCTCCATTAGCAATTTTGCAACCACTGATCCCCGCTCCCACACCTTGGATGGTAAGAGACTCATCTGTGAACCAACAGGAACCCTCAAGCAGTGGCCTCCCAGAGATAGTCAAACGTCTCTGCTGGGAATGACGATACTGTAGGTTCACTATGTGTAGGTTTTGATTGTAGATACGTCAGAAATCATATGTTCATCATCTCATTGGCCTCCAATTCGGCCTGATCGTATAAGACTCATTGCGAACCATTTGTAGAAATCTGTAGGTGGCCATCCGGATCACTCTTGATCACTAGGTGAAGAGAGGCAAGGTCTAGTAGGCATTCCATAGCTGCAGTGGGAGAGGAGCGAAAGGCTCCCGTTGACATCATGCACGCAGATCTCTGAATTTTCACAAGCTTGAAAAGAGTTGTCAGTTTTAATGTGCAATACCACCAAGCAATTCTGCCATAAGATATTTGGGATCTCCACCACCATCACGTACAGCAGGTGGAGCTGTTTCGTAGTCCCCTCTTCTTTCCACGATTCCACTGACAGGTTCAGAAGGAGTGCCTAGCCTTGTGACTCACCCTTTGCAGGGGCAAAGGGCGCAGGATCCTTTTACATTTACAGTCCTGACATGGCACTTAGTATCCAGGAAGGCGAAGGGTGTTATTGCCAAAACTCAAAGAAATTTTAAAGTTTCTTTGCATCTTTAGTGTTAAATGAATTATTTAGAGGCAGTGAGGACATTAACGAAAGAAAGACAATACAAACGAAAACAACTAAACAAAAAAGTAATCATTAAAGTAAATAGAACAAATGAAGAAATATTAAAGAAAATTGTACTTACCAGTGAGGTCCAACGTTTTCAGTTTTTGGAGATATTTCATCGCTCTCGTTGGCACGACTGTTAAATGATTATGACTGAGATCAAGCTCCCAAAGGGATCGTCCAAGCCCCATGAATGCTTCGTCAGGAATTACATACAGGGGATTATAGCTTATCTCAATTTTATATAAACCTGAAATTTTCATTGGAATCAATCACTACCTACTCATATACAAGATGCTGAGAAACGAAACATCAATATTCATCTGATTTGCTTTTGTTCAACCAGATATTATAGGTGCAAAGACTGTGCAATACTATATTCTTGGTTTGGGATTGAAAGAAAACCATATGGGCTTTGATGTACTGACACTATGGCATATATCACCGGTATTTCTAAGTAATTTCTGAAAGAACTTTGAGTCCATGCTCCATGCACGAAGAGGGAGTCTTATGTTAAAATTTTTCTTAGGTGATCGGGAAAGGAGAGGAAAACTGAGTAAAATCCAAGATAAAATCTATATTTAAGAAACTTCAGTACACCCTGTGTAGGGTATTATACCAATTACCCAATGGATTTTAACTAAGAAACACCAATTAACGATATCGTATATTTCCAACAATTGTTGAACTTTGTTCAAAATCAAAACAACGAAGTATCTACATATATGACTTAACTTTAAACACTCTAGTCTTATTCTCAATTAGTCCCTTAATTAAGCGCCCTTAGGGCTTGGCGTCGTTCTGCGCTTATGCGCACTGAAATGGCAGTCATCGCCTCACACTGCCTAACGTAGGCAACACATCGTACGCTTTTGGCGTATGACTGGTAGTCCTCCTAGATACCCTGTCACTCATCGAACCTTTAACAATACAAATCGATCATTTCTTGGAGGAGCCAAAACCATCAACCCAAATCTAACAATATTCCATCTAATCAAAAACAAACTCTTCAATTATAAAATACTCCAATTATGTTAACAGAAAACACACAAATATGACCAATATTCCCATTGATACACTCCCGGAATACAACAGTATTTCAATTACTCAAAATAAAACCTCAAAATATAACAATTTTTCATACCATCCAACTTAGTCCCGTACCCTTTACTCGGTACTGCGAGCTACCTCCAAAGTAACTCCCTCGAGTTCCCGACTGTAACTGTAACTGACCCAACAACGAAAGTGGAGCCTTATCCTTTCCCTGAGAACCTTTTTTCCTAAGTTGACATTTTTCTGAGCCTCTCTACTTCCACCGGATTGGCGGTCACCCACGCAAATGTACTTACTTTAGCAAGCTAGAATAATTCCCAGTAGTTCGGTCAAACTAGACCAAATAATAAGAGTAAAGTTACATACATTCCCACCAAGCTGAAAATCAGTCGAATTGTTTAAAATATCATTAAAAATAAATTTGAAAGTTCCCCATCTTTCCCCTGTAAGGAAAAAAATGTATCCAAGGTCAAAGTTCAAAAAATGAGTTTTTCGCGATTTTCTGCAAAACGATAAGTTTTATCATAAAAATACCTCATTGTAGATCATAAAATTATCTACAAAAAATTTATTCATACTTTTTTCTCTACGCGCCACCGTTTTTGAGATAGTATGATTCAAAAAGTTGTAATCGCCATAATATGCATGAGTACGCCATATATACATCTCTATAGTTGTAATATATGTTAAAATATTTTTCTCTCAGTCATTGTAACTTACACTACTAATATAATGTAATCATGTACTATTTTTACACGCAATAACTGGCTGTGATACGACATCTGCATTTTACAGGAGGGGTAAAAAAACAGTTTTCAAACTATTTGAGAAACGAAATTTAATTGAATGTGCTGAAGTTTTTAAAAATAGTAATTCTACTCGACAAGAAATTATTACTAACGGCATTTGGTTTCTTCTTTCTATGTACGGAGCTCCTAAAAATACTACCTGCTTGGATAAGTATAGATATGCATGTTTCGTTAAAAACACCAAAAGTAAAAAACAAGTACAATTAGCTTGTCTTCCTCCAACCTCAGTTGCTGCTCATCAACACCTTCTTAGGGTATATCACCAAGTTCAAGTGTGGCTTGGTTATCAGCTAGACCCTACAGACTGGGGTTGGAAGTTGGTCAACAATTCATTAGAACCAGTGCACACTTTACTTCCACCTGCGCCGGAAAAACTGCTGAACTCGATTTTTTGCAACTGCAAAAAGGGATGCAGTGCTAAATGTGGTTACAAAAAAGTCGGACTGTTCTGTTCTGCGGCATGTAAACATTGTCAAGGCCGGTGGTGCACTAATATTGAATCACCAACAGTAGAGGTTCCGTTTGATTCCAACGAGGCAACATGCGATACATCGCTATGAACGCAGTTTACATGCATTCAGGATGAAGATGAAGAAGGACAAGAACAAGACGAACAAGAACAAGAAAATCAAGAAGAAGAACAAGAAGAAGATTTTGAGAGTTACGACTCGGACGATTAAATTTCACTACTTTTTTTAACTTGAATTGCTTTTATCTTTTCAATCTCTGCTAATATCCATTATGTTTCAATAGTTTCAAATCAAACAGGATCAAAACTGACCCGTGGAATAGGCCTACTGGGGAAACCACGTTAAAAAAAAACGTGCTAAGTACACTACCTCATAGGTGGCGAGGAAACGTGTGCTTATTATGACGATTACAACTTTTACAAATTTTTGAATCGTTATATCTCAGAAACGGTGGCTCGTAGAGAAAAAAGTATTAATAAATTTTTTGTAGATAGTTTTATGATCTACAATTTTGTCTGAGGTATTTTTATGATAAAACCGTTTTGCTGAAAATCGCGAAAAACTCATTTTTTGACCTTTGACCTTGAATAATTTTTTTCCTTACAGGGTAAAGATGGGAAACTTTCAAATTTTGTTTTTAATGATGTTTTAAACAATCTTACCGATTTTCAGCTTGGTGGGAATTTATGTAACTTCGAATGTCTAAATTGACCGGACTACAGGCTTTCGCGTCTATTCACGTCGATTTCTTGGAAGACTCTATGATCTGCACTTTTTAACTCTTATCGCTGCCGGAATGCGCTCTCCTAAGGTCCCGTAGGAAGTCCAAACCCATTAATTTTCGGCTATCACGCGGCTTCTTAATTTACACAGAGTTTGCTAAACCACATAGGAATTTTAATCGCTTCTCCGACCGATAACTAGCGAGAATGTATTCTGCTCGAGAGTAATATCTTATCGGTTTTTAAATTGAACAAATGTACAGGGTGAGTCTTTGACCACTGAATTAATTTTAACCAAAGATTCCTCTCATCAAATGAAACACTTTTTTCATTTAACATTTTTCCAAATTCAGCTCAGGTAAAAAGATACAGGCTGTTGAAATTTTGAAAAAAAATCAGTTTTTATTTTGTAGCTTTGACATCCTTTTTTCGAATAAAATGAATGTTGGCGTAAAGTTTCCTATAACTATGATACATATTTTCAGAATATATTAGTTATTTTCTACTGCTACTGGTTTTCTAGTTATGGACTCGTGGATTCATAAAACTAAACGAAATTAGCATAAAGAAAGCATATACAGTTTTTCTTGAGTCATTTCAAGAATATTCCATTGTTTTAGAACATTATATTATTCTTCATCATTTCTCCTTAAACGCACCGTTTTCGAGATATTCTTCGTTGAACGTTTTAAAATGGAAAACTCCAGAAATTTCACTACTTTTATGGATCCGTCCCTGAGCGTTGGAATCCCGAATCAAGCTGTAAACCACGTTACCATACCTTATTCTCGTCCGCCAACAATATCATAGATAAATTATATGCTGGAGTGTATTAGCACATTGTGAAATCTTTAAACGCTTGTAACTTTTTACCTGAGCCGAATCTGGAAAAATGGTAAATGAAAAAAGTGTTTCATTTGATGAGAGGAATCTTTGGTTAAAATGAGTGCAGTGGTCTAAGACTCACCCTGTATACTCTCAGCTGTATTATTCTAAATTATCCCTACTTACTAAAGCATGCTTTAGTAACGCTTTGTCTTTGAAGATGGAAACTTCGTTTCCGAAACATGTCAGACGACAAAAACTGTAATGGACAAGGGTGTAGTTACTTTTGTAGTGTTCATAATAAGTCCACAGTGAACTCAAACTAAAATATATATTTAACTACCGAATTCGAAATGATCGCAAAGAGACTACCATATTGCAACTCCTGTAATTCAATGCCTGGATAGTACGTGAACATTATCATATTCACCTGTGCTCTGCAGAAAGTATGGTTCAATTGTCCTCAACCCATTGTCGATCAGGTGAAGCTTGAACACTTTTGATATGTTTATTGATTCTGGTATTCTTGGCAGATGAACGTTTTCACAGTGGACAATTCCTAGATCAGGCATCGATTTCGAGCACCTACAAAAACTGTTGAAGAAACAGGGAGGATATTTCAACAGCTCCGTGTCTTTGGACTCCACCCAGGATATCCACATCATCAGGAAAAAGGTTCCAATCACCAGACCATATCCGATGTGGAAGAAGTGATGTAAATGCTAAAAAAATTGGATGATCAGATTTTTACAACTTTTAGGGATTTTTTATTGCACTGGGTTTTGTACAGGCGGATATTTCGGATCGTGCTGGTAAGGGTAAGGGTCAAGGGTGAGTCTTTCAAAAGACATACTGGTTTCATGGTTGTTACCAATCATCAGCAGAACTTAGCACACTGAAGGACAAACGAAGGAGCTCTAGGATATTCAAAAATGATAATCACTGAACATCCGCTCAAGGGTTCCGGATCACAGAGGGTTGGACTTCGTAAGGATTTTCCTAGGTGGCGCTGGTGAGATTTTTCTCTCCAGTAGTTCGCAACAATAGTATTCAAGTTTCCTAGAATTCCTTCGTTTAACATTCAGTGTGTTTAGTTACGCTGATGATTGGTAACAACTATGAAACCGATACTAATCTGCCCCGAATTACACTTTCCCCTTTGTGGGAACACTGTCGATGAGGTGGCTAGTCCGGATTACGAAGGAATATTTGTTGATGGTTAAAACCGATTAATGTGTGTCTTTTAGTTATTAGCAATTAGCTACAGTCCACCTTATTCTATGTTCAGGTGAGTCTTTTTTAGCAAGTGATATAGAACTCATCAAAATAAACCGCTTATATAATAGTTTATTCTGAAACAAGTTGCAGAATGGGCTCCTATTCAAACACTAATGCGAAGCGACGAAGGAGCAAGTTTTCGAACGCATGAGTATTGGAATTGCCTTCTGCAACGAGTATTAGACGATATTTTCTCTATTTCAGTCAAGTTTTGTGTAATACAGTTGAAATTTAATGAAAAATTCGGATTATACATCCCAGTGACTTTTGTATTGTATCTTGGCAGTTGGTGTGTCTGTTACGAACGTTGACAAATTACGGAATTCAAATTTTAATCGTACGTAGGAACGTTGGGCATGGAGATCAGATTTAAAACAGTTTCCTAATAGCATGCATGATTCAAAATTAGCAAGAAGGAAATCTCTAGTACCTTGTTTTTTAATGAAAATGAAACTTTTATAGTATATTGACAATTGACATATGTTTAAATTTTATAAGATCGAATGTCAGTGCTGACCATCACAAAACGAAAAATAATGTCGAAATGAGTTCATTACAGCACTGTTTTTAGTACTGTAATGAACACATTACGATACTGAAATAGAGAAAATATGTAATATGACGAAGTTGAAAATATCACCGATAAAATAGATCCTAATACTATCCTGTGTGTTATTTTCATTACCAGAACGATACCTAAAATCGCTAGTACATTGAGACAACATGTGTATTTATCAGATTTATCTTATAAACTTCGCCTGCGCCAAATCGGTTATTGCGGTTGCAATTTCATTTCCTAATGCGAAAAATCTTAAAAAAAACCTAGAACCCGATTGCAGCGCCTCCTACCGGGACAGTTGAATTTCCAAGTTATCCAGGGACCCACTCAAACACGTAATTCTAAAAAATACCTAGAACCCGATTTCGGCGCCACCTACCGAGTTCAATTGCGAATACGAACTACCCACTCAAACGTATCTGGTTAAGAAAAGTGAGAAAAGGTGAGAAAGACAGGAGACCGGCTTCGTTCTCATCCCTACTCCGTGCTGTTTACTGGGACGTGACACCGGTATAGTCTGGCAAATGAGTGTTGATCCAGAAAGACGCGGAAATTTTAAAAAATCTAGCACTAAGTATAGCAGGAATAAACTGCCTAATAAAAATAAATATATTTTTTTGAACAAAAATTTTAGCTTTGCCATAAGCTCAGGGAAATTTTAATCGAAATAGAGTGAAAAACATTCACAAAAAATACGGCGACTTGGTTTTAATTAGCTCTTTCTCTGGGATAACTTACCAAGTGTTAATTGTCAGTTATCGAGCGGGATGAAAAATGATTAATTACTAAAATGAGTATTAAAAACAGACAAATTATATCTCCGAAAGTATTGGTTTCTAAGAGTTGGGAATTATATCAATGTATTCATATAATAGAACTGCATCCTAAAGGAAATTCAATTCAAATAATAGTTTATTTATCAAGATTAAATGAGCAATCATGAGAATGAGAAAAGCACCATGGAAGAAATCAAATTAAATCTGGCCAATTTTGCCCAATAACGAACTTAACCGAGATATTCATCTCCCTAAACTACTCTGAAAATTTCAACTACCTACCTCATTCCGTTCGAGAGTTATATCTATGTCTATGGATGAAAAGCAGTCTCACTACTCTCAGATCTCTTACTTCATGTTCAGTTCCGAAATGTAAGAATTTTCTGAGAAAAACTAATTTCGGAGCAAACAACTGAGATTTTTCTCACTTCGCTCACAATTCTTCGATTGATTGTCTCAGGAACATCATTTGACATTATGACAATTCATATTCATACATAGAATAATATCATTCTGTGACAACATTGAAATACGACTTATTATTGAAATTTTGAAAAATCATATCTCCGAAAGTATTAGCTTGTTAGAGTTAAAAATGATATGAGTGGATTTTTATGATGAAACTTTTTATTAAAAAAAATTTAATTTGGAATTTGTTTCGTAAAAAAAAATATTTTTTTTTGTTACTCCGAAACCATCTGTCCGATTTTGCCCAATAACGAACTTAGCCGAGATATTTATCCCCCAAACCTACTCTGAAAATTTCAACTCTCTAGCTCATTCCGTTCGAGAGTTATCGTGCCTACGGCCGGCCGGACCGGCCGGACAGAATGAATTTCGACCACGGATTCTTGATCAGTGAGTCGAACCAAATCGTTTAAGACCATTTTCATCGAAATATTCGAAAATTACAGACATTTGGGCAAATTGATAAGCACTCAGTTCCGAGGAACTAGAGCGCCAAAAATAGGGGTTGGTGATAGAAGGGTGAAAATTTAGGGTTGTATGTATTTCGTAATGCTACCTTATAAAAAAATTTAAGAAAAATTTCGTCCAAAAATTAAAAAAAAAAATTTAAGGGTGAACAACCGTTATCACTAAGGGGTATGAAAAATATATGTTGGCCGATTCACAGACCTACTCAATATGCTCACAAAATTTCATGAGAATCGGTCAAGCCGTTTCGGAGGAGTACGGGAACGAACATTGTGACACGATAATTTTATATACAGGGTGTTTGTGAATAAGTGCGACAAACTTTAAGGGGGAATTCTGTGATGAAAATTAAGGTGGGTATTTGGTATAAAATTTTTTGAAAAACCTCCCCCGGAAAATTTACTCCCCTCCGAAGATTAACAAAAGAAATTGTCCCTCTTTTTTATTTTCCCTGTATATTAGAAATCTTCAAGAAAGGTAATAGAATGGGTGATGAGGAAAATAAAGCAAAACTTGTAAAACATTCGTTTATATAACTATAAACAAATTATTTAGGTTAGGGAAATTCCACCTCGGTGCTTTTTGAAAATGCATTGCATTTTTTCTCGTAAGTGCTTGAGTTTTAGAAAAAGCTTGTAGGGACAAAAAAGTTAATAAATGAATTGGACTTCTCAGCCATGTTTTTCAAAAGGGAAAATTTGTTAAACAAAAAGATGTATGAAAAAATATCTCAGAGGTTGACTATTTCAACCCCTTCTAAGCATATTGCATGGTTGAAAAAATTCCAAAATGTGTAGTTTTATTGACAAATAATATTTACCAAGTTTCGTATCTTTAGATTAATATACAGTGAAAATAAAAAAGAGGAACAATTTTTTTTTGTTAATCTTCGGAGAGGTTTAACTTTTACGGTGGGAGGTTTTTCAAAAAATTTTATACCAAATACCCACTTTAGTTTTCATCACAGAATCGCCCCTTAAAGTTTGTCGCACTTATTCACAAACACCCTGTATAAGATTTATATGTTATACTAAACGTTCAAATTTGCAATTCGTTCACAATAATCACAAGCATATCTACAAAAGATTCGTATAGAACGTGGTTAATTATCTGCAATTAATATTCAGCACTCTGGGCCCGGGGTTCAATAAAATAAGATGTACAAGGATATTCTCCAGAATCGTGGGTATATGAGGCATTTATTTTTAATTTGGCAACGGGATTATACACAGCAGTAGTATGCCCCATTGTCACCTACGCATCCTTAGCATGGTGGACAAAAAGTAATGAGGGTACCACACGCAGTCTGTTGCAGAAATTGCAACTGCTGAATGTGTTGGTGTCATAGGAGCTAGTTATACTACTAGCACAGCAGCGCTTGAGGTCATACCTAATCTGCCTCCCTTGCACTTACATATCAGGAAATGTAGCCTGCTGGATGCAATAAAAATTTCTGCTAGTGGAATACTCCTACCTAGTAACTGGGCAGGATATATGTGGTTACTGGACCAACTGTACTCAAACCTCTTGGCAAAGTTCTCAGATGAAATCCCAATCATATTCGATTTCGAAGCACCCTTTGCAACGGTCATAGGAAACCTTCTGGGGAGCGTTAATCGATTGGACAAAAAGTCATCCATTTGGTATACGGATGGATCAAACAATGGTCCAACAATGAGAACCAAATAATGGAATACCTCTTTCGGAGAAGGAAACTGCTGAACACCTAGTTTGCAAATGTCCTGAGCTGGCCAGCCGAAGAATTTTACATATGGACAGACCAGCTAAGGACGTCTTCAGTTATATTGATACCATTGACAAAGTCCTTAGGATTGAATAAGTAGGGTGGTGATAGATCGAAAGATCGTATCGGACGCAGTTCTGAAGGGCTGGACCAAGCCTCACGACCCCGTTCTAATGATAATAATAATAATAATTGCTCGTTGAGGAGCATTCCTATTTAGCTGGACGGCTGGACGGAGAGCCTTGGAGAAGCTCAGTAGAACTGGCATATCCATCGATCATCAACTAGCAGTAACACCTATCACGCCAACAGCCAAAGCAAAGTAGGCAGAGAAATAAGACAGGCACAACTGAAGACACTACTCGAAGATCACATGAGTAAAAATTTGCACTCCATATATTTAGGAAGTTTGAAAGAACAGGGCCTGTCGCAGTGGTGAATTTACCAGCAGGCTGAGTAGGCTGGAGCCTAGAGCGGCAAATTTCAAGGGGCGGCATATTTTCAAATTTAGTTCATAAATTTTTTATTTCGACTTACTTCTTAAAAAAAATTACACACACACAAAATACGAATTTCGAAAATTAGAGAGAAATTGAAATATCTGTGTTGTGTTGAATAGCCTACGGGCGGCTGGAAACGGAGGGATAAGTTATGGCTTGTCAAGATGGGGTGATGAATACAAGATGGTTTACAAATAACATCATGAGAGTGGACACTCCAACAATTTGCAGAGCATGCCACGGCCAGCAGGAAGCTTTTATGCACATCCTGTGTACGTACTTGCAGAGGCCATGCTTAATCAGAAAATATAGAAAGACACAATGCAGCTGTCCAAATTATCTACTTACATCTGAGAGAAGTTTATGGTATATACAACGAACCAGTGCTACCATATGAAGATTGAAGCAGTTGTTGAAAATGACAGAGCTTGCATCTACCCAGTAAACATGATATATCACAGAAACATTTCATATGAGATATGGGTGAAGCATTTTGAAACATTGCAAAGTTATGTTTCATGAACATCTCGCAAATGTTTATATGGAACATCGCTTCGCATCATCAGTGATATATCACAGTGACATGAAATATGAGACATATAATATAGGTATATTATGTGGGCATTAGAAAACATTCCAGTAATCTAGAACGGAAATGTTTGAATGTAACACGGCCTCTAAAAAAAATGGGTTCAAGCCCTGTGGACAGGAGCTTTCTGGCGCTCTAGTTCAAACAGACAAATTATATCTCCGAAAGTATTGGTTTCTCAGAGTTGGGAATTATATCAATGTATTCATATAATAGAACTGCATCCTAAAGGAAATTCAATTCAAATAATAGTTTTTTTATCAAGATTAAATGAGCAATCTGAGACTGAGAACTGCACCATGGAAGAAACCAAATTAAAATAGCTGAAATGAATTTGACTCTCTCTTATAGAACAGGATGAAATGTACGAGTATAAACACAGATCATATAATAAAGCTTAGATAGAATAATTATAGCATTCTATGAAAACATAGAAGTACGATTCATTATTGAAATTTAGAACTTCATCTTAGCAGAAATTGAATTCAAACATCATAGAAGAATTTAAATTCAACAAGAGTGCCAAAAATTATCAATCCAAAACCAATAGACGAATTCTACCCAACAATGAACTCATCCGAGATATTCATTCCTCAATTCCAGTTTTGTTTTTAGTGGAGATATTCTTAACTCAATATTATTAACTTACCATTACCGTTCCCATCATCATATGGATTGACCATCGGCATGAAAATATCAACCAACAAAAACTATGATATTATATATTATAATTCTCATATTTATACGTTTGCTGGAATGAATGACAATGTTATTAACTTACCATTACCATATTCCCATCATCATATGGATTGACCATCGGCATGAAAATATCAACCAACAAATTACTGGAATGAATGACAATGAGACAACGTCAAAGTTGACGTTATAACAATTCATAGAATAGCCACAGAATAATTCTATCATTGAAATTTTGAAAAATCATATCTCCGAAAGTATTAGTTTGTTAGAGTTAAAAATGATATGAATGGATTCTTATGGTAAAACTCCTTATTGAAAAAAAATTTAATTTGGAATTTTTTCTGGAAAAAAAAATTTTTTTTTTGTTACTCCGAAACCATCTGTCCGATTTTGCCCAATAACGAACTTAGCCGAGATATTTATCCCCCAAACCTACTCTGAAAATTTCAGCTGTCTAGGTCATTCCGTTCGAGAGTTATCGTGCCTACGGCCGGACGGCCGGACCGGCCGGACAGAATGAATTTCGACCACGGATTCTTGATCAGTGAGTCGAACCAAATCGTTTAAGACCATTTTCATCGAAAAATTCGAAAATTACAGACATTTGGGCAAATTGATAAGCACTCAGTTCCGAGGAACTAGAGCGCCAAAAAGCAATATCGGTGAAATATGTATATTAAATTATTTATTCAAGTATAGGTACATTAGCCTTTCCAACATTTTTTTTTTTCAGTTTTCCGTCAAACGACAATAATACGTATAAATATATATCATTATCTCTTCAAGAATATATATTCAAGAATAAATCTTGTCTGAAAGATTTAATAAGCCTAATGTCAAATGTCAAATAATGAATGCTGATTGCTGATTCTGATTGGTTGGCGGTAGACGGATGCGGGCAGCCATTGGTGTTCTGAGGGACAGCGGACAGACCCATGGATCACAGATTACGCGTGGTTAGAAGTGTAGGTTATGTCTGTTGATGATCATTTAATTTGGTGGAAAGTAGAAGTTTTGGCAGTTTTTAAGTTTCATTCATCATTGTGCGATAGGATAAATTAGTTCATACTCTTTGAAACTAATAAGTGATTAATAAATATATGGTTTCATCCAGCGGTGATAAGGAAGGAGGTGAATTCTTTATAATATCATACTTACTTGATTTTTTTTTTTATAACTTTTCTAATAATATATTTGTATATCATGGATGAGCAACGACGAAAGAATAAGTTGTTTTCATTTTATTAAATTTTTGTGCTATATAATATATTTTTATTTAATATTTCGATTCCAGGTTTTGTTGTACACCTTTGCATAAATGAAGAATAAAAACTCGATTTGATAACATTTGTTTAATATATTGACTAGAACCTTCGATAGTATTCTTGTTGACACCAAGGATTTAAGTGTAATATTGTATATTTACTCTTTACGATAGGTTTGTTCCAAATCAAGAGATTATCGTACAATGCAGCGTCATGATTCGGAGCAGTAGGTAGAAAAGTCACATTTTTTATACTGCTCCGAATCCTGACGATGCATTCTCCGATAATTTCTTGATTTGGTACAAACCTAATGAAACACCTGAAGATTGAAGTAGAATCAAGAATGTTTTTGTTCCAGTGAAAAATCGGTCTGTAACATATCCTTGGTATATTGCAATGAGACCAAATTAACGTTAAAAAGTAACGTAGATAATATCTACGTTACATTTCATTCATAGGGGTAGAGATGTTTCAGAAACATCTACGAGATCGTTAATGTCCAAGGACATTTATGCTTCAGTGGAAACATATCTCAGAAAACGTCTCAGTAACATATCATTGAAACATATATTATATGTTTCAATGATATGTTACTGAGACGTTTTCTGAGATATGTTTCCACTGAAGCATAAATGTCCTTGGACATTAGCGATCTCGTAGATGTTTCTGAAACATCTCTACCCCTATGAATGAAATGTTTCATGTTACACATGAAATGTTTCAGCTATATTACTGAGATGCATCAATGTTTACTGGGTACTGGAACTATGATATTCCAACAACTCAACAGATCCACGCCATAAAGCCATATATACTCCTGCAGGACAAAGAGCTCAAGGAATTGTTCATTGTCGATTTCTCCTTCCCCAACGAAAGTAATGAGGTGAGGTGATGAAAGAAGAAGAGAAGAAGGAAAAATACCAGGATTTAATTATCGAACGGGGGATCCTCTATCCAAGGCATAAAATAGGTTGGTCGAACTAATCATAGGATGTCTGGCGAAATGAGAGTGAACCCTGGCCGAGGTGTTGGCGCATAGAATGCAGAAAGCAATGTTAATCGGATCACTTCGAGTCCCATTAACTATAGGAGGACAACTTGCAGCTCATCTCTTTTGTTAAGGGACGCTGTAAAGACAACAACAACTGGAGGACCCTTTCAAGGAAGTCTATAAAATTGTTTCCCTCTCACAAGGAATCATAAAAAAAAATCTTTCATATTTACAAAATTTTGCAGCACCAGGTGAGTTCAGTACCTGGATGGGTACCATCACCTCAGTACTTTGCCAACTTATTTTCTTAAAAATACTAATTCAAAATGGATACTCACCATTGAGACGTGTATCCTTAAAACTGCACCACGAAAAAAATGGAATTAGGCACAGCCAAATCGCACGAATGCAACCAGGATGCAAGGATAGGCACGACTGAGTAAGTTTCAAATTTCCCCGACACTTACAGATGAATCCTGACAATTTCCCGAAGCATACGGCTTCACCTAACTGAATTAACGCAGATCATCCGAAATATCGACCTTCTTAATTGTTCGCCTATCGCTAACTTGACTGTTAAATCTTACGGCAACTGTGTCCATTATTATGTTATTGGGTTAAAGCCAATTATGGAATATGTTACATATTCGAGTTGTCTGGATAGTTAAATTAGTCGTAGGAGGATTACGGAGTATATTTCGTCTAATTGAAGGTATTTCATCGAGATGTGGGTTATGCGGAATGAATCACGATATAATGAAGCAATTGGTTCAAGCCCTGTGGACAGGAGCTTTGGCGCTCTTGTTCAAACTTTGACAAATCATATCTCCGAAATTATTGGTCTTTGGGAATGATATAAATGGATTCTTACGATAGAACTGCATCTTATGAAAGAAATTAAATTCAAACAGACCGATTATCCCCGATAACGAACTTATCCAAGATATTCATTCTTCAAATCTACTTTGAAATAGTATATTCTAAAACAAGTTGCAGAATGGGCCGATATTCAAACACGAATGCGAAATTCGAAAACGCGCGACGAAGGAGCGAGTTTTGACATCGAATTCTTCATCAGTGAGTCGAATCGCTAATCGTTTGACACCATTTTCGGCAAAACATTCGAAAATTACAGGCATTTTGGCAGAATGATAACGCGATGTTCCCCAGAACATGCGCGCAAAAATTTAAGAACACTCACGAAGCGTCCGGGGCTTAAGCTTCACTGAATCTATATACAGTACAGTTTTCCACGAGTAACTTTACATACCCCTACCATATACAGGGCGAGTCTTGAAGTTGTACATTAATTTTAATTATAAATTCCATTCATCAAATAAAACCTTTTTTTATTGACCAGAAATCGACTCCCGCAAATAGTTACAAGCGTTTGAAGATTTCATAATGTGCTAATACACACCTGCATACAAATTATCTATGACCTTGATGGTGAACTAGAAAAAGATACGACGATTTCAAAGCTCAGAAACGGATCCATAAAAGTAGTCATATTTCAGATTTTATATCATTCAACGTTGAATACTTATCTCAAAAACGATGCGTTTTAGGAATACTGAAAAATTTAGAAATGAATAACGATATCAATTAATCTTATATGTGGTTTTCGGAATGTCTAGCAGAATAGTTGAACTCACTGCGAAACCCTGCACGGATTTTGTTTTTTAGCGAACATAGCCGAGAGATAGGAATCTGCTTAAAAAGTGATTTCTGGGTATCTGGGTCGATGAGAGAGTGCACTGGGAATCCCATGTTGAAAATCTATGTAATATACTAAAAAAAATTGTTTTGCACTTAGATTCATGTTTAACCACTGTAAAAAACAAATGTTAATAATTTTATATGCCACTACCAACTCGCGCCGTAAGTATGCTGGGGGAATAGCCCTCTAGTAAACAGAGTTTTCACTCTGCAAAAATTTGCTGTATGCATTATAGCAAACTTAAATTATATGTAATTCTGCAGGCAAGCATTTCATGACCTCAAAATCCTAACCTTAGCTAGTCTGTATGTCTATGAGGCATGCATTTTGTTTATAAGAACAAAAGCTCATTTGCGAACAGAAAAAAATCCATATATATCGAACTCGTACTAAAGATTTGCTGATACAACACAAAACAACATTCTACAAAAAAACTTAGTTTCTAATTTATTATTATTATTATACCAAATACTGATTCGAAAAGGAATAACTATGGAGCTATTTAACGGAAATTGCTCCTATACTAACTAATCGGAGCATTTCAACATCAAAATCTATTCCATACTCAAGACATTAAGACGAAATTTGTTTTCTTACAAAATTAATCCTACTTCTGATAGGATTGGAAAATATGAAGTATATTTATATATTTATTCATTTTTGGTTTATTATTGAAATTGTGCAGAGATAAAATGATCATTATATAAATCGATCAATATTACATTGCAGAGGTTCATGAATTTCCTTTCAATATTTTGCGAGTTAAAAAACCATGGTAGTATTTTTAGTTTCTTCCTTCAAATATTGAACTTTTGGGATTCTTCGGAGAAAAAAGTAAATATAAAACCTAATTGTAAATCCCACAGCATTTTATTAATAGATTTTTCAATAGTACCAACAAGAAGTTCATGAAGAGCTTTACGGATATTAACACCCATGGATGAGCAGGGGGATGAAACAATCGAAACAAAAGGCTGAAAGGGGAGAACCAGTTCCAAAGAAGGTCAAGACAGTCCAGCAGGCAAGGTCAGAGTGTCAGGTTTTTATGAATCACACTGGATAATATTCACTAACCTTTACAAAGGAAAATGAATAATATCATACAAAATTATTGAAGCATATGAAAATTAAATTTTGGCTTCACCAACACAACACAAGAAATTGCTACAAGATTCATCAAATACCGAAACGTGGAATTTGTGGTTGATACACACAATACAACTGATTCTTCTAACTGACACAAGGGGGTTCCTTTGAATTCCTACGAACTCCACGATCAACAGGGTATCAGAGCTCATTACAAAACTCATATTGTATATGGCTCCATATTTTACATCCATGTTAGAGAATCAGAAGTCCAGAATTAAGAAAAGTACTTTATTATGAAATGAACACAAACATTGACAACATCCACATTCAGCGTCGTCAATTCATAGTTTGATAATAATACATTAAAATCTTAAATCTGTGAAAATAATCTTATCTCAAGGCACATCAAAACAAATTTATTCTATTCATTGATAAATGAAAACTATCAAAAACTTTAGTAATAAAAATTTAGACCAACTATATCAAATCTTAACACATTCACAGTTGATTATGTGCCCAACAATATTAAAACACATCATTGGCGCACTTGCCAAATGTCTATAGTTTTAATTATGGAGAACCTTGAACACTTAAGCTGGCTGGGAATGGGCCCCTTTCTTGCCGATCAGAGATTTGTGAATGTGCGGGATGACACCTCCTCCTGCAATGGTTGCTTTGATCAAACTGTCGAGTTCCTCGTCTCCTCTGATGGCTAGTTGCAGATGCCTGGGGGTAATCCTCTTCACTTTCAAATCCTTACTAGCATTTCCTGCCAATTCCAGAACCTGCAAGGGGAATATTAAAATTAAGCCAAACTAGACGAGTTAAATAGAAGCTGTCTGTCAAGTCGGACTACAGTTCCAACCAAGGTGATAATTAATCAAATGAAAGTAAGAAACAAAATACAGAAAAATTTCATCATTCATTGAGATGTACTATGTAATTTGAGTAGTATTAAAGATTGGTAGAGGGTGTGCAGAAAATTTTAATGAATTCCAAAGTTTTTTTTGACATGAAACATCTTAGTGTTCCCTAACAAGTATCGAACACCAATTTTGCGAACATTGAAATATTGGCTACAATACCTTGTAAACTCCATGAATTCAGCAAGTTTCTTGTGTTCCAAGAGATCATTTTGTTTAGGATTACATAAATCCTGTTTCGTTCATAACTAGAGAACAATTTCGTTCCGATTGCAACTGAAACTTTTCACCACTTAACCTCGATAGACTTTGAACCCCACACAAATTATTAATTATCAAAGGATATTGAAAGACAATACCTTTCATATGAACAATTATTGAACTTCACAGTCGAATATTTAGTTCATAAAATAATAAAATATTTTTATGACAAGCTTAAAGGTTGATTACATGTTCTCTGATAAGGCAGAAAATGTCTGCATTTCACCACAATAAAACTGATAACGAAAAGAAATCAAAATTTAAAACACAAATAAACAAAAACTGTTACATCACGTTATGAAATCTGTGATCGTATTTTCCCGCCTAAAATATTGATGCCCATGAAGCTTGGTCCAAATATGTAATAGGGAATTTAATCTATAGAAATGTTGATTTTAAACTTACCTCGGCGGTTAAATACTCTAAAATAGCTGCCGAGTACACTGCAGCAGTAGCTCCTACACGTCCATGACTCGTTGTACGATTTTTCAAATGTCTATGGATTCTGCCAACAGGAAACTGCAAAAGCAAACACCATTAGATAGAGAAACTAACCTAATTTTTATCTGGTAAAATTAACGGAAACGAACGAAAATACAATAGAAAAGTAAGAATCTAATAAATACCTGTAATCCTGCACGAGCTGAACGGGACACAGCTTTCGCCTTAGCTTTTCCAGAATCTTTGCCTGCTTTACCTCCAGCCTAAAAACCATTACAACCATTAAAATTTAAGGCACACCGAGTTCAATTATCAGTTATTTACAATCAAAATGCAGTCGAAAATGTTATTAGTTCCCTTTTATTAATAACTCACCATTTTATCGAGATCAAACAGTAACCTTCAGTTTTTTAGTCGAGTCAAATGTACACACACAATTGCACAAAAAGCAACGCTGACCGCTTGGGTTCACTTAACTATTCTGTCCTCCTTCAGCACGAAGGCGCCAAACGATAACTACGTACCAGTAAAAACCATTGTTGCAGTCACGTGGTCTCGTACAACCAATAACTGGTCTGTATTCAGTGTAGGGCTTTATCGATTGGCTGTTATGTTGAGTGTGGCCAGTATTTTTCAATTCATATGTACAAAAATTGGAGGCAAACCGTTTTGGCTTCATTTTGTAAATTTATAACCTGTAAACCTGTGGGTATATTTTTCGAAGTTGAAGGAAAATTTTGAAACATCTACGTATATGCACAATTTTCATTCATATAAATATTATATATCATTAAAAGCTAACATAATTTCAAAGGATTTTTCATAAATGCTATAGTTAATATGTATATTTTTGACTAGGGTAAAAACAAATAAAGCTCCCAAATTTCTTATATCTTTGAAAAACATTACCATTTTTGCATTTTGCAATAATCGCGTGTATTAATAGGCACCTATGCAGTTGGTTTTTCGAATATTAATAGCTGACGCTCCCTAATCTCATTGGTTGGTGATGGAGTATGACTTTTTAACTATGGACTTTATATCTGGTCCACATTTGAATGTATATTAACAGTGTTTCCAAATAATGAAAATATAAATACATTTCACATTAAAAGGTGGATGCGCTACGATCAATTAACATTTGAGCATCCACCATAATTTACTGCCAAATATAGAATATAAGTATATCATTGTATATATCTATGCTCAATGCTATTATATTGAGGTCTCTAGTAGCTTAGAGAAGGGGAAGTCATCCTGCCTTGTTCTCCCTCTTCCATTGTAGTTGTAATCGCGCTTAATATAGACTGGACAATGTTGTATATTTTATTAATAAGTTTTAACTATACATTATGGGTTGATTTTTTATGCTGGACATACTGAAAATGTTTCAATCTAGAAAGACAACTTGCAAGATAAGTCCAGATCAATGATGATAAATAAATTACGAGCACCAATTAATGGATATTAATTCTGAATTTATGCAATGTTTCCACCACCCAGCAGTCCCCAGCCTGTCACTATTATGCATGTAAACGGATCTAACTCAATACAAGCCCTGTGGACAGCTGAAATGAATTTGACTCTCTCTTATAGAAGAGGATGACATGTACGAGTATGAACCAGAGACATAGAGGGATATCCCTCTATTTCTCTGGTATGAACCCAGATCGTTTGAGACCATTTTCAGCCAAAAATTCTAAAATTACAGACATTTGGGCAAATTGTTAAGCACACTATTCCGAGGAACTAGAGCGCCAAAAATGCGGGAAAGTCCTGTGGACAGGGGCTTTGGCGCTCTTGTACTACTAGCGAGTAATTATTCAAACTTTGACAAATCGTATCTCCTAAAGTATTGATTTCTCAGAGTTGGGAATGATATCAATGGATTCCTATGATTATAGCATTCTATGAAATCATAAAATTAGGATCAATTATTAAAATTTTTAAAAATTTCGAATTTGAAATTTGTAATGTAAAAAAAATATTTTCGCTACTCCGAAACTACCAGGCCGATTTTGCCCAATATCGAACTCAACCGAGATATTTATCTCCCAAACCTACTCTGAAAAGTTCAACTGTCTATCTCATTCCGTTCGAGTGTTATCGTGTTAACGGACGAACGGACATTTATGCATAATATCACACGATAAAAAAACCTAAAATACCTAGTCAAAAAATTTCGAGAAACGCACTGACGTGAAGTCAGGGGCCTTTGCATGCATGTTCTTTTGTCTATACACGCGCAACGTATTCTGATAATTTCAAGTCACTCTCTTTCCGTTCGAAAGTTATTTTGGCAGCGGACGGCCGTATAGAATTGAATTTGACCTTGAATTGTTCATTCCTGAGGAGTCGTACCTAATCGTTTTAGACCATATTTGCCAAAATTACAGACATTTGGTCTAAATGATATCACGCTGTTCCCTAAAACATGCGCGCAAAAAAACACAATAAAATGATATGTAAAATATATTGTTCAATCTATACAGTTAAGTATATAGGCACTCTATAATACATTTATACAAAACTAATGAATTATTTCATTGGGATAATCTACAAATAAGTAAAAGGCAGTGTTATATTCGATATATTATAGTAGTAGTATCGTTATTGTCACGAATAGTAATAATATAGCACCACCGAATTCGGCTTATTTAGGCCTAAAAAAAAGACACTGAACAACAATGGATATTTGGATGCCATTTTACTCATCTATGATCTGTTCGCATCTGTCTTCAATCTCATCCTGAAAGTAAAAATAATATAATATATTAACGAGTCAAGAAGGAATTAAAAAATAATTGAAAGTTAAATCATTATTTTTATATCTCCACTGTTCATATTAATCAGATCCCCACCAGTTGTATCCAATACCCAGTAGTATATCACAGATTAACAGATATATCACAGATTAATCAGTGGATATATACGTTATATCACAGATTAACTGTGGTAACTGGGTAATCTGTGGTTTATATATACATAAATATAAACCATAGACATGACTAAATTGGACTGAACCCTACAGATTTTAAATGAATACGGATTTTAAGAATACATGAAGAAATATTTACCTCATCCAGTTCCAAACATTTCGCCCATTCTTGCAAAGTTATTCTGTGACTATCATCGGCATCGCAGGTTTTCAAGAATGGAGCTATACAATGTTCCAATGCCATCAGTGGTGCCCTTATAGGAAACAGTTCATGAAGAGATACAGATCTAGAAAAAACAAACACAGTCATAAATACCTGCCAACTAAAGATTATAGTGAAGAAGTTAGAAGAGAAATATCAGAAAAACTCAGATGGAACACTAGGAAGGTAAGGTGATAGAGTAGATTGGTTGTGGAGAAACAGATTCGAAATGGAGAACACTACTAATTGTCAAGAGTTAATGAGGTAAAGGTACAGAAAGGAGAATAACAATCACAGCAAGCACAACGTTCGAAGACGAAAGCTTGAACTCATTTGGTGGATGTGGAACTGAAGGTGAAACAATTATCTCACCTATCTGGTGGATTTCCATCTAATTCGCAGAATTTCCAGATGGCTGCGTTGGTCCATCTTCTGGTCATGTTAGATTCGGCTTCGCGTTCCATCTTAAGATAGTGAGAGGTTAATTCGTCACGATCGGCCAGATCTCTCATGATGTTAAAGAGCCAGTCGCGCATGCGGCGAGGGAAATCTACCATTTCTTCCTTGGTACATTCCTAAAAATGCAGAAAAATCGTTAGGATGACATCATAGATACCTACTAATTTTGAATTTTATAGTATGGTTAGAGCACTTTTCATATCGCACGTGTATTTCAAAAGTGACACAAGTCAAAAAATGAGGATTCTGAGATTTTTGCTGTTTCCGTTTTGTGATCATCTCAGAAAGTGAGAATTTGTGTTCTCAGTTCAACGCTCACTTTTAAAAAGGAACACTTTCATCTGAAAGTGAGCGGTGAGCGTTGAACTGAGAACACAAATTCTCACTATCTGAGATGATCACAAAACGGAATACAGCAAAAATCTCAGAATCTCATTTTTTGACTTGTGTCACTTTTGAAATACACGTGCGATATAGTCTTGGTCTTTAGTATGGTTCTTTGACCTCCTTTGTTTGTCATTCAGTGTGCTAAGTTACGTTGATGATTGGTCATAACCATGAAACCGGTACGTATCTGCCCTGAATGACGCCCTCCTCTTTGGGAGGGGGAGGGGGATGCACTGAGCGATGAGGTTAAAGATTAAAATCGATTTCTTCTAGAGTAGCCTCCTCGTTTCAAATAACCAGGAGCCGCCATACTGATTCCACCAACCTGGATCATGTAGATATATCTCACTCACCGGCATTTCCCTGCACTGTCCGTAATATTCGATATGAACATGTAAATATTCAGGACCCTTGCAACCCTCCATGTTTGTCTGACACAAACACCTCTGCTGATAGACTGCACAATCCGAAGACCAGGTTTCATTACGATTGGAACAGACCTTCCTTCTTGCATCACTCTCTTCTGCGCAGGTCGGAATGCAAACACATTGGGGTTCTCCACCGCCATCCAACTGACAAATCCTTCCAGCACCACAGTGGACTTTCAAGCATGGATCTGAAATTATTGAATAAATTTAGAAACCTCACCGGTGGATATGATGGAGAATTTCAGGGTTTTGAATTGGTTCTTCAAGCCTTTCCAGTAGAAGTATTCGATGACCTCCCCCTTTGACATGCTATCCAATATCAAACAAGCATCATCAATAATAGCCCAGTTGAATGTAATAGGCTGTCAAACGTATAATAACATAGCATTCTCCCTGAAAGTTGGAATGCAAATGAATGGACAGTACTTAGTATTAGATCTACCGCTGCCGCCATCTCTAGATCAGACTGGGGACTTCTCAACTTACTAGGGTATAGTGGCATAGCTATAGATATAGAAGTCAAATCAAAAAGCCATTCGCATGTTAAAATCATGTTGTAAAGTCATCATGGTAGATAAGTAACTTGTGCAAATCATGAAACAAGCAAAATTGATGCATGTAGGCAAAGATTAATCCAAATGAGACCCATCCATCACTTGAAAGGATTTTGGTACTTCGTGGACATTAGCACCACCATTACTGAAGACTGTGAAAGTTAGAGATCGGGGAAAACATTTTCCGTAGCTTGAATGATAGGGGTCATAACGACTTGTGGTTCCAACAGGACGACGTCAGCTGTACCATACTAAGGTAAAATTATAAATTTGCAATTTTCTCTGTCCGACGAATTTGATGGTATGGTAAGGGGACAATGCCGATGATACCCACCATGATCGTGTAATTTACCGCTATTGTATTTTTTGCAAAGCTTCATTGACATGGGTAGTGGATCGCAAACGTGAGGTATGCTTTCCTAAGACGGAGATTACACGGTCAATCTGGCATCAATCTGACATCAATATTGCCATCAATCTGGAATATCAATCCATCAGTCTACGCGTATAGAATCAATTTCCCGTCAATCTGACATCAATCCATGATTGATGTCAGACTGAACTGATGCCAGATTGACCGTGTAACCTCCGTCTAAGCCAAGATTCTTGTCAAAAAAATATGATTTACTATCTATGTTGACGCATCTTGAGGCTTAGTCAAATCAAAGTGGTGTAAGGACACAGTTAACCATTGCTCAATATATATGAAAACTGGAACGAGCTTTTGAAAGAGCCATTTTTGGAGTATTGTCTGAAGATCTAGAAGTTTTGAATAATCATTAATATACTAACCCATGAGAAATATATATTCCTGAATTGATTTATTATTCCATACAAAGCATATCGACCGATCATCCGGAGTTTAAGTAACTGCCCCAAATTAATCGATAAGGTCACAGAAATACAGACAAGCAAATCTTATTCAATGAATCGAGATCAATTTCATCTGGTGACCTGATTTGATAAAATTATCGCAGATTGGAATTGAAGCTAATATTTTGGAATTAATCAAACGATTATTTATGATATTTTTAACAACTCAAATATAATTTACACATCCGAAAAATATTGTGGAATTTTGAGTGAATTATGGACGGATAGCTATAATTTAATTAATTGAGAATGTCAATTTTAATTCAGAATACTATACTTTGCTATTCTTTTTCTATAAATTTTGGGCGCATGTTCCATTGTCTATTCACTCCTATTCCTCCACAAAGTCAATCGAGCTAAATTTCGGAAGTAGATTGTAAAATGGCGACTCGAAGGAAAAATATTTTTTAATTTTTTTTTAATGATACGATCTTCACGAAATTTCACAAAAAATTGCGCGTCGGCATTCTACCAAGTCTAAATTGGATTGGAGTTGTATCTTTTGAGTTATTGAGGAAATAACGACAAAATTTCAGATGTGTATAACTCCAAGACAGTTTGGACGATTATTCCCATTAATGAAGACAACTGTCGCATTCAGATGCGCCATCTACCCTGAAAATTATAAGTTGCTATCTCTTTCCGTTAGAAAGTTATCGGGTCAACGGACGGCCAATCGGCATTTGGGTAAAATGACGCATGCTGTTCCCTAGAACATGCCCGCAAAACCCTTCTCAGCATGTGATTTCTATGTCACTAATTATAATCTATATTTGAATTAATTGGATTTTATTTCTTACCCATTATTGGTATATTGTTTTCCACCTCTAAAGGCACTTCCACAGATTTTGTGATTGGTTTCTCGGCAGAATTTGATGAATTTTCTGTTTCATGTTCAACCTTGGTAACTGCTTCAGGTGCAACTTTGTTGTGAGGCTTTCTGTACTTTTTACTGTGTTTTTTCTATAAATATTGAATCAATCATGACACTTATACAATTATTCCTGCAAATATATAGGGTAGAGTGAGAAAAAATATATCACAAGATGCGTTTTCTGTTCCAGACTGTTAGTGTTCCATGTCTTCAATCGGTCATAGAGAAATATGGTTAGAGTGTTTAACTCAAACTAACCTAGTCCATTCAGGGCCGGTTTCACAATTGCGAGTTAACTCGAGGTAGCGAGTTACGCATGTATTTAGCGATATTCAGGGCCGGTTTCTCAATTGCGAGTTAACTCGAGGTTGCGAGTTGACGCATGTATTTAGCGATATTCATGAACGCGTAACACTCGGGTTACCCGCAACCTCGGGTTAACTCGCAATTGAGAAACCGGCCCTCATAAACGCGTAACACTCGGGTTACCCGCAAACTTGAGTTAACTCGCAATTGAGAAAATGGCCCTCAGGGCCAGTTTTCAAATGCGAGTTAACTCGAGGTTGCGAGTTACGTAAGTATTTACGATCTCCATGAACGCGTAACACTTTGGTTACCCGCAACCTTGAGTTAACTCGCAATTGAGAAACCGGACCACGAGTCCAAGTTTTGAAATGGAAGTAATGGAACAAGACATTGCCATAAACTCTGACCTGTCTCTCAGACAAGAAAAATTTTGTGTACACAAATACCGCATAACCTTATGATCTAAAATGATCAAAACACAGACATAATGCGCAATAAACATAGACCTGGAACAAAAAATATGTATTGCACCCTGTATTTGTGTTGAAAATCGGAAAATTACATCTACCCTCCCATCACGGTTTGAAACCAAACAGAATATTCAATCGACTCACTGTTGGTTTCTCAGCAGCTATATCATGAAGTAGACAAGCCACCAAAAATATAAGCGCTATCCAATTCGCCTTCATCTTGCCTGGAAGAGTAACCTGCAATGGAGAACATTCTGTAGGGAGCTTAATTTTAGTGAATTCAAGTTCATAAATACATTTTTTCAATATTTGTTTTAGAGAATGGTCCACTTTTTTGTAGATAAAATAAATGTCAATAAAATGTTCAAGGAAATGTCTCGAGGGAAAATGGTGGATAGATAGAGGATTTTGAGGTTACGACTTTTGGAATATTCCATATATTTAAAAAAATCCTGAAAGCGAGGTATTTTTCCTCAGTAAATCGGGAGTTTTTTTTATTTGCGGGGCTCTTCAGGAACGGTCGCAGCACGCGACCACAACTTTGGGAGGGCAACAAACTAAAGCTGAAGACGAAATTTCGATATCTATAACCGTTGTCGAAAGAATTACGAAAGATATTTTTTTCACGTCCGGACCCTCAATCGCGACAAAATCGATGGTCGAAACTTAGACGTGATATGGATCTGATCAAACCCGGGCTCCAAAAGTAGGAACTGCTGGCGAGTTTATATCGAAAGATCGATACGCTGCATAAACTACGTGGGGTTTTCCTTCTCGAAACGTTTATATTCGAAATCAACGTAAGAAAAGGTGAATCTTCTAAGATCACAGAATTTTAAATTCTGACATATGTATTCCATCAGAGTAAAAATTCTATGGCTTTCTACAAGTAATTACCGAGTTTCAATTCAATCGGATGTGTATATTTTGAGTTATGGGGGAAATTACAACAAAATTTCAGATGTGTATAACTCCAAAACCATTTGGCCTAGTATGCCTATTAATGAAGTAAAATTTCGCAGTCGGATGGCTAGTTACTCGTTTGAAAGTTATCGTGGCAACGGCCGCACGGACAGAATCAAATTTGATTTCATATTCTTCGTCATTAAGTCGAACCTAATCGTTTGAGACAATTTTCGGCGAAATATTCGAAAATAATAGACATTTGGGCAAAATGATAGCACGAGGTTCCCCAGAACATGCGCGCAAAAACATAAAATCAAAGTATGACATTAACTCCGCCCAAACGGGACGGTGATAAATGATTATTATGTTCTCAGATCCAATCGAAATTAATATACAGGGTGAGTCTTTGAGCACTACATTAATTTCAACAAAAGATAGCTCTCATCAAATGAAACACTTTTTTCATTTAACATTTTTCCAAATTCTGCTCAGGTAAAAAGATACAGGCTGTTGAAATTTAGAAAAAAAATCAGTTTTTATTTGGTAGCTTTGACATCCTTTTTATATGAAATGAATGTTGGCGTAAAGTTTCCTATAACTATGATACATATATTCCAAATATTAGTTATTTTCTACTTCTACTGGTCTTCTAGTTATGGACTCGTGGATTCATAAAACTAAACGAAATTAGCATAAAGAAAGCATATAAAGTTTTTCTTGAGTCATTTCAAGAATATTCCATCGTTTTATAACATTAAATTATTCTTCATCATTTCTCCTTAAACGCACCGTTTTCGAGATATTCTTCATTGAATGTTTTAAAATGGAAAACTCCAGAAATTTCACTACTTTTATGGATCCGTCCCTGAGCGTTGGAATCCCGAATCAAGCTGTAAACCACGTTACCATGCCTTATTCTCATCCGCCAACAATGTCATAGATAATTTATACGCGGGAATGTATTAGCACATTGTGAAATCTTTAAACGCTTGTAACTTTTTACCTGAGCCGAATCTGGAAAAATGATAAATGAAAAAAGTGTTTCATTTGATGAGAGGAATCTTTGGTTAAAATTAGTGCAGTGGTCAAAGACTTACCCTGTATTTCATTGAACGATGGAGGATGACTTTCAACATTTGGAAACTTCCTAATCGAAGTACCCAAAATATTTTCAATATAACCATCCGTCTACAAATCAATTATTAAAAGCTTGTGTCGATTTGGATAATTCATTTTACAGTTTTGCAATTAATTTTTAATGCATTCAGTATAATTTAACAACAAATAATTTATGCATACATGCATTCCATCCAGATCCACAGATCTGGGAAAGAGATCAGGGCATTTCTTGCGTAGGTTGAGGTTTAGAAATGATGTCATGAACCGATTATTGTTTTAACTGTAAGATCATGAACATATGGTATTAAAATGTCCGAAAATAGATTAATGGTCGACAGTTCCGGATGGTTTGAAACAGAAATTACCTCTCAATGATTAAAGTTGTCTTGAAAACTCATTTTGCTTCAAATACCAGATGCATCGAAAAAGAAATCCACTGAGATAAATTTTAAGCTATTCATTTATTATTATTTAAGTAAAAGAACTGGATAAACGTGAATATATTTATTTTTACCCGAAATTTGCAACACCCTGTAGGATACAACAGTAACATATTTTTTGCGCGCATGTTTTGGGGAACAGCTCGTGCTATCATTTTGTCCAAATGTCTGTTCCTTTCGAATTTTTTACCGAAAATAGTCTCAAACGATTAGGTTCGACTCAGTGATGAAGAATTCGAGGTCAAATTTAATTCTGCCGGCCGGCCATTGCCACTATAACTTGAGAACGGAAAGAGATAGCGACTTGGAATTTTCAGGGTAGGTGGCGTGTCGAAATACGACGGACAAGTTCGTTAATGGGCATAATCGGCACAACGGTCAAAGTTGATTTGAGAACGTAAAAGAATAACCGATCCAAAATGATCAGAAACGCAAACGACAAGAACTTGCCTGAAACTGAAAAAGTTATCAAACGAAGATCAAATATCCATTCAGATATACGAAAGTAAACATTTGATTTCTCATGAATGAACATTTGATGAACAAAAATCGGCAACTTTTGAAACGGTCACAAAATTTCTGAACTTCCTTATCTTGAGTGGAGCCAAGGGCGCAGTCAGGGGGGGAGGTTTGGGGGTTCAAACCCCCCCGAAATGTTATTTTTTCTTAAAAACAAATGAATACTTTCTACTGAAAGCAACCCTGCCCTTATAAAGTCAATTGCCAAAATTTCAAAACCCCCCCCCGAAATTAATTCCTGGCTACGCCCTTGAGTGGAGCAGTACCTACCTATACAGGATGGTCCAGATCTTAACCAAGAAATTTTAACCACGTATTCAACATCAAAAATAAGCCCTAGTTTGTCATATAAACATATGTCGTCGAGAAATGCTTTCTCTCCGAGATACAGGGTGTAAAAATTATTAGAAAAAAAAAGTTGTTTTTCCTTTACTTCGAACATCTTTTTTAAATTCGTATTTGAGTGTGGCTATTAACGCTTATTTTTTCGTAATTACACATTTTTTACAAAGATAGTCTATTATTATACGAGTATTATTATTATGTACCATATCAAATTTTAGCGATTTGCTCATGCATGAGAGTGTTTAATTTTTTTACTCGGAAACGGTGCCTCGTACGTCAAAAAGTCAGGAGAATGAATTTGCTTCAAATTAAATAAGGATTTCAAGAATAAATTTTATTGTTGGAAAAACCAGTGGCGTATCATTTTTTTGTCTAAAAATATTCAGTCTCGATGCAGTCCGGACACCACTGGTGAAATGAAAAAAAAATTATTTTATTCAAAAAGTGCCTCTTGATTCTTAAAACCTCTTTCCCAAATTTAATAAAAATATTTTAAGAAGTGTAAAAGTTATAAATAAAAAACATTTTTTTTTCTATAGTTTTATCACCCTGTATCTCAGAGAGAAAGCATTTCTCGACATATATTTATATGACAAACTAGGGCTTATTTTTGACGTAGAATACGTGGTTGAAGATTCTTGGTTACGAACTGGACCACCCTGTATATTGTAAATAGATTGTTAACCGAATAGTTTCAACCATCCTATTTATTTACACACTCTGTGTAGGCTTTATTAATGCGTCCTTACGGCACCTTAGGCACAGCAATGTTAGTTCTCAAACCAACAGTGAATGGTGGCCTCTATACCTTCTCTCTTCATATGAAGCAACACGAATAAATAAAAATTGGTTCAAGCACTGTGGACAGGAGCTTTGACGCTCTTGTTCAAACTTTGCCAAATTATATCTGCGAAAGTATTAGTTTCCCAGAGTTGGAAATTATATCAATGGAATCTCAAATTGAACAAGAATCCATTGATATCATTCCCGACTCGGAGAAACCGATACTTTCAGAGTTATGATTTGTCAAAGTTTTTACAAGAGCGCCAAAGCTCCTGTCCACAGGGCTCTCCCACTTTTTTTTTTATGTGCGTCAATTCTCGAGAATTTTCGTAATTAAATTCAAAACGTAGGTTTATGATTCATCTCATTTTGGATTTATATACACCAAGAAATTAATATTAGAGTATTCTATCAAATCATATAACGGGTCCGCCATCTAAGGTTTTTTTTTCAACTAGTGCTTATTTCGTGAATGGTAACACTTACCTCATGTCTGATTTGACAGATAATTAGTTTTATCCTTCCGCTGAACGAATATGGTTGTGTATACGCTTGAAGAATGCTGGGAAATATTGCGACATTACTTTGAAAATCATGGTAATGTTGCAGAATGTGTGCGAAAATTGCGTACGGATTTTGGAAGAAGAGAAGCATCTGCGTCAGCTCCGTATGTTCGTTATCTTGTGAAAAAAGTGAAAGAAACTGGCATCCTCATCGATAAACCAAAGCGTGAACAGCCAAGAACATTGCTGCTGTGGCAGAAATTGTGCGTGAAGCGCCATCAACATCAATTCACCGTCATTCTCAAGAATTGAACATTTCGGAGACATCATTGAGACGAATTTTGCATAAAGACGCCATACAAAGTCCAATTGGTTCAGGAGTCGAAGCCAACTGACCATCCAATGCGTTTTCGCTTCGCTAAGTGGGCCTGCGATCGACTTACAGAAGATGCCGATTTTGCCAAAAAAATCATCTTTTCAGATGAAGCACATTTTGATCTTGGCGGGTATGTAAACAAGCAGAATTGTCGCATTTGGGGCACAGAAAATCCGCACGCATACATTGAAAAGCCGATACACCCAAAACGAGTCACTGTTTGGTGAGGATTTTGTTCCAGAGGCATAATTGGGCCATTTTTTTTTCGAAAATTAGCAGGCAGTGGCCGTTACAGTCAATGGTGATCGTTATCGGGCCATTTTGAACGAATTTTAGTTCACAAAAATTGAAGAGGAGGATATTGGCAACATTTGGTTTCAACAGGACGGCGCTACGTGCCACACAGCCTAAGCTACACTCGATGTTTTGCGCCCTGTTTTTGAATTTCGCATTATCAGCCGCAGAGCTGATGTCAATTTGAATTCAAAATTTGTAATGTAAACAAATTTTTTTTTTATTTTACGAAACCACCTGGGCCTCGATTCTCGAGTCCATGCGACTGGATATCGCATGCGCTAGTGACGTCATAACGTATACAATGCCAAAATAGCTATTCTCGAGCTGTCGTATGCGATAATCCATGCGATAAACCACACGACTCGTGTGGTTTATCGCACGGAATATCGCATAAGCTGTCGGACAGCTCGAGAATAGCTATTTTGGCATTGTATACGTTATGACGTCGAGAATCGAGAATCGACGACTCGAGAATCGAGGCCCAGGGCCTCGATTCTCGAGTCCATGCGACTAGATATCGCATGCGCTAGTGACGTCATAACGTATACAATGCCAAAATAGCTATTCTCGAGCTGTCGTATGCGATATTCCGTGCGATAAACCACACGATTCGTATGGTTTATCGCATGGATTATCGCATACGACAGCTCGAGAATAGCTATTTTGGCATTGTATACGTTATGACGTCACTAGCGCATGCGATATCCAGTCGCATGGACTCGAGAATCGAGGCCCTGGCCGATTTTGCCCAATAACGAACTTAACCGAGATATTTATCTCCTAAACCTACCTTGAATGTAGGAATCTACCTTCTCTCTTCATATGAAGCAACACGAATAAATAAATAAAATGAAATTAAAGAAGCAAAGGGTTTATCTTAACATGTGCAGACGCATCCGTCACTATCTCAGTAAAACGGAAAGAGACTTCGCGATAATTTAAGAGCGTTCGTTAAATCATCGCCCAATTGCAAGTTGAATAAACAAAACTGAGAGAGGGAACTCTTCTCAATTGATTGAATAGCTACTGCCACTATTAAAACGCTGAAATGTGGGCCATCAAGACGATTACGAATGATTATTTGTTGTTCCCGAATGAACTAAATAGATATTCAGGGCTTTTTGAATGTTTGAATAATTTGGCTTCCGTTCTAGATGAAATTCGATATTCAATGAAATAATGTCGAAGTATACGGTATCATTATGATGGGTAGTCAAATAACATTGGTTCAAGCACTGACGTGAAGTCAGGAGCTTTGGCGCGTATGTTCTATTGTCCATTCTCCTGTATTGGACAGCCTTAATCGAATTTACCATGGTAAATTCTCCTTGTATAAACATTCTCCTGTATTGGACACTCTTAATTCGAATTTACCATGGTAAATTCGAATTATATTTTTTACACATAATTCAAGTTTTAAATTAGTTTTTGTTTCTCAAAAAAAAACTGGAAATGTGCCATACATTTTTTGGCGCTCTAGTTCCTCGGAACTGAGTGCTTATCAATTTGCCCAAATGTCTGTAATTTTCGAATTTTTGGCTCAAAATGGTCTCAAACGATTTGGTTCGACTCACTGATCAAGAATCCGAGGTCGAAATCGATTATGTCTTGCCGGCCGGCCGTAGGCACGATAACTCTCGAACGAAAGGAGTTAGAGGATTGAAATTTGCAAGGTGGGCTTGGAGCGTAAATATCTCGGACAAGTTCGTTAATGGGCGAAATCCATCAAGCGGTTTCGGAGATATGGACGATTTTATTAAAACACATTTTTTATGAATATTTCCGAAACCGATCACTCGATCTATCTGAAATTTAGCATCAAATTGTAGAATCATGACCTTTATACGCATGTGAAGTTTTGCATTGACCAGGTTACCTCAAAGTGTCAAAAAAAAATTTTCAAAATTAAAAAAAAAATTTCTAGAATAACTCTCGAACGGAATGAGCAAGGCAGTTGAAATTTTCAGAGTAGGTTAGAGAGATGAATATCTCGGTTAAGTTCGTTATTGGGCAAAATAGGCCAGATGGTTTCGGAGTAACGAAAAAAAAATTTTTTTTTAAGCAACAAATTTCAAATTCAATTGTTATTTAAGATGCAGTTTCACCATTAAAATCCATCGATATCATTTTCAACTCCAACAAGCTAATACTTTCGGAGATATGATTTTTCTTAATTTCATTAATGAATCGTACTTCTATGTTTTCACAGAATGCTATAATTATTCTATCTAAGCTTTATTATATGATCTGTGTTCATACTCGTACATTTCATCCTGTTCTATAAGAGAGAGTCAAATTCAGTTCAGCTATTTTAATTTGATTTCTTCCATGGTGCAGTTCTCATTCTCAGATTACTCATTTAATCTTGATAAATAAACTATTATTTCAATTGAATTTCCTTTATGATGCAGTTCTATCATAAGAATACATTGATATAATTCCCAACTCTGAGAAACCAATACTTTCTGAGATATAATTTGTCTGTTTGAAGTTTGAACTAGAGCGCCAGAAAGCTCCTGTCCATAGGGCTTGAACCCATTTTTTACTTATAATTTAAGTTTCAAATTAGTTTTTGTTTCTCAAAAAAATCTGGAAAATGGGCCATCCATTTTTCTGTAACTAATATTTCCATAGATTCTAGTGCTCCCCATCGAATGTGCTCCACCCTACACACTAATTTTGTTACACAAAATCTAGATTTACTAACTGCAATATTCTACAGCTCTGTAGGTAGGTATTCAATTAATTTTTAGCTAGTACTTCGAAACGTAATCTGTGAGAACTGTTAAAAAAAATCCTTTGCTTGTTTTCAAAAACTATATCAAAATCGCAGTGTTATGAATTTTTCGTCACATCTTACAATTACATTCTGCCATAAAGTCGTCATCTCTATAATTATTACCTACACGAACAATTCAGCTCGAATCCGACATATCAGATTTCTGACATTCTTGGAAAGAAGAAATATAAGTTTGAAATTATTTTCTGTACGTAATAATAATGGTTATATGAAAACATGTAACCATCGATATATACGTACTATGAACGGATCTTATTCGACTTACCAGGGAGATCACTTTCTAAACACACCAACCGCGTCTTCACTTCGTCGAGAAGTCAAACTCTACTGCACTCCTACTGACTGACCAACTGGTATATTATAGATAGATATATTATAGACTTGACTTAAGTCACTAAAGAGGCAGTGGCCCCAAATCCGACACGCACTCCTTCCAATTCAACAAATAAAATGTGCCTGAACGACTATCAGTCCTGGTGCATCCAAGGCCTCATATTTCCGCTGAAGGCATTTGGAGTTTTGCTGAATAGGCCAGTCACCGCATACAAATGAAGCTTTTGCGTGCATGTTCTATTGTCTATTCACCTATATCGGGCACTCTTGATCGAATCTACCTTCGATATAGACCGTTTTCTCAGCTTTTATTATATAGGAATACATTTTCGTGAAATTTTAATGCCAGAATTTAGTAATGAGAGAATCGTCTATGATCGCAGAATTGACGAAATTCAGAGAAAATTTGCGCGTCGGCATTCTAAAGGTAATTACCGAGTTTTAATTGGATCGGATTTGTATAATTATTTTGAGTTATAGAGGAAATAACAACAAAATTTCAGATGTGTATAACTCCAAAACCATTTGGCCGATTATGCCTATTTAACGAACACTCTAGATGTCACATTTGGATGCGCAACCTACCCTGAAAATTGTTAGTCGCTATATCTCTTTCCGTTCTCAAGTTATCCTGAGATACATAATATTTTTGCGCGTATGTTCTGGGGAACATCGCGTTATCATTTTGACCATAATGTCTGTAACTTTCGAATTTTTTGACGAAAATGGTCTCAAACGACTTAGTTCGACTCCCCAATATGAAAAATTCGAAGTCAAATTTGATTCTGTCGCCGGCCGGCCGTTGCCACGATAACTACGGAAAGAGCTAGCGACTTGAAATTATCAGGGTAGGTGGCGCATCCCAATACGTTGGACAAGTTCGTTAATGGGCATAAAGCGGCCCAATGGTTTCCGAGTAATAATTTTGTTTTCAACCAATATAAATCCGATCGAATTGAAACTTGGTTAGTAGTTGTAGAATATGAACCTAAGCACGTTTGTGAAATTTTGTGCGAATCGTACGGCTAGAAAATTATTGAAAAATTATTAAAAAATATTTTTGTTGTTACGATAACTTGAGAACGGAAAGAGACAGCGGCTTGAAGTTTACAGGTTCAGATGTGCATCTGAACAAGACATTTGAGTTTGTTTATAAGCATAATCGGCCAAACGGTTTTAGAGTTATAGCCATCTGAAATTTGGTTCTTTTTTTCTCCTCATTAACTCGAAAAATACTAAACCGATTGAATTGAAACATGGTTATTAGTTGTAGAATGCCAACGCGAAAATTCTTGCAAAATTTCGTGAGGATAGTATTTGTAAAAAATGTTTAAGAAATCATTGAAAATTAAAAAGAAAAATTCTATACAGTGTGAGTCTTTGACCACTGCATTAATTTTAACCAAAGATTCCTCTCATCAAATGAAACACTTTTTTCATTTAACATTTTTCCAAATTCAGCTCAGGTAAAAAGATACAACTGTTGAAATTTTGAAAAAAAAATCAGTTTTTATTTTGTAGCTTTGACATCCTTTTTTCGAATAAAATGAATGTTGGCGTAAAGTTTCCTATAACTATGATACATATTTTCCAAATAATAGTTATCGTTTTCGAGATATTCTTCATTGAATGTTTTAAAATGGAAAACTCCAGAAATTTCACTACTTTTATGGATCCGTCCCTGAGCGTTGGAATCCCGAATCAAGCTGTAAACCACGTTTCCATGCCTTATTCTCGTCCGCCAACAATGTCATAGATAATTTATATGCGGGAGTGTATTAGCACATTGTGAAATCTTTAAACGCTTGTAACTTTTTACCTGAGCCAAATCTGAAAAAATGGTAAATGAAAGAAGTGTTTCATTTGATGAGAGGAATCTTTGGTTAAAATTAATGCAGTGGTCAAAGACTCATCCTGTATATCAGTAACTATTCGTCTGAAATTTTGCAAGAGCCTTTAGAACTGAACTCTACTGCCAAGTTTTAAGTTTTAACACGATCGGTTAAATATTGTTGGAGATTCGAGCAGCCTTGAGGGAGTTCAGTAGATGGGTGACTGTTGCCTCGATAACTTTCGAACAAAAGGAGACAGGGACTTGCAATTTTCAGGGTAGGTTGCGTATCCGAAGAGGAGAGTTGAGTTCGTTTTTGGGCATAATCGGTTTCAGAGTTATACCCACCTGGAATATTATTTCCTCGATAACTCAAAAAATAAAGGTTCTATCGAATTGAAGTTTGGTAACTATTAGTAGAAAATCAACATAAAGACGTGTTTAAATTTTTGCAAAATTAATGCAGTGGTCAAAGACTCACCCTGTATATAAGTTATATATCAGATCGAAATCTTGGGAGATCAGCTGCGTGAAGATAAATATGCTTGTAAGTAGGTGTTACACTGTAGTCTGTTGAAAATTAAACAATTAAGTTTTTTAAATAAATTTTATTTTCAGTTTATACAAACAAAATAATAATTTTGGATATCAGGTAGATTTCACTGAAAGAATTAATAAAAACACAGGATGGATAAAAAACGAAGTCCACTCAAGTATGAACTTATAATGTCGGTTGACATGAAAAATACAAGAATATGGATGCTATCCAAGGTCAGACATAAACTTTTCCTTGTTCTCAAACTTGAACATAATACAGGAAGTATACATCTGATATTATGTTATGTAAATTACATATATATATCTATAAATTCAATATTCTATACATTTTCTTCATGGATTCAAATTTGAAAAGCTGCTATCAAGTTTTGGTCTGACCTATTATTATTTATTGACTAAATTTCCATATAATTACATTGCATTCTTTACACTAAAATAATTTAAGTTTGAATCTGAATAAAATTAGAAGAGTTGATTCAAGACAGTAGATTTAAACTTGCACGATATATTATAATGGCAAAGGACTTTTTAAAAATTATTCTCCAATGTTAGTTGAAGAGAAAATGCATTCTACAAGAAGAATTTGGCTTAGATTAATATACACAGTACATTAACACGTTGATTTTAATCAGTTCAGATTCATAAAAAACATTTTTTCAAAGGTATTATTAAAGTTATTTCACTGAAATTTCCCTGATGCTCAATAAAAACAAATCAAAGTCCACTCGGAAATCAATAAAAAATTGCTTTCACTATATATGACAACAACGATACTCGATAATTCATCAAATCTGTAAAATGGATTTTGCTAGTGAAATCACTCAACTCGCGGAATGAAAAATATTATTACACTAAAAAAAATTATCACACATCAGAAATCAATCCTTTCGTGCGAGAGATTCCACGATGTAAAACGGTTTTGGGGGGGGAAAAAAATGCTTCAGCTAATGGTCCGCTATTGGCACTACCTTTTCACTTTCAGACTTGAAACACTGTACAATTTCCGTACACTAGATTTTTGTCCTCGCAAACTGTTGTGTATATTGTTGCAATAATAAGGATATAACGGAAGGTTATCCGTTTTGCTGTTATTCTTAAAGTATTATTAAGTCTTTAATTGCCAATAAGCTAATGGCTCACAAAAAAAAATAGTTGGAGCTACTGTTGGTTCGCTAGCAACCCCAACTGTTGTTTCCTTAGCGACGGTTGTTGTATGTGTTATTGTTGTTGGGACCACGGTTAGGCGGGGCATTTCTGTTGTTATATGGAGCTCTATTTTGCTGTGTGCCAATACTGCCATTTCCGTTAGTGCCGTTACGATTAGGTCCCCCATTAGGACCTCTCCTCTGCGTATTGTCCCTCTCGCGGTTGCGGTTGTCGTTGTTTGGCCTTCCTCCGTACGATGGACGGTCCTTTGTTTTCTTCTCTTCGACGTTGAGGAGAGTACCACTAGCCTCACCCTTTCCTTTCGGGAAATAGATGGGCTGGAAAGAAGAAAAATTAATTAAATACAAAACTAGGAAATCTCTCAAACAACACTGGTTTCATAGGAACTATGTGGCGAAAGAGTCATGTTGAAGAAATTATTCCTTCTGTGTGTAACACTTCCAAGGAGTAATGAGTACCCTCAGTATACAGGGTGAGTCTTTGACCACTGCATTAATTTTAACCAAAGATTCCTCTCATCAAATGAAACACCTTTTTCATTTAACATTTTTCCAAATTCAGCTCAGGCAAAAAGATACAGGCTGTTGAAATTTTGAAAAAAAATCAGTTTTTTTTTTGTAGAGTTGACATCCTTTTTTCGAATAAAATGAAAGTTGGCGTAAAGTTTCCTATATCTATGATACATATTTTGCAAATATTAGTTATTCTCTACTTCTACTGGTTTTCTAGTTATGGACTCGTGGATTCATAAAACTAAACGAAATTAGCATAAAGAAAGCATATAAAGTTTTTCTCGAGTCATTTCAAGAATATTCCATCGTTTTAGAACATTATATTATTCTTCATCATTCTCCTTAAACACACCGTTTTCGAGATATTCTTCATTGAATGTTTTAAAATGGAAAACTCCAGAAATTTCACTACTTTTATGGATCCGTCCCTGAGCGTTGGAATCCCGAATCAAGCTGTAAACCACGTTACCATGCCTTATTCTCATCCGCCAACAATGTCATAGATAATTTATATGCGGGAGTGTATTAGCACATTGTGAAATCTTTAAACGCTTGTAACTTTTTTCCTGAGCCGAATCTGGAAAATGGTAAATGAAAAAAGTGTTTCATTTGATGAGAGGAATCTTTGGTTAAAATTAATGCAGTGGTCAAAGACTCACCCTGTATATTTATTTCGAGAATTAATTTTTTTTTTGTTACGAGAGTTGACCTTCTCGTGGCTTATTCGCTTATGTTTTAAATTCCAAATAAACTATATCTCGCGCTATGGCATTGAAAGAGCCTCCAAGGGACATTCAAATGCTGCTTTGTCAGTCTGTTCCAGGCCATCTCTATAGACGACTGTGGAAGAACTAAGAGGACAGTTTACTCACCTTGGCAGCAAGGCAATTATGCACCCCCTGGGGGGTCTCGAACGTTATGAAACCGTAGTTTGGTGGCGTACGTCCCCCGGCCATGCCGTTCTTATTCGGGCCCTTGCTGTGTACCCTCAGGTCGATGATGGGTCCGAAATCCATGAAGACCTCTCTCAACTCTTCTTCGGTTGCGTTGTGCGGTAAATTTCCAAGGAAGAGTTGATTGCTATCGGAGTAGTTGCTAGATTGACTTTTCCTTCTATCGTCTGGAAAAAAAAGTCGTAATTATGATCAAATACCATATGAGTATAATTTTGTTTCACAGAAATTGCTGCAAATTTCACTCAACGATTTTTTTTAATCTAAAATATAGTTTCCTCTATTCCTGTTGATACGAAGATTTCAAAAAATTATCCCACTTTTCATGTTTAAAATTTTATTTACTAGCAAAATACTGTATACAAAGCACTGTATACAAGTATTGAGTGATTTTTTGGATGGTG
Organism: Halyzia sedecimguttata; assembly: GCA_937662695.2. Taxonomy (NCBI): domain Eukaryota; kingdom Metazoa; phylum Arthropoda; class Insecta; order Coleoptera; family Coccinellidae; genus Halyzia; species Halyzia sedecimguttata. The sequence continues at coordinate 60,276,559 of OW569418.2, forward strand.
GAAAAGGTGAACTAAAATAAAAAATAAGATTTGGCGCCCATAACCTATGAAGTAAGACAACCCATAGAGTTTCGAGTTCAATGTTATTATCAAGACATTGAATTAAGTAACTATACAAAACACAATTCACTCACCATTCAATCCCACACAGGATCTAGTTCCTTTAAAACCTTTCTTAGCGGAGGAAATAACAGAAATTGTAACGGTATAAAACCCCGTTACGCTGATTTCGTAGTTTTTCAACCCGTGATGCATTGAACGAGAATTGCGGGTGTCAACTTCGAAAAAAGGGGACAAAAGAGTCGTCGTTCGTTGTTTAGAGCGATGAGATTAGTTAGTTACAGTCGGAAACTCGAGGGAGTTACTTTGGAGGTAGCTCACAGTACCAAGTAAGGGTACGGGACTTATTCCTATGCGCTTCAGGGTACTCTGTGTAAATTAAGAAGCCGCGTGATAGCCGAAAATTAATGAGTTTGGACTTCCTGCGGGAACCTAGGACACCGCATTCCGGCAGCGGTAAGAGTTAAAAAGTGCAGATCCTAGAATCTTCTAAGGAATCGACGTGAGTAGAGTCGAAATCCTGGGAATTATTTTGGCTGGCTAAGTAGTAAGCACATTTGCGTAGATGACCGCGGTGGAAGTAGAGGGGCTCAGAAAAATGTTAACTTTGGAAAAAAAGGGAATAAGGGTAAGGCTCGACATTCGTTGTTGGGAGCGAATAAATTAGTCAGTTAGTCGGGAACTCGAGGGAATTACTTTGGAGGTAGCTCGCGGAAGCGAGTAATGGTACGCGCTCAATTCTCGTTTAAGGCCGGAGTTAGGGACAAGTTGGGAAAGCTTGTGGGGTTCGATGTAAAGTTAAGATAATCGTCGATACTAGAGTTTTGTTAGTATCTCGTTAGTCTCCATAAGGTAGGAGAGACTTTTATATAACCCGTTTTTAAAGAGTTAAGTAATCATTAAAGGATACTGTGGGAGGTATACCCATTATTGAAAGGTTTTTTTCTGGGTTTTCTCTCCCAAACTCTGAAAAATATCTATAAAATAAAAATTAATTATTTTGTGATTTCCTTCTGCGTAAGAAACACAAGATATTTGTCAGAAGCAATCAATTGAACAATGTTGCCTAACAAACCACAACGAAACAACATCAACGAAGAAACAACTATATCATAGCGTTTCGGAGTCTATATCAGACTCTTTCGTCAGACGCTTTATGAAAATCTTTAGAATTATTTTGTTGATAGTTATTTTGTGAAATTCAAGAATTGTCACATTGACAGTATTCTGTTTTCTGTGTGTTACAATTTCTTGTATAATTCTTCCAATTTTCTGAAAAGGATGATTGAAAAAGGCCCATACCTTTGTTTTAAGTAATCATTAAAGGATACTGTGGGAGGTATACTCATTATTCAACGGTTTTTTTGGGTTTTCTCTCCCAAACTCTGAAAAATATCTATAAAATAAAAATTAATTATTTTGTGATTTCCTTCTGCGTAAGAAACACAAGATATTTGTCAGAAGCAATCAATTGAACAATGTTGCCTAACAAACCACAATGAAACAACATCAACGAAGAAACAACTATATCATAACGTTTCGGAGTCTATACCAGACTCTTTCGTCAGACGCTTAATGAAAATCTTTAGAATTATTTTGTTGATAGTTATTTTGTGAAATTCAAGAATTGTCACATTGACAGTATTCTGTTTTCTGTGTGTTACAATTTCTTGTATAATTCTTCCAATTTTCTGAAAGGGATGATTGAAAAAGGCCCATACCTTTGTTTTAAGTAATCATTAAAGGATACTGTGGGAGGTATACTCATTATTGAAAGGTTTTTTTCTGGGTTTTCTGTATATAAGGTCAAGAATTGTCAATGTGACAATTCTTGAATTTCACAAATAAACTATCAACAAAATAATTCTAAAGATTTTCATTAAGCGTCTGACGAAGGAGTCTGATATAGACTCCGAAACGTTACGATATAGTTGTTTCTTCGTTGATGTTGTTTCGTTGTGGTTTGTTAGGCAACATTGTTCAATTGATTGCTTCTGACAAATATCTTGTGTTTCTTACGCAGAAGCAAATCACAAAATAATTAATTTTTATTTTATAGATATTTTTCAGAGTTTGGGAGAGAAAACCCCGAAAAAACCTTTCAATCATCTTGAGTAATTCAAATTTTAGTATATTTCGGGAGTGTATTCTGAATAATGGGAAAATGGTCATATTTGATGTGTTTTATGCTAAAATCACTGGAGTCTTTTATTATTGAAGAGTTTACTTTTGATTAGATGGAATATTGTTAGATTTGGATAGATGATTTCGGCCCCTCCGAGAAATTATCGACCTGTACTGTTAAAGATTCGACAAGTGGTATACCGAAATTCCTTAAATATAGATTTAGAGTTTCTCTATTAATCTTGGTTTTACTGAGTTTTCCTCTCCTTTCCTGACCACCTAAAAAAGATTTCAACAAAAGGCTCCCTAGCATAGACTAAAAATTCTTTCGGAAATGCCTTGAAAACACTGGTGACAAGTGCCATAGTGTTAATACATTAAAGCCCCTATGGTTTTATCACACATTAGTGTATCGTTAACCTCCCACTTAAGGGGGGTCTTAGTTATAAAAGAAGGAAGTAGTAGAGGCAATTTTTTCACTTCGCCATGCATTTGTTGCTAAAGGTCAAGAATTGTTTCTATTAAGTTTGCTCACCTCCACCTTCCTCGTTCCTACCGCCAGACATCCTGTTCGGATCCTGCCTGGGTACCCTAGGGTTCTGGGGACCATTACGGCTGTTCCTGTTCAGGTTCCTACCAGGCTGATTGAAAGTGGGAGAGGGCGGTTTAGGCTGGAAGGTCTGAGTAGTCACTGGCGCCATAGGCTGTTGCTGAGGTATGGATTGAGGGGGAGAGGTAGGTACACCGGTTGGTGGATAAGTGGTCGACTTAAGCAGGTTGGCGTAGGTCTTGGGTTCGTTGGAAGCGGAAACCGGTTCGATAGAGAAGTCCTGGAGTTCCTGTTCCGCTTCGATCGGTTCAACATACATGGGTTCCTCGACCTGCTCGACTAGGTTCTCTTCCAAAACGATCGGAGGACTGCTGCTGGGCACCACGATGGTGGAATGCATCACGGGGATGGGCGCGGAGGGTAAATTTTGAGGGGCGTTCATGACGGGGCTCGGAACTTGCGCTTGGGCAGAAATGATATTGATCTCCTCGGGATGAAGAGCGCCGTTCACCTGTGCGACGGGCTGCGGCGGCATTACATGCTGTGGAGGCTGCGTAGGAATATGAGGAACCGGTTGCATTCCCTGTTGCACGGGGGCGTTGGCGTTGAAGAACGGGATCACCTGAGGGGGCTGCTGTTGGGGCACCTCAGAGATCACTGGACACTCTTGGCTGATCTCTTCTTCTGGCTCAGAGCAGGTTTCAGCTTCGCATTCCTGGAATTAATTCGTAATTTACACATTTTTCCAAATTCAGCTCAGGTAAAAAGATACAGGCTGTTGAAATTTTGAAATAAAATGTGTTTTTATTTTGTAGATTTGACATCCTTTTTCGAATAAATTGAATGTTGGCGTAAAGTTTCCTATAACTATGATACATATTTTCCAAATATTAGTTATTTTCTACTTCTACTGGTTTTCTAGTTATGGACTCGTGGATTCATAAAACTAAACGAAATTAGCATAAAGAAAGCATATAAAGTTTTTCTTGAGTCATTTCAAGAATATTCCATCGTTTTAGAACATTATATTATTCTTCATCATTTCTCCTTAAACGCACCGTTTTCTAGGTATTCTTCATTGAATGTTTTCAAATGGAAAACTCCAGAAATTTCACTACTTTTATGGATCCGCCCCTGAGCGTTGGAATCCCGAATCAAGCTGTAAACCACGTTACCATGCCTTATTCTCGTCCGCCAACAATGTCATAGATAATTTATATGCGGGAGTGTATTAGCACATTGTGAAATTTTTAAACGCTTGTAACTTTTTACCTGAGCCGAATCTGGAAAAATGGTAAATGAAAAAAGAGTTTAATTTGATGAGAGGAATCTTTGGTTAAAATTAATGCAGTGGTCAAAGACTCACCCTGTATACCGAAAAGTTTTATAAGGCATCTTTCGCATTTCATCCAACCGGATATCTGTGTTGAAGATAACACATTTCACATTAGTTTCAACAAAAACATTACATTTGTATGCGCGTGTTCCGCAAGGAACAGCGTGCTATCATTTTGCTACAATGTCTGTATTCTTCGATTTTTTTTGCGAAAATGGTCTCAAACGATTGAGTTCAACTCACTGATGAATAATCCGAGGTCAAATTCAATTCTGCCCGTCCGGCCGTTAACACGATAACTCTCGAACGGAAGGAGAAAGATGATTGACATTTGCAGGGTAGGTTTGGAGCGTAAATATCTCGGACGAGTTCGTTAACGGGCGAAATCCACTAAGCGGTTTCGGAGTTATGGCCGTTTTTAGTAAAAATGTTTTTTATGAATATTTCTTGGACCGATCACTCGATCTATCTGAAATTTAGCATTCAATTGTAGAATCATGACCTTTATATGCACGCAAAGTTTTGTATTAATTGGATTGCCGTAAAGTAAATATAAATACGTATCTGATTGAATTGAAACTCAGTAGTTAGATGCAAAAGACCGAAGCAAAAACTTTTCCAAATTTCGTGAGGATCACGTGACATGAATAAATTTAAAAAAATTACTACAATAGCCCAGTTAGCTGGGGTGTGGTTTGGGAATTTATAGTTCCCGAGCCTTGCGAGACAGCGGTATCGAATCTCGGAGCGGCAGAAATAGCTTTCTCTCGAATTTTTTAATTATTTTACCCAATGAAAAACTTAAACGAGCGAGCGTTACTCCAGTAAACGTATCTTGGGATTTGGATCTTTCCGTTGAGTTACCAAATCTATAATGAATATCCGTTCGATCGGACGGATTTTTCCATTAAAATTACTCAAAATATTCAAACATTAAGCAGAAAATTAACGGTCGAAAATGAAAAATCCCTGCTATACAGGGTGTTTCAGTAAAATTTCACCCCAAGAAAAAAGGTAACTGCTACTATACAGGCAGTTTTTAAAAAAAATGTCAACTGCGAAACGGCATGACCGATTTTGATGAAACTTTGTGTGTGTGTTTGGGTGGGTCATTGCTTCACAAAATCATCCGGTAGGTGGCGCTGGTAATACTCTATAGGACCTCAGAAATGGCTCGACCGATTTTGATGAAACATTGTGTGCGTGTTCGAGTGAGTCTCAGGGTCACAATAGGAAACCGGTAGGTGGCGCTGTATTCGGTTTATAAGAACTCAAAAACGACTGGACCTATTTCGATGAAACTTTGTATGTGTATCCGAATAGACTTCAGATCCACAATATTTCCCGGTAGGTGGCGCTACAATCGGTTCACAAGAACTCAAAAATGGCTATACCGATTTTGATGAATCTTTGTGATTGTGTATCGGAAGGCCTTAAGTTTACAATACGATACGGTAGGTGGCGATATAAGCGGTTTATAGGTACTCAAAAACGCCTCGACATATTTCGATGGGACTTTCGTCTGTGAATGGTTCTCAGAATCACAAAAGGACCCGTTAACTGGTTCAATTTATCTACCGTTTATATTGATTTACTGAGAAAGTGTAGATCTACCGAAAAATGTAGATCTACCGGCTAGGTAGATCTACTGACCAACTAGTTTGACTGATTTAACGCCGTATTCACAAAGCATTGTTAAGTGTTTGAATCTCCGTTAAGTCCTAACTGAGGTCCTCAGTTAAGGATAAATTTGAGTCGCAACCTCAGGTAAAGTATTTAACAGTGGTGAAACATGCCTGTTTTAGCCTGTTTCACCACCTTTATCCCTTATTGTCCTATATTATCCCCAATTAACCCTTAACTGTGAACCCCAGTTAGGCTTAACGGAGATTGAATGCTTTGTGAATACGGCGCATAATGTGTTATACATTTCAGTTTGTGATAATATGTAACGTGTTCTACGCTTGATCGTAATACCGGAAAGAATAAATGCTGAAAGAAACTAACTAAACTATCCTACCTCATCGGAAATGATCTCATCCTGGTATCGGAAGATGTCGTTGTGGACGTAGTACTTCTTAGGCGCCTGAGCGGCCAGCACAAACGTCTGGGTGAAACGACGCATGGGCTGTCCGCCGTTTGACAGCTCACCGGTCACCTGCACCACCACCCCACCGCCAAGGGTGGCCTGAGAATCCACCTGGGTGATCTTGGCATGGCAGTCCCTGAAGTTCAATTGTTGGATCTTCAGGTGTATGGCCTTCTGACCGATCACCGGGGTTGGATCACGGTTGGACGGTTCGAGACCGCCATGCACAAAGGACGATTGGTGATTGTAGAATCTGCAAGAAACAGAAAGTAAGGATAGAGATATAATCGGAAGTATTTTAAATGATCCTAATTCTATACCAACATAAATAAAGGGTTTTCCAATAAGAGGTGTTATTTTGAATAGCCCGCTATTTCGGTGTCACTTTTGAAGCTGTCATTTTTTGACATTTGACAAGTAGAAACTACGCCATTAATAAAAATGGACCGATACACGCTTCAAGAACGCATTGAAATTATTAAAATTCAATATAAAAATGGTGAAAATATGGCAGAGACGGTTCGTAAAACGAACATTTTTGGGTCGTCGTGAAGCACCTTGTCGGACCGCAATAAAGAAATTGGTGGAAAAATTCGAACTGTTAGGACAAGTTAGTTATGTGAGGAAAAAACCCGTGCACGTCGCTCAAGAACAGCCGAGAATATTGCTGCTGTAGCCGAAAGTGTCGAAGAAAACCCAGGTTTGTCCATTCATCGTCGTTCTTTGGAATAAAGGCATTCCACAAACGTCATTACACCGTATTTTACATAAAGATTAGGGTCTTAAGGCTTATAAAGTTCAGTTAACACAAAAACTCAAGCCGGCCGATCATCAACAACGTCGTGTCTTTGCTGATTGGGTCGTTGAAATGCATGAAAATGATCCGGAATTCCATCGAAAAATCATCTTGAGTGATGAGGCCTATTTCCACCTCGGTGGCTTCGTCAACAAGCAAAATTGTCGCATCTGGGGCTCGGAAAACCCAAGAGTTATGGTTGAAAAGCCTCTCTATCCTCAACGTGTGACTGTTTGGTGCGGTTTATGGTCCGGCGGAGTCATTGGACCTTACTTTTTCGAAAATGAGGCTGGAGCAACAGTTACGGTGAATGGATTGCGCTATCGAGAGATGATTCATGATTTTTTATTGCCGGAATTGGATGGTATTGATCTGGACAACGTTTACTTTCAACAAGACGGCGCTACGTGCCACACAAGCAACGAAACCATTGATCTTTTGCGGGAAAAGTTTCCGGACCGTGTCTCTCGAAGAGGTGAGCACAATTGGCCACCGAGATCTTGTGATTTAACACCTTGAGACTTCTTCCTTTGGGGCCACGTGAAAGAGGTCTACGCCAATAGCCCAGCGTCGATTCAAGACCTCAAAGATAGAATTCGTGAGGCTATCGAGGACATAGGGCAGCCACTTTGCGATTTGGTTATGGAAAATTTCATTAAAAGGATATGGTCCAGTAAGCGTGGTCGTAGTGCTCATTTGCCTGATGTTATTTTCCACTATTAACGGCATAGCTTCTTCTTTATAATGAAATAAACATCCGATCATTTATATTGAAAAATGGCACAATAACACCTCTTATTGGAAAACCCTTTACATTCAATTATCGTAATATATTCTGCGATCTTTATGCCATAGATCAGTCCAATCGTATGGTTCTGTCATGAAAAATGATGAGTTACCATAAAAATAAAAACACCCTGTAGCAGTCATTTATTTCTATTGTTTATTTCGGGAGTAACGTTTATGACAGAAATCAGTCCAATCCTATGGTTGTCGTGAGAAAACGTTCCACAAAAAACACCCTATATAGAAGTGGTCATATACAAACATAAATATTTCCAATAATAATAATTCCATTTAATATGATTACTTTGTTGAAACTTCCTTCCATAACGTTCACTCAAGTTAGTAAAATACTCATTCTACAAAAACATAAATTGGCTTAAGATTCACAATATAATAATACGTTGTGGACATATATAAATAGTGCGGTTGGCTCAGTGGTAGAGCGTTTGACTTGGGAGCGGAAGCCCCAAGTTCAATCCCGAGGTTAGGGAAGAAATTTTCTAGTCACGGTAATCGCCACCATTCACCGTTGTGTCTAAGGTGGCGTAAGGACGCAGTAACAAAGCCTACACAGAACACAACTGATTCTCCTTACTCGCTCAAGCTCTCGAGATCTTATGAGGGGTCTCCTTGGGGGGGAAGACCTAGGAGGATCAGAATAATAATATATAAATAAATAATATATGTTTCTGGTTTAATAACCTTTTCAAAACTGAATGGAATAAACTTAATGCATTTTAGCATTGTTCAGTAACTCGATAGATTAGAAGATTAGATAATTAGTTGTAGATTAGCTGTCAAGTGCATTTCAGCACTGCGGCCAATAAGATCTATACATCGATGGATACATTCATGGAAATGACAGAAAGACAAAATATGTCAAAGACAAAATAAGTCTTTACTGTAAAATACGGTTTGGAAGGCTCTCGCAAAATTAAACGATAACTGACCGACAATAACTGATACAATTTTTTTTAGAATTTTCCAGTTATGCGATCCTCCCAAAATTTTGCATAAGACTTCGTGTCGGTATTTTTTCGCTCTTGTTCCTCGGAACAGAGTGTTTAAAATTTGCCCAAATGTCTGAAATTTTTTAATTTTTGGCTGAAAATGTTCTCCAACGATTTGGTTCGACTCACTGATCAAGAATCCGTGGTCGAAATCGATTCTGTCCGGCCGGCCGTCCGTTAACACGATAACTCTCGAACGAGAGGAGTTAGAGGAATTTGCAGGGTAGGTTTGGAGCGTAAATATCTCGGACGAGTTCGTTAACGGGCGAAATCCACCCAGTGGTTTTGGAGTTATAGCCGTTTTTAGTAAAAATATTTTTCATGAATATTTTCTAAACCGATCACTTGATATATCTGAAATTTAGCATCAAATTGTAGAATAACGACCTTTATACGCATGCGAAGTTTTGTATTGATCGGGTTGCCGTAAAGTGTCAAAAACAAATTTAATTTTTAAATTTCGTTTCTACAGTAACTCTCGAATAGAATGAGCTAGGCAGTTGAAATTTTCAGAGTAGGTTTAGGAGATAAATATCTCGGTTGAGTTCGTTATTGGGCAAAATCGGACAAGTGTTTTCAAAGTAACAGAAAAATAATTCTTTCTTAACACTCAAATTTCACATTCAATTTTTTTTAGATCCAGTTTCACCATAAAAATCCATTGATATAATTTTCAACTCCAACAAGCTATTACTTTCGGAGATATGATTTTTCGAAATTTAAATAATGAATCGTACTTCTTAAATTTTCACAAAATGCTATAATTATTATATCTATGAGTTATTATATGATCTGTGTTCATACTCGTACAGGTCATCCTGTTCTATAAGAGAGTCAAATTCATTTCAGCTATTTTGATTTGATTTCTTCCATGTTGCATTTCTCATTCTCAGATTGCTCATTTTAACTTCATAAATAAACTATTATTTGAATTGAATTTAGTTTATGATGCGGTTCTATCATAAGAATACATTGATATAATTCCCAACTCTGAGAAACCAATACTTTCGGAGATATGATGTGTCAAAGTTTGAACAAGAGCGCCAAAGCTCCTGTCCACAAGACTTGAACCAATTTTTTCAAATAACTACCGCCCTCTACGATCACATCAATATTTTTCAATTATTTAGAAAACTAAATTTCAGATGGCTATAACTCTCAAACCACTAGGTAGATTTTGCCCATTAACGAATTCAGCCGGCGCATTTATACTCCAAACCTACTCTGAGAATTTCAACTCTCTTACATCATTGTGTTCGAGCGTAATCGTGCCAGACAGAATCAAGTTTGAACTCGGCTTCTTGATCAGCGAGTCGAAATCGTTCGAGACCATTCTCGGACAAAAATTCGAAAATTACAGACATTTGGACGCTCTGTTCATCTGAACAGCGCGCCAAAAATGTAGAAACTTTTCAATAATCCCCTATATTCCTATTGGTGTTCGTGCTCATCCCAATGACTCCCCCCCCCACTATGTGCGGACCCGATAGTATTATCTTTCTCTTTCTTTATGGGGAGATAAAAATAGAAAGACAAATATAAAACTACATCTATCGCTCGCGAAGGAATCTTCGCTAGAATTCAATAGCCGACTTGTAAGCATACATTAATTCTTGGCGAGCACTCTCCAATCCCGTTGAAGCTGCTCCTGCTCATGCGCTCCGCTCTCCTTGTGTTGGAGATATTTTACCGCGAAATTGGCTGGAATACGATTTCTGATGCCATTCAGCTATTGTCAATCGACAACGAGTTGTCTTATTCAGAGTAATTCCTTAATATACAAGTTATTACTAATACTAACTATCCTGTTGACATCGATTGTATTTCAATCGTTTCGTTGGATTTATATTTATTATAGGTTGTGAATCGATTGGTTGTATTTCAGTGAAATAATTAAACCCAGGAATATGGAGGAGCAAAAGTAAGTTGCTTTTTAATTAATAGAAAGGAATTATAAGTATATTTACTTTTCAGCGATAACAAACTCAGTTGTCAAGTGTGTGGTAAAAATTTTGGCAGAGTATCGTCAAAGACTCGGCATTTAAAAGAATTCCACAATATTATTACCAATACCTTACGAAAACATATTAAGTGCCCAATATGCTGCGAAAATAATAAAAAACCATTTCAATTTCGAAAAGAATTGATCCACCATTTGAAGCAATACCATACGTTGAATATAGTAGAGACTACCTTGGATTTCAAGACAATTGAAGAGTTTGAAGCTTGGAGGAATCTAGATAATAGAAATATTGATTATGTTTGTGAAAAAAATTGCAAGACTAATTATGGAGAACAACGGCACTATAATTGTAATCGTAGTAATACCACAGGTTGGTTACTTATTAATGTGTTCTAAATGATATATTAATTTCTATTCTATTTAGGATTTGTCAGCAATTGTTCTGAAAGAAGAATGAAAAGGGGAGGCAGCATCAAAATATCTGGAATCTGTCCCTCAAGAATTGAAGCTAAAATCAGCAGTACTGGTAGTTATTTGAATTATTTTACTTATCCAAGGCTCATTATTTATTTTTAGGAGTGATCATATGCTTTACTGAAACACATGTGGGGCATGAGAATGAATTAAGATCTAAACGGTTGACGAAAAGTGAGCAAGAAATGCTCGTCAACAAATTGAATGATGGAGTTACTACAGATAGAATCCTCAGAGATGCAAAAATTACAAGGAATACAGAACTGAGTAGATTAAATATACTAACTCGTGGAGATTTAGCATATCTCATGAGGAAATTTAATGTTGATAAAAGGCGACATGAAGATGACATGATCGCTACAATTTTGAAAGTTCAAGAGTGGAATATCCAAGAAGAAAATCAGGTGTTTCTATTCAAACAAATTGGTGAGTGGTTCTCAAATATGTGTGATTAGTATTTTATTCATCATGTGTTTAGGTGAAAACCACCCTGAGTTGGAAAACCAAGATTTTGCTCTGGGCTTCATGAATAATCTCATGGAGAAGAAGCTCAAAGAGTTCAGTAGAATCATTTGCATAGACGGAACTCATGGGACTAACAGGAAAAACTGGGATTTAACCATAGTGCTAGTTAAAGATGAAAGGAACATAGGATTTCCTGTCGCTTTCTTACTCTCCAATAGAAGGGATCAGAAGATCCAACAAACTTTTTTCCATGCACTAAAAACCAGAGTAGGAGGAAATATTGAAGCTAAATACATCATGTCAGATGATGATGTGAAATATTACAATGCATGGACCCAAGTGATGACTACAGAAAATAAACCCAGAAGATTATTATGCACATGGCATATAATAAAAAACTGGAACCAACAAGGAAGGAATAAATTAAAAAAAATTGAAAATAAGAAAGCTATGAAGAAGGAAATGAGAAGAATCTTGACTGAGATGGACGAGTCAACATTTAGGGAGTTGAAAATAAAATATTTCAAGCACTTGGAAGAAGAAGGGGAAACTGCATTTCTCAACTATTTACAGAGGTGAGTAACAATGTTGGGACTACATCTACATCGTCATTTTGATAAATGATTTTTTTCAGATATTATTTTCAGAGCGACGAAAGGATACACATGTGGGCTCATTGCTATAGGAAGAATTGTGGAATTAATACAAACATGGCAATCGAAAGTTTGAATAAAGTTTTAAAATATAATAAACTGAAAGCAAAACAGAATATTCGGTGAGTGGTGAAATTGTTTAATAATAATTACTAAAAGTGTATGTTGAACTTTCAGAGTGGAAAAGTTGCTGGATATATTGGAAGAATTGGTAAATGACAAAATGTGGAAAAAAATAATCGAAACTGAAAGACCATCTGCTAATTCGTATCAACATAGAGTCAATCTAGAAGCACATGATCGAGCTGAAAATGTTGTCCAGCATATGGTAACTCGGTTAGATTCAGGAGAATTCAAAGTTGAATCAAGTTCAACAGGAGACAAATATTACATAATTTCATATAGTGAACTTTGCGATGAGGGATGTAGAGCTTCGTACTGTGAGAAGTGTAAAATCTGCATACACAGATTCAAATGTGAGTGTTCAGAATACGCTGTGAAAACAGCTTTGTGCAAACATATACATGCAGTTGCTTTGATCGAAAAGAGAAGCGAGTCTGTTTCAGGTGGAGATTCTGATGACTTCAACTTATGTATAGATGAACCTTCTACTAGTAAGGTCCAATACCAATCCGAAGTTGATCGTTTCTTGGAGGAAAATGAAAAAAAAGTTAATTTAAATGTTCCTAATGATGAAAGTAGTAAACGTGAGGTACCCAAGTTGTTATTGAGTAGGAAGTTTGGTAGTATTTCCAATAGCTTGTATATTTATAGATTATGCATAAAAAATTATGTGAAGATCTCAAATTAGTAGATTTTGCAAGTTTCTCTAAATTTTACAATGCTTTCTATGAACATCAGAAAAGTGCAGAAAATGTTGGATGTAGAAAAAGGAAAATTGATAAGCAATTATATTATCCATGCAAAAAGTAGAGTTAATGCAAACGTGGAAAGTAAATAATCTTTTGGTAATTTTTTATGCATTTATGTATAGTTTTGAAAAGTTCTAGGGACCCAGAGAGGTGATTGGCCAATCTTTTAGTAATTAAACAATGCATGTAGGTGATAGCTATGCTTTAACATGGGGTGTTTGGATGACAGCATGTATTATATAATAGGAGTTTTTAACAACAAATTTCCATTTTTCCAGTAGCAGAATATTTCAAAATATGGGAGTAAAAGGTCACGTAGTAATATAACATGTTTGTATGTATTTGTTGTTTTCCCATAGAGTTTCAGGTACATGTTTCTTAAATTTCCAATGCTTGTTGCTTAGTACGCTTAACAATATAAATATGCATGAAGGCCCCGATGTTACTAATATTATACCTACTAGAATGGCATGATAATTCAACAATAACTTTTAAAATGATGATATACCTAGGACTATGGAGGAAAAACCAAGAAGCATATTTTCCAACGAAGAAGTAGTATATAAGACTTTTTTTCAATGGAAAAAGTTAGTAATCATGTTTCAATTATGATCCATATGTTTATCGTCTGTGTAGTGTTTCAGGAACCGTCCATGATTATATGGTGGGGTGGTATGGTGGGCCAAACACAAAAAAAAATATTATTGCATGCTGCTTGATGTACTAATGCTTGATGCATGTAATGTAAATTTCAAAATAAATGGTATTCTTGATCGCTCTTGAAGTTAAGAATGATGTTAATATATAGTTTTATTTGAAAGTATTTCCTGTGTTTGAATTACTACTTGAGTGGTATACAATTTTTTTATTCACTTGGTAGAAAGTATAAAATATATGTATATTGGTATCTAAATAAATGATTTTCATTTTTACAATTACTTTGTTTCCGTTACCTATGAAAACCAATTTTTTCATGCATTTAACATATATTCATATTCTTGGAATACAAATTAATAAGTGGAAATGTCTGTAAACTTTCAATATTCTGAGTTAATACATAATTGCAGATATCAAATGAGTTGACCTAAAATAATTACAAAATGAAAATGATATCTAACTATAAGAAATCATTATTTATCAAATGATTTGTTACAATATAACATTATTACCATATTCCATACCTAGAGAAATTCTTATAATAATATATGCAGGATCAAATCATCTGTTCGGTGGCTAATATATATGGATGATATATGAATAAGCAATAATTCAGCTATTGAGGATGAAAGCAATATTCAAACCTGATTATGGTAAATCTAATTATTTGTTTCCCAAATGGTAAATAGCTTATATTTGTGTCCCTAGATTAGCTATATGATTTCCAGAATAATCATATGTCGTATAGTTGTTAGCATACAATACACTAATCGGTTTCTTTTCAATGGATGAGCCTTCTAAAACATCTTAATACAATGAACTGAGCATACATTAATTCTTGGCGAGCACTCTCCAATCCCGTTGAAGCTGCTCCTGCTCATGCGCTCCGCTCTCCTTGTGTTGGAGATATTTTACCGCGAAATTGGCTGGAATACGATTTCTGATGCCATTCAGCTATTGTCAATCGACAACGAGTTGTCTTATTCAGAGTAATTCCTTAATATACAAGTTATTACTAATACTAACTATCCTGTTGACATCGATTGTATTTCAATCGTTTCGTTGGATTTATATTTATTATAGGTTGTGAATCGATTGGTTGTATTTCAGTGAAATAATTAAACCCAGGAATATGGAGGAGCAAAAGTAAGTTGCTTTTTAATTAATAGAAAGGAATTATAAGTATATTTACTTTTCAGCGATAACAAACTCAGTTGTCAAGTGTGTGGTAAAAATTTTGGCAGAGTATCGTCAAAGACTCGGCATTTAAAAGAATTCCACAATATTATTACCAATACCTTACGAAAACATATTAAGTGCCCAATATGCTGCGAAAATAATAAAAAACCATTTCAATTTCGAAAAGAATTGATCCACCATTTGAAGCAATACCATACGTTGAATATAGTAGAGACTACCTTGGATTTCAAGACAATTGAAGAGTTTGAAGCTTGGAGGAATCTAGATAATAGAAATATTGATTATGTTTGTGAAAAAAATTGCAAGACTAATTATGGAGAACAACGGCACTATAATTGTAATCGTAGTAATACCACAGGTTGGTTACTTATTAATGTGTTCTAAATGATATATTAATTTCTATTCTATTTAGGATTTGTCAGCAATTGTTCTGAAAGAAGAATGAAAAGGGGAGGCAGCATCAAAATATCTGGAATCTGTCCCTCAAGAATTGAAGCTAAAATCAGCAGTACTGGTAGTTATTTGAATTATTTTACTTATCCAAGGCTCATTATTTATTTTTAGGAGTGATCATATGCTTTACTGAAACACATGTGGGGCATGAGAATGAATTAAGATCTAAACGGTTGACGAAAAGTGAGCAAGAAATGCTCGTCAACAAATTGAATGATGGAGTTACTACAGATAGAATCCTCAGAGATGCAAAAATTACAAGGAATACAGAACTGAGTAGATTAAATATACTAACTCGTGGAGATTTAGCATATCTCATGAGGAAATTTAATGTTGATAAAAGGCGACATGAAGATGACATGATCGCTACAATTTTGAAAGTTCAAGAGTGGAATATCCAAGAAGAAAATCAGGTGTTTCTATTCAAACAAATTGGTGAGTGGTTCTCAAATATGTGTGATTAGTATTTTATTCATCATGTGTTTAGGTGAAAACCACCCTGAGTTGGAAAACCAAGATTTTGCTCTGGGCTTCATGAATAATCTCATGGAGAAGAAGCTCAAAGAGTTCAGTAGAATCATTTGCATAGACGGAACTCATGGGACTAACAGGAAAAACTGGGATTTAACCATAGTGCTAGTTAAAGATGAAAGGAACATAGGATTTCCTGTCGCTTTCTTACTCTCCAATAGAAGGGATCAGAAGATCCAACAAACTTTTTTCCATGCACTAAAAACCAGAGTAGGAGGAAATATTGAAGCTAAATACATCATGTCAGATGATGATGTGAAATATTACAATGCATGGACCCAAGTGATGACTACAGAAAATAAACCCAGAAGATTATTATGCACATGGCATATAATAAAAAACTGGAACCAACAAGGAAGGAATAAATTAAAAAAAATTGAAAATAAGAAAGCTATGAAGAAGGAAATGAGAAGAATCTTGACTGAGATGGACGAGTCAACATTTAGGGAGTTGAAAATAAAATATTTCAAGCACTTGGAAGAAGAAGGGGAAACTGCATTTCTCAACTATTTACAGAGGTGAGTAACAATGTTGGGACTACATCTACATCGTCATTTTGATAAATGATTTTTTTCAGATATTATTTTCAGAGCGACGAAAGGATACACATGTGGGCTCATTGCTATAGGAAGAATTGTGGAATTAATACAAACATGGCAATCGAAAGTTTGAATAAAGTTTTAAAATATAATAAACTGAAAGCAAAACAGAATATTCGGTGAGTGGTGAAATTGTTTAATAATAATTACTAAAAGTGTATGTTGAACTTTCAGAGTGGAAAAGTTGCTGGATATATTGGAAGAATTGGTAAATGACAAAATGTGGAAAAAAATAATCGAAACTGAAAGACCATCTGCTAATTCGTATCAACATAGAGTCAATCTAGAAGCACATGATCGAGCTGAAAATGTTGTCCAGCATATGGTAACTCGGTTAGATTCAGGAGAATTCAAAGTTGAATCAAGTTCAACAGGAGACAAATATTACATAATTTCATATAGTGAACTTTGCGATGAGGGATGTAGAGCTTCGTACTGTGAGAAGTGTAAAATCTGCATACACAGATTCAAATGTGAGTGTTCAGAATACGCTGTGAAAACAGCTTTGTGCAAACATATACATGCAGTTGCTTTGATCGAAAAGAGAAGCGAGTCTGTTTCAGGTGGAGATTCTGATGACTTCAACTTATGTATAGATGAACCTTCTACTAGTAAGGTCCAATACCAATCCGAAGTTGATCGTTTCTTGGAGGAAAATGAAAAAAAAGTTAATTTAAATGTTCCTAATGATGAAAGTAGTAAACGTGAGGTACCCAAGTTGTTATTGAGTAGGAAGTTTGGTAGTATTTCCAATAGCTTGTATATTTATAGATTATGCATAAAAAATTATGTGAAGATCTCAAATTAGTAGATTTTGCAAGTTTCTCTAAATTTTACAATGCTTTCTATGAACATCAGAAAAGTGCAGAAAATGTTGGATGTAGAAAAAGGAAAATTGATAAGCAATTATATTATCCATGCAAAAAGTAGAGTTAATGCAAACGTGGAAAGTAAATAATCTTTTGGTAATTTTTTATGCATTTATGTATAGTTTTGAAAAGTTCTAGGGACCCAGAGAGGTGATTGGCCAATCTTTTAGTAATTAAACAATGCATGTAGGTGATAGCTATGCTTTAACATGGGGTGTTTGGATGACAGCATGTATTATATAATAGGAGTTTTTAACAACAAATTTCCATTTTTCCAGTAGCAGAATATTTCAAAATATGGGAGTAAAAGGTCACGTAGTAATATAACATGTTTGTATGTATTTGTTGTTTTCCCATAGAGTTTCAGGTACATGTTTCTTAAATTTCCAATGCTTGTTGCTTAGTACGCTTAACAATATAAATATGCATGAAGGCCCCGATGTTACTAATATTATACCTACTAGAATGGCATGATAATTCAACAATAACTTTTAAAATGATGATATACCTAGGACTATGGAGGAAAAACCAAGAAGCATATTTTCCAACGAAGAAGTAGTATATAAGACTTTTTTTCAATGGAAAAAGTTAGTAATCATGTTTCAATTATGATCCATATGTTTATCGTCTGTGTAGTGTTTCAGGAACCGTCCATGATTATATGGTGGGGTGGTATGGTGGGCCAAACACAAAAAAAAATATTATTGCATGCTGCTTGATGTACTAATGCTTGATGCATGTAATGTAAATTTCAAAATAAATGGTATTCTTGATCGCTCTTGAAGTTAAGAATGATGTTAATATATAGTTTTATTTGAAAGTATTTCCTGTGTTTGAATTACTACTTGAGTGGTATACAATTTTTTTATTCACTTGGTAGAAAGTATAAAATATATGTATATTGGTATCTAAATAAATGATTTTCATTTTTACAATTACTTTGTTTCCGTTACCTATGAAAACCAATTTTTTCATGCATTTAACATATATTCATATTCTTGGAATACAAATTAATAAGTGGAAATGTCTGTAAACTTTCAATATTCTGAGTTAATACATAATTGCAGATATCAAATGAGTTGACCTAAAATAATTACAAAATGAAAATGATATCTAACTATAAGAAATCATTATTTATCAAATGATTTGTTACAATATAACATTATTACCATATTCCATACCTAGAGAAATTCTTATAATAATATATGCAGGATCAAATCATCTGTTCGGTGGCTAATATATATGGATGATATATGAATAAGCAATAATTCAGCTATTGAGGATGAAAGCAATATTCAAACCTGATTATGGTAAATCTAATTATTTGTTTCCCAAATGGTAAATAGCTTATATTTGTGTCCCTAGATTAGCTATATGATTTCCAGAATAATCATATGTCGTATAGTTGTTAGCATACAATACACTAATCGGTTTCTTTTCAATGGATGAGCCTTCTACAACATCTTAATACAATGAACTGTATGCTTATTGTCGCAATTTGATAGGAATTGTTCATCGTGGAAATAAAACTTACGCAAAAGGTAATGTTGATATTGATTTTTCCCTTAAAAATTATGCACTGAATTTTGAAGGAAAAGTTATTCAAGTGCACAAAATACTGCTTACAGCCGTCCATAACAGTAAGATCTCACATCCAACTAATCCATATTTCACGAGAATTTACAAATAATATCTTCGGTCCTGTCAAAATCGAAATTTGACTGAACAGTCTATTCAAATTTCGTCCAAGATATTTGTAAACACGCGTGGCGCATGAGCACGAGCAGCTTCTTCGGGATTGGAGGGTGCTTGCCAAGAATTAATGTATGCTATGCTCCGACTTGTATGTTCTTCGGCCGAAACGTCGGAAGCTTCATCAGAACTTCGGAATCGCCTCCGTACAGATGCGTAAGGAGGCAGCTGTTGGTCGATCGAACAAAGGGTATTACAGTTGCGAACTTTCTCCTTGAAATACGCACCAGGTATTTTCAACAAATGTGCACGTGATCAGAGTATTTCGAACAGTGATGTATATCCGACGAATTCGCGGGAACTACGACACGAGATTTTCGTCGAAAAATCGTACTGAAATCGCCCAAGGCTTGAAGAAAAAAAAATTCCCAATATTTCCAATAATACAGATCCTGTCAAGTTTGAATCTAGAATTGAAAATAAAATTAGGTTTTGAGGGCTCTGACTAAATTTCAACGATATATGACAGATAGTTTCGGAGATACAGATTTTTTTTTTAATTATTCGAAATTTTCTAGTGATACGATCCTCACGAAAATTTTCGTAAGTCAGTTTGTTTCGAATTATTGGGAAAACAAAAACTCCGAAACCACTCGGCGAATTTTGCCCATTAACGAACTTGACCGATGCAGGGACAATGAAAAACTACCTTACATAGTAATACGCGATAGTGGTCTCAAAGGTCTTTGTTTGAAGATTACACGGTGTTAAAATACATTTTAGTACATATTTTATGAACATACTATTTTTTAATTATTAACTGTATTTAATTATTTACGAAATATTATGTCCCTTTTCGATGCCCCCCCTTTATTTTATAGAGTGAACATTACAGATTTCTCAATTTTGTTGTTGTTTGTATGCTTATCCTAGACTACATACCAAATCTTAGCTTTCTAGGACTAATTTTTGGCGCTCTAGTTCCTCGGAACTGAGTGCTTATCAATTTGCCCAAATGTCTGTAATTTTCGAATATTTCGATGAAAATGGTCTTAAACGATTTGGTTCGACTCACTGATCAAGAATCCGTGGTCGAAATTCATTCTGTCCGGCCGGCCGTAGGCACGATAACTCTCGAACGGAATAAGCTAGAGAGTTGAAATTTTCAGAGTAGGTTTGGGGGATAAATATCTCGGCTAAGTTCGTTATTGGGCAAAATCGGACAGATGGTTTCGGAGTAACAAAAAAAAATTTTTTTTTACAAAACAAATTCAAATTAAATTTTTTTTAATAAGCAGTTTTATCATAAGAATCCATTCATATCATTTTTAACTCTAACAAGCTAATACTTTCGGAGATATGATTTTTCAAAATTTCAATGTAAATCGTATTTCACAGATTGATATAATTATTCTACGTATGAATTGTCATAATGTCAACTTGACAGAAGGGAATATTGTAACTTCAAAAATATTGGGGTTGAAATACTCGTATTTTAGCGATGCAACGGGGACCTCACCCGAAAATGTTTGAAAATATTACGTAAATATTGAAAGCATAATTCTGTAGTTCGAGAGAGGAGAAAATTGGTGAACGTAGATCAGGAAATTTTTGATCGATTACAAGGTAATTTTTTTATTATTACATATCTTCTTTCATACATGTTTTATGGAATACCTACTATTTGTAGGTACTTTGAACCTGTTTTGGGCAATTGTCATACGAAACTTGTTTTTTTGGCGCTCTAGTTCCTCGGAACAGAGTGCTTATCAATTTGCCCAAGTGTCTGTAATTTTGGAATTTTTGGCTGAAAATGGTCTCAAACGATTTGGTTCGACTCACTGATCAAGAATCCGAGTGCGAAATCGATTCTGTCCGGCCGGCCGAGGCACGATAACTCTCGAACGAAAGGAGTTAGCGGTTTGAAAATTGCAAGGTGGTTTTGGAGCGTAAATATCTCGGACAAGTTCGTTAATGGGCGAAATCCATCAAGGGGTTTCAGAGTTATGGCCGATTTTAGTAAAAATATTTTTTATGAATATTTCCGAAACCGATCACTCGATCTGTCTGAAATTTAGCATCAAATTGTAGAATCATGACCTTTATACGCATGTGAAGTTTTGTATTGACCAGATTACCGCAAAGTGTCAAAAAAAAATGTGAAAATGTGGTGCAAATCTCATTCTCATGATTGCTCATTTAATCTTGATAAATAAACTATTATTTGAATTGAATTTCCTTTATGATGCAGTTCTATCATATGAATACATTGATATAATTCCCAACTCTGAGAAACCAATACTTTCGGAGATATAATTTGTCTGTTTGAACTAGAGCGCCGGAAAGCTCCTGTCCACAGGGCTTGAACCCATTTTTCTGTTAATTGTTCGCCTATTTTAGTCTGCATACCAAATTTAAGATTTCTAGGACTTCTCAGTGTTATTAGTCTGATATTCAGATATTCAGACTTCCACCCCCCGTTTAGGGGTAAAAGTTAGAGATTTCTCAATTTTGTTGTTGTTTATGCAAGTACCTTAGTTTTATTCACAGATCTGCACCCCTTTGTATTGGAGTGTGAAAATTACAGATTTCTGAATGTTGGCGTTATTTGTATGGTTAACCTAGCCTACATAACAAATCTCAGCTTTCTAGTACTTCGGGAAGTACCCTTGTTTTAAACACAGATTTGAAAACCTCTTTCTAGGGGTTGGAGGGTAAAATTTACATTTTTCTTAAAATATATATTGTTTGTTCGCTTATTTTAGCGTCCGTACCAAATCTCAGCTTTCTAGGCCTCTTGGAATTACCCTAGTTTTATGCAGAGATCTGCACCACCCTTTACGTTTACGTTGCGGGGGTTGGAGGGTGAAAGTTACAGATTTATTAACTTTTATGTTGTTTGTTCGCTAATTCTAGTCTGTATACCAAATTTCAGATTTCTAGAACTTCGGAAAGTAGCCTAGTTTCATTGGTTTCATATATAGAATTGAACCCACTTTTATGGGGGTTGGAGGGAAAAAGTTGCAGATTTCTTAATTTTCTGTTGTTTGTTCGCTGATTCTAGTCTGCATTTTCAGCTTCCTAGTCAGTCAGTGGCAAAATAGACGCATTTCAGTTATTAATAAAAAAAAAAGTGGGAAAGCCCTGTGGACAGGAGCTTTGGCGCTCTTGTTTAAACTTTGACAATTCTCAGAGTGGGGAATGATATCAATGGATTCTTATAACTACATCATAAAAGAAACTAAATTAAAATTAAATAACGAACTTATCCGAGATATTCATTCCTCAAATCTGAAAAATATATACATTAGACACATCTGTCATAGGTAGATAAGATTATATGTATGAACAGTGAACCCAGAAAGATAGAATTCGCATTCTGTGAAAACATAGAAGTACGACGTATTATTGAAATTTTGAAAAATCATATCTCCGAAAGTATTAGCTTGTTAGAGTTGAAAATGATATCAATAGGGTTCTTATGATGAAACTTCATCTTGAAAAAAATTGAATTCAAACTACGTAATGAAAAAAATTTTTTTTTGTTACTCCGAAAACCATCCGGCCGATTTTGCCCAATAACGAAGTTAACCGAGATATTTATCCCCCAAACCTACTCTGAAAATTTCAAATTTCGAGAGTTATCGTGTTAACGGCCGGCCGGCCGGACAGAATCGATATCGACCACGGATTCTGATCAGCGAGTGAACCAAGTCGTTCAAGACCATTTTCAACCGAAAAACCGAAAATTACAGACATTTGGGCTAATTGATAAGCAATTTGTTCCGAGGAACAAGAGCGCCAAAAAAGGTGAAGTATAAAAGTTAGAGAAATGAAACTTGAGCTATATTTTGGCTTGCATATCTTTCAAAAATATTTCGTAAATATTGAAAGTAGAGCCATCCGATTCCAAATATTTAATAATCATAATAAAATTATACAACAATACTATGAATAATAAACCAAAAATATCAAATCAAATTTTATAACGAATCATAAAAAAAAAAATAGGTAATATATTCCCAATTTTCCCGACAATATAAAACCGATCGAGTTCAAATCTAGGACTTTCCTGCAAAATAAGGTTTGAAGGCTCCAACAAAATTTCAGCGATCAGACACAGATTTTTTTTGTATTTATTCATTTGAAATTTCCACCATAAAATAATAGGGAAAGTTTGTATGAGCGTAAATCTGAAACGTCCTTTTAAAAGATTACAGGGTGTTAAAATTAATTTCACAACAATACTTTGAATAATAAACCGAAAATATCAAATCAAAATAAAATTTAATAACAATTCAACTTTATATTCGTAATTTCCCTTTGAGAACTTCTCCAATTCCTGGCTTGGATTATAATATAATAACGTGTAACTATCGTATAATGATGATTTCATCGGAGACGTTAAATGAGGTAAAATATAAATTATTCATGTTAAAACAACGAGATCGGTTAATATAATTACAAAAAAACACTTTTGTCACAGTCCAGATGCTTCGATCGAAAAGGATAACAATAAAGAAAGGAAGCCAGGCTACACAACAAAAAATAATTCATTTCTTGAGGGTTATGTCTAGATAAAACTTCTTTAGAACATTATATATTATATCCAACCGAAGATCCTTGAGGACGCGGTCTTCAGCTTGGCGCGCATGCGCAATAATTCCCGGAAGAGATACCACGCGGTTCCGTGACTTACCGGCATCTATTTCAAGATTTCACACGAAGTTGCAGAGATTTTCGAATACATACGTTAAAATCAAGTTAATTTCGATGGTTTGACGTACAGACAGAATATAATGGGGAATATCTACTTATTTTAATTTTCGAAAGACTCAAACAGAACGTTTACAGAATGAATTTTTTTTTGACAGATTTTTATTCTCAATTGAATATACGAATTTCACGTATCTCTAAAACCACTGGGTTGTATCTAAAAATTATTTCTCTAGAAGAATGCTACATTTTTCTTGAGTATATTTCATTTCGGTAACTATAAGAATTCATTTCAAAATCTGATTATTTGAGAATCAACTCCGAAGAAAAAGATATACGTGGGTTCAAGGTACTTCATTATAATACCTTTATCATGTTGAAAATGAATAAGGAATTCTTAAAATATACTACTAATCACGTAAAATGTTTTCATCTTCTAATAAAAGACATTATATTATCAACTCTGAAATTAAAAGATAAAATTCGCCTTTCACACTTATCTTAGTTGGAAAGTATAGCAAAAAAAAATACATAAACCGGTAACCTTTATCAATCTCTATCCTATTGGAATAAAAATATATCCTTCATTTCAGACATTCAAATAGTTGAATACGATTATTTATGACCATAGTTTCAATTTTTATAGCGCATCAGAAAAAAATTTATACTTGTCCATTAGAGGAATGTTCAGTAGTGTAGATTTGAGGTTAGAGATTTGATTATTTCTAATAATAGTTCAATATATTAAAAAAAGATATATTATTTGCTTCAATAAAGTAACCAAACTAAACAAAAGGTTGGAAGAATATGAAGTACAAGTAAAATATAATCACTTTCCATTTTAGATGTTTAATTGAGAAGATTAATGATATGATACATTTGCAAATAGAAAGGTTTAATTTGAATGTATCAAAATACAGCAATTCTTTATTCACATTTACCAATTTCTTTACACTTAGACCACAACTTATATATTACTGGAGATAACAATGTAATTTACCTGACATAATAAAACTATTTTATTGTCATTATTGTGTTGTTCAAATTGTAAGAAATACCTATATCCAAAAAGGACTAATATTGTATATCAATAAAGGAAGGGTCAAAATATTAAATGAATTTAAAAATAATTGTCTTAGTAACAAAATTCCATACTGAATTTGATAGGAATTACACTCAAATCATACCTGTCCTAATATATCGATTTTTTTGAAATTTGAACGCTTGTTGGCCTGTGACAAACCCAACCAGAAATCATTTCAATTCACCAGAAAATTAATTTTACTAGGTGAAATAGGGGAGATTAACACATTTCCCAGAATAAAATGCCAACTTCAATACTTCAGGCTGAATCTGATATTGATGTCTATTAACTTCTATGTGTTCATGGAACAAATTTTATGTGCCGTTCATCAGTTTAAGAATGTAGAAATAATGAGGATCTAAGAGAAAAAAGATAATGAAATGACAACAAAAGATATGCTGAAATTGTACTCAGTATTCAAACAAGATAGATATAAAATTTGGCCATTATTCAAAAATTTTACATTATCATTGAGTAAATAAGACATAAACTACATATTATGGAAATGATAAAACTTAATATATTATTTTTATTTGGAAGATCCAGTACAGTGAGGAACAACTGATATGTCCCTTTAGCAATCAATTTTTCATGAAGGTGTTGGAAAGAGATCAATAAATGCAATGAAGCTTGATATAAAACAGAAAACTATAGAAATATTTTCCCCCTAAAAATGAACAACAATTACTCAAATTTGTGTCCTTATTTGTGTATACAAAATTAATATCTTTACAGAGCCATCAACATGCTCATTATATATTCACTAGCTGACCTGAGGGAACAAAATTAAATGAAAATTGACAGTTCAAGATCATGAATCAACTACTTCAGACATGGAAAACAAACTGAACTAAGGGATAATTCACCGTTTACTCTTCATGACAGAGAAATGCAGCATGAGCATACCGATCAAATGCTAATTTTTGATTATATAGTAATATATCACTATCATTGAGAAGAGGAATGATGTTACTTACCGGTGCAGATGGTTGGGGGCCTGATGCATGAGGGTGTAGTACTGACGTACAAATTCCCTGCCAACACTTTGAGGAGAAGGTGGTGCTTCCATGACCATAGTTTGTAGTATTTTGTCAAACTGTAAACAAAGACGCATGTAAATAAAAACCAAACCAATAACTCTAACTGAATGTTTAATCAACACACTACGTAATACAAGATATAACAAAGACTATTACAACTACCGAAAACACACTTGGATTCAAATGAACAAAAATACGGATAAATATCTAAAATCTACCATTTTATGAAAATGTTCACGATTGAACAAATGGAAAATTCTAAATACTCAAAGATTGTTGAATGAAAAAGGTTAGTGTAGAAGTGTGCGAAATGCGGGATGCTGTATTTAGCATACACGGAGTTCAGTCAAAACCGGCTTCCTTATCAGTCAAAATTATAAAAATGGCACTTTAAAAAACACAAACAAAAACTCACCTTTAAAAATATACAAAATGGCGAAACACCAGTGGTTGCTGTTTATCAAATATTTTGAAAGAAAAAATCCACAATGAATACACTTCTACACGGGTGTAAACTTCATTCACTGCAGTTGAAGATATGACTTCAGTGGCGCTTTTCAAGGTTATTATAGCCTCGAACAGGTAATGATTAATCTAGAACACATGCGCCAATTTTATATCCGGTTCGAGATTAAAATTCTTCTTTTTCATATTGTCCCTATCCATTTAAACTTAAACCACCTAACAATTATTCACGTTGTTTCTTACTTAACTGACTCTATTATTTAATACCGTCCAAAATAATATGTTCCTGGTTACTTTACCGGATATTTGTTGTGTTATCAATTCATATGTTGAATTGAATTCATAGATCCTTGGGACATATAAAATTTATTTAAATATTCTCTTTAAGAACGCGCATGACCAATTCAATTTTTTATGGTTCTTGACAGCTGATTGAAAATCAAAATATAACCAAAAATTCAAATTTCGCATTACTGACAAAATGGATTTTTGTTATTTTTTTAAACTGCAGAAAGAAAAATTGAAAAATGTGTCTAACTCTGAGATAGAAAAATTCATCGATGAAGAAGGAAAAATTGAATATAACTGTGAATGTCTCGAGGATTTTCAAGAACATTTACCCCTAACACCAGAAGAATTTTGGCAAACAGCAGCTAATAGTATACTTGAATATAGCAATGACAGCAATAATGAAATAGATGAATGTTTGATGCAATATATTTTGATTTTAGTCAGCTGGTATATAGACGTGAAACCAAAATCTGATTTCTCAGGAAGTGCATCACTTCTAGCTTCTGAATTTTATTTTGGCCTTCTAAATGTAGTTGGATTAAAATACTTCAGACGCTCCATTTATGAAAATGCTCTCATTTGTGTATCTAAACAATGTCAACATAGTCGACAAAATATCAATTGCGTTAAATTATTGAAAACCATGAGGCAGTTCCTAATTAAACATGAATTACCTAAAATATATTTGCAATCGACTTTATACCAACTATGTGGTATAATAGAAAATACAAATAAAAAAGTCTATGTAGATTTTGACAAAGGTGAGGGAAAAGGGGTCTGCTACAGCACTATACTTACGAAATCTTTTCTAGATGATATTACTGATGTTCCACATGAAGCGTTCTGTTGTATTAGAACTTTAGCAACTTGTAATTGGCCACATAAATCGCAGTTCGTCATAAACTATACACTTCTTCATGGCATAATATCTGAGCATCATTCTGAACAACTTAAGAGAAATTTCAGGAATTTAATTATGGACCTGAAACCTACTTTGAGACAAGATAATTTTAGTAATTTTCAAAATGTTTTCTTATATATTGTAGCAAAATCTGATACTTTCGATCCAATGGTTAGTACAGTATAATTATTTTTTAACAGAGACAATATTTATACGTTATTTTTCAGGAAGCTAGTAAGATAATGCTCATGTTAGGTGAACAATTTTTCAAAGATACGATTTTCAAATTAACCACTATGGGTGTTTCTAAGGAAATAACCAATAAAAGTAATATTTTAAGACTTCTTGCTGAACTTCTTGTACATTTGCCTACAAATTATTACGAGCATTTGAAACTGGAGGTTTTTATACAAACAATATTCAGTATTCTAGTTATGAATTGTATCAATAATGATGAAGCTATAGCATTAGTTTCTAAAATTTGCGTCGTAAACAAACAGGTTATCAACAAACAATTTGAGGTCAGTAGGTTCGAATATTACCTTTCTGATTGCAATGATTTGAAAACCACCAAACTGATGATGAAATTCTAGGTGTTACTCAACAGTCCAACCGAGTATGTATACGTTGAAAATAGCCTACCAACTTTTTGTTTGAAATTCAGCATGCACTGGAAGAACAGACCAAGGAACAGGAATATTGTCCTGATAATTTTGAGAATAATGTGCATAACATATAGCAGCAACTCAGATGAAGAGTATGCAGGTGTAAGTATTTGATATTTATAATTCCCAGCTTCGTCAATCAGAGTATAAGTTATGCTGATGATTGGTAACAACAATGAAACCAGTACATATCTGTCCTGAATGACACAAATTTCCGAACGTCATCTACATGCTCTTATAATTTTTGTATTATATTCCTTTAATATAATTTGAATATAGATTCTTGCAATGATTGCAAATGAGGCTGATCCCAGTGATATGAAATTGTCCATTCCTATCCTGCTAAATCTGTATAATAAATCGAGGAAAAAACATTCCAAACATGTTAGCGACAAAATCATCGAAATCATGTACACTATGGCCGTGCATAATTCATCCGGTTCAACAGAGTTTGTAAAGGTAAGTTTGCTAATTTATTAAATACGATGGCTGCTCTGTAATGACAAATTTTGTACGTAGACACTTTTCCAACTTGCTGTAGAACCAAGTGAAGAAATACTGCCATTCAAGACTGAGTATATGACAAAACTTACTTCTCATATAATCAACGATAACAAGATATTCATTACCAAGGCCTATGAGTTGAAGTTATTAGAGTAAGTATAGTCATTCTTCTAACTTTTAATTTTGCGATGTTAAAAACTAATGTTACTCTGATTTTTCTGTTACAGATTGAATAGTATTAAACGATTAATATCAAGCATAATAAGTGGAAATTATGATGCACTAAAATTTACTTGTGCAGTTTTGGAGAAAGCGCAAAGTCCACAGGGAGAGAAACTTATTTACCATATCATGGCAAATCCCTATTTGGTGAGTTTGGAAAAATTTTAAATAAATTAACCCTCAGATCACTCTGATATCTCATTTTCAGTTGTCAGAAGCGAAATACACAGGAGATTTGCTTTTCATTGTGAATTGTGGTCTCAAATATTTCATCACAAGCCAAAAAAACATTAATTTGACGCCTACACAGCAGAACAATCTGAAAGATTTCAAAAAGTTGCTTTGGGGTCATATTGCAAAGTTCAATCTTCCCTACAATTCAATTGGTGTAGGATTTGATGTTTTAAGATCGTTATCGGAGTTAATTAAGGAACCTCTGATTTTCGATGAATTCTTTCAGGTATGTAAAAGTGTTGAATCTTATTATAAAATACATATACAAGTTTCGATACTGTTGTTCTTGTACCTCATGGGCAAGTTAGCAGACGAAACATGCAGGCTCTGTGGGTCAGAAAAGGAAACTACCAAACTTATAGTTTTCAAATGCCCAGAGTTGGCCAAAGTAAGAATTTTACATATAGGTCAGCCAGTTCTAAACCAAGGCTCCAAAGGACGTCATGAGGTATGTTAACATCATTGACAATGTCCTTAGGATCGAATAAGTAGGGTAATAGAGCAAAAGATCGTATCAGTTGCAGTTCTGAAGGGCTGGACCAATCCATACGATCCCATTCTAATAATAATATTATAAAATATCTTGTTAACCTTGCCCTCATTGTTTACTTATTTGTAGTGCTGTACAATTTGGGCGTTTAAACCGGCCATAAAGTTGAACCAGGTTAATTAGCTCAGCAGCCAGCTAATTCATTAAAGTTAACCGGTTACATTAAATTAACCGGTTAAATTAAATTAACCGGTTAAATTAATTAAACGGTTAACTGATTAACCGGTTAAGTGATTAATCGGTTAAAAAAATAAAAATTTTCTCACTAATATATTGAAAATTGTTGCACTGATAGAGTGATAAGTTCTCGGTCCGAGAACTTATCATTCTATCAGTGCAACAATTTTCAATATATTAGTGAGAAAATTTGTATTTTTTTTTTAACCGATTAACCATTTAACCGGTTAATCAGTTAACCATTTAATTAATTTAAGCGGTTAATCAGTTAACCGTTTAATTAATTTAACCGGTTAATTTAATTTAACTGGTTAACTTTAATTAATTAGCTGGCTGCTGAGCTAATTAACCTGGTTAAACTTTATGGCCAGTTTAAACGGCCAAATTGTACAGCACTACTTATTTGTTTTATTGCGTTTTTTCTGCTAAGTTGTAATTATTCAACACTATTGCAGAGTTTGAACTTTGAGTTGAAAACTAATTTGTTGAAACTCCCAAATGAATGTAATGTGGTCCCTATAATGTATTCGACAGAATTAATTCCCAATCAAAATTACAAGATGCCTGACGATATAAACGATATTTTAGAGCAATCGTTGGAAAAAATTTCAGAAGCATTGAAAAGTCAAGGTACATTTCTCTGATATCAAAAGTTGAAAATATATGCTTAATTACTCTATGCTTCTAGATAATGCTTCGAAGGGTAAAATGCATGTTCGATATTACTGTTGCCTCGTATTTATGGTGAGGGTTGCTATGAGTCACTCGAAACTAGGTTCGAAAGCGATGGTTTGCCTTAAGTCTTCTCTTAATACAGCGGACTTAGATTTCAAGATGAAGCTTATGGATTTGATGTATGATTTATGTACATAGTAAGTATATATTGCAAAAAAAGCTAAACAGTTTTTCAAGATTTTTAGTACAAAGTTCGTTTACGCCACTGGAAAATCGTCACGTAATGCATGCAAAAATTTGTTCAGTAAGTATACAGGGTGAGTCTTTGACCACTGCATTAATTTTAACCAAAGATTCCTCTCATCAAATGAAACACTTTTTCCATTTAACATTTCTCCAAATTCAGCTCAGGTAAAAAGATACAGGCTGTTGAAATTAAAAAAAAAAATCAGTTTTTATTTTGTAGCTTTGACATCCTTTTTTCGAATAAAATAATGTTGGCGTAAAGTTTCCTATAACTATGATACATATTTTCCAAATATTAGTTATTTTCTACTTCTACTGGTTTTCTAGTTATGGACTCGTGGATTCATAAAACTAAACGAAATTCGCATAAAGAAAGCATATAAAGTCATTTCGAGAATTTTCCATCGTTTTAGAACATTAAATTATTCTTCTTCATTTCTCCTTAAACGCACCGTTTTCGAGATATTCTTCATTGAATGTTTTAAAATGGAAAACTCCAGAAATTTCACTACTTTTATGTATCCGTCCCTGAGCGTTGGAATCCCGAATCAAGCTGTAAACCACGTTACCATGCCTTATTCTCGTCCGCCAACAATGTCATAGATAATTTATATGCGGGAGTGAATTAGCACATTGTGAAATCTTTAAACGCTTGTAACTTTTTACCTGAGCCGAATCTGAAAAAATGGTAAAGGAAAAAAGTGTTTCATTTGATGAGAGGAATCTTTGGTTAAAATTAATGCAGTGGTCAAAGACTCACTAATCAAGAGATTGAGGATATAACAATATTTATTCATCGATCACTGGTAGAAGACTGATAATATTCAGTTATAAGATATGTTCAAACTCATCAACACTCCAGATTGAAAACAAACAACATCTCCCTCAATAAAATACTTGGGAATATAGCAAGCCCAATATGAAATTGAATACAAACATCGACAAAAAGAAAGCAATAGCCCGAGCTAAATACCTCAGATGCCTTACATATAAAGGCAAAGAAATAAGTTTAAAAAACTCCATAAAAATCTACAAAAGCATTTGTAGGCATCGGCTATATAAAAATGTAGGAGAGAGATCAGCATTAAGAATCATAACACGATTGAGACAGCCACTTAATAAGCTGCACAACCCACCAAATGAGCTACTATAGGAAAAAGCTAACATACAGCCAATCAAAGATAGATTAGTCAACCTGAATAGAAGATTTTCACAAAGAATTAAAGAAATAGTTGTGTGATTTCTTTTCTTTCGTCTTTTTGTAATCTGTTTGTATCTTCGCTGAATCAATAGTTAGCTAGAACAGCACATTCAGGCTAGATGCACAATCTAAGCATTCACTTATTCTTGCAATTTTTTTCAGTGTCGTCCATAACTTCGAAGAATTTTTGCAGTATTCATTCCAGGATCTGAAATCTTTAAATCCTGCCATCCGTAAACAGGCCGTAGTCCACATTGAACATTTTATACGTTTGGATTACTTGAAACTATCCGTACAGCAGTATTGTAAATTCATTAGTCTCCTTGGAGATCCATTGATCGAAAAGAGCTTGCAGAGCATCCTAGTAAATTTTGTTCTGATCAATCAAGCAGCGGTGGAGAAATATTTTTTGCCGCTCATCATGCATCTAAATTTTTATTCGGTAAGTATCGGTACAATTTTTATTATTTTTTGTTGAAACTATCAACATACCAGACAATAAAATATTATCGAATTCGAAGCAAATCGATGAAAACAACTTCCAGTTATTAGTTTGAATTCTTCATGAAAATGAGGTATTACTTGGATTTCTAGGTCCATCCTGTGTGTCCCATGAGCCCACAATATATGCAGGATATGAACTGCATAATACGTGCGAATTTCAATAAATGGAAGGTTTTCTCAACCCTCTTCAGATCACTACCACAAAGATCCAAATTTCTCATTCTCAAAGAGATCAGTTCAACATTTTTTGGTAAGTTATTATCCGAAAATAATTCTGCATACTGGCTGTTTTCGAAGGTAAGGCTTTTTCTAATCAGAGGTTCACCATAAATTGTATAATAATGGAGATATTATGCAAAAAAGGCGGACTCTTTTTCCAAAGTTTTAGTCTATCTTGTAAAGCTTATTAATGTTTAAAATATTATTGCCTTTTCAGCTGATTCATTGGAAAATACTGCAAATTTCATCAAATATGTTTGAAACAAGTAGATAAGGAAGATTCTAAAATACCTAGATTGTTCGAAATTAATATATCACATAATCCATGTTTATCACAGACCAAGTCAAATTTGCAAATAATTCAGTGAACATTTTCTATCACATTCATGTTTAGTAAATAAAATATGTTCATGTTCTACAGAAAAAAATTGGTTCAAGCCCTGTGGACAGGAGCTTTCTGGCGCTCTTGTTCAAACAGACAAATTATATCTCCGAAAGTATTGGTTTCTCAGAGTTGAGAATTATATCAATGTATTCTTATGATATAGAACTGCATCATAAAGGAAATTCAATTCAAATAATAGTTTATTTATCAAGATTAAATGAGCAATCTGAGAATGAGAACTACACCATGGAAGAAATCAAATTAAAATAGCTGAAATGAATTTGACTCTCTCTTATAGAACAGGATGACATGTACGAGTATGAACAAAGATCATATAATAAAGCATAGATAGAATAATTATAGCATTCTGTGAAAACATAGAAGTACGATTCATTATTGAAATTTCGAAAAATCATATATCCGAAAGTATTAGCTTGTTGGAGTTGAATATGATATCAATGGATTTTTATGGTGAAACTGCATCTTAAATAAAAATTGAAATTGAAATTTGTTACTTGAAAAAAATTTTTTTTTTTTTCGTTACTCCGAAACCATCTGGCCAATTTTGCCCAACAACGAAGTTAACCGAGATATTCATCTCCCTAACCTACTCTGAAATTTTCAACTGCCTAGCTCATTCCGTTCGAGAGTTATTGTAGAATTTTTTTTTTTTAATTTTCAAAATTTTTTTTTTGACACTTTGCGGTAACCTGATCAATACAAAACTTCACATGCGTATAAAGGTCATGATTCTACAATTTGATGCTCAATTTGAGATAGATCGAGTGATCGGTTTCGGAAATAGTCATAAAAAATGTTTTCACTAAAAACGGCCATAACTCTGAAACCGCTTGATGGATTTCGCCCATTAATGAACTCGTCCGAGATATTTATGCTCCAAACCCACCTTGCAAATTTCAATCCTCTAACTCCTTTCGTTCGAGAGTTATCGTGCCTACGGCCGGCCGGCCGGACAGAATCGATTTCGACCTCGGATTCTTGATCAGTGAGTCGAACCAAATCGTTTGAGACCATTTTCAGCCAAAAATTCGAAAATTACAGACATTTGGCAAATTGAGGAACAAGAGCGCCAAAAACATACTTAGCGAATATTTTGCTTGCATTCCAATTTTCAGATAAATTTATCCATGGCGATATGAAGATGGGGGATGGCATCTGGAATGTTTTGAGAGACGCAATATCTTTGTTTAAAATAATGGCATACAGTTCACTAGACAATGTTAAATATGAAGATTTTTATGACAAAGGAATGGGACAAATCAAGAAATATTTGATTGATAAAAAAAATTTGCCATCTGATGCTTCACTTAAATATCCAGTGAGTATAGAAAATATCAATTTTTAGAAATTAATTGAATGAAGTTGATCTTGATAATAATAATGGTTTCAGGAAGTTAAGGATACAATAGAGAAGATCACCTATCAACTTTTGCATCTTTTGTTCTACACAGACAACGAACAGATTTTGAAGAATTATAAACTGAAATTATTTGAAGCAATTACTTTTTGGACGCATGATCTGCTGTATGATGTAAGTGAAATGTTTAGATTATCATATGTGAATTTTTAAGCTTTGACAAAAAATTTACACTTGTTAAAAAAATTCTTGGCATAATCTTCTTATTTTGCTACTTCATACATAGGGTGTTTTCAAAGGTGAGTATGTTTTTTTAACAGAAGGTGAAACTCATCAAAATAAATCATTTCACCAAAAATCGCATGTATAATATATGCATGATAGGGCTGCTATCGGCCCCCCAGTCGCATGCGATTCCACGATTTTTTTAGTACGGCTGTCTCCTACGCTTTCAAAAATTGTAAATGCATACAAGTTAGCGTACAAATTAGCAATGCTTATCTTTGCAGAAACCTAACATTGTACGTCCAGGAACAGATGTTCCTGTTCCCATCCCATGATGGACGTACAATGTTAGGTTTCTGCACAGATGAGCATTACTAATTTGTATGCTACCTTGGGGTTACGCGTTTACAATGGTTGAAAGCGTGAGGAAACGGAGCCGTACTCAAAAATTGGAAACGCATGCTACTTCGGAGGAGCCTCAGGGCCACGATACAGACATTTCAACTAGGAAACAACGCTATTTCCGCGAAACTGACTTGTCCTTGCATATAATTGCCATGATTTTTTTTTAACCTCACAATATCGGCTTAGCACCAAATCCATGACCGCACCATGATCATCCATGACCAAATCCTTGATCCACACCGAACGAACATAAGCCATACAACCCAAACAGAGCTACTTCTCCTCTGCGCATACGCAATCTAATCGTTGCTAAAAGTCCTCTCAAAATCACACACCTCACACAAAACTATGATTCTTCAACATTAGTGGTTCAGGAGTTATCGCAGCTTCAATCCACGCATGCGCTGACCCTCCCAAGGCGATTCTATCGAGAAATAGCACCTTGAACCTCAAAACCCCAATCCTCTCAGACGAAAACTCCAGCAGTTAAATCAATTCTTATCTGCTCATGCGCAAAACGAAACGAAAAATACCGAAAGGGGTTACATGAATTTCAAATTAGGGTCGCAATTGCTTACGACTATTCTTCAAATCCGTATGTAATTTAATATAGATCTTCCAAATATAGTTACTTATAAATTGACCACGGTACAGACATTTCAACACGGAAACAATGCTATTTCCTCGAAACTGACTTGTCCGTGCAGACAGAATTGGAGTTTTGAGGTGCAGAATGCTATTCCTCCATAGAATCCCCTTGGGAGGGTTTGCGCATGCGTGGATTGAAGCTGCTATATCTCCCGAACCAATGATGTTGAAGAATCAGCGTTTTGTGTGAGGAGTGTAATTTTGAGAGGAATTTCAGATTGCGCATGCGCAGAGGAGAAGTGGCTCTTTTTGGGTTGTATGGCTTATGTTCGGTGTGGTTTACGTCTAGCGGTCATGATATGACCGCGGAGCCGATATTGTGAGGTTTTAAAAGAAAATTCATTGCAATTCTGTGCCAAACGGTATTAATAGACAGAATTGTCAAAGAAATTAATTTTTTTTAGTCATTGTGAAAACAAAATTTTAAAATTTTTGAATTTTTTTTCCGTTTATGGCTATCTGATCAATACAAAACTTCGCATGCGTATAACGATACATACAATACAATTTGATGCTAAATTTCGGATAGATTGAGTGATCGGTTTCGGAAATATTCATAAAAAATATTTTAACTAAATATGGCCATAACTTCGAAACCGCTCGGTGGATTTCGCCCATTAACGAACTTAACCGATATTTACGCTCCAAAACTACCCTGAATTTTTCAAATCTCTAACTCATTTCGTTCGAGAGTTATCGTGCTTACGGTCGGCCGGCATCTGGGCAAAATGATAGCGCCAAAATGACTCACCTTTGAAAACACACTGTAAATGGATACTGTCAACATTCATTTCTTTGTTCCTTATCAACAGGCATAATTATTGACTAGAATTTTCAAATTAAATGTTAAAAATGTATTCCAATATTCTCTAGGCATTTACAAATTCTCTTCTGCTTATTGTCAAATATGTTTTTTAACATTTGTGGGCCAATATGATAATGATATATTGTAATTATATTTTTATAGATAGCAACAATATGCAACTTGAGGAAAGATAATCTGCCACAAAAAATATCGAACTACTACATAAAACTGGCAGAATTCTATAAAAATCAAAAGCAGTGCCTGAATATTCATGAATATATCTCAGAGTATAATGAAAGAAATCATTCAGTATTATAAGATAGTAAGAAATGTTAAAAAAATATGTATGTATATGTATATTTCCAATTAAATTTTTCGAATAAGTTTGTGTTTGAAATAAATAGCATTACTCATCAATATAATGATGATAACATGCAAAGTATCAACTGAAAGCATGGAAGAAAATGTTACATTATAATTTAAATAAAATTATGCATAATTTATCATAATCGAATAAAAACAGTTTAGGTGTTAAAAAATGCGGTGCTACGTTTACGGGAATCATTTAAACACTTGGCAAAAAGAAAACATACTTTCATTTTGAGACCTGTTTTAGTTGCAAACGGTGACTTGCCAAATTGTTACTGACCACACCTTCTTCTGGCGATCCTGCTTTATACCGGCCCAATGGATTCATGGACCTGCACCTGCTAAGGTTTCTACCTGACGGGGAAAGTTATTCTCCCTGCTTCCGGTACCGGGAATTTTCTGTCGCTAGAGAAAGTTGATGGTCCATAAATACCATTATTACAATGTGCAGGTATCTTTCCTCTCAGTCATGGGATGACAAACTCGGTTCGACTATGTCAAATCGCTCTTGTCACCACAAAAATATTGAAAGTGTACTTTTAGTGAAAATAAATGTGTAGCCGATCTTGATGTTCAGCATACGAGGGCGGATCAAAAAAAGACGGGGATTTTGTCCTAACTCCTTTATTTCAAAATATTTTCACATCAAATTTTAATCACCTTCAAAGTACCACAACGCACCTCTGCAAACAATCCTTCTATTGTTCAAAACATTTTTTAAATTCAGTTATCGGTGTGTTCTTTAGGCCTTCCATACAGTGACAAAACACTTTCCTCTCCATGATACAATACATTGGCTACATGTTCAATGACTCCCAGAACTATTCTGATTGACTTTGAGCACATCTTTGGATTAAGATGAATATCCTAGGGAACAATTGAAGAATATCATATCGTATTTAGACAAAAATAATGATTCTAAAGAATTTTATGAAATCAGAGTGGTACGTGTCCTCAACTTTAATCAGTAGCAGAACTGACATGGTCAGGCATCATTTTAATCAACAAAAATTTAACTCTACTTCTCTGAGGAGGTTTTAATCAAAATTTATTCTCACCTAAATTCTGCGTTGCATCTTCCTTTGAAGGCTTTATAATCTTAATTATTCATCATCGTAGGTCTTTGATGAGTTAATTATTTGCTTCCTTTATTCTTTGTATTTAAATACTTTCTTAAGACGAATCTCCTAGGGAACAATTGAAGAATATCATGTGGGATTCAGGCAAAAATATTTATTCCAAAGAATTTTATTAAATCAGAGTGGTAAGTGTCCTCAACTTTAATCAGTAGCAGAACTGACATGGTCAGGCATCATTTTAATCAACAAAAATTGAACTCTACTTCTATGAGGAGATTTTAATCAAAATTTATTCTCACCTCACCTAAATTCTGCGTTGCATCTTCTTTTTAAGGTGTTTATAATCTTAATTATTCATCGTCGTAGGTCTTTGTTGAGTTCATTATTTGCTTCCTTTATTCTTTGTATTTAAAAACTTTCTTAAGACGAATCTCCTAGGGAACAATTAAATAATATCATGTGGGATTCAGGCAAAAATATTTATTCCAAAGAATTTTATTAAATCAGAGTGGTAAGTGTCCTCAACTTTAATCAGTAGCAGAACTGACATGGTCAGGCATCATTTTAATCAACAAAAATTGAACTCTACTTCTATGAGGAGATTTTAATCAAAATTTATTCTCACCTCACCTAAATTCTGCGTTGCATCTTCTTTTTAAGGTGTTTATAATCTTAATTATTCATCGTCGTAGGTCTTTGTTGAGTTCATTATTTGCTTCCTTTATTCTTTGTATTTAAAAACTTTCTTAAGACGAATCTCCTAGGGAACAATTAAATAATATCATGTGGGATTCAGGCAAAAATATTTATTCCAAAGAATTTTATTAAATCAGAGTGGTAAGTGTCCTCAACTTTAATCAGTAGCAGAACTGACATGGTCAGGCATTTTAATCAACAAAAATTGAACTCTACTTCTATGAGGAGATTTTAATCAAAATTTATTCTCACCTCACCTAAATTCTGCGTTGCATCTTCTTTTTAAGGTGTTTATAATCTTAATTATTCATCGTCGTAGGTCTTTGTTGAGTTCATTATTTGCTTCCTTTATTCTTTGTATTTAAAAACTTTCTTAAGACGAATCTCCTAGGGAACAATTAAATAATATCATGTGGGATTCAGGCAAAAATATTTATTCCAAAGAATTTTATTAAATCAGAGTGGTAAGTGTCCTCAACTTTAATCAGTAGCAGAACTGACATGGTCAGGCATCATTTTAATCAACAAAAATTGAACTCTACTTCTATGAGGAGATTTTAATCAAAATTTATTCTCACCTCACCTAAATTCTGCGTTGCATCTTCTTTTTAAGGTGTTTATAATCTTAATTTTTCATCGTCGTAGGTCTTTGTTGAGTTCATTATTTGCTTCCTTTATTCTTTGTATTTAAAAACTTTCTTAAGACGAATCTCCTAGGGAACAATTAAAGAATATTGTGCGGGATTCAGGCAAAAATATTTATTCCAAAGAATTTTATGAAATCAGAGGGGTAAGTGTCCTCAACTTTAATCAGTAGCAGAACTGACATGGTCAGGCATCATTTTAGTCAACAAAAATTGAACTCTACTTCTCTGAGGAGATTTAAATCAAAATTTATTCTCACCTAAATTCTGCTTGCATCTTCCTTTGAAGGCTTTATAATCTTAATTATTCATCGTCGTAGGTCTTTGTTGAGTTCATTATTTGCTTCCTTTATTCTTTGTATTTAAAAACTTTCTTAAGACGAATCTCCTAGGGAACAATTAAAGAATATCATGCGGGATTCAGGCAAAAATATTTATTCCAAATAATTTTATTAAATCAGAGTGGTAAGTGTCCTCAACTTTAATCAGTAGCAGAACTGACATGGTCAGGCATCATTTTAGTCAACAGAAATTGAACTCTACTTCTCTGAGGAGATTTCAATCCAAATTTATTCTCACCTCACCTAAATTCTGCGTTGCATCTTCTTTTTAAGTTGTTTATAATCTTAATTATTCATCGCCGTAGGTCTTTGTTGAGTTTATTATTTGATTCCTTCATTCTTTATATTTAAAAACTTTCTTATTGAGACGGATCACCTAGGGAACAATTGAAGAATATCATCTCGGATTCAGACAAAAATATTTATTCCATAAAATTATATGATATCAGAGTGGTAAGTGTCCTCAACTTTAAACAGTAGCAGAACTGACAGTGTCAGTCATCATGAAAATGTTTTAAAACGATGTTCAGTGACCTTCATTCTTTTGTTGGAAGAAAGTGTCAGTTTTTTTATCAGGAATCTTCATCCAGGGTGGTTTTTGCGCGTATGTTCTGGGGAACATCGCGTTATTTAACGTCAATTCCAACTCATAGTTTTACACGGCACAACCGTACGATTGAACCGATTTGTGTTACAGAAATTACTTTCATTATACATTATTGAAAACTATACAGGGTGTTCTTCATCTGAAGGCACAATTGTACAATTCAACTGATTTATGTACTTTATGTATTTCGACCCAACAGTAAATGTATCTATTCGAATGGGTCCTTACGTCACCACAAACACAGCACTTTTTATTTTTAACGCAACAGTGAATGTATGAATTTGAACAGGTACCTTACGCAACCACAGACACCGATCTATAATTTCGATCCAAAATTGAATGTAAGCATTTGAATGGGTTCCTATGCCACCACAAACATAGCACTGATTATTTTCGATCCAAAACTCAATGTATGCATTTGATTTCGTGTACCATGGTGACATACTGTTTCGTTTCAAGTAAAGGTTCTTCTGAACTACCAATTGAATAGATCACCGATTATATTGATCTACTAAAAAAATGTAGTTGCTAGTAACTAAAAGAATGAACGTGACTGAACATCGATCAAGATACCCGCATCACAGAGGGTTGGAGTTCGTAAGGATTTGAGTGGCGCCTTTGAAAAAGAGTGGGCACAAATGAAAGACTTACCCACTATTTTTGTACATGGTCCTTTCTTTCATGTTTCATGTTGCTGAAGAAGTCATGACTTTGTAGTTTAAATCCAGGATAAGGAACGAACTTCTTTTCTATTGTTTCTTGTTCTCTCTCTGTGATGTGTTTTAAATCATTCAACCCTTGTTTATTTCATGCATTGTTGAAGTTCGAGGTTTACACAAGGAAGTGCAGTTCATCTTAAGATCAGGAATGGGCCTTCCTTTCTTCTTAATTAAAAGTTTCTCTTCAAAGGATATAAGCCTTTTTAATAGATTTTGCACATAATTAACTTCCGCTGGTTCTATCATGGTTAATGAGCATTACTTCATGTCTTCAAATTCAAAATGGTGAATCCACTAGTCTAGATCGTGAAACGTTTACTGCAGACTGCTGTAATTTTGCCCCAGATCGAGTTGGTATCACCTATTAATTGAGAAGATGACCAAAGCCGGCAAAATATACTCAGAATAGGTATATGTTGAACAGTTCTAACTTTTCCATCCTTGAACTAGTGGCTGCTCATTGGTAAAGGAAGTGGTGGGTGTTCCGCATCCAAATCAGTAGGTACCGACTCAGTGTAATAGAGGGAGTGGTTAGAGTTAGCAGGTATTGAGCTGCAGGAGACCATTTTAACCCTTTTAAAATAATAGAAGACAGTTTTTTCTGTTTTTTTTTTTCATAATCTTCATAATTGAGAAGATGACTGATAAAGATTTATTGTTTATAAAGGTTTTCTAGCATTGTTACGGATTAAAATGGACAAATTATATCTAAACGCAAAGTCAGAACAAAATAACTTGCCAGTAAATTTACTTGCTCCGTATTTGAGAGAAAAAACACTTATTTTTTATAAATAAGTTCAATACTTCGAGATTTCTTGAATGCAAACTTATCAATAACTTTTTCATTGAAATTTTGTATTCCTCTTATCATCTTTTTTTCAATACACAGCATAGAGAGAGCGTTCAACCTATTTTCACCCATAGATAGAGCGTGTAACCTATCTTCACCCATAAAATTTCTTAAAACAGTTTTTATTCGTTTTAGGGTCGAAAAGCACCTATCAGCTTCAGATGTTGTCATTGGTGTAGTAGAAAGAATTTGTAATAATTTTATTGTTTCACAAAATGTTTCTTCTAAATTATTTTGCACAATGAATTTTAAGAACGGGACAGTTCCTTTCATATTTCTGCAGTCACTTATTGAATAGATCACTGATAATTCATTACGTAAACGTTCTTTGTTCAATACTGGATAGGATGTACAAGCCACATCTAAAGTGTTAGAAGGGAATTCATTAATATATTTGTGAAAATTCTCAGAAAAAAATAAAGAAATAGTTTGAAGGTGACCTGTAAAACTTAACCTATCGCACGCAGTTTTAATAATAACATCACACACTTCTATTGCACTTATACGATTTACCGCTTTTTGGTAATGAGGAATTAGGATCTTCGTGATGAATGAGTCTATTTGCATCATCGATGGAAGTTCTTATCCTTATCTTATTTCCTTCAAAAAGATGGATAGCATGCTGTGCCAAAGTGGGCTCAGTTTTCCTCTGTTGGAGTTGATTAAATAGAATATCTAAATGAGGCATAACGAGATGAAAAAAATTCAACCAAAAAACAAAAATGTGATCCTCCAGCATTTGTCTGATTCTGGATGCAGCACTCGCTGCGTTTCTGTTTGCAACATTTGATTCTATTTCTTCCATGCATTCTATTAGAGAATTTCTATGTTCAAAAACGGTATTTACAGTTTGTATATTGAAATTCCAACGAGTGGAAGCCCCATGAGGAATTTTATTATTTACAACCCATTGTGGTGAATTACTAAAAAATGCTAGAACGTATTGCAGATTTGCAAAAAATACTCTCACTTGGGGATTGATTGAAGCGGCATTTGACATAATTAAATTTGATTGGTGTGCGTATAACAATGTATGAAATGCGCAAAAGGGTATTTTTCTTTCATTTTTGCTTGGACACCTGAGTGCTGTCCACTCATAACAGCTGCTCCGTCGTAACTTTGAGCTATAAGTTTTTCAGGGCAATTTTCCACAAGAGGATCAAGAATTTTTCGGATATTTCCACTTATAGTATTCGCATCAAGTTTTTCGGAAACCAAATAACCCCAAAAACGTTCCACCGGCTCTGAATTTTGTATATACCGAAAGACTACGATCAACCGAGATTCTGATGAAACATATGTTGTTTCATCAGCGATTATTGATAAAAACGGAGCTGTTTTTATTTCAGAAATTATACTCTCTCGACAAATCTCAAGCATGCAATCAAGTAAATCATTTTGAATTTCTTTTGAACTCCCTTTGAGGACTGTATTTTTGTTCAAATGTTCAGCTAATACTTTATCAAGTTCTGCAGAAAAATTAACAAGCTGGCGAAAAATTTCAATGCTTTCATGATGGCTACAAAGTGCCAATTCGCAAGCACCACAAAACTTAATACAGTCTATAATTTTTGAAAGAAGGTACCTATTTTGTGCGACTTTTTCATTGTATTTCTGAATGTTAAGCCAATACGATGAATCATGTTTCTCCGAAATATTGACATTTCCTAATAATGCCAATTCCATTTGGTTGTGCATATGAGCCTTTGAATTCTCATGTTTTCTTATTTTGTCACTCAAATGGACTAAATCAGTAACACCCATCTGCGACCACAATCTTTCACCATTAAAAAGTACACAGGCAAAACAATATAACGCGTTCTTTTTGCTGCACCCACAAATCCACTTATTTCGTGAATATATTTCACGATTAAATTGTCTTTTATAAGATTTTCCTCGACTTAAGCCGGTAGCTTCTAAATTAATGTCTGGAAGAGGTCTACCTTTTTCTTTTATTTTTACTTTTTCACTAAATGAATACTCGTAAAAACTTTTAACATTAATAAGATTATAAATTATATCTTCATCAACGCTCATTTTTTAAAAGTTCAAAATGTCCCGACGAATTGACAATAAAATAAACGATACTCACATCAACACTGTGTTGACAATACACAACGCACCTAGAAAAAAACCTCATCTGAGTTTAAACCCTTCAAATGCTGCATATATTGCAGTTCAAATCTCCCATAAGCCACCGTATATTTAGGTATTTAGCTTGAAGGTCAAGAGGGTTTCAGAGAGATGTTCTGTGGCACAATCGACTTAATGATTATGGGATGAGCTATAGACTATAGTTGTCCACTTACGGAAGCTTTTTAGTGGCGATTTTTAAATTTTAAACAATATCGACATAGTTAAATGTCACTGTTTCCCAGAAAATTACCTATCTTGCCAAAAAAAATTGTGGTTCTGAAGCTGTGCAGCACATGGGTAAAAACTGCTCCTGTCTTGAACCTTTATTTATGATTTACGATGGATCTAAAAAGAAATTAAAAACCAATTCCCAATTGTTGATGTTTAAAAATATCAAAGTGATGAACTTTTCAATTTCAATCAGAGTGGTAAAGTGTCTGTCACCTAATAATCAGTAGCAGAACTGACATAGTCAGGCATCATTTTGAATTGGAAAGTTCAAGTATCACTTGATGCGTTTTCAAAATAATATGTTCCAGTTTTGACAACTTCAATGACCAAAATCTTTTT
The DNA here is from genome assembly GCA_937662695.2 of Halyzia sedecimguttata. Classification (NCBI taxonomy): domain Eukaryota; kingdom Metazoa; phylum Arthropoda; class Insecta; order Coleoptera; family Coccinellidae; genus Halyzia; species Halyzia sedecimguttata. The sequence goes on from OW569418.2 coordinate 60,321,289, forward strand.
GATCTAATTCCATTATACTTTGAATTCAAGAACATCCTCATACTTTCGCACCTCCTAGGCAGAAAATAGTTACTATGAAAAAATTTTCATGAAATCAGTTGGTAACTATCCTCAACTTTAATCGGTAGCAGAACTGACATTGTCAGGCATCATGCGAATCAACATTTTTCAAAGAAAAAATCTTCAATTAGATACAAAGTTTTTTTGTAAATATCCCTGGAGATTTAAAAAAATTTTGAATGTAATAGATCAAAATTTTTAACAGGGTTACAGTTAATTCACCTCATTTCCAGTCCTTCGACTCCAGACAGACCTAAACAAGTATAAAAACCATTTCAAAATTCTTGAATTTAATAATATTCCTAGCTTTCTATTTGACGCTGTATCACTTCCAAAGTGATGCGAAATCAGTTCAAACCAGAGAAATAGTGGGAAATTCCGGCTATTTCTGTGGTTTAAACTGATTTCGCATCAGTTTGGAAGTGATACAGCGTCAAATAGAAAGGGCCTATAGTGACAATTAACTTCCAATCTGAATCAGAGTGGTTAAGTGTCCTTAACTGTAATCAGTAGCAGAACTGACATTGTCAGGCATCATTTTAAAGTATAGATATCTTCAGTTAATCAGGCTAAGAGTTATTCAAAGTAACTCTAGAGATTACAATGAATTGTAATCTACATAAACAATAGTTTAACATGGCCCCTTGCTGCTATACTGTTTCGAGTCCACTTGGAATTGTAGTTCACAAGACTCAAATTGACAAAATTAAGTTCAATAAATCCTACCTAGAAGGATTATCCGCCGTATTCACAAAGCATTCAATCTTCGTTAAGTCCTAACTGAGGTCCTCAGTTAAGGATAAATTTGAATCTTAACCACAGTTTTTAAGTATTTAACGGTGTCGAAATAAGCCTGTTTGACATTAACTGAGGTTGCGATTCAAATTTATCCTTAACAGAGGATCTGTTACGACCTAACAGAGATTGAATGCTTCGTGAATACGGCGGTATATCTTTTATCACTCATAAATAAGTATGTGGAACAGACCAAAAAGTTGATTGTACAAGCTAAAATGGATATTGAAAAAGAAAAAAAGCAGTATCATGTTGAATACCTTAATATTATTGGTTATTATATAATAATCGATGAAAATACTGAGAGAGACCCAGGAAATTTGACACATTTTGTCTTATATCTCCAGAACTTGAAATCGTATAGAGCCAAAATTTTGCACAATGTTGCAAAATACTACAATTGACGTTAGTACAAGTTTTTGTTGCAATCTGATGAATAGTTCACGAAAAAAAAATTTTTTTTTCGAAAAAATTAAAAGAAATATTTTTTTAAAAATTACCAACATTTCGATCATAACAGAATTTTGCCAAAAGTTGCGCGTTTATATCCTCGAACTGACTACCAAGTTTTGATTCAACATCTTCTTTAGTTCCTGAAATATCAGGGAAATAACCTCAAAATTTTAAATGTCTATAACTCCTAAACCGTCCGGCCGATTTTGCCCGTTAACGAACTTAACCGTCGCATTTTGATCAGAAACCTACCCTGAAAGTTTGAAGTTGATAGGACCTTCGGTGCTCCTGTTATCGTGCTTACGGCCGGGAAACCGGCCGGCCGGCCGGCCGGCCGGCCGGACGGCACCCTAAGATCTGACACCGGATTCGTGATCAGGGAGTCCGAATTAGTCTATTAGCCAATTTTCAGCTCGAAATTCGAAAATTACAGACATTTGGACGAAATGATAGGACGATGTTCCCCTAGAACATGCGCCCAAAAATCAGACCGAAATATCATCATATTTCCAGGATAAGTTGAATGAGATGAGGTATTTCACCTAATCTTGATGGCCACACTTTCATGATTGAAAAATGATTAGAAGCAAATATTGTCATCGGAGTTTAGGTGCTGGAAACTTTAGCAAACTATATCAAGGATATCCTATATTTTTCAATAATGAAATCAAGATCTCAAGGGAAAATTACGAGAGAAATCAAATATCTTAAGCTTACCTGAACTTCCAAAAATTTTTAGTTTTTGATGTTCGTTTCTTAAGATCCAAGATCGACTGGATTTTTAATTTTTTTAAAATATCATGCCTCAAGCCTCGTGGATTCAGGATCACAGAACTATGAATTTAATGTCATAGAATCTTATGAAATGTAAGTATAAGGCGCGGTTCACACTGGAGTGATATCGAGTTTAAGGTGTCGTATACAAGATATCGCATACGCGACAGGTACAGAAAGGTACTTGAAATCAAAAGGGAGGTGATATAAAAGCTTTCGATAGCGCTTGTAACCACTCTTGCTAAATTATTGACATTTTAACCGATTATTTCCGGTTATCAGCGGGGGACTCGCTAAAAAGTTCCTACAATATTGACATTTACTTTTTTGTCTGTGTAATTGTAATTGGCTTTTTCTATGATTCCTATCAATCAAATTTTAGGTTAGAAATAAACTTCAAAGTAGTAATATTTGCACGTGAGGTTTTTTTAGAATTCTAGTTAGAAGATATGGAAAATAAAAAGAAAAAAATTGAACACTTAGTGGTAGATACTACTGCCTTCTTGCAAAATGCTCCAATGCACGTAAGAACGATATTTATCACGAAAATGAGTATGTTTTAATTCATTTTTTTTATAGCAATATGCAGAAAACATTTATACCTGTCAAGAGGTAATCGACGAAGTTACAAATAAAAGACAACGCCACCGACTATTAGTTCTACCTTACGACCTCAAAGTCAAAACAGTATTTCCAGAAAATGTTGATGCTGTCATGGAATTCTCAAAGAAAACTGGCGATTATGCAAGTCTATCACTCACCGATTTGAAAGTTATGGCTTTAACTTATCAATTGGAGAAGGGAAAGGTTGGAACTAGTCACCTAAGAACAACACCGATATATCAAAAAACTGTCACTTATGATTATAATAAGAAGAAACCATCAGAAATTCGTTGTAATCTTCCTGGCTGGTACTACCCAAAACATGATGAAGAATTCGAAAAGGAAAGCGAGGATAATGAATGTGAATCTATCGGAAGTGACGAGGAAGAGGATAATGAATGTGAATCTATTGGAAGTGACAAGGAAGATCCTTTGAGTGAAAAGTTCGAGTCCTTAAACTTCAAAGAAAAATCTGATGAAACAAAAGAATTCTGTGGTTTGGAGGAAGATGGGGGCAAGTCAAGTGAAAATGGCAACATTAAAGTGGAATCAGCTTCTGCTGATGATTTAGAAGCATTAAAACAAAAATTTGGAGATGTTGGTTATGAGGAAGGTGTAGAGACTTCTAGCATAGTTGCAGAAGTTTTAGAAAAAGTAGAGTTTGGATTTGAAGAAATTGATGAAGAAGGTTGGATAACTCCCGGGAATTGCAAGAGAGCCAAACAAATGATGTATGAGACAGCGGGAGAAACCGAAGACAAAGAAGTAGCAGTAGCATGTATGACTACAGATTTTGCCATGCAGAACGTTTTGAAACAGATGAATTTGAATGTTGCCGCTTTAAATGGAAGGGTGATCAAACATGTTCGTACCTTTATTTTGAGATGTTATGCTTGTTTCAAGACCACTAGTATAATGACAAAACAGTTCTGTCCAAAATGTGGAAATCAAACATTAAAGAAAGTTTCAGTAACTATAGATGAAGAAGGTAAAATGATGATTCATATTAATGGCAGAAAACGTATATCAGCTAAAGGAAAAAGGTTCAGTGTACCGTTGATTAAGGGTGGCAAACATCCTAATAATCCATATTTAGTGGAAGATCAACGTTTCCCTGATAATAGACCTACAAAATTGGCTAGACAGAGGAATAACCCTTTGAATGATGACTACATTGCAGGTATGATATAATTTAGAAGCACTAAAGTATTGGGTTTCTATATTGGCATCATTTATAAATATACTATGTATTTTCAGGATATTCACCTTTCGTAATGCGGGATGTCACATCAAAGTCTGCACAGTTGGGTATAAGACAGGATAATCGACAAAGAAATGGAGGAAGAAATAGAGGAAGGAGGTGAAAAATAAACAAATTTATCTGTTACTCTGGGTAAATCATAAGAATTATATTTTCTGTAAAAAGTTTTATTGAATAAAAAAAAATTCGAAACAGCTTAGTTCTTTTTGGACTTAAATTCCTTCAGGGACACAATACAAATTCTTTTCAAATAGTTTTAATGATATGAATTCTGTAGCGTATTGCCCAGGCATTAAATTAACAATGCTGAAGAATAATTAATCATCGAAATTAAACTAGATGTTGTGTGGTCAATGAATTTATTTCATTCAACAGGGTTTCGTTATTTTACAAATATTTTTTGTTCATTTATATCTATATATTATTTCAGAATAATTAACTGGATATACGCTTTTGTTTACAATGGCATCACTAAAGCGATTATTTTCATTGTTATGCAAGATAAACCCATATTTCCATTAATCCTGGCGGTACTCATCTTCTGTAAAAAATAATTTGAACATTAAATTGTATCATGATATTCTTTTTAACAGATTTCACTCAAACCAATTGAAATCTTAATGAATATAAATTCAAAGATAGGAAATGAATTCTTGTCTATTTCTTCGCAATATCAATGACAAACAAATTTTAAACTACACAATCACGCATCTCCACTTTTAAAAACTTTACTCCCCGCGAGTGAATAGAGAATTATTACGGGAAAGTACACTGCACATTATACAAGTCGTGGATAGAGAAAAATTCGCTGATGATAATTCCCTAAAAATGTTGCTTTGATGGCTTGATACAGTCGTGGTTAACTGGAATAAGTTGGTTCAGTTCCTTCATTCGGATGACAATATCACAATAAAATGTTTATTTTGGAGAAACTTTCAGATATTGCCCATATATATAATGGTAATATGCTTCGCTCTGTGCCGTATGTATCTGGTCAATCTTGACTATGAATAATTCATGGTAGGAGCGCGCTAAAATACTGATTTAAATGAAAGAAATCATGAAATGATATAGAGCATATATCATCATTTATGTTTTCTTCAATTGATATGGATTTTGATCGAATAAGAAATTTTTTTTTCGAATAGGCAAGCATAATTGATCACAGAGAGAAGTAGAATTTTATGAATTATTTGACCCTTGAAAAATTATTAATTCATACTGCTTCGTGAATTTGTCCTTGGGGATGTGGAAATTGGTGTTCGATCTGGTATTATGGCCAAATATACAGGGTGAGTTTTTGACCACTGCATTAATTTTAACCAAAGATTCCTCTCATCAAATGAAACACTATTTTGATTTAACATTTTTCCAAATTCAGCTCAGGTAAAAAGATACAGGTTATTGAAATTTTGAAAAAAAATCAGTTTTTATTTTGTAGCTTTGACATCCTTTTTTCGAATAAAATGAATGTTGGCGTGAAGTTTCCTATAACTATGATACATATTTTCCAAATATAAGTTATTTTCTACTTCTACTGGTTCTCTAGTTATGGACTCGTGGATTCATAGAACTAAACGAAATTAGCATAAAGAAAGCATATAAAGTTTTTCTTGAGTCATTTCAAGAATATTTCATCGGTTTAGAACATTATATTATTCTTCATCATTTCTCCTTAAACGCACCGTTTTCGAGATATTCTTCATTGAATGTTTTAAAATAGAAAACTCCAGAAATTTCACAACTTTTATGGATCCGTCCCTGAGCGTTGGAATCCCGAATCAAGCTGTAAACCACGTTACCATACCTGATTCTCGTCCGCCAACAATGGCATAGATAATTTATATGCGGGAGTGTATTAGCACATTGTGAAATCTTTAAACGCTTGTAACTTTTTACCTGAGCCGAATCTGGAAAAATGGTAAATGAAAAAAGTGTTTCATGTGATGAGAGGAATCTTTGGTTAAAATTAATGCAGTGGTCAAAGACTCACCCTGTATATTACTACGATGCACTTCATTATATGCGATTAAAAATTTATCCGAAGATAACCATCATATCGGAGACTTTTCTATCGAAAACACTCTGAGAAACCGTAAACCACCCCAATTTGGAAGGCATTTCTTGTATATGTGTCATTCTATTATTTGCATTCCACAATTGGTTTATTTTGTTTTGATTAATAACATATAAGAGGGGCCCGCAAAAATCATAATGAGGTTTTATTTCAGATGGCTATAATTCCGAAACCTGAAGGATTAGTCCATTAACGAACTTACTGAAAATTTCAACTCTCCAACTTATTGCGTTCGAGTAATCGTGCTGACGGCCGGCCGGACACAATAAAGTTTGACCTCGGATTCTTCATCAGTGAGTCGACTCACTGAATAATAACTAATAGTTTAAGACCATTCGCGCCTAAAATTAGGTCTATTGGTTTTACCCATTGGCACAACCAACAGGGGAGCTCGTTCTTAGAGTCAAGTTCCAAGTGCTAAATTCTCTCTGCATAATCCTGGCATTTTTATTCAGTGGGGGAGAGTAAACATCACCCTAGTGAATAATAAGTCAATATATTTTGTAAGTTCAGTTGATTTTATACAGAAGTTTGAAACTGGAAAGTTTACGACTATTAGGTTGGTTTACAAAAACATTTTAGTTTCAAAGATAAAAAAAAATTTTTTTTAGAAAACATGGAGTTAGTCTATCTCTAGCACTGTGAAGGATGGACAAAATTAAAACCTTAGGGGCACATTTAGGTTCCAAATATCAAAGCAGCAGTATTTTACATAAAATTTTGTTAGCAAGCCTGCAATAATTTTTGGCGCTCTTGTTATCTTCAAACTTTTTAGTTTCAAATTGTTGTATTCACCCAGCTTTACTTTCACTTTCAAACTCTACATTCTACTTCAATAATGTAAAATACCAATTTTACTGTTTAAATTCTCAATTTATTTTGATAGTTTCCAACTTCCTCAATAATCAAGGATTTTTGTATACAATAAAATGATCTTGGATCGAATGAGGTAAGAATATGACTTGTCAAATTTTATTGGATCATACATAACAGAAGTCGCCTCCTGCACTCTCATGCACTCAAAAACACATATAACTTACACTATCATTTAATTACATTAACTATTTAAATAAAATCGTAACTACAATACAGAAATGATGGGAATTGCATTCAATTAATCATTATAAATAGTTCTGAAATATTTATGTAATATCAAAAAATAAAATTGTACATTTATTAAACAGTAGAAAAATCAAATTTTTTCCTATATACTTGAACGTTTGCCAATAACAGTAGCATTTTAATTCCCCAACTTTCTTCTGAACGCGTGGAAAACGAAAAAGATTCGAAACTGGCAAACACACATACACTTCAACCGGCAGAGTCTCAGTACATGGAAAACTATCAAACAGATCACAAGTTCATCTTAGACTTAGTATGGTTGGTGCCTCTGGTTTCTTCCACCGCCACCACCACCGCCGCCTCCTCTTTGTTTTCCACCTTGATACCCACCGGAACCACCTGAAAACGAGGAGCAAGTATAAAAATTTAATTTTGTATGCAATCTTACTCACTAATCAACCCAAATTCAAAACAATCTATTTGCTCGCCACCTGCGTTGTTTTGAACACTTCTTCAAGTTTATAGCAATTGCAGTTAGCCTATACACTGGCTTATATCCTATAAATGCTGCAACCAACTTAAAGATCGAAATAATATGTCCATTTCTATCTTCAGAGGGAGTATGGGTGATTTTTCAAGAACGCAGGCTGCGAAATGTTGCATTAACCCTAGGCACATTGCAGAAGGACACATTCCTCTCAAACATTGACAAAATGAACTTCAATAACGATTAATCTACAGACAATTTCATACATACAAAACTTCAATATGGGTAAATGTTACTGTTAACGACTGCATGAAAATATTACGAATGATGTCATTATACTTGATTCGCTCTCCTGAACAAAGTTTAAAAATTAAGCGCCCCATAAGATAGAAACATCTTCAATACAGAAACAAGTCACTCAACAGTGTGCTCTTCCAAAAACATCAAATGCACGATTAAAAAATCAAGAGACAACCGTTTATTTAGTAACCGATGTGAATTCGGCAACACGACAGACATCTGTGGAAAAACCAAGAAGTTCAATAGCTCAATCATTACACTAGGATTGATTGTGTAAAGGCGAGAAAATTGAAGAGCGACAATGTTCACGAGTAATTTGTTTTCAAGATACCCGGTTGTAAATCCAATACTAGGCTTAAGGCTGATGAAAGCATTTTTGAATAGAACAGTAATAAATACGGATGAAATACGAAAATGTCTCAATGAGACATTTCCCTATATTCCGCTAAGATAGGAGAACGATTGAAGTTGTTATATCCCTCTTTATGTAATTATAATGTACGGAGTTTGTGATGGTAATGCCATCTCTATTCTTTCCCTTCATATTTATCTCCCTAGGACGAAACTTGCCAGCCCTGTATAAAAATGTGGAGCGATTGTTGTTATAGTGAAAAAAGGGGGGGTTGAAGATGAGGCGTTTTCCAACCAATGGGGCTCATAACTTTGAGAAAGTTCACAGTCCAGATAAAAATAAGTAAATTTAAACCACATCATCCGTACTATCAAAATCAAGCAGTCGTTAAGGTAACAATCACCTTAATCTGCAATGTATAAAACAATAATGGAAGAGACAAAACAAATTCCACATCAGGCAGTACCTTTTCCTCTGCCGCCTCTTCCACTTCCACTACCATATCCTCCCTCATAGTTATTACCATATCCACCGTAGTCTCCTTAATCGGCGTTAAACAAACATACCATCAGATATTTTGTTCTCAAACGATTGCACAGAAAAAAATCAAGCAGAATGTTGCAGCAAAAATATTACTTATGAAATCATTTTACTCCTACATTTCTGAACAGTTCAAAAAATTGGGAACATAAGGCAAGTACGTCGTAAACGAAATGAAAAAAAATAAAAAAAAGATTGGAAAGAATAACAAAGCTGGCATATTTTAGATTTTCACTAGATGGAGATTATTAGAACTGATGAGTTAATTGAAAAGTATTTAGTATCTCGAAAAATAAATTAATTTATAGCTTTAAACTATATATCGAAACATAAGTATTTATTTCCTAATCCCAAGCGGTAATAAAATATTATTTAAAACATGGTTGGCTAGAGAAATGAAAAATTCAGATAATCTGTATAAATAAGGCAGAAACACCGAAAATTATAGTTTTTACTTGGCCATACATGGCTCAATAAAAATTGTCATCTGATAGCAATGATAAAAATTTGTTTTCCTGAACTAATTTCTAAAACCATTCTTTAATTGTATAAATCTTCCAATATAAACAATGAGGGAAAATTGTATGTAATTCGAAATATTTCTTAACTTCATAGTTAATGAATTACCGATCCGTTTTGTTAACACAACTAAAAGAAATGAAGATAATTAGAGTGAAGATGAAATGTAGAAAATAAATATTCAAGTGATAAAAACATCATAGGGATATTTTCGATAAACCTTATGGTAAATTATCTGAATTTTATGTTACTTCTCTATACAGCCTGTGCAGTAAATGATAAACAGCACCGGAGTAGTGACTCGGGACAACTCGAATAACATCCGCTTCTTATAACTGTTCATTTACAGAAAATCAAATTTTGATATGACAAGCAAAATAATGAAAGCAGAACGAACCTACGTCAGATTTGAGCATTCTTCCAAATGTTTTAAAGACGTCAAACGTAGAAAATAAGTGAATACTAGCAACTCTAACAGTCCCAAATGAAAATGTTAATTATGATAATGAATAATCGCCAAGACGTTGAAACCTGTACATCAACCGATCCTCGCAAGTTAAAGAGACGCTTAAAAGAGTAGTGGATGGGTGCGTTCAAAAATACCAGATTTTAACTGTTTTCAACAACAAATGCTTTATTCAAGCTGTAAGTGTGTCCCGGGAAAACATGTCCAAAAATTAATGTACTTTTGAAGATACCATTGTGAAGAACAAAACAATTTTTTTCGACTGTCGGTATATATATTTTAAGTTATATATTTGTGTTGGATCTGTGAATATCACAGGTACATTACCGTAACAATATAACAGATACATCTAAAAAAAATACTATCAGCTAACTGGCGTCAAGAGAACAAGGCACCATTACAATTGAAGATGCCTCAAAGCAACCCTATCAAAGTCAGGATCAGACTTTAAATTATAAGCCTTACTACGTAATGCCATACCTAGCGATGCCCGAAACTGAAGAATTTGCGAATGAAAAAAAATTACTGATATACCAAAAAAAGTTGGTTTGACGCATCCTCAACAGAAATAATATACACACTCTGTTCAGATGTTCAACACTCATATATGTATCTATTATGTACATTCAAACTTAAATTATCCTAATGCCTGTATTTACCGTAGTTGCCGTAGTTGGAATAATCGTATCCACCATAACCTCCATAGCCACCACCGTAGTAGTCGTAGCCACCATAGCCGTCATAGCCTCCGCTATAACCTTGGTTATATCCGCTGTAGGGTCCGTAGCTTTGGTTCCAGTTCTGGTTGCTGTAGTTACCACGCCCCCTTCCGCGACCGCCAGCACCACCACGGCTCATCATCCTACCACCACCTCGGACATTGCCCATGCCATCGAGCTTGGGGGTAGCTTTTTTAACATCGACCTGAAAATGGGGGAAAAAATCATAAAAATGGGATAGAGGCTTTTGAAGTAAAATATTAAATTGATGGGTCGATCAGAGTGGTAAAGTGTCTTCAACTGTAATCAGTAGCAGAACTGACATTGGTCAGGCATCATGTGAAAGTTTTTTTTAATTAATCGAGCAAATTGGAATATACCACCAAGGTAAAAAAATACCACGATTGGTAGTAAAAAAGTACAAAGCTCCATGAAGCATTTGTTCAGCAGCCACCCATAGTGCACCACTCATTGAATTTATCAACATGGAATAATGAATGATAACTCACATGTGAAAAAAATCTTTTGAGGAATATGATAAAAACATTTATAAATAATTCAAAACTTCTCTTGATAGTTATCAACTAACCGCGAAAGATTTTGAAATGGGGTTATATATTCCAAGTGAAATGCCATCTCAAACATAACCTCAGATATTTGTTTCCTCAAAATGGCGGATGTGCGCGTCTGTCCACAGAAATATCTGAATAACGCGCCCAAGCCGCTATAACCTAAGCGAGACAGCTGCGACTTTGCAGCTTTGTGATTGGCTCTTTAGGGAAGCCTGAACAAGATGGCCTATTACAGCTATCTGCTCAAGAGAAAAGGGGAGCTTTTCATAACCGAATGGCTTGCAGAATAGGTTTTTCTTTTTTCAGATGATACGCAAAGCAACAGCTAAACATTAAATTCACCTGAACCTTCAAATGGACAAAAAATGCTATACTTACTTCTTTATCTTTGATAGTCTGTTTTGGTGTTTTCAAGAGTTCGTTGACAACTTGTTCAGAATCGAAGGTGATGAAGCAGAATCCTTTTCTCTGGTTCTTCTGTTTGTCAAATGGCATCTCAACTTCGACAATCTGAAAAGAACATAATATTAACACGAATCCCTTGCGTGGCTATTTTGATGCTTACAGTTCCGTATTGGGCAAAGTAATTTTTAATATCGTCATCCGTGAGTTCGGAAGTTAGACCGCCTACGAAAATTTTTCCATGCCTCGCTTTGGCTTTTTTGGGATCTACTTTTTTGTTGTTGATTACATGATCGCCAGCATTTGAAACTTTGTCAATAGAATCGGCATTTTTGTAGACTATGAAAGCGAAACCTCTTGATCGGCCAGTATTAGGATCAGTCTTCACATTTATACTCTCAATTTCTCCATATTGTCCGAAGTGTTCGCGGAGTTCCTCTGTGAAATTATTTCAAATTGAAATTTGGCCAATATAATATATTGAATAGGTATATTCATAATGAAATTCAATCAAACAAATGTATCCAAAATAAAAATATAATACTCACTATCTGAAGTTTCCCAACTTAAACCTCCAACAAACAGTTTTCTGAAAAGGAAACGGGAAAGTTAGAAATAATGAAAGCCGAAAGTTCACCTAAGCATCAAGAGCTTTTAGAATCAAGTAATGCTTAATTGATGAAAAAATTACATTGGTTACATCTACTTTAACATCGGAAAAATAAAAAAACAAGGAATGCAAAATTGATAATCCTAGTTAAGTTAGGGATCGGCAATCTTTAAAATTCTGAAAAGTGTAATCAAGAATCCAAGAGCAAAATATCAGACAATTGAAATTTAAGCTCAATAATCGTGACGTTAACAACCCAAATTTGAATGATTGGATTAATTGTTTGGGGCAGACAACTGTGCCCAAGGATAAATACCATGGGTCCTAGTGCACTCCAGTCCTCTCTCCACTCATCTTCCAGAAAGCGGACGAATCCACCTGGAGAAAAGGAAGCATTTAAGTGTTATACTTCTCGTGGAAAACCTGCAATCCTACACCGGCCCGAAATCAAAGAGTTAACTTTTTGCCTTCAAGTATGAAGAGGTAAAAGTGAAAACTATGAAAAATCACTGAAAAGAAGTTTTACTCAACTAAATCCGCATTGAATTGAAAACAGGCTGAAAAAAAATTTGTTCAATCTATAGCTTAATCTACAGACATGAATTTGAAATTCGCGCCAAACATCGTCCGCCGCCATTTTCTTCAGCTAGAGAGCAAGAGTGCTTGAACCTTGAAAACAGTTTGAAAAATAAGAGAATACAAAAATTATGATTAATATAGACGGCAAAATTTTCCTCAAAGCTGAAAACTAAATATTAGATACTCTAAACCAAAATTGACCAAAGGTAAATTACTGATGAACCTGGATTAAAAATAGCCCAACATCCGGCTTCTATTAACATTGATTGGATGCGATGAATTTGTTTGGTTTTGAAACATCAGGGGCATTCAAAAGGCTTTTCATCTCGGAGCTCATCTAAATTTCAAAAATATTCCTCAAATTAACGAAAACAAAAACATACCTATCATCATCACGACCTGGAGCATCGGCACTCCCGCTATCTGCCGGTGGAGCGTCTCCTGAACCATTTTGGCCATTTACTTGATCTTGTTGGAAACTATTTTGGTCTGTGTTGATATCTTGTGAAAAATCTTCACCATTTTCCATGTTGCAGTCTTGATTTGCAGCCATATTTTAAAACTTAAGGACTAAAACCACTGCGTCACTTAACAACTACGTCCGCCTATGAAGAGTACAGAAAAGGAAGAGACGTTCGTTTATAAGGCAGAAAGCCAACGTACAAGCGTTCCCTACGCCACTCTATCGATTAGCTGCGTCATAACCGGTCAGCGACCAATGAAATCGGAGGATTCAAAGACGCCACCGAATCTACTTTTCGATGCGTAGGTGAGGGCTGCAACATTAAGGAACTAAACGGTTTCGAATTGTGAAGAAAATCACCCTTATTGACTTTTTGCAATGGTTGTAGGGGTCAACAACTCGGTATCCGGTAATATTCCTAATTTAATTTGTTTTCAATTTTACTTTTTTGAAATTTGAATTAAATAACTACAAACTAGAACTTACTCCAAAAATTATTAATAAATATATAAATTCAGTCTGGATAAAATGAGACGGCGATTTATATATTTCCTGTACCGATATCTACCAATATTTCTTTCATTTCCAATGTTTGGCTGATGTTCCAAAACATTCAAAATATATGAATAGAAATTATAAATTATGAATGAAAAATTCGTAATTTACAAGTGATTGTTCACTTAGGCAATATCTCATTTACATTGGGATAGGTACCTATACAGAATATTATTTATATGATGGAACAAACAAGAAGCATCGACTTTCATTAAGAAATCGAATGGGTCCCCTTCCTACACCTACTGTTTAATTATTTCAATTATATTCAATCTTTCAAAGTAGAATCCAAATAACTCAACAGACTGACAATAATTGCCGGAGATTTGTTTACTCAATGGTCTTGTTTAATTTATCACATTATTTTGCCGAATACAGATAAAGCTTCCAATTTCTAACCTCCATTTTCTTTTGTGAACTATAGAGTACCTATAATCTACTCGTTTATAAACTGAACAAATTACGTATTTTTTGTTGTTACAATATGTTAAAACTACGGATATTTTTTTAGCTTTCTTGTTACTTTTTTCAGCCTGTTGTTACACTGTTTTTTTAAAAGAATAGATATTCTTTTCAGTTCAGGATAAAAGCTTCAAATGAAAATTACATGTAACGTTACGTTGAACGTTGTTATGAAATGTGAAAGATTTTATGTACCAATAAGTACTACTTTCTCCTAAATAAGTCTTATTATTCGTATTCTTTGTCGAATATCAAGTATTGAAGATCAAAGTTTTATTCCATATAGAACTGTTGGGTATCCACATGATAAATTTATTTATGGGCATTTTACCATTAACGGTAGAAATGTAGAATCATAATTGTCAATATAGCGGTATCTGATATTCTTCGGAAAATGAATCAAATATTTGTTTCATGATCTGTGTTCAATTTGGGTTAAAACAAAAATCACAATATTGCCCTTAAATGAAATTTCAAGGAAAAATATATTGAAATTTCTATTCATTCAAAGAATGTAAACCTTCCAAAAATGTTGTATTCAAGTCATAAAAGCCATGTTTAGTGCCTGCACTGCCTGCTATTGTATATCTACCTGCTGCCCATAACTTTTTCACCCTTGAGTACTTATTTTTGGAATTTTGGAACTACCTGAACATATCGGAAGAGAATCTTGAGTTCCAGCAAAAATTTCTTTACGGAAAAGGAAGTGAGTAGAAAAAATTTGTAGGTAGGTACCTACATCATTGAAAAATATATTATTATGGTTCCTACATTGTAGTCGAAGAAAAATTGTAGGTACCTACTTAATTGAAAAATACACTTCACCTATTGATATTCAAAATGTGTTCTCAACTCTATAAAGGTACATAGTAGTTTCATTTTTTATAAATAAGAAATAAATATAAGTTCCATTTTTTATAAATAAGAAATAAATATAAGTTCCATTTTTTATAAATAATAAATAAATAAATATTAATTATTGGGCGATGGGATTCAATTTTGCACATTAATTTTATTTCTTTACTATACAGGGTGTATCTGAATAACTCCAAAAAAATGTAAGGGGTGATGATCCTGTGATAAAAATTAAGGTGAGTATTTGGTATAAAATTGTTTGAAAAACCTACCCCCGAAAAAGTTACACCCTTCCGCAGTTTAACAAAAATAATTGTTTCTCTTTTTATTTTGCCAGTATATTTAAGCTGAAGACACGAAACTTGGTAAATATCATTTGTCAAGAAAACTACAAATTTTGGAATTTTTTCAACCCTGAAATATGCTTGGAAGGGGTTGTCAACATCTAAGATATTTTTTCTTACAACTTCTTTTTTGGATAAAAAATTTCCTTTTGAAAAAACCTGGCTGAAAAGCCCAATTCATTTACTAACTTTTTTATTTCTACAAGTTTTGTCGAAAACATTAGCATTTAGGTAAAAAAATGCGATGTATTTTCAAAAAACAACTAGGTGGAATTTCCCTAATCTAATTTATTTCTTTATAGTTCGTATATTTAACAAGCTTTGCTTTATTTTCTTCATCACCCATTCTATTACCTTTCTTGAGGACTTTTTAATATACAGGAAAAATAAAAAAGAGAAACAATTTTTTTTGTTAATCTTCGTAGGGGTGTAACTTTTCCGGTGGTAGGTTTTTCGATAAATCTTATACTAAATACCCACCTTAATTTTCATCACAAAATCACCCCTTACATTTTTTTGGTTTTATTCAGATAAACCCTGGATAGTTTGTTTCCAAATTGATGCAAAAGATTTTAGGAGATAAGGTTCCTCAGCAAAATTGATTAAGGGTCTTTTATCTAATTTTTTGTTCTAAAACCCTTCCCCTACAAGTTACAGCCATTTGAAATTGGTGGATAATTTTTGTTTTAATTGAATACCTAACTCTTCTACATGAAAAAAATCAGAAGAATACAATTTGGCAGATCGCAACGGGAATTCAATGTCACATTTTGCTAATTATTGAATTATTAATCCGTATAATGTTATCACAAAGTGGTGAGAAAATCAACCCTTCCAATATTTTGCATCAGAACTTTTTGATACTCCAAAATTTTGCAAAATATAAAATTCATTTGAAAAGAAATATTCAATACGCAACTTTTTTGCAACAATTTAGAAACTTCCGGTATAGTTCATTCATTGTGTATTTTCATATATTATCTAATATCGATCACAAACATCTTAGAATTCTTAGAAACAATTCCAGCAATAGATATTTCAGCACATTTGTTTCTCTGAATACGTGCCATTCAGAATTTTAATTTGATTTTAAGTGAGGTACGAAATATAACTATTTTGGAATAGCTTAAGTTCGCATGGATAGCTCCATTCGCTACAGATTGTTTATCAAGTGGCATGGAGTCAAAAATCATTTGATCAATGGATCAAGCTTTACATGAATAAGCGTGTGCTTTATCTTAGACTGCTCATTTAGAATGTTCCTTAATTTTCAGTGATTTTAACCTTTAGCTCACATTGTACATCTCAAAATCAACACTTTTCATCTTCAATATCGCTACTTGAGAATAATATGACATTGAGTTGCTTCGAATTGTTAAATAAAAAATTGGTTCAAGCACTGACGTGAAGTCAGAAGCTTTTGCGCGTATGTTCTATTGTCCATTCTTCTGTATTGGACACCCTTAATCGAATTTACCATAGTAAATTATGTTGTCCATTCTCCTGTATTGGACACTTAATTCGATGATTTAATTTGATGATTTTCTACTACTAGTTACCAAGCTTCAATTCAATCGAATATTTATTTTTTGAGTTATCAAGGAAATAATATTCCAGGTGGGTATAACTCGGAAACCGTTAGACCGTTTATGCCCAAAAACGAACTGAACTCTCCCTTTCGGATACGCAACCTACCCTGAAAATTGCAAGTCCCTATCTCCTTTCGTTCGAAAGTTATCGAGAAAACGGTCACCCATCTACTGAACCCACACAAGAATGCTCGAATCTCCAACAATATTCAACCGATCGTGTTAAAACTTGAAACTTGACAGTAGAGTTAGGTTATGAAGGCTCTTGCAAAATTTCAGCAATTTCAAACGAATATAACTGACTACATATTAGAATTTTTTTTTTCAATTTTCAATGATTTTTTAAAATTTTTTTACAAATACTATCTTCACGAAATTGTGCAAGAATTTCCGCGTTGGCATTCTACAACTAACTACCATGTTTGAATTCAATCGGTTTAGTATTTTTCGAGTTAATGAGGAACAAAAAACAACCAAATTTCAGATGGCTATAACTCTAAAACCGTTTGGCCGATTATGCTCATAAACAAACTGAAATGTCGCGTTCTGGTGCACATCCTAACTTGAAAAATTCAAGCCGCTATCTCTTTCCGTTCTCAAGTTATCGTGACAACAAAAATATTTTTTAATAATTTTTTTAAAATTTTCTAGCCATACGATTCGCACAAAATTCCAAAAACGTGCTAAGGTTCATATTCTACAACTACTCACCAAGTTTCAATTTGATCGGATTTATATTGGTTGAAAAAAAAATTATTACTCGGAAACCACTGGGCCAATTATGCCCATTAACGAACTTGTCCGTTGTATTAAGATGCGCCATTCACCCTGAAAATTTCAAGTCGCTAGCACTTTTCGTTCTCAAGTTATCGTGGCAACGGCCGGACGGCCGGCCGGACAGAATCAAATTTGACCTCGAATTCTTCATTGGGGAGTCGAACTAAATCGTTTGAGACCATTTTCGTCAAAAAATTCGAAAGTTACAGACATTTGGGCAAAACTATAACGCGATGTTCCCCAGAACATACGCGCAAAAAGTGTCATTTGAACTAGCGAGTAATAATTCAAACTTTGACAAATCATATCTCTGAAAGTATATTGATTTCTCAGAGTTGGGAATAATATCAATGGATTCTTATGATAGAACTACATCATAAATATAATTGCAGAGTTAGAGGAAGAAATATTGTTTGCTACTTTGTTATATGTTATATGTTATATCTGTGGCTCCAGTTCCATCTTGGGTTTGTTCTTTGTTCCGCAACAGTCAAAAAAAAATCCGCGATTTGTCCATAGACGATCGCGATATTTAGTTATCAATGATTTAGTAGCTGTAGTTCCCTGTAGAAAGGGAATATTATAATAGTCACTGTAGTTCCCTGCATTTTCCCGCGCCACATATGCATTCTCAGAAACCTATCTCGAAAAATTATATTCCAAGATATTAGTTCAGGCGCAATGCAAGAGATGTCATCGCAACGAAAAGCAGTGGCTATTATTTCTTCGGAGGTCCGAGGCTATTCGATTTCTTGCAATAAATAGTACTATAGAAGGTGAAGGTAGAGTGACTCAAGACTTTCCCTAGAAACGATTTATTAATTTTGAACGATTAATGAATAAATCTATATCTGATTTCAGCATGTTTTCGTGGGTTTACAGTCAGTGAGCAAGCTGTAACGGCTGTGAAGTGCAAATAAATGATTTTGAACGTTATCAACTGTGATATTTACACAGTGTGGTTTATCAATTATTCATTAGTCTTTTTAAATCTTGACTTGATCGATAGATAGTCGCAAAATGGTGTCCGAAATGAAAGTTTACGCAGGTGAGACTGTGTTAGATAAATAATAGAGTATTCTTTGTTTCCTGATATGTATTTCCTCTAAAAATTATGTTGTTACTGCTGCAAGATGAAGTGACTTAAATCAAAGAAACACCTGCGCATTAACAATGTTTTTGTTTTAGTTGAATTAGGTTCACAATTCCAAGAAATGTTGTTACCTATATTGATCTTTTAGGTTATTTCAGCCCTCAAATCTTTTGTTTTCTCTCATAAATAATATGAGAAATACCGTCCTACTTATATTTTACCAGGTTCTATTTTATTTCAAATTATTTGATGAATAGATGTAATGGAGTCGCTATATACTCTATTCTCTTGCCCCGAATTTGTAACTCTTTATTTGAACAGTAAGGTTGACCAATTCTTGATCAATTTTCGTGACCTACATAAGTGGAATTGTAATTACTATCAAGCAAGGCAGTGTATTTACATTAATATCTGAAGTTCGATGATGTCATTGATAAATTTAAACTTTTGTTGATAGGTATATAATATGACACACTGGACACACCTCTATATCGAAACGTACTGTGCACTATTTACTTATTATTTTCTTGAATAATATGCATTTATAATCGTTCAACGTGCAACGAAAACATTTTACTAACTTTTCCTCAATTTTTTAAATTTACCTCAATTTTTCAGTCTTCGTTTATTGGCACTTTGAAGTAGAATTTATTAAAAAATCGGGGAAGAATTCTCCTAAAGATATAAATACCTAACATGGGTTTTTTTTTGTATGAAAATTTGGTCTTTTTGGCGGTCGTGCTTATCAATTTGCCCAAATTATATTATATTATTAGATAAAGGTAATTAATTTCTGTAATTTTTTGGCTGAAAATGGTCTCAAACGTTTAGGTTCGACTCACTGATCAAGAATCCGTGATCAAAATCAATTCTGTCTGGCCGGCCAGCCGTCCGTCCGTAAACACGATAACTCCCGAAATTAGAAATTTTAAATACATTTTTACAAGATGCTGTTTCATCATAAGAATCCATTGATATAATTCTCAACTCTAACAATCTAATATTTTCGGAGATATGATATTTCAATAATTAATCGTAACTCTATGTTTTCATAGAATGCTCTTATTATAATTTGCTGATGTATGTAAATCCTACATATGAGATGTCATAGATCAGTTCATTTCTGATGGAACTGTCTAATTAAATCCACAATTAAGCTAATCGAAGCTTCATGAAACCCACCATGAGAAACCAATACTTTCAGAGAAATTATTTGCCAAAGTTTGTATAATTACTCGCTAGTAGTTTGGCAAGAGCGCCAAAGCCCCTGTCCACAGAACTATTCCTTTTTTTGGCGCTCTTGTTCCTCGGAACAGAGTGCTTTCGAATTTTTGACTGAAAATGGTATCAAACGATTTGGTTCGACTCACTGATCAAGAATCCGTGGTCGAAATCGGTTCTGTCCGGCCGTCCGTTAACACGATAACTCTCGAACGAAAAGAGTTAGAGGATTGAAATTTGCAGGGTAGGTTTGGAGCGTAAATATCTCGGATGAGTTCGTTAACGGGCGAAATCCATCAAGCGGTTTCGGAGTTATGGCCGTTTTTACTAAAAACGTTTTTTATGAATATTTCCGAAACCGATCACTCGATCCATCTGAAATTTAGCATAAAATTGTAGAATCTTGATCTTTAGACGCATGTGAAGTTTTGTATTGATCGGGATATCGTAAAGTGTCAAAAAAAAATGTTGAAAATTTTTAATTTTGTTTTTACAATAACTCTCGAACGGAATGAGCTAGGCAGTTGAAATTTTCAGAGTAGGTTAGGGGGATGAATATCTCAGAGGGCCGATTTATTCAACCTCTCCGTAAAGTATTGGTTAACTACGTGCTCGTTAAATTTACCGACACCCTTTAAAGTAATAAAATCTATTCATATTTCACAGATGTTCCACATATTTGCAGATCACTTCGTACAATTATAGAATACTTTCCTTTCGGTAAGGCTACTTGAAAGTTTACAGATAGGTGAATATATCGGCCCTACCGACATTTGGGCAAATTCTTATTAAGGTATGAGTGACAGTGAAAAACAAGCGCGCTTAAGACGGTTTTGTAAGCCGATATAATACAAAGTACGCATGAAAATGTATTGATCAGAACTCATACACAATACATGTCTAATTATTATCTTATTCGTGAATGTAAATTATTATGTATACGGAGGACAGTCAAAAATGGTTTTTTTTCGAATATATAGATATATTTTTGTAAGACATAATAGATTCAGTCTATTGTAAGTGAGATAAACATATCAAGTTGAAATTTGCGGGGTAGGTTTGGAGTCCAAATGCCCATTTAAGTTCGTTAATGGGCAAAATCCAACGAGTGGTTATCCGTCGGAAATTTAGTTTTCCCAATAACTCGAAAAATACTGATATGATGGAGTTGAAATTCGGTAGTGGTACGAAAAATACAGCCACGAATGTAAAATTTCGTGAGGATCTTTTGGCTAGAAAATTTTATAAGGGTTATTAAGCGAGTTTTCAATTCGATCAGATCAATATTTTTCGAATTTTTGGGAGAAAAATATTAATTAAAACAAACCTTGCCCCTATCAGAGGAAATGTGCTCCAAAAAATTAAAAAAGCACTGAGGTGAGGTCAGAAAGGTCAAAACAGACTGATCTCACATCATTTCTTTTTAAATTTTTCTCTTAAAATGTTGAAAAGCCCTGTGGGCAGGAGCTTTAGCGCTCTTGTTCAAACTTTGACAAATCAAATCTCCGAAAGTATTGGTTTTCTAAGATTGAACTGCGTCATAAGAAATTAAATTCAAAACGTAGGTCTATGACTCATCTCATATGCTGGATTTACATAAATCAGAAAATTATAATTAGAGCATATTCTATGAGATCATAAAATTAAGATTAATTAATGAAATTTTGAAAAAATTATATCTCCGAAAGTATTAGTTTGTTGGAGTTGAGAACGCTATCAATAGATTCTTGTGATGAAACGGCATCTTAAAAAAATATATAATTTGAAATTTATAAGGTAAAAAAAAACTGTTGTTACTCCGAAACAACCGATTTTGCCCGATAACGAATTAACCGAGATATTTATCCCCTAAACCTAGCCTGAAAATCTCAACTGTCTAGTTCATTCCGTTCGAGAGTTATCGTGTTAACGGACGGACGGCCGGACAGAATCGATTTCGACCACAGATTCTTGATCAGTTAGTCGAACCAAAACATTCTCAGCCAAAAATTCGAAAAAACAGACATTTGAGCAAATTGATAAGCACTCTTTACCAAAATTCATTAAAAAAAATTGGTTCAAGCACTGACGTGAAGTCAGAAGCTTTTGCACGTATGTTCTATTGTCCATTCTTCTGTATTAGACACCCTTAATCGAAAATCTAAATTCGAATTAAGAGTGTCCAATACAGGAGAATGGACAACATAATTTACCATGGTAAATTCGATTAAGGGTGTCCAATACAGAAGAATGGACAATAGAACATACGCGCAAAAGCTTCTGACTTCACG
This sequence comes from Halyzia sedecimguttata, assembly GCA_937662695.2. Classification (NCBI taxonomy): domain Eukaryota; kingdom Metazoa; phylum Arthropoda; class Insecta; order Coleoptera; family Coccinellidae; genus Halyzia; species Halyzia sedecimguttata. The sequence continues at coordinate 60,343,549 of OW569418.2, forward strand.
TCAGTGCTTGAACCAATTTTTTTTTTCGTGATTTTTTTGAAATTTTCTAGGGGTACGGTTCTTAAATTTTTTTCTTTCGTCATTTTTTTCATATTTTCTAGGGGTACGGTTCTTACAAAATTTCAAACACGTTTTTATGTTGATTTTCTACTACTAGTTACCAAGCTTCAACGCGATCGAATATTTATTTTTTCAGTTATCAAGGAAATAATATTCCAGGTGGGTATAACTAGAAAACCGTTAGACCGATTATGCCCAAAAACGAACTCAACTCTCCCTTTCGGATACGCAACCTACCCTGAAAATTGCAAGTCCCTATCTCCTTTCGATCGAAAGTTATCGAGGCAACGGTAACCCATCTACTGAACTCACACAAGAATGCTCGAATCTCCAACAATATTTAACCGATCGTATTAAAACTTGAAACTTGGCAGTAGAGTTACGTTATGAAGGCTCTTGCAAAATTTCAGCAATTTCAAACGATTAGTTACTGATATATAGAATTTTTTTTTTTTATTTTCAATGATTTATTAAAAATTTTCTACAAATGCTATCCTCACCAAATTTTGCAAACATTTCCCCGATGGCATTCTACAACTAATAACCATGCTTGAATTCAATTGGTTCAGTATTTTTCGAGTTAATGAGGAACAAAAAACCACCAAATTTCAGAAAATTTCAGATGGCTATAACTCTGAAACCGTTTGGCCGATTATGCTCATAAACGAACTGAAATGTCGCGTTCTGGTGCACATCCTAACCTGAAAACTTCAAGTCGCTATCTCTTTCCGTTCTCAAATTATCGTGACAACAAAAATATTATTTAATAATTTTTTTTTAATTTTCTAGCCATACGATTCGCACAAAATTGCACGAACGTGCTTAAGTTCATATTCTACAACTACTCACCAAGTTTCAATTCGATCGGATTTATATTGGTTGAAAACAAAATTATTACTCGGAAACCACTGGGCCGACTATGCCCATTAACGAACTTGTCCGTCGTATTGGGATGCGCAAGCCACCCTAAAAATTTCAAGTCGCTAGCTCCTTTCGTTCTCAAGTTATCGTGGCAACGGCCGGACGGCCGGACGGCCTGCCGGCCGGCCGGACAGAATCAAATTTGACCTCGAATTCTTCATTGGGGAGTCGAACTAAATCGTTTGAGACCATTTTCGTCAAAAAATTCGAAAGTTACAGACATTTGGGCAAAACTATAACGCGATGTTTCCCAGAACATACGCGCAATATTATTCATGTCACGATAACCTGATGAGAACGGGAAGAGATAGCAACTTGAAATTTTTAGGGTAGGTAGTGCATCTGAATGCGACATTTGAGTTTGTTAAAAAGCATAATCGGCCAAACGGTTTTGGAGTTATACCCATCTGAAATTTTGATGTTATTTCTTCAACAACTCGAAAAATACGGAACTGATCCAATTCAAACATGGTTAATAGTTGTAGAAACCCGACGCGAAAATTCTCGTGAAATTTCGTGAGGATCGTATCACTAAGAAATTAAAAAAAAACCACTGAAGAAAATTATATATATCAGAAATTATTCGTCCGACACCGCTGGAATTTTGCGAGAGGTTTCAAAACCTAACTTTACAGCGGAGTTGTTTCCAGTATGTTACTGTAGCTTTCCATAATAAAGTATCATGTACATTTTCCTTATATCTCTTCATTCATCAAATATACTGAATGATTCATTTAACCTGAAATTTTGTTTTTACTCGAAAACTCAACATGGTATGCACAAAAGTTTTATATATCTGAAGGATTCACCCGGTAGAACTGAATCTTGCCCACACCCTCACCCACTGTAGGCGGGGGCATTTGAAATCTTAAATGGCAACCCCTAGTTTTTATGCCAAAAAATACTTATGATGATATGTCCATGCAAATTTTTATTCATTTGCGATAGATGACGCTATACGCGCAATAAGGGAAGAAAAGGCGAAGAAACTCCAACATATATTTATAGCAGCCTCTTATTGAAACAAGATATTCTTACTTATCCATCTTTCTTTCAGGCATGAAGCCAACGGTCTTCTCCTTCATCGTGATATCATCCATAATTCTAGTGCTAGTTCTAACAGGAATCATCGTCAACATCTTTGCATCGATACAAGCCTCAAGGATAGTGCTTATAATACTCATCTTTGTGGTGCTTACTATTGGCTTAAGCAGTCTGACAGCTTTTGAGCTCTATCGCAGGAGACTCGTTGAAACAGCTGAGAAGAATGGAAAACTCGCCACTTCAGAGCAGCCAATTCTTCAAAGACAACCAACCCAGAACGGAGACGGTACTTACAGCAGTCGTAACACATTACAGGTGTAGCTAAAAAGAAATGTTCAAAGTATTTGTGATAAAGATCCTTCCAGATCTTGAATGTGCTGTGACATGAATTGGAATAATTTTGTAAATATGTACAAATGTTTATTTTTAACATGAAAAGCCATAATCGTTTTAGCACTATTACATTCCAAAAAAAAAACGATAAATACATAATAAGACTTTATTATTTGAATGGAGAATGTCTTCAAGTGTAGCTGCTTTGTGGTAGTTTGTTAATCAATAACTCTGTAATGTCTTAGTTAAATGATTAAATGTCATCAATATTTATGTGAAAAATTAAATCTGAACCACTTGGTGAGTGGCTGATGGTTGTTTCTAGGAGGACGGTGTTGTCAGAAAAATGTTAATTTATAAACAAGTTGAAGTATTATAGTTACAAACTGGTTGAATTCCATTTTATATCCTTGAAATTTTTCTTTTATGTGTCTACTAAATTTATTTCAAGTTTCATATAATTGTTTTACCACTCAATAAATTCCTCATGATGTCCTTATTTATATTTTTTTCAGATATACTAACACAGAAAAATATTTTTTCGGCAACCGTCCGGGAAGTGCCCACTTCCCGGACGCTTTTTCTTTGAGAAAGAAGCATTTCCCGGCCTAGTCCGGGAAGTACGTACTTCCCGGACTAGGCCGGAACAATCACGCCGTTTTGGTCATTGTAAATATGAAAATCTTGGAAGGTATATTTTTGATAAATGAAGTTACCATAGCACTGAGAAAACGGCTGACAGTTCATATAAAATTAGTTGTCAACATGTGATATTTTCTGTTCTGTTTAATTTGAATAAGATTCAAAATATATAAAAAAGAAATGTGTCGTCTCATTGATTTGTTATTCTACACGGTTGCCGAAAAAATATTGTACGCAACACGCCCGAAAAAGGTTTTTTTGGACTCATAGACTTCCAGGACTCGCTTACGCTCGTCCTAGAATTTTGTCTATTCGTCCAAAAAAACCCTATTTTCCGGACTTGTTACGTAAATTACTATTGTGTATCATTTCAGCTGCCTTAAATGAAAATTGAAATTTGTAGTGATGAAATCAGTATCAGATTTTTAAGATAGGTGTCTATTTTTATTCAGAAAATATGAAGTATTTGATTATTTTGATACCGAATAAATATAATAAGTTATTTACAAAATTCTGCAATTGTTTTATTCATTGATTGATATTATATTTCGCCAATGAAATAGTGAATTCAAAATTATACCACCAGACAATCACCTACAGCAACTACAGATAAAAGGACTGGAAACAATTTTCGAATGTTTTTTGATAGGTTTATGATCAGTACATCCTTCCTGCGATTACAACAGATCTCGCCTCATTCATTACTTGCACATCATACTTCTTATGGCGTTTACTCTTTCCCACTTTGGTTAACACCGGTAATTTTTTAGCATTTTTGTTCTTGTTTTTTTTTCTAAAAAAAGTAGTCCAGATTAATCGAATCACTCTTGACACAAGCTATAATAATCTTCGATTATTCAAAAAATGTTGTTATTAGACGAAAATCGATGCTGGTTTGTTCTTTGGAAATTAAGTTTTCTAGCATACCATGACAACTTTTTTCGCGGAACAGAGTTATTATCAATTTGCTCAAATGTCTGTCATTTCCGAATTTTTGGCTGAAAATGGTCTCAAACGTTTTGGTTCCACTCACTGATCCTCACTCACAAGAATCCGTGGTCAAAATAGATTCTGTCCGGCCGTTCGTTAACACGATGACTGCCGAACAGAATGAGCTAGAGCTAGAAAGTTGAGATTTTCGGAGTAGGTTTGTGAGATAAATAGCTCTGTTAAGTTCGTTATTGGGCCGGTTGGTTACTGGTGGTTTCGGAGTAACGAAAAAAATGTTATTTTACTACAAATTTCAAATTTTTCTTGAGATGCAGTTTCATCATAAGAATCCATTGATAACATTTTCAATTCTAACAAACTAATAATTTCGGAGATATGATTTTTTATAAATTTCAATAATTAATCGCAATTTTATGATTTCATAGAATGCTCTAATTATAATTTGCTGATGTATGTAAATCCAAATATGAAGTAAGTCATAGACCTACGTATTGTATTTAATTTTTTATGATATAGTTCTATCATAAGAACCCATTGATATAATTCCCAACTCTGAGAAACCAATATACTTTCGGAGATATGATTTGTCTAAGTTCGAATAATTACTCGCTAGTAGTTTGACAAGAGCGCCAAAGCCCCTAGCCACAGAGCTTCCCCACATTTTACTCCAACTCCTTATTACTATTAACAATAAAAGTTTTATACCTAAATCATTAAAAATAAAGACTTTTTGTTTAAAATTTAATTTCGCCTCAGAATAGTGCACACGAGTATAAAATATGTATAAAATTTACTTAGCACAACTAATCATACCAATAAAATAAAAATTAAAAACCATATAAGTAAGTATATTGTATATTATAAAGTATTTTGGTAATACGTATTATGGATTTATATTTGTATTACAAAATGAAAAACTATTTTGTATTTGAAATAAAAGATATAAAAAGTATTTGCATTTTGTATTCAAATACATTTTATAAACTATTTTGCACATCTATGCTGAAATCCATAGATTTCTATCGCAATTTTGGGAATATCTATTTTTTCATCATAGATACATTATTCGCCATAAAAGCGATGATAATTCTGAACTTTTGATTATCCAAATCATTATTTTACATCAAACTTGGTTGGACCTGTATTTATTGAGATATAAGACAGATCAAATTTTAAGATATCCTTCAAAACCTAACTTTACAGCCAAGTTATAAATTCGAACACGATCAGATCTATATTGTTGGATATATCGAAAACATATTGGAAGACGAGTAGACTTGGATGAGTTCAGTAGCTGGATGGATGACCGTTGCCACGATAACTTTCGAGCGGAAAGATATAGCAGCTTGCAATTTTCAGGGTGGGTTGCGCATCCGAATCTGGCAGTCAAGTTCTTTAATGGGAATAATCGGCCAAACGGTTTCGGAGTTATACCCTTCTGATATTTTGTTATTTCCTCAATAACTCAAGATGTACGAATCCGATTCAATTGAAACTTGGTAATTACTTGTAGAATGCGGACGGACTAATTTTTGCGAGATTTTGTGAATATCGTATCACTAGAAAAAAAGTAAAATAAATTTTCTCTTCATAAATTTAATATTTCAGAAACCATCCGTCAAAATCCGCTCCTGACTTCACGTCAGTGCTTTTTAAATATTTTCAGCACAGACTTTTGGACGAAATGATAGAATGTGACAAATTGTCAATATATTATGATAACGTCATACGTATGCGAGATAGATCGCGAGCTTTTTTCAACCCTAAAAATTATCGTTAAAATTTGAGGCGAAAATTTGCCTGTTACTTCAGGAAGGATGCATTATAAGGTAGTTATTTCTACATTGCTTATCTGAATATTCCAAGAATCATTTGATTTTCAGCAAACAAAGCTGAGCGATGTTTGGAGAACCTGCAACAAAATCCGAGCGGCAATTTTCAGAATCGGTCTGAACCTTTGGGATTATTTCTTGCCTTTGGACCCGAATAAAAACAGGCTCATATCAGGTAAGAATTCGTGTTAAGCAGAAGAGAATTTCGTGTTGAAAATACTACACCTTATTCCCCGAAGGAAAGTACAGACTACAGATCAGCTGCAGCTGAAAATTGCGGCATATGGTCCTATCACTCCTATCTGGCCAGAAGGGGGATCAGTGGCGTACCCACATATTTGAGCTGGGTTGTTTACATTAATTTACTCTTTGTGAGCTTCAAATAATTTTTACAGTTACTACTCAGATATGACCTTGAAGGGATGTACATCCTTTAAGTTTTAGCTGTATATCTTGGAAGTAATCACTTTTTCGATGCCTTGATGGATAGTAAATGTTTGTGTTAGTTTTCTACTCCTTTGAAAACATTGGAAAATTCATCGGCATAATACAGTGAATAAATTCAGTAAAACAAGTACAGTTTTTAAGTTAAATATGTCCGAAAAGGTCGATTTGTATTTTAAATTGTGTTTTTTTCGATGTAAGAAAATGTTATACAGCGTGTCCCAAATTTGAGATAAGACGTCATCGATAATTTTTGCTCGTATGTTCCGGGAGATCACGTTATCATTTTGCCCAAATGTCTGTAATTTTCGAATATTTGGCCAAAAATGATCTCAAACGATTGAGTTCGACTACCTGATGAAGAAATCGAGGACAAATTTGATTCTGTTCGGCCAGCCGTCCGTTGCCACGATAACTTGAGAACAGAATGAGATAGCAACTTGAAATTTTCAGGGTTGGTGGCGCATCCAAATACAACGAACAAGTTTGTTAATGGGCATAATCGGCCCAATGGTTTCCGGGTAATAATTTTGTTTTCAACCAATATGAATCCGATCAATTGAAACTTGGTGAATAGTTGTAGAATATAAACCTAAGCACGTTTGTGAAATTTTGTGAGGATCGTATCGCTAGAAAATTTAAAAAAATATATTAAAAAATATTTTTTATGTCACCATGACATGAGAACGGAAAGAGATAGCGACTTGAAATTTTCAGGTTAGGTTATGCATCTAAATGCGCCATTTGAGTTTCTTTATAAGCATAATCGGCCGAACGGTTTTGGAGTTATACCCATCAGAAAAATTTGGTTGTTATTTCCCCAATAACTCGAAAAATATAAAACCAATACAATTCAAACATGGTTATTAGTTTTAGAATGCCAACTCAAAAGTTCTTGCAAAATTTCGTGAGGATCGTATCACTAGAAAATTAAAAAAAAAAAATTGAAAAAAATTCTATATATATATCAGACACTATTCATCCGACATGGCTGAAATTGCGATAGCCTTCTGAACCTTACTCTACTACCAAGTTCCAAGTTTGAACACGATCGGATCTATATTGTTGGAGATCTCAGCAGCCTTCAGCCTTGTGTGAGTTTAGTAGCTAGAGAGTTAAGTTCGCTGTCGGCCATAATCGGCCCAACGGTTTCGGAGTTAATCGAAATTTACCATGGTAAATTTCGATTAATAGTGTCCAATACGGGAGAACGGACAATATAATTCACCATGGTAAATTCGATTGAGAGTGTCCAATACAGTAGAATGGACAATAGAACATACGCGCTAAAGCTCCTGACTTCACGTCAGTGCTTGAACCATTTTTTTTAATCGCAATCCTATTTTTTTATGACTATTCTTAAAGAGTACCTACCAACATGAAGTTACACCTGCGTACCAATATCAGATTCTTATTCCTTGTCGTCAAAAAGATATTTTACAAACATCGAATAATTCGAAAATGAAGGAATCTCATTCAATTCCATGAAATGATTCATGCAGTTTAAAAATGGAATGTCAAGAGATATTTGTTTATCATTTTTTATCAAACAAAAAAGTTAAATGAAAACAAGTAGGGAGAGATGCTTCGTATCGAGCGAAGATTAGCGAGGCTATTTATTAGTTTGTCGTTTTGTGAGAAACAATGTTAGTTGAAAAATCCCACAAGATTGAAGTTTTAATGATGATTGACTATACGGAGATAGGACAAGAACATAAAATGAAGTTGTTCATTTATTCAGAGATATAAGTATCCTGAGTTACCGCGCATGTCGCAAAATACCATAAGCAAGATTGAAAAAAGTGGGAAAGTCCTGTGGACAGGAGCCTTGGCGATCTTGTTCAAGCTTTGATAAATCATATCTCCGAAAGTATTGGTAAAAGTTGGGAATTATATCGATGGATTCTTATGATAGAATTTCATCATAACATAAATTAAATTCAAACACTATAAAAGAATTTAAATTCAACAAGAGTGCCAAAAATTATTAATCCAAAACCAACAGATCAATTCTACCCAACAACGAACTCATCTGAGATATTCATTCCTCAAATACGCTCTGAAAATTATATTATATCAATTGAAACTTAGCCAATATCCCAGTTTGTTTTTACTGGATATATTCGGAACTCAATATTATTAATTTACCCTTACCATTCCCATCATCATATGGATTGAGCATGGGCATTAAAATATCACCCAAAAACTATGATGTCATATTTTATAATCCTCATAATTCTACGATAACTGAAATCAATTTGACATGTCATGTCTCTTAAAGGAAAATAAGTTGACAAGTATGAACACATATTACAATAATTCATAGATGGAATAATTATAGCAATCTGTGAAAACATAGAGGTACGATGTATTATTGAAATTTCGAAAAATCATATCTCCGAAAGTATTAGCTTGTTAAAGTTAAAAATCATATCAATGGATTATCATGGTGAAACTGCATCTTGAAAAAGATTGAAATGAATTTGAAATTTGTAATGTAAAAAAACTGTTTTTGTTACTCCGAAACCATCTGGCCAATTTTGCCCGAATCAATTAAGAGTATTTTCATCCAAAAATTACAGACTTTTGGGCACATTGATAAGCACTCTGTTCCTAGGAATAAGAGCGCCAAAAACAGTTCCGGGAAAATGGTCTTTTAAGAAAACGAATAATCATCGCTAGAGTGTCCTCACTCCTCACTGAAGATGTCAACATGAATGTACCCCTCTCTGTTTAAGAAAATTCTCATGTCCCCACTAGGCTGACAGCTAGGGAACTCCAAATCAGCCAGTTTTCAATAACGAAATTTCATCAACATAAAAACTGAAAAATCAATTCATCCTTTCAAGGGTTATAACTCTAGGGATGTGAATTCGAAAAAGTTTTATATAACAAACTAGTTCTATTTGTATCCACAGAATCACTTCCTGAAATCTTTCGCAGTTGGTTTTCTAACACTCTGTATTTGCTGGAATGTTCAAGTTGTAGATATAGCCGCGCTTCTCTTCTTACTGCGCCACTGGTTAGGTAAAATAACAATTCATACCTACTTTGAATTTGTGCTTCTACAGTCTAAAAGTGGGAGTACCCAATTTTCTGAATATAACTTTAACTACTTTTGGGTGTTATAAATCTGTCAAATTTATGTATCATTAAGTAACCATTGAAGGATAATTTGGTACGTTTTCTGACGAAGTAGTAATTTCAAAAGAATTGAAAAATTCTTTTATTATGTAGTTATTATTTGTTTGGGAGAGAAAACCCAGAATTCGACGAAAAAGAAAGTAATATATGAATCATCCAGTACTAACATAAACTATTAATTATCAGAGGTATACTAAGTACCGTGTTGTTCTCTACGCCACTTTAGCAGAGAAAATCCAGATGTTTCAAAACACAGTTTAATTACAGTTCATTCACAGCCTTCATAACTGCCTAATTTTACAAAAAAGATGCTTGGCACCGGCGCATTGAGGCTGAAAGAAAATAAGTGAGGAGTATTATAGAATGAATGAACCATTTCAATGATGAATATATTTTCTTTGCTATTGCCAGCACCATGTGCCTCTTGAACTAAACTGCTCCAAAAAAGTTAGGAATCGAATTTACCATGGTAAATTCGATTAAGAGTGTCCAATACAGGAGAATAGACAATAGAACATACGCGCAAAAGCTCCTGACTTCACGTCAGTGCTTGAACCAATTTTTTTTCCTAATTTTTTGAAAATTTTCTAGGAGTACCTACGGTTCTAAAAAACATTTGCACGTCTTTATGTCGATATTCTACAAGTTACTAGTTTACTAGTTACCAAGCTTCGATTCGATCGAGTCTATATTTTTTGAGTTATCGAGGAAATAATATTCCAGGTGGGTGTAACTCCGAAAGCGATGGACCGATTATGCCCAAAAACGAACTTAACTCTCCCATTGGGATGAGCAACCTACCCTGAAAATTGCAAGTCCCTATCACCTTTCGTTCGAAAGTTATCGAGGCAACAGTCACCATTCATCTACTACTCACACAAGGCTGCCAACAATATACCTAGATCCGATCGTTTTCAAATTTGGAACTTGGCAGTAGAGTTAGGTTTTGAAGGCTCTCGTAAAATTTCAGCGATGTCGGACGAATAGTATCTAATAAATATAATTTTTTTCAATGATTTTTTGAAAATTGATACGATCCTCACGATACTTCGCAATAATTTTTGCGCTGGCATTCTACAACTGATAACCATGTTTGAATTGGATCGGTTTAATATTTTTCGAGTTATTGAGGAAATATGAACCAACTTTCAGATGGGTATAAGTTCAAAACCGTTTGGCCGATTATGTCTTTAAACAAACTCAAATGTCCCATTCAGATGCACAACCTTAGCCGAAAATTTCAAGTCGCTATCTCTTTCCGTTCTCGGGTTATCGTAACATAAATAATATTTTTTGATAATTTTTTTAAAATTTTCTAGTAATACGATTCTCACAAAATTTCACAAACTTCCTTAGGTTTGTATTCTACAACTACTCACCAAGTTTCAATTCGATCGGAATTGTATTGGTGGAAATCAAAATTATTATTCGGAAACCATTGGGCTGATTATGCCCATTAATGAACTTGTCCGTCGTATTGGGATGCGCGACCTACACTGAAAATTTCAAGTCGATATCTCTTTCCGTTCTCAAGTTATCGTGGCAACGGACGGCCAGCCGAACAGAATGAAATTTGACCTCGAATTCTTCATCAGGGAGTCGAACCCAATCGTCTGAGACCATTTTCGGCAAAAAAATCGAAAATTACAGACAATTGGGCAAAATGATAACACGATGTTCCCCAGAACATACGCGCAAAAATATGTTAACGGCTTAGAGTCCAATGCAAGAAAATCCTGTTCAAGTAATGCATATAAATGTACGTTTCAAATAAATAATCTATTTCGAAATTTTGAAGAAACATTCGAATATACCTGGTGTCCCAGTTTACATGTTCCAATGGATTATCTCAGCCATTTCTAAAAATTTGAAAATTTTATGATTTCCAATTCGTTCAAGGAACCTTCAACTGAGGTAAACAAAAATTGAGAGTCACTTTCGTTTTGACTGGAAGTGACTCTGACTTTTTTATCTCAAATAGCACCCTGAATATTTTTGGCATTTTTTTAATTCTACTCAAAATTACCTTTCCAACGATGTATCACACTTTGTATTTTACATTTGATTTGAGGGAGAAAACGTCAATTGAAATTTCAAATTGGAAAAATTGCAGTAGGCTACGATATTTTGTGTAATCTTTTGACTTATAATCCATGTGTGCCGATCCATCTAACTCTTCAAATGGACCGATAAGATGGCCGGCAAGATCTCCAGATTTAACACCGCTAGATTTCTTCCTTTGGGGATATTTGAAAGATCGTGTGTACTAGACTCCTCCAATTGATTTGGAAGATCTAAAGAACAAAATAAGGAATGTATATAGAGCCTTTAATGCTGAGGTGTTGAGAAGTGTTATTCGCGTGAACTTGTCTGAAAGATGTTGAACTAGTCTGAAAGATGTGTCGAAGCAGATGGTCATTATTTCGAACATATGGTTTAGTTATTATAGGTATTTGTTTGCGCCCTTTTTTGTAATTTTTTGTTTATTTTACTATTCATTCTTTGATTAACGTTCGGTAATATCCTTAGTTGATTTCAACATGAGGAAGGTTTTCTTTATTGATCTCGATTATTGAAGTCAAAATCAAGATTACACAAAATATCGTAGCCTACTGCAAATATTGAAGATTTTAATCGTGAGATACCGGCCGATGTGTTGGAGAGAGTATGTCAAAATTGAAACCGGCGTATGGACCATTTTCTTAAATCAAATCCGAAAGCTCTTACAAAATCACCCGTTAAAACTTCATGTAAAATTTGCAGTGATATTTCTTAATCCGTCACTGATACTCTTGCGGTGGATTTAGGAAAGCTTTGATTAGCTTAGTTATATATTTAATTCGTTATTTAATTTCATTAAAAATTGGTTCAAGCCTTGTGGACAGGAGTTTTGGCGCTCGTTTTCAAACTTTGACAAATCATATCTTCTAAACTAAAGTATTGGTAAGAGTTGGGAATTATATCGATGGATTCTTATGATAGAACTTCATAATAGCAGAAATTAAATTCAAACGTCATAAGAGAATTTAAATTTAACGAGAGTGGCAAAAATTATTAATCCAAAACCTATAGACCAATTCTACCCAACAACGAACTCATCCGAGATATTCTACGTTCCTCAATTCTATGATCAACGATATATTTTTTCCTCAAATCTACTCTGAAAATTATATTATATCAATTGTAACTTTAGCCAATATTTCAGTTCTGTTTTTACAGGAGATATTCTGAACTCAATATTACTTACCATTACCATTCCCATCATCATATGGATTAACCATGGGCATTAAATATCAAAATTTGACATATCATGTCTCAGCAAAATAAGTTGACATGTATCAACACAGATCATATTATAATAATTCATAGATAGAATAATTGTCGCATTCTGTGAAGACACAGAAGTACGATTTATTATTGATATTTTCAAAAATCATATCTCCGAAAGTATTAGCTTGTTAGAGTTAAAAATGACATCAATGGATTCTTATGGTGAAACTGCATCTTGAGAAAAACTTATTTTGAAATTTGTAATGTAAAAAAAATTTTTTTTACTCCGAAATCATGTGACCGATTTTGGCCAATAGCGAACTTAGCCGAGATATTTATCTCCCAAACCTATTCTGAAAATTTCAACTGTCTAGCTCATTCCGTTCGAGAGTTATCGTGTTAACGGCCGACCGGACAGAATCGATTTCGACCACGTATTCTTGATCAGTGAGTCAAACCAAGTCGTTTAAGACCATTTTCAGCCAAAAATTCGAAAATTACAGACGTTTGGGCAAATTGATAAGCACTCTGTTCCGAGGAACAAGATTGCCAAAAATGAGCTGGAACTCAACATAGAATCTCAGTCATGATCCATGATTGTTTTAGCATTCAATTATGAAAAATATTGTACAGGTATACCCTTGTATTTTTTCCCTCAACTAAAGTAACATCTTCATTAATATTTCATGGATATTTTATTTCATTCAAGATTTTTGATAATTTGAAAACAAATTTTCAGACGTTAAAAATCATTTTACCAAATTGGGAAAATAAATAATAAATAATTCATCAGTCATCGCATTATATCAATTGGTCTTCGCAGATTTTTTCAAAGCTTTTCTTCTTATGCCCCCAAAGTACCCGGCAATTATGTATCTGGATAATTTTTTAGAGTAGCTGTCCAGCACTTGTATGAAACCGTTCTGCAAAGTATGTACCAGATACCCTGCAGTCACTTCCGAGAGTCCAACAGTGATCAAGGCACTATCCACGAATACTTTTGGAGAGGGTGCAACCAAAGAAGTCTTCTTTATCTTACTCATTTTTGTCGCTACCAAACCCGGACATACGGCCTGGATTATCAGTCCTTTGTTCTGATATTCGGCTGATAAATCCTCGCTGAATTTTGTGACGGCAGCCTTGGTGGCAGCGTATACAGATATGAGGGGGCCCGGAATCAGGGCACTAGCCGAGGCTACGTTGACCACAACCCCCTTTCTCCTCTTGACCATACCCGGCATCACTATCTTGCACATATTAAACACCGATAACACGTTGCAGTTGATTATATTCTTCATGAACTCCGCATGGTCTGGAATGTCGAGGAAATACTCAGGATGATTGTAGCCCATACCGACGTTATTGATCAACACTCCAATTTCCAAGTCATCCAGTTGTTTCTCGATGCCGTCGTAAATGTTATCCTTTGTGAAGTCCGCAGCTATGGTCCTGACGTCCACTTTGTATTTCTCCCTGATCTCTTCGGCAATTTCATCCAGCTTGCTCTGGGTCCTACTCACGAGCACCATGTTGAAACCCTTCTTCGCCAAGGCTTCGGAGTAGGCTTTTCCGATGCCGTCAGTGCTACCAGTCACCAACGCCCAATTTCCCAAGTTGTTCCAGTCTACCTTCTTCAGATCCAATGCACGAGCGATGACATTGTCGTATAGGAGATAGAAGAGGGCTCTGATGATTTTGATTGCGATTATCGCGGTACACACGACACTGATTTTGCAGAGGATGGAGTCCATTTTGGATTTTTCGAGAAAAACTGCACTAACACCAAAAAACTCAGAACATTCTTTGGCAGCGTCGCCGAACGTGATATAACCTACGATTCTGGTTGACGGTTCAAGTGTTTAAATATCTCGTGGTACACATATATGTGTCTCTTATCAGAGTGAACTCAGTCTATATGATATCAGCTGGGCGATAAGAGCAGATTTTGTTGCCTACACAAGTTATCAACGCTATGATATACCAATTTGATGTATCGTGCGAAGTTCGAACGATTGTATTCAGAACCTTCGTTTTTTGATAAAAAAAAGGAATCATTTTCTCATATTTATGTGGGAAATAATAATTGTGTAGATAAAGAATACAAATTAGGAAAAATATTCCATGCCATTAAGTTATGCGGAATGGGAACTCACATTCAATTAATTTGATAATGAATACGACATGATTGATATGCAAATGGTCGTGTACTTGTGCAGGTTACCATTATTTCGGAAAATTGTCTGTATTTTGCAATTTTTAAGTTGAAAAACTTCGATTGTCTTCGGTAGGCCATTTGAAAACACGAAATATTGCATATTGTTGTTGGGCGTAACGTTGTCCTGTGACCTTGAGGTCCATTGTCTTGTCACTGTCAATGTTACCACCATACGGTGGTAACAGCTCACCTTCCAGTTCCAGAAACCAGTATTTTCAATTTTGATAAACTCCAGTATCTGGGATGGCTCCAAGGAGGTTACGTCTTCGCGCCGGCAGATTTCTTGCACAAGGCATTCCTTGCGTTGGTTTGAGATGGCGAGGCATTCCGTTGTCAGGTGATCAGGTGTTTCATCCTCCTCCCCACAGAATCTGCTCTCGTCGGTTTCTGCTAGCCCTAATCTTATCATATGCTTCCTAAGACAGCAGTGCCCTGTGAGGAAAGAAGTGATGAGGTGCAGCGTGTTTTTACTGAGATCCATATAATTCTTGAATCTGACAGTGTCAAATTTCCGGAGGATTTTTTTTGAGTGATACATACATGCAAGGGCGTAGCTAGAAAATAATTTCGGGGGGGGGTTTGAAATAGGAATTAATTTCGGGGAGGGGGGGTGGTGTTGGGTGTAAGGGTCACTTTCTGCAGCAAATTTTTTTTTTTAAGAAAAAAATTACATTTCGGGGGGTGTTTGGGCCCCTAGCTACGTCCTTGCATACCTTAGGGTGCTTCATTTTTAGGCGATTTTTTTTTTCTCTGTGCTACCTGAAAATCTGATACTTTATGAAAAATAAAAATTATGCCACCGGGTAGGAGGCTTTCAGTGCAATAGTGGCTTAGCTCATTTAAAAATTCAATTTCCTATTTAAATAGCACAAAAAATTTTGTTTTCAGTTTCAATTTGATTTTTCGACGAAAAAAAAAATGTTTGGGGAAAAACGCGTGTATAGCTTTTGTAGAGCATAAAATTTGCTACAAAAAGTTTCTTTGCGGGAATCCTCCTCGACCAACAGCTTTTGAGTTATAGAACAGGGAAGATAAATGTTTATCAGATTTTACATCAATTCATTTCTAAATCAAGGTTTATTATTTTTACATCAAAAAATAATTCATTATAGACAAAAGAACGTTTCAATCAAGTCAATACATGATCTGGGTTTCTAATTTCAAAAATATTTTTGGATAGAGAAAAATAAATGTCAATTAAATAAATAAATATTATATTTACATTAAATAACAATTTATTATAAACAGTAAGAACGAATATAAATTTTAATTTATAAATAATGATAAGATAATATCTTGAAGAATAGTTTTTAATATTATTTGCAAGCTTCTGTTTACATTAATGTTTTTGGCGCTCTAGTTCCTCGGAACTGAGTGCTTATCAATTTGCCCAAATGTCTGTAATTTTCGAATATTTCGATGAAAATGGTCTTAAACGATTTGGTTCGACTCACTGATCAAGAATCCGTGGTCGAAATTCATTCTGTCCGGCCGGCCGGTCCGGCCGTCCGGCCGTAGGCACGATAACTCTCGAACGGAATAAGCTAGAGAGTTGAAATTTACAGAGCAGGTTTGGGGGATAAATATCTCGGCTAAGTTCGTTATTGGGCGAAATCGGACAGATGGTTTCGGAGTAACAAAAAAAAATTTTTTTTTTACGAAACAAATTCCAAATTAAATTTTTTTTAATAAGAAGTTTTATCATAAGAATCCATTCATATCATTTTTAACTCTAACAAGCTAATACTTTCGGAGATATGATTTTTCAAAATTTCAATAATAAATCGTATTTCAACGTTGTCACAGAATGATATTATTCTATGTATGAATATGAATTGTCATAATGTCAAATATGTTCCTGAAGAATTGATATTTCGAAGAATTGTGAGCGAAGTGAGAAAAATCTCAGTTGTTTGCTCCGAAATTAGTTTTTCTCAGAAAAGTCTTACATTTCGGAACATGAAGTAAGAGATCTGAGAGTAGTGAGACTGCTTTTCATCCATAGACATAGATATAACTCTCGAACGGAATGAGGTAGGTAGTTGAAATTTTCAGAGTAGTTTAGGGAGATGAATATCTCGGTTAAGTTCGTTATTGGGCAAAATTGGCTAGATTTAATTTGTTTTCTTCCATGGTGCTTTTCTCATTCTCATGATTGCTCATTTAATCTTGATAAATAAACTATTATTTGAATTGAATTTCCTTTAGGATGCAGTTCTATCATATGAATACATTGATATAATTCCCAACTCTGAGAAACCAATACTTTCGGAGATATAATTTGTCTGTTTGAACTAGAGCGCCAGAAAGCTCCTGTCCACAGGGCTTGAACCCATTTTTATTAGCATTAGGAAATTGCTTCCTATGCATTGCAACAACTTGTAATAGGTATTGTTTTTGTTCTTCATCGTGAGTTAAAGTCCGATTGAATGATTCTATCAATTGTACTGCTCTTTCAGCAGGAAAACAGCGCTGCTGCGGTAGGAAATAGAACTAAAAATAAAATAATAAAATATGAACGAAAATTTGAATTTAATGTATTTGAAATTTGATTATATTATAATTATTAATTAAAATTAAGTTTTCTCTATTTATTCAAAAATAATGTTTGAAATTGGAAACCCGGATCATATAATGATTCGATTAAAACGTTCTTTGGTCTATAATGAATTATTTTTTGATGTAAAAATAATAAATCTTGATTTAGAAATGATTTGATATAAAATCTGATAAACATTTATCTTCCCTGTTCTATAACTCAAAAGTTGTTGGTCGAGGAGGATTCCCGCTAGAAACTTTTTGTAGCAAATTTTATGCTCTACAAAAGCTATACACGCGTTTTTCCCCAAAAATTTTTTTTTCGTCGAAAAATCAAATTGAAACTGAAAAAAAAATTTTTCTGTGCTATTTGAATAGGAAATTGAATTTTTAAATGAGCTAAGCCACTATTGCACTGAAAGCCTCCTACCCGGCGGTATAATTTTTTATTTTTCATAAAGTATAAGATTTTCAGGAAGCACAGAGAAAAAAAAATATCGCCTAAAAATGAAGCACCCTAGTATACCTCTTTCAGTTTTTCCTTTCATCCGAAATTTACTTTTGTAGGTGTAGAAGGGTTCCGGACCAATAAAAAGAGTTCGTGACCTTTCTTGGCAAGTGTGTTTAACTCCTCATTTCCTTTAATTCCCGAGTGACCAGGAACTCAGACCATGGAGTGTAGTTCTTGCCTACTTCATTAAGTTTTCTTCGACACTCCCTTATCAGCTTAGACTCGATAACATGGGAGCTTAGAACTTTAATAGCAGCTTGACTGTCAGAATGGATTGCTATATCATACCTCTGATAGTTTCTTTCTTGGTCCATCTTGGTAACTCACAGTTAATTGAGTTTAATTGTCATAGTTTCAACTAACTGTTCAATAAACTCTATTATTATTATTATTATTATTATTATTATTATTTCCCCGACTATTTCACTCATATCAAAATCTGACCAACCAGGGCAACCAGATGCCAATGACAGGTGTATTGTCGCGAAAACACCAACTGTCTTTGAATTATGATTTGTCTTAAAACTTTGGTGATTTCAACGACTCATGGATACGAACTGTTTGGCAAGTGATAAATATAAATTACAGACGTCAACATGAGTCATTTTGTTCGTGAAATAGTCTGATGAAATATCAGTTGTGACTGAATTTATCTCATGTGTGTCTTTTATTTATTAACTCAACTGAGTTGCTTAGAGAAAACACACCTCGTCCTTTGAACTCTTGATGTTTTCAAGCAACTCAGCTTCGTTAAGAAATAAGTCGACAGACTTATCGCGAAAGCTCAATCACTTGCGATGTTACTAGTGAAAATACTCGAAATGAATAACGGGAATTTTTCTAACAGCGTGAGAACTTGAAATGGAGATAAATGTTAATCCAATGGTTTATTTATTATTTTTCTGTTGGAGCAAATTCAATGGCCTGTGACCACTAGGGCAATACGTTACGAAGTGTCAGTTCAGTCCAATGTCGACCAATAATTGTGACCTTATTTCAGCAATGGCTGGCTCAGTATCATCCTCCAATAGAATATTTATTTCACTCAAGTAGAGACAGTTGGGAATTTGAAAGTTTTAGTTATTGAAAATAATTTTTATCGAATTGTGAAAATAAATAATTCATCAGCCATCATCGCATTTTATCAATTGGTTTTCGCAGATTTTTTTAAAGCTTTGCTTCTTGCGCCGTCTAAATACCTGAGCGCAATGTATCTGGGTCATTTTTTGGAGCGGCCGTCCAGCACAGATATGAAAGCGTTCTGCAAAGTATGTGGCAGATACGCTGCTGTTACATCCGAGAGTACAACCGTTATCAAGGCGCTATCCACGAATTCTTTTGGAGAGGGCACCATCAACGAAGTCTTCTTTATCTTACTCATATTTGTCACTACCCAACCAGGACATACAACCTGGATAATCAGTCCTTTGTTTTGATATTCGGTTGATAAATCCTCGCTGAATTTAGTGACGGCAGCCTTGGTGGCAGCATATACAGACAACAGGGGACACGGTCCCAGGGCAGCAGTCGAGGCTATGTTAACCACAACCCCCTTCCTTCTCTTGACCATACCTGGCATAACTATCTTGCACATATTCATCACCGATAACACGTTGCAGTTGAGCATATTCTTCATAAACTCTTCATGGTCTGGAAGGTCTAGGAAATACTCAGGATAATCGTAACTCATAACGAAATTATTGATCAACACTCCAATTTCCAAGTTATCCAGTCATTTCTCGATTCCGTCGCAAATATTATCCTTACTGAAGTCCACAGCTATGGTCTTGACGTCCACTTTGTATTTCTCTCACTTCAAATATCCGGCCATCAGGGACGCGTTGGCAGTAGAACTTT
Organism: Halyzia sedecimguttata; assembly: GCA_937662695.2. Taxonomy (NCBI): domain Eukaryota; kingdom Metazoa; phylum Arthropoda; class Insecta; order Coleoptera; family Coccinellidae; genus Halyzia; species Halyzia sedecimguttata. Next base: position 60,363,311 of record OW569418.2, read on the forward strand.
TTCAGTGATATCTTTATTGAGAATCATGTCATGTTAAAAGTTCGCTAAAAGGATCTGAATGGATAGTAAAAGATATTATAATACTCGGTTTCAAATATCCGGCCATCAGGGACGGGTTGGCAGTGGTACTTTTTCAGTAATATCTTTATTGAGAATCATGCCTCGTTAAAAGATCCGTAAAAGGATCTGAATGGATAGTAAAAAATATTATAATACTCGGTTTCAAATATCCGGCCATCAGGGACGTGATGGCAGTGGAACTTTTTCAGTAATATCTTTATTGAGAATCATGCCTCGTTAAAAGATCCGTAAAAGGATCTGAATGGATAGTAAAAAATATTATAATACTCAGTTTCAAATATCCGGCCATCAAGGACGCGTTGGCAGTGGAACTTATTCAGTAATATCTTTATTGAGAATCATGCCGCATGATGTATCTCTTATCTGTGTACACTTCAATCTATATGCTATCAGTTGAGCAATTGATAAGGGCATATTTTGTGGCTTGCACAAGTCATGATAGTTATACTAATTTGATATATCATCGTGTGAAGTTTGAACAATGGTATTCAGAACATTTGTTTTTTGATAAAAAAATATTAACAGTGCTGTGCGCAAGCTGGCGTAAGGATACAGTAACAAAGTCTACACAGGACACAACTGACTGTTCTAATTCACACAAGCTCAAAGGAGCTTCTAAAGGCCTCCGTGGGGAAGATCTAAGAGGGTCAGCACAATCATAATCATGTCATTAACAAACGTACCAAAGCAGTATGACCTCACGTCTGTGCTTTTTTAGCTTTTTCACTTCTTTCATAGTGAAATCAATCTGCATTGGCGCGCTTGCAAATGCATGATTATAATAATTATACTGACCCTCATATGTCTTCCTCCGTTCAGAAGCTCCCATTCCAAGCAGTGGTACCAGAACCGTATTTAACTTATCATTGAATTAATTCACACTTCACATAAACAATAGTCCGTTGTTTGTATCGTTTGAGACCAATTTCTCGGCCCAAAATTTGCAAAATACGGACATTTTAAAACAAGTTCTCATTTGGATCCATTCATCTTTTGAAATTAAAACAAATATGTATATTAAAAACATATGATCAAAATTACTTATATACAGATCGAAATACATATTTACAGTTTAAATGCTTAATACCAAAATTTTTATGGCAGCGTAGTCTTGCGTTCAATAGTTATGAAGAAAAATATTGTAAAAAATCGGAAAATACCGATAAATATGGACACAAATTGAGACAATCAGAATAAATAATAATAAAACTTCATGTAGAATTTGCAGCGATATTTCTTGAGCATTCTAAAACTAACACTCTTAGTTTCATCTTCCAATCTTGTATATACGCTTGTATTTTTCCTTCAACGAAAAGAAACATTTTCATTATTCTCTAATGTATATTTATTTCACCCAAGAAGGAATACTGGGGAATTTGAAAACAAATTTTCAGACATTAAAAAACATGTTTATCGAATGGCGGAAATAAATAATATATAATTCATTAGTATAAACATTATTATATTAATTGGTCTTTGCAGATTCTTTCAAAGCTCTCTTTCTTGCGCCGTCTAAAAACCTGGTAATCAAGTACCTGGGAATTTTTTTAGAGCAGCTGTCCAGCACTTGTATAAAAGCGTTCTGCAAAGTATGTGGCAGATACCCTGTTGTTACATCCGAGAGTCCAACCGTTATCAAAGCGCTATCCACGAATTCTTTCGGAGACGGGGCTATCAACGAGGTCTTCTTTATCTTACTCATATTTGTCGCTACCAAACCCGGACATACAACCTGGATTATCAGTCCTTTGTTCTGATATTCGGTTGATAAATCCTCGCTGAATTTTGTGACGGCAGCCTTGGTGGCAGCATATACAGACAACAGGGGGCACGGTGCCAGGGCACTAATCGAGGCTATGTTGACCACAACCCCATTTCTTCTCTTGACCATACCTGGCATAACTATCTTGCACATATTCATCACAGATAACACATTGCAGTTGAGCATATTCTTCATTAACTCAGCATGGTCTGGAATGTCAAGGAAATACTCGGGAGTATCGTAGCACATACCGACGTTATTGATCAACACTCCAATATCCAAATTATCCAGTTGTTTCTCGATGCCGTCGTAAATGTTATCCTTGGTGAAGTCTGCTGCTATGGTCTTGACGTCCACTTTGTATTTCTCCCTGATCTCGCTGGCAACTACGTCCAGCTTGCTCTGGGTCCTACTCACGAGCACCATGTTGAAACCCTTCTTCGCCAAGGCTTCGGAATAGGCTTTTCCGATGCCGTCAGTGCTACCAGTCACCAACGCCCAGTTTCCCAAGTTGTTCCAGTCTACCTTCTTCAGATCCAATGCACGGGCGATGACACTGTCGTACAGAAGGTCGAAGAGAGCTCTGATGATTTTGAACGCGATTATCGCGGTACACACGACACTGATTTTACAGAGGGTGGAGTCCATTTTGGATTGTTGGAGAAAAACTGCACTAACGCCAAAAAACGTCAGAACATTTGTCGGCAGCTTCGACGAATGTGATATCAGTAGCTCGACTTATATTTCTGGATGACAGTGCAAATGTTTCAATATATAATATGCATGTCTTATCAGTGTGCACTTCAGTCTATTATGCTGCCTGAACGATTGTATTCAGAATATGTATTTTTTGATCAAAAAAGGAATTAAATTATTTTCTCATAATCACGCGGTAGATAATAAATGTGTAGATAGAGAGTTGGAATTGGAAAAAAATATTCCATGTTGAAATAGTTGCATTATTAAATGGTTTCTTTATGGGTTTTCTCTCCCAATCTCTGAGAAGAATCTATTAAATAAAACTTTATTATTTTGTGGATTGCTTTTGCGTAAGAAACACCAGATATTTGTCAGAAGCAATAAATCGAACAATGTTGCCTGACAAACAATAACGAAACAGCATCAACGATGAAATAGTTATATCAACAGAAAATAATTCCGAAGATTTTCGCTAAGTATCTGACGAAAGAGTCTGATTTAAATGAAACGTTAGGAAATAGTTGTTTTATCGTTGATGATGTTTCGTTATTGTTTGTTAGGCAACATGTTCGATTTATTGCTTCGGATAAATATCTTGTAGAATGCAGAAGCAATTCCTAATGTAATACATTTTTATTTAATAGATATTTTTCTCATAGTTTGGGAGAGAAACCAATTAAATAATGAAAGAAACCATTTAATTATGAATATACCCCCCCACAGTATCCTTTAATGATTATTTAAATATTTGCATGCCGTTAACTTATTCGGATTGGGAAATGACATTCAATTAATGTGACATGATATACGACATAGACGGACAAATGACTGTATTTTCCAATTTTTCAAATGAAAAATTGGTCCAAACTTTGACAAATTATATCTCTGAAAGTATTGGTTTCTCCGAGGTGGGAATGATATTAATGGAATCTTACGATAGAACTGCATCATAAAATTAAATAAGAATCCATTGATATCATTCCCAACTCGGAGAAACCAATACTTTTGGAGTTATGATTTGTCAAAGTTTGAACAAGAGTGCCAAAGCTTCTGTCCACAGGGTTTTCCCACATTTTCAGTTTGGCTTCTGTCCATCAATTCATGTTGCATTTATATACATCAGGATTTTGTAATTAGAGTATTCTATAGAATTGAGTATAATTATTGAAATTTTGAAAAATCATATCTCCGAAAGTATTAGTTTGTAAGAGTTTAGAATGACAATGACATAATAGATTTTGACCACGAATTCTTGAACAATGAGTCGAACCAAATCGTTTAAGACAATTTTCATCCAAAAATTCGAAAATTACAGACATTTGGCCAAACTGATAAGTACTCTGTTCCGAGGAAAAAGAGCGCCAAAAACTCGATTCTCTTTCTTCTGGCCGGCCGTATGAAAGCACGATTACTCGAAATAAATAACTGGTATTTCTAATATAAGGGCCTGGTGGAAACTATAAATTAAAATAAAATGTCAAAATAGTAATGCCAATGGTTATTTAATATTTTTGGCACAGTTATCGTGCTAACGGCTAGACGGACATAATTGGATTTTACCCCGGATTATTCATCAGTGAGTTGAACTCAATCGTTTGAGACCATTTTCGGCAAAAAATTCCAAAAATTCAGACATCCGAGCAAAATGATAGGCATTATGTTTCTTGAACAGCATGCCTATCACCCTACTCTCAAAATTACAAGTTGCTATCTCTTTCCATTCTCAAGTTATCGTGAAATACATAATATTTTTTAATAATTTTTAAAAATTTTCTGTCGGTAATCTACAACTAGTTACCAAGTTTCAATTTGATCGGATCTGTATTGTTTGAAAACAAAATATTATTATTCGGAAACCGCCTGGCCGATTATGTCCATTGGAGAACTTGTCCATCGCGCAACTTACCCTGAAAATTTCAAGTCTCTATCTCTTTCCGTTCGGATGTTATCGTGGCATCGGCCGGCCGCACAGAACGAATTTGACCTCAAATTTTATCATTGAGTCGAACCTAATGCTATCAGACCATTTTCAGCAAACAATTAGAAAATTACAGACAACAATGATACCACGCTGTTGCCAAGAATATGCGCTCAAACATATGGTGAAAAATCGAAAAATACCAGCATATATGGACACAAATTAAGACAATCAGAATAGAAAATAATAAAACTTCATGTAGAATTTGCAGCGATATTTCTTGAACATTCGAAAACTGACACTCTTAGTTACAGCATCCATTTAAGAAACATCTTGTATATACGCTTGTATTTTTCCCCCAACGAAAAGTAACATTTTCATTAATCTCTTATGTATATTTATTTCACCCGAATAGGGAGACTGGGGAATTTGAAAACAAATTTTCAGACGTTTATAAGTATTAAATAATTAATTCATCGGTCTAAACATTATATTAATTGGTCTTGGCAGATTCTTTCATTCTTACGCCGTCCAAAATCCTGGTCATCATGTATCTGGAAATATTTTTAGAGCAGCTGTCCAGCACTTGTATGAAAGCGTTCTGCAAAGTATGTGGCAGATACCCTGTTGTTACATCCGAGAGTCCAACCGTTGTCAAAGCACTATACACGAATTCCTTTGGAGACGGGACTGTGAACGAGGTCTTCTTTATCTTACCCATATTTGTCGCTACCAAACCCGGACATACAACCTGGATTATCAGTCCTTTGTTCTGATATTCGGTTGATAAATCCTCGCTGAATTTTGTGACGGCAGCCTTGGTGGCAGCATATGCAGACAACAGTGGAAACGGAATCAGGGCACTAATCGAGGCCATGTTAACCACAACCCCCTTCCTTCTCTTGACCATACCTGGCATAACTATCTTGCACATATTCATCACCGATAACACGTTGCAGTTGAGCATATTCTTCATTAACTCCGCATGTTCTGGAATGTCAAGGAAATACTCGGCACTATCGTAGCACATACCGACGTTATTGATCAACACTCCAATTTCCAAGTTATCCAGTTGTTTCTCGATGCCGTCGTAAATGTTATCCTTGGTGAAGTCCGCTGCTATGGTCTTGACGTCCACTTTGTATTTGTCCCTGATCTCTTCGGCAACTACGCCCAGCTTGCTCTGGGTCCTACTCACGAGCACCATGTTGAAACCCTTCTTCGCCAAGGCTTCGGAATAGTCTTTTCCGATGCCGTCAGTGCTACCAGTCACCAACGCCCATTTTCCCAAGTTGTTCCAGTCTACCTTCTTCAGATCCAATGCACGGGCGATGACACTGTCGTACAGAAGGTCGAATAGAGCTCTGATGATTTTGAACGCGATTATCGCGGTACACACGACACTTATTTTGTAGAGGGTGGATTCCATTTTGGATTGTTCGAGAAAAAACTGCACTAACACCAAAAAAAGTCAGAACATTCTTCTGTAGCGTCACCGAATGTGATATCCGGAGCTTGAGTTACGAATCTGGGTGACACTTCAGTCTATATGCTATCAGTTGAGTGATACATGCAGATTTAGTTGCTCTCACAAGTCATCATCGCTAGTCATACCAATGCCAATTTAATTCATCGTGGGAAGTTTGGACGATTGTATTCAGAACATTTGTAGATAGAGAATAAAAACAAGCGCGCCAATAAGGAAAAAATATTCCATGTCGAAAAATTTGCATGCCGTTAACTTATTCAGAATGGTAATTGGCATTCAATTAATATGATATGGTATGCGACATGCTTTGATATGCAAATTCTCGTGTGCTTGTCCCAGAGTATTATTTTGGACAAATGTGTGTGTTTTGCGATTTTTCAGATGAAAAACTTCGAAGCTTTTCTTCATGCGTCTAAATACCTGATATTCTTATCGAATTCTTAATCGAATTTACCATGGTAAATTCGGAGTGTTCAATACAGGAGAACAGACAATAGAATTCACCATGGTAAATTCGATTAAGAGTGTGCAATAAAGGAGAATGGACAAGAGAACATACGTGCAAAAGCTTCTGACTTCACGTCAGTGCTTGAACAAATTTTTTTTTCAATTTTTTTAAAAAAATTTCTATTGCTGCGATCCTCACGAAATTTTGTAATTTCTCGAATTTAACTCTCCCATTCAGATATGGAACCTATCCTGAAAATTGCAAGTCCCTATCTCTTTTCGTTCGAGATTTATCGACGCAACCCACCCATCCAGCTACTGAAATCACACAAGGCTGCTCGGATCTCCAACAATATAGATCCGATTATGTTCAAACTAGGAACTTGGTAATAGAGTTAGGTTCTGAAAGCTCTCGCAAAATTTCAGCGATATCGGACGAATAGTTTCTGATATATAGAATTTTTTTCAATAATTTTCTATGATTTTTTTTTAAATTTTCTAGTTATACGATCCTCACAAAATTTGCGAGAACTTTCGCGTTGCTATTCTACAACTAATAACCATGTTTGAATTGGATCGGTTACGTATTTTTCGATTTATTGAGGAAATAATAACCAAATTTCAGATGGGTATAAATCCAGAATCGTTTTGCCGATTATGCTTATAAACAAACTCAAATGGCGTATTCAGATTTTCAACCTAACCTGAAAATTTCAAGTCGCTATCTCTTTCCGTTCTTGATTATCGTGACGTAAATAATATTTTTTAATAATTTTTGAAAAATTTTCTAGCTATACGATGTTACCAAATTTCACAAATGTCCTTAGGTTTATATTCTACAACTACTCACCATGTTTCAATTCGATCGGATTAGTATTGGTCGTAGACAAAATTAATCATTAAAGGATACATCATTGAATGGTTTCTTTCTGGGTTTTCTCTCCCAAACTCTGAAAAATATCTATAAAATATAAAAAAATTATTTTGTGATTTGCTTCTGCGTAAGAAATACAAGATATTTGTCAGAAGCAATCAATCGAACAATGTTGCCTAACAAATAACAACGAAACAACATCAACGAAAAAACAACTATATCGTAATGATTCGGAGTCTATATCAGAATCCTTCTTCAGACGCTTAACGAAAACATCTTCAGAATCATTTTGTTGATTGTTATTCTGAGATTCGACAATTCTCGACAACTCTCGAATCTCAGAATAACAATCAACAAAATAATTCTGAAGATTTTTTCGTTATGCGTCTGAAGAAGGAGTCTGATAAAGACTCCAAAACGCTAAGATATAGTTATTTCTTCGTTGATGTTGTTTCGTTGTTATTTGTTAAGCAACATTGTTCGATTGATTGCTTCTGACAAATATCTTGTGTTTCTTACGCAGAAGCAAATCACAAAATAATAAATTTTTTATTTTATAGATATTTTTCAGAGTTTGGGAGAGAAAACCCAGAAAGAAACCATTCAATGTAGACAAAATTATTACTCGGAAAACATTGGGCCGATTATGCCCATTAACGAACTTGTCCTTCCTATTGGGATGCGCTGCCTACCCTGAAAATTTCAAGTCGCAATCTCTTTCCGTTCTCAAGTTATCGTGGCAACGGCCGGCCGACCGGACAGAATCAAATTTGACCTCGAGTTCTTGATCAGGGAGTCGAACCCATTTGTTTGAGTCCATTTTCGGCGGAAAATTCGAAAATTACAGACATTTGGGTAAAATGATAACGCGATGTTCCCCAGAATATACGCGCAAAAATTAAGGAAAAATATTCCATGTCGAAATATTTGCATGCCGTTAACTTATTCAGAATGGTAATTGGAATTCAACTAATATGATATGGTATACGACATTGTTTGATATGCAAATTATCGCTTGCTTGTCCCAGAGTATTATTGCGGACATCTTTTTGAAACTTGATTCTCTTCGTCCGGCCGGCCGTTTGAAAGCACGATAACTCGAAATAAATAACGGGTAGTTTTTTAAGCGTTTGCTGAAATGAATTATTTTAAATTTATTTTGAAGCAAATTCAATGCCATTTATGATTTGAAAAGGATTTCAGGATTTCAAGCATGTGACCTTCCCGACTAAACGTTAGACAGAGGTTACATGGTCAATCTGCCATCAATCTCGCATCAGTTCAGTCCGTGATCTTGATCATGATGAGGCTGATGCGGATATATGGACTGACGAAGCACAATAATATTCCATCAGTTTACAGTCAATCCATGATTGATGTGATGCTAGACTGATACCAGATTGACCGTGTAACCTCCGTCTTACGAATCGCATTAGATCAGTTCAAGTTTTGACTATACAGTTAACTGCAAAAACCAACATTTTCAGAAGGCACTAAAAACTTCTTAATTTTGGATTGATGAATTAGTTAAAATTCAAAATAGTTACAAACCACTTGATATTGACTATCTCAGTGTCTGTTTACTCTTTGAAAAGAATTTGCACACCTGTCCTTACAAATACAATTAAATAATTAACGCCGAAATCTCATTTTTGAATTTTCATCAGTTACTTGGTTTTGCGGTGTCGCCGATGCTTTCAGAGAACTAAACTGTCCCATTTGGATGCGCAGCCTACCCTGAAAATTACTAGTCGCTGTCTCTTTTTGAGATACAGATTTTTTTTTCAACTATATTTTAAGGAATTTCTAATGGGGCGATCCTCATGAAATTTCCCAAAAACTTGCGCGTTGTTATTCTACAACTAATTACCATGTTTGGATAGTATCGGATTTGTATTTTTTGAGTTATTGAGGAAATAGCAGCAAAATTTCAGATGGGTATAACTCCAAAACCGTATGGCCGATTATTATGCATATTAACGAACTTAAATGTGGCATTCAGATGCGCAACCTACTTTCAAAATTGCAAGTAGCTATCTCTTTCCGTACTCAAGGTATCCTGAGATACATAATTTTATTTGAAAATATTTAAAAAATTTTCGGCCGCGATTCTACAACTAGTTCGATTGGATCTGGTTATCGTGGCAACGGCCGGCCGAACAGAATCAAATTTGACCTCGAACCTGACAACAATGATAGCACGCTGTTCCCCCGAACATGCGCTCAAAAATATGGTGAAAATTCGACAAATACCGGCAAATATGGATACGAATCGAGATAATCGAAATACAATATAATTAAATTTCCTAGAGAATATGCAGCGATATTTCTTAAACATAACAAAAATGACACTCTAAATTTCAACATTCAATTAAGGAACATCTTGTATTTGGAGTTGTATTTTTCTCTCAACGAAAAGTAACATTTTCAATATTCTATAATGTATATTTATTTCACTGGAGTAGGGAAAGTTGGGAATTTGAAGACAAATTTTCTGACATTAAAAATCATTTTTATCGAATTGTAAAATAAATACTGAATAATTCATCAGCCATTATCCCAATATATCAATTGGTTTTCGCAGATTTTTTTAAAGCTTTTCTTCTTGCGGCTAAATACCTCATAGTAATGTATTTGGGTATTTTTTTTGAGCAGCTGTCCAGCACATGTATGAAAGCGTTCTGCAAAGTATGTGGCAGATACCCTGCTGTTACATCCGAGAGTCCAACCGTTATCAAGGCGCTATCTACGAATTCTTTTGGAGAGGGTGCTATCAACGAAGTCTTCTTTATCTTACTCAATTTTGTTGCTACCCAACCAGGACATACAACCTGGATTATCAGTCCTTTTTTCTGATATTCGGTTGATAAATCCTCGCTGAATTTTGTGACAGCAGCCTTGGTGGCAGCATATACAGACAACAGGGGGCACGGTCCCAGGGCACTAATCGAGGCTATGTTAACCACAACCCCCTTCCTTCTCTTGACCATACCTGGCATAACTATCTTGCACATATTCATCACCGATAACACGTTGCAGTTGAGCATATTCTTCATGAACTCCGCATGGTCTGGAATGTCAAGGAAATACTCAGGAGTTTCGTAGAACATACCGACGTTATTGACCAACACTCCAATTTCCAGGTTATCCAGTTGTTTCTCGATGCCGTCGTAAATGTTATCCTTGGTGAAGTCCGCAGCTATGGTCTTGACGTCCACTTTGTATTTGTCCCTGATCTCTTCGGCAACTACGTCCAGCTTGCTCTGGGTCCTACTCACGAGCACCATGTTGAAACCCTTCTTCGCCAAGGCTTCGGAATAGGCTTTTCCGATGCCGTCAGTGCTACCAGTCACCAACGCCCATTTTCCCAAGTTGTTCCAGTCTACCTTCTTCAGATCCAATGCACGGGCGATGACACTGTCGTACAGAAGGTCGAATAGAGCTCTGATGGATTTGAACGCGATTATCGCGGTACACGCGACACTTATTTTGCAGAGGGTGGATTCCATTTTGGATTGTTCGAGAAAAAACTGCACTAACACCAAAAAAACGTCAGAACATTCTTCTGTAGCGTCACCGAATGTGATATCAGGAGTTTGAGTTACGAATCTGGGTGACAGTGCAAGTGGTTCAAGTGTTTATGTATACCTTATCAGTGTACACTTCAGTCTATATGCTATCAGTTGAGTGATAAGTGCAGATATAGTTGCTTTCACAAGTCATCATCGCTAGTTATACTAATGCCAATTTGATTTATCGTAGGAAGTTTGGACGATTGTATTCAGAACATTTGTAGATAGAGAATAAAAACAATCGCGCCAATAAGGGAAAAATATTCCATGTCGAAATATTTGCATGCCGTTAACTTATTCAGAATGGTAATTGGCATTCAATTAATATGATATGGTATGCGACATGCTTGGATATGCAAATTTTCGTGTGCTTGTCCCAGAGTATTATTTTGGACAAATGTGTGTATTTTGAGATTTTTCAGATGAAAAACTTCAAAGCTTTTCTTCATGCGTCTAAATACCTGATAGCAATGTATCTGGGTAATTTTATAGAGCAGCTATCCAGCATATGTACGAAAGCGTTCAGCAAAAGTATGTGGCAGATACCCTGCTGTTACATCCGAGAGTCCATCCGTTATCAAGGCACTATCCAGTAATTCTTGTGGAGAAGGCGCTATCAACGAAGTCTCTTTATCTTACTCAATTTTGTTGCTACCCAACCAGGTCATACAACCTGGATGATCAGTCCTTTTTTATGACATTCGGTTGATAAATCCTCGCTGAATTTTGTGACGGAGCCTTGGTGGCAGCATATTCAGACAACAGTGGGAACGGTACCAGGGCAGCACTCGAGGCTATGTTTACCACAACCGCCTTCCTTCTCTTGACCATACCTGGCATAACTATCTTGCGCATATTCATCACAGATAACACATTGCAGTTGAGCATATTCTTCATGAACTCCGCATAGTCCGGAATGTCAAGGAAATACTTGGGACAATCGTAGCACATACCGACGTTATTGATCAACACTCCAATATCCAAGTCATCCAGATGTTTCGTGATGGCTTCATAAATGTTATCCATGGTGAAGTCAGCAGCTATGGTCTTGACGTCCACTTTGTATTTCTCCCTGATCTCTTCGGCAATTACGTCCAGCTTGCTCTGGGTCCTACTCACGAGCACCATGTTGAAACCCTTCTTCGCCAAGGCTTCGGAGTAGGCTTTTCCGATGCCAACAGTGCTACCAGTCACCAGCGCCCAATTTCCCAAGTTGTTCCAGTCTACCATCTTCAGATCCAATGCACGGGCGATGACACTGTGTTACAGAAGGTCGAAAAGAGCTCTGATGATTTTGAACGCGATTATCGCGGTACACACGTCACTGATTTTGCAGAGGGTGGACTCCATTTTGGATTGTTCGAGAAAAACTGCACTAACACCAAAAAACGTCAGCACATTTTTCGGCAGCTTCGCCGAATGTGATACGATATCACACGTGTCAGGAGCTCGCCCTACAATTCTGAATGACAGTGCAAGTGGTTCAAGTGATTAAATATCTCGTATACACTTATAGGTATCTCTTATTAGATTGAACTCAGTCTATATGCTATCAGTTGAGCGATAAGGGCAGATTTTGTTGCTTTCACAAGTCATCATCGCTAGGTATATTATATACCGATTTGATTCATCGTGCAAATTTGAACGATTGCATTCAGAACATCTGTTTTGTGATCAAAATAGGAATCATTTTCTCAAACCAAATTTTTGGCGCTCTAGTTCCTCGGAACTGAGTGCTTATCAATTTGCCCAAATGTCTGTAATTTTCGAATTTTTCGATGAAAATGGTCTTAAACGATTTGCTTCGACTCACTGATCAAGAATCCGTGGTCGAAAATCATTCTGTCCGGCCGGCCGGTCCGGTCGGCCGTAGGCACGATAACTCTCGAACGGAATGAGCTAGACAGTTGAAATTTTCAGAGTAGATTTGGGAGATAAATATCTTAGCTAAGTTCGTTATTGGGCAAAATCGGACAGATGGTTTCGGAGTAATAAAAAAAAAATTTTTTTTTTTAGAAAACAAATTCAAAATTAAATTTTTTTCAATAAGCAGTTTTACCATAAGAATCCAATGATATCATTTTAACTCCAACAAGCTAATACTTTCGGAGATATGATTTTTCAAAATTTCAATAGTAAATCGTATTTCAACGTTGTCACACAATGATATAATTATTCTATGTATGAATTGTCATAAAGTCAACTTATTTTCCTGAGAGTTGTCATTATCTAATCAATCGAAGAATTGTGAGCGAAGTGAGAAAAATCTCAGTTGTTTGCTCCGAAAATAGTTTTTCTAAGAAAAGTCTTACATTTCGGAACGGAACATGAAGTAAGAGATCTGAGAGTAGTGAGACTGCTTTTCATCCATAGACATAGATATAACTCTCGAACGGAATGAGCTAGGTAGTTGAAATTTTCAGAGTAGGTTAGGGAGATGAATATCTCGGTTAAGTTCGTTATTGGGCAAAATTGGCCATATTTAATTTGATTTCTTCCATGGTGCAGTTCTCATTCTCATGATGGCGCATTTAATCTTGATAAATAAACTATCATTTGAATTGAACTTCCTTTATGATGCAGTTCTATCATATGAATACATTGATATAATTCCCAACTCTGAGAAACCAATACTTTCGGAGATATAATTTGTCTGTTTGAACTAGAGCGCCAGAAAGCTCCTGTCCACAGGGCTTGAACCCATTTTTTCACAACATATCGACATATAGAAATCGGAATACATATTTACAGTTAAAATGGATCTCACCAAAATTTTTCTCGCAAAGCCTGAAAATTCGAAAAATACCGACAAATAAATACACAAATCGAGATAATCGGAATAGAAAATAATAAAGCTTTATATACCGAGTGGCCCATCACACACGCGGATCTCGTTTTGAGTGAGTAAATGTAGATATTTTGAGAATATTTTTTTGTGATGTGTGTAGGGTGTTCGAAAGCACAATTTATAATTATTTTTATGGATACAGCGTGTTCAAAAACAAAGATATAGACCAAAGTTAAATTTTTTCAATTGTAACACCTGTATTTGACCTGAAAAGTAGAATGGATATCTCAAATTATGATGAGTTTTTTCAGTTTATTTAATACCTTAGAAGCACCATTCACGAGAAAATGGCGAAAAATTGAAAATAAAGTTTTTGGCGCTCTTGTTCCTCGGAACAGAGTGCTTATCAATTTGCCCAAATGTCTGTAATTTTCAAATTGGAGGATTGAAATTTGCAGGGTAGGTTTAGAGCGTAAAAATCTCGGACGAGTTCGTTATGTTTTCACAGAATCCTATAATTATTCCTATCTATGAATTATTATATGATCTGTGTTCATACTGGTACATGTCATCTTGTTTTCCTCTAAGAGAGAGTCGAATTCATTACAACTATCGTAGAATTATGAGGATTATAATATGATATTATACTTTTGGTGATATTTTAATGCCCGAGGATAATCCATATGATGATGGGAATATATACTTTGGTAAATTTATCAGAATGGGTTCAGAATTGATCCAGTAAAAACAAAACTCAAATATTGGCTATGTTCCAATGAATAATGCAATTTTTAGAGTGGATTTGAGGAATGAATATCTCGGGTAAGTTCGTGGTTTTTGGTGCTCTTGTTTGAATTTCATTTCTTTCATGATGCAGACTATCATAAGAATCCATCTATATCATTCCTAACTCTGAGAAACCAATACTTTCGGAGATATGATTTGTCAAAGATTGAACAAGAGCGCCAAAGCTCCTGCCACAGGGCTTTATTTAAATAGCCATGAATGAAGAAACCAGTTACGCCAGCAATACAGAAAGTATTGTTTCGAGTAGACATATTGGCTACTCCTATGCAGAAAAAATTAAACTCTGGAATATTCAGTTATCATAATTAATCTTCAAACATCAACTACAAATAATGGTGGAAAATTGCTGAGAAACTATCAGGTTAAGGTGTAGGAAAACCTTATGAAGATTTCGAAATTAATTTTTACGTTCAACGATATATAGAAATACCGGGTGTGCCATTTGAAATAAGAAGGTTTTTGACCATTATTTGTAGTTGATGTTCGAAAATTAATTATGATCACTCTGTATATTCCAGAGTTTTTTTTTCTTCTGTATAGGAGTAGCCAATATGTCTACTTGAAAAAATACTGTCTGTATCGCTGGTGTAACTGGTTTCTTCATTAATTGCTATTTATAAAAACTCCATATTTTCAATTTTTCGCCATTTTCTCGTAAATGGTGCTTCTAAGGTATAAAGTGATCTGAAGAAACTCATGATGATTTGAGCTTGCCATTCCATTTTGAGGTCAAATACAACGTGATACATCCATAAAAATGTAACTTTGGTCTATATCTTTGTTTTCGAACACCCTGTATATATGAAAATAATTTTAAATTGTGATTTTGCAGCCTACACACATCACAAAAAAATATTCTCAATATATCTTCATTTACTCCCCCAAAACGAGCCCCGCGTCTGTGTTGGGCCCCCGGTAGAATTTTTCACTGATATTTCTTGAATCTTACAAAAAGGACACTCTTAGTTTCAGCATCCATTTAAGAAACATCTCATATACGCGCTTGTATTTTTCCCTCAACGAAAAGTAACATTTTCATTATTCTTTAATGTATATCCATTTCACTCAAGTGGGGATAGTTGGGATTTTGAAAACAAATTTTCAGACATTAGAAATCATTTTTATTGAATTGTAAAATAAATCATAATTAATTCATAAGACATCATCGCATTATATCAATGGGTCTTTGTAGATTTCAAAGCTCTCTTTCTTGCGCCATCCAAATGCCTGGTAATTATGTATCTGGGTATTTTTTTAGAGCAGCTGTCCAGCACATGTATGAAAGCGTTCTGCAAAGTATGTGGCAGATACCCTGTTGTTACATCCGAGAGTCCAACCGTTATCAAGGCGCTATCTACGAATTCTTTTGGAGACGGTGCTGTCAAGGAGGTCTTCATTATCTTACTCATATTTGTCACTACCAAACCCGGACATACAACCTGGATTATCAGTCCTTTGTTCTGATATTCGGTTGATAAATCCTCGCTGAATTTTGTGACGGCAGCCTTGGTGGCAGCATATGCTGTCAACAGGTGACACGGTATAAGAGCACTACTCGAGGATATGTTGACCACAACCCCCTTTCTTCTCTTGACCATACCTGGCATCACTATCTTGCACATATTCATCACCGATAACACGTTGCAGTTGAGCATATTCTTCATTAACTCAGCATGGTCTGGAATGTCAAGGAAATACTCGGGATAATCGTAGCACATACCAACGTTATTAATCAACACTCCAATTTCTAAGTTATCCAGTTGTTTCTTGATGTCGTCATAAATATTAACCTTGGTGAAGTCCGCAGCTATGGTCTTGACTTCCACTTGGTATTTCTCCCTGATCTCGTTGGCAACTACGTCCAGCTTGCTCTGGGTTCTACTCACGAGCACCATGTTGAAACCCTTCTTCGCCAAGGCTTCGGAGTAGGCTTTTCCGATACCGTCAGTGCTACCAGTTACCAATGCCCAATTTCCCAGGTTGTTCCAGTCTACCTTCTTCAGATCCAATGCGCGGGCGATGACACTGTCGTACAGGAGGTCGAATATGGCTCTGATGATTTTGAATGCGACTATCACGGTACACACGACACTTATTTTACAGAGGGTGGAATCCATTGTGGATTGTTCGAGAAAAACTGCACTAGCACCAAAAAATCTTCAGCACAGTATTTGGAAGCGTTGGTGGATGTGATGTAAGGATCTAGATCTATGATTTTGGATGAAAATGCAGGTGGTCTAAGTGTATCTCGTGATACACTTTTGCATCTCTTATCCGTGTGGACTTCAGTCTTTATGTTATCAGATGAGTAGTCTGAACGATTGTATTCAAAACATGTGTTTTTTGAATTATTTTCGCATACGCATGTTGGAAATAATACATGTGTAGATGTAAATAGGGAATATGGGGAATAAGAATAAAATATTCCATGTTGAAATATTTGCATGCCGTCTGATATGCAAATTCTCGTGCGCTTGTTCCAAAGTACTGATATTCCATACAAATATCTATATTTTGCAATTTTTAGGCGAAAAAATTCAATTGTGTCCGTCCGACTGAAAATCACCCCTAAATTGTAGCTCAATATTGTCCTCCTATCCAATGCTTCCAGAGTTGTTGGTTTGTCGGCATGAACGCATAAAGCATGAATTCAAGAAACTCCCAAATTATTTAGCCAAAAAAAATTTCCCAAAATTGTTCTCCTATCCAATGCATTCAGTGTTGTTGATTTATCTGGATGAACGCCTAAGACATGGATTCAACATATTCCCAAGGAGATTAGTCTACAAACTGACTCCAGAATTATAGCTCAATATTAACTTGCTATCCAATGCTTCCAGAGTTGTTTGTTTATCAGCATAAACGCATAAAGCATGAATTCAAGGTACTCCCGAATGAATTAGCCAAAAAAAAATTTGCCCAAAATTGTTCTCCTATCCAATACTTCCAGAGTTCTTGATTTATCTGGATGAACCCATAAGGCATGGATTCAACATATTCCTAAGGAGATTAGTCAACAAAATGACTCCAAAATTGTAGCTCAATATTGACTTGCTATCCAATGCTTCCAGAGTTGTTGGTTTATCAGCATGAACGCATAAAGCATGAATTCCAGTCCAGATACTCCCGAATGAATTAGCCCTAAAAATGCCCAAAATTGTTCTCCTATCCAATGCTTCCAGTGTTGTTGATTTATCTGGATGAACGCATAAGGCATGGATTCAACATATTCCCAAGGAGATTAGTCAACGAAATGACTCCAAAATTGTAGCTCAATATTGTCCTACTATCCAATGCATCCAGAGTTGTTGGTTTGCCAGCATGAACGCATAAAGCATTAACTCCAGATACTCCCGAACGAATTAGCCAAAAAAATTTGCCCAAAATTGTTCTCTTATCCGATGCTTCCAGAGTTGTTGATTTATCTGGATGAACGCATAAGGCATGGATTCAACATATTCTCAAGGAGATTAGTCAACAAAATGACTCCAAAATTGTAGCTAGATATTGTTCTGTTATCCAATGCTTCCAGAGTTGTTGGTTTGTCAGCATGAAAGCACAAACCATGAATTCATGATACTCCACATAAATTTGCCAGAAAAATTTCCCTCAAAATTGTTCGCCTGTCCAATGCTTCCAGAGTTGTAGCTTTGTCAAGATGAACGTATAATCCTTGGATTCAACATATTCCCTAGAGAAAAAATTACTCCAAAATTGTAGCTCTATATTGGCCTCCTATCCAATGCTTCCAGAGTTGTTGGTTTGTCAGCAAGACAAGCAGCCTCTGCATAATTTTTGACAGGACCAATTCTTGAAATAATGATTCTACCAAATTGCCCCTTCAATAAATTGATGGTTTCATTGGCTCCATCCAGTCGGGACCTTAGGTTGTCGATGTACAACTCATGAATGTTTGGAGAAAACTGAATCGGGAATATTAAATAAATATAAGTATATAATTACAAAACAGACTTAGCAGACACAATTGCGTTTTCACTGTTCTTTATCAACTTCGATGTTGTTCTGATTCCAATAACTATGCTTTTGCACTGTACTATTCAATGCTTCACGGATCCCTATCCGGCCCGAAGGACCATGGACACAATTGCTTTATGTTGGTCTATGTCTTTGTTGATTGAGTAGACTGTATAACTGGATTACTTGATTAGCTGGTGCAAATACGTACTGAATGCTTATCGATATGATAACCTAATTTTAATGATGTGATGCTGTACATGAAATAGCCTAATTATGTATCTTTGTTCTGTGTGTGAATCTATCTCGTTTTTTACTATGTTAGGTAACAACACAAATAACCCTATTGAAAGATCTACTTCCCCGTATGTAGGAGAACTTTACAAGTAACTTAAATTGATGTACCTACCTATTTAAGTTTCCCTAGGTGTTATTCGTGAAACGTATGACAGTAAATATATTTACTCAAACAAATTAATTAAACACTTGTTCGTTCATGATAATTGATTGAAGTGTGTTATACCTTATACTCTATTGTTCCGTTTCAAGGATGCCAGTGAATCGAGTTATGGGAAAATATATCGTCCAAAATTTTGGAGGCCAACAAAAGAGTATAATTTTAGAATACCTCCAATAAGCAGATTATTATCTGTTCTCACCAAATAAATATAAACGATAAAAACTTCTATCATAAGATTGCATACGTTTGTGCGGGTTTTATGCGCTCTAGTTCCTCGGAACTGAGTGCTTATCAATTTTTAACTTCAGGTGCTCTCCTGCATAATTTAATTTGAATTGTTGGAATATTTGCAACAAAACTTCATTCATCAGTTATAAATTTGCTACTTAATCCATAATAAATATCTTTATGACCTTATGCTTGCAGTTTATATTTTAAATATAATAATAATAATAATGCAGCACTTCGAATTTTCTACTTCCATCTGAAAGAGGTTTATGGTATAGACAACCAACCAGTTCTACCATATGTGCCTCTGGAGATTGCAGCAGTTGGTGAAAATGACAGAGTTCACATCTACTGGAACTATGCGATTCCAACAACTCGGCAGATCCACGCTATAAAGCCAGATTGTCGATGCACGACAAAGAACTGAAGGAATTGTTTGTCGTCGAATTTTCATACCCCGCAGAAAATAATGTGGTGATGAAAGAAGAACAGAAGAGGGAAAAATACAAAGATTTAATGTTCGAACTAGGGATCCTGTATCCAGGGCATAAGGTTAGAATGGTCGTACTAATCATAGAATGCCTAGGCGGAATGAGAGCGAACTACGTGACCGAATTGAAGATTATTCCGGCCTGCAAATCTCTGGCCGAGGATTTAGTGCACAGCATGCAGAAAGCGGTGTTGCTCGGATCACTTCGAGTCATCAGGTTCCATCAATTATGAAGGCCGCTTGCAGCTCATCTCTTTTGTTAAGGGACGCTGTAAGGACAAGACGAAGAACTACTCCAAGGAACGTTCGAGAGATTTTTTAGTGAGTAACCAATCAACATCTGGACTCTCACACTCCTGAGAGAAGCGGACCCTCTCAGGGCGGGCCTAAAAAAGTTTTTTCCTCTCGAGGAAAAAAATCACTTTATTTAGCACTTGGCTAGCCTAGATATACCCAGTACAAAGATAAATGTAACGAAAAGTTTCCAAACAAAAGATGAACAGTTCTATTTCTCTAATCATAAATTATAATAAAAAATCTGACAGTCTGATTGATATAGCCAGTACAAGCCAGTAAAAAATTCAGCAGCCATTTTCATTGATCTTTTCTTATTTTCAAAAATCAATTACAACTTAGTACTCATGCACTATTTTCGCTCTCAATCATATTCACGATGTTTCTCCTGGTACGCCAGCCTTAATAACATTCTAAACTGATAATCTAATATTTTTTGAGAATCTCAGTTCATCTCGGTACTCTATGGACAACTCCGTGGAAAGATTGGCCTGTCCGAGCAGGAGATAAGCGATCTCGCTGACTATTTCAGGGTGCAGGATGGCAGAGTTTTCTATGCTCAGTTATGCGAGGTGATCCACAATAGCGGTAAGATTTCCAATCTCTTCCTGCTTTCTGGTCGAAACCAGTAAACCTGGCACAGCTCCTTACAATCGGACTCTTCGTTGTTTTAGTGCCCGATTTCATGAAGAATCAACCGCTGGTGTCTGGTCTGGAGTGGGAGGATCCGATGCAAGTGAATAGGCTGAGTATGAGCGAGGAGAGAAAGCTGAATTTGCTGCTGACGAAGATTGCCACTGTTGTCAACATGAGGAGGCTGGTGATGAGGCCCTTCTTTCAGGATTACGAGTTGGAAAGTATCGATAGGCAATTTTCATCATAACACACGTGGCAGATCCGAAACGTTCGATGTTGACATTTCAAAATTGTTACAACCTGATCTTCAATCAGGCCTTGACAGTTTTCGAGTAAGAGAATTCATATAATCACTTACCATAATTGAGCTTAGGGAGTTGATGCTTTTTGGTGAAAAATCTAGAGTCCTGTGGGGTAACTGTACGCAGTTTTTAGTGAATTAGTTCCAGAATGAAACTTAGATATTTGAAAAAAATAACTGTTATTCTTGTGTAATGGATATATTGGGCGAACAATGAAAAAGCATATAATTTAAATTTCAATTATAATTGTAATTTTCATTTTATATTAAAATTAATGTGATGCGGACCATTAGTCGCATCGGTTGTAAAGTGTCCGCCTCTGGTTAAGTGTACGTGACGTCGACAAATTGTACGCACGTTGAAAACTTGATCTACTAGACATAGGTCACAAGTAATCTCATTTCTAGTGAGTCTTCATATTGAATGTCACCAGAACTTACGTTCATTTGACTTTATCCACTCTATAGTAGGGGTATCTTTGTATACGTTTCTAGGATAACTGATAATAGAACTCTTGATTTGTCGGTCGGTTGTTTCTAGATCATTAGCAAGTATGTGTGATATACTGCCATTTCAGTCTACTTCTTGTCTGCACCAGTCTACGAGGCATTCTCAATCTACAATGATTTGTAGATTGCCACACAGCACCAGCAACACTGAGAAACCTGGAATCACCCATCCAAGGTTCCCTAATGTCCTTCGAATGGCGGAATACCATAAAGCAACTAGCAGGAGGCAATGAGGTGGCTCTTCTATGGCTGCCAGGGCACTGTGGTATCGAAGGAAATAAGAGGGACAATGAACAATGAAAAAGGGCCTTTAGGGTAACACCTGTTGAACCCTTCTGTGGGCTTGGAAAATACCACTACAGGCCACCGATCTGACAATGGGAGCTAAAAATCAGAGTAGCTTTTTGGAGATTAAAGGATTTCTCACCATCCTCCTGCAGCTCCTGCAGCTATCGTGAACTGGGCTGGGACTGCTGACAGCACACTGTCGGTTCAAATACTAATTGTACCGCATGGTCAAGTCAGCAGACGAAACATGCAGGCTCTATGGATCGGAAAAGGAAACTGCTGAAATGTGAAAATGTGAAATGGCCAAAACTGGCCAACCAAAAAATTTGACATAAGGGTGTGCCAGTTCGATAACCTCACGACGTGGTAGCAAAAGCTCATAAGGACGTCATCAGGTATGCTAACCCCATTGAAAATGTCCTTTGGATTGAACAAATAGGGTAATAGAATAAAATATTTTATCGGTCGCAGATCTGAAGGGCTGGACCAAGCCTCACGACCCCATTCTAATAATAATTAAGCTACAGGGTTTATATGAATTTTGCAATGAGCCGTTCTGTTTTAATGTTAACTTCATTCCGTTTTTAAATTTCAAACTTTGCATATAATATAAGATCCATTCATTTCGTTGGGATACCCCATATAAGGGTAACGGATTAAAAATTGGGAGAAATATATTTATTTCTTTTATTCAGCTAGAAAAAATATCGTCCTCATCGTGATAGATAGCCCCAAACTTATTAATACTTATGATTTTAGATTGCAAAAAATCACGGGGTGGTCACCATCGCCCATTTCGCGAGGATTTTAGATTTCCTGAGGATCATGGTGTCGCCAGTTGACTTCAATCTGCTGGTGAAGAAGTTCCTCAAAGACAGCTATACCGTCAACTATATAGCATTTTTGGGTGAGCTGGATAAGATTGTGCAATACCTTAATCAGCATGGCGTCTTGGATCTTGGCGGGGTGAGTTCAAAATCCTTGATTAGAAACGAGTATATTCCTATTTATATTCCACTATTGCTTGCCTTCAAAACCTGCAGCATTGGGATGTTTTCCCAGAATTAGTATTAGTTTTTTTTTTCTCCAGTGATATCGAGTAGATTTAAATCTTGGTAATTTTTGTCACAGGACATGGTGGCACAATTTCCTGGAAGGGTAATAGACGCGGAGCTACCCAAACTACCTAGACCGGAAATAGGTAAGAAACTGGCTTCATCTCTGTTCGGTAAGAAGAACGTATTTCATCCTGCCCTGAAGGAGAAGTATCAAAATGAGGATTTAATAACTATTATGAGCCGCATCCAACAGCACGTCCTCAAGAACAGGTTGAGGGTCAATGAATTCTTCAGGGTAAGCATTCTGTTGTTTCCAGAAATCCTTATTCAATGCTACATTAGAGCCAAAAGGGACCACTCCCCATATCAAGGAAAAGGATGGTGTTTATGCTTACAAACATACTTGCTTCACATACGAATATATTCTACCTTACACCACCTCGAAACTGAATGAAGCTACCTTGAAAATTTAAAAAAATTTTAAATTGTCATCAAATCCGAAAATATAACACTGAGGTAGATCATGGCCAGTGGCCCTGTATGTCATTTTGTCATGTCATTTTAAAGTGATTTTTTTAATGGCTCTGCTTACTCACATTCAGTGAATCCCAGAGCCATCATACCTTGAACATCTGCGATGAAAGCTTCAATTAGGTGTCATGATATTCATATGGGACTTTTCCTCTTACTGCCCTTGCTTTTCCTAGGATTTCGATCCCCTACGATGTGGTAAGATCACGACGTCTCAATTTCATCGTGGTTTAGACGGACTTGGCATAAGCGGAATCCAGAGAATGTTCCTTTCACTCCCAGAGATCGAAACTTTGGTAACTCAGTACCGCGACCCGACAGATCCCATGAGAGTTTGCTGGCAGACATTTGAAGATGACGTGGATCAAGTGTTTACGACAAAGGTGAGACTCGCGAATTGATATTGGCCAAATTTTTTTATTTCAGAAGACATAAACATTTCTTGTTCCAATCAGAGATACAAGCGTGTCTATATGTGTTTTATAGATAAAACGTTTCGTTCCATTCCTACTGCAGCTATGAAACCCCGACTAGATCTCGTATCTCTTCACCAATTGACCAGGAGTGTGGCCTGGAAGGCGACATACAGACATATGGCTAGCAATGGGCCTGACATGCATGTTCATGCCCTGCTCTCTGTAGGTCTACTTTCTGGTCGACGTGATAATGACTTTCATCAGAGATGATTTTGACTATCATCTCTGGGACCCCTCTGTTTGAGGGTCCTTGTTGGTCCACAGATGGCTCTGTTACCATCCAAGGGATAGGTACGGGGGTCAATGGTTGCAAAATTGCTGATGGAGAATCCATCAACCTGGATAGAATTGAGCCTCTCTTTCAGTCTGAAATTTTCACCATTAATCACCACCCGAAGCTCATACTTGAAAAAAAAAGGGGTTGGCAGATCAATTAAGATCTTTTCGGATATCCAAGCCACCCGCAAAGCCTTGGCTTCTTACAACAGTACATCCCTGCTTGTGGAGGACCACTACACAACACTTGCTGACCTGGGAGAGCACTGCAAACTGCGGTTCATCTGGGTTCCAGGCCACTTGGGCATAGAAAGCAATGAAAAGGTGGCGAGTGGCTCCCATGAGGCTCATTGGCTCTGAACCGGACTGTGGCATCTCCTTCAAGGCATCAAGATGGGAGAACAACATACGGTTGTACCTATGAAGTAGCATATATGTTCTCAGAGATGCTTGCTCAACAATCATTAGTCCTTCAGCTGAAAGAGCCAAACGATGGCTCAAACTCTCCATCTCAGACCTGAGAGTTTTAGCAGTGTCGTATACGGGACTCAAAATGCCTCAAAATACAGTAATTTGTGGCCGGTAGAGGACTCTGCTTGCACACTTTACCTGGAGGACGACTATTCTATCGAGCACATTATAAAATATGATTTCCCCGCCAAGGGCAGGATTAGATTTGAGGAACTAGAAGTCCATAAGCTAAGACTGAGGGAACTGGGCAGGTTCTCACCCCCTAGACTCACCCCCCCTTGGGCTTGTGGCTGAGGTATAGATTTTAGTGTGCCACAATAGACCGACTGGTTGAGGTAGCGGCACTGTGCTCGTCCTACCGACACAGGACATATCATTAATTCATTTATTTATGTTGGAAACGTTCAGGAATAGGAGATTTTAGTGCACACAACTTGAATTATAAACCTTTCCGTCTCTAGAATCTGGAGAAGGCCCCCGAACTTGAAGTGAATCCTCCCTCACAAGAAGTGAAGCTATTGCAGAGGAAGGGTACGAAAGTATGGCATCATGTGAACACATCAAGGAGGGACTTGTGCGAGGAAGCCGTGGATAAGATAAAGAAGAGAGTGTTGAAGAGAGGTCTTCTATTGAAGCCCTCATTCCGAGATTATGATAAGTAAGCTATCATTTCCTCGATGGATTGCTTCTATAGTTTCCTTCACGAACGTTCGACATTCTATGTTTTATCTTCACGGTTCAATGAGTGCGGCTTTCCCAACGCCAGCTTCGTACTTTTACCCAGTGACGGCGCGTGGTTCAATAATTTGGGGGTGCACAATATTTGAATTAGCTATCTCTGGAATTTTTTGTATTTGCATTCTTATGGATCCTGATGGTGAGTCAATAAAGAAACTACCTTCAGTGTTGCATCTAGCCCCTACACCTTGCATGATTTTTTTGATAATACTCGATTCATCTCTTAATCGATATGTAGCGATCCCTATTTTAAAATACAAGAATTGCTTAATTTTGATGATAGTGGAACGAAATAGTTTTTGATCTTCTTCAAGCCGAAGCACTTCCTTCCTGCCAAAAATTGCTGAAATGAATTCTGTGAAATAACTTGTATTCACTTCTATTTTAGAAATAATAATGGGCATGTCACGATACCAAATGCTCGCCAATGTTTAGTTGCTAATGGCATCCTATTATCCGATGAAGAGCTATACGCACTCGAAGAAAGATACGACAGTGACATGGGTTTCAACTACTTCTCGTTCTTGAAAGAGGTGGAACCGAAGAGAGAAGAAGTACCTTTGGTATGTAGTGTTTTAGCATGGACCAATCTTCTTAGATAGACCCAAATTCAATGTCAATATAAACGGGTATTTGTATCGCTCTCTTCAAAATACAGTTAAATGTAAGAGGAGATATCTGTGGTATGCACCAGGTTTAATCCATTACTTGTGGTAATATTAGAGCAAGTCACCAATGACATCACCGGATTTGTCCAATTTAGCCTCTGAGAAACAGACAATTTTAAGTATCAATCAATCAGTCACCCTCTGGCCCAAAGGGTCTCTGCCGCAATGGCACTCACTAGACCCGGGTCTGACTACAAGCGTACATATTTAACTGATGAAGTTACAACATCTTTGTAGTTTTGTGAGAGGTTAGGAACACCCACACCAGTTTTGATGAATTCTGGAATTTTTCAGTATACATCCGTGGTACAATAACGCAATCTGGCCATTAAATAAATTTAATTTTTGCGCACATGTTCTAAGGAACCGTTTGCTATCATTTGGCCCAAAGGTCTATAATTGTAGATTTTTTTGCAGAAAATGGTCTCAAACGGTTAGGTTCGACTCAGCGATGAAGAATTCTAGGTCAAAATTGATTCTGTCTGAGAACCCATCCGTTGCCACGATAACTTTCGTGCGTGAATTTTCAGAGTACATTGCACATCTGAATGCGACGGTTAAGTTCATTAATGGGCATAATCGGCCAAACGGTTACGGAATTTTGTTTTCCCAATAACTCAAATAATACAGATCCGATCGAATTGAAACTTAGTTAGTAATTAGTTGTAGAAAACCGAATTGCAAATTTTTACAAAATTTAATGAGGATCACATCACAGGAAGTTTTAAAAAAATCATTGAAAAAAATTCTATATCTCAGAAACTATCCGTCCGATATCGCTGAAGTATTACGAGAGCCTTCAAAAACCAATTGCGCATTATGAAAGCATTACAGAACTTTTTTGCGAGATTTTGAATTCGCAAAATCATTTATCATATCCTCGTTCGAAATTTTGTTCATTAGCTCCGACTCTATGCACATGAGAGCTAAAGCGCTTAGCTTTTCTTGACTTAGGGCTGATATATTCACCTATCTGTAAACTGTCAACTAGCCTTACCGAAAGGAAAGTATTCTTTAAATGTTTATTCACCTCTCAGTTGCACAAAGTGATCTGCGAATATGAAAAACATCTGTGAAATATGAATAGGTTTTATTACTTTAAAGAGGGGTAGTAAATTTAACGAGCACGTAGATAACGAATACTTTACGGAGAGGTTGAATAAATCGGCCCTTAAAGTCGAACGTAGGTAATTCTTTACCCTCTTCAAGCAAGAGAAGCTTTTTTCACCGGAACAATTTGTCGCTGGTTATAAAGGGCCATAAGAATCGCTATATCCAAGTTTGGATAAATATTTCCTAAATTCTGTTCTCGAAGGAATGAAGACAGACTTTCTAATGAGAAATTGGTTTAATTGAAATTCTTTCAGAAGAAAGGTAGCTTTGAAAGTGTACGCATTGCTGCACTAATTCTTTTTCTAAATCTGGATTCTAAATTTAACAATATGTAAGTCGAAATAAAAAATTTATGAACTAAATTTGCCAATTTGCCGCCCCTTGAAATTTGCCGCCCTAGGCTCCAGCCTACACAGCCTGCTGGTAAATCCACCACTGGATCTGAGAATCTGAGATACGATGCACCGGATGACATCTATAGACCACATTAGTTAGGTTAGGCGGGAAATTTGAATTACGATCCATCCGTGCACTGAATTCCGCATGCATTTCTTATGGACCTAAAATTTACGCGAATTTCTCGCCTGTTTTTAGATACTTTGGCTAATTTCTTAAGGTTTATTTCGGTTGAAATAGATTCTATGAACCTTTCTCAACCATCTGGAATCAAGTTTTCATAACAACATTGTATATTTCCAAAATAATTAATAAATATAAAAGTGTGCACCAAATTCGATTGACGTATGTCTTAGCTCACTCGAAATCAGTCAAAAATAATAACATAACCCTAAATCGGCCTTGTAATGACGCACAACAGAAGTCATCTACGACACACGGTAATCTTTCGAACTATACTGGTTTCAATTTTGATTTAAGAATAAATTGAAGTAGATTTTAATGTGGAAATAACATGAAAACATGCACTAATGATGAAGGTACCCAATACTTGATGTCTATGTACTAACATTCTCTTTTAAATAGGGTGGTTTCATCTCAAAGTTGAAATTCCTTGTTAAAAAATTTGAATATGGATCTCTCGCCAAGAGAATGATTCTAACCTAACTAATGTGGTCCATAGAATTAATGCAGATGTATTTCACCCAAATATTGTTGTATTGCCCAAGATAATAATAGAACCTACATGTCCGTTCTCGATGAGAAGCAAGAAAAGGTATACTTATTTGAATTAATTCTATATTCATTCTTCAGTATCAAGGTTTATATGCCAGGTCTAAAGCAGCGAATACACCGGCACCTAGGAAACCCCCGACCAGGGCCGAGAAGGACATAGTTCAGATCCTGGCGAAAATAAAAGCGAAAGTAGTTCGGGATAGAATCAGAGTGATCGAATTTCTCAGAGATTTTGACAGATGCAACGAGCAGGTTGTCAAGCGGGAGGACTTCAAGAGGGGACTGTCCGACTGTAGATTTGGCTTAACGGAGAATGAGATGGATACGCTCATGGATGTGTAAGTAAAAAATCAAGAAATCTGTGACTTTAACCTCCAATCGTCTCCAATCGTATTTTGTGATGAAATTCTATTATAATAATCCATTGATATAATTCCCAACTCTGAGAAACCAATACTTTCGGAGATATGATTTTTTAAAATAATCATTAAGGGATACTGTGGGAGGTATAATCATTATTAATTTTTATTTTATAGATATTTTGGGAGAGAAAACCCAGAAAGCAACCTTTTAATACAGATTTGTTAAAGTTTGAACAAGAACGCCAAAGCTCCTGTCCACAGGGCTTTCCCAAATTAGCGCATTCGCATTCTACAAGTAATTACCGAGTTTTAATTGGATCGAATATGTATATTTTAAGTTATAGAGGAAATAATAACAACATTCAGATGGGTATAACTCCGAAACCGTTTGGCCGATTATGCCTATTACTGGACTCAAATGTCGCAACCCACACTGCAAATTGCAAGTTGCTATCGCTTTCCCTTCTCAGAAGTTATCGTGAGATGCACAATATTTTTTCATAATTTTTTTAAAATTTCCTAGTAATCTCACACGTCTTTTCCGGAATTCAACTAATCAGTTATCATATTTCATATACAGAATTCCGAAATAGTATATTCTAAAACAAGTTGCAGAATGCGCTGATATTCAAGCACGAATGCGAAATTCGAAAACGAGCGACGAAGGAGCGAGTTTTCGTACGCATGAGTGTTGGAATTGCCTTCTGCAACGAGTATTAGACGATATTTTCTCTATTTCAGGCAAGTTTTGTAAAATACTGTTGAAATTTAATGAAAAATTAGGATTATAAATCCTAGTGACGTTTGTATTGTATCTTAGCAGTTGGTGTGACTGTGTGACGAAAGTTGACAAACCACGGAATTTTAATTGTACGTAGAGCTTGGAGATCAGATTTAACAGTTTCCTAATATCATGAATGATTCAAAATTAGCAAGAAGGAAATCTCTAGTACCTTATTTTTTGATGAAAATAAAACCTTTCCTCTCAACAATTATTTCACCTTTCACCTTATCCAGACGTGTGTTGAAATTTGATAGGATCGAATGTCAGTGCTGACTACCACAAAATGAAAAATATAACTAGAAACAATGCGGGATGAGTTCATTCCAGCACTGTTTTTAGTGCTGGAATGAACTCATTACGATACTGAAATAGAGAAATATTTTTTCCAATTCATTAGAATACGTCTATTATACCCTATTTTAAGCATTTTGAACCAGAAAAAAAGTACAGGGTCAATAAAACTTTCGGAATTTTTCGTTGATATTTATTAAGAAGCTGTATTTCAGTGAAGAACGGCCGCTTTGGGATTTTGAAGCTTCTAAAAGCTAGTTTTCAGATCTTTCATCCAAACATTTTTAGGGGTGTATTTTTGCACAGTCGTAACAGAGGGCGCTATCATTCATTCCAAAAGTTAGAATTTTTCGAATTTTCAACTAAAAATGGTCACCAAAATCACCATCGCACCAACAACGAAAAATGTTTGGTCTTGAATTATATTTGAACTTTCAATGATAATATCTCAAACATTAAAATATTTTCATTAATTCTGAGTTCTTAAAAACATCCTGAATTGTTAGTTCTACATCATTATTCCAGATGATTTTGATGGCAATTTAATAATTCTTGATAATCTTGATTAAAAATACTAACGGATTTATGAAGCCATTCACAACAGCTTGATAATACATAAATATTCGGATAGAACCCAACAGGAAATATAGACATAGATCATATATAAAATTCTTTTGTTCGCCGAGGCTTTTGTTAACCCATTTTTATCGCTACTAGTCGTGGTTAAAGTTCTAAGTTCTCCAGTTGGTGCGACATCTATTCCCGAAAAAGAAAAGTCAATACAAGCCCCTGCAGAAGTCTATTAAAACTGTAGATGCTACAGGTGGTTGAATGCAAGTCTTGTGTGGTGGGTCGGAGAATTATAGGGGGTAGCATGACATCAAGCACGCTGTCTTTGACACACGTGTTGTTCAATGTTTCATGTTGTTAATAAAAAAAGTTGAAAATAAAAATGGAAGAAAGAGGACGTCCTGACAGGAGGAGGTTGGAGGCGGGAGGTTCAGGTTCAAGAGCGGTGGGCTCAAATGAAATGAAATATCCCAATCTACTGAAATTTTTGAAGTCCTGCAACAGTGAAATTCCAGAAGAGATACTGGCGAAGTTACAACCTAAACCGGCAGACACACCGAAGCGTAAGTATTTGTTTTAATATGTTTCCTATTTAATTGGACAACAACGCCTGTTTACTTTTTGATATTCCGTATATACAGGGTAAGTTTTTAAGTTGTACATTAATTTTAACCATAGATTCCCCTCAACAAATGAGACACTTTCTTCATTTACCATTTCTCCAGATTCGGCCCAGGTAAAAAGTTATAAGCGTTTAAAGATTCTAAAATGTGATAAATAATAATATAATAATAAAAAAAGTTTATACTGATACACCCTTGCAGTTTCTTGATGAATACAGGAAACGTATTTATCTACTGAATTATTATGATCTCGCCCTTAATGCAGCATTTTTAAGACAACATTTTCACAATTCTTGAATAATAAAAACACTCATTCATCCAGTATCCAATTGTTTCCACTATAACATTATACACAATTATATCATCGTCTATGAAGAAATATCTTATCTTATTATTATTCACCGATTATATCATTCCAACCTAAATATAATAAAATCTATGATCACGATCTATGGTCTCGATCAGATCAACGATGCCGGACGTAATCAATTGATTTATAATTGTAATCGAGGAAATCACAAATTTAATATAAATAAAAATTCAAAATTCGGAAAATCATGGTATCATCAGGCACTAATGGAGAACAAAATAATGAAATCTTCATCGGCAGCCCGTTTGTACGAAAAACTAATCAGTGACACAGACGACTTTTTTCTCTGTCTATGTTGTGAGGATGAATTATGAACGATGGCAACATGGCTTTCAGTTTTAATCGAGGGTTCTAGTTCATGGCCGGATTCATAAATGAAAGTGAAATTTCTGGATTTTTCATCAGGCTATCATCCAAAAGAGGATATCTCGAAAACTGTAAATGAATTATTGAATAATTAAATTTTCTAAAATGTTTTTAGTTTCTTATAATAATAACTTATGCTAAATTTTATCTGCTTTCCTTATAATATTATGTTAATTTCACATAATTTTTTGTACTGGTGAATCTATAAGTAGGAAACCAGTGAAAGTAGGAAAAAACTGTTAATTGGAGAATATGCATCAAAGTTTAGAAAACTTTACCCCTAAATTAATTGCATTCGGAAAACCATGTAAAAACTACAAAGGAAAAATCGATTTTTTTTTAATTTTAGCAGCCCCTATCTCTTTATCTGAGCCGAAAAGTTTATGTTTATTATTTTATGGAGGATTGAGGGTTAGTCTTCCTATTATTTAGGATGTTACGAATTGAAAAAAATATTATGACTTTAGGGGAAGCAATGCAATGCCATGCTTCCATGGAAAGTACGCACCTGATATTTTTTCTATTTGTTGTATATATGCTGCATTTTATATCTAATAATCCAATTTTAATTTTCATGATCAGTGTCCAACCTCCAACTGATGACAGCAGCATTCGAGGAGTATTGCGCTCATGGTTTCGTAGTAAGCAGCGTTAGCCCATTTATGTCAACTTCTTATCCGTATTGTAGGTGGATTGTCAAATACCATTTGACTATTAACAGCAGGCAACTTGAACTTGTACCCGAATTGTATGTAATAGGGAGGTATAAACCTCCACAAGTGTATCCCTTAGATGTTAAGTACACTGGAGAGTTTTATGTAGCACAATTCGGCGTGAAATATTGCGCTTGCGCTGAACCTACCAGAGGGTTCGTGATAAATTTCAACGAACAACAAAATATAGTCGATATATACAATGTTATAGTGTGAAAAATTCTCAACACAACCTCAGCCTAAATATGGCTTTCAAAATATATTTTTTTCATTCCGTAATTTTCCGCTAGATGGCGCACTCTATGATTTACAAAATATAATGGTTTTTCACAAAATATACCCTAATTAAGGTTGGTAAAAATATCAACATTGAAAACTACTGTTTCTATTTTACAGCTTTTTTTTTAATTCATTCTTGTGTGTTTTTGTGACAGACGGTACACTGTAACTTCCGTATGCATGAAACATTAAACTAAAATTTAAATATTGCAAAAAGAACACCTAATACCTTATTATTTTAAATATTAAATAAATTAGGCAGGAAATGATTAGGTATTATAGGTAATTTTTTTGCGTTATGTAGGTAAATTTCAGTTGTTAGTAAACTTTATTTTATTATGTTTTATTCTTTATATTATTACCTAAGTTTTTGATGCGTTCTTTACTTGTTATTTCGTTGTCAAGACAAATTAAGTTACCTAATTTCTCTTGAAAATCACAGAGTGAGTTAATAAAATGCGCCATCTGAAAACTACGGAATTAAAAAATTATTTTTTAATTTGTCATCCTGAGACATCCATATAGGATGTGAAATAGATATTTTCGGAAAAACTTTTTCTCGAATTAAAAATTATTTTTAAAATCCCCATTCATTTAAGGGTAAATTTTATATCTCGTTCTTTGTTTTGTCCATTATCGATATTTTTTATTCTAAAATATATCTGTTTCTGAAAATGACGTTATGGTAGAGTAGTAAAATTACAAGTGCAATCTTAATTGTATCTTCTTGTTGAATTTTTGTATACTTTAATATTTTCATATGTTGTGCATTCAACAAGACGCGTATAAATTATTATAATTATTCCAGGAAATATTTGAGACATATTCATAAAAAATTATGCTTCATTTTGAAGAAATTTGTTGTTGCAGATTTTTTTATGGAAACATCAATAGTTCTTGATATCCTAAACAGGTATTACAGAAACTTTTGTAATATCTTGCTGGTAATTCTGGTATAATTGTATGTTTACTAAACAGTAAGTATAATTTAGATTTGTTTCATTTAAATTTGTGAATCTATTGGCCATTTGAAAAGTGTCAAAATTCCTATTTCATTTTGTGAGAATGATTATTGACACTTCTCCCATAAAATGAAATTTTCAGAACTAACATCACACTTTTGATGGATCACCTACTGAGAAAATATATTTCCTGTTATTACACAAAAGTGTTAATAAATGCTTTAATCTAAAAATGTCTATAGAATAAAGTTGTATATTGATATTAATGAAGAATCATTCGATTTTAATGTTTGCAAGTGTTTTATAGCATTTTTATAAATACTGAAATAAAGTATTGTAGTTTGTGACATATTTGTTTTTTATTTTGTCCTCTTAATCCATAAACTAGTATTTTATATTGGCCTTCGAAATAAGTGTGCATCTTTGTAATAGGTATTCAAACCTTTTGGAGCAATTTTATTGTTCAACATCATTTATGGTTCTTTCTGAAAAATGATATAGTTTGAATAACTTTAAAGTATAAACTTCAAGGAACTAAAGTTGAAAATTAGTTTTCATAAATGATCATCTAACAACAGAGCTTTAGAACGAATTTACCATCGTAAATTCGAATTAAGAGTGTCCAATACAGGAGAATGGACAACATAATTTACCATGGTAAATTCGATTAAGGGTGTCCAATACAGGAGAATGGACAATAGATCATACGCGCCAAAGCTCCTGACTTCACGTCAGTGCTTGAACCAATTTTTCTAATACCTACTGTCATCAAATAATAGTATACTTCCACAGGTTTCAAAACTGTAGAAATGCCACTGCTTCTAAGACTGGTTTTCCAAAACACGAATAAAATAATTTCTCATACACAAGCCATGCATGGCGATTTAGCAAGATAAATTACAAAGAATATCTACAAATGAAACAGTTGAAGAGTTGTTAATCACTTTAAAAATTATAAGAAAAAAAAGTTCTTTAGTTGTTCAAAGTTTTCAGTTCCGGTTAAATCTTACATTGCAAAATGGTGAAGGTGCCGGTATTATTTCATGATCTAATTCTGAACTATTCAATATACAGGCCGGTCCACTGTACATGGTATGATGGTGAATATATCGTACCTACGGGGGAATCCAAAGATTCCCCCTCGTAGGAACGAGGGGGAATCTTTGAAAACAAACTCTAACCGAATTATTATCCACGAAAATAGTCAAATATTCGAAATTTTTTTTCTAGTGATACGATATTCACGAAATTTCGAATAACTCAACGCTCTACGAGATTTCATTCTTTGTAATCTTCTACTTACAGGTTCGCTTCTCCTCTACGTCGTGAATGCATAGATTACAGAAAATTCGCGGACGTTATCGAAGAGTCCTTCACTCAATCGTGCCTAGAGAGAGGCCCACTCATAGTTCCTCTACAGCATGTCCCGACGAAGGATTGCGAAAGGAACTTCTTGAACTTCGAAGAACGTCGTGCTGTTTCGATTGCTCTGCAAAAGCTCGCGAAGAAACCAGATTTGCAGATGAATATTCTCTGTGTTTTCCAGGTCAGTAACTGGTTTTCTACTTTCTTTCATACTTATTATGGATGCCATGATTTTAGTATAGTGTTTGAATACTGAGCAACTCCAATAATATACATGAAATAATATAGTATAATTTTACTCGCGAAAGCTCAACAACTTACTAGGTAAGGCCGAGAAGGGAATATTATGAGCCTAGGGGATTAAGCAGGTATAAAAATATCGGTCGAATTATGGTTGACCTCAAACGTTATCCTCATTTCTTTGTATATTGTTGTAGGGGGTAATGTTGCACTGCGTCCTTAAGGTCTATTGTGCCCCCCGTCAGAGCTGACGATGTCATTACCATCTACAGCTCGCCTTCCAGTTCCAGAGTTTTGATGAACTCCAGTATCTGGGATGGCTTCAAGGAGGTTACGTCTTCGCTCCTGTATATTTCTTGCCCAAAGCATTCCTTGTGTTGGTTTGAGATGGCGAGGCATTCCGTTATCAGGTGATCATCAGGAGTATCATCCCCCTCCCAACAGAATTTGCACTCGTCAGTTTCTGCTAGCCCTTAAGTCATCATATGCTTCCAAAGGCCGCAGTGCCCTGTGAGGAAACCAGTGAGGATGTGCAGCGTGTTCTTACTGAAGTCCAAGTATTTCTTAGATCTGACAGTATCAAAGTTCCCGAGGAATTTCTTGGAGTGATACATTCCAGGGAGAGATCTCCAGTAAATACCTCTTTCGGTTTATTCTTTTATTCGGAATTCACATTTGTAGGTGTATCTACCAAACCCCCTGTAGGGTTCCGGGCCAATAAAGGGGGTTTGTGCTCCTTTCTTGGCAAGTGTGTTGGCCTCCTCATTTCCTTTAGTTCCCGCGTGACCAGAAACCCAGACATAGGAGACCCTTTTGTTCTTGTCTACTTCATTTAGGTTTCTTCGGCACCCCCATATTAGCTTGGACTCGATTATATGGGAGCTCAGAGCTTTAATAGCAGCTTGATTATCAGAGTGGATTGCTATATCATATCTCTGATAGTTTCTTTCTAGGTTAATTTTCACGCATCTTTCTATTGCAACTACTACTGCCTGAAAGATACTCGGATAGGAGCCTAGCGATAGTGAGCATTTGGTACCTGGCTCATATACTCCAGCGCTACCTCCTGTAGTGGGTTTTGAACCGTATGTGTACCATTTAATTGCATTTCTTTTAAAAACTTGGGTGGTGGATTCCCTGTCCCAGTATTTTTTCCTATCGAGCATCATAGTGAAGTTCTTTTCTTTGCTTACTTTCTTAATCATTTCGTCACTAAAAAGATTGGCTGATGAAATGTACCTGCTAAGAGACGACCAAGCTTTCTGGTTTATAATACTCTCATTACCTGTTCTCCACTCCTAGAAATTCTGAGAATGGCTTCAAGGGCCATTTTCTCTATCACTAGATGAAGTGGTGTGAGATTTGGTATATTCCTTATTTCTTTACTCCTTATTTCTTTACTCTTATATGAAATAAATTCAATTAGCCATGTCAATTTGGAATCATCGCATTCAACATATCTAAAAGCAGTTATTCGTTTTGCAACACAAAAAAAAATATTTTTCCGCAAATTGCCAGGAAATTTTGACATTCCTGTCAAAATTTCTTGAAGAAAAAGTCAGGACTTCCTTACTGTAAGGAAATGTCATTTACTTACTGTAAGGAAATGATATTTCCGTACAGTTGTTAGTGTTCTACATAAATGATAGAAAACACATTGCTTATAAGGAATTAATTTATATTTTGAAAACATCAAGTCATTGCTGAATACATTTTTAAGATCAATTTGTTATAAAAAATTTAATGCTTGTGGCTTTTACTTGATGCAAATCCATATTAACTCAATGAAAAATTATATACGATTTACACTTATTTATTCAATATTGTGACGCGTTTCGTCGACACAGCGACTTCATCAGACTACATCATACTAGATTCTTAACAAGTTATTATCTCCCTATACCTAGATGACATGGACACAGAATCATTTAAAACTAATTACATGAGAAACTTATTTAAAACAAATTACATAATAGACTTATTTAAAACTAATTACATGAGATTTCACTGCTGGTTTCTTTGTACACATTAACAATAATTCATTCCTAATGCTTTTATTTATAAATTGATTCTCTATTTGAATAGATTGAGTAACGGTGAAAAATTTAGATCTAATTGTTCATTAACTAAATTACCCGTATGTTTTTCCCTATTTATTTCGACCATTTCCCAGTAATTAAGTTGCGCCCTTTATTCAAATTGTGTAGAATTTTGAAATCCGGGTTAAAATTATGTCCTTCTGCTAATAAATGATTCGAATAATTTGAATTAATTTTGTTGTTTTTGAAGCTGTGATGATGTTCCTTTATTCTTATGCCAAAATTTCTACCAGTTTTTCCTATATATGATTTGTCACAACTCCCGCAATTTAATTGATAAACACCGGATTTATCTTCTTTATTCCTTTTCGATTTATTGTTTTTTATGAATTTGGCAAGGTTATTATCTGTCCGGAATGAGATATTCACCTGTTGGTTTTGAAGAAACCTTTTATAGCTTTTTATAGCTTAACACATTTTGGTACAACGAGTCAACAACTTAAAAGGTTTCTTCAAAACCAACAGGTGAATATCTCATTCCGGACAGATAATAACCTTGCCAAATTCATAAAAAACAATAAATCGAAAAGGAATAAAGAAGATAAATCCGGTGTTTATCAATTAAATTGCGGGAGTTGTGACAAATCATATATAGGAAAAACTGGTAGAAATTTTGGCATAAGAATAAAGGAACATCATCACAGCTTCAAAAACAACAAAATTAATTCAAATTATTCGAATCATTTATTAGCAGAAGGACATAATTTTAACCAGGATTTCAAAATTCTACACAATTTGAATAAAGGTGCGCAACTTAATTACTGGGAAATGGTCGAAATAAATAGGGAAAAACATACGGGTAATTTAGTTAATGAACAATTAGATCTAAATTTTTCACCGTTACTCAATCTATTCAAATAGAGAATCAATTTATAAATAAAAGCATTAGGAATGAATTATTGTTAATGTGTACAAAGAAACCAGCAGTGAAATCTCATGTAATTAGTTTTAAATAAGTCTATTATGTAATTTGTTTTAAATAAGTTTCTCATGTAATTAGTTTTAAATGATTCTGTGTCCATGTCATCTACATAGGTATAGGGAGATAATAACTTGTTAAGAATTTAGTATGATGTAGTCTGATGAAGTCGCTGTGTCGACGAAACGCGTCACAATATTGAATAAATAAGTGTAAATCGTATATAATTTTTCATTGAGTCAATTTGTTATATTTACAGTAATTTGACAGTTAGTACAATTATTGAACATTGGAGGAACACTCTTAGAACTATGAGAAACATTTTGGACAACATGCAGGGTGGAAGGGTCATTTTGTTGAATATTTTGTACTGTGAAAATTTTATTTGCCACCTCAACCTTATTGTTAAGCGTTTCTTCGATATATCCTTCAGCAACGTTTGATGACTTCCATCCGCCATGCCTCTTTAAACTAGTTATGTCGGCACCAGAGTCAACCAATATTGTTGCAGAAGACCGACGAAAGCAGTGACCAGTATATTCTGTCGGATTTACCAAGTTCAAATAAGTAGCAACTATTTTGGGCATTTTTCTAAATTGATGAATTCCTACCACTTGTCTACAACCCTTTCCGCTTTGATATTTAAAGAAAAATCGGTCACTGTTCATCTTTTCTGGTCTTAACGAAACATACTTTCGATAAACATTCAAGTAGATCTGATTAATTACAAATGATCTTGGTTTGTTGGTTTTCGAATCAGGTATGCTGATTAAAAGCTTAGATTCTAAGTCTTCTATATCGTGTACAGTCATTCGGACTAACTCATCCATTCTACAGGCCCCAGAAATACCAAATATTACAGCCACCTAAAAAATAAATAAAGCTATCATCTAAATAGAAATTAAAACCTTGTAAATTACCTTAATCATTAAATTTTCTTTATCTGGAGCCTCCTGGATAAATTTTTCAATTTCTTCCTTCGTTAAAATCTTAGATTTCTTTGCCCTATAACCTTGAGCTTGCCGTTTCAATAAAGAACGAAGTTTTGAGTATGTAGATATATCTACATTGTGTTTAAGTGCAAGGGTTGACTTCAGCATTGAATAATTGGCCCATAATGTTGAAGATTTCATCTTTAAACAAAGGTCTAGGAAGTATGCCATTACAACATTTTCTGAGAAAGAACTCGTATTTTTACTCATGCGATAATCCATAAAACGTCTGTATGCATTTTCGTACTTTTCTCTTGATTTCTTTGGCAATAATTCTAATGAAGCAGTATTCACTGCCTCAACCAGCTCTGGAGGAGTCCCAGGAATGGAAATTTCATCATCACTTATCATTTTACTTTCGAGAACACCAGCAACTAAATTTATAAGCGTCAAGTTTGACAATTCAACCTCAATACGTTTCCATAGTAGGTAACCCAAGTAATTTTATTAGGAATTTCAAAGCACCATTTATTTGGGAATAAAATTATCGCGTTTTTTTTTAAATCAATCAATATCTGTCGAATTTTAAACGATTTGCGGAAAAATAGTATGTTTACCTCGTAGGAAAAGCCACATTCCTGGACTCTGTGTTGCTAAGTCTCGGCTTGCGCCTCGACTTAGCAATCTTCACAGTCGTCCAGGAATGTTAAGCTTTTCCTACCCGGTAAACAATGTACTATTATTGTTATTATTTCATATTCAATTGTCAAGAGAAATCGATCTATTGCATTCCATTTCCGTCCTTAATACTATCTACCCAAGAAGTTATTGAGTATGCTACCATTCCGATTGGAATTAGGAGGAGAAATCAACATAAAAAATAAGTGATGATGGTGATAAGTTGGCGACCATTCAATCGAGGGAACAACAAGTCTCGTCGTAGAAATTATCTCCAAGATAAAGCAAATATTTTCAGGTAATGACGCACTTTGGAAGATCTTATTAAAAGTTGCGGCGCAAACACGAACGAACATAAAATCAGGGGAAAAGTTATCCCTACAATTACAGTGGTGGGCGTCCTTCATCATACCGGTAGAGTTTCATGTACAGTACGTCCAATTAGTATTTATCAATGGCACATGGAACAGATGAACATACTCTGACGGAAAAGCTAATAGGATGAAAATATTGACATCCCATCACAAAAAGAATACTTATAATTCCAATATAAATTATTATGATCGATTTTATAATTATTTTCAAGAGAATATAAATTTGGGGGGTAGGATATATTAAAAAAAAATCAATTCACCGAAAATCCTCTTTCCATCATCATATGGTTTATCCAAAGGCATATAGGGTAGGGGTATAGCACAAAAAAATTATAATATCCTATAATTGGTCATTTTGCATCATCGTTTTCTAGAACAGAAATAAATTTGACATGTCTCTTATAGGTAGATAAGATGACAAGTATGAACAGAGTGAACACAGATAGAACACAGGATATAGAATTCGCATTCTGTGAAAACATAGAAGTCCGATATATTATTGAAATTTTGAAAAAATCATATCTGTATTAGCTTGTTAGAGTTGAAAATGATATCAATGGATTCTTATGATGAAACTGCATCTTAAAAAAATGGAATTTGAAATTTGTAATCTAAAAAAGGCAAGTTTTGTAAATTACTGTTGAAATTTAAAGAAAAATTCGGATTATACATACATAGTGACTTTTTGGCGCTCTAGTTCCTCGGAACTGAGTGCTTATCAATTTGCCCAAATGTCTGTAATTTTGGAATATTTCGATGAAAATGGTCTTAAAGGATTTGGTTCGACTCACTGATCAAGAATCCGTGGTCGGAATTCATTCTCTCCGGCCGGTCCGGCCAGCCGGCCGGCCGTAAGCACGATAACTCTCGAACGGAATGAGCTAGAGAGTTGAAATTTTCAGAGTAGGTTTGGAGGATGAATATCTCGGCTGAGTTCGTTATTGGGCAAAATCGGACAGATGGTTTCGGAGTAACAAAAAAAAAAATTTTTTTTTACGAAACAAATTCCAAATCAAATTTTTTTTAATAAGAAGTTGTATCATAAAAATCCATTCATATCACTTTCAACTCTAACAAGCTAATACTTTCGGAGATATTATTTTTTTAAATTTCAATGTAAATCGTATTTCACAGATTGATATAATTATTATTCTATGTATGAATTCTCATAATGTCAACTTGACAGAAGGGAATATAGTAACTTCAAAAATATTGGGGTTGAAATACTCGTATTTTAGCGATGCAACGGGGACCTCACCCGAAAATGTTTGAAAATATTACGTAAATATTGAAAGCATAATTCTGTAGTTTGGTGAACGTAGATCAGGAAATTTTTGATCGATTACAAGGTAATTTATTATTACTTATCTAATAAACTATTATTTGAATTGAATTTTCTTTTATGATGCAGTGATATCATATGAAAACATTGATATAATTCCCAACTCTGAGAAACCAATACCAGGTATAATTTGTCTGTTTGAACTAGAGCGCCAGAAAGCTCCTGTCCACAGGGCTTGAACCCATTTTTATTGTATCTCTTGGCAGTTGGTGAGACTGTTGCGAAAGTTGACAGATAACGGAATTTGAATTTGAATCATACGTAGGGCATGGAGATCAGATTTAAAACAGTTTTCTAATAGCATGAATGATTCAAAATTAGGAAATCTATAGTAGGTACCTTATTTTTTAATGAAAATAAAACTTTTCCTCTCAACAAAATTATTTCACTATATCCAGATTATATTATATTGACAATTGACGTGTGTTGAAATACGAATTGAAATAGGATTGAATGTCAGTGCTAACTACCACAAAACGAAAAATATAACTAGAAACAATGCGGGAATGAGTTCATTACAGCACTGTTTTCAGTACTGTAATGAACTGATTACATTACTGCAATAGAGAATAGTATATTCTAAAACAAGTTGCAGAATGGGCTCTTATTAAAATACGAATGCGAAATTCGAAAACGAGCGACGAAGGAGCGAGTTTTCGAACGCATGAGTGATGGAATTGCCTTCTGCAACGAGTATTAGACGATATTTTCTCTATTTCAGTCAAGTTTTGTGAAATACTGTTGAAATTTAATGAAAAATTCGGATTATACATCCTAGTGACTTTTGTATTGTATCTTGGTAGTTGGTGTGACTGTTACGAAAGTTGACAGATTACGGAATTTGAATTTGAAACGTACGTAGGGCATGGAGATCAGATTTAAAATAGTTTTCTATTAGCATGAACGATTCAAAATTAGCAAGAAGGAAATCTCTAGTATCATATTTTTTAATGAAAATAAAGCTTTTCCTCAACAATTATTTCACTATATCCAGATTATATTGTATTGCCAATTGACGTGTGTTGAAATTTGATAGTATCGAATGTCAGTGCTGACTACCACAAAACGAAAAATATAACTAGAAACAATGCGGGAATGAGTTCATTC
The DNA here is from genome assembly GCA_937662695.2 of Halyzia sedecimguttata. Taxonomy (NCBI): domain Eukaryota; kingdom Metazoa; phylum Arthropoda; class Insecta; order Coleoptera; family Coccinellidae; genus Halyzia; species Halyzia sedecimguttata. Next base: position 60,405,768 of record OW569418.2, read on the forward strand.
CAGCACTGTTTTCAGTGCTGGATGGACCCATTACGATACTGAAATAGAGAAAATTCCTGCTCGAAGGGACCAAATCAAGTAATGATTGCCTAACTTATTTGAGATAACTTTTTTTTTCTAGGATTATGACAAGTCAAACTGCGGTACAGTTACTAGAGAACAATTCCTGAAAGCTCTGCACATGCGAGGTATGGCAGACCTCGTGTCAACCAATGAATTTGAGGTCATCTGTAAATGCTTTGGATTTGAAAGAGGGATGAGGGACGAAGTAGATTATAGATCGTTCATCAAAGCTCTGGATGTCCTGTATGCGACTGATAAATACACTCCCATATAAAATTAGAATTGAATAAAATATTTTGTATTCGATTTGTTGTTTTATCTTTATAAAGAAAATAAGAGGTGTTATTTTGATATTCAAAGAAAAGTGCCATTTTTCAATATAAATGATCGGATGTTTATTTCATTATGAAGAAGAAGCTATGCCGTTAATAGTGGAAAATAACATCAGGCGAATGACCACCACGACCACGCTTACAGGACCATACCCTTTTAATGAAATTTTCCATAACTAAATCGCAAAGTGGCTGCCCTATGTCCTCGATAGCCTCACGAATTCCATCTTTGAGGTCTTGAATCGACGCTGGGCTCTTGGCGTAGACCTTCTCTTTCACGTGGCCCCAAAGGAAGAAGTCGCAAGATGTTAAATCACAAGATCTCGGTGGCCAATTGTGATCACCTCTTCGAGAGATAACACGGTCCGGAAACTTTTCCCGCAAAAGTTCAATGGTTTCGTTGCTTGTGTGGCACGTAGTGCCGTCTTGTTGAAAGTAAACGTTGTCCAGATCAAAACCATCCAATTCCGGCCATAAAAATCATTAATCATCTCTCGATAGCGCAATCCATTCACCGTAACTGTTGCTCCAGCCTCATTTTCGAAAAAGTAAGGTCCAATGACTCCGCCGGACCATAAACCGCACCAAACAGTCACACGTTGAGGATAGAGAGGCTTTTCAACAATAACTCTTGGGTTTTAGAGCCCCAGATGCGACAATTTTACTTGTTGACGAAGCCACCGAGGTGGAAATGGGCCTCATCACTCAAGATGATTTTTCGATGGAATTCCGGATCATTTTCATGCATTTCAACGACCCAATCAGCAAAGACACGACGTTGTTGATGATCGGCCGTCTTGATTTCTTGTGTTAACTGAACTTTATAAGCCTTAAGACCCAAATCTTTATGCAAAATATGGTGTAATGACGTTTGTGGAATGCCTAATTCCAAATAACGACGAGGAATGGACAAACCTGGGTTTTCTTCAACACTTTCTACAGCTACAGCTCTCGGCTGTTCTTGAGCGACGTGCACGGGTTTTATTCTTCACATCACTAACTTGTCCCAACAGCTCGAATTTTTACACCAATTTCTTTATTGCGGTCCGACAAGGTGCTTCACGACGACCCAAAAATGTTCGAGTTTACGAACCGTCTCTGCCAAATTTCCACCATTTTAATAGTGAATTTTAATGATTTCAATGCGTTCTTTGAGCGTGTATCGTTCCATTTTTATTAATAGCGTAGTTTCTACTTGTCAAATGTCAAAAACTGACAGCTTCAAGAGTGACATCTGCCGAAATAGCAGGCTATTCAAAATAACACCTCTTATTGGAAAACCCTTTATTAAGAACGGCGTCGTGCGGCTTTTGTTCTATTACTCTACTTATTCAATACTAAGGATTTGGCAATGGTTTTAACATACCTGATGACGCCCTGGCCTAATATCGCCCTTAGGACTGGATCACACATATGTAAAATTCTTAGGCTAGCCAGCTCTGGACATTATCAACCTATATGTTCAGTTGTTTTCTTTTCAGATTCAAGGAGTGTGCATATTTCGTCTGCTAACATGCTCATGCGGTAAAAGTGGTATTTGTACCAGTAGTATCCAGTCAGCAGTCCCACAATTACCCGTAGCTGCAGGAGCTTTCCGGTTTAGGATGGTGAAAATCCACGACCCTTTTTGCTTTTGCAAGTACTGGAGTATTTCTCCAAAGAGTACTGCTCCTTTCCAAGCCCACAGGTTCTGGTCCAAGAGGTGTTACCCATGAAACCCAGGAGCCCTCCAAGGGACATTCAAATGCGGGGTTGTCGGACTGTGTTCCAGACTCTCTCTTTAGACGGCTGTGCTCGAATGGAGGTGCATATATACTAACTGACAAAGAAACTGCAACACCCGGAAGGAGCTGTTTAAATTTAATTTTTTTTTTTGTAAAACATAGGTAGTATAGCAAGGAGTAAATTATTAAAATTTGGAGAAAAAATCGTGAAGGTTTTTTCATGTAAAGTTCTTCAGAATTTGTCCAATAGCACTCACACATATTGCTCAACTTTGCCATGATTCGATTTGAATACGTTAAAACAAATAACTATTAATGGAGTTTTAGCTACGCTCAAATTTAAAATTCAACATATGAAGGATACAGGGAAAAAAACATCAGAGCAGGCTCCATTTGGGCAAGTTTTGTGAAAAACCGTATTCGAACTTTCAATTCACTCACTGAAAAAGACAGACATAAATTTGTAGACGTTAGTACAGCTCAAAAGCTACCAGATGGCATCATCATCACAAATCTGACAAAACGATGATTCCGATGGTTTACTGCATCATTCATAATGTCCAAACTATTGTAACATCCCTTAGATTGAATTTTCGTCCTACCTGCCAATACCATCAAGAATAAAGCGGCTAAAATTAGATGTTGTTTATCAGAAACTTATTCTAACGGAAAGTTGTAAATTATAAGCTCCTCTTTATCGACAGTTGCGATTTGTACGCGTTATGAATCCATAAAAATAAAAGAAACTTCACGAAACTTTTTTCCAGTTAACCAGGTTGGCGATTTTCATCGAGATCAACAAGATGCAAAATTTCGAACTTATTAAAAACTTAATGGAATAGACTAGTTCCTGGAAATAATCACAGTAAGTAGCGAAAATCTATTCAGCCGAATTCAAGTTGGAAATACTTTTATTCATGTCTTAATTTCCAGTAGAAATTTATAGAAATGAAAGGCAGGTGCTAGCACGAGTGCTTTGGCCTGCAGCAGTCTACTAGAATAAAAGAGTTGGAAAGCCCTGTGGACAGGAGCTTTGTTGAACACAGATCATATATAATGATTCATAGATAGAATAATTTTAGGATTCTGTGAAAACATAGAAGTACGATTTATTATTGAAATTTTGAAAACTCATATCTCCGAAAGTATTAGCTTGTTAGAGTTGAAAATGATAACAATGGATTTTTATGGTAAAACTGGTAAACAAAATCAATTTGAAGTTTTTAATGTAAAAAACAATTTTTTTTGGTTATTCCGAAACCATCAGGCCGATTTTGCCTAATAACAAACTTAACCGAGATATTTATCTCCCAAACCTACTCCAAAGATTTCAACTGCCTAGCTGATTTTGTTCGAGAGTTATTGTAGAAACAAAATTTGGAAATATTTAAATTTTTTTGCCACTTTACGCCACTTTACTTACGATCGAGTGATAGGTTCCGGAAATATTCTAAAAAAATGTTTTTAGTTTTTACTAAAAACGACCAAACTCCGAAACCGCTGGGTGGATTTCACTCGTCAACGAACTGGTCCGAGATATTGACGCTTCAAACCTACCCTTCAAATCTAAATCCTCTAACTCCTTTCGTTCGGGAGTTATCGTGCCTAGAATCAAATTTGACCTCGAATTCTTCATCAGGGAGTCGAACTCAATCGTTTGAGACCATTTTTGGCAAAAAATTCGAAAGTTAGAGACATTTGGGAGAAATGATAGCGCGATGTTCCCCAGAACATACGCGCAAAAAATTTCGAATCACTTATAGACTTGCTTTCGGAGCTGGTTTTGAAAGGTGGATATTTTGGTGAATTTGAGAGAAACTTTGAGCGTTTTAATAATAAATATGTTCAATCTGGCTGTGAATGTGAATGAATTTGAAATTAGTAGATAACGTGAGAAATTTTTTTTTGTTACTTCGAATCCTCCTGGCCTATTTTGCCCAATAACGAACTCAACCGAGATATTTATCTCCCAAACCTACTCTGAAAATTTCAACTGCCTAGCTCGTTCCTTTCGAGAGTTATCGTGTTAACGGACGGACGGACGGCCGGACAGAATCGATTTCGACCGAGAATTATTGATCATTGATTCGAACCAAAACGTTTGACCACATTTTCAGCCAAAAATTACTGACATTTGAGCAAATTGATAAGCATTCTGTTCCGAGGAATAAGAGCACGAAAAAATAAAATTATTCAAGCAGTACATGTAAACAAAACTACAAACATGGCGGACTATCGTATAGCGTGCTTATCTAGACCACGTTGCCATTCAATAACCTTCCAGGCCAGTATATATAATAGGTCATGATACTGTTGAGTATTAACAGAGATGTCAAATGAAGTTGACATTGAAATTATTGACAACGAAAAGTTAAAGTAGGCAAAATATGAAAATTACAGACATTTGGCAAAACGATAGAGCGCAGGTGCAAGCACGCAAGAAGCAATGAATAAAAGATACGCGAGAATCCAATATTTCGAAGAATGATTTTTCAAAAAATGGGTTCAAGCCCTGTGGACAGGAGCTTTCGGGCGCTCTTGTTCAAACAGACAAATTATATCTCCGAAAGTATTGGTTTCTCAGAGTTGAGAATTATATCAATGTATTCTTATGATAGAACTGCATCATAAAGGAAATTCAATTCATATAATAGTTTATTTATCAAGATTAAATGAGCAATTTGAGAATGAGAACTGCACCATGGAAGAAATCAAATTAAAATAGCTGAAATGAATTTGACTCTCTCTTATAGAACAGGATGACATGTACGAGTATGAACACAGATCATATAATAAAGCTTAGATAGAATAATTATAGCATTCTGTGAAAACATAGAAGTACGATTCATTATTGAAATTTAGAAAAATCATATCTCCGAAAGTATTAGCTTGTTGGAATTGAAAATGATATCGATGGATTTTTATGGTGAAACCGCATCTTAAATAAAAATTGAATTTGAAATTTGTTACTTGAAAAAAAAATGTTTTTTCGTTACTCCGAAACCATCTGGCCTATTTTGCCCACTTACGATCTTGAGCGGGATATTTATCTCCCTAACCTACTCTGAAAATTTCAACTGCCTAGCTCATTCCGTTCGAGAGTTATTGTAGAAAACTATTTTTTTTTAAATTTTCAACATTTTTTTTTTACACTTTGCGGTAACTTGGTCAATACAAAACTTCACATGCGTATAAAGGTCATGATTCTACAGTTTGATGCTAAATCTCAGATAGATCGAGTCATCGGTTTCGGAAATATTCATAAAAAATGTTTTTACTAAAATCGGCCATAACTCCGAAACCGCTTAATGGATTTCGCCCATTAACGAACTGGTCCGAGATATTTACGCTCCAAACCCAACTTGCACATTTCAATCCTCTAACTCCTTTTGTTCGAGAGTTATCGTGCCTACGGCCGGCCGGCCGGACAGAATCGATTTCGACCACGGATTCTTGATCAGTGAGTCGAACCAAATCGTTCGAGACCATTCTCAGCCAAAAATTCGAAAATTACAGACATTTGGGCAAATTGATAAGCACTCTGTTCCGAGGAACTAGAGCGCCAAAAATGACAAAGATGGGGCCATCAGAGGAGGGGATCCAACCGCAACCCTATGGCTACGCCACTGCATCAGATCAGTTATTTTCCACGGTTCCGTTTCAACCTATTCGTCCCAAAGGTATATGATTTTCCGTTTGTGCGGGTGGCTCTCATCAATTCTGGAAACAATTGACCAACTAAATCATACAAATAGTGTGGTTTGGATCTTTTTCGCTCGAGATAGGACTCACAAATAGGCATTTATTGTTTGGGAGGGCGATAAAAAGTAACAGTTTTCCTCACGTGTCCAGCCAATTTCTTACAATTGGGACCTATTCGAATTGACATTGACTTTGACCGTGAAATCTACTTCACTTCGGGAAAAAGGATATTTCCGTGAGCATTGAAGGATATCTGGATTCTGGTCAATATCCAGAAAAGGTAAATTCACCACTAGTCAGGCGCCTTGAAGCAAAAAATTTTCCGAGTACTTGTAAAAATTTCTTGAAGGTTTGTACGGAATCTTACAAATAGTCCTTGAAATATAAAACTTAAATTTTTTTTTTTAAGAAATATTTTTATTTTTTTTCTAGTGATACGACCCTTACCAAATTTCGCTCAAAATAGTATGTCGGTATTCTACAAATATTTATCAAGTCAAAATTGGATCGGATTTGTGGTTTTTGAGTTATTGAGGAAATATCATCAAAATGGAGGGTATAACTCCGAAACGGTTAGGCCGATTATGCCCATAAACTCAACTGTTGGATTCGGATGCGCAGTCTACCCTGAAAATTGCAAGTTTGCTATCTCTTTCTGTTCAAAAGTTATCGTGGTAACGGTTACCCATCCAGATACTGAGCTCGTCTATCGCTCCTCGGCTTCCAGGATCCTTTCAATAACTCGAACAATATAGATCTCAGCGTGTCAATTTGGAATCTGGCTGTAGAATTAGGTTTTGAAGGACAAATACAGAAAAATCACAAAAACTGAAATTAGAAACAATAGCTCCGAGGAAACGGTTATAGTACGAATTTAGGTTTATTTTTTCTTAAAATTGCGTGAAAAGTGAGTATTTTCGTAAATTATTAGATATTAAAATTACTGCTAAACAGAATGTTTTTTTGCGAATTGTCAACTCATGGTTTCTCATGGCACAACCGTACGATTGGACTGATTTGTTTCATAGAAACTACTCTTGGAATACATTATTGAAAATTAACCACTGCTATACAGGGTGAGTCTTTGAACACTGCATTGATTTTAACCAAAGATTCCTATCATCAAATGAAACACTTTTTTCATTTACCATTTCTCCAGATTCGGCTCAGGTAAAAAGTTACAAGCGTTTAAAGATTTCACAATGTGCTAATACACTCCCGCATATAAATTATCTATGACATTGTTGGGGGACGAGAATAAGGCATGGTAACGTGGTTTACAGCTTGATTCGGGATTCCAACGCTCAGGGACGGATCCATAAAGTAGTGAAATTTCTGGAGTTTTCCATTTTAAAACATTCAATGAAGAATATCTCGAAAACGGTGCGTCTAAGGAGAAATGATGACAAATAATATAATGTTCTAAAACGATGGAATATTCTTGAAATGACTCAAGGAAAACTTTATATGCTTTCTTTATGCCAATTTCGTTTAGTTTTATGAATCTTCGAGTCCATAACTAGAAAAACAGTAGAAGTAGAAAATAACTAATATTTGGAAAATATGTATCATAGTTATAGGAAACTTTACGCCAACATTCATTTTATTCGAAAAAAGGATGTCAAAGCTACAAAATAAAGACTATTTTTTTTTTAAATTTCAACAGCCTGTATCTTTTTACCTGAGCTGAATTTGGAAAAATGTTAAATGAAAAAAGTGTTTCATTTGATGAGAGGAATCTTTGGTTAAAACTAATGCAGTGGTCAAAGACTCACCCTGTATAGGGTATCATACGCCACCACGGACAATGCACTGGTTATTTTCGACCCAACAGTAAATGTAGTTTTTGTTCAAATGAACCAAATATCAATTTCGCAATTGCATATCGGTGTTTTCCATATTTTTTCATTTTTGCTACATTCCCATGAGACCAAGTTACGTGCCACGCGCGGTGTTACGTAACAGATTATCATCATTGCTGTTTTCTTTCCAAATCTGCTCGGATACTTATTGGGGACCATGATAATGGCCATAAATTCATGTAAGAGACAATAAAATACTTTTGTGTCCATATAACACGAGTTTCAGTGAAATTTTAAATGAACTCGGGGAGATTTATGGCTTCAGCTAGACGTGGCTATTTACAATTCAATCTGCAAGAAAGTGGCAATCTCGGTTGAAGATCACGTGTGCGACTGTAGCCACGATTCCACCTGATTTTTGGCGCTCTAGTTCCTCGGAACAGAGTGCTTATCAATTTGCCCAAATGTCTTTTCGAATTTTTGGCTGAAAATGGTCTCAAACGATTTGGTTCGACTCACTGATCAAGTATCCGAGGTCGAAATCGATTCTGTCCGGCCGGCCATAGGCACGATAACTTTCGAACGAAAAGAGTTAGAGGATTGAAATTTGCAAGGTGGGTTTGGAGCGTAAATATCTCGGACGAGTTCGTTAATGGGCGAAATCCATTAAGCGGTTTCGGAGTTATGGTCGATTTTAGTAAAAATATTTCTTATGAATATTTCCGAAACCGATGACTCGATCTATCTGAAATTTAGCATCAAATTGTAGAATAATGACCTTTATACGCATGTGAAGTTTTGTATTGACCAAGTAACCACAAAGTGTAAAAAAAAATAAAAAAAAAAAAAAAATTCTACAATAACTCTCGAACGGAATGAGCTAGGCAGTTTAAATTTTCAGAGTATGTTAGGGAAATGAATACCTCGGTTAATCTCGTTATTGGGCAAAATAGAATTTTTTTTTTTTAACTAACAAATTTCAAATTCAATTTTTATTTAAAATGCAGTTTCACCATAAAAATCCATTGATATCATTTTCAACTCCAACAAGCTAATACTTTCGGAGATATGATTTTTCGAAATTTCAATAATGAATCGTACTTCTATGTTTTCACAGAATGCTAGAATTATTCTATCTATGCTTTATTAAATGATCTGTGTTCATCTTCATACTCGTACAACGTACATGTCATCCTGTTCTATAAGAGAGAGTCAAATACATTTAAGCTATTTTAATTTGATTTCTTCCATGATGCAGTTCTCATTCTCAGATAAATCTTGATAAATAAACTATAATTTGAATTGAATTTCCTTTATGATATCATAAGAATACATTGATATAATTCCCAACTCTGAGAAACCAATACTTTTGGAGCTATAATTTGTCTGTTTGAACAAGAGCGCCAGAAAGCTCCTGTCCACAGGACTTGAACCAATTTTTTCTATAATTTAGCGGCCCTACGTTTTATTAACGATTTCGTAGTACAATTAAATTCAGATGAAGCTACTACAAGGAGTTCATGGTATCTCAATTAAAGTACATCTTTTTAGCAAAAACTGAAAAATACGTAAAAAAAAATGGAAATGTCCACAGAGCTTTCCCACTTTTTCAATTTGGCTTCTGTGCGTCAATTCTCAAGAAATTTCGTAATTAAATTACAAACGTAGGTCTATGACTCATCTCATGTTGGATTTATATACATCAGAAAATTATTATTAGAGTATTATAAGAAAGCATATAAGTAGAATTGAGAATAATTATTGAAATTTTGATAAATCAGATCTCCGAAAGTATTAGTTCGTTAGAGTTGAGAATGACATCAATGGATTCTTATGATGAAACTGCAACTTAAAAAAATTGAATTTAAAATTTGTAAAAAATTTTTTTGTTACTCCGAAATCACCAGGCTGAGTTTGCCTAAGTAGTAACGAACTTAACCGAGATATTTATCTCCTAAACCTACTCTGAAAATTTCAACTGTCTAGATCATTCCGTTCGAGTGTTATCATGTTAACGGTCGGACGGACGGCCGGACAGAATCAATTTTGACCATGGATTCTTGATCAGTGAACCGAATCAAATCGTTTAGGACCATTTCCATCCAAAAATTGGAAAATTACAGAAATTTTGGCAAATTGATAAGCACTCTGTTCCGAGGAACAAGAGAGCCACAAAAATTGAATGAAGGTTTCATAAGACTTAAGTATACCTGGTGGCCCACCACAGACGCGGATCTCGGTTTGAGGGAGTAAATGAAGATAATTTTGAATTTTTTTTTTGTAATGTGTGTCGGGTGTTCAAGAGTACAATTTAAAATCATTTTCATATACACAGGGTGTTCGAAAACAAAGGTATAGACCAAAGTTACATTTTTCAATTCTTGCACCCTGTATTTGACCCCAAAAATGGAATCGCAAACTCAAATTATGATGAGTTTCTCCAGACCACTTTATACCTTAGAAGAATCATTTACGAGAAAATGACGAAAAATTGAAATACATATGTAGATTTTTTAAATAGGAATTAATGAAGAAACCAGTTACGCCTGCGATACAGACAGTATTTTTTTGAATAAACATATTACCTACTCCTATACAGAAAATAAAAAATTGGTTCAAGCCCTGTGGACAGGAGCTATTGGGCGCATGTTCATCTTCCTTGTGGCCCGTACTGACCAGTAAAGAAAAAAAGCAGTATCATGTTGAATACCCTTAATATTATTCTGGAACACAAATTTTCCATTACAATAATCTTCATCTAGCTTCTATTTAGTATCAATTCCTGTAGAACGTGATCATAATAAGTGTTTTCCATATAATAAAATGTGTTTGAACTTGGTATGTAGGAAATCTGACATCAATTATTGGAATTAATTGATTTGACAAACAGCCGTCAAATGAGGTAAATAGATTTTTGTGACGATTTTCTGTGACCATAGAACGTCAAAACACGCTGGAATGTGAATTTTAAGCAATATCTTCTGGAATTGAGATCGTATCGAACTGAAATTTTGCACACTCGTGTAGAATGCTTGATTTAACGTCGGTACAAATTTTTTTATTAAAAAATTCTCCAACTGCCCGATCCCAACAATACTTAGATAATATTATATCCATAAATTAAGCATTTCATTATTGCATTTCTTGAAATAGGTACCTTTTCAAGTCGATCAACATCGTCCTTCTTTCGACGTCTCAACTATGACTTGATTCTTTATGTTTATGTCTTTGAATTTGTTTTCGGTGGAATTCAAAGAGTTCATAGAATAATCGATGAAAATACTGAGAGAGACCCAGGAAATTTGACACATTTTGTCTTATATCTCCAGAAATTGAAATCGTATAGAGCCAAAATTTTGCACAATGTTGGAAAATACTACAATTGACGTTAGTACAAGTTTTTGTTGCAATCTGATGAATAGTTCACGAAAAAAAAATTTTTTTTTCGAAAAAATTAAAAGAAATATTTTTTTAAAAATTACCAACATTTCGATCATAACAGAATTTTGCCAAAAGTTGCGCGTTTATATCCTCGAACTGACTACCAAGTTTCGATTCAACATCTTCTTTAGTTCCTGAAATATCAGGGAAATAACCTCAAAATTTTAAATGTCTATAACTCCTAAACCGTCCGGCCGATTTTGCCCGTTAACGAACTTAACCGTCGCATTTTGATCAGAAACCTACCCTGAAAGTTTGAAGTCGATAGGACCTTCGGTGCTCCTGTTATCGTGCCTACGGCCGGAAGTACGGCACCCAAAAATCTGACACCGGATTCGTGATCAGGGAGTCCGAATTAGTCTATTAGCCAATTTTCAGCTCGAAATTCGAAAATTACAGACATTTGGACGAAATGATAGGACGATGTTCCCCTAGAACATGCGCCCAAAAATTAACTCTGGAATATACAGAGTGATCATAATTAATTTTCAAACATCAACTACAAATAATGGTCGAAAATTGCTGAGAAAACGATCAGGTTTAGGTGTAGGAAAATCTTGTGAATATAGTTTTGAAATTACTTTTTACGTTCAACGAGATATAGAAATACTGGGTGTGCCATCTGAAATAAGAAAGTTTTTGACCAGTATTTGTAGTTGATGTTGAAAATTAATTATGATCACTCTGTATATTCCAAAGTTATTTTTTTATTTTCTGTATAGGAGTAGCTAATATGTCTATTCAAAAAAATACTGTCTGTATCGCGGGCGTAGCTGGTTTCTTCATTAATTGCTATTTTAAAAAACTCCATATTTTTAATTTTTCGCCATTTTCTCGTAAATGGTACTTCTAAAAGGTATAAAGTGATATGAAGAAACTCATCATAATTTGAGCTTGCCATTCCATTTTTTAGGTCAAATACAGGGTGTTACTAATAAAAAAATGTAACTTTGGTCTATATCTTTGTTTTCGACCACCCTGTATATTTGAAAATAATTTTTAATTGTGCTTTAAAACACCCTACACACATCACAAAAAAATATTCTCAAAATATCTTCATTTACTCCCTCAAAACGAGATCCGCGTCTGTGGTGGGCCACCCGGTATATTTTATTTGCATCATCGTTTCAGGTGAGAATTTCAACGAAAATTTGTTCATTGAAATATTTTTTCTTACCGATGACATTGATAGGGTACATGAAGTAAGAATTGATGGAAAAATTATAATTTTCACCTATAACAGACGCCTCTTCACCTGGCGCGACGTCTGCGCCGAAAAGGCGGAAAGTTTTAAGAAAACGTCGCGCCACTTTTCTTTCAGTTCATCGATATCCTCCAATTAGATAAAATCCGATTGTCTACCGCGATACTTACCGCAAATGATTCTCGAAAAAGAGTGAAGCTGTTGATGAAGTGTTAAGAGATTCGGCCTCCAAAATCCTGATGTGGTTGCCTTTTTCAACTTTCACCGCCGTACTTTGTGTACTTATGGACGTATATGAATCCACACAAATAGATAATGAGTTGGAACTTATTTTCAATCAGAGGTGAGATGGTTTGAAATAATTTTTGAGGCGCAAATTCAGGAGGGACGAATATAGGAGGTGAAAAATCCTTTTTTCATGTACAATAAGTACGTGAAACTATCAGAGAGATTTTTAAAGCACTCTCGTTAGGGCTTCACACGAGACGAGAGTATAAAAAATCTCGTTTCGCTCTCGCCAATTGCCAAAAAATCAAGTCTCGCTTAAGTCTCGTTCTCGTCTCGTAATCAGTTGTCTCGTCTCGTCTCGGCGCTTAATTCTGAATAACGATAATAAATATTATAAAATATAAACGAAATGGTATACAATAATGTTTAATTTTGTAAAGCTATATTTATCACGCTCTTATACAAAAATATTTTTGCATGTACATATTATTGTTAATTTTAAACACTGATAATTTCAACTTTTAAATTACTCGATGACCAAGAATTCAAACATAATCACGCTTGCATCACATCATTTTTCAATGATGTACGTGTTTCTGCCATGATCATACCTGCTGTGGAAAATAATCTTTCAACAGGTACAGATCTAGCCATCAATAAATCATCGGCCATATTTTAAAGTGTAGGAAGAACTTTTTCATCACTCTCCACCACTGTAAAATATTTTGATTATTATTTGCTCTTTCTAATAGCAAATATGTTTTAAAAAGGCTATCGATGTCGATACATTTTTTAATAGAATTGAACAATTTGGTATAGTTTTCAAAGAATACCTATTCCCAGTGGGTAGATCATTGAGGGTGTTCTTGGCGTATTCCTCATAACACTTTTCGAAACATTGAATAGCTTCATTTCTTTACCAGTTTTATTATACGTAGTTCCACAGCTGTACCTATACAATAATTGTTCACATCTTCACTACAAGGAGCACAACAGAATAAATTTCTCCAGATGTTCAGATAGAGACGAAATTTTCAAAGCATTGGGATTTAGGGGCAATAAAAGTTGTCCGATAAGTATTGAATTCATAATGGCATCCGTTTTTATGGTTGTGAATTCTATTTTTTCTTGAAAAATAATCTCAATTATCGCAAGGTCATAACGAATTAATAATCTTCTACAAAATCGTGTATTTCTAGAACGATCGATGCATAATATAGACAAAATATATTGGTAATTATAGTGGAAACTCTTCATATTCAATTGTTTTTTGTGGGTGTTGAAAAAAATTGAGTCGTATATAAAACTTCATAAAAAAAATTTAACGAGACCAAAAATGAGACTCGTATGTGGTCTCGGTATCGCCTATAATATTTTTGAAAACGTCTCGTCTCGCTTTTACGAGACGAGAACGAGACGAGACGAGAAAAATCTCGCTCTCGCGTGAAGCCCTCACTCTCGTGAAGAACTTCAGCACCCTAGCTCATTTAATGATCAATATATTTACTGATCAATGGTCCGTTATATCCAGACCAGACGACGGGAAAATGGTTGAAATATGCACTCCAATTTTCGATGTAAAACCATAGATTTTTGACCCAGTTTAGTGAATCTGTCAAAGCTAAATCATCTAATGATATTTTTCATTGAACGTAATTGAAATTATAGTCTAGTCAACAAGTGCTTTTTAGGTCAAAATTTTTGCGTATTCTTCGAAAATTATAATTGAGTGTATTGGACACTAAATTCGAATTTACCATAATAAATACGAATTAAGAGTGTCCAATACAGGAGAATGGACAACATAATTTACAATAGTAAATTCGATTAAGGGTGTCCACCTACAGAAGAATGGACAATAGAACATTCGCGCAAAAGCTTCTGACTTCACGTCAGTGCTTGAACCAATTTTTTTAATTAAATTTCTTTCATGATGCAGTTCTATCATAAGAATACATTGATATCATTCCCAACTCCGAGAAACCAATACGGTTGTCGGTTTGAACAAGAGCCCCGGTCGACAGGGCTTTCCCAGATGTTTTTAGTGATACGATCCTCATTGTATTCTACAAAAATTTGCACCTTGGCATCCTACAACAAATTATCAAGTTTTAATTCGATCGGATATGTATTTTTGGCGCTCTAGTTCCTCGGAACTGAGTGCTTATCAATTTGCCCAAATGTCTGTAATTTTCGAATATTTCGATGAAAATGGTCTTAAACGATTTGGTTCGACTCACTGATCAAGAATCCGTGGTCGAAATTCATTCTGTCCGGCCGGCCGATCCGGCCGGCCGGCCGGCCGTAAGCACGATAACTCTTGAACGGAATGAGTAGGTTTGGAGGATGAATATCTCGGCTAAGTTCGTTATTGGGCAAAATCGGACAGATGGTTTCGGAGTAACAAAAAAAAAAATTTTTTTTACGAAACAAATTCCAAATCAATTTTTTTTTAATAAGCAGTTTTATCATAAGAATCCATTCATATCATTTTCAGCTCTAACAAGCTAATACTTTCGGAGATATGATTTTTTAAAATTTCAATGTAAATCGTATTTCACAGATTGATATAATTATTATTCTATGTATGAATTCTCATAATGTCAACTTGACAGAAGGGAATATTGTAACTTCAAAAATATTGGGGTTGAAATACTCGTATTGTAGCGATGCAATGGGGACCTCACCCGAAAATGTTTGAAAATATTACGTAAATATTGAAAGCATAATTCTGTAGTTTGGTGAACGTAGACCAGGAAATTTTTGATCGATTGCAAGGTAATTTTTTACTTATCTTCTTTCATATTTGTTTTATGGAATACCTACTATTTGTAGGTACTTTAAACCTGTTTTGGGCAATTGTCATACGAAACTTGTTTTTTTGGCGCTCTAGTTCCTCGGAACAGTGTGCTTATCAATTTGCCCAAGTGTCTGTAATTTTGAAATTTTTGGCTGAAAATGGTCTCAAACGATTTGGTTCGACTCACTGATCAAGAATCCGAGTGCGAAATCGATTCTGTCCGGCCGGCCGACCGGCCGTAGGCACGATAACTCTCGAACGAAAGGAGTTAGCGGATTGAAAATTGCAAGGTGGTTTTGGAGCGTAAATATCTCGGACAAGTTCGTTCGATCTATCTGAAATTTAGCATCAAATTGTAGAATCATGACCTTTATACGCATGTGAAGTTTTGTATTGACCAGATTACCGCAAAGTGTAAAAAAAAAATTTGAAAATTTAAAAAAAGTTTTTCCACAATAATTCTCGAACGGAATGAGCTAGGTAGTTGAAATTTTCAGAGTAGGTTAGGGAGATGAATATCTCGGTTATGTTCGTTATTGGGCAAAATTGGCCAGATTTAATTCGATTTCTTCCATGGTGCAGTTCTCATTCTCATGATTGCTCATTTAATCTTGATAAATAAACTATTATTTGAATTGAATTTCCTTTATGATGCAGCTCTATCTTATGAATACATTGATATAATTCCCAACTCTGAGAAACCAATACTTTCGGAGATATAATTTGTCTGTTTGAACTAGAGCGCCAGAAAGCTCCTGTCCACAGGGCTTGAACCCATTTTTTGAGTTATTTTCGAAACAATATTTCAGATGGTTATTAGGTACCTAGTCCCAAACCATTTGGCAGATTAGGTAAATGAATAATTTTTTTATGCAATGGACGCCTTAATGTGCTGGTGCAGTGATTTTTCAGCGTAATATGCGTTTTGATAAGATATATTCTGTATTATCAAGGATGACGAAATCCATTGTTAATTCAACTGGTTTATTTTGATTGCTACTACGTCTTTTAACGGACGATGAGATAAATTTCCATTGCTAATGAACTTGTGACTCAATATTTTCCGTTGTAATTTTATCCCTGGGTCAATTCATTCACATTGATCGCAAAAAAGTATCTGATATATGTTATAGATCCGTATGTATAGTTTAGCTACACGATATATATATATTCTTTTGAACTTGAGAAGAAGTTAGACGAATATTGATTTGTTTATACTGAAACTATTATGTCTCACGAAGATATCACTCATGAGCGCCTAATAGCTTGTGCTGGTTAGGATAATCAGTTGTGTTCTGTGTACAATTTGTTACTGTGTCCTTACGCCACCTTAGGCACATCACTTTTTTTTCACCCAACATCAGTGAATGGTGGTAGCTACATCTGACTAGGAAATGTATTTCCTCTACCACTAAAAGACCACACATGCACAAATTGAATGATTGTATTCAAATTCTAGAAAATTTGTTATAAAAATCGCTATCATAAAATTTATTTTGATAATTTAAACATTTTTTATCTACAGAAAATCTGAAAGAGTTGCCTCTGAACTAAATTAACTCTTACTTTCTATAATAAATTCCCTAAAACCAGATGGACTCATTTGCCAGAAAATTTGTTTACAACTAAAGGGTTTTCCAATAAGAGGTGTTATTTTGAATAGCCCGCTATTTTAGTAGATGTCACTTTTGAAGCTCTCATTTTTTGACATTTGACAAGTAGATACTACGCCATTAATAAAAATGGAACGATAGCCGCTCCAAGAACGCATTGAAATTATTAAAATTCACTATAAAAATGGTGAAAATTTGGCAGAGACGGTTCGTAAAACTCGAACATTTTTGGGTCGTCGTGAAGCACCTTGTCGGACCGCAATAAAGAAATTGGTGGAAAAATTTGAGCTGTTGGGACAAGTTAGTAATGTGAAGAATAAAACCCGTGCACGTCGCTCAAGAACAGCCGAGAATATTGCTGCTGTAGCCGTAAGTGTTGAAGAAAACCCAGGTTTGTCCATTCCTCGTCGTTCTTTGGAATTAGGCATTCCACGAACGTCATTACACCGTATTTTGCAGAAAGATTTGGGTCTTAAGGCTTATAAATTTCAGTTAACACAAGAACTCAAGCCGGCCGATCATCAACAACGTCGTGTCTTTGCTGATTGGGTCGTTGAAATGCATGAAAATGATCCGGAATTACATCGAAAAATTATCTTGAGTGATGAGGCCTATTTCCATCTCGGTGGCTTCGTCAACTAGCAAAATTGTCGCATCTGGGGCTCGGAAAACCCAAGAGTTATTGTTGAAAAGCTGCTCTATCCTCAACGTGTGACTGTTTGTTGTGGTTTTTTGGCCCGGCGGAGTCATTGGACCTTACTTTTTCGAAAATGAGGCTGGAGTAACAGTTACGGTGAATGGATTGCGCTATCGAGAGATGATTAATGATTTTTTATCGCCGGAATTGGATGGTATTGATCTGAACAACGTTTACTTTCAACAAGACGACGCTACGTGCCACACAAGCAACGAAACCATTGATCTTTTGCGGGAAAAGTTTCCGGGCCGTGTTATCTCTTTAAGAGGTGATCACAATTGGCCACCAAGAACTTGTTATTCAACACCTTGCGACTTCTTCCTTTGGGGCCACGTGAAAGAGAAGGTCTGTGCCAATAGCCCAGCGTCGATTCAAGTCCTCAAAGATGGAATTCGGGAGGCTATCGAGGACATAGGGCAGCCACTTTGTGATTTGGTTATGGAAAATTTCATTAAAAGGTTATGGTCCTGTAAGCGTGGTCGTGGTGGTCATTTGCCTGATGTTATTTTCCACTATTAACGGCATAGCTTCTTCCTTATAATGAAATAAATATCCGATCATTTATATTGAAAAATGGCATTTTTCTTTGAATATCAAAATAACAACTCTTATTGGAAAACCCTTTATTTCATAAATTATTTTGAGAGCTGGTAGTATGAACTTAATTCAATCTTGAACTTGAAGTTTAGGGTTACGATTACCTATATGCATAGAAGTGGCTATTGAATGTATATACAATTTCATTTTTCAGAATTTTTATTTAGCAAGCATTGAAATGATTACAAAGGGGCCAAGTTTGGAATGTATATTGTAAATATTGTATAATATCATAACCGAAAAGGAAATATTACATTATTATAATATATGATTCCTGCAATAATATAAAAATTGGTTAAATACAAGATATAATATTGCCACAGATGCATATTACCAAGCATTCAACAATTCATTTTTTGCAACAAGCATCCTCAGGCTTTTTGCAGCAGGCATCTTCAGGCTTTTTGCAGCAGGCATCTTCAGGCTTTTTGCAGCAAGCATCTTCAGGCTTTTTGCAGCAGGTGTCTTCAGGCTTTTTGCAACAGGCATCATCAGTCTTCTTACAACATTGAGAATCCTTGGCAGAGCAGCATTTGCAGTTGTCACCGCATAAACAATTCTCATTGCATTCTTTGGCACCCTTTCCAGACCCCGGACTTTTGCTTCCAGTCTCGCAGCATCCTTTCTCTTTGCGACAACAAGATCCTTCAACTTGAAAAAATCAATAATTGAATTAAAAATTGAGTTCAGCTCATGTCGATTTTTGGCGCTCTAGTTCCTCGGAACTGAGTGCTTATCAATTTGCCCAAATGTTTGTAATTTTGGAATATTTCGATGAAAATGGTCTTAAACGATTTGGTTCGACTCACTGATCAAGAATCCGTGGTCGGAATTCATTCTGTCCGGCCGGTCCGGCCGGCCGGCCGTAAGCACGATAACTCTCGAACGGAATGAGCTAGAGAGTTGAAATTTTCAGAGTAGGTTTGGGGGATGAATATCTCGGCTAAGTTCGTTATTGGGCAAAATCGGACAGATGGTTTCGGAGTAACAAAAAAAAAATTTTTTTTTACGAAACAAATTCCAAATCAATTTTTTTTTAATAAGCAGTTTTATCATAAGAATCCATTCATATCATTTTCAACTCTAACAAGCTAATACTTTCGGAGATATGATTTTTTAAAATTTCAATGTAAATCGTATTTCACAGATTGATATAATTATTATTCTATGTATGAATTCTCATAATGTCAACTTGACAGAAGGGAATATTGTAACTTCAAAAATATTGGGGTTGAAATACTCGTATTTTAGCGATGCAACGGGGACCTCACCCGAAAATGTTTGAAAATATTACGTAAATATTGAAAGCATAATTCTGTAGTTTGGTGAACGTAGATCAGGAAATTTTTGATCGATTACAAGGTAATTTATTATTACTTATCTAATAAACTATTATTTGAATTAAATTTCCTTTATGATGCAGTGATATCATATGAATACATTGATATAATTCCCAACTCTGAGAAACCAATACCAGATATAATTTGTCTGTTTGAACTAGAGCGCCAGAAAGCTCCTGTACACAGAGCTTGAACCCATTTTTTTTCATGAACTATTTCCACGATTAACGAAATTAGTTATTAGAGTACACACATTTGGTAAGAGCTCATGACGTTTTGCTCGTAGAGCATTGCGGTATATGAATTTATATTTAACGCTTATTGGTAGTTGCAATTCGATCTCTCTTAGTTAATCAGTTCTTGAGCGTTGATTATTTTTCATATTTCCACCATATTGTCCTCGGAATTATCGGAATTTTCATCGTAGGGTATTTAACGGGTCCGCCATCTAACGTTTTTTTTTCAACTAGTGCTTATTTCGTGAATGGTGACACTTAGCTCATGTCTGAATTGACAGATAATTAGTTTTATCCTTCCGCTGAACGAATATGGTTGTGTATACGCTTGTACAACGCTGGGAAATATTGCGACATTACTTTGAAAATCATGGTAATGTTGCAGAATGTGTGCGAAAATTGCGTACGGATTTTGGAAGAAGAGAAGCACCGTCAGCTCCGTATGTCCGCTATCTTGTGAAAAAAGTGAAAAAACTGGCATCCTCATGGATAAACCAAAGCGTGAAAAGCCAAAAACAGTGCACAGTACACCCGAGAATATTGCTGATTTTGGTCCAGAGGCATAATTGGGCCATTTTTTTCGAAAATGAGCAAGGAGTGGCCGTTAGAGTCAATGGCGATCGTTATCGGGCCATGTTGAACGAATTTTTGTTCACAAAAATTGAAGAGGAGGATATTAGCAACATTTGGTTTCAGCAGGACGGCGCTACGTGCCACACAGCCGAACCTACACTTTTGGTCACCTCGGAGCTGCGATTTGACACCGTTGGACTATTATTTGTGTGGTGCCGTCAAAGATAAGTGTTACGCCAACAAGGCAGAGACATTTGACGCTTTAAAGGACAATATTCGTGAAGCCATTGGTGAAATACAGCTGCACACAATCGATAATGTGCTTAAAAATTGGACCGATCGTGTAGGCTACTGCATGGCCAGCCGAGGCAGCCATTTAAATGAAATTATTTCCCATTATTAACCGGAGGGATTGTACTTTCAAATAAAAAAAGAAATTTGCGAAAATATTCAGTAGTAGTTTTTTAATGAATTTTCAAAAAAAAATGTTATTTGGCGGACCCTTTACAAATCAGTTGGATTTGCAGAATCAAAACTGATACATATTCCAACATAGATGCTAGTACATTGAATCGTTGTCGAGAAATAGTTTTTTTCGGCGCTCTTGTTCCTCGGAACAGAGTGCTTATCAATTTGCCCAAATGTCTGTAATTTTAGAATTTTTGGCTGAAAATGGTCTTAAAACGATATGGTTCGACTCACTGATCCAAAACCCGAGTTCGAAATCGATTCTGTCCGGCCGGCCGGCCGTTAACACGATAACTCTCGAACGGAACGAGCTATACAGTTGAAATTTTCAGAGTAGGTTTGGGACCTGAATATCTCGGTTCGTTATTGAGCAAAATCGGCCGGATGGTTTCGGAGTAACAAAAAAAAAACATTTTTTTTATTGATGCAGTGGCATCATACGAATCCATTGATTATTCTCAACTTTAACAAGCTAATACTTTCGGATATATTATTTTTCAAAACGGCACTAATATTTCTATATTTTGACAGAATGCGAATTCTATCTATCTGTGTTCTATCAGTTTGCGGTAGATCCAGTTTGAAAGATAAACGTCATTGATGTCAAACGAAACTGAAAATGTATTTCTCGAAAGTTTGGTTGATGAAGGAATGTAAACAATTTGAAATTTGGATTCGCTAAGGTCATAGCCAGAGTTTTTTGGGTAGTGAGTCGAAAATTAATTATGCAAGGATGTCGAGTCATTCTCTTATGGAAGATTTGGATCGGGATTTCCAACTAATGTACAGATAGTTATTCCTTAGTAACACTATTTAAGATTTCCCACATAAGTAGGTATTCTGTTTTGAGTTCTCTCTGGACTAATTACATTAGCTTTGTTTCAAAATAAAACTGGCTATTTCATTTACACAATTTTTAAGAATGACTCCTTTGAAACACTTGTAGTCAAAATAGGGCCGTCATATAATGATAAGATGCAAAGGGATTTTAATTTCTTTCATGATGTATCATAATAATCCCTTGGTATCATTCCCAACTCTGAGATATGATATGTCAAAATATTGGGCAAGAGCGCCAAAGCTCCTGCCACAGGGCTTTCCCCCTTTTCAAATTACCAGTTCTAATAGTTTCCACCCCTTGTATATTGTTGTAGGGAGTAACGTTGCACTGCGACCTTAAGGTCTATTGTGCTGTCGATGTCATCACCATCTACAGCTCGCCTTCCAGTTCCAGAGTTCTGATGAACTTCAGTATCTGGGATGGCTTCAAGGAGGCTACGTCTTCGCTCCTGCAGATTTCTTGCCCAAAGCATTCCTTGCGTTGCTTTGAGATGGCAAGGCATTCCGTTATCAGTTGATCAGGAATTTCATTCTCCCCCCAACAGAATCTGCTAGCCCTAATCTCTTCATATGCTTCCTAAGGCCGCAGCGCCCTGAGGAAACCAGTGAGGAGGTGCAGCGTGTTCTTACTGAGGTCCAAGTATTTCTTGGATCTAACAGTATCAAAGTTCCGGAGAAATTTCTTGGAGTGATACATTCCGGGGACAGATGTCTAGAAAATACCTCTTTCAGTTTCATCTTTCATACGAAATTCACTTTTGTAGGTGTATCTACCAATCCCACAGTAGGGTTCCGGGCCAATAAAGGGTGTTTGTGCTCCTTTTTTCACCCTTCTTCCACCCATTGGGGAAAAGGTTAAAGAATCAACACAGGCATATATATGATTTATATAGCAAATTTCATTAATTTCCCTGCAATAGTTTAGACTATAATCTACGTATCTACAATGGACGTATTCAATAGAGTTTAGAATTCTATACGTATCTACCTCAAAACATCAACTGTGAAAATTTCAGGGTAATGATTAGACATTATTTTTTGCAGTACGATTTCGAAATTTTGTTTCTTGAAAAAAGAATAAACCAAAAGAAGTATATGGGAAATACATAAGATCATTCAAATCTTCATGAATCTGATAATTACATGAAAGTCGAAATTAAATTTTTCTGAAATAAATAAGAGGACTGATTTTGGTGTTCAAACTAAAATAAACACGTCACGTGCTAAGGGCTAGATCCGCTACTGAAAGAAATACGGCCGCGTACATGTCAGGATGGTTAAGTTAATAATGATATGATTGCACTAAACCAATTCAATATCCGCTGTGGATGAGTCATAGTTTAATTGAACATCCTTCGATTCCAGATATATACAGGCTGTAGATTTCATTAAACGTCAACACACACTAGTGTATCGGGGTCAACGGGTACACTAGAAGGCATAGGTATAAATGTTCGAAAGAAAAGATTGATTGATATTCTCGCTAAATAATGCCATCAACCCAATTATTGCAAGTCAACTAAATTAAAAAGTCAAAAATATCGAAAATGAACTCAATCAATATCAAAATCCAATACAGTATGTAGTCCAGGTCTTCTGGTTAATGGTTAATCGATTATTTCCATATTCAAGAAAGAAATGCCCATCAATGTTTTAAATTTCAGCTAATTTTGTAAACGAATTTGATATTTACATATCATAAGACTCACGGCGAGGCAGGGTTTTTTACTGAGGTTTTTCTCTACACTAACCTCTGCTCTCAATCAAAAGAATATATACAGGGTGAGTCTTTGACCGCTGCATTAATTTTAACCAAAGATTCCTCTCATCAAATGAAATACTTTTTTCATTTAACATTTTTCCAAATTCAGCTCAGGTAAAAAGATACAGGCTGTTGAAATTTTGAAATAAAAAACAGTTTTTATTTTGTAGCTTTGACATCCTTTTTTCGAATAAAATGAATGTTGGCGTAAAGTTTCCTATAACTATGATACATATTTTTCAAATATTAGTTATTTTTTATTTCTACTGGTTTTCTAGTTATGGACTCTTGGATTTATAAAACTAAACGAAATTAGCATAAAGAAAGCATATACATTTTTCTTGAGTCATTTCAAGAATATTCCATTGTTTTAGAACATTATATTATTCTTCATCATTTCTCCTTAAACGCACCGTTTTCGAGATATTCTTCATTGAATGTTTTAAAATGGAAAACTCCAGAAATTTCACTACTTTTATGGATCCGTCCCTGAGCGTTGGAATCCCGAACCAAGCTATAAACCACGTTACCATGCCTTATTCTCGTCCGCCAACAATGTCATAGATAATTTATATGCGGGAGTGTATTAGCACATTGTGAAATCTTTAAACGCTTGTAACTTTTTACCTGAGCCGAATCTGGAAAAATGGTAAATGAAAAAAGTGTTTCATTTGATGGGAGGAATCTTTGGTTAAAATTAATGCAGTGATCAAAGACTCTCCCTGTATATTCTGCATTCTCCTGTTCTTAATTTTAATATTCAGTGAGTTCCTTTTCGATATTTTTCCTTGTCATCTTTGTTAAATTGCACTATTATTATGCCATCAATATATCCGGAGGAGATTCGTATATTATTAGTTGAGGAAGGATTACTCAACCTTGAAAAGAGCCATTATTATTATGGGTCATCATCAGATTGTTTGTTAGAGCATTAAATGCGATGCACTGAATAAACAGTTAAACTACTTAAAACTTTCGATTTACGATACTGCGCAAAAGAAATGCACAAGTAATGAGACTATTATAGTCTATAACAATTTTTAATTGAACTTGACTTCCAGACAAATACATACTTAAGTACCGACTTCTTAAATTTTATCCATCGTCAAAGGTACTTATGTATGGATATTTCAAATTGTTGTTTGAATATTATTAATCGCGAGAACTATCCAAATAGCTCATTCATTTAGATTTTTCCCTTCAGAAATGGCCGGATTCGAAAATGAATTAATTCAAGATAAAAGCATATCGGAAACATTGAAAATGAAAATCAAATTTTTTTTCTTCGATATACAGTACCGTACATTACTTCGGCAGCATATTCCACCGTTAAAATGAAGGTAACTTCGCTATATAAATTATAATATCTCAAAAGTGGTTCGACTTGGAAATACAGGGTGCGAAAGTTTCTTTAAATAATTACAATGTTTTTGCTATTTGCAAAACCATTTCAATTGTAACATTTGAGAGTTAGCAACGGTGCATGTATTACGTTAAAAACTGGGAAAGCCCTGTGGACAGGAGCTTTGCGCTCTTGTTCAAACTTTGGCAAATCATATCCCCGAAAGTATTGGTTTCTCAGAGTAGGGATCAACGGATTCTTATGATATAGAACTGCATCATTAATGAACTTAAATTCAAAAAGTGTCATTTAAGAAAAAAACAAGATAGATAAGATGACATGCAAGAATACAGATCATGTAACTCATAGATAGAATAATTACAGCATTCTGTGAAAACATAGAATTATGCGATTTAATATTGAAATTTTGAAAAATCATTGTTTGAGTTGAAAATGATATGGATTCTTATGATGAAACTGCATCTTAAAAAAAAATTGAATTTCAAATTTGTAATGTAATAAAAAAAATTTTTCCTTACCCCGAAACCATCAGGCCAGGCCGATTTTGCCCAATAACGAACTTAACCGAGATATTTATCTTCCAAACCTACTCTGAAAATTCCAACTGTCTAGCTCATTCTGTTCAAGAGTTATCGTGTTAACGGAGGGCCGGCCGGACAGAATCGATTTTGACCACGTATTTTTGAACAGTTGATCGAACCAAATCGTTTATGATCATTTCCAACCAAAAAATCGAAAAATACAGACATTTGGGCGAATTGATAAGCACTCTGTTCCGATGAATAAGAGCGCCAAAAAACTGTGGATTTATTATAATCAGCCACACATTTTGAGTGCAAAATGTGTTATGTCATTGTACTTTCTCAATTTTTCGATTTTCTGTTCCATTTGAAACAAAAATCGGGTGAAAATAGTTATTTATGTACCAAGGACGAAAAACTGTCTATTATAGTAGAGTCTGCAAATTGATATCCGAGGCGGAGCCGAGGATAGCAAGCAGGCGAGACATAGACAGTTTTTTGCCGAGGTGCATGTTGCATTTTTTCGTCGACCTCCACATATTTTTATGAATTCCGGACCTCTTAAATAATTACACAATAGCAAATGACACATACACTACTTATATTTGTATTGAACCACATCACTGGCAGTTATTCTTACAGACACTTATGTTTGTATTGAACCGTATCATGCTGTATTCATAGTGAACACAGCGGACGAGAAAGTAATTTAGCGGACGAGAATAGTATATTCTAAAACAAGTTGCAGAATGGGCTGATATTCAAACACGAATGCGAAATTCGAAAACGAACGACGAAGGAGCGAGTTTTCGTACGCATGAGTGTTGGAATTGCCTTCTGCAACGAGTATTAGACGATATTTTCTCTATTTCAGGCAAGTTTTGTAAAATACTGTTGAAATTTAATGAAAAATTCGGATTATACATCCTAGTGACTTTTGTATTGTATCTTGGCAGTTGGTGTGACTGTTACGAAAGTTGACAGATTACGGAATTTGAATTGTACGTAGAGCATGGAGATCAGATTCAACAGTTTCCTAATATCATGAATGATTCAAAATTAGCAGCATAGAAATCTCTAGTACCTTATTTTTTGATGAAAATAAAACCTTTCCTCTCAACAATGATTTCACCTTATCCAGATTATCTATTGACAATAATTGACGTGTGTTGAAATTTGATAGGATCGAATGTCAGTGCTGACTACCACAAATATAAAAAAATATAACTAGAAACAATGCGGGAATGAGTTCATTGCAGCACTGTTTTTAGTGCTGGAATGAACTCATTACGATACTGAAATAGAGAAAGTACTTTCTCTTCCGCGAAGTGCTTGCCTTCAATAATAAAATAATAGTCGATTTTATGGTCTCAACTTAGTACGTAAAATGTAACTTTTTATAGAGATCGACGAAAAAATAAATTACATTGTGGAGCGGCGTAATATAACCTGCAAAACTCATAATAAACCATAAAGAAACTAAATTTATTTATTGCAAGTTTCTTAACAACGAACGACGAAAATGATTTCTTGTGTTTTGAAAAAACATTGTAATTTTTTAATCACATTCTAGGATGTGATCAAAATAGTATATTCTAAAGCAAGTTGCAGAATGGGCTCATATTCAAACACGAATGCGAAATTCGAAAACGAGCGACGAAGGAGCGAGTTTGCGAACGAATGAGTGTTGGGATTGCCTTCTGCAACGAGTATTAGACGATATTTTCTCTATTTCAGGCAAGTTTTGTAAAATACTGTTGAAATTTAATGAAAAATTCGGATCATACGTCCTAGTGAATGTTGTTTTGTATCTTGGCAGTTGGTGTGACTGTTACGAAAGTTGACAGATTAGGTAATTTGAATTTGATTCGTACGTAGGGCATGGAGAATGGAGATCAGATTTGAAATAGTTTCCTAATAGCATGAATGATTCAAAATTAGCAAGAAGTAAAGACCTAGTACCTTATTTTTTAATGACAATAAAACTTTTTCTCTCAAAAATTATTTCACTATATCCAGATTATATTATATTGACAATTGACGTGTGTTGAAATTTGATAGGATCAAATGTCAGTGCTGACTACCACAAAACGAAAAATATAACTAGAAACAATGTGGGAATGAGTTCATTACAGCACTGTTTTTAGTGCTGTAATGAACTCATTATGATACTGAAATAGAGAAAATATGTTTCCACTATAAGAAACACTGAATAAAATTAGCCACACCACTGAATGGAAAATTTCATTTCTTTACGATGCCATAAATGTCACAGAAATTATTATCAGGTTTAACTTCATTTAATGCGTTAGTAGGTAATGCATTTTAAGATCTTAATGTGAATGATTTCGGTGAAAATATTAGATGTCAAAATCCACTGAACGAACTATTAGAAGAAAAAAATTGTAGATACATTTACTGAACTGTATTTTTAAAATACATTTTTCAAAAATACATTCCCGAAAATTAATAAACTCTTCATAATTTAAGAAATCAATAAACAATAAACCGAATTGTATAATATTCACCTTGGTTTCCACTCATTTTCACTGTATTTATTGCACTTCTAGTAAAGCTGCAAGTCGACTGACTTTAATGCACTGTTTATCACACGCTGAATGGAATATCGCCCGCCCATTTTATAGTGGGAAACCACCTAAAGCCGTGTGCAGTCATGGTTCTACGCAATCGATACATAGTGTGCTGTGTGCAACGCTTTTCCGATTTCCAGAACCCTCTGGCGACGTGTAGTCGAAATTTTCATTGTTCATTCAGATATCGCTTATCAGAAAGAGACGAGATTAATTGTTCATTGAAGGTGGACTTGGTTTGATTGCCAATATATTTCTTGGCAGGACCATTTGATAAATTTCAATTTGTTCCAATCCAACGACATTTCGATTTCATTGTTGTTGAAGGCTGAATTGTATCGTCAAAGATGCTGATTGTTTTCCATATGTATTAGTAATAAGTTAGTAATTCCTTGGTTTCTCAATTGCTTTGAAATTGTGAAAAACACAACTTTGGCAATTGTTGATAACGGTGCAGGTGAAGCTAGGATATCTACCCAGTAATCCATTTTCCTTACCAAAAAACTTATATTAAAAAATTCTCGCTGAAATTATCGCAGCATTCGGATGCGCAACCTACCCTCGAATTATTCATCAGTGAGTCGAACCTAATCGTTTGAGATCATTTTCGGCACAAAATTCGAAAATTACAGACATTTGGACAAAATTATAGCACGTGTTATCCCCTGCGCGCAAAAATATGGACATAGTTCAGATTTATTTCTCAAACAGATTCTTGATAAAGCACAAGCGAAGAAATAATGAAAAAATTGGTTCAAGCACTGACGTGAAGTCAGAAGCTTTTGCGCGTATGTTCTATTGTCCATTCTTCTGTATTGGACACCCTTAATCGAATTTACCATGGTAAATTATGTTGTCCATTCTCCTGTATTGGACACTTAATTCTAATTTACCATGGTATATTCGAATTAAGAGTGTCCAATACAGGAGAATGGACAACATAATTTACCATGGTAAATTCGATTAAGGGTGTCCAATACAGAAGAATGGACAATAGAACATACGCGCAAAAGCTTCTGACTTCACGTCAGTGCTTGAACCAAAATTTTTTTTTTCGTGATTTTTTTCAAATTTTTTAGGGGTACGGTTCTTACAAAATTTTAAACACGTCTTTATGTTGATTTTCTACTACTAGTTACCAAGCTTCAATTCGATCGAATATTAATTTTTTGAGTTATCGAGGAAATAATATTCCAGGTGGGTATAACTCGGAAACCGTTAGACCGATTATGCCCAAGAACGAACTCAACTCTCCCTTTTGGATACGCAACCTACCCTGAACATTGCAAGTCCCTATCTCCTTTCGTTCGAAAGTTATCGAGGCAACGGTCACCCATCTACTGAACTCACAAGAATGTTCGAATCTCCAACAATATTTATCCGATCGTATTAAAACTTGAAACTTGGCAGTAGAGTTAGGTTATGAAGGCTCTTGCAAAATTTCAGGAATTTCAAACGACTAGTTACCGATATATGGAATTTTTTTTTTCAATTTTCAATGATTTTTTAAAAATTTTCTACAAATACTATCCGCACGAAATTTTGCAAGAAATTTCGCGTTGGCATTCTACAACTAATTACCATGTTTGAATTCAATCGGTTTAGTATTTTTCGAGTTAATGAGGAACAAAAAACAACCAAATTTCAGATGGCAATAACTTTAAAACCGTTTGGCCGATTATGCTCATAAACAAACTGAAATGTCGCGTTCTGGTGCAGATCCTAACCTGAAAACTTCAAGCCGCTATCTCTTTCCGTTCTCAAGTTATCGTGACAACAAAAATATTTTTCAATAATTTTCTAGCCATACGATTCGCACAAAATTTCACTAACGTGGTTAGGTTCATATTCTACAACTACTCACCAAGTTTCAATTTGATCGGATTTATATTGGTTGAAAACAAAATTATTACTCGGAAACCACTGGGCCGATTATGCCCATTAACGAACTTGCCCGTCGTATTGGGATGCGCCACCCACCCTGAAAATTTCAAGTTGCTAGCTCCTTTCGTTCTCAAGTTATCGTGGCAACGGCCGGACGGCCGGCCGGACAGAATTAAATTTGACCTCGAATTCTTCATTGGGGAGTCGAACTAAATCGTTTGAGACCATTTTCGTCAAAAAATTCGAAAGTTACAGACATTTGGGCAAAATGATAACGCGATGTTCCCCAGAACATACGCGCAAGAACGACCACACATGGCAAAGGAAAAACCACTGTTCCAGCACTTCCAGCAAGACAATGCACCAACATTTTGTGAGGATCGTGCCACCAAAAGTACAACAATAATTATATCTCATAATTATAATTTGGCTGGTACCACATTCATTACTTATGTAATGAATATTTTAAAGAGAAACATATTGATTTAAACGATTTAGCAATACTTCCAAAGAAACACAACAAATTATACAACAAAATAGTATCTCAAAAAAGGAACAACAATAACATATATAAATACATGCACCCAAAAATGATGAAAGCAACCTCACAAGCAATGGTGTTATTCAAATTATTATTTGGTATGATAATAATACTAATAAAAATAAATTTCTTTAGGTCTCATTCAGACTGGCGAGAAGCTTGGCATAGGGAGACATATGTAAGGTGTAGAGAAACACTAATCAAGCACCTGTATTGGGCATGTGAAAATGATATATATCGAATCAGCAGAAGACGGCCAGTTAAGAGATTTAACCTTCTTGATGATGATGGTAAGCCTACCATACTTTCACACACAGAATTTTTCGTTATCCGATGATCTATTTTTCACATTTATCTTTATTTTTGAATGCCCCTACCCAGTAGCTATCATTTTGTCCAATGCATACTGGACCTATATATATGTATATATTGTTGAGAAATTAGGGGTCAAAACATATTTTTCACTCTATCTTGTCAAGCAATAGATTCAACTCAACCTTCTCATCTTAGCAACGTTTATCTTTCTGGAACTTTCTTAATTGATCTGTTGGTTGGACCAAAAGGTCCAAGAACTCTGGAGCATAATATCTGGTGTCGGACATGCTTGCTCAACAATTATTGGACCTTCAGCTAAAAGACCCAGACGATGGCTCAAACTCTTCAGGTCGGACTGAGTTTTAAAAGCGGCGTAAACGTGACACTGCGTCCTCAAAAAACACCGAAGTAAGTTGGAGTTGTTTGAGGGCTCTGAGTGCAGACTATGCCTAGAAGATAGGCTTGTTTTGGTTCATAGTAAGGACGACAATGAATATGTCGTCTGCGCCTGAACATAAATATCCAGCGCAGCCCCTACCGGCCACGAATCTCACTACATCATCACATGGGGATGTGGAGATGAGTCTGTTATTCAACATTAATCTTATCCATTTCACAATGAGGTCTGGTACTCTCCTGGCCCTAGCCACTCCACAGAGCGAGTTCGTGTGGCGTGAGGGGTGCATTAAAAGCGCCCTCAATGTCCAGGAAGGCTACCAGAGCAGTCTCCTTGTGGTCCAGATTTCCTTTTAGCCTTCCAACCAAGTTGTTCAAGGCCAGGTCGGTTGATTCTGCACTCTGGAAGGCATACTGGTGCACACTCAGTGGATTCAGTGATAACTAAAACTGCCCCTGATGTAGCGATCCAGTATATCTTCTCTAAGGTTTTCAGAACGAAAGACGTAAGAGTCATCGGTTTGTATAAGTTAGGTTGTGAGCAGACTTTGCCCACATTACACAACCTAACCTTACTCCAGCTTGTCTGTACAAACTTCCAGTTAACACTGGCTCTGAAAAGCCTAATTAAGTACGGGAGGAGGCCATCTCCCTCCTGCTGAAGCAGATCAGGAAAGATACCATCCTCCCTGGGAGCCTTGAAAGGTTTGTACGAATGGATCGCCCATCTCAAGATTCGAGGATTGATGATCAGTTTAGCAGTTCTTCCGGTCGTCCCTGCACGGCCTACAGCGCTCCCTGGGTAACCGCTATCCGACTCATCAGTAGGCCATAATCTGGGAAGTGTGTCCTTGCAAGGATCTCTAACGTCTCTTTTCCAGAGTCCGTAAGAAGGTCATCGGGTTTAGAAATAGATCCCAGCACTCCAAGGTCTTCCGAGGAGACTCCTCATATGCTTTCGAGACCTTGAGCAAGGTAGGAGAATCAACTGTGTATGCTTTTGATACGCCACTTTAGCCACATCATTATTAATTTTTGATCCAACAATGAATATAGGTGACTTCCGTTTGATTATGAAATTTTATTTCCAAGCTCAGGATTGAACTCGGGACCTTACGGTTCCTAGCCTAACGCTCTACCACTAACCTACCGACTCTGATCTATACATTTCATTTATTTTTTCAGTGAAACATCCATGGATTCCAGAGAAAAAAGCAAAGCTCTTCTTACGTTCCCGGAGAGGTGATAGTAGAACAGGTTCTATAACTTCAGAATGCTGCAAATCATCAGGATGCACTTGGGAAGAATATGCAGAATATTGTCCCACCAATAAACGTTATACATCTTATATTAATTAGACTTGTTTTTACTAATTGGTACATGGGCAGTATTCGAATTTTTTCATAAATAGAATCTTTTACTATGCCCAAAGGTTGTACAGATTGATCCAAAACAAAATCAAAACTAATATTTCTTTCAATATTATTGCAAATTAAAAATTTCTGGAATTTCGGTCATGAATTGGTACATTTCTTCAATTTTTTTTTACAGTAGATATTCTACTGAACCAAAAACGTGGAATTGAGATGAACAAAAGATATATTTTAACTTATTCTGGGAGAAATTGTAAAATTTCTCAATGGAACTAACAGCTGATTTTTCTTCTTGTTTTTGTGGAAGCTGAAATATTCCCACACTACCTACTTGAATCACCAAATTTTTAAGGCTGGAATAGTTGAGAAATAAAGTATCGAATACCACCCATTTTCACCCACATAAATGCAATTTTTGAATAACTGGAAGATATGAGAAAAAATGAAAGAGTATGAAGTGAATAGTATAATATACCTAGCATTCAATCTTATTTTTTTCTTGAACTGTGACAACAACTGAATTGTAAATATTTTAATCTGATAGGGAGTACCGAGTTATCTTTCAAAACCTGAAGGAATATTTTATTAAAATGTTATAAAATCATTTAGATAATAAATTATTATCCTATACCAAAAAAATAGGAACAAAAATATTTGAAGTACATGCAGAAAAATTGTTTAGCAAAATTACTATCAATAAAGAATAAATCCAAGAATAAAATAGAAGGATCTAGAATAAGTTGCAGCTGGTTTACGACCGATGGCGTTACCAGAACTGCGTGCGTATAGTTTAGAATAGTAACTACATATAGTACAACCTGTACAAGGTTGTACCATAAGGTAGAGTAATTTTCAGTGCATATCATTGCACCAAAGTGTAATCTCCTGTTTTCCGAAGCTTCAAGTACTTATGTGTAGTTTTGTGCCAAATACATATGGAAGGGAAGTTTAGAACTGCTACAAGCTTAAAACTTCAATTGGTGATGGTATCAAATTTTATTTAATTTTTAGTTTTTTTTGTATATCACGTCTATTTAAAAAGTAGACGTAATATTTGAGCCAACAATACATAACGCCAACTGAACAGTACACAGAAATAATCATCAAAGGTAAGAATGGTAATTTGTTCCCAAGACCTAATAAATCATGAATAAAATTCTCATATAAATAGATTACACCTAGACCTAAAAGATATAAACTTTCTAAAATATTCAACATTGGTAAGGAATATTTACAAATACTAAGAGTATACAATTTGGATAAACTGTGGAATGAATAAAGCGAATATAAAATAAATAACAAACTTTTGACTAGTAACAAATTCGTTGGAAATATTAGTGGAAATAAGGAGTAATGTCCAACTGTAGAGAGCAGCAAGAAAATTCTCCCATCATAATAATTGATAACAGAAATTAACCTGAAAGAAGAAGAACATTAAATAATTATCCAACAACAAAGCCATTTTTTGAAGAGTATAATCCAATATTATCCAATTATACAACACAAACGCAGTTTTTGTAGCGCCATCTGTTGGAAAACAGCGAGATAATTCAAAATCCATTTCCTACTTATTGTAATCTTGATTCTTGTTGTGCAACTCACAAATTAGTCTAAAGGTTCACACACATGCAAAATATAATTCTATGTCTTTTTTCAACAACCTATACACTATACAGCAATGTAATGTAATAATTGCAACCTATATTCCTATGTTTCTCCCCAGCGAATATCTTTGATTTACTTACGTGAGGGGGATCACAGCCATCAATATTGCTTTCTCGTGAACATGGTATCCAAAGACGAATGCAGTTAAAGAACACAGGACAATACAACGCACAAAGTCAGGACCCGACTTAAGTTTCCATAATTTAATCATAGATGGCAGGGTCGCAAACAAGGTTAATGAAAGTGATATTGTAGGAGTAATATTTGGTAGAATGGAGTGTGAATATTCTTGTACCAAGCCTCCTGTCATAGAAGCCTTGCTTCCTGTCAACTCAACTCCTAGTTTTGACGCTGAAAATTTACACGGAATGATATAAAACTTTGCTGCAACATATATTCGGAAAATTTTTGAAAATTTATAGTTATTTTGTATAAACCCCAACAATATTTTGATACTGGTGATATACATGTGTGTCCTACGTACACCAACATACTTCAGAACTATATTCTATGGTCTATTTCGACCAAACAAGTATATAAATATATTTTTTTTCCAATAAATATACATACCAATAATGCAAGCAGCTTTATCAGCAACATTGTATAAAGCCCAGAAATTGGGTGCCCAGTAGGCATGACAGAGTCCTCTTTTCAATGGAAATAATCTTGACAAAACCTGAAACATTGTAAATATTGAATCTGACCATAATTCTAGGCAAGTAGTTTTTTTTTTATCAAAGTGTATATGGAACTGAACTGACTAACCTGAGGAAAATGATCCAGAAATGGAAAGAAGCTACCGAAAAAAACAGCTATAACAATTGCTCCTAGTTTCAGCGTACTTGTCCAACATTGCAAATTTTTTAAAGCTTCTAGGACGGTTTGTTTTTGGAGGCAGTAGTTCTTCAGTAGGTATATGAAATAAGCCGGAGCTGCATACAAATAAATATGTTTGAGATTGAGTAAGATGGTGAACAAAAAAGCAGACTTCAAAAAGTTCCCCTGAAAAAGTATTTGATATGATTTCAGCAATTATTCGAATCTCAGAAAACAAATTCATGCACCAACTTAAGTAAATCAATATAACATTAAATTACTCACAGTCCACATATAAGAGATAGATAACAATAATATTCCATACATAAAACCGTTGTATTGAAAATGTATATGATCAACAAATATAAGACCACAGTTAGCTAAAAGTAATATTGGTAATACAACCTGTACCCTCCAGCCCTTAGATACAACTTTACAGCACCTAAAACAAATTGTCTGGCAATTCCCGATCTAGGAA
Source organism: Halyzia sedecimguttata (assembly GCA_937662695.2). NCBI lineage: Eukaryota > Metazoa > Arthropoda > Insecta > Coleoptera > Coccinellidae > Halyzia > Halyzia sedecimguttata. Next base: position 60,441,133 of record OW569418.2, read on the forward strand.
TTTTAAATGCTCATAACAATTTACCTATACACTCCATACAGATATATAATATCTGTGACTATAACAGAAAGCCTCTGAAATATAACAGTTTGCCTCGAATCATAATTCAAATTTTCAACTACTAACATATTTTTATCGAATAACTGAGCTGGAAAACTCAATAAATACTCGAACCAAGCGAAGAGTGGAGGATAGTCCAGGGTCCATTCTGATGTGTTTTCGAAATACCACTTCTTAATAGGCAAACTATGTGTTATGGCAAGCCAGTTCCTATGTACTTCGAAATCGGTAGAATAGCTAAAAACAAAATTGTTTGAATTCATGTAATTTTAAGACAATTGATTTTCGAATTTATGTGGTAAGTTGCTAAGTAGTTAGTACATACTATGCAGGAATTAATAGCAGTTTCAGAGACGACGTAAGTAGGCTTATAGATATAATCATTTTATTCTATTCGGTAGGATTCGAACATAGACGTTATATCAAATAGACTCGCCGTCACGTGACTTTCTCGAAGTATTCGAAGCAGTATGAATATGAACGAGAGAGATGCAGCTAGTTGAGTAGACGTCAAAATCATATTATCAAAATATGGAACGGATGTTCGGAAAATCTTGAAATTTTAATATATTCTGTATGAAACTAATTGTTATTTTGATTGATTCGACTTCTAGCAGTGTTGGACACTATAGATAAATAAATTAGCGGTCAATGAATCCGGGTCGAATGCTTACGGGCCTACGGGGTTTCATGAAAGTGTCACTACTGTCACTCTACCTACTACATACTACACCTACTAAAGGCACATGCTCTATGAAAGCAGAGTTTCTGTGATCGCATTTATGCGGTTGGCATTACAGAATGTAAACATTTTCAAATTTCCATTGAATTATTGACATTTATGATTTATTAAGTAGAGCAATAGATAAATAAATCTGGCCGTACAATTGAACGTTGCACAACCGTGAGGCATCTTGAAGACTTTAGAAACTCCAATAAAGGCCCGCGAAAATTTGGCAAACGTAGACGATTATACTGTAAAATTCAATTAGACTATACTTTTTCGATAAATTTTCATATAAACTAAGACCCATTCCCATTGACGTTATATATTTGATACTACGTCAATGAATCTTTATTTATTAAGGCTAAGAATATATGTATATATTATTCCAAGAGAAATTTCATTAAATACTAACTATCATTACTTTCGATAGTAAGATAAACACTTTTAGAAATCAAATCGATCGAAACAACAATAAGATCAATTCAGAACAAACTCAAAATAAGATATAAATTGAGGATATCTCGCACGTGAACTAAATGTTTTGATCATATGATTTTGACGTTTACTCAACTAGCTCCATCTCACTCGTTCATATTCGGCATGCGGGAATTTTGCTCCGAGGGCTAGTCCATTTAGATACTACGTCAATGGATTCGAATAATTTTTGCTGTTTTCAATTTAGAGGTTACAAGTTACAACGATTTTGACAGTTTCATAACCTAAATTTTTGTTATCAAAACAGAGGAACCAAATGGTTCAAAACACTTATCATGTATAAATAATATGATTGAAAAATCTAGATCTTAGATCTATGTAATAAAATGTGGAATAATAATTAATTATGTATTCGGTAACTAATATTCATGGGATATTTAAATATGCATTCTGGAATAAGCAAAATGGATTCTGAAACTTGTCCGCAATGCAAAGATGTGATCAGGGGTATTTCCAAGAGAATAATAAAGGATTCTTGTGGGCATGAGAAATGTAGAGTTTGCTTGTTACAAGATGTAGAATGTTGTAGACAATGTGAGGAAAATGGAAAAGATACTGAAAATGCAGCAATGAATAGAAATGTAGATGTAGAAAAAATTCATACAACAGTCATAACTTGTAGTAAGATCCTCAATAATATAAAGAAAGAAACTGATTTGACAATAATAGATGATGTACTGCTTGCTGAGGTTCAAAATCATGAAAACGGTGAAGAGACAAGTGATAATGAGACCGCACAAAAAAAGGAGATTAAACCTGCTTTACAAAAGCGCAGATATGAAATGATAGCTATGCCTAATTATATCACAGTAGAAGGAACACCTCCAACATTCTTTTGTAATATTTGCAAATCAAAATTCAAAACAAAGGGTCATGTAAAGTACCATAAATTTTGTTTAGGAGGTATGTGCATTATCTATGATAGAGGCGCAACCTTCAGAAAATAGTAGTAGTATAGAAATTATATTTTGAATTTTATGAGTGGTATCATCGTATATGTGGTGGCTTCTATGATGTAAATATTAGTATCTACAATACTTTCTAAGTTTTAATCTTTATTTTAGATAACAAACCATATGTGTGCGGAGTGTGCAATAAATCTTTCATTTTGAGATCTCAACTGAGTGCACATGAGCTTATACATTCAGGAAAGAGACCGTATGTTTGCAAGGTATGTGATAAAGCTTTTAGAGAATCTGGAAAATTGAAACGACATATGGCTCTTCATAACGAAGATAAACCTCACATATGTGATGAATGTGGTAAAAGTTTCAAAACTATCAATTCTCTTGGACTGCACAGGATAATTCATACTGGAGAGAAACCATTTTCCTGTAAATATTGCAAAATGCAATTTAATAATTCTTCGAATCTGAAGAAACACATTTTGTCGCATACTGGTAAGTTCAATAATTGTTTAATTTTTACCTCTGACTGTTTCTACCTAACTTATAGCGAATTCCATTGGCAAATCCAGTGGTGCACTGAGTGCAATAAATGTTGCACTGGACGTCAAAATGCTGGACGAAATTCTCCAATGGAATTCGCTATTATAGTATTCAAGTACAAATCATGTAAATAGTTGTTCAAAGTTATGCATTTAATAATAGAATGTCTCTTTTGAATATAGAGGCTAATTTCAGAATTCATCCGTGAAGAAAAGACGGTGGCTAAAACAACACTTCTGGAGCTACAAATGTTATAGATATTTATCTGAAACATTTTTTTCAAAAATCTATACTGAAATATGTAGAAGAAATTATCATAGAAAGAAATTATCTTGGTTAGAACACAGATACCTTTATTTACATTCATTATTTCACTTATTTAAGATGACAAAACACATATGTGCGAGCAGTGTGGAAAAAAATTCAAACAGAAATGGGCTTTGACTGTACATCGTAGGTCTCACATGCACAGAAGGGATTTCGTATGTGAAATATGTGATAAGTCGTTCATAAACAGCAAGGATCTGAAGAGACATGAAGCAGTTCATTTAGGTAAGTATTTAATTTATTTAAAAATTGTCGTTTTGGATGGCCACCCTGTTTTTCTAATTTTTAATGAGACATTACCTATGTTGATTTAATGTATTGATGTCATCATTTCTAAAATCTTCTACATCTACATTTCCTTTGAAGAGAGCATAAAACCCCTTGTCGTATCTATATAATTTTCTGAATTCTAGATATCAAAATATACTCATGCGGAATATGTTCCATGTCGTTCAGAAGAAAGGATAATCTAGGTAGACATTTCAAAAATGCACATCCAGATAAAAAGCCTGAAATCATCAAGAGAAACGTTGAACCACCAGATAAACTCAGAGCTGCCGTTGTAGACAACCCAAATGCCATAAATGTTATAACATCATCTCCGATAACAAGGAAAAGTGACATAAACGATAAAACCAACTCTTTACCAAGGACGTGCATGAATGGGCCACTCAAATTGGCATTCAAGACATCGGCTTTCAAAAAGAATTACAATATAAATCGGTAAGTTCTGCTTAGCGCATTGTGATATAATTTTTTTAAATTTATTTATCAGCAATATACTGTAGCATGTTGTAGTGAAGAAAAGTAGTATTAGGTATATTTATGACCAAGTTTTTGTCGCCACCATTCGCTGTTGGGTCAAAAATTAACAGTGCTGTGCCTAAGTGGCGTAAGGGCACAGTAAAAAAGCCTACACAGAACACAACTGATTCTCCGCTCAAGCTCTCAAGAGCTTATGAGAGGAATCGTTGGGGAGACATAGGAGGATCAGTATAATAATGATAATGATGAGCATGCTGTCCAAATGCTCATTCTTCAAACATATTGCTAGACTTTATTGGGTTTTGTTCTTCAAATCTGATATAATCTCTTATAAAAATTTTCCATTAATTTTTATTTTCAGGGATCACTCATATGATTCAAATTCAAGAGAAGTAGCTAGGACCCTTGATCAGGATGCGATGAAATCTGCTTCGAAAATATTGCCAATACACCAAAATACACCTTCTAGAATGTTTCCGAGTGTTTATTCATCAGTGGATGAATATTATGCTAACCGTCCTCAGGTTATCAAAAATATTAAGTTCAAAATACCTAGTATAGTAAATTATCCTCCTGAAAACGAGGGTTTATTGAAAACTATTATGCTTCAATCACATATGAATTCAGAAGAAAAAAATTATGCTAAAAAGAAAGATGAAACTAACAAGGAAAAAGTTGATGTGAAAACATGCAATTCTGATCGCGAAACTGAGGGTAATGAAGAGTCTTCTGTTGGTTGTCAGGAGGCTAAAGATGTTGCTGTTGGTGTTACTAGTGTTATTGTTAATTCATCAGATCAGAAGAACATACATTGGAGGAGGAAAATGTCACATAATATAACGTAATTTTGTTTATTTATATCAATAGAGGATGAACAATTTCAAGTTATTTGTATACCATTCCAGAAGACGGTACTTTCAACTAACCCTGAAATCTCTCAGGCATGGTAATCGCTTGTATTTGATCGAGCTGTGCAGGGTAAGACATGTTTATATCTTATAGTATCATAAACTAGTGGCCAGCAGATATACCTAGTCATAGATATACATTTTTCGGCTATATATACATTTTTTAAGTAGATCTATGTAATCGGTAGATCCATTGAATCGGTAGTGCATCTGAAATATGCCTAGAACTTATTTTGTCTGAAATGTTCAAGTAAAAATCAAAACATAACATTTTATTCCTTATTCCTATTCATTTTAACATATTTTGTACTGTCCTGGTAATCTAAATTATTTGTACATCAACAACATCGATTCTGTCATAGATAACATTCGCTTCAACGTTAGAATCAGGTGAAGCATTGTAGTAATCTTCCTTTGTCACTTTAGATATTCCTCCAAAAAAGTCCAGTACTTCTATTTGTTCAATATCTAATTTTGAGACGAAGAATCCGTGATCTGAAAAGTCACAGTAAGATAACAAAAATAATTATAATAAAATATAATATAATAATAAAGTAATATTTTTGTTGGTGGATCACAACTTACCAATAGGCCAGCTTTTCATTGCTGGGTGTTTCTCGAGAAGAGCATTTTTAGCAAACTCATTTTCGATCGATTCGTTATCAACCTGAAATAGGTTATATCAATCAAAAAGTCACTATTAATGAAATATTTTGCAGTAAATTGCTTATGTGCAGCATAATTAAACCCCGCATTTTGTTATTTCATACCTTGTCTCTAAATAAGATTATCAATTAACATTTTAATAAAGTTTATACAAATTTTGTCCGAAATTAAATTTAAAGAATTATCATGTTTTCAACTTAAAATAATGGGCGTGTAACTTTTGTTTCTGTTCTCAACCACTCACTTAGATGAGGTACCTCGCAGAGGGGGTGTGGGACATAAAGTACGCGTCTTGTACTATCAGTGATCGATTTCGTCAAGGAGTTGCAACCTTGCAAAACTGGAAAGCAGGTTATACAGCTCCGGAAAAAAGGACATCGCAAACTTGGTATCAAATTCCACTTCGATACTTACTCGAACTAGCCGACCAGTCAAAATAGCTTTGGCACATCTAGGATCTTGGGCATCATAATTTTTAGCTTCACAATAACCAACATCGGCTAAACTGGCCAGAATTGTACATCTGCTGTCTGCCTGAAATTTTGCCTCTAGTTTATAATGAATTAACATGAGATAAAATTAATCTCTAATTAGTCTTATTATTTGTATTTTAGTACAGAATGATTATTTCTACGTTAATACGTAATAATAATGATCTCTATATGCATTTTCAATTTTGGTATATTTTCAGTATATGTTTTGTGTTTCTTCTATTTTCATCTGATAAACGAGATTACTAAAATACCTCAATATCTTGTTGTGAAAGCTCCATGTCTGTCATATAAAGGTAAATATTTCCTGTACTGTTGTCTGCGGGCCCATCACTGATAGATTTAATGGTGGCAAATGGATAGCCCTTGATACCATCCTGAACTGATATGGTAGCAATTGAGACGTAGCCTGTAATATAAGAATATTCTATGTGTCAATATCAGGACCGGATACACGGCGGCGCAACCAGCGTGGAAGCTCCGCGGCCCCCACATGTTGAGGGCCTTTCATATGTAATTAACAATATATATTGTTATGGTATGAAATTATTATTTTTGATATGTGGAATATTTTCAAATGAGTATGATGTAAATTTTGTAAAGTTATAAACTAGGCTGTGTGTGTTTAGGATTAAAAAGAACCGTAGAAACATAAAAAAACAATTGTCAGTATTTGAAAAATATATGAATTAGATGAAGAGATTTTAATATAATTCAAGAGAAAAAGATTTTGAATTTGTTTCTAGAACCCTCAAATGAGTTAAGAGTATCAATTTAATAATAAATAGACATCAGATCAGTGATTATATCGAGATATTCTTGACATTTTGTCGCCCAACGTGGTACCAGCGATTATATCGCAAGATATTCATAACATTTAGCGCCCAACGTGGGGCCAGTGATTATAGCAAGATAACAATATGTACTGTTACCTAATTGAAAGGTTCTCCACATTTTTCACTGTTCCGGTGCCCTAACTGCCCTGCATCCGGCCCTGGTCATTATTAATGATACTTAAAACTTAACTTAATGAAATATTCCTTCGTGGATCGATGAAGATAGTGAAGAACAATGAGAAGTCTACTTTGCGTTTAGGTTGTACTGCCCTTTTTTGCGCGCTTTTGTCCTTGAACGCCTATAAATTTGCCTAATTGTCTGTGATGATCGAACTTTTGTCCGAAAAAGGTCTTAACGTTTTTTGTCGATTCACTGATTTACTAGGTAGGTTTGGGGTATCTCGGTTAATTTCTTTAATGGGAAAAATCCGCCCCCTAACAAGAAATAAATTGATAGATAAACCTCTCTGAAGTCTCTAACGTAGCTTGAGTTATATATCAAACGATGCTGCTAGTGACATTATTGTTGGAACTAAATTCCTTTATGCGGCTTACAGTCTGAAGAGAAAGATCTGAAAAATGAAACGTCCGGCTTAGTTCGGATATTTTCGTCAAACTTTGGCTGCGTGTTCGGACTGAATGGAATTGGCTGAACAGGGGCGATTGAATGAGTGAACTAACGGTGGATGAAATTTCAAAAGTTTGGTTTGAAAGATGAGCGACTGGGAAAGGCCCTGAGTAGAAACTGAATGGCCTTATTGCTATCTCATGGCCATTTTGCGTGTATGCGTGAGTTGTTTTAGTGGAAATTGTGTGTTTTTTGAGGTGGACTCACCACCTCAAGAAGAACGATGCCACTGTCGGGAATTTTTCGTTCTGCGCATGGGCAGAGGAAAAGTGATATAAATGCTGGAGTTTTCGTCTGAGGGAGTGGGGTTTGGAGTAAGAGGATGCTATACCCCTATAGAATTTCCTTGAGAGGGGATATTGCGATATTTCCTGAACCGCTGGTCTTGGTAAATCGGAGTTTGGTGTGAGTTCGGCCATGAGTGCACGCGCCGAGGCAGTTTTTAGGTTGTGTTAGTTAGATTGGGAGTAGATTACATTAAGATTTGAAGAAAAGGCGCAAGGAACTTCTTCCTTGATGGGAATCTACTGACTATGCAACCATTTTTGGCGCTCTCGTTTTTGTAAAACTTCGAATAATCCAATGCTGGCTAATATAATTAATTGTTAAATATTATTCTGGTAATAATGTCAATATGAATTAATTGATTTTCTTGAAAATTGTTTACCCTGAATAATATACATATGAAAGTTCTTCGTCTGGTTGTATACAAAAAGTCTGATTTCGTTTTCTTCGGTCGGTCGCTAAGGTTAATTATTTGAGGAAATACTGAATAAACACTTACCTGTTGTATGAATGATATATCTTGCCATTAGAGCTTTTTGCCAGACCGGTGGTGGTCCACCGGAAATGTGGAACCCAAACACCAATGGAATAAAAGCCAAATATAGCAAATTGGACATACTGAAAAAATACTTAAATTAGGATACTTCCATAACTTAAAAGATAAGCAGTAATATTATTTCCATAGTATATCAACTCAAAAATATAAGTAAATCAGTTTCACATACTGTTAAAGTATAATTTTAGTAATTATGGAAAACGTGTTTCATTCTGTGCGACTCATTCAAATGAACGATATTCATAAAATTTATATCGTAATAGTATATTCTAAAACAAGTTGCAGAATGGGCTCGGCTCCTATTAAAACACGAATGCGAAATTCGAACGCATGAGTGTTGGAATTGCCTTCTGCAACGAGTATTAGACGATATTTTCTCTATTTCAGGCAAGTTTTGTAAAATACTGTTGAAATTCAATGAAAAATTCGGACTATACATCCTAGTGACTTTTGTATTGTGTCTTGGCAGTTGGTGTGACTGTTACGGAAGTTGACAGATTACGGAATTTGAATCGTATACGTAGGGCGTGGAGATAATATTTAAAACAGTTTCCTAATAACAGGAATGATTCAAAATTAGCAAGAAGGAAATATCTAGTACCTTATTTTTTAATGAAAATAACACTTTTCCTCTAAACAATTATTTCACTACATCCAGATTATATTGACAATTGACGTGTTTTGAAATTTGATAGGATCGAATGTCAGTGCTGACTACCACAAAACGAAAAATATAACTAGAAACAATGCGGGAATGAGTTCATTCCAGCACTGTTTTTAGGGCTGGAATGGACTCATTACGATACTGAAATAGAGAAAGTAATTATTGAGTGGAAATGATTTGTGATTTGACTAGAGTGAAATGTTTAGTTTGTCGAGAAGTCTACCTGACTACGCTCCTGCAATGCAAGTGCATTCAATCCATTATTGCATTGTGTATTTGAACTGATAATGTACTGCGCAAAATACCCATTTATATTCGGCATTTATCTAAATCGATATAAACAAGCCAGTAGATGTTTATTGTGAATAAATGGAGCATGATGACATTGATGACTACACTGATAGATTATATCTAGGATTTACTTTTTTCACGTTGTTGAATATGCAGTCGACTTAAAAATTTTGAACGAAGATTTTTTAATCGTTCGTTCATCGTTTCAGATGGAAATTGTTAGCTTAAGATCGAACTCATTAAAAAATGTCTAAATTGAATAATATGATGTTAATAAAGTTAAGAATTCATCCTATTATTGGTGGAATTCAATGAATAAATTCTGGTAAAATTCCCATTGTATAAAATATCTATTTACTTACTTCTTACTACGAATATCGAAAATACTGCGAACAATACCTACAAAACCTTCAATTTAGAATGAGTAGACAAGTTTTATTGAGAACTACCTAATAAATGCTGTGTCAAGAGTAAGGTCAGTTCGAAACAAAGGATGAAAAAATTAGACTTGTCAATCAATTCCCGTTCTGGATCTTTATCACTGGCCAGTGAAGATTGAAATTGGTTAAGTTCTAGACGCATAGTGATTTCTTATCTTTAAGTCTTATTAATAGAGGTTTTGCCATTATTAGTCATGAAAAGATGATATTTGTGGTCTATTTCGTTCATCAGAGACGTAACGAAATATTTCCGAACAATATACTCCGAAAATATAGTGATATTAAAGAAGGAATTTGGGAATTGGTTAAAGAAATTTGGTAGAAACGGTTAACTACTGAAATACCAATAATAATATTATAGTTTATTCTGCTTTAAATATAAATACCAGAGGCGTGAGCCTGTAGAAATTCATTAAAATTTTAAGGATCAAGTAGGTACTAAGTATCACTGGCGCAGCCAGTGGGGGGGCTTTCGGGCTACAGCCCCCCCAAAGATACCAACATTTTAAATTTTTTCTGAGTTCATCGTCAAAATTCAAACATTCCTCATTTGGTTGTTCAGCTCAGTTTGAAATATTACTGAATGAAAAATAGAGCGTGTAGTCCCATCGCGCGGAAGAAGTGAAACTTCGTAATGTGGAAATGAAAATAGGAAGGGGTAGAAAACTACGCGCACGCGTTCGAGTGCCACGCTTTCACTCTCACTCTGTTTCTTTCTATTGCCTCTCCCCAGGAGCACAGTATAGGAATATACATTTATTCTGATATTGTGCCAGGAGCGTTGAACGTTTAACGCAACAGTGCTTTCATACCCCCTCCACGGTAGCGTGAAACGTTTAACGCAACCTTGTTGGAAGTCGCAGCACAGCCCACTATAGAGATAGCCTGGGACACAGTCTGACAACGCCGCAATTTATTGTCGCTTAGAGGCATACTTCTTCAATGCGGTAGCGCTGGATATCGTATATATTTCCAATTTAAGAAAAAAAATCGATTAAATACGGGTACAGACGGGTGTAATGTAAGGCGAATTCTCCGTATGGACGGTACTACAAGCGTTACAATTGTAATGCTCTGTAACACTTCCGTCTATTGTGCATGTTCTGTGAAATTCACTCTTTCAACATGCACATTACATTCTCATTTTCCAAAGAAAATAAAATTAGAAATAGAGATGAATGTTGGCCATCTTTAGTTCATATCCTTATTTCATCTTAGATCGTGCATGTTCAACTTTCTTATTTTATTTTTTTTCCTTTGCTGTATACAATCACCTTTCAATCATTGATCACCATTTGATAAATAATGTTACATGATCATTTCCATCAAAAATCTATTAAAATATTATAGTAATAAAATATAGTAGTAACTTTAGTTTACCGGATATGTATCAGCTTTTCGAGAGGTTCTCGTTTGTACAATTGGGATATATACAGGGTGAGTCTTCGACCACTGCATTAATTTTAACCAAAGATTCCTCTCATCAAATGAAACACTTTTTTCATTTAACATTTTTCCAAATTCAGCTCAGGTAAAAAGATACAGGCTGTTGAAATTTTGAAAAAAAATCAGTTTTTATTTTGTAGCTTTGACATCCTTTTTTCGAATAAAATGAATGTTGGCGTAAAGTTTCCTATAACTATGATACATATTTTCCAAATATTAGTTATTTCTACTTCTACTGGTTTTCTAGTTATGGACTCGTGGATTCATAAAACTAAACGAAATTATAGCATTAAGAAAGCATATAAAGTTTTTCTTGAGTCATTTCAAGAATATTCCATCGTTTTAGAACATTATATTATTCTTCATCATTTCTCCTTGAACGCACCGTTTTCGAGATATTCTTCATTGAATGTTTTAAAATGGAAAACTCCAGAAATTTCACTACTTTTATGGATCCGTCCCTGAGCGTTGGAATCCCGAATCAAGCTGTAAACCACGCCTTATTCTCGTCCGCCAACAATGTCATAGATAATTTATATGCGGGAGTGTATTAGCACATTGTGAAATCTTTAAACGCTTGTAACTTTTTACCTGAGCCGAATCTGGGAAAATGGTAAATGAAAAAAGTGTTTAATATGATGAGAGGAATCTTAGGTTAAAATTAATGCAGTGGTCAAAGACTCACCCTGTATACCTATGATCAGAACAGGATATTATAGGATAAGATATTCGATTTACCGAGAATATAATATATGATATCTTGTTGCTACTGTATGATATGAACCTCGAATTTCCTGACCTCTCTCATTGAATATGCCTTCTTAATTGTCTACAAAATCACTGATTAACGATATGATATATTTATAAGTACCTATGTAGGTACTTATAAATATATCATATCGTTAATCAGTGATTTTGTAGACAATTAAGAAGGCATATTCAATGAGGTCAGGAAATTCGTAGTTCAAATCAGCCAAAGCTCCTGTCCACAGGGCTTCCCACTTTTTTATGCAAATGATCATTTGCGATTTGAAGAAATTATTCAGCAATATACAAAATAATATTATATTCTAAAACAAGTTGCAGAATGGGCTCCTATTCAAACACGAATGCGAAATTCGAAAACGAGCGACGAAGGAGCGAGTTTTCGAACGCATGAGTGTTGGAATAGCCTTCTGCAACGAGTATTAGACGATATTTTCTCTATTTCAGTCAAATTCAATGAAAAATTCGGACTATACATCCTAGTGACTTTTGTATTGTATCATGGCAGTTGGTGTGACTGTTACGAAAGTTGACTGATTACGGAATTTGAATCGTACGTAGGGCGTGGAGATCAGATTTAAAACAGTTTCCTAATAACAGGAATGATTCAAAATTAGCAAGAAGGAAATATCTAGTACCTTATTTTTTAATGAAAATAAAACTTTTCCTCTCAACAATTATTTCACTGCATCCAGATTATATTATATTGACAATTGACGTGTGTTGAAATTTGATAGGATCGAATGTCAGTGCTGACTACCACAAAACGAAAAATATAACTAGAAACAATGCCGGAATGAGTTCATTCCAGCACTGTTTTTAGTGCTGGAATGGACTCATTACGATACTGAAATAGAGAAAACTTCATTCCTGTTAAATCTTGAGAAAATTATACGTGCATATTAATTTTCTATGGAATGACTTTTCGAGGTTTTTTCGCTACTTTATTGGTGATTATTTGCTTCAGTTTCAGTTGAATCATTTGTTTCTCTATCAACGTGTGTCGTTTTTGAAATTTTAAAAGTTGATTTAAGAAAAGAGTTTGCCCTTCTCTGCGCTGGATACGGGCCTGTTTCTGAGTAATAAACTTAGTGACAGAAATCGCAACATCAAAAATGCGTCAAATATTAAAATTTAGGAATTTATTGAGATTTTAAGTAAAGAGAACAGACAATAAAATCCACGCTGTGCTTAGATACCAATTCAAATAGTCAAAATAAACATGCAATTTGTTTCTCAGCCTCCTACTATTGTACGGACTATGCTGCGCACTCTTGGATATTAAGGAAAAAATATTTCACTTACACGTTATGCTTGATTACGGCTTACTCTACTCGAAATCACCCAACAGACTGATACGGATTTACAATTTATATTAATTTAAATATCTTATCTCAAGTTAATCGAAATCATTTTTGTACTCTTTGATCCTATATAAAAATGCAATATATAGGTACCTAATATAAACAATGTTCTGCTATAAGTACCTATACTCTTACACCAGAATTGTCAGGTAGATGATAAAATCGAATTCTGAAATATACAGAGGGTGTTTGGTAGAACGTTGAACATACGAAAATGGTGGATAGGTCGGGTCATCTGCTACTCACTCAGCCCCAATTTATTTGGCCCTGGCACGCTAGATATAAAAAAAAATGTTTTTCCTTTCTTCTATAGTTTCACCACTTTCTTAACTTTAAAGTGTAATTTATATTTAAAATGGTAAAACAGGCAATATTTTTGTTTTTTTTTAATGTTGGCAGATTCTTATAAAATGATTGCTTTATTCAGATGTTAGCCAGAAAAAAAGTTATGAGTCCTCAAACTTACAAAAAGGTGTACGAAATACTCAAATCTTAACTTCAACTTGCATTAAAAAACAAACAGAAAATGATTGAGGAGTTCCACTTCTATCAAAATATCCCTAGTGTGTAACCTTTCTAATGGTATGTATAATTTGCTTTTTCAAAAACAAACATTCAAGAGTTATTTCATAATTTTATCAAGTAGGAAATTTTCCTTTACATTTACGGAAAGTGAAATGTTTTGCGAAATTTAATACTGCAAGGTTGGTAAAAATTAAATGATCGATTGAAATTATGTAAGTTCTTGAATTAAATTTAAAGAAAATAGCTGTACCAGTAAAAATTATTAATTGAATAAATTATTTATTTGTAAGTATGAGGACTCATAACTTTTTTTGTAGCTAACATTTGAATAAAGCAATAATTTTATAAGAATCTGCCAATATTGAAGATTAAAAAGAAAACAAAAATATTGCCTGTTTTACCAATTTTTAATAAAAATTACACTTTAAAGTTAAGAAAATGGTGAAAATATAGAAGAAAGCAAAAACATTTTTTTTAAATATCCAGGGTACTGGGGCCAAATAAATTAGGGCTGAATGAGTAGCAGATGACCCCACCCATCCACGATTTTCGTATGTTCAACCTTCTGCCAAACACCCTGTATTTCTCTCAAACTAAAGGCCGGTTTCTGACGCATTTGAATGGAGTTTTATCTACTGAATTCTATTGAATTGGTCAGATAAACGGAAGATAAAAGACATGTTATATTCCTCAGAAACCGGCCCTAAAACGGTCGATACTTACAGAATTTAGCTTAGGATTTCAACTTCAATTCAACCAACGACTTATCTTATACAGGGTGTCCCAATTAAGTTCTAGTGCCCATTAGACCTTTCTGCAGAACTTTCTAGTCTGAAAATTGGAATTATGATATTGCTTGAAATTCTCTACAGAAATAAAATATTTTTGAAGCCCAAGCACTTCCGGTTACAGGGAGTGAAAATAAATTTGATGAAAAACATTTTTTTCGGCAACCGTCCGGGAAGTGCCCACTTCCCGGACGCTTTTTCTTTGAGAAAGAAGCATTTCCCGGCCTAGTCCGGGAAGTACGTACTTCCCGGACTAGGCCGGGAAGAATCACGTCGTTTTGGTCATTGTAAATACATTATGAAAACCTCGTTCGGAACGACGGTATTTGCGGGAACGCGAAGACGAGATTCGAAATTAGTCCGTAGCTGAGCCCTTTTTTCGATTCACTCTTTCGTTTTCCCGGAAGAACGATAGGAAAATGTGACTTTTCGGCGAAAATCGACGAACTTCTGACGTTTCACGTATTTCTGTGGCGAATTTTAACGCGGCTCCTTCACGGTCCACGTTTTCGGTCAGAACGAGCGATTAGAAATGTCAAATCGAATTTGAATTTCGAACCGAATCGGTCGAAAACCTTCGAATAGTCTAGAAAAACACGGTTGCCGAAAAAATATTGTACGCAACACGCCCGAAAAAGGTTTTTTTGGACTCATAGACTTCCAGGACTCGCTTACGCTCGTCCTAGAATTTTGTCTATTCGTCCAAAAAAACCCTATTTTCCGGACTTGTTACGTAAATTACTATTTTTCAAGTTTTGCATTCCTGGTATGATCAAGTATTCAATTCTGAATACATTTCTGTTAAAACCATTGTATTCATTCAAATAGTTTTCAAAATATCGAAAAAAAAAACCGGAAAAAAAGTCAAAAATGTTTAGTCAGTATTATGTTCATCATTCTTATTTTAAACGTAACCCGTTTCTACAACATCGAAGAGGAAGAATGTGGAAAGGTCATGCATCTATGAATTTCAGAAATATTATCACAGGGTGTTTCAAATTTTGTGTCCAAAATTGTGATCAAATATTGGCCATAACTTCTGTTTTTCAAATTAGAACCCTATTTTTGCGCGTATGTTCTGGGGAACATCGCGTTATCGTTTTGCCCAAATGTCTGTAACTTTCGAATTTTTTGACGAAAATGGTCTCAAACGATTTAGTTCGACTCCCCAATGAAGAATTCGAGGTCAAATTTGATTCTGTCCGTCCGGCCGTTGCCACGATAACTTGAGAACGAAAAGAGCTAGCGACTTGAAATTTTCAGGGTGGGTGGCGCATCCCAATACGACGGACAAGTTCGTTAATGGGCATAATCGGCCCAGTGGTTTCCGAGTATTAATTTTGGTTTCAACCAATATAAATATGTGTCAGACACAGCATCGTAGGAAACCAACGCTAGGCAGCAACTCCACAGTTCCGCGGTTCCCTCTGTGGCATAGACAACAAGCAATCTCGAAATTGAAAATAGAGAATGAATTGAAACAAGTCGGCAGCGAACAGCTGTTAAACCATCACGTGACCCACGAAACGCGGAGGCATGGAATCCCCGGGTACATGTGTTATTATAGACAATGCATCCCTTCTTCTTCTTCCTTTAAAAATGTGTGACACAGAAAACCGTACTACGGTTAACAGTGATGTTGAAGCCGAGGCGCCGTAGTATAATTGCATTATTTACGATTTCATAAGGCGGCCTCTTACAGAGCAATCGTTACCTACAGATTCATAGCTTACAGATGAAAAGCAGAATAGCACCATAAGATAGAGAAAATTGTCCCAAGGAAGTTATCAAAACCACGGAACTGACAGCAGCTGTCAAACTGCCAGTAGTTGTCAAACTGACAGCAGTTGTCAAACTGACAGTAGCTGTCAAACTGACAGTGGTTGTCAAACTGACAGCGGTTGTCAAACTGACAGCAGTTGTCAAAAGTCGAATTTAAGCGAGTAACCGGAACAGAGCGGTTGAAACTTGAAACCAATCTCTTGCTAAACATAACCGATCGGTTATAATAGCAAGGGATTGGTTTTAACCGCTCTGTCCCGGTTACTCGCTTAAATTCGACTAAAAGTGACATCAGTTAAACTGACAGCAGTTGTCAAACTGTATACGAATAGTCTGAATAGTGGGAACCGTGGGAACTCTACGTTTTTAATTTCTATGGTTTTTGTTTTGAATTTGATTTTCCCTCCTTTGTTTAATTTTTTTCAATTTGAACTCAATCTGATAATCATATGTTTGATAGAAAAATGTGAGGAACAATTACAGTAACGCTTAGTTCAAATAAGATGTACATATCTTTGTTTGTACAGATTGCTCATCAAGATATACAAAACGAAAAATCCTTAAAACCCAATATTATAACAAAAAAAATGGATGCATCAGAACCTCCCAAACCTTTAAGAGAGCTCAAATTTCTTCTGCAAAGTGCTTGCTCCTTCTCGATTCAATTTGACGATAGTCCAAATGTTGTCACTAAAGAACAATCTCTAGTTGTCAAGGATATAGAGAAGTTAGTGGAAGAGGATGGAGGAATGATTAAGAGAATTATAGATGGATTAGAAGTGATATTTTACAATGAACCTCATCTTAAGAAAGCTTTGCTTCCTACCATACTCAAGAAAGAAGGTGTAAGTTTTGTAATGGAGCAAGAAAGCCTTGTTAGGTATGAGATATATACATGATGAATTGGCAACCCTGACGAGTAAATGAACACTTTTAATTTATTATTACAGAATACTATTGAGAGTGAAGCTACTCCAAGACGACGTCTTCGATCTGATTAAACAAGAATTGTTCAGAGTCTGTTCTGAAACCGAAGATTGCTACCTTTTGAGGCTGCTTCTGAACCCCCTCAAATATCTTCCGAATATCAACGATGCACAACAGTTCAGCACCGACGTACTGGACTGTCTAGAACTCTGTGGTGCACCGATGCAACTAGAAATATTAGATTCCCTACCTGATATCATACCAGATAGTTCCTACGATTGTGTTGCTCAGCAACTTGTTAAGCTCTTGAGTTCGGAGGATTGTCCCTCTGATGCTGTGATTGAATGCTTTGGAGCTTTTGATTTTAGTGAAGACGTGAAAGAGTCTATGTTCAGCCAACTTATGGATAGGGTACTTCCGAAGCAGTCTGAATGTTTGCCGGCTTCCTTGAAGTTGCTGTTTAACACTCAAAAAGGTATGTTGGTTGATGAATTGAAATTTGGTTAATGTTGTTCTTAGTTGACCACAATATTCCTAGTGACAGCTAACAGCTGACAAATTAAACATAAAATTTTCTCATTCTTCAGTGTTTGACTATGATGATGCGGTGTATTCACACACAACATTAACAAAGATCTTGATTATTACAGGCAAGATCCCCACAGAAGTAGTCCTTAAACTCAGGGAGATGATAGACACCATCATGGGCGATACTGATAACACCCAGCTAAAACATTCCATCATCAAGGTCATCCAGAGTTTCTCAAACAAAGAAAACATAGCTCAGAGCTGCATAGACGCAGTGAACTCCATTGAAAAGCCTAAAGATCACAAAGCTTTCGATCTGTTCATACTTCTGATACTGGGCGATGACACCAAATACAAGGAGCTGATCAGGAAGAAGGTTGAGACTGGTCATTTCACCTCTGAGCTACTCAACAACCTGTTGCTCAACCTGCACTATTTTGGTGCGCTCGCCTCATCCAATCAGAGCTCTCGCTCCCTGATCAAGCTGGCCGGTTATCTGATGAGGTACCCCTCCGCCAAAGTGGAACATTTCACTTCTAGCTTATTCCACGCCATTTTCACAGCTAGCGTGGAAGAGCAGCAGTTTTTGGTGGATGCTAAGGAGATCGTAGATTGTCTGCTCAAGGCCTGCAATAATAGCAACATGAAATGCGTGAACCAGACCCTAAGGATATTTTATAGCTTGATGAAGACGTCTCCGAAGAGGTTTTACGAAAATTTGAACAAGCTGATGGGATTGTTGAAGAAGATAGACGATTTTGATCTGCTGGCTTCTAGAATGGTAAGATTGGATGAATAAAATTATTTTTGGAAATTATCGTTAACCTAGTCTCAAGAAATGCCTATGTGATTTGCCATCTAAACTGCTGTGACGTCTGCAGAAGGGTATTGGATTATTTCCGTAAGAGGTGATTTTATTCGGAAACATTCTCTTACTCCATGACAAAAACCCGATCTCTCATAAAACGATGTATGATCCATGATTAAAAAGAAAATATTATTGATGCTATTTAAAAGCTGAGAGCTCTTAGGAAGTTATTCGGCTTTATATTATAATAAAATTGTGCTAATTTCAGAATTTTGTTTTATTTCATGACTGATTTTGAACTCAATTAAGGTATGTTCTTCTTTCAGGCCTATTCAATTCTCTGCCATATTCCATACGTGGTTGATCCAGAACATCCATATTCGGAAGTAATGAGAAATGAGATAAGTATGGCGGTGAGGAAACAACTAATGAGTTCCAAGAGGTTGAGGAAATCCATTGGCATCATGGGTGCCTCTGCTCAGATCCAAGGTTCAGTTGCCGTTGGTAATCCAAGGGAATGCGGAGAAGGTTATACTCAATGTAAGTTGCAGGATGATTGAGTAGTACTACAGTGCTAAAAAAGTAACAAGTATCCAATTTTTTCTTTATTGTCATTGGCTATTTTTTTATTCTTATTAAATGTACATTGGAAAATTTTCAGTGCAAATTATAGAAATGATCGAACCACCACCACCTTCGATCCAAGAGGCCGTCACAATTATCGAGAGTGTAACAGTTTTAACGGAAGGAATACCCGAGTGTACCGGACTGTTTTACGATGAACTATGCCAGTTGATTTTCAGAGGACCTGTCAAGATGGATTTCATCGTGTGGATGCTGAGGAAAACGCGTAGTTTGTTGGACAATTACGTCGTCGCGCCGCAGCAACCCACCAAAAAGATCAACGGTCTGACATTCTCCTCCCAATATGCGTCAGGCACATCTGAAAAAGCGATATCGTTAAACATAGGGTTGATGACCGTAGAGCCCCACAAGTACGAAGGGAGCCCTATAATGCTACTGGCGCCATTGTTCCGTCTATTCAGGTAATTGAAATGAAAATTTTGACATTAGAGTGTGTTACAATAAGACGGATGGACGTTGAACGTTAATTTAAAATCGGTGATGTAGAAATATGAAGATCTCATCAATTTAACATTTTATTTGTTTACAAATTTTGTAAACGAGTTAAGATGTCAAAACAACAAACATATTCAGCATCTGTCTAAACTATTGTATCACTCTTTATATCTGAAGACGTCGAATGCAGCGTTGATAGCAAATATGAACGGTTTTCTCAAAATTATCATCATTTCGAGAATGACGGTTATCCCTAGTACCAAAAATTATTGGAGAACGTTCACTAGGGCAGATGATCACTATTCACACATATTTTCCAATCTTGATGAGAAGCAGAATGCCAAAATTAAATCGTAGAATTGATTTATTTAGTTAATAATAATGAAAAATGGCGATACCGTTGTTAATAAATCAACAAGTCCAGAGCGTTCCTGCCAATAGGGTCCTTCATAATGGCTTCGTATAATTAATATACTTATGCATATATTTCACAAGTCAAATAGACCCCAGGGGGTTCATTGACTTGCCGAGAAAGTAAGAGCAGACGCGTTTCTGGCTTCTTGGCCTTCATCAGTGCTCGGGTCAGTTTAGTTGAATTTGTTGAGAAGCTACAGAGTACTGATGAAGACCAAGAAGCCAGAAACGCGTCTGCTCTTGCTTTCTCGGCAAATCAATGAACCCCCTGGGCTCTATTTAACTTGTGAAATATATGCTTAAGTATATTAATTATACGAAGCCATTATGAAGGACCCTATTGGCAGGAACGCTCTGGACTTGTTGATTTATTTGGTTAAATCGTAGACCTCTATTTTAGTTTTCTTCTTCAATTCCAAAAATGATTCTATCCATATTTTTTTTCATAATAATAATAACAATAACCTTTATTCCTTCCATAGATTAAAATGCAGTGTTACATAATCAAAACAAAACATTTTTAACATAGAATTCGTCCAAAATACATATTTCATTGCCGGCTCCGGTGGTCCAGTGGGTATAAAGACCTGCTGTGGTGCCGGAGGTCGCGGGTTCGAATCCCGCTCAGGGCATGGATGTGGTGTTGGGTGGTGGTGCATGTCCTACAATTTAATTTAAAGAGTCTTCGGAATAATATAGAACTGTGTAGATGGCCCTAGTTGCCTGGCACAATAAAGGATATAAAAAAAAAAAAAACATATTTCATTAATTCACAACTTGTATCACATAGTTCAGAGGATCTCAGTATGTGCTACAAAACTATCAAAGTCCCGTATAATCTGTCAGCTTATATGGTTCCAACTGCATCAAGAGTGAATAGATCAGTTTCCTGTACAAATTTAAATTCCTAGTTGATTTCGTCGCATGAGATCAGAACTATACTCCAATACTGTTACAGTATACGATTGAAAACCGAAAATCGACGATTTTGGACTTAGTATAGTTCTGATCTCATGCGACGATTTAATGTTTTTGGGCAATTTATTAAAGATTGATATTGCGGAATAGTAGGAGACCTTCTCATACACTGTAAGCCTATGCTTTGGTATCCCATAGTTGAAACCGCGATTGTAAGTTGTTGGGGACTGAACAAACAGTTGTTCTTGAAAATGAACATTAAGATCTCGAAAATGTATACACCTGTAACTGTTAGAATGTTGTTCTTTCTGAAGAGTCAGGAATCAGTATTTTTCAAACCCAACATAATCCTGAGGGTTCTTTTTTGTGTTATGAAGAGGTCCCCCACTAAAGAGTTACGTCCCCAAAAAATTATGCCAAACTTTAAAAGAGATTGAAAGTTTGCGTGGTAGACAACCCTCAGTACCTCCCGACTGACTTATGGTTTCAAAACTCTTATGGAAAACATTACCCTGCACAGCCTTCCATTCACCTCATCAACATGCCCAGAAATCTTGTAAAAATTGCTGTATTAATAGTTGTACCACCCACAAGGATTTCCTTTCTGTAATGAGATTTGATCTCATTGTTTTAAAAAATACAACATTAATTTTGTCTATATTCAGGACCAGTTTATTCTTTAGTAACCAATTTATTAATTCAACTATAGTTTTCTTATGATTGTCCAATAAATCTACAATATTTTTTGTTCTTATGATCAAATTTGTGTCGTCCGCAAAATTTACTAAAGGTCCCGAGTGAACTGTTGATTCAATATCATTAACGTAGATGGTAAATAAAATCGGGCCTAGTACACTGCCTTGCGGTATGCCCATATTAATTTCTGTTATATCTGATGCCCCATCCGAATCATTTCCGCTTAATACAACTTTCTGAGTTCGTTTCTCCAAGAATGAGTGAATCCAATCCTGTGCAAAACTTCGTACACCATACCGTTCGATTTTTTGAATCAAAATATTATAATCTATTGTTTCATATGCTTTAGATAGGTCCTAAAAGGTACCTATTATATATTCCTTGCCTTCAAAACCCAGTAGTACTTCCTGAGTAAACGAGTGTGCTGCAGTGTAAACTGACTTACCCTTCAAGTAGCCATGTTGGCAATTACTAAAAAGATGATTTTTCAGAAAAAAGTTTACTATTCTACTCGCCATTGCTGCTTCAAATATTTTTATATGATAATTCTGAAAACCTATGAAGGTCTTCTAGAGCTACCCTTCATAAGCTTTAAAGGGATTGTCCTAATTCCACTTTACTCACAGCACTGTTAATTTTTGACCCAACACGTAACACGTCTGATATTTCGTTCAATTATAACTACTTACCTCAATTTGGTATATTCAGTATTAGTTTAAAAGCATAAGGGAGTAGATCAGAAAATTCAAGGAATTCTCTGAGAATTTCATCAATAGATTGATTGATCTCATAAGCAAGTACCATACCTATACAAGTCGGAACATGCGTTACTGTTGTTATGCTCAATCAAAATTTTCGAACACAATCGCTTAAGATGATAAGTTCGCGAGTTCTGAAGGAAAAAATGGTGAAAATAAATCTTTGTGCAGAGGTTGTAGCGTTTTCAACTACTAAAACAGACTGAAGTCGCTTGGGAGTGTATCTGGTGAATATGGTGGCTGTGAAATTTTTAAGTGAAAAGTCTTGACAGATAGTGGCATCAATTTAATTTTATTTATCGTGAAAGAAATTTTGGTATTCGTCACAATTAAAAATTATCGAAATGGCTACAACCTTAAAAAGATATATGGACAAGTTAGCCGCAAGCAGAAAAAATTTCCAGAGTTCCACGAATTTTTTGATCCGCCCTCATATGCGCGAAATAAATCCTAAAGATTAAGGAATATTTTCTTTATTTTTCAGAATATTGACTTTAGGAAAATTCAAGAATCCAGCACTTTCAGAGTTGTTCACGTCTTTCATCGGTTGTTCGTTTGAGCTACCAGAAGTGGACGATCTAGAAGATCTTGACTGTGACCAGTTGAAACAAGTGGCTGAAATTTTATTCCACACTATAAATTATTTGAAGGAAGTTGTCAGTGCGAGTAGCAGAGCAATATCGATTAGTAATTCTTCCTCCCAGGGTATGGTATTCCAAGATTTGTTGAAAGAACGGCTGAAGTTGTTGGTTGAACTCGAATCCATCTTTAACGACTGCTTAACCAAAGTCCCTGATCATTCATTTCCTCAAGTATACTTTCACGATTGTTCTAAAAATAAACAGATTCACGAAACGAAGAAGAAACCTGTGAAAAAGAAAGCGAAACTAAGTAAAGCTTTGGTTGATGATTCCATAGTATCTACTTCTGTATTGAGTAGAAAAGAAGCCCAGACACCCGCATCAACTTCGCAGTCAATCCAAAAAGAACAGAGGGGACCAATAAGTCAATCAAAATCCCTTAAAGAGAACAACATTAGTTTCAGAGAAATTGATTTAATGTCCCTCTTGAAAATACTGCAATACTCCAAAGGAAGAGACGGCGAAAGGCTACTGGCGTATCCGATCCTGGCTTACATTTTGAAAGACTTAGTTAAAGGATTCAAGGTCACTCTGCTTGGACAAATGGATTTAACCCATTATAATTGGCAGGTGAAGCCGGACGATCAACTCAAGGCAATCGATAAAGATCTAAACGGAATTGTTAAGTGTTTCTACGACCTGACAAAATCTCTTGAAACCGGTAATTCCTCAGAAGGATACGATAAAACCCATTGTGATCTCATAATGTGCTACACTTATTTCTTAGAAATATTCTATATAATTTTGAGTGCATCCGATGAGCCGTGTTCAAATTTCATCGACGATATTCACAAAGTTTTGAACCCCGATTTCGACAGCTCTGAAGCACCGAAGAAAAACAGGCGGAAACTAGTAGCAATACTTATTACGCAACTCAAATACTGCGTGGTGCTATCTCAGGGCGTGCTTCTCTTTCAGATAGTGGATCGTATACTCGGAAGCGAACAAAACAAACATCGAGTAGAGTTAATTTTAAAATTGGGCGATGATATAGTGTTTAAACATTGGACCAGTCCGAAATTTCTACAGTATTCCGAGAAACAGTGCATCCAAGATACGAAATTCATTCTGGAGAAATACTTTCAGGAGCTGAAAGTGTCGTATCTGCAGGAGTTGTTATCGAAGGTGGTTGCGGAATATGGCAATTTGGAAGTCAAGAACGACTACCTTCCATCGTTGTCCATAATAAACTATACGAATTTCCACGTTCTGTTTGTCACTCTGTGTGCAGCCCTAAGGGTAAACGTGGAGAAGGAAGTGCAATTTATGATAAAGATAAGTAAACAAATAGAAAAACGCGGAACAAGAGAAAGTGTTCAAGAGGTGAGGACTCTGAAATTAGATCAGTTGAGATTGTGGAAAAACACTACGAACATGATGTTCCAGTTGATGGAGATAGCTCGGAATATGAAGAACAGACAGAACACCATGTTGTCTGTCTTCCTGAAGAAGTCGATTCCGATCCTTAAAATCTTCATAGACCTTGGTTTACCACTTTTCGATGTGATGTTTCCTTCTAAAATGGAGACAGTTGTTGATATCCTGAAGTCCATGCAGGCCAGTACGAGGTTCATACATCACCTGTGTTGCCAGTCGAAGAGTTTCAAGAATTTGGCCTTGGTGTCCCACATTCCCAGTTTTCGTCTGGTGTTGGAGCAATTAATTTATAAGGTTAAGGCCCTATTGGTGTCCCATGACTGCGAGGATGCTTTCTTCTTGGGTAATTTGAAAAATAAAGATATCCACGGTAACACCCAGACGAGCGAACTGATGGAAGAAGATTCCCAAGAGAATGAGCAAGAAGAAGACGAGGAAATGCCTTCCGATGATGAAGTTGATGTTACTGTGGAAGACGATAGGTCGGAGAGTTTAACGTTTTAATTGAGAATTTTGTAATTTTCTGGAATTATCCCGTGACATCACATTGTTAGTGTACTGTTATTTCTTAAGTGTCCTGTTTTATTGAAGCCTGTTTTTTCTGTACGTTTTTGTATTAAAATTTTTCTTAATGATTTCTTTGATTCAGTAAGAAGCACATTTGTTTTTAAACGTATTTTACGGTACATTTCCATCCAGGTACTGAACTCGCCCAAGGCCGCTTAGCTCCAGGAAAAAAATATTCCAAAGAATATAAATCCGACTGTAACCACGGACATCCAAAAAAAACTGGTCCTCTGTATGGCCTGTGTTTCAGTTTCGACTGAAATACATACCATTTCACTGTTGGGTCGAAATTAAATATTGCTGGGTAGTAGGTAGGTACCTACTGTGTTTGTGGTGGCGATAGGCACTCTGTTCAGGTGAACAAGCCCGCAAAAAATGAAAGTCTTCATCAGGTGGGACTTCATATTTTATCTCCTCCTGGGTGTACGGATTTTTTTAAAGACTACCCAGAAGAATATCGTCCTCATCAACTTTCACTTTCCAGAGTTATGAAGAGAATCAAAATCCCTGAATATTCCGGAGATTTCCTGTCTTTCCTCGGATGTTCTTTCGTACTACCAGACGTTGAAAATCTCGAACATCTTGAATGTAACCAGTTGAAACAAGTGGCGGACATTTTATTCCACACAATAAATTATTTGAAAGAATCCATCAATGGTCCAATCAGATCGATCACAATGAATAATGCCTCGGCTGCACTGAAAGGTTTGTTCAAGGAACGATTAGAGCTTTTGGTCAGACTGGAATGCATCTTCGACGACTGTCTAACCAGGATCCCAAATCATGAATTTCCTCAAGCATACTTTCGTGAATATTCAAAGACCAAGCAGTTGCACGAGTTGAAAAATGTACCTACAACAAAGAATGCTTCAAGCTCGCAACAACCATCATCTACCGAAAAAAGAAATCGCTCAAAATTCGTCAAAGAGAATAACATTCATTTTAGAGAAACCGATCTCCTGGGGCTTCTAAAAATAATTCCCTACTCGAGATTTTTAGCCCGTAATAACTCTATGATAATAGATGATTCCCTTCTGGTTTACATTTTGAGGGAGATAGTCAGAGGCTTAAGGATAACTTTACTGGGCCAAACAGAGTTAACCGATTTCGACATGAGGGAGGTCAAGGGAAAGAAGGCTTTACTAAAAGAAACGAAGAAAGATTTGCATATAATCTCAATCTGTTTCTTCACGATGAGGACAACGATTAAGTCCCTCGGCGTCTCGAAAAAATGCGATGAAACCCACAGAGATTTGATCATGTGTTACTCCTACTTTTTAGAGTTCTACTTTGTGGTTTTGAGCGCTTTCAGTGATCAAACCTTCGAGGTAAAGGACTCCATTAACAGGATGTTATATCCACTTATCCTCAGATCTTCAGCCGAAATCAGATTTAAGCTGACTGAATTCTTCTACGATTGTCTCCAATACTGCTCACTGCTATCTCAGGGCGTGCTTGTCTATCGTATAGTGGACCTAATCCTTCAGTACGACAAGAAAATAGACCTAGACGCTAAAGATATCATGCTCGAGATGCGCGACGAGGTGGGTCACAAATGGACAATAAGATATAACCAGAATAAACATCGTGCTGATTTGAAGTCCAAGTTGTGCAGTAATTTAATACGTCATCGATGGGTCACCCCCAAATTCCTACCGGACTCCGAAATACAATCCAACCAAGATACAAGATTCATTTTGAAGAAATCCTTCGAAGAAATGGAGGTTGCTCAACTCCACAACTTAGTGATGAAGGTGTGGAAAGAATTCATCAATTTGAAGACCGAAAAGGACCATCTTTCATCTTTGCCCATAATAAACTACACGAATTTCCATATTTTGTTCGCGAATGTGTGCGTAGCCTTACGGGAAAATTTAAAGGCCGAAATTTTGTTTATTTTGAAGCGAAATACAGAAACAATGAAACTCGAAGAGATATGTAGGCACAAAGTGGAGAAGTATTGGAATTTTACTTATTTGATATTGTGGAAACACACTACGGATATCTTGTTTCACTTGGTGTATATTGTCCAGAGTGCAGATGATAAACTGAAAAACACTCTGATGTGTATATTTATGGAAAATATCACCCATGTTCTTCAAACATTCATAACTCAAGGTATACCGATTTTCCATGTAACGTTTACCGAAAATACCAAGACAATCCTGTACATCCTGAAGGGTATGCAGCTTAGCACTGGATACATCTACCTTCTCAGTTGTCACTCGAAGAAGACCTATAATCCTTATATGGTAGCTCACATTTCCAGGTTCAATTATGACTTGGATCAATTCATTGATAGAGTTAAAGAATTCCTGATCTCTCATAACTGCCAGAAGGTATTCATCTTGGGTAATTTGAAGGTTAAGAAGTATAACAGTTCCACTCATGTGAGCCATCCATTCTCTCAAGATAATGAGCAAGATGGAGATGAAGAACTGCTTTCTCCTCAATTTAATGATGATGGCCATAAAGATGCTGATAACAGCAACCTTTTACTTTTAAATATGTTTCTCTTCCAAATGATGGTTCCACATTCAAAATGTTAGTGTTTTGTAATTTTTAAGGTGTTTTGTTTTATTGTAGATTATATTTTTGTACACTTCCATATGAAATTAAATTATTTTGTTTCAATATGTTTTCTTTCAAAATGGAGGATTTCCTGGAGCCATGCAGATCCAGGAGTTACATATATTATCTCAGTTGCCAGAAGAAGTTTTTCAGAGCAATTAATTGTAAAAGCTTGAGGTCCTTTTGGTCTTGCTAGGACGGACCATGATTAATCTTCGGCTCCATTCTTCTGATGTTTTAGTGGACAAGGGGTATAGGTATGTAAGAATAGGTTATCACGAGTGTCAACATCGTTTCAGCGCCGAATATTTTTAACACTTTTACTGAAAATTCCCTGAGATCTTCATTATTAGTTCACTGCGTACTGATTATAACACTACACTTGTAACTAAACTCTTGTTCACTACAAGTGTAGTAACTATACGCTTGTCAACTACAAGTATAGTGGACAAGAGTGTACAGATAATAGTGTACTGATATACCTTAATGGCGGAAATAAGGTAACTTAATTTGTTTTGACAAGGAAAAAAACAAGTGAGAATGCATCAAAAAGTTTTAATATAACATAAATAATGGATCATAATATAATAAAATTTACATAACGCAAAACAATAAATTAATAACCTACTAATTTCAAATATTCAAAATGCCTGTCATCATCTGCTATACATAAATTCAGTCTTTCTATAGTGGAATTAATACTAGCCTCAATGTCAGCAAGATATCGACTTCGAATGTCCTCAGGTGCAGTTAGTTGTATTAATTTTCATCTGAACATAAAAAAAAATCACTGTGAACTCTTAAATCCATTTGATTTCCACCACCCTAAAAATGTCTTGCTCCTTTCACATAATTCAAAGAAACAACTTGAAATGAAAGGAGATAATAAAAAAAAAGTTCCAATCTGAAATCATTGAATGTCGCCTGACCCCATGCATCGTGTTAGTTTTTTTATTACATCGAGTTCAATACATTTAATTTAGTGTTTTCAATTCGATTCTAGTTACAACAAGATCCTCTGTCTTGCTCCACTTTTTTCAGCGAAAAAAAATTTTGAAAAACAGAAATGTTACAATAAATGTAATCAGACTAAACCAATTCTATATAATACATATAACAATATGCTTGTCATTCATATCATATGACATCTAACACCTAGTGATATTCCCTAATTTTTTCATTTCCATTGTGGTTTATCCTCACATCTCATTGAATTCAATACGGGTTTAATTTTGATGTAACATACTCCGGTGTTGACTTTCTTTCGCCTCAAATACGCTTTCAGTTTCAAAGCTTTAAATTTTGGTAAAAAAAAATCAAATGAAAACGATGCAAGGAATATTAGAGAAAACGAACACAATGTAGCACCTAACAAGATAGAATTTCCTAGGCATTGATACACTGTTTAACACATACATAGTGACATATCTCATTCAATTTTTTTATTCATTTTCAATTGTTGACCTCCCTTGTTTTTCATTGGGTTCTATAGATCCTGATTTTCTAACAAATTACTGAATATCGTATGACGATTGGGGGTATTGTATTACGTGCAACAATGGATCTTGTTGGAGAAGCGGGTGAGATATATTTTATTTCCTTTTACACTTTTTATGTCAATCTGATGTTGATGGGATATATTGCTCGTCAAAAGAGGCATGGGAGTTTGTCGGTGATGAATATTTGTCGCTTCTTTTTGGCGCGCTTGATCCCCTATCAATTTGCCCAAATATCTGTCATTCTCGAATTATTGAACGAAAATAGACGTTCAGTTTTGACTCACTCATGAAGAATTCGAGGTCCAATTTAATTCTGCAGGTACGTCCGACCGTATGCAAGATAACTCTTGAATTAGATGATATGAGATTTGTAATTGACACGGTAGGTTTGGAGTCTGAATGCGCCGGTTGAGTTCGTTAATTGGCTAAACCCTCCGAGTAGTTTCGGAGTTATAGCCATCTGAAATTTTGCTTTCACAATGACTCGAAAAATACTGATCTGATCGAATTGATCAGATTGTCCATTCTCCTGTATTTACCATAGTAAATTCGATTAAGAGTGTCCAATACAAGAGAATGGGCAATAGAACATACGCGTAATTTTTTAAACACTTTCTAGTGGTATAGTTACCAAGCTTCAATTCGATCGAGTCTATTTTTTTGAGTTATCGAAGAAATAATATTCCAGGTGGGTATAACTCCGAAACCGTTAGACCGATTATGCTCAAAAACGAACTTACCCTCCCATTCGGATGCGCAACCTACCCTGAAAATTGCAAGTCCTTATCTCCTTTCGTTCGAGAGTTATCGAGGCAACGGTCACCCGTCCAGCTATTGAACTCACATAAGGCTGCTCGGATCTCCAACAATATAGATCCGATCGTGTTCAAACTTAGAAACGATTTTTTTTTAATTTTCTTGTGATACGAACCTGACGAAATTTTGCAAGAATTTTCGCGTTGGCATTCTACAATTAATAACCATGTTTGAATTGGATCGGTTCTGTATTTTTCGAGTCATTGAGAAATTAACTACCACATTTCAGGTGGGTTTAACTCCAAAACCGTTTGGCCGATTAGGCCTATAAACAAACTCAAATATCGCATTCAGATGCACAAACCAACCTGAACATTTCAAGTCGCTACCTCTTTCCTATTTCAGGTTATCGGGACATAAATAATATTTTTTAATAATTTTCTTGAAATTTTCTACTGATTCGATTCTCACACAATTTCACAAACGTCTTTAGGTTTGCATTCTACAACTACTCAGCAAGTTTCAATTCGATCGGACCAGTATTGATTAAAACAAAATTATTACTCGGAAACCGTTTGGCCGTTTATGACCATTAACGAACTAATCTGTCATATTTGGACCTTAGACTATAGTCTAAGATTTGGACTAGCCACCTACCCTGAAAATTTCAAGTCGCTATATTTTTATGTTCTCAAGTGATAGTGGCAACGGCCGCACATAATCAATTTAGTTTTAGGTTTTCGCCAATATCTCAAAAACTATCAGAGATAATTCAAATTTGAAAAAAGATTCATATAGAGGAGAAAATTTCCTAGAAAAATGTCCTAGAAGTCGGGACTGTAGGACCAGTATTTATAATTTTCCTAGAGGGTTGAAAATACGCCCGAAAACGGTACTCCGGCTTGCGCAAGCCTCGCTTCCTTCGTACCTTTGATGAATAAATATTATTTAAACTTATTAAATATGGAAATAAAAAACAAAAACATTCAGGCGCCTGCAGGATAGATCAATGAACAATAATCCATGATCCAAAAATGTTTATCGCGATTTTTCAATTAGTTATCCATTAGTTAATTAACAATTTTTTGTAGCAAGAACATTAACATTGCAAGTACGATAATTGTTAAACTATTATTCTGAAATTTTTTTCTTTTCATGGAGCTATTTTTCAAAGGTCTCAGAATAGCTTCCTATTGGAAAATTTCAAAAATTGTTAATTTCGTTTTTGTTATGAAAAATTTACTTAAGTGAAAAATTATAAAGCTTCAATTTATAATATTACTGTTAATCCGATTTCTTATGATCAGAAAAAAATGATTTTTAATAATTATTATCTCCTACTGTTTAAAAAATTGTTATAGACCAATGTGTTGTATATGAGATAATTTAAAATTTTCTTTTGAAAACATAATTGAAGTTCTATAATTTTTCACTTAAGTAAATTGTTAATATCGAAACTAAAATCAACAATTTTTCAACGGCAATCTATACCAAGACCTTTGAAAAATAGCTCCACGAAAGGAAGAAATTCTCAGATTAATAGTTTAACAATTATAGCACTCGTAATGTTAATGTTCGTGTTACAAAAAATTGTTAATTAACTAATGGATAACTAATTGAAAAATCGCGATAAACATTTTTCTACCACGGATTATTGTCCATGATGATGATCTATTCTGTAGACGCCTGGATTTTTTCAATTTCTTATATTCATATTTAATAAGTTTAAATAATATTTATTCATGAAAGATCCGAAGAGACGAGGCTTACGCAAGCCGGAGTACCCGTTTTCGGGTGTTTTTTCAACCCTCTAGAAAAATTATAAATATTAGTCCTTTAGTTCCGGCAGTTAGATCTTTTTTAGGAAATTTCCTCCTCTATTTGAATCTTTTTGCGCGTATGTTCTGGGGAACATCGCGTTATAGTTTTGCCCAAATGTCTGTAACTTTCGAATTTTTTGACGTAAATGATCTCAAACGATTAAGTTCGACTCCCCAATGAAGAATTCGAGGTCAAATTTGATTCTGTCCGTCCGGCCGTTGCCACGATAACTTGAGAACGAAAAGAGCGACTTGAAATTCTCAAGGTAGGCGGCGCATCCCAATACGACGGACAAGTTCGTTAATGGGCATAATCGGCCCAGTGGTTTCCGAGTAATAAATTTGTTTTCAACCAATATAAATCAGATCGAATTGAAACTTGGTGGGTAGTTGTAGAATATGAACCTAATCACGTTTGTGAAATTTTGTGCGAATCGTGTGGCTAGAAAATTTAAAAAAAATTATTAAAAAATATTTTTGTTGTCACGATAACTTGAGAACGGAAAGAGATAGCGGCTTGAAGTTTTCAGGTTAGGATGTGCACCAGAACGCGACATTTCAGTTTGTTTATGAGCATAATCGGCCAAACGGTTTTAGAGTTATAGCCATCTGAAATTTTCTGAAATTTGGTGGTTTTTTGTTCCTCATTAACTCGAAAAATACTGAACCGATTGAATTCAAACATGGTTATTCGTTGTAGAATGCCAACGCGAATATGTTTGCAAAATTTGGTGAGGATAGCATTTGTAGAAAATTTTTAATAAATCATTGAAAATAAAAAAAAAATTATATATATCAGTAACTATTCGTTTGAAATTGCTGAAATTTTGCAAGAGCCTTCATAACCTAACTCTACTGCCAAGTTTCAAGTTTTAATACGATCGGTTAAATATTGTTGGAGATTCGAGCATTCTTCTGTGAGTTCAGTAGATGGGTGACCGTTGCCTCGATAACTTTCGAACGAAAGGAGATAGGGACTTGCAATTTTTAGGGTAGGTTGCGTATTCGAAAGGGAGAGTTGAGTTCGTTTTTGGGCATAATCGGTCTAACGGTTTCCGAGTTATACCCACCTGGAATATTATTTCCTTAATAACTCAAAAAATAAATATTCGATCGAATTGGTGCTTAGTAACTAGTAGTAGAAAATCAACATAAAGACGTGTTTAAAATTTTGTAAGAACCGTACCCCTAGAAAATTTGAAAAAAATGACGAAAAAAAAAATTTTAAGAACCGTACCCCTAGAAAATTTTAAAAAAATTACGAAAAAAAAAATGGTTCAAGCACTGACGTGAAGTCAGAAGCTTTTGCGCGTATGTTCTATTGTCCATTCTTCTGTATTGGACACCCCTAATCGAATTTACCATGGTAAATTATGTTGTCCATTCTCCTGTATTGGACACTACAGTGCTTCAGTGCTTGAACCAATTTTTATTTTCTTATGTTTGTTCGAACTTCATCCAAAACCACCCCTCCGAAATGTATATTTGCGCCAGAGTTATTTGTCGTTGAATTCAGCTTAGATTATGCATTCTAAACGTCTAGATTCTACACTAACGATTCTGGGAAAAATCTGCCCACTTCCGAAAAAACGTTGGAATAATCACCATCCCGCAAATTCCCCAAATCCGTTACTCATACCGTAGATTCGGGCGCGATAAGCAAATTAGAACGAACCCCCAGCAATCGCAACATTCCCGATAATTGCGCGCATTTATCCGCAAAATTCAGCTGCCTGCCCTCTCCTCATCTCAA
This sequence comes from Halyzia sedecimguttata, assembly GCA_937662695.2. Classification (NCBI taxonomy): domain Eukaryota; kingdom Metazoa; phylum Arthropoda; class Insecta; order Coleoptera; family Coccinellidae; genus Halyzia; species Halyzia sedecimguttata. Next base: position 60,474,503 of record OW569418.2, read on the forward strand.
ATCCGAATGATTTCTACGATTGTGACAGCCGACGCCAAACAATAAACTCTGGTCCTTCGATGCGGATCGGCATATCCTTAACTTTTGTCCACTCCATTTCTTCCCGTCCACATTAACCGCTATCGTAACAAACACAATGCCGGAAGTCAATTGCCGGAAATTTGATGGAGATTGACAGGTCCAGGTTGTTATTATGCGACCCCGTGAGTGTCTATTATGTCGACGCTCAAATTTAAATTTGAATAATCGGTCATTTTTTTCAACACGAAAAACAGATGTTTGACGCAAAAACGGACTTTGTTACATTCGTCGAAAATATCCGAGGCTTCACAGTACAATATGATCTGGATTTATACGTTAATCCAGCTGAGATGTCAGTCTTTGTGTTCGTATAAGGGCGTGAATATATTAACTTCATCTTTAAGAAGTTTTCCATATTTTTAACGTCACTCTATATTCAGTAGGTACTAATAATAATAATAATAATAATGATTTATTATACCCAACAGGAGAATTCCCAATTACAGGGTAACATTAAAATAATACACCGATAACTTAAAATAAAAGAAAACATTTCCATATTAACATTGCAACTCAGAAAAAGCCCGGAACTCAAAACACTATGAAAACACTTTGTAACTTAGTTTATTAGCACTATCACATGCTCGATATACGGGTGCCCGTTGGAGTATGTTGGTACGAGGAGTAGGCAGGACGAACGCCAGCGGATGCCTGGTCACCATTCTTGGTACAAGAAGATCAATTCGTGAGAGCAGGAAAGAGCAGTCAATCTTTCCGCTGAGGAGCTTATGGATGAACTTTGCGCTCTGTAGACTCTGGCGCGCATGGAGGGTTGTAATTCTCATCTCTCCCATGACACCGGAAAGGTCAGCACCACGCTCGGGATACCTTCCTGTCCTCCTGAACAAGATGTACTTCAAAAACTTCCTCTGAATTCGCTCGAGTGGTGCAAATCAAATTAGCATATTCCAATTTACTTATCACAAGCGAAAAGTAAACGCTTCTAAGAGCAAATAAATCATCGAATTCCCTGAAGCACCTGAACATGAATCCCAGTGACCCACAAGAAGAGGCACAGGCCTCCTCAACATGTGGAATGAAACTTAATTCACTGTCGAACAGGACTCCTAGGTCACGAATGCGGTCCCCAGAAGAAATCAAATGCTCACCTACATGGTAATCAAAGGTGAGAGGCTGAGCTTTTCTCGTGTACGTCACCTTAAAACACTTCCTCAAATTCAGAATCAGACCATTTCTCAGGCACCAACTGTGGACAAACTCCAGACACGACTGAAGACGCAAAATATCAGCAATGCGACATATCTTCAAGAAGAGTTTCAAATCATCCGGATAGGCTAAAGCATTGCAACCAAGTGAGCACAACAAGTCGTTTATAAAAATGACGAACAATAAGGGACCCAGATTAGACCCCTGGGGAACGCCAGTTCTGAGCTCATACTCGAAAGATTTGAAGCCATTATAGAACACGTAATTTTTTCTTCCCTTCAAATATGAATTCATTAGTTTCAAAAAAGAATGAGTGAAGCCGAAAGATGAAAGTTTGCTCAAGAGTAATGCGTGATCAATGGTATCGAAAGCACGTGAGATATCCGTATAGACTACATCCACAGACCTCCATCATCGAGAGCCTCAGCAAGATTCTGTGATAATGTTGCCAAGTTAGTTACCGTTGACCTACCACGTATGAAACCATGCTGATTTTCAGACGAATGAGGCTTAACGTGATGAAAAATATTTGAATATACTTTTCAGTTACGATACTTGTCATTAATCACTGAAAAATCACTGGAAATTGTATAGACCAGTTTGATATTTTCTATTCAAAATGTACAACTATTAACTTCATCTTCAAACAGTTTCCCATATTTTTAACGTCACTCTATATTCAGTACTAATACAGTACTAATAATAATTATTGAAAAATAACTGGAAATTTTTTGCACAGGTTCGATATTTTCTATTCAAAATGACAAGCATTAACTTTATCTTTAAAAAGTTTTCCATATTATATAGAGTTTGTTCTGCCATATCAGGATATGTTAGAAAGAAAATGCAACCTCTTTTCGGCCAAGAGAGGGGTACCTCAGGGTGGCGTCCGTGGGCCATTTAATTTAGATTTTTGAATTGGATTCACTTTTAAGTAACGTTACTGGTCATTAATTACTGGAAAATCACTTGCAATTTTATACAAAAGGAACGCAGAACACTGCGATATTATCACTTGAATAATATACACTTTCATGTAAATCTTTTGATGATATTCTTCACTTAACCGAGAGGGATCATCGGGACATTCCGCGAAAGAAGCTGGAAAAAACATGATATTGGTATTTGCCGATAAGTGTTTCTGCTTACTGGCTTCTTCAGTGCAAGGCAAGGGAAAGAAGGAGAGGAATCTGAAAACATAGGCAACACCATAGCAGGTGCGAAGATCCAATTAGTATCTTCAGCTCTAGAATCTCCATTCTGGACGAAAACTCTCCATTTAATTTCCATTCAAATTTACATCTCCGCATTATCCTAATTCGAACAATTTTTTATAATTCAAGCCTCTATTTATTTAATTGATCCGGTTAAAAAGATTGGAGGATCCCCACAATTCGCTGAGATTTTGTATGTACAGGAACGCCACCAATAAGATGAGTTATCTGAAATATCAGCCTTATAGTTATTCTATAGTTGTGAAGGACTCTATATTTTTATCGAAAAGGATATATTATTGTCATTATTTATGTAATTGGGTTTCACGAAGCTTTGACAGCTCTTAATTGCCAAATTAATGCAATTCTATGTAGATCCCCAGTTCAATTTTGATGCAACCACCGAATTAAATCCACAATTAATCTAATCGAAGCTTCGTGAAACTCACCATAGTGTAAGCACAGCATATTTTATCTGTGGTTGGTGTGAGATAATTTTCTAAAAGTTTAGATAGTTTCATTCTGGTATTGAGTTATTATTAAGCAAAACGTTTGAAGGATTTTATTGTTCAAATGAGCAAAGGTTACAGGAATTATTTTGATAACCAGCCGAGAAAATATTCCTTTTCTTCCAGAAAAGGTCAAGAAAATTCGAAGAATCACAGAGTTTTTTTGGCATTTCACGAAGCTTATTGTTCATTAAATTTTTGCCCGCATGATCTAGGGAACAACGTGCTATAATTTAGCCCAAATGTCTGTAATTTTATTCCGAAAATGTTCTCAAATAATCAGGTAAACGGTTTTGGAGTTAGACCAATCCGATTTTTTTTCCCCAATAACTCGAAAAATGCTTATCGTATCGAACTGCACCTTGGTAATTGGTTCTAGAATGCCGACGCGCAAACGCTCGCTCAATTTAGTGAGGATCGAATCATTAAAAAAAAAAAAAATTTCTTCCAAAATTTTATATTTCGGAAACTATCTGTCAGATTTCGGTGAAATTCCGCACAAACCGTCAAGCCACAATTTTACAATCGATTGTCGGATTTCAGTTCGATCGGTTTTGTCTGTTTGGAAATATTGCGAAAATAAAATTTTTATCTGGTATCTACCTCTTCTGAAATTTCAAATCAAGTTTTATCTGGCATTTTTCATCAGTGAGTTAAAACTAAACTTTTAAGACCATTTTCGGCCAATTATTCGAAAATTACAGAAACTTGGGAACAAGCGCGCCATAAGATGCTGAACTTCTGTGTAAAATTATCCGACGAAATCCAAAATTAAGTAAATTTCACATTTATCGCATGTCGAAGCAGATAATTTGTTTATGCTCCGAATATCCTGGCTGCCGAAAAAATTTAAATTAACATAATTTCAACGGACGAGGAACAAAATATTCGCCACTGATGTAACGGTCCGTAAATCGATTTTTTCCGCCTTGTTTACCATCTTGAAACGCCTCTTGATACCCCGATGCGATTTTATCAGATCGGACATGGCGATAGTAATTCACAAAAAAAATTTGCTCGCCTGTGCTGGACCGTTATTCTTACTCTGCAAAGACCCCTCGAACATTTTTTCATATTGACGAATGTCCGACTTTCTCAGTATTCTAATCAGTGGTGTGATCGGAACAACTGAAAGTTTAGTCCATTCGTCTTTCTATTTTCTGTTTTTTCTATTTTGGTGTCCCAACAAATAGTTGGGAAAGCACTGACCTGATTGGAGGGCTTGTACAGGGTCTTTTTAAATTATTGTAACGTCGTAGTTGGTTCTGAAACCCTATCATGTTTCCGCTTCATATGCATGCTGTTCACATTTGCAATTCCAGCCACATAATTCATAATATGAGCATAACCTCACTTTCTCCTTTGTTTAAATTGGTTATGGTAATTTATGAGTTCCAAAATGATTGTCACTGGGAGATTACTTAACCTCCCGTCCTAGTGTGAACCAAACATCTTTATTATACAAAATAAATTGATTCAATAGTTGATATAGTTCGCATTAAGTTTGTAGGAAGTGAAATTTTCAAATAAATGCATTTTTGGTTTGAAGTTTTTATTACATGTGATTTTGGGTATAATTGCTGAACCTAACTCCTTCTCTAAGTTTACAGCAGACCTTGTGGTGACTAGAGTAGGGTAATTTGATTGAGAGAATGATGAATGATAAATGATACTGGAATTTTACTCCCAGGAGTTTTCTTTCAGAAAATATCAAGCTGATGGAATCGAGAGTGAATTATTCATTAGTTGAGATTCTATTCACCAAGTCATTTTCAAGAGATATCATATTAGCTATTGAACAGATATAAATAATCTGTTCCCTTGTGTTTGAATGGAAGAATATTTCAAATCCTGTTTAGAATTTAGATAACTGAATCCATACCTACTGTTGAACTGATTTTAATGTTCGAATGCAGGTACTAAATCAATACAAATGGACATAATACATTGAGTAACTGTAAGATAATTCCCAGTTTGAGAATTTGGCCATTTGTGAGAATTCTAACAATGAAATTACATCCAATGTTCAAAATGTGCTCCATTATTCTCAAGGCATTTATAAATTCATTTTCGTTTGTTGTCAAATATATTTTTTAACATTTGCGAGACAATATTGTCTCTTGAAAACCTTATCTTTCAGATATGCAAAGATGCTAAAGTCCAGGACAGTCAAGTCTGGAGAGCGTGTTGGAAAGGATGGCTGAAGTTCTCGACTCTTATTCTACGGTTGTCATAAAGCTCCTGATGCAAAAAGCTCAGATTTGCAGAAGTAGTGTTGAAAATATTCCAATTGTATTTCTAGTTGGTTTATGAATGGCTCCAGCATTATTCTTTTGTACATTTCACCGTTAATGGTATTATGAAAGAAAACTGGGCCATATATTCAAGGACGAGAAACTGCTTATCTCACACCAACTTTTTGCGAATGTAATGGAGTTTCAATAAAACTGTGGAGATTCTGAGATGTCCAAAATCTGTAGTGTTGAGAATTCACATAACCCGACAAGTGAAACCAAGCCTCATCACTAAAAAAAGTTAAGTCCAATAATCTGTCGAAGTTAAGATTATGTAGAAACCAATAGCAGTAGGTACCTACTCTAGGCGACGTGGAATATATATTGGTGGGAGTTGCTGTTACATTATTATTTTGTAAGGGTATACATTCAGTTTTTTCTCAATACTTTGTGGCAAGTACTCAAGGGGACATTGGACTGTAAAGATAATTTATTCAGGGACATTTGAGGATTTTCTTCAACTCTTGTTCTCAGCTCTTCAACAACTACTTGAGAAACTACCTTATTAACTTTTTCAGTCTGCATGAATATGTTTATAACACCTCTGATGTGGGCTTTCAGAGAAGATTCTAGGATCTAAACATCAGGATATTTCGCCAGATATTCATTTTTACAGGCCTCTACAGAGTGAATCCATTCACCATTGATTAATGTACCATAGCGATAGTATAGGACATCACAATAAATGTGTTTTGTTCTAAATCATGAGTCGTTGCAGATTTGAATAATTTTGAAACCGTATTTTCACGAATATTAAAAAGAATCTAAAGAATCGACAATAATTCGAAATTGGATGTCAGTTTAGAAACAAAACAGAACAAAAGAAGTGACAAATAATTATACAAAGCCAACTGCGATGTTATAATTATTTATAAGGACTCTGTACAAATTCATAGCCAGAATGATCACCCATCCAGGTACTGAACTATACAAAACTTCATGCAGTATTTCCTGAGGGGCCCTGTGGCATGAATAGGCAAAGTAACATGCTCGCAAAAGCTCGTGATATCACGTCAGTGCATTTTGGATTGTTTATGAACCATTTTAGGTTAATTATTTGAGACCACAATGAACGAAAATGAATGACAAATTTTGTTCGAGATCGAGAGAATTCACAACTTTACACGGCTCCACGACTTCCTTTTCCTCAACATTAAACGTTTTCTATTGGATAAACCTTTCACGCACGAAATTTGCATATTTTTCGCAGCACTTTCCCAACGAAAAACCCCACTTGACCTCTAAACTCCTCCCTGATATTTACATTTTAATATCTCCCTGAAACGTCACCTTGTCTTGATTCATTATTCCACCTGTCACTGGCGCGATCCTTCAGGACGCGCTTTTTATAAAATTTTATGAGGCGAATTCATCGGCTAATGTGTTTCGTACACCTCCCGCCCCCCCTTGTTCCCGTGCCCGTTGTGTCTACATCGGCCTCGTGCGTTATCTATTATACCCGTCCTTGCGGGGACACTAAGCAAGATAAATTAAAAAATATAATTACCGGCTCTACCCCCAGAAAAATACTTTCGTGCCACCCCACGGGCGGTGGTGAGAATGCCACCCTAAGAGCAGCGGTTCTGAAACGTAGGTCGTCCCTGAGGATGGATCTTGATGCCTATAACTTCTCCTGAACAAAGTCGGTTCGCTTGTTTGCGTTTAGGACCTCGAAACTATGCCATCGACAGTCTTGAAACGGATTAGATTAAATTCATGTGGATACGTCATGTTATTAACGGCTTCTCAGACATCTGGAGATGTCACTAGTTCACTGTAAAAATAAAGTTTAAGACATATTAAATTAAAGTGTAATTAATGTGTGAAAGGTTTTGAATTGTAATTGAGTACTATACATGATGGTATTCGTTAGCTGTGGTATTGAAGAGAGTGTTTCACATAGAAAATTGAGTATAGCTTTCGGTGATTCTTTCATGAGACATAATTTTAATTGTAAATACCTAAGAGTGAAACTAGATTCTTTTTTAAATTTGAAAGCTCATTTTGATGACTTGCGTCTGAAGTTGAAAACAAGGAATAATATTCTGCAGAAATCAGCTGGTACTTCCTGGGGTGCTGATGCGTCTACCCTCTGTACGGCAGCCTTAGCCTTGGTTTTTTCTACCGCTGAATATTGTTGCCCCGTCTGGTTTATCAGTGTTCTTGCGCAACAAATTAATTCTGAATTAATCTATGGGGATCATCACTGGAACTATTACATCTACACCTATTCATTGGCTACCAGTTCTATCAAACATTGTCCTGTCCCGCATTCGCAGGCAGATTGCTGTTTTGAATTCTTGGAATAAATTTCTTTCTTTTCCGATTCTCTCCTATATTCCAGGCAATAAGATTCCCAGATTGAAGTCACATAATCCTTTATTAAAATTAGCAAGAAGGAAATCTCTAGTACCATATTTTTTAATGAAAATAAAGCTTTTTCTCAACAATTATTTCACTATATCCAGATTATATTGTATTGTCAATTGACGTATGTTGAAATTTGATAGGATCGAATGTCAGTGCTGACCACCACAAAACGAAAAATATAACTAGAAACAATGCGGGAATGAGTTCATTCCAGCACTGTTTTCAGTGCTGGAATGGACTCATTACGATACTGAAATAGAGGAAGTAATTTTTTTCATTTCAAATGGTTTTCATTACTCTTTCAATTTGAATATTATAGTAACGATTAGAGTAAACAAATCTTGTCACTTTAATGATTAAACTAGATTTGATATTCTTCAACTGATAAGATTCAAATATTGCTATAAAAAGGAAAGTCATTCTTGGCGGTTCTTTTGATAAAAAATGTTTGAATCTTATCAATTGAAGAACATCTAGTTTAATTTACAAAGGATATCTCATGAACATATATATCGGTAACGGACATCTCATGGATATCTATAACAGATGTCTTATGCATGTCTGTAACAGATATCTTATGGACTTCGGTAACGGATATCCTATGGACGTCCGATTTGGTGGCCGCCAGATATCTTTAGGACATCCATATGATATCCAATAACCTCCCAGGATATCCTATGGATGTCCGGAATATCCACTACGGATATCCATCGGACATCCATAGGACGGACTTGTGCTATCTGCTATTGACATGTATTTCATCTTCTATTCTGCCTTTTATTATTCTACCATATAATCTGTACAATGAGTTGGTAACACTGATTTCACGGTAATTTGGACATAAAAAGCATTTGCGCGTATGTTCTATTGTACATTCCACCGTATTGGACACTCTTAATCGAATTTACCATGGTAAATTACATTGCCCATTCTCCTGTATTGGACACTCTTAATTCGAATTTACCATGGAAAATTCGAATTAACTAATAGGAAGATTGAATCAATTTCTTATTCGTACTAGAGACAGGCCTCACATTAATTTCATTCATTTTCTCGAAAACTTCAGTGAGTATATTCCACAGAACCATAATCTGAAATAAACAAATATAATAGCGAGCTTCAAAAAGTTGCTGTTTATGAAATTTATCTCAACTTTTCAGTACTTACCCAAGAAAAACACTGAATATCGCCGATTGCCGAATATCGGAGCCGTACGGTGAACGTCAGTGAACGATTCATGTCGAACATAACCCTAATAATGATTTGATATATCATATATTTGATTCCGATTTCCGAATCCACAACAGGAACGTAAAAAATCAATTAATTTTAACTACTGATATATCTATTGGGCACATTGTTCATTTTGTATTGATTTTCAACCTTATTTGAGAGATCTACCTTTAACGGATAATTTGACAATGACAGCTGACAACTACAATTAGGTATCTTATGGACGTCCATAGGAGATCCATCATTGGTGAGAAAAGGATATCCATTTCCAGTGTGGAATACCCATTTTATATCTGCAACAATAGTTTGTGCACGTGTCAAGAATGAGTGACGAGAGATGGCCGTTTAAAGTCCTCAATTGCGGTTTCCTCCGCAAAGAAGGAGAGGAAGATCCAGAAGAACGTGGAGGGAAGGAGTTCAGGAAGCGATGGACAGGAGAGGTTTGCAAGACTAAGATGGCAGAATAGAAGGCATAGAATAGGAGCGACTGAGATGCGAGAAATTACATCATTTTATATAAACATCCTTATCATTTTATATAAATATCCTTCTCACAATAAAAAAACCCATTTTTATGCTGTCGACTCAGTTCAACTTTTGAAAAATATAAGAAATAACTGATAGACCTACCATATCCTTATTTCCAACATCAATTGAAAAGCAGAATGTGAAACTAGTGCTAAAAAATTTTAATCAAACCACAGTGGTAGCACTTATGGAACTTGGTCCTAGGGCATCACTTGAGTATCATGAAGATTATGCTATCTTTGTTGAGATTCAAAATCATCCAATAGAGGACCCATGGAAAACATAGGTGCGCTATTAAATAAAATCAGCTCATTGTTGCATGACATGTATAATTCAGCAATTTGTTTGAATATGAGAATAATCCTATAGCTCATCTTTTGAATTTACAGCCTTTTCTCCATCCACGTTGGCGGCCATATTGGTTTTGATGACTGGCTTTCAATGTAGGAGGTGTTGACTGAATGCAATTCAGTGATTAATGTTGACATAATTGGGTGGAATTGTTACACGCGAAACAAAATTTGGATGGTTGTTAGAATTTATTTTTGGAACTGGAATAGTATATTCTAAAACAAGTCGCAGAATGGGCTCCTATTAGAACACGAATGCGAAATTCGAAAACGAGCGACGAAGGAGCGAGTTTTCGAACGCATGAGTGTTGGAATTGCCTTCTGCAACGAGTATTAGACGATATTTTCTCTATTTCAGGCAAGTTTTGTAAAATACTGTTGAAATTTAATGGACAATTCGGATTATACATCCTAGTGACTTTCGTATTGCATCTTGGCAGTTGGTGTGACTGTTACGAAATTTGACAGATTACGGAATTTGAATTTGAAACGTACGTAGGGCATGGAGATCAGATTTAAAGACTAATATCATGAATGATTCAAAATTAGCAAGAAGGAAATCTCTAGTACCATATTTTTTAATGAAAATAAAGCTTTTCGTCAACAATTATTTCCCTATATCCAGATTATATTGTATTGTCAATTGAAGTGAGTTGAAATTTGATAGGATCGAATGTCAGTGCTTACAACCACAAAACGAAAAATATAACTAGAAACAATGCGGGAATGAGTTAATTCCAGCACTGTTTTCAGTGCTGGAATGGACTCATTACGATACTGAAATAGAGAAAAAAATTTTCTTCGTAATTCATTTTAGGAACTGGCCAAATATTTTCTAATATAAAATTATTGTTGTATCCCTCCCAAAAATTATTAATCTACTGAGAACTTCAAATAGTCCAGATATATGCCGCTAGCTTAATACAACAATTTTTCCCAAATTAATTACGCCCAATTAGACGCCCACATTTTGACGACCGCCACCGCGCTGCCGGTCCCCGCGAACGACGTCGTAAAAAAAGAGCCCGTCCCCGCGAAAAGGGTAGCCGAGGCCGCCGTCCCCCGTCCCTAAAGACGCGCCGGAAAAAAATCTACATAAAAAATAACCGTGCATAACCGAGAGCCGTCTCTTCGGAGGCGGCAATTTCGTCAAACGGTTACCGTTAACGGGGGCGGCCATTGTTTAGACAACGGCCAAATTAATTTAATCACCCTCTTTTCCTTCCCGCCCCCGCCCCGCCGCCCGACGGGCCGGGAGATGCGCCGCCAAACGCCGCTTCCTCTCCCGTTATGAATTCTGCTCTTACGGAGGGGGCTGATGCATGGCCGGGGGGGCCTCTTGGACTTTCCGGAATCCGAATTGGATAACGTTAGGTTGTCCCGGGGGCGGCGTAATTGGGAAATTTTGGGATTTTCCGACGGATCCCGCCTCTCGGGACGTTGATTGAGTGCCGCAATTAAAGACATGCTCCTTATTTACACGAAGGTTTATTATTTTAAGCGCGCCTGGTTGCCTGACCGGAGCATCTATCGTTTTGCACAAATGTATGTAATTTTCGAAATTTTGGCCGGAAATTGACTTATTGTCACACTGGAATCTGCACCTAAATGGTTCCTTTCTAGGTTTTTCCTAGGGCTTCACACGAGATAGAGATTTTTCTCGTCTCGTCTCGTTCTCGTCTCGGAAAAGCGAGACGAGACGAGATGAGACGTTTCCAAAAATATTATAGGCGATACCAAGACCGCATACAGCGCAACACGAGAGTCTCGTTTTAGGTATCGTTAAATTTTTTATATGAAGTTTTATATATGACTCGACTTTTTTCAACACCCACATAAAACAATTGAATATGAAGAGTTTCCACTATAATTACAAATATATTTTGTCTACAGGGTGTCCCAAAAATACCACGCGAAAGTGACACTGGAGATAGATTGGCATTAGGTCTATCAGATAGCATCAACATGACCTCAGTAAAAGTCCGCTGGTTTTCGAGATATCACCACTGTTGCGTCCCATGACTTCACATGTTGGGAAGCGCTCATTTGTATTTCTAAACAAAGCAGCTCGCTTGTAAAACTTAAATGTTTTGGGTTAACTGGTTTATTTTTGCATGGGTGGTCTCACCCTTAAAATTAATATTTTCCACGGAAAGATAATTGCAAGTAAAATATCTTGTAATACTTCAACCCTTGTAGAAGTATTTATGACCTATTTCCTGTGAAATATTGATAAAATGCATACAACAACTAACACATTGCCAGAGCTGTGAGTCCTTTGTCTAGATTCTAACCCATACAAAAATCTAGAACTTTAAAATTAGATCGCCACGGCTTTGGCTATTCTCTAAATCGAGGGCGTAGATTCCGAATCTGTAATTAGTTTTTCCGTATCTCGATTAATTTTGGTAATATGGCGAAAAATCCGACTGATTAGTCCATTTTCCGGAGATAGAGGCAGAAATTGCGACTTTCTTCGTCATTGCTCCGAAACTAATCGAGATACGGAAAATCTAATTTCAGATTCGTGATCTGCGTACCCGATTTAGTGAATAACCAAAGCCGCGTCGACCTAATCGGAAAATTGTAGATTTTTGTATGTGTTGGATACTAGAGAAAACTTTTTGGCGTTTGACGGATTCGCTCATTACCTAATATTTTCCGAACGGATAGAGATACAGAAAAAATAGATACATAAATCTAAACGTCGTCCACCGACCAATCATCGGGGAAAATTTGGATATCGAGATGTGGAAATCATAGATTTCGGACGGGAAAGAAGAATTTTCCTTCGATTCCGGATCAAAAATATTTCTAAGTGCTGACCCAACAAATTTTTTTTCATGGTATATCGCTACGGAGCTCGGGTCTAATTAAATCGAGGTCGCTGATCACGAATATGTAATTAGTTTTTCCCTAAGTGGCGTACTTTGGGAAAATTTCCACTTAAAGTGAAAAAATTTACGAAAATAGGTCAATTTTGGAACTTTCCACCGCCCAAAAAAATCGGAGTAGGGTGTTGCTGATTTTTTACGTCATATTTGGATCCTTTATCTATCGAATCATCCGAACAATAAATGTCCAGGTCGTACGCTTTGGAAATTATGATTTTTTTTTCCCGAGGGTCTATTTTTCGGAAAATTCTTTCCGCGATATTTCCTCGGAAAATTTTTGTAATAAATATCGGATGGTAGATTCGGAATCTACGGCCCCGAATCTATAAGAATAAGTACCCGTTTCATAGTTTTGCGTCAAAAAATTTTTCTCGAAAAATGGGATTTTTTTAAGGCTAATGTATTAAAAAATTGCCAAAATTCGACCGGTCTCCGATTTCGTTGCAAATTACGTCATTTACTAATTCAGGACCGTAGATTACGAATATATGATCGGATTTTTCATTAGAGAATTTTCCGCCGAAATACCGCGAAATGAATTTTCCGAAAAACAGACCCTTGGGAAAAAAATCATAATTTCCGAATAGTACGGCCTGGATATTTTCTGTTTGGATTATTCAGTAGATAAAGGATCCATATATGAAGGCAAAAATCAACAACACCTTACTCCGATTTTTTTGGGCGGTGTGAACTTCCAAAATTGACCTATTTTCGTCCATTTTTTCACTCTAAGTGAAAATTTTCCCAAAGTACGCCACTTAGGGAAAAACTAATTGCATATTCGTGATCAGCGACCTCGATTTAACTAGACACGAGCTCCGTATCGATAAACCATGAAAAAATATTTTGGGTCGGCACTTGGAAATATTTTTGACCCGGAATCGAAGGAAAATTCTTCTTTCCCGTCCGAAATCTATGATTTTCACATCTCGATATCCCGATTATTGGTCGGTGGACGACGTTTAGATTTATGTATCTATTTCCTCTGTATCTCTATCCGTTCGGAAAATATCAGGAAATGAGTAAATCCGTCAAACGCCAAAAAGTTTTCTCTAGTATCTAACCCAGGGGTCACAAATTAGTTTCATTGGAGGTCCGTTCACAAAATCTGTATATCTGTCGCGGGTCGTTGATAGCATTATGATGGCATAAGAATTTGACTAGCAGTTAATCTAAATCCAATATCTATAATTAGTAAACAAAACGAAAAGTTATCTGAATTTTTTAATCAAGAATACATGTTTTCTGGAAAAATGGTCCGCAAAAAAAAGGTTCGCGATCCGCATCCGGACCGCGGTCCGCCATTTGGTGACCCCTGGTCTAGACTATTCGAAGACCCCTAGTCTGTGAAAGTCGGACCGGTTTCCATGTTACAAAACAATGAATGTGGGAGCGAGATAGCCGATAAGGGTTTTGGTTTTTTTTAATAAGTAGTAATTCTGGTTCTGATTAAAAAAAATTGGTAGTGTTGTATCATTTTGAAAAGGGCATGAAATGGACCAGTTTTTGCGATTATTTGTCAATTCAGTCTGATATAATTTTTTTTCACAGCAGTCAGTCAAACTTAAGTTAACGTTTTAACATCGGCATAAAATACAACAAGTTAGACATTTTTTGAAGGATTTTGTTCTAGTTGTCGGTGAAGTTATTACTTCACTGTTTAAAGCAACTATTCAGGAGAGCCTAGGTAAAAAAAAACATGAGTTTGAAGTAATTTCTAGCAATGCTAGGCGATAAAAGACCGAAAACTGGAGATATTTAAAAAATACACAAAAGTGGTGATATCTCGAAAACCAGCGGACTTTTACTGAGGTCATGTTGATGCTATCTGATAGACCTAATGCCAATCTATCTCCAGTGTCACTTTCGCGTGGTATTTTTGGGACACCCTGTATATTAAACATCGATCGTTCTAGAAATACACGATTTTTAGAAGATTATTAATTCGTTATGACCTTGCGATAATTGAGATTATTTTTCAAGAAAAAATAGCATTCACAACCATAAAAACGGATGCCATTATGAATTCAATACATAACGGACAATTTTTATTGCCTAAATCCCAATGATTTGAAAATTTCGTCTCTATCTGAACATCTGGAGAAATGTATTCTCTTGTGTTCCTTGTAGTGAAGATGTGAACAATTATTGTATACATCTGTGGAACTACGTATAATAAAACTGGTAAAGAAATGAAGCTATTCAATGTTTCGAAAAGTGTTATGAGGAATACGCCAAGAACACCCTCAATGATCTACCCACTGGGAAGGAATTCTTTGAAAACTATACCAACTCTCGAACGAAAGGAGTTAGAGGATTGAAATTAGCAAGGTGGGTTTGGAGCGTAAATATCTCGGACAAGTTCATTAATGGGCAAAATCCATCAAGCTGTTTCGGAGTTATGACCGATTTTAGTAAAAACATTTTTTATGAATATTTCCGAAACCGATCACTCGATCTATCTGAAATTTAGCATCAAATTGTAGAAACATGACCTTTATACGCATGTGAAGTTTTGTATTGACCAGGTTACCACAAAAAGTAAAAAAAATTTTCTGAAAATTTTTAAAATTTTTCTCTACAACAACTCTCGAACGGAATGAGCTAGACAGTTGAAATTTTCAGAGTAGGTTAGGGAGATTAATATCTCGGTTAAGTTCGTTATTGGGCAAAATAGGCCAGATGGTTTCGGTGTAATGAAAAAAAAATTTTTTTTTAAGTAACAAATTTCAAATTCAATTTTCATTTAAGATGCAGTTTCATCATAAAACTCCATTGATGTAATTTTTAACTCCAACAAGCTAATACTTTCGGAGATATGATTTTTCGAAATTTCAATAATGAATCGTACATGTCATTCTGTTCTATAAGAGAAATTCAAATCCATTTCAGCTATTTTTTCATATATCTATTACGCAACAATATGCTCATTCTTTTTTAAATAATTATTATTATGCATTCATCATCAGAGGCCGTAAAAAATATCTTATCCAGTAAGAAAAGTGTTTATTCATAATAATTCTTACATTAAAATATTATTTCATTATGCTCTATCTTTCACAAGCAACTTCCAATAAAGGACCAATTCCAAACATCAGGAAAAACACTTTAAAATTCTGGTAGATATATTCACAGAAGAATCGACGAATCTAGAAAAAAATCAAAATATGAATACTTCTTTATAGGGCTTCAAAATGTACACCTAACTTCATTATTTCTTATTCAGAATGCACCAAGTCCCTTCATTTGTGTCTATATGTTTCGGATTTTTTCACTATCGTGTAACATTTCGGCGAAAATAATTTGTAGGAATTCGTTTTATAAATCCTTTTTTTCATCTAATATCACAAAACATTGTTGAACACATGTAGTTTAATGAATTGAAATTCTTCCTCATCCGTTTGAAAAATATGTTGGTACACATATTATTTAATAAATGCTTGGAATATAAATGTAATATATTGTGAATACTACTTTTAGTAATATTAATTATAGAAAAAACATTTCATAAATTTGTATGTATTCCCTTTTGATCACAACTTTTATCAAATTATGGATTAAAGAAAACATTGTTGTATGTTTTGTGTTATTGATTTTTATTCCGTAATGCAAACAATATTTTTATATTATGCTGTTATAATAATAATGATAAATATAAACTCCCTTATTTCAGATAATCTCTATACACAGCAATTTGGTAATTTATTGTATAGTTTTATGCACATGAAATATAGGATCCTTCCTATCCTAGTTTGTTTATAAGCATAATCGGCCAAACGGTTATAGAGTTATAGTCATCTGAAATTTGGTTGTTTTTTGTTCCTCATTAACACGAAAAATACAAAACCGACTGAATTTAAACATGGTTATTAGTTGTAGAATGCCAACGCGAAAATTCTTGCAAAATTTCCTGTGGATAGTATTTGTAGAAAATTTTTTAAAAATCATTGAAAATTGAAAAAAAAAATTATATATCAGTAACTATTCGTCTAAAATTGCTGAAATTTTGCAAGAGCCTTCAGAACCTAACTCTACTGCCAATTTTCAAGTTTTAACACGATCGGTTAAATATTGTTGGAGATTCGAGCAGCCTTGTGTGAGTTCAGTAGATGGGTGACCGTTGCCTCGATAACTTTCGAACGAAAGAAGATAGGGACTTGCAATTTTCAGGGTAGGTGTATCCGAATGGGAGAGTTGAGTTCGTTTTTGGGCATAATCGGTCTAACGGTTTCCGAGTTATACCCTCCTGGAACATTATTTCCTTGATAACTCAAAAAATAAAGATTCGATCGAATTGAAGCTTGGTAACTAGTAGTAGAAAATCAACATAAAGACGTGTTTAAAATTTTGTAAGAACCGTACCCCTAGAAAATTTTAAAAAAATGACGAAAAAATAATTTTAAGAACCGTACCCCTAGAAAATTTCAAAAAAATAACGAAAAAAAAAAATTGGTTCAAGCACTGACGTGAAGTCTTAATTCGAATTTACCATGGTAAATTCGAATTAAGTGTCCAATACAGGAGAATAGACAACATAATTTACAATGGTAAATTCGATTAAGGGTGTCCAATACAGAAGAATGGACAATAGAACATACGCGCAAAAGCTTCTGACTTCACGTAAGTATGCTTGAACCAATTTTTTCAAATTTGTTTTATTAGCTGTATCAACTCACAGTTTTACACGATTTTTTTATGGAGTTGAGTTTTAAATGAAAAAATGTGATAAAATTTATCAAAAGGATATTCGCAAAAAATACTCACAGTCCTAATGATGTTTCTACTAGGCATCATCGAGCCGGGGCGACGCTGGGCAAAACACACCCCTAAACATGCCAGAATAACGGCCAAAAACAATGCTTGCCTGAAATTCATCTTTGAGGTCCTCGTTCAACACTACGGATATTCGAAGTTGCTCCTGCATTTAAAGAAGTGCTTGCTAGATAATTTTCCTCGTGTTACAAAATAGATGCAACACTCTTATCGTCCCAAGGAAGCCAATTTTGCGGGTTAAAGTTTTTCCATGATATGCAAGAAAACAACTCTTTACGAAATTATGGTCTGCGGGCAAGAGATTATGATATTAATAGCACCGAAACTTGAAGCACTTGATTGTACAGAATGGTACGCTTTTACAGATGGATTCTTATGCACTTCGTTAAGAAACTTTTCCAGGAATTAAAAGTTAACTGTACGGAATTATGCATAGCTGGGCTATAAGGAAATAATACTATAATAAAGTTGTTCCTGCAATTATTATGTTTCTTAAAAAAATGTTTGAAAGCCCCGTGGACAGGAGCTTTGGCGCTCTTGTTCAAACATTGACAAATCATATTTCTCCGAAATTATGGGTTTTTGGGAATAATATAAATGGATTCTAACGATAGAACTGTATAATGGAATAAATTAAATTCAAACAGAACAATTCTCCCCAATAACGAACTTATGCAAGATATTCATTTCTCAAATCTACTCTGAAAATTATATTATATCAATTAAAACTTAAACAATATTGCAGTTTGATATAAAAAAAAATAATTTTGATTTCGTTACTCTGAAACCATTTGGCCGATTTTGCCCAATAATGAACTTAACTGAGATATTTATCTCCCAAACCTACCCTGTAAAGTTCAATCCTCTAACTACTTTCGTTCGAGAGTTATCGTGATAACGGCCGGACGGACGGACCACCGGCTGGACAGAATCGATTTCGACCAGGGATTCTTGATCAGTGAGTCGAACCAAATCGTTTAGGATCATTTTCAGCCAAAAATTCGAAAATTACAGACATTTGGGCAAATTGATAAGCATTCTGTTCCGATGAACAAGAGCGCCAAAAAGTGAGAAAGCCTTGTGGCAGGAGCTTTGGCACTCTTGTTCAATATATGATAAAATAAAAGATATTCATTCCTCAAATACACACTGAAAATTATATTATATCAATTGAAACTCAGCCAATATTCCAGTTTTGTATAGAACATAGAAGTACAATTTATTATTGAAAATTTGAAAAATCCATCTCCGAGTATTAGTTTGTTAGAGTTGAAAATGATATCAGTGGATTCTTATGGTGAATCAGCATCCTAAAAAGAATTGAGTTTGAAATTTGTAATGTAAAAAAAAAAATTTTTTTTCGTTACTCCGAAACCATTCTGCCGATTTTGTCCAATAACGAACTTAACCGAGATATTTATGTCCCAAACCTACTCTGAAAATTTCACCTGTCTAGCTCATTCCGTTCGAGAGTTATCGTGTTAACGGCCGGACCGGCCGGACAGAATGGATTTTGACCACGAATTCTTGATCAGTGAGTCGAACCAAATCACCAAATCGTTTAAGACCATTTTCATCAAAATATTCTAAAATTACAGACATTTGGGCAAATTGTTAAGCACTCTGTTCCGAGGAACAAGAGCGCCTAAAAATTTTAAGTATGTATTTTGATCGTATATTTGTATAACTCGAGTTGTCCACAACTCTAATAATTTCTTCTGTGATCCTCGGATATTCGAGTTCTGGAAGTTCATACTTAGGATAAATAAACTATAGTATCATTTCAGAAAATAATATGCCAAAATTCGTCTTGAACTCCTCGATTTACAAACGGACAAAGTGAGCTTACACAAACGAAGCGAAGCCTCTACGGATGAATATCAACCCTTATTTTTTCAACCCCAACTAATTACGCCTGGGGTCGCTTAGCCGGAATTACGAATCTTCCTTCTTCTTAACAGCCAGAAGCGAATGCTCGCTAGCTTCTTGTCTGATGGCTGTCTGATTTTCTTCAAGGCGAATCTGAGCGGCGCACAAAAAAGGGAAAAGGTTGGTAATTTTTCGTGGATCAAAAGGATAGCGAGTATCTGAAGGGGCTCACGTTCAACACCATGACTCATAAATCGAAAAATACTGATCTGATCGAATCAAAGCATGGCAATTAGTGGTTAGTTATTAGACTTATGCAAAATTGTATGAGGATCGTTTAATTGAAAAATTGTATAAAAATGGGTTCAAGCCCTGTGGACAGGAGCTTTCTGGCGCTCTAGTTCGAACAGACAAATTATATCTCCGAAAGTATTGGTTTCTCAGAGTTGGGAATTATATCAATGTATTCATATGATAGAACTGCATCATAAAGGAAATTCAATTCAAATAATAGTGTATTTATCAAGATTAAATGAGCAATCATGAGAATGAGAACTGCACCATGGAAGATATCAAATTAAATCTAGCCAATTTTGCCCAATAACGAACTTAACCGAGATATTCATCTCCCTAACCTACTCTGAAAATTTCAACTACCTAGCTCATTCCGTTCGAGAGTTATATCTATGTCTATGAATGAAAAGCAGTCTCACTACTCTCAGATCTCTTACTTCATGTTCCGTTCCGAAATGTAAGACTTTTCTGAGAAAAACTAATTTCGGAGCAAACAACTGAGATTTTTCTCACTTCGCTCACAATTCTTCGATTGATTAGATAATGTCCATAGACAAGGGATAATGTCATGTCTCAGAAAAATAAGTTGACATTATAACAATTCATACATACAATAATTATATCATTCTGTGACAACGTTGAAATACGATTTATTATTGAAATTTTGAAAAATCATATCTCCGAAAGTATTGGCTTTTTAGAGTTAAAAATGATATCATTGGATTCTTATGGTAAAACTGCTTATTGAAAAAAATTTAATTTGGAATTTGCTGGAAATTACAGACATTTGGGCAAATTGATAAGCACTCAGTTCCGAGGAACTAGAGCGCCAAAAACAAGAATACGTAGTGATAAAATAAGTTCCAAGCCACAGTGCTTTCCTAACTTGTTTAATTAAATTTTAAACGCATAATAACATTCCAAGCCATAGATCATAGATCATAGATCCCTTGAATGGGTCGCTCGGGAGTGCCTCGGAGAGCCCATTAATTGATCGAAAAAAAATTAGAAGACGTGACTCATCCTCACAGTTTTTTACGCAACGGAACCCTACCACCTTTAGCTTTCAGCGATACGCACGCATTCTTACACGCGTTCATAAGCAAGAATAAGGGTGCCTAACCCTTTTTCCGCTGACATTTAATGCTGGTTAGGAGGCACGTGTATTCGGTTTTTTTTCAGAGTGGCTTCGGTGCGAAACGGGGCCTTAGGGTCGAGGGACTTAAGGGTTAGGTAGCGCCGCGACCCCGCGGCGTGCTCACCCTCGCGAAGCCTTGTAAAAAATTCTACCCTCAGTTTTTTAACCCCACGGAACTTCATTCGAACTGTCTTGCGAGAGACCGAATTTAAATGCGTAATGAAATCGTTTTTTTTTTTCACTGCGTAAGGGTGGATCGTGTTGGAGACGATGTTCACTGATGGACTGGAGGAGATATAGTTTTAATTTTAGCGCGATTGTTTCTGGGCGACTTAATTTCACTCAGATGTATGAAATTTACGATTTTTCGCGTAATAATTTTGTCCAAATGTGAAATTTAATTCTGTGGTGCCGTCCGGCCGTTGCCACGATAACTTGAGAACGGAAAGAGCTAGCAACTTGAAATTTTCAGGGTAGGTGGCGCATTCCAATACGACGGACAAGTACGTTAATGGGTATAATCGGCCCAATGGTTTCCGAGTAATAATTTTGTTTTCAACCGAAATTAATCCGATCGAATTTAAACTTGGTGAATAGTTGTAGAATGTAAACCTGAGCACGTTTGTGAAATTTTGAGAGAATCGTGTAACTAAAAAATTTTAAAAAAATAATTAAAAAATATTATTTATGACAGGATAACCGGAGAACGGAAGGAGATAGCGGCTTGAAATTTTCAGGTTAGATTGTGCTACTGAATGCGACATTTGAATTCGTCTATTGGTATAATCGGCCAAACGGTTTTGGAATTATACCCATCTGAAATTTGGTTGTTATTTCCTCAATAACTCGAAAAATACGAAACCAATATAATTCAAACATGGTTATTAGTTGTAGAATGCCAGCGCGAGAATTCTTGCGGAATTTCGTGAGGATGGTATAACTAGAAAATTTCAAAAGAATTATTGAAAATAATTGAAAAAAATTCTATATATCATAAACTATTCGTCCGGCATGGCTGAAATTTTGGAAGAGCCTTCAGAACCTAACTCTACTGCGGAGTTCCAAGTTTGAACACGATCGGATCCATATTCGTGGAGTACCGAGCAGCCTTTTGTGAGTTCGGTAGCTGGATGCGAATCGTCGTATTTTTGCGAGAACCTTCAAAACCATGAATGTCATGATGACATATTTTTGCGCCTATGTTCTTGGGAAAATCGTGTTATTTCATTACAAATCTATGGGAGATGATAGCCCTACATTAGCGGTCAGACCTGGTTTTGAGAGAGATCCTCCTTAGGAGGAGGCAACTAAATATTGAAGGGATTTCTATGAACAAGAGTGAATATCTTTGAGAAATGAAGAAGGCGATTCTTCTTCAAGAGATGCATGTGCCTTCAGAGGAGTATATTTGTGAGAGGGGGCTTTGGAAAGGTTATGTATTATTTTTAATATGATATCGCTGAAATTTTGCTGAAGGCTTCAAAACTTAACGTCAAAGAAACCACACTTTCTGATCTTGTAAGGTGAGAGGCTCATTTGTCGATATTAAATCTCGTGATGGATAGAGAGGAATTTTTGGCCAGTTTTTCTATCACTAATGAGAATATATCTTTATGTTTCACCTCAACACCTTTAGATCTATCAATGGGCATTTATTGGTTAAGAATAAGTAATTGAATATACTGGAATTCAATTGAATTTCATTCAATATGTTAGTAACTAAACTTCTAATTTTCTTTTCTTTGATTATTTAAATATGACATTAATTCCAGTAATATTTTTCAAGAATAATTATGTATTCTTCTCCTAAAGAAGAATTGAAGGTAGACAATAATGTGTTAATGTTTTCATCAGAAAAGTGGAGTTGCTCGGATCATTTCGAGTCATCAGGTCCAATCATCTGTGAAGGCCGCTTGCAGCTCATCTCTTTTGTTAAGGGACGCTGTAAGGACAAGAGGAAGAACTACTCCAAGGAACGTGCAAGAGGTTTTTTAGTGAATAAACAACTGGAGTCTCACACTCCTGAGAGAAGCGGACCCTCTCTTGGTGAGCTTCTAAAAGGTTTTTCATTGTTGTATATAAACATTTTTGTATCTAATAATTGTAATGTTGTAATATATCTATCTATATATTTCTTGTGTGCGTGTGTATGTGACTGAACTCCTCCTAAACGACTGGACCGATTTTGATGAAATCTTTTGTGTGTGTTCGTGGAGATTCGAGAATGGTTTAGATTTACAATTTTGTCTACTGGAAAATGTTTTTGGCGTTGGAGTTTGAGTTGGCGTTGAAGTTGGCGTTGGGGTTGGAGTTGAAGTTGGAGTAGGTATTGTGGTTGGCATTGGCTATGGAGTTGGCGTTGTAGTTGGAGTTGTCGTAGTTGTAGTTGGATTGGAGTTGGAGGTGGAGATGGAGGTGGAAATGGAGATGGAGGTGGAAATGGAGTCGGAGTCGGAGTCGGAGTCGGAGTCGGATTCGGAGTCGTCGCAGTCGGAGTCGGAGTCGGAGTCGGAGTCGGAGTCGGAGTCGGAGTCGGAGTCGGAGTCGGAGTAGGAGTCGGAGTCGTAGTTGGAGATGGAGTTGGATTTGGATTTGGAGTTGGCGTTGGCGTTGGGCAGGCGTTGAGGAGGCAGTACGAAGTCTGCCGGGCCAGCTAGTATATGTATATATTATTTCGATAGAGAGCTTTAGATGTGTTGTAATAAGCTGAATTTGGCTAGATCTAGGTATTACTAGGGAAGTTAATTACCTCTCTGCTCCTTGAGCATCTGAACCAACTTGATATTGAATTGCAATAGACCACATTAGTTAGGTTAGGCGGGAAATTTGAATTACGATCCATCCGTGGATCTGAGCACTGAATACCCCATGCATTTCTTATGGACCTACAATTTACACGAATTTCTCGCCTGTATTTAGATACTTCGGCTAATTTCTTAAGGTTTATTTCGGTTGAAATAGATTCAGTGAACTCTCAACTATCTAGAATCAAGTTTTCATCACAAAATTGTATATTTCCAAAATAATTAATCAATATAAAAGTGTTCACCAAATTCGATTGACGTATGTCTTAGCTCACTCGAAATCAGTCAAAAATAATAACATAACCCTAAATCGGCCTTGTAATGACGCACAACAGAAGTCATCTACGACATACGGAAATCTTTCGAACTACACTGGTTTCAATTTTGATTTAAGGATGAATAGAAGTAGATTTTAATGTGGAAAGAACTTGAAAACATGCACTAATGATGAAGGTAACCAATACTTGATGTCTCTGTACTAACATTCTCTTTTAAATAGGTGAGTTTCATCTTAAAGTTGAAATTCCATGTTAAAAAATTTGAATATGGATCTCCCGCCAAGGTAATGATTCTAACCTAACTAATGAGGTCTATAGGCTTGTAATTATAAGACTGGAATCTAAACTATGAATTTGCTTCAGCCTGGAAATTGAAGGTGATAATATTACAGGAATTGTCGGAAGTTCTAATGAACCATTCTTCAAAATTTCCAACCCCTAACAACTGCTGGGTAAGTTTCTATACGTAACCTTCACTGGTCCAGCTCTAGTCGCTCTTCCTTACTCATTCCCCATCCCACAATTCCCGATAGTTCTTCCGCAAAACGCCCAAGAAAAGAACCCTATCGCACCACTTAAACCCCCAACGAAGTAGCGCAAAAGAAGGAAGACGGATCTCCCGCAGCGAGCGAACGCTCGACGTCGGCGTCCCTCATGACGTCGTCCGTCCAAGGAACGAACAACCGGCATAACAATCAAGTAAAGAGTTTCACCGAGAGGCTCGGTCGTCGCCGACGGAACACAATCAGACGGTCCCGCGCGCTCCGCCGGCAAAGAGTTAATATTGATCCGTTTTTTTATTTGAGTCACCCCCACGATTTTTTCACCCTCGCTTTTTTTATCCCCGGATGAGTATGTGTTTCTATAGCAACTGCTCTGTGTACAGCAGGTGCCTACGTCCGTCGTGGCAACGTGGCTCGAGGAGCTCTTGGAGCGTTCTTCGGAGGGAAAGTCGCGCGGCGGAGAAGAGAAAGTGACGGAGCTGATGGATGATGGGGATATTCGAGAAATATGTGAATTTGGGGTTTTTATCGGAGTTTTTCGTTTTATGCGGGTTTATTAAGCAGTCGTAATGGCTTATGGAGAATTATATCGTGAAGTTTTCAGCTCATTTTTCCACAGCGTGCTATTTTTGGCGCTCTTGTTCCTCCGAACAGAGGGCTTATCAATGTGCCCAAAATGTCTGTAATTTTCGAATTTTTTAATGAAATGGGTTCAAGCCCTGTGGACAGGAGCTTGCTGGCGCTCTAGTTCAAACAGACAAATTATATCTCCGAAAGTATTGGTTTCTCTGAGTTGGAAATTATATCAATGTATTCTTATGATAGAACTGCATCATGAAGGAAATTCAATGCAAATAATAGTTTATTTATCAAGATTAAATGAGCAATCTGAGAATGAGATCTGACCATGTATGATATCAAATTAAAATAGCTGAAATGAATCTGACTCTCTCTTATAGAACAGGATGACATGAACGAGTATGAACACAGAGCATATAATAGAGCTTAGATAGAATAATTATAGCATTCTGTGAAAACATAGAAGTACGATTCATTATTGAAATTTAGAACTTCATCTTAGCAGAAATTGAATTCAAACATCATAGAAGAATTTAAATTCAACAAGAGTGCCAAAAATTATCAATCCAAAACCAATAGACGAATTCTACCCAACAACGAACTCATCCGAGATATTCATTCCTCAATTCTATGATGAACTATAATATATATCTTTCCTCAAATCCACTCCAATACACCAATATTTCAGTTTTGTTTTTAGTGGAGATATTCTGAACTCAATATTATTAACTTACCATTACCATTCTCATCATCATATGGATTGACCATCGGCATGAAAATATCAACCAACAAAAAGTATGATATATTATAATTCTCATATTTCTACGATTGCTGGAATGAATGAATTAGAAAACGTCATGTCTCAGGAAAATAAGTTGACATTATAACAATTCATAGAATACCCACAGAATAATTAAATCATTCTGTGAAAACATAGAAATACGATTTATATTGAAATTTTGAAAAATCATATCTCCGAAAGTATTAGCTTGTTAGAGTTAAAAATTATATCAATGGATTCTTATGGTAAAACTGCATATTCAAAAAAATTTAATTTGGAATTTGTTACGTAAAAAAAATTTTTTTTTTGTTACTCCGAAACCATCTGTCTGATTTCGCCCAATAACGAAATTAACCGAGATATTTATCTCCCAAACTTACTCTGAAAATTTCTACTGTCTAGCTCATTCCGTTCGAGAGTAATCGTGCTTACAGCCGGCCGGCCAGAATTAATTTCGACCACGGATTCTTGATCAGTGAGTCGAACCAAATCGTTTAAGACCATTTTCATCTAAAAATTCGAAAATTACAGACATTTGGGCAAATTGATAAGCACTCAGTTCCGAGGAACTAGAGCGCCAAAAATGGTCTCAAACGATTTGGTTCGACTCACTGATCAAGAATCCGTGGTCGAAATCGATTCTGTCCGGCCGGCCGGCCGTTAACACGATAACTCTTGAACAAAAGGAGTTAGAGGATTGAAATTTGCAGGGTAGGTTAAGAGCGTAAATATCTCGGACGAGTTCATTAACTGGCGCAATCCACCAAGCGGTATCGGAGCTATGGCCGTTTTTATTAAAAACAGTTTTTAGGAATATTTCCGAAACGAACCACTGCATCTATCTGAAATTTAGCATCAAATTGTAGAATAATTATTTTTATATGCATGAGAAGTTTTGTATTGATCGGGTTGCTGTAAAGTGTCAACAAATTTTTTTTCAAATTTTCAAATTTTGTTTCTACAGTAACTCTCGAACAGAATGAGCTAGGCAGTTGAAATTTTCAGAGTAGGTTTGGGAGATGAACATCTCGGTTAAGTTCATTATTAGGCGGGCCAAATCGGCCTGATGGTTTCGGAGTAACGAAAAAAAAATATTTTTTTTTCACATTACAAATTTCAAATCCACTGATATCATTTTCAACTCTAACAAGCTAATACTTTCGGAGATATGATTTTTCGAAATTTCAATAATGAATCATACTTCTATGTTTTTACAGATTTTTACTTATATTCGTCACCCTTCTGCTTGCACGTATTGAATGCCCAGTAGCTCAGTCCGTTAATATTTTGGCCAGAACGCCTATGGACGTCTCTTTGTCCAGAATATATATACTTTGGCCTCACAAAAATCCATGAACTGTCGCCATATACACTGTCTGTAACATTGGTATTTTTTGGCTCATTTTTGGCGCTCTTGTTCCTCGGAACAGAGTACTTATCAATATTTTGACACTTTGAAGTTTATCTGTTTGTGTTGTCAAGATAACGGGATGTTTTCGCGATGCAATTTTCGCTGTAATTTTTCGATAATTGCATTCTTGTCATGAGGAGTTCTACGTATGAGGGAAATATTCAGCAGTAATATCACTAGTGACTGAATTCATGCGATAAGTCTGTCTTTTATTTCTTAACGAAACTGAGTTGCTTGAAAACACTACGAGTCCGATGGACAAGTGGTGTTTTCTCCAAGCAACTCAGTTGAGTTAAGAAATAAAAGACAGACTTATCGCGTAAATTCAGTCACTATTGATATTTCATTAGACAATTTCACGAACAAAATGACTCTTGTCGACGTCTGTAATTTATATTTATACCCTTATTACACTATGCCTTTTTCATGTCTATATTTGCGCCTATTTTCATGGCTTTTTGTTGGTTGAATTTCCCCCCAAATGAGTAGCACTATTACACCACGCTTGTTTCAGGCAGTAATTTCAGAGCTGCAAACATTGAATAAATTGACATATTTACCTCAAGTTCTTGTTTTGTTCGTATATTTTTAAAACAATACCATAGTGTTTTAAGAATGTCTGAAGAAACGTTTAATATGCTACTACATAGATCGCAAATCCACATACAGAAAAATGACACTGTATTTCCAGAAAGCATTTCTCCAAAAACGAAATTAATAATTACTTTGAGATAATAGGCTATAAATACTGGTGAAAACTTCATATCACTCGGCGATAGCCATCACAGATTATCTGGCCTTCGTAAGTTTAGCTAGTTTACGTCCTCAGAGTAATAAACATAAATTTATTATTGAATTTACGAAGGCTGCGATTCAAAGCATAAACTAGGTTATGTTAAGACGTCAAGTCAGACCGATAAATATTGTGTTGGTAGACATGACATTTCGACAAAAAGGCTTGAAATCCGCACGATTCAGGGGGAACAAATAGAACCAGTTCTATTTATTTTCAAGCCTGAAAAAGTCTACAAAATAGTCCCGGGCGCATGCGTATTTCCTCAAAATTTCAGGCGCAGTCAGTCAGGCTGACAAATAGGCACGAAAAAGGCATAGTGTAATAAGGGTATTACATTTTTCAAACCGTCCGTATCCATAAACACCAAAGTTGTTAGACCAATCATAATTCAGAGACAGTTGATGTTTTCACGATAACACGAGCTGTCTTTGGCCTGTCGTTGGTCAGATTTTGCTAAAATACAAATCCGTTTTAATTCACTGTTAATATTGCAATCGAACTGTTTGTGATATCCACTGAGCGTTATACCCAGATACAAATTAGAGACTGATTATTCCGCGCATTTCCTTCCAAGGTATCTTATCTAGAAACCTCGCTCTTTCTTGTGGTTATCTGTCGAAAACGGAACGGTTTTTTATTACCCCTTAACGACCCTCGCCTTCACACCACGGTGGAGATCCGCCAATTTCCAAGATTCCGTTAGATTCGTGTGTCAGTTGCGGTTGCACCGATGCACCTTTCCATTTTTTTTCTACCTAAGTCGGATTCGAAAATAGGTCACGAGTGCCACACGTCGCAGAGCGCGTCTTCACATTCTTTTTTAGCCATGAAGCGATCGTGCGCCAATGCTTACACCCCTTTCGAGTACGGAACCTTCCGCGTGAATCGCTGACGCAGTACCGAATACGTATAGTTTATATAATTCTTCCTCTAATTACCAATTTTTTCATCCATTCAATCTGTGCTTTTGAAAATATTGACAATATTGAAATATTGAAAATTAAAGACATTAGAGTTAAATTACACTGGCCCTTGTAGGAAAGCGCAAAAAATAATATGATAATAATAAATACAGGATGGTATAAAAAGAACATAATGATAGTGGATACCCCAAAAACTTGCAGAGCATGCCATAACAAGCAGGAAACTGTTATGCACACCCTGTATATAGAGAGAAATAACGCACCAGTCCAAATATTTTACTTCCATCTGTGAGCATTACAAAAGCAACTACACTCTTGTTCACTACAAATTTTGACGTCGAACATATGTTTCGCAAACGATGTTTCCATCTTCTGAGAAGAAGTGCTGCTCAAAAGCTTCGTCAAAGCTACGAAAAAAAACCGTTTTTGGCGCTCTTGTTCCTCGGAACAGGGTGCTTATCAATTTGCCCAAATTATTGTAATTTTAGAATTTTTGGCTGAAAATGCTCTCAAACGATTTGGTTCGACTCACTGAACAAGAATCTGAGGTCGAAATCGATAACTCTCGAACGAATGGAGTTAGAGGATTGAAATTTGCAAGGTGGGTTTGGAGCGTAAATATCTCAGACGAGTTCGTAATGGGCAAAATCAATCAAGCGGTTTCGGAGTTATGGCCGTTTATATTCAAAACATTTTTATGAATATTACCCAAACCAATCACTTGACCTATCTGAAATTTAGCATCAAATTGTAGAATCAGGACATTCATATGCATGTGAAGTTTTGTATTGATCAGGTTACCGTAAAGTGTAAAAAAAAAATTTGAAAATTTTTAAATTTTTTTTCTACAATAACTCTCGAACGGAATGAGCTAGGCAGTAGAAATTTTCAGAGTAGGCTAGAGGGAGATGAATATCTCGGTTAAGTTTGTTATTGGGCAAAAGAGGCCAGATGGTTTCGGAGTAACGAAAAAAAAATTTTTTTTTCTAATTTCGAATTCAATTTTTTTTAAGATGCAGTATTACCATAATAATCCATTGATATCATTTTCAACTCAAGATATTGCTCTGGATAACTGGCAAAATATCTTCTAATATATTGTTCAACCGACATGCAATCGATGATTTTTCCATTCCACGAAAACCAGTTATTTGAATATATTCGTTTAATTATTTAATCAACAAGTCCAGAGCGTTCCTGCCAATAGGCAATAGGGTCTACATAATGGCTTCGTATAATTAATATAATTATACATATATTTCAAAAATCATATAAACCCTTGGGGATTTCATTGATTCGCCAGAAATCCAATGATTCCTGGTTTCTTTGCCTTCATCAGTACTCTGCATACCTTCTCAACAAATTCAACTAAACTGAATCGTGTTAAGCCTCTCACAGCCGGCTTGAGCGGTTATATATAAACGCCCACGCCACCTATGAGACAAAACAAGGAACTCAGCCTTTCCCCACCAGTGAAAATTTGAAGCGTGAAATCATATGCCACCATTCGCTCGATTTCAATCGAGGAACGACTCCCGCAGGGCTCAGGCAATATCTTCCTATGGCCATGAATGCTATTTAGCGTTTTCATTATCGTTATTGATATATTATTTTTCCTTCACCTCAAATTTTGACATGGTCTTGACGTAACTACTTACCAAATTTGACTTCAGACACGTCAAAAAACAAAAACTGTTGACAACTTAGTTTGTCGAGTGTAGAAAAATGGACCAGTTCACTTCGATCGTTGGAATATTTCGGCAATAACCGACTAGATCCGACCGAGTTCAAGTCTAGAACTTTACTATAAAATAAGGTTTTAAAGTCTCTCGCAGAATTTCAACGTTATCTGATGTACATTTTCTGAGATTTTTTATTAAATTTTCCTAATGCGTTCCTCAGAAAATTTTGCTGTCGGTATTTTCCAAATAACTACCGTGCTTGAGTTCGATCAGATCAGTATTTTTCGACTTAACACAAAATTTCAGATGGCTATAACTCGGAAACCACTATGTAGATTTTGCCCATTAACGAACTAAGCCGGCGAATTTGGACTCCAATCCTACTCTGAAAATTTCAACTCTTTAACTCATTGCGCTTGAGAGTCACGTCGTGCTGACGGACGGCCAGACAGAATCAAGTTTGACCTCGGATTCTTGACCAGTGAGTCAAAACTAATCGTTTGGGAACATCCTTGGCCAAAAAATCGAAAATTACAGACATTTCGACGAATTGATAGGCGCTCTGTTCACCTGAACAGTGCGACAAAACGTGTTTTATTTGATGAGGAATCTGTGGTTAAAATAAATGTACAACTTAAGGACTCACCCTGTATTCTAAAACGATAAATGGATAAAAGTTTCTGCAGAAACCAATATTTCGAAATATATTCCTTGTGAAAAATACGGGAAAGCTCTTTTCATCACCCCGAATTCGACGTGAACATCCCTTACAACATTCCACACGTTGGCTCACTTCTTACAATCGCACCACCCTTTTAAATGCAACCGATTTAATTCGAGACCAGGTCGTGTGCTCCTAGTTCCTTTTCGCCCTTTCGTTTTTTTTTTGTTTTCAACGACAGCGCGTCATCTGCCAAGTGGGCTCCTGCAGTTTCGCAATTCGGTCTCTCTTTGTGTCTTTCGAGAAATGATTAGTAATGGTGAGATTGGTTCTCGACCCATTTCTAGATCAAGAAGATCGGAAAGGGTGTAGATTTTTTATTGCGGGGAGAATGAAGTGAGAGTTGAGATATTTTTCATGCTAAAATTCTATATGTACCTATGGTATATTGGTCAGTAATATTGGTCCCTCGAGCAAGCGGATGAGAAATGTGGAAAGCAGCGAAAATATCGATAGTATGGCCAACTCCGCCTAACGGTTGTCTGCAACAGTCAGTTTAATGACAAATATGAATAAAATAGTCTTAAAAAGAATTGACGTGAAGTCAGGAGCTTTCGCGCGCATGTTCCACGTCTATTTACAATTTTATTTTTTTTCTATTGATATGATATTCACGAAATTTGGCAAAATTAGCGCGTTGGTATTCTACAAGTAACTTCCTAGTTTTAATTTGATCGAATTTGTATATTTTGAGTTAATGAGGAAATAACAATAATATTCCAGATGGGTATAACCCCGAAACCGTTTGGCCGATTATGTCGAACAACGAACTTAACTGTCCCATTTGGATGTGCAACCTACCCTGAAAATTGCAAGTGGCTATCTCATTCCGTTCAAAAGTTATCGTGGCAACGGTCTCCCATCCAGCTTCTGAACTCACACAAGGCTGATACACTGAAAATGTAAGGGATGATTCTGTGATTAAAATTAAGTGGGTATTTGTTATGAAATTCCTTGACAAACTTCCCCCCGGAAAAGTTACACCCCTCTGAAAATTAATTAAAAAAAATTGTTTCTCTTTTTTATTTTCCCTGCATATTGAAATTCCCCAAGAAAGGTAATAGAATGCGTGATGAAAAAAAAGCAAAACTTGTAAAATATTCGAACTATACATCCTTACATATTATAAAATAAGTCGCCTCCCGCTGTCTGTTTGTTCCTATGTATGCTTAGATCTTTTAAACTAAGTGAAGGATTTTGATGCGGTTTTTTTGGCGCTCTAGTTCCTCGGAACTGTTTGGCGCTCTAGTTCCTCGGAACTGAGTGCTTATCAATTTGCCCAAATGTCTGTAATTTTGGAATATTTCGATGAAAATGGTCTTAAACGATTTGGTTCGACTCACTGATCAAGAATCCGTGGTCGGAATTCATTCTGTCCGGCCGGTCCGGCCGGCCGGCCGGCCGTCCGTAAGCACGATAACTCTCGAACGGAATGAGCTAGAGAGTTGAAATTTTCAGAGTAGGTTTGGGGGATGAATATCTCGGCTAAGTTCGTTATTGGGCAAAATCGGACAGATGGTTTCGGAGTAACAAAAAAAAAATTTTTTTTTACGGAACAAATTCCAAATCAAATTTTTTTTAATATGCAGTTTTATCATAAGAATCCATTCATATCATTTTCAACTCTAACAAGCTAATACTTTCGGAGATATGATTTTTTAAAATTCCAATGTAAATCGTATTTCACAGATTGATATAATTATTATTCTATGTATGAATTCTCATAATGTCAACTTGACAGAAGGGAATATTGTAACTTCAAAAATATTGGGGTTGAAATACTCGTATTTTAGCGATGCAACGGGGACCTCACCCGATAATGTTTGAAAATATTACGTAAATATTGAAAGCATAATTCTGTAGTTTGGTGAACGTAGATCAGGAAATTTTTGATCGATTACAAGGTAATTTATTATTACTTATCTAATAAACTATTATTTGAATTGAATTTCCTTTATGATGCAGTGATATCATATGAATACATTGATATAATTCCCAACTCTGAGAAACCAATACCAGATATAATTTGTCTGTTTGAACTAGAGCGCCAGAAAGCTCCTGTCCACAGGGCTTGAACCCATTTTTTTAATAGATAGAGTGATTCAATAGGAAGGTTTGCATGTATAATACATGCATAATATATTAGAGAAACACTGATAATTTCAGAGGTTTCTAATGTGACGTCGTAAATAAACACATTTTTTTGCGCTTACATTGCAAACGCTGGCTGAACCCTACGAGATAGATCAAAATAATGTAGTACAGTATGGTACACCTTACAATGGTCTATAAAGAAGTCCACGATGGTATATGTCTATCTCTTAAGGATAACCCACAATAACCATTTTTTATCCTTTACATTCTGCGAGAAATAATGGCTTGATTACGAAGCTATTTTAAGCGATACAGCATTGATCCTTATCCAATTAAGTAGCTTAAATGCATTGTGCATTTAATATAGATCAATATGGCCATTTACAGCATGTAATTTAAATGAATATTTTCGAAGATTCCCAGATTTGAAGTGCAGGGACATAGCGGTTGCGGTGGTACAGACCGGGGTGCCGGCACTGCCAGGATAGGGATCATCTGTAGAGGGTGAGGCTCGCCTCAGCCAGGATAGATGTATTGATTCCCCGCATTCCTCTGATACCATCGGATGTACTGATCCAATTTAAACGCCTACAATTTCCGCTAATGATATATTTTGCAATGACCATTAATAAATTGCAGGGTCCAACTTTCAACGCTACAGGCTTATATTTGAGCGTTGAGTGTTTTTCACATGGCCAATTATATGTCGCTCTTTCAAGACTAACCTCTAAAGAAAACATGTTTGTATTGTCTAACGACAAGAATGCTTTGAACGTTGTATATAAAGAAATTCTGTAGAATATATAGTATCAGCATTTCAACCGTGCGAAGCCGGGGCGGGCAGCTAGTATACAAATAAATTATCCGAAAAAAAGTTGTAAGAAAAAATATCTTAGGGGTTGACTATTTAAAATATTTCAGAATGTGTAGTTTTATGGACAAATAATATTTAGCAAGTTTCGTGTCTTTAGCTTATATTATATTAAGAAAATATAAAAGAAAAACAATTTTTTTGTTAATCTTCGGAAGGGTGTAACTTCTCTCCGTAGTGAGGTTTTTCAAAAAATGTCAAACCAAATAGCCACCAATTTTCATCACAGAATCACCCCTTACATTTATTCACTGTTATTCAGATATGTATAAGAGTTGAAGATTTCTAATTTTATTTTACTTTCTTTGTAAAATGATGAAATGCGCATGTGAAAAAGTAAAATTCACAAAACACTTGCACAAATCACAGAAGTCAATGTCAAAAAAATCTGTGATTTGGTTCATTCTTATTTTGTTTCCTGTTATCTTGGTATAAACCAATAGTTTTTATCCTTAATTCTTATTTTATTCGAATTCCTTTCTTATTGTATTTTTTGTGCTGTATAAACCCATCTAAATTCGTGAGAAACTGAACCAAGCGTTTGGAAAGTCATGATAAATCAGATTCGCTATTGCCAACAAAGTAGTGTGTCACATTTGAACGATTTAATTTTTAAAACATAATAGTAATTAGTTGTTCGTTATAATCATTTCACATTTAAATCCTAAAGTCACCCTTTACCTGCGGTATCTCATGAATTTACATGGAGATGTGTGATTAGCAGAATGAATACAGTTTAACTTACAAGTTCTAAGGGTTCGACCTACGTTTCCGTTACAAATACCCAAAATGATCACCCCAATACCTAGCATTTCCCGAATTAGCATATCTGATGTGCAGTTACTCCAGGAAGTGAGTTATTGAACCGGAAGAGGGTGCTACTATCGACGGGACAACAGAGTCTTATCGTGAGGAAAGAAACGATTCTCATTATCCATTCGTCTTCGACATTCCACGAATAATTCCACCCGATAATTTCGGTACTGTGTCTCTTTCCCTTTTAATTAAAATAATTCATATTCTTTTCCCCGGTTGTGTCGATAAAAACGGGAATTTTTTATTGTGGGAATTAGGCGAGGTCTGAATTAAAGATGGAATAATATATGAACTGCCCCAAGAAAGTAAGGGATATTCGAATATACCTTGAATATATTTTAATTTCCAGGAGGCAATTAGGAGGGAAATGTTCATATAAAAAAAATTTGTTCAAGCCCTGTGGACAGGAGCTTTGGCGCTCTTGTTCGTACTTTGACAAATCATATCTTCGAAAGTATTGGTTAGGGCTTCACGCGACAGCGAGATTTTTCTCGTCTCGTCTCGTTCTCGTCTCGTAAAAGCGAGACGAGACGTTTTCAAAAATATTATAGGCGATACCGAGACCACATACAGCGCAACACGAGAGTCTCGTTTTTGGTCTCGTTAATTTTTTGTATAAAGTTTTATATACGATTCGACTTTTTTCAACACCCACAGAAAACAATTGAATATGAAGAGTTTCCACTATAATTACCAATATATTTTGTCTATATATTATGCATCGATCGTTCTAGAAATATACGATTTTATAGAAGATTATTAATTCGTTATGACCTTGCGATAATTGAGACTCTTTTTCAAGAAACTAGTTCAAACAGACAAATTATATCTCCAAAAGTATTGGTTTCTCAGAGTTGGGAATTATATCAATGTATTCATATGATAGAACTGCATCCTAAAGGAAATTCAATTCAAATAATAGTTTATTTATCAAGATTAAATGAGCAATCATAAGAATGAGAACTGCACCATGGAAGAAATCAAATTAAATCTGGCCAATTTTGCCCAATAACGAACTTAACCGAGATATTCATCTCCCTAAACTACTCTGAAAATTTCAACTACCTACCTCATTCCGTTCGAGAGTTATATCTATGTCTATGGATGAAAAGCAGTCTCACTACTCTCAGATCTCTTACTTCATGTTCCGTTCCGAAATGTAAGAATTTTCTGAGAATTATTAGATAAGTAATAATAAATTACCTTGTAATTGATCAAAAATTTCCTGATCTACGTTCACCAAACTACAGAATTATGCTTTCAATATTTACGTGTTATTTTCAAACATTTTCGGTTGAGGTCCCCGTTGCATCGCTAAAATACGAGTTTTTCAACCCCAATATTTTTGAAGTTACAATATTCCCTTCTGTCAAGTTGACATTATGAGAATTCCATACATAGAATAATAATTATATCAATCTGTGAAATACGATTTACATTGAAATTTTAAAAAATCATATCTCTGAAAGTATTAGCTTGTTAGAGTTGAAAATGATATGAATGAATTCTTATGATGAAACTGCTTATTAAAAAAAAATTGATTTGGAATTTTTTTCGTAAAAAAAATTTTTTTTTTTGTTACTCCGAAACCATCTGTCCGATTTTGCCCAATAACGAACTTAGCCGAGATATTCATCCCCCAAACCTACTCTGAAAATTTCAACTCTCTAGCTCATTCCGTTCGAGAGTAATCGTGCTTACGGCCGGCCGGCCGGCCGGACCGGCTGGACAGAATGAATTCCGACCACGGATTCTTGATCAGTGAGTCGAACCAAATCGTTTAAGACCATTTTCATCGAAATATTCCAAAATTACAGACATTTGGGCAAATTGATAAGCACTCAGTTCCGAGGAACTAGAGCGCCAAAAATAGAATTCACAACCATAATAACGGATGCCATTATGAATTCAATACTTAATGGACATTTTTTATTGCTCCTAAATCCCAATGTTTTGAAAATTTCGTCTCTATCTGAACATCTGGAGAAATGTATTCTCTTGTGCTCCTTGTAGTGAAGATGTGAACAATTATTGTATACATCTGTGGAACTATAATAAAACTGGTAAAGAAATGAAGCTATTCAATGTTTTGAAAAGTGTTATGAGGAATACGCCAAGAACACCCTCAATGATCTACCCACTGGGAAGGTATTCTTTGAAAACTATACCAAATCATTCAATTCTATTAAGAAATGTATCGACATGGATAGCCTATTTAAAACATCAACAAAACTTTCGAAATATTGAAAAGCTGAGTTTGAAGAATATTTGCGGTTAGAAAGAGCAAATAGGAATCAAAATATTTTACAGTGGTGGAGAGTAATGAAAAAGTTCTTCCTATACTTTCCAAGATGGCCGATAATTTATTAATGGCTACATCCGTACCTGTTGAAAGATTATTTTCCACAGCAGGTATGATCTTGGCAAAAACACGTACATCATTCAAAAATTATGTGATGCAAGCGTGAATATCTTTGAAAATTTAAAAGTTGAAATTATCAGTGTTTAAAATTAAAAATAATATATACATATACAAATATTTTTTTATAAGAACGTAATAAATATAGCTTTACAAAATTACTCATTATTGTTTACCATTTCGTTTAAATATTATAATATTTATTATCGTTATTCAGAATTAAGCGAGACGAGACGAGACAACTGAAAACGAGACGAGAACGAGACTTAAACTACACTTAATTTTTTGGGAATTGGCGAGAGCGAGACGAGATTTTTTATCCTCTCGTCTCGTGTGAAGCCCTAGTATTGGTTAGAGTTGGGAATTATCTCAATGGATTCTTATGATAGAACTTCATAATAGCAGAAATTAAATTCGAACATCATAAAAGAATTTAATTTCAACAACGAACCCAACAACGAACTCATCCTAGATATTCGTTCCTCAATTCTATGATGAACGATATATTTTCAAATCCACTCTGGAAATTATATTTTATTAATTGGAACTTTAGCCAATACTATTTCAGTTTTGTTTTTATGAATATTTCCGAACCCGATCACTCGATCTATCTGAAATTTAGCATTAAATTGTAGAATCATAACCTTTATACTCATGTGAGTTTTGTATTGATCAGGTTACCGTAAAGTGTCAAAAAAAAAATTTAAATGTTGTTTCTACAATAACTCTGGAACGGGATGACCTAGGCAGTTGAAATTTTCAGAGTAGGTTAGGGAGATGAATATCTCGGTTAAGTTTGTTATTGGGCAAAATAGTCCAGATGGTTTCAGAGTAACGAAAAAAAAAATTTTTTTCAAGTAACAAATTTCAAATTCAATTTTTTTTAAGATGCAATTTCACCATAAAAATCCATTGATATAATTTTCAAGTCCAATAAGCTAATACTTTTGGAGATATAATTTTTCGAAATTTCAATAATGAATCGTAATGTTTTCACAGAATGCTATAATTATTCTATCTATGATTTATTATGATCTGTATTCATACTCGTACATGTCATCCTTCTATAAGAGGGAGTTAAATTCATTTCAGCAATTTCAATTTGATTTCTTCCATGGTGCAATTCTCATTCTCAGATTGCTCATTTAATCTTGATAAATAAACTATTATTTGAATTGAATTTCCTTTATGATGCAGTTCTATCATAAGAATACATTGATATAATTTCCAACTCTGAGAAACCAATACTTTCGGAGATATAATTTGTCTGTTTGAAGAAGAGCGCTAGAAAGCTCCTGTCCACAGGACTTGAACCAATTTTTTTCAATACTTTGTGGCCAGTACGTACTGAAGAAAACATCAGACCGTAAAGATAATTTATTCAGAGATATTTGAGGATTTTGTTCCACTCATCTTCTCAATTTTTCAACAACTTCTTGAGAAACTTGAGTTCTTCCTGTCAATTTTCCCTTGTTAAAGTCCATCAAGAGTAATCTTGCTGACGGCCGACCAAAATTAAGTTCGACCAAGGATTCTTCATCAGTGCGTCGAAGCTAATCTTCTGAGACCATTTTCGTCCAAAAATTCGAAAATTACAGACAATTAGGCAAATTGCCAGGCACTCTGAATTCTGGAGAACAAAACGTAACAACCTTACGACCTCCCCCTACACTAAATCCTTCTGCAATTCTCCAGAATTCAATTCCACCTCCCTGTATCAACTCCTGCGTTTTTTTCGGGCACTAACGGAGCCGCGAGCGTAGTAACCCTATCCTCGACGATGAGGGTAAGACAAGAGATCGATATAACTCTTCCGTGGGGTGAAAAGCCTGCGAGCGGGGCGGAGGGGAAGGATTTTCACCCTGAGGAAAATTGTAATGCGTCGTCTTAAAAAAAGGCGCGGGGGGTGGCGCGGCGTAAGGGAAACGGCGTCCTGTCCGTGGCATCAGCAGGATGTCCCTGCCGACGCCGCTCTTCGGGCTCCGCTAATGTTGAATTATATGCTTTATTTAGTTTGACTTCGGCTGTGGAGGGGGGACGCTTTTAAAATTTATGGCATTAATTGCTTAGGGGGTGGGAGGTGGTCCGGGGGTTTCTCGGGACGGGAATCGAGTCGGGCATCTCTGGAATTTCGGGAGGAAAATTCTTTCCGCTTGGATGGAACGGGATGAAGAAAGTTAAGATAGCAAAGGTCGTCACAGGGTACTTTTTCGAAATGAGTAGGTTTGATGTCGAAGTGCGCCGGTTAAGTTTGTAAATAGGCATAATACCTCCAGGAGATATACGCAATTAAAATTTTATTTTTCCAATATTTCCAAAAATGTATCCGATTGAGTTGAAATCTGGTACTTAGATGTTGAACAACGGGTTCGTGGTTCATGGCGAAATTTCACGAAGATCACTAAATGAAAAACAGATCCCGTGCCTCTTCTTCTGGAGATGTACAGTACCTCATGAAACCACTCTCGGTATATCTAGAGAAGGGATGGCGGTGAGAGAATCAATAACCAGAGAGCTTGGACCAATCTCCGCAATCCTTCCTTGAGACGAAACTATAACGATATTCAGCTCTGAAAGGCATTTGACATACAATGAGTGGCGAGAAGGTAGACTTGGAAAGGGAATCAACCACTTATGAAACCACTCTCGGTATATCTAGAGAAGGGATGGCGTTGGGAGAATCAATAACCAGAGCTTGGACCATTCTCAGCAAACCTTAGACACGAAACTATAAAAAGATTCAGCTCTGAAAGGCAAGAAAGAAGACTGGGAAAGGGAATCAACCACTTATGAAACCACTCTCGGGATATTTAGAGAAGAGATGGTGGTGAGAGGATCAATAACCAGAGAGCTTGGACCGATCTCAGCAAACCTTCCTTGAGACGAAACTATAACGATATTCAGCTCTGAAAGGCATTTGACATACAATGAGTGGCGAGAAGGTAGACTTGGAAAGGGAATCAACCACTTATGAAACCACTCTCGGTATATCTAGAGAAGGGATGGCGTTGGGAGAATCAATAACCAGAGCTTGGACCATTCTCAGCAAACCTTCCTAGAGACGAAACTATAACGATATTCAGTTCTTACAGGCATTTCACATACAATGAGTGGCGATAAGGAAGGCTGGGAAAGGGAATCAACCCCTTATGAAACCACTCTTGTTTTATCTAGAGAAGGGATGGCGGTGAGAGAATCTATAACCAGAGAGCTTGAACCATTCTCAGCAAACCTTCCTAGAGACGAAACTATAACGATATTCAGCTCTTGCAGGCATTTCACATACAATAAGTGGCATGAAGGAGGACTGGGAAAGGGAATCAACCACTTATGAAACCACTCTCGGGATATGAGAGTATCAATAACCATAGAGCTTGGACCACTCTCAGCAAACCTTCCTAGAGTCGAAACTATAACGATATTCAACTCTGAAAGGCACTTCACTACAATGAGTGGCAAAAAGGAAAGCTGGGAAAGGAAATCGACCACTTATGAAACCACTCTGTAGAGATCTAGGGATGGCTATGGCAGAATCAAGAAGTAGAGAGCTTGGATCCATCCCAGGGACGAAACTACAAAAACCTAGAGACGAAACTATAAAAAGATTCAGCTGTGAAAGGCACTTCACTATAATGCTGAACAAGAAGGAAGACTGGTAAAAGGAATCAACCATTATAGCTTTCAAAGAAAATACCCTAAAATGGTATACAGATGGCTCAAAAACCACCCCTCTGACAGGAGCTGGAGTATTCAGTCAGACCCAAAACAACCCCAGCATCGTTCAGGCAGAAATCCAATTAATTGAGGGATGTGTACAATTCATGCTAGAAAAAAATTGGAAAAGCACTGACGTGCGGTCTACCTGCTTTGGAGCGCTTGTTCAAATTTATAGCCAAAGTGTTCACCCATCCAGGTAATGATTTAGCCCAAGGCTGCCTGTCTTCCAGGAAAAAAAATATATTTAGAACGTGGGGGAAAAATAAGGTTTCGAAGGCCCTTGCAGAATTTCAGCGATATTTGACGAATAGTTTCTGAGATTTTTTTTTAAATAGTCATAAATGATGGTCTTAAATGATTTGGTCAGACTCACTGATCAAGAATCGATTCTGTGCGGCCGTTCCTCCGTTAACACGGCAACTCTCGAACGGAATGAGCTAGACAGTTGAAATTTTCAGAGTAGCTTTGGGAGATAAATATCTCGGTTGAGTTCGTTATTTGGCAAAATCGGTCTGGTGTTCTCGCAGTAACGAAAAAAAATTTTTTTTACATTACAAATTCGATTTTTTTTAAGATGCAGTTTAATCATAAGATTCCAGTGATATCATTCTCAACTCTACAAAACCAATACTTTCGGAGATCGGGAGATATGATTTCCAAAAGAATAGTTAATCGTAATTCTATGATTTCACAAAATCCTGTTATCGAAAATTAACGTCCGTATTTGTATCTATGAATTTCATGATCTGTGTTCATACATGTCATCTTATCTACCGATAAGAATCAAATATGATTGAATGCAAAATGACCAATGAAATAACCTCAGCTATCGTAGAATTATGAGGATTATAGGATATTATAATTTTTGGTTGATAATATAATGCCCTTGGATAATCCATTCGATGATGGAAATCTATACTTTGGTAAGTTAATAAAATTGGGTTCAGAATTAATATCTCCAGTAAAAACAAAACTAGAATATTAGCTAAGTTTCAATTGATATAATATGATTTTCAGAGTAGATTTGAGGAATGAATATCTCGGATAAGTTCGTTATTGGGTAGAATCGGTCTGGTGGTTTCCGATTAATAATTTTTGGCACTCTTGTTTTTTTTTTCAAATGAAACTTTTTTTGAATTTAATTTCTTTTGTGATGCAGTTCTATCATAAGAATGCATTGATATCAGTCCCGACTCTGAACCAATACTTTCGGAGATATGATTTGTCAAATTTCGAACAAGAGCGCCAAAGCTCCTGTCCACAGGGCTTCCCCACTTTTTTATTATTCGCAAATAGGCTTCATTTACCAAAATGCTCTAAGAGACAGGAAATCAATAAAACACAGATATCAAACGAACATTTTTATTAATAAAATAATGTCGACATATTTTAAAAAAGTTATTACACTGATACATGAGAGATTCGACTAAAATAATCAACAAACATTCCGTTAACATCAACAGAAAAAAGACAGATTCGAACATTGAGATATTTGGACAAAAACACTCATGTAAAAATAGGGATAGGTCAACTAATACTTTCAATTTTGTACTTGTTCACACAATTGAGGTAGGTACTGCATAGACAACTGTCTGTATATCCAGAAATATACTCTAAATGGACATAAAACATATCATTTTTAAACTTGAAATCCCTTCCAGAAGTTCTTAAAGGCATAGACCCTGTATATCTACGATATTGAACGCAAGCTGTACAAAAATGCCTTGATTTCGTCTGTTATAAATCTGGAAGAAGCTTTATCTTATGTACAATTTCTATAAAATCTGCTTCTATAATATTCACAGGTATATCTAATGAAAATCAGTCTTGTAGAGTTAGTGGAAATGAGGAAAAAAAGTGAGGTAGATGCATGGGACAAAAATTTAGGGAGGGGAGAGTCAATTTGAACACTCAGTACATCTATTAATTTCGGTTTGGGTAAACCTTCTCCATTTAGTACAATCATATAAGTCTTTCACATTTAAATTCCCTTAAATCTAGAAATATACAG
Organism: Halyzia sedecimguttata; assembly: GCA_937662695.2. Lineage (NCBI taxonomy): Eukaryota > Metazoa > Arthropoda > Insecta > Coleoptera > Coccinellidae > Halyzia > Halyzia sedecimguttata. The sequence continues at coordinate 60,517,623 of OW569418.2, forward strand.
GTTCTGGTCGAAGATGATCCAGATTTTTTTGGTGATTGTTATTGAGATCTGACGACGGACGAATGTTTGTATGGATAAATAAATAAAAACAGCGACCCTGTATCGTTTTCTACACAGAAAACCCAAAGAAAATAGCTATGGATCTGTTTCGATTCGTTGGGGTTTTCTGTGTAAACTTTTATAAAAATAAACTTTATTTCTGGTATTTATTTCGCGTATTCACAGAATAACAACTTAACCTATGATGGCACAATGAAAGAAATTCAGAAATAAAACTTTTTCACATTATCAATGTTTTTCATTCAACGAATATTGATATATATGGCACTAAATTCCTGTACAACTTTATAAACTCTTATATATAACGTATATGGTTAAAAACAAGTTGAAGGAATTATCTGAGAAGACATGTACAGGGTAAAGTTGAGAAGTTGGCGGTATAAGTAAAGAATTTCGAGTATCCTCGGTCAGAAAATTTGATAATTTGATGTATAACTAAAATAGTAAACTCGAATTTCTGAAGTTGCGAACATATCTCAAGGAATAGACTCCAATAAAATTATTAATAATATATACCGGGTGGCCCACCACAGACGCGGAGCTCGTTTTGAGGGAGTAAATGGAGATATTTTGAGAATATTTTTTTGTCATGTGTGTAGGGTGTTCAAAAGCACAATTTGAAATTATTTTCATATATACAGGGTGTTCGAAAACAAAGATAAAGACCAACATGTTTTCAAATGTAACACCCTGTATTTGACCTCAAAAATGGAAAGGCCAGCTCAAATTACGATGAGTTTCTTCAGATCACTTTATACCTTAGAAGCACCATTTACAAGAAAATGGCGAAAAATTTAAAATATTAAATTTTTTTAAATAGCAATTAATGAAGAAACCAGCGATAGAGACAGTGTTTTTCGAGTGACCACATTGGCTACTCCTATATTTAACTCTGGAATATACAGAGTGATCATAATTAATTTTCAAACATCAACTACAAATAATGGTCAAAAACTTTCTTATTTTAAATGGCACACCCGGTATTTCTATATCTCGTTGAACGTAAAAATTAATTTCAAAAGTTTGAATTTGAAAACCTTCCGAAGATCATAAGGTTTTCCTACACCTAAACCTGATAGTTTCTCAGCAATTTTCGACCATTATTTGTAGTTGATGTTCGAATATTAATTATGATCTCTCTGTATATTCCAGAAATAATTTTTTTTTTCTGTATAGGAGTAGCCAATGTGTCTATTCGAAAAAATATTATCTGTACTGCTGGCGTAACTGGTTTCTCCATTAATTGCTATTTAAGAAAACTCCATATTTTCAATTTTTCACCATTTTCTCGTCAATGTTGCTTCTAAGGTATGAAGTGTTCTGAAGAAACTCATCGGAATTTGAGCTTGCCATTCCATTTTTTAGGTCAAATAGAGGGTGTTACATTTAAAAAATTGTAACTTTGGTCTATATCTTTGTTTTCGAACGCTATGAATATATGAAAACAATTTTGGATTGTGCTTTTCAACACCCTACACACATCACAAAATATCCTCAAAATATCTTCATTAACTCCCTCAAACGAGCTCCGCGTATGTGGTGCGCCATCCGGTATATAATATCATTATTTTTTCAATACGAATCTAGTTGAATTTACTGAATATAAATAAACTATATTTATATCTTCATCGAACTATATATTTTTTGTATATTTTCCTTGTAGGTATTCTGTTTTTAACTTTTACTTTTTTCCTATAATTTGAAACATATCGAAAAATCTTCGACTTCACTTTATTGTTAACCTTTAAAATATCCCAGCCAACTTGCCTTCCAGGTGTCAACTGATCATATGCGACCGAAATATCGCATTTCTGTTGAAAATAAGTCCCAAATTAGAATCTGGTTTAAAACGGGTTCAAATATCTTATACCGATGGTTTATGAGCTATTCACTTATGCCAATAAAATATTTTCCTACAGAGGTTTGGATTTCAGAAAGACCCAAAACTACTATTCAGTAATATTATACCTTTTATTATGGAACTAGTTTTAATTATATTGGCAAAGGGTAACGAAAAAGGGATGAAATTTGCGATATGTATTTGCATGGCCCCTAAGTTGTTTTGTAACCGACACTTTTGAGCTGTATAGATACCGGTCATTCTGGGAATTCAATAATTCCTTGAAATTTCGATAACTCGATCCACTATTAAAATGCTAAATATTTTCGTAATGCTAATGGAAGAGATCCGTAAAAGAACAATTAATTCCAGGATTAGAACGAAAAAACTTGATATATCAGTTTGATTTGAGTGCGTAAAAAAATTAGTAAAATTATCAGCTAAACGATAAAAAAATTCCAGAAAGGAAATGAAGGAGCAAAAGAGATTTTTTTAGAATTCATTACCGAGGTAATACTGATTTATATTATCCACATTTTTTCTTTTATCTCAATGATTTTGAACACTCATATTATTTTATCATATTAACATGCTTGAGAACCTCAAACAATCCACCAAATTCAGAAAAAATTGTGCAATAAGACGGTAAGAATCAAATGAAAAAATGTAAAATAATGTTTATGAATACAATAATATATATATAAAAATTGGTTAGGGGTTGAATAGCTTTATTTTCTTTCGAATTTTGTCATGTTCAAAGTTCGTTTTCAAATCAGTCGAAAATTATTACAAAAAGAAAAGATGAAATGTTAAAAAATCTCAACTTGTACAATGTACATTGTACGATCACCCATTTTGTCCCACAAAAATTCCACAAACCCTGTAAATCCTCGGATAATTAATTATAAAATTATAGTGGGAGAACAGACTGATGAATAAATATACCTAAAACAGAACAGAGAATGGACTAAAAACATTATTGAAATAAATATAATCCAGCCACTGTTTGCAAAAAATTAACAATGCTAATTGTCCCCATTTAAATATTTCAAGTTAGACAGACTCCCTGTGGACTCCCTCGTTCATAAAAAACTGTAAAAACATAAATTAAGAAATCAACAAAGGTCCCATTTAGGTGGACAAGAAGGCATTTACTTTCCACAATTTTTTGCATTTTTTATTTGTCATTTATGGTCATGGTGAGAAAGCTGAGCTACTGTAACTTCCCAGAATGATATTCAAATGACATGCGGTTTAAAGATTGTCCCTTACACGATTTATTGCCTGCAATTTTTCTGAAATGGCAAAGGAGAAAGGATGCCGCTTGCTCTAAATTGTCAAGAAAGTGCGGACTCTTGCAATAAACTGGAGCAATTGAACAAAAGGTCGTCCTTGGTTTTTAGTGCTTTAGTGATGTTTCTAAGGATCATTTCGGACCGTTTCGGTATGCAAAATAGCACGATATGGTCCCAATAAGTCCAACGAAGTATAACAGGTACCTAGATCTGCGGTCTTTGTGAAATCGCCAGGCAATTCATTGCATAAAGTCTACACCAACATTAAACCACGCTGTGAGCTTTCAAGAAGCTATTTTCAAAATTGACGACAATGTGAAAAAGTTTCATACGGTGAAATCTATTACCCCTAAGAGAAAGAATATAACTGACCACATGTTCGCCCAAAAACAAAAAAAGAACTTAAAACTAAACTCATTATGCACAATATACATATTTACAAAAATAATATAAAAATAAATTTTGATATTTAGATTTTTAGCCGTGCTTCAGTGGTAATCTAACTTAAATATACATCACATCTACGACTTAAAATTACAACACAAATCTTGTCTGTTTGAAAAGATCGAAAGCAGGAACTTAACACCAGTGAAATAATTGTTATGGAAAAATTCCTATTATATATTATCATTGAGACTCTTTTAAATTATAAGCTATTGGTCAAGGAACTTGTATACCAAACATCCTGTACGATGTGTAACGATCAACTAAGTCACAAAAATTTCCAACTTTTTTAAACAGAACAATTGAAATTTGAATCCGACCAAGCGAACCCAACTAAACATGTACAAACTCTTAACGTGGTCCGAAAGGGGGACTCAACATCTTAAAATATTAATATGGTACACTATGATTTATGTTTACCTCGAAGATCTATGGGTTGGGGCTCTTCATGGTGACTATCCCTTTCATCCTCCAGTTCCCCCCATGAACAAGGGGACTTGGAGAGTGGAGAATGCATGCCCGTACTCATGGACAAGTCTTCTGGTTCTGTCTGCTCTGGAAAGGGGGAAGAAATTGGTAGAGGCATCATTGGGGTATTCGGAGATACCAGTGGAGGTGTTGGTACTACCATAGGTGCTGGAGGTGATATCCTCTGCCTCGTTCTGGTGATCTCCTCCATTTCCTCTGCTTCCACCTTGATTTCTTTATCCATTCCGCACTTATGGTGAAGGAGGTGATGCCTTCTTCTGAATCTACTATGGCAACGGTCGCAATCGAATGGTTTTTCGTTGGTGTGGATCAAGAGATGTGCTTTGAGTTGATTCGAGTCTGAAAATTTAGCTGTGCAGTATTCACAAGCATATGGTCTCTCTCCAGTGTGCACCCTGAGGTGCCTCCTCAAGTTTGCCACTTGTACAAACTGTCGATCACAGTGTTCACAGTGATATGGACGTTCCCCCGTATGTAGACGCATGTGTGTCTTCAAATGGTGATCCCTGGTAAACCTCTTGTGGCATTCTGGACACTCGAAGGGTTTTTCCCCGGTGTGGGTTCTTTCATGGTTCTGTAGGACGTGTTTATAACCGAAAGACCTGTTACAAATGGTACACGTGAACTGTTTGTCACGGTTTATCTCTTTGGTACTAACATCGGTGCTGGAAGGTGGGGAAGAACTAGATGTGGGAGATAAAGCTTCCCTTTCCTCCTTCCACCTCTTCTTCCCAACAGCCTTCAATTCATTGGTACTACTAGTGACTATATTGTTGTTGTTGTTCAGGTTGAGCTTCCTGACCTTCGTGGCTGGTGATAGAGGTTGGTTGATGCTGGGAGGTGAGGGGGGAGATGTTGTTGGCCACGTCAAAGGTCCCAGAAGGCCTGGGTGGAAGAAGGCTGGGTTGGCCGGGAGGCTCAATCCAGAGGCCGCCATGAACTGACTGGCCATCAGCAGCTGCGACGGGGTGAACATCGCTGGGTTTGGGAATGGCGATGGGAAACCTACGGAGGAGAATGTGTTGTTCATGGTTTGGTCATCTGCTTCCACTTTTATGTCCCTTGGGGTCAGGATTTCTGTAAAGAGATATAATTGATAAATCGTTTCTTGTGGGGGGTGTAACGACGTCGAAATTATACGATGGTTCGTAAACAAATACAGATATGATTTTCACAATATTAGTCACTTCCCATGAGATAAAGAGAAGTGTACTGTACATAAAAGTTTTTTTCCCCTCCTTTCTATTTGTGCCTAATAATACTGATCTCATTTCGGTAATAACTCACGAACTAATAGGAAGTAGACTATCGTGTTAGATTAAGAATTATAACGGTAATACACCTTCAGAATTCCACATGAATTCGTGGAAGAGTTTTTGAGATTTATACTTTTGATGTCAACCCCCTATTTCCACCCCCTTGAACTGAATCAATCGTACCGAAAAACTGGAATGATGGACTTTCGTAAATATTTGGCAGATTTCACAGAATCGAATTCGACTTCTGTTGAATTTGATTTTAGGGCGTAAAAATAACTTTTTGGCACGCCTTTCAAAGCTAGAGAATTGATTTCGCAGGATAGGTTTGGAGTTCGAATTCACCGGTTAAGTTCGTTAATGGGCCAAATACACCAAATGGTTTCTGAGTTATAGCTTTCTGAAATTTTGTATTTCTAATAACTTGAAATATACTGATCTGATTGAATTAAAACACAGTAGTTAGTTGAAAAATATTGACACAAAAACTTATCGTTCCCACGATAACTTGAGAACGGCGCATCCCAATACGACGGACAAGTCCGTTAATGGGCATAATCGGCCCAATGATTTCCGAGTAATAATTTTGTTTTCGACCAATACAAATCCGATCGAATTGAAAGTTGCTGAGTAGTTGTAGAACACAAATCTAAGGACGTTTGTGAATTTTTTTGAGAATCGTATTACTAGAAAATTAAAAAAAAATCATTAACAAATATTATTTATGTTACGGTAACCTGAGAACGAAAAGAGATAGCGACTTGAAATTTTAAGGTTAGGTTGTGCGTATGCGATATTTGTTTACAGGCATAAGCGGCCTAACGGTTTTGAAGTTATACCCATCTAAAAGTTGGTTGATATCTCCTCAATAACTCGAAAAATTCAAAACCAATTAAATTGAAACATGGTTATTAGTTGTAGAATACCAACGCAAATGTTCTTGTGAAATTTCGTGAGGATCGTATCACTAGAAAATTTTTGAAAAATCATTGAAAAAAATTCTATATATCAGAAACTATTAGTCCGACATCGCTGAAATTTTGAGAGACCCTTCAGAACAGACCAAGTTTGAACATGATCGGATCTATATTGTTGGAGATCCGAGCAACCTTGTGTGAGTTCAGTAGCTGGATAGGTGACCGTTGCCTCGATAACTTTTTAACGAAAGGAGATAGGGACTTGCAATTTTCAGGGTTGGTTGCGCATCTGAATGGGAGACTTAAGTTATTTTTGGGTATAATCGGTCCAACGGTTTCGGAGTTATACCCACCTGGAATATAATTTCCTCGATAACTCAGAAAATATAGATCTCGATCGAATTGAAGCTTGGTAACTAGTTTTAGAATATCGACATAAAGACGTGTGTAAAATTTTGTGAGACTAGTATCCAAGGAAAATAAAAAAAAATTGGTTCAAGCACTGACGTGAAGCCAGGAGCTTTTGCGCGTATGTTCTATTGGCCATTCTTCGGTATTGGACACTCTCGAATTTACCATAGTTAATTCCATTAAGAGTGTCCAGTACAGGAGAATAAAAAATAGAACATCCGCGCAAAGGCTTCACGTCAGTGCTTGAACCAATTTTTTTTTCAAACAGCGCCTTGATTATCTTGGTAATGAAACCTACGAATTCGCCGTTCCATCAATCGGGAGCTGCGGGGTCGTTGGGGGTGCGAGAGGGGGTTGGAGGCGAAGAAAAAGGGGAGAAATGAAGGGGGCAGGGCGGGGAAGTAAGGAATTTAATTAAAATCAGACATCGCCGGCAGCAAAGTCGGAAGAGCGTTCCAGAACGACGCGAAAGGGGAGGAATGGAGGAAATTGGGGGTGGAGTGGGGGCCTCAAAGTCCGTGCGTTACATTTTATTACGCAGCTAGCTGCCGGTTTCCTGTTTCTCGTTTAAAGGGTTGAGCGTAAGACGTTGCTAATGAAGGGAGGAGATAATGGACAAGATATAATGGCTGGAGACGCGTGCGCGCTGGGAGGGAGGAGGAGTTCCGGGATGAGAGAAAGATCCATTACGGGCCCACTCATTATTTCGGAGTTTTAGCATATCGATTAATTTCGCGATACGGTCTGGTGGATTGTATTGAAGGGAGGATCGCTTGCACCCTTAAGAAAATTTCGAGACAGGTTTCAAGGGGCATATTGATCAAGAAATGAGATTTATTATTGTTAATTATTTCAACCCTTAATGATTATTATGATTATAATTCGGCTCTGGTAAATAATACAAGCTGTTGTAATTTTGGGAAAAAATCCGTTTTTATTTTGTAGCTTTGAAATCCTTTTTTCGAATAAAATGAATGTTGGCGTAAAGTTTCCTATATCTATGATACATATTTTCCGAATATTAGTTATTTTCTACTTCTACTGGTTTTCTAGTTATGGACTCGGATTCATAAAACTAAACGAAATTAGCATAAAGAAAGCATATAAAGTTTTTCTTGAGTCATTTCAAAAATATTCCATCGTTTTAGAACATTATATTATTCTTCATCATTTCTCCTTAAACGCACCGTTTTCGAGATATTCTTCATTGAATGTTTTAAAATGGAAAACTCCAGAAATTTCACTACTTTTATGAATCCGTCCCTGAGCGTTGGAATCCCGAATCAAGCTGTAAACCACGTTACCATGCCTTATTCTCGTCCGCCAACAATGTCATAGATAATTTATATGCGGGAGTGTATTAGCACATTGTGAAACCTTTAAACGTTTGTAACTTTTTACCTGAGCCGAATCTGGAAAAATGGTAAATGAAAAACGTGTTTCATTTGATGAGAGGAATCTTTGGTTAAAATTAATGCAGTGGTCAAAGACTCACCCTGTATAAAATTCCCTACCCTTTCTACATCAATTAATAAATTTTCATTCAATATTGTCCTACTTTACACTGTATTAGGAGTTAATAAGTTCCCCTGTAATTGCACATAGTTTAAAAAATAAAAATGGTTCAAGCACTGACGTGAAGTCAGGAACTTTTGCGCGTATGTTCTATTGTCCATTCTCATGTATTGAACACTCTTAAGCGAATCTACCATGGTAAATCCGTGACATACGCTTAAAGCTTCTGACTTCCCGTCAGTGCTTGAACCAATTTTACAAAAGTGCTTACGTCGATATTCTACAGCTAGTTACCAAGCTTCAATTCGATCAAGTCTATATTTTTTGAGTTATAAAGGAAATAATATTCCTGGTGGGTATAATTCCGAAACCGATGGATTGATTGTGGCCAAAAACGAACTTATCACTCACATTCGGATGCGCAACCTACCCTGAAAATTGCAAGTCTCTATCTCCTTTTGTTAGAAAGTTATCGAGGCAACAGTCACCCATCCAGCTATTGAACTCACACAAGGCTGCTCGGATCTCAAACAATATATATCCGTTCTTGTTCAAACTTGGAACTTAGCAGTAGAATAAGGTTCTCGCAAAATTTCAGCGATGTCGTACGATTAGTTTCTGATACATAGAATTTTTTTCAATGATTTTTTATAAATTTTCTAATGATATGATCCTGACAAAATGTCGCAAGAATTCTCGCGTTGGCATTCTACAACTAATAACTATGTTGGAATTGGATCAGGTTTGTATTTTTCGAATTATTGAGGAAATAACAACCAAATTTCAGATGGGTAGGTATAACTCCAAAACCGTTTGGCCGATTATTCCCATTAACAAACTTAACTCAAATGTCGCATTTAGGTGCACAACCTTACCTGAAAATTTCAAGTCGCTTTCCCTTTCCGTTCTCAGGTTATCGTGACGTAAAAAATATATTTTAATAATTTTTTAAAAATTTCCTAGTGATACGATTCTCACAAAATTTCACAAACGTGCTTAGGTTCATATTCTACAACTATTCACCAAGTTTCAATTCGATCGGATTTGTATTGATCGAAAACGAAATTATTACTCGGAAAACCCTGAAAAATTCAAGTCGATAGCTCTTTCCGTTCTCAAGTGATCGTGGTAACGGCCGGCCGGTCGGACAGAATCAAATTTTACCTCGAATTCTCCATCGGGGTGTCGAACCCAATCGTTGGAGACCATTCTCGGCAAAAAATTCGAAAATTTCAGACATTTGGGCAAAATGATAACGCGATGTTCCCTAGAACATACGCGCAAAAAGTTTCCTAAACATCTGAAAAAAATGTTTCCAATGGTAAAAACAATTCAAGCTAGTGGATGTCAATATCAATGTTTTTTGGAATAAAAACTAAAATGTTCCAAAGTTAATGATAAATAAGTAGGTAGGTACCCAAATTTCAGAACTTTTGAACATATATTATTCAAATGTTAGTCATATCCTGCACTCAAATGACAAAAAGGTACTTATCAAAGATAAGTAGACCATTGCGGAGGTCAAAACTTCTAAATACTTCCCCAATAAGTCATTTGTATGAAATTTAAATGAAGGTTCGATTTTATCAAGTTGGTTTCCGGTGCCGATAGATTGTTCAAAATTCGTAAGAGAAGTATGAACCAAAAAAATTCGAGAAAAGCACTGACGGAAAGTCAGGACCTTTTGCGCACCCTCAGGAAATACTGCATGAACCATCGAAACGTTAAATTAAATAAATTCACTTCTTCAAATGTATCGTAGAGTAAAAAAGACCTATGAATTTGAAATGGGTAATGTCGTCCTCTTCACATTCTAAATGCTTAATTAAGTAAGTTCATTGAATAAACTGTAAAAAATGCATCGATTGAAGGTCTTTCACACCATTTCTGACATCATCAAATATCATTTCTGAGTAATTTTAAAACTATTAATGAATCAGGTTTCATTTCCATTCGAAAACGAAACAAATCGACGGAAATATTGGAAACAAATTTTAAAAGCACTCAAATGCGTCAGGAGCATATCGCGCCGGTTCATCATACTTATTTGTAATACCGCACATCACATTACCCACATAACTGTAAATTACATTATATTAAAAGAACTGTGAGGCTGACTTTTCGGGTACTCATGCTATCATTGCCATTAGTTACATAAAAATTTCAGCAAGTTCTGAAATGAGTTTCCGTGATATTGAATTCTTATACAATCTTTTTTGTCGTTTGTAAAGTTACTATTCTCAGGAAATTGTGCGCGAACGTTTAAGTTAATATACTACAACGAAATACCAAATTTCAACTCAATCGGATCTGTAGTATTGGATATATTTGTAAAATAGATCAACCCCTTAGTTGATCGAAAACATATTTCTATGAACATGAAATTTCAACAATATTGCCAAACCATCGAATGAAAATATTCGTTGAAAAAATACAAATGAATCACATCACATACTTATTGTTAATATATCAGAGGGTAGTTTACCAAACAAACAAAACCAAGTCCAATGTTTATGCCCAAAACCTTCGCTAACAATCCTCCACTTCAAAAACTAACAAATAAGGCCCTATATCAAAACTTACATGAAAAGACCCAAATGACAAGTTACAAAATAAATAAACGCTGATAAGTACGGGTGGGTTACATTTTTTTCGTTGTCGCACTTTTACACATGGGTCGCTATACGAAACTACTCTAGCGGAATCGTCTTGAGAATGGTGGAGGATGGTTCACAATGGTACCTCTTGGAATATTTGAATGGGATGGAAGACGGAGTTCTTATTTTTTCGCTTCAACGATTGCCAACACACCCTCGGCGTAGAAGTGTGGATAAAGCTATGGAAGTTGCAGCTTTGATACCTTATGGTCACATGTCGCATTAGATATTATGCGGAATGAGATTGATTCATGGTTAAAATGTGGAATAACATAACCATCCCCACATCATCAATTGGAATTGAATGAATTATACGTATAAAGCGAGGTCCTTCTTTAGCAAAAATTAGGGGGGGCCTTTCATATAATTTTTTCTCCTAAGACCCTTTTCCCTCCAAGATAACCTTTTAAATTTGCGTAAAAAATTTCTGTAGCACAATTCAGAAGAATGAAATTTAATTAATTAGATGTAACAGTTTTTGTAAAACCGAAATGATATCACAAAGGGGTGAGTGAATCACCCCTTATATTTTGCATCAGAACTTTTTGATGCTTCAATATTTTGCACATTAAAAAATCTTTTTTGTATTCCAACTTTTTCTCCTAAAATGTTTAGTTTAATTACAAACAAATTAAATATTACGCGGACTCACATAAATCCAGAGAAACATTATAATTTGTTGAATAAATTAAGTAGGCTGCTTAGAACAAAAAATTATGTGGAAATAATTATCAGGAACAACCCTGTATACTATTCAGGGCGAAATATATACAATAGAGGAGTATATTTGTGAGAGGGAACTTTTGAAAGGTTATGTATTATTTTTAATTTGTTAATTTTGTGCATATTTATGTTCTGGGGAACATCGCGTTATCATTATGACCAAATGTCTGTAATTTTCGAATTTTTTGCCGAAAATGGTCTCAAACGATTAGGTTCGACTCCCTGATGAAGAATTCAGGGTCAAATTATATTCTGTCCGTCCGGGCGGCCAGCCGTTGCCACGATAACTTGAGAATGGAAAGCGATAGCGACTTGAAATTTTCAGGGTAGGTGGAGCGTCTCAATACGACGGACAAGTTCGTTAATGGGCATAATCGACCCCACGATTTCCGAGTGATAATTTCGTTTTGAACCGATACAAATCCGATCGAATTGAAACTTGTTGAGTAGTTGTAGAATATAAACCTAATGACGTTTGTGAAATTTTGTGGGAATCGTATCAGTACAAAAATTTTAAAATAATTATTGAAAAATATTATTTATGTCACGATAACCTGAGAACGGAAAGAGATGGCGACTTGAAATTTTTAGGTTAGGTTGCGCATCTGAATGCGCCATTTGAGTTCGTTTATAGGAATAATCGGCCGAGCGGTTTTGGAGTTATACCCATCCGAACTTTGGTTATTATTTCCTCAATAACTCGAAAAATATAGAACCGATTCAATTTAAACATGGTTATTAGTTGTAGAATGCCAATGCGATAATTCTTGCGAAATTTCGTGAGGATCGTATCACTAGAAATTTTTCAAGAAATCATAGAAAATCATTGGAAAAAATTCTATATATAAGAAACTATTCGTCTGACATCGCTGAAATTTTGCGAGGGCCTTCGGAACCTAACTCCTCTGCTAAGTTTCAAGTTTGAACGCGATCGGATTCATATTGTAGGAGATCCGAGCAGCCTTGTGTGAGTTCAGTAGCTGAATGGGTGACCGTTGACTCGATAACTTTCAAACGAAAGGAGATAGGGACTTGCAATTTTCAAGATACGTCGCGCATCCAAATAGGAGAGTTAAGTTCGTTTTTGGGCCTACCGGTCCAACGGTTTTGGAGTTATACCCACCTGGAATATTATTTGATGGATAACTCAAAAAATATAGATTCGATCGAATTGAAGTTTGGTAACTAGTTGTAAAATATTGACATAAAACATAAAATTTTGTGAGAACCGTACGCCTAGAAAATTTAAAAAAAAATACGAAAAAAAATTGGTTCAAGCACTGACGTCATGAGCTCTTGGGCTGATGTTCTATTGTTCATTCTCCTGTATTGGACAATAGAACATACGCTCAAAAGCTCCTGACTTCACGCCAGTGCTTGAATCAATTTTCTCCTCTTGTTTTTGCATTTTCAGGTGAGTCTCAGGTACTTTGGAGAAACCTCTTCGTTTTTTGAAGAAGGAATTCACATTCAAATAAGAAATGTAAATCAATAATTTGAATTTCAGCTAATTTTGCAAACAAATTCAAAATTTTCAAATCACAACACTCACGGAGAGACAGGTTTTTTTGCTGAGGTTTTTCCCTAAGCTCTTGTATCATGCATCGAATTGTATGGTACTCCGTTTCACTAACCTCTGTTTACACTTATAAAGCTTACAACCAAAAGAATATAATATATGCAGCGTTAAAACAGTCAAAGAAACACAATTTATGTATTATTCATCCAAATTTATTATATCTCCAAAAACCCCTTCGGAAATAATACACTTACGCCAAACATAATAATTCTTTTAAGACTTTTATAGACTGAAAACGAGTACCTCGAAGTGATAATTTGAGTTTTGGAGAGAGAAAAAAGTCGATTGGATCCATATCAGGTGAAAATAGTGATTGTTCAATGACCTTTATTATAATAATTGCGAATCGCACGTGAGATGAACTGTCAAAATGAAACTCTGTAAACAAACTAAATGACAGATTACGCTCAAACTACGCGGTTGTACAGAGGATAGTTGTGCCAAGTTAGGAACAAAATGAATTCACATTACGCCTTTGAATAGGCTGATCAATTTCCAGTCCGTTCTTGACGTGTATATGTATATGTATATAAAAATAACAAGACTCAAAATAGGTATACATTTAAAACCAATATTTTTGACTGATTTCGTGAATCAATTATATAAATATTCAAGAATATCTATCACTACCAACTAAATCTATGATAATTAACACGGAAAACAAAAACATTTCCATAGTGACGGTAATCTTTCCGAAAATTGGTGAAATGTCATTTTGACATCAAAGCACACATGCTTTCTCGCCATAATAACCCTTATCAAATTATTAAACCACTTCTTATCTAATCTCAATTGGATAAAATATAAAGTCATTAATGAACGTGACCGCAAAATTTATTTTTCTCATCAGATTGCTTGTTAAGTGATTACTCCATGTCCCACAAATTAGGAATGTTCCCAGGGTCTTTGATAAGGATTTTGAAAACCGCAAACAATTTGCTGACGTTAAATTAACCCCTCAATGGAAACAATTGCATAAGCAGACAATTATAATGTACAATATTTGATAAATAACAATATTATAGACGCCTCTATTCCAAGTTGATTAAAATTTAAAAAAAAAATGATTGAAACCAAGTTTAAAGTATTGCCAAGTTTCGTGCCACGTTGACACCCAAAACAAACGTCAAAAACCTACCCCCTATTTAAAAAAATGTATCGAACCTCTCTTTCCGTTTTCTTGAAGCATCGGCATCTCGACAACGTTTTCCAACACAAAAATCTCAACAATACAAACAGTCCATCACACAATAACACTTCCTAGTTACGATTTACAGCCACTAAAACTGACTAGAGGGTTGAATTTGCGTAAGATTGTCACTGAAGGATGATGCGACCTCGCATCCCTTCTGGTCTACTTCGAGTCGGATACTGAGGAGTTATCGTGGTACGGATTCGCCGTGCAATCGGGGGTTGACCTAACCTAACGTAGCGAAGTTATCCCCTCCCCCGGGTTGGTGGGGAGAATTAGAGCACCCCTGACTACTTAAGATTAAGAAAAAAGGAGCTTTGTCGCTATCCATCCCCACCAAAAGTGTTATTTTGTCCGTTTCCAAGGAATTTTTGGAAGGTGGTGAAATGGGAGCTTTAAGGGTTGATTTGAATGTTTAGAACTGGTAAGAACTGCGAGGTTGAAGTGGAAAGAACGAACTTATATTTAGAAAGTATGAATGCATTTTATTTAAATATGTAGAGTATTTTTGAACTGGTTCTGTTGGTGATGGTGTTGAATTAGCCTTCAAAAACAGAAAGGGTCTTTCAATGATGAAGTTTTTGGAAATATGCATGCAATTAACAATCATTTAAACGATTAAATTTTCCAATCGAAAATTACACATAGAACTCATATTATTTCATATTTTCGTTGAAATTCATCGTCGTCAATATGTTGAAAAATATAATTATTGTTAATATTCCTATATCCATTGTATTAATTTGATTACCAGTATAATTTTCTAATGAATTCAAAATATCATGAATTCTTTTGGAAACTTCCGAATGATATAAAACTTATTGTATCATACCAGTTTTTTCATTCAAAATCATATTTTTCGTGACAGCAATATAACACTTGAAAATAATCATACATTTTACAACTACTTGAATAGGCATAGGAAGAAAATATAGAAAAAAATATATCAAAAGTTAAAATTAAATACTGAAAATAATTTATATACATAAACTTAATTATCAGCGTAATAAAGAATCAGCTGATTTAAAAAACCTTGTAAAAAAATGTTTAGTCCATAGAATCAAAAATACGATGATTAATTAACTACATTTATAATGAATTCAAAATATCATTAATTCTTTTGGTAATATACGAATTATATAAAATATATTGTTCTCGTACTAGTTTTTTTAATTTAAAATCGAATTTTTCGCGACGCCAATTTTCAGGGTAGATTGCTCAACCGAATGCGACGGTTAAGTTCGTTAATGGGCATAATCGGCCCAACGGTTTCCTAGTTCTAATTTTGTTTTCAAACGATGCAGATCCGATCGAATTAAAACTTGGTAACTAGTTGTAGAATACAAAAACGTATGTGAAATTTTGTGAGGATCGTATCACTAGAAAATTAAAAAAAAATTATTAAAAAATATTAAGTAAACTTGCAGTTTTTAGGATAGGTTACGCATCCGAATGCGACATCAGACGGTTTTGGAGTTATACCCATTTGAAATTTTGTAGTTATTTTCTAAATAACTAAAAAATACGAATCCGATCGAATTCAAACATGGTAATGCTTGTAGTATACTGATGCGTAAATTTCGTGAGGATCATACCACTAGAAAATTAAAAAAAAAATCTGTATCTCAGAAACTATCTGTCCGATATCAATGAAATTTTGTGAGAGCATTCAAAATCTATCTTTATATTTTCAAATTTATCATTTTCGCCAAAAGTCACCGTAACGAGCAATTTTTCAATTCTCATTATTTTTTCCATTTAAACAATTTTGTGTTGTGATAATTTTTTTTTTCGAAGAAATGAATATAATCGCCAAGAATTAAAACTTTTCATCGGAAAAATGAGTAGGAATTGATTAAAATTATTAATATATTATATTATATTATTATAAATAAAGTATTTCAAAGTTACAAAACGTTATCTAAATATACTTATAATTTTTTATTTTATGTTTTCCTTGCATTTTTATGATAAACACTCTGTTATTTGTTAAGAAGAACTCTGAAAATCTCAGGAAATGCAGTGATTTCCATAAACATGACACAAGACACAAGAGCACTCTCGAATATCCAATTCACAGGACTTCAAAATTCCAAAAATCACTATTGTATAACGGCATCAAACTTTTTAATCACTTGCCTGATAGATTCAAGACATTATAATGTTTTCAAAATAGAAGTTAAGAAGTTTCTGTTGATCAACTGCTTTTATAGTCCAAGGGAATTTTTGGATTGCAAATTTAATTAATGAGGAATTTTGTATTTCTAATTTTAAATAAGTTCAAATTGTTATTTTAATTTTATATGAGTTTATATTGTTATATGTAGAACTATATGACCTGTCCCATACAATGGTTGTTTGTCTGAACGATGTAATAAACTTATTCTTATTGTTATCTATTTTTCAGTAAAAATTTCCGCTTGTCGTCTGACATTTTCGAGTACGATGATCCCATCTTCTGAGATGAAACGTTTCACCTGATTCCAAAGATTCATAAGTTGAGTAAATAATACCATCAGAGAGAGAATGTATCTAACATTTCTAAGAAATTCTTAAAAAAAACATTGTTTTTCAAGTACCTGTCTTAGATAGTGTTAATGGTAATATGATAGTGTAGGAAGTAAGACCCATAGAGTATCGATAACAATCCTATGGAATGATATTTAGAGCTATTAATATATTATTGCATGTAACATTGAACTCTTACCAATTCAAATATTTGAGCACGACAACCAGAGGCGTCAAATTGATGAGTAGAATGGTGATTATGGAGGCCATGAATTAGTTCTTCAATTATCGATACTCGTAGAATGTTTGTATTTAAATTTATGGATTGTTTGAAGGAATTCGGTTTGTCTGTCCCTTCGGCGATTTTGCATGATAATGATGAATGCATATGAGGACTGGAATTGTACCTAAACTTCAATATCTTGAATTTAAGAAGGAATTGAGATGATTTTTAATAATTTTTATCTCTAATTGTTTAAAAAATTGTTATAAACAAATCGTTGTTTATGAGATAATCAAAATTTTTTTTTTGGAAACATAATCTTTGATGAAAATTACGATTTAAAAAAAACCGTTTTTTAATTTTTTTTTATTGCTTAAAAATGAATTTCTTAATTAATAATTTTTTGTACCACTTGCAATTGATATAAAGGAATAATTTTTTGTAATCAGTTTTTATCTTGGTCTTTGATATTAAAAAAAAATTATTAATATTCAAATTTTCATTGTTTATTTAAATAACAATTTGTTATAAGCAAGTGAATTGTCTCTCGGTACTTTTTATATTTCTACTGAATAAACTAAAAACAATCAAGTATTATCTTGAAAAAAAAAAAAAAAATTTTTATTGGACTTTTAATTTTCTGTTCTCTTTCATTTCATTGTTCTCACCTAGTTTCAAATGTAAGGCTTAAGTCGATGTTTAATTAATAAACAACAATTATCATACTTGCAATGTTAATGTTCCTGCTACAAAAAAATATTAATTAACTAACGGATAGCTAATTGAAAAATCACGATATACATTTTTAGATCACGGATTATTGTTCATTAATCTATCCTGTAAGCGCCTGAATTTTTTTAGTTCTTAATTTTCATATTTAATAAGTTCAAATAGTATTTATTCATTAAAGGTCTGAAGTGGACGTGGCTTGCACAAGCCGGAGTACCCGTTTTCGGGCGTATTTTGAACCACCTGGGAAATAAAAAAAATGGGTCCTACTCTTTTTGAATCTTTTTTCAAATTTGAAAAATCTTTGATAGTTTTTGAGATATATGCAAAAAACCAAACCTTTTTGCGAGTGGCCCTTGAATTTTCTCAAAAAATATCTACACTTGTTGACTAGACTAAAAGAACACTCTGTATTTGAGTTCCGCCACATTTCGAAATTATTCAGCCAAATCCACAAAACCCGAAATTTCGTAATTTGTACCCCTTATCTGGCGTGCAAGATATCACAACTCAAACAGCGATCTGTTAACAGCAAACACCAACAAAACTGCCACATAATAAGAGAGATAAGGCAGCGACTCCAATGGGACTGGATACTCCCATCCTGGGCAAGATAAAACTACTATTTAGTTTCCTCCGGTCCATAATCTATCCTAACCAAACAATTATTGCGGTTCACCGTACGCAAACGGCCAAACGAATTCGTCAAAAATAAATATGACAGGCTTACGGGCTCAAAAACAAGATAAGAGACATGAGAGAACAGCGAGATATAAATTGCTTGATTCCAGGATGGTTCTGAAGATTTCCATGAAGGATGGATTTCAATTCCTCAAATTAATATGTTTGTTTGACGCGATTCGTCCTTTTCTGCTGATGAGGATTCAAGATAGTACTATGAAGGATATGGTCCAATATTTCAGGAATTGCTAGAGTGTCTTTGACAAATCACTGCAGTTGTGTTCAATATGCCACACTAGACCATAAATGGAGACATTTATAATAGAAGTTTGATTGACACCTTCATTATTTAGGAATATACAGTCTGTAACTTGGACTGAATTTAGTAAATCAAAGACAGTTCTTGGCGCTCTTGTTACTCGGAACATAGTGCTTATCATATTAACCAAATGTCTGTAATTTTCGAATTTTTTGATGAAAATGGTATTAAACGATTTGGTTCAACTCACTGATCAAGAATCCGTGGTAAAAATCGATTCTAACCTTTCGGCCGTTAACTTGATAACTGTCGAACGGAATGAGCTAGACAGTTGACATTTTCAGAGTAGGTTTGGGAGATGAACGTCTCGGTTAAGTTCCTTATTGGGCAAAATCGGCTCAATGGTTACGGAGTACGAAAAAATTTTTTTTTTTTACATTACAAATTTCAAATTGAATTTTTTTTAAGATGCAGTTTCAACATAAGAATCCATTGATATCATTTTAAACTCTAACAAATTAATACTTTCGGAGATATGATTTTACAAAATTTAAATAATTAATAGTAATTTTATAGTTTCATAGAATGCTCTTAGGTATCATAATTTGCTGATGTAATTAGAAATGTCCAATAAGTGTTTCAGTTCCGTTTAGGATACTGTCAGTTATAGTTAATGGACAACAGTCTTTGATTTACTGAATTTAGTTAGAAACTCGGATTGTATATTCTTTTGAATTCCGATCATTACAGGAATTGTCTTTATCGGCACAAGGAACAGGCACTTCTAGAATTTTTTTTTAACGATAATATTTCGACAGATCCGATCATTACATTCTTTGTATCAAATAGGATGCTTGGAGTCGCCATCCGGCGCACTAAACCTTTCAGAGGAAATAAAACCTTTCTCACCTTATCTTTTCGTATTTGCTAAACTTGGAGACCGTTCAACACACAAATGTTTGAGGTAATTTCCGTAATAACGTTCGGATTACCGATCATGACCCCATATTCGGGAGCTCAATTGAAATTTAACATACTCGGGTTGGAAAATAAATTATATTTGTGTCTACTGTACAAAATTTTCAATACTGTTCTTTCTGTTCCTGCAATGCTTCAGTTGATATTTTTCATGGTCCCTGAGAAAAGACCGTCAGACCTAGTTTGGTTGGTTTTTTCTTATTTTTCGATTTTTGTTGGAACCAAAAATTTCTATTATACAAAATAAATTGATTTAATAACTAAATGAAAATGTGGATTTAAGTTTTTATTACACTTGATTTTGGGTATATGGCATAATTGCTGAGACTCCTTCTCTGTACAATGTACAATGTATAATGTACAATGTACAATGTACAATGTACAATGTACAATGAACCTTGTGTCACCAGAGTAGGGGAATTTGATTGAATGAATGATGAATGATAAATGATAGTGGAATTTTACTCCGTTTTAAGGAATTTTGTTTCAGAAAAATATCAAGCTGATGGAATCTAGGGTGAATTATTCATTAGTTGGGATTATATTCTCCTAAGTTATTTTTAAGAGATATCATATTAGCTATTGAAAAGATATGAATAATATGTTCCATTGTGTTAGAATGGAAAAAATTTTGAAATCCTATTCAGAATTTTTGAGATGTGAATACTGCTAACTAGATGCATACTGTTGAACTAATTTTAATGTTCGAATGCAGGTAATAAATCAATACAAATAGAACAATACAATGAATAACAGTAAGATAAGTCCCACTTTGGCAGTTTGGCCATTCTAACAATGAATTCTCATCAAATGTTCAAAATGCGTTCATTTATTATCAAGGAATTTATAAATTCTTTTTCGTTTGTTGTCAAATATATTTTTTAACATTTGTGGGTCAATATTTTGGCAGCACATTGGTAGTGATGATTGGAGATCCTCAATATTATCGTAGGGTCTTTTGAGAACCTCATCCTTGATATATCCAAAGATGCTAAAGTCCAGGGGAGTCAAGTCTGGAGAGCGTGTTGGAAAGAAACCCTGGAGTCCTCGACTTAATACACGGTTGTCATAGAACTCCTGCAAATAGCTTAGATTTGCAGAAGTAGTGTGGGCAGTTGTCCCATCTTGTTCAAAATATACCAACTGTATTTCTTTGTCAACTAGTTGGTTCATGAATGGCTCCAGCATTATTCTTTTGTACCCTTCACCAATAATGGTATCATGAAAGAAAACTGGGCCATATATTCTACGACGAGAAACTGCTAACCACACACAAACTTTTTGCGAATGTAATGGAGTCTCAATAAAACTGTGGAGATTCTCAGATGTCCAAATTCTGTAGTTTTGAGAATTCACATAACCCGACAAGTGAAACCAAGCCTCATCACGAATTTTGTTTTGTTGGTGGATCAATTTATGTATCATAATAATGAAAAATGGCGATACCGTTGTTAATAAATCAACAAGTCCAGAGCGTTCCTGCCAATCGGGTCCTTCATAAATGGCTTCGTATAATAAATATACTTATGCATATATTTCACAAGTCAAATAGACCCCAGGGGGTTCATTGATTTGCCGAGAAAGCAAGAGCAGACGCGTTTCTGGCTTCTTGGCCTTCAGTACTCTGTAGCTTCTCAACAAATTCAACTAAATTGACCCGGGTTAAGCCTCTCAGAGCCGGCTTGGTCGATCGTACGTGTTGAGAAGCTACAGAGTACTTATGAAGGCCAAGAAGCCAGAAACGCGTCTGCTCTTGCTTTCTCGGCAAATCAATGAACCCCCTGGGGTCTATTTGACTTGTGAAATATATGCATAAGTATATTTATTATACGAAGCCATTTATGAAGGAACCGATTGGCAGGAACGCTCTGGAATTGTTGATTTATTAACAACGGTATCGCCATTTTTCATTATTATTTTTGAAAACGCTAAACAGCGTTCATGGCCATTGGGAAGATACTGTCTGAGCTCTGCGGGACTCGTTCTCCATTAATATCGAGTGAATGGTGGCATATGATTTCGCGCTTCAAATATTCACTGGTGGGGAAAGGCTGATTTCCGTGTTTTGTCTCATAGGTGGCGTGGGCGATTAGGTACGATCGACCATGCCGGCTCTGAGAGGCTTAACCCGGGTCAATTTAGTTGAATTTGTTGAGAAGCTACAGAGTACTGATAAAGGCCAAGAAGCCAGAAACGCGTCTGCTCTTGCTTTCTCGGCAAATCAATGAACCCCCTGGGGTCTATTTGACTTGTGAAATATATGCATAAGTATATTCATTATACGAAGCCATTTATGAAGGACCCGATTGGCAGGAACGCTCTGGACTTGTTAATTTATGTATCAATCATTCACAGCAACTACAGATAGTTGGATTTTGTAATTTTTTTTCTCCCTGTATCCTGGTAAGTTTTTTTGTTTTTTTTTTGGATTTTACCCGTAGTATATTCTAGTTTGAGTTCACTGTGGACTTATTATGAATACTACAAAAGTAACTACACTCTTGTCACACTACAGTTTTGTCGTTTTATAGAATTGGTTGAATTCACTTGACTGAGAAGCCATGTTTTATATTCTTGTTTGAGTTCACTGTGGAGCTATTATGAACACTACAAAAGACGAAAAAAAAGATGACAAAACTGTAGAGAACAAGAGTGTTGTTACTTTTGTAGTGTTACCCTTAGTACTAATATGATTATTTTAGGTAGTCACTGAGGATGGAGACTTCAGTCTTCGAAACGTACATACGACAGATAGTATTAAAGATTTGATTGTGGAGGAAAACTTAGAGAATTTTCGCTTTCCCATCATGAATATAACTCCACTTCGATCTATGGACTACTTTCAATAAGACACCACGAATTGTTTGTTCGCTTTGCCCATCATGGGGACCATAACCTGTACCTAATCTGAACATACCTTAATCGACCTTCGGTTTTGACATTAAACTTTAATATTTCTCCATAGAGGGAGGTCACATCAGTTCAGTCTGACATCAATCATGGATTGATGTCAGATTGACGGAAAACTGATTGTATACGCCTAGACTCGTTGACTGATGGTACAGATTGATGGCCAGATTGATACCAGATTAACCGTCTAACCTCCGCCTAAGTCTTCCATGTGAGAACCTAATATACAAAGATGTCAAGTACTGTGTTTATCACATGTAACAGTGCTGCCTATAGTCCACTTTAGAATCATAAAGCACCAATTAAATATTAATCGTCAAACCTTCTTTAACGGAACTGGAAGATCACAATTTAATCTTCTAATCTACTAGTTGTTAAAGTGTTGAGCTACAAGCCCAATCAGCAACAATCCAACCTTCTTTCGAAAACCCATAGGAGCTATTCATGTGCCCCATTAATATTTCAATCTTTTAAATCGCCTAAATCAGTTTAATCTCCAATCTGTCCACCTATCACCTACCCACGAGTCGCTAATTCTTCCCGTATAAATCTCAGGTGGCCTTGTCCCACATTAGCCTTCTACCTGCGTCCGAACAATAATAAAAAACGAAAAAAAAAGAACAGAGAGACACGAGACGAGCCTCGAATGAAATAATAAACATGTGACGTAGGTACAAAACGTAAATAATGGGACGATATAGGTGGCGATTAAAGGAGTCGTATGAATGAGCTGTGATAAGACCCCTCAAAGGGGTGGGGAGGGGTGATAGAGAGGTCTGGATAGGAAAATAGCGTTCGGAAAGGGGGGGCTGGAAGATTAGCCGCGACCTTGCCGTGAGATGTGTTTTTTACGCGCGTGTTGAGCGCGCCCTCTGTCGGCAAGAGTCGCGGTTACACATACGCACGTGGTGTGTGAGAGGGATGTGCACGTTGTGTGTGACGACGACGAAAAGGGGAGGCTAAGGGTGCTCGCACATTTTAGGATTCGTATTTAGTATAGTTCGAAGGGCAGTTTAGTAGCCTCAGCTAGTTTGATGTAAATATACACTAAAATAGTAATATAAAATTCTACAGATTGTAGAACAGATTAGACAAAATATATTGGTAATTACAGTGGAATATCTTCATATTCAATAGTTTTCTGTGGGTCTTGAAAAAGATCGAGTCGTATATAAGAAAAGTTCACTGTGTGTGTCATGTGTCTGTAGTAAATAAGACGATCTTCCATAGGTAGAAATTTTCGAACCAAAGAAACCCTTTCAATAGTGTACACGTTTATTATAGACACATATACTCAACCGAGAGTAAAAAATCGATCTTGAAAAAAAAACACATTCAAACCTGAAATAAAAAAATCTGCAAGGATATATTTTTATGGTAGGAGATACGTTATTATAAGAAGTTATAAGATCAGTCAACAAGTTGGAATAAAAATGTGAAAAAATTTTTTTAATTTACAATAAAATGTTTCACAGATAGTTACAAGAATTCATATTTTGCAGAATATATCCATCTCTATGTAGACCTTTTCTAATTATTGGCGCTCTAGTTCCTCGGAACTGAGTGCTTATCAATTTGCCCAAATGTCTGTCATTTTAGAATTTTTCGATGAAAATGGTCTTAAACGATTTGGTTCGATTCACTGATCAAGAATCCGTGGTCGAAATTCATTCTGTCCGGCCGGTCCAGCTGGCCGTAGGCACGATAACTCTCGAACGGAATGAGCTAGAGAGTTGAAATTTTCAGAGTAGGTTTGGCAGATAAATATCTCAGCTAAGTTCGTTATTGGGCAAAATCGGACCGATGGTTTCGGAGAAACAAAAACAAATTTTTTTTTTACATACCAAATTCCAAATTAAATTTTTTTCAATAAGCAGTTTTACCATAAGAATCCAATGATATTCTAAATTCAAACTAACACTTTCGGAAATATGATTTTTCAAAATTTCAATAAAAAATCGTATTTCTACGGTTTCACAGAATTATATAATTATTCTATGTATGAATTGTCATAATGTCAACTTATTTTCCTGAGACATGACATTGTCTAATTCCTTGCTAATAGTTGGTTCGAGAAACGTCAAAATCGACTTAGAGAGACAAGGGTAAAAAACCGTCAAGTAAACCCCCATGTGGCGATTTTATGACGAAAAGTGAAAATTAAGAATATATATCCCAGGTAAGTACCGACGTTTTATTCTAATACCGGAGATCGTACGAGGAGCCCGATAACCGTTTCGTCTAGTCAGTCGGGTTTTCGGTTTCGGAACGAGAGAAGGCGGGCTCAAATCCCGGAAAGGGAATTACACTTTTTGGCGCTCTAGTTCCTTGGAACTGAGTGCTTATGAATTTGCCCAAATGTCTGTAATTTTTATTTAAGATGCAGTTTCACCATTAATATCCATCGATATCATTTTCAACTCCAACAAGCTAATACTTTCGGAGATATGATTTTTCTAAATTTCAATAATGAATCGTACGTATGTTTTCAAAGAATGCTATAATTATTCTATCTAAGCTTTATTATATGATCTGTGTTCATACTCGTACATTTCATCCTGTTTTATAAGAAAGAGTCAAATTCATTTCAGCTATTTTAATTTGATTTCTTCCATGGTGCAGTTCTCATTCTCAGATTGCTCATTTAATCTTGATAAATAAACTATTATTTGAATTTAATTTCCTTTATGATGCAGTTCTTTCATAAGAATACATTGAATTATTCCCAACTCTGAGAAACCAATACTTTCGGAGATATAATTTGTCTGTTTGAACTAGAGCGCCAGAAAGCTCCTGTCCACAGGGCTTGAACCCATTTTTCGAATAAAAACATAAACAACATAAAAAAATTACCGAGACCAAAAACCAGACTCTCGCCGGGTTGCGCTGTATGTGGTCTCGGTATCGCCTATAATATTTTTCGAAATGTATCGTTATCGTCTCGGAAAAGCGAGACGAGACGAGACGAGAAAAATCTCGCTTTCGTGTGGAGCCCTATAAATTGTTCTGTTATTGATTTCTTCTTATTAATTATTGCTTTTTAATGTCTTGACCACGTACAATTTATTGTTGATATTTAACTGACTTAAATTGTTACTGAAAACCCAATTGATAGTATCTTCTCATTTTTGTTCTAGGGAACAGCGTATCATTTGGCCCAAATGTCTGTAATTTTCTAATTGGATTATGCCCTAGTCGTCCATTGCCACGATAATTTTTGAATGGAAAGAGATAGCGAATATAAATTTTCAGGGTTTGTTGCGCATCTGATGCCGCGGTTAAGTTCGTTAATCAGCAAAATTGACGAAACGGTTTTGGGGTTATACCCATCTCAAATTTTGTCGAATGGAAATTGTACCATGCGAAGTGGGAGAACGAACAAGCCTCCGTAAGATCACAAGACTACGACACCCGAACAACTCCCTGCATAATCCCCCCAATCATATATTGTATGAAATGACCGGAATTGAACCTATTCTGAACAGGATGAATAGATTAGACAAATAATTAATATCTGAACAACACAACCGAGAAATCATGCAACCTCTTCTTCACAGATACGATAGGAACAGCACATCAAAATGATAATTTCCGGAAACACTTTATGTTGAATTTTTAATGACCCTAAATTAATACACATCCACTAACACCAAATATAAAGTACCTAAATTATAATTGTATTAGTTTTTGTAGCAGGCAGGAAGACTTAGCTCTATAGCCATTTGGAACCATTCAATAAATGTTATCTCTCTCTCCACATATATATGATCGAGTTCAAATCTAGAACTTTACTGTAAAATTAGGTTTTGATAACTCCCGAAGAATTTCAACTATATCTGCGATTCTGAGATTTTCCAGCCATGCGATCCCAACAAAATTTTGCAACTAAGTCTTTGCGACGGTATTTTTCAACTAACTACTGCGCCTTAATTTGATCAGATCAATCTTTTTCGGGTTATTGAAATAACAAACTTTCAGATGGCTATAACTCTGAAACCACTCCGTGGATTTTGCCCATTAACGAACTCAGCTGGCACATTTGCACTCCTAATCTACTCTAAAAAGAACTTCACTACGATGCTTGGTAGGAAAAACACTGGTACAGGGAATTCACCACCCAAGTTCTTAAAAGAAATGTCATTAAATGGTACACAGACGGTTCAAAAACCACTACAGGAACTGGCGCTGGAGTATATGGGCCAGGCACCAAATGCTGACTATAGCCAGGCTCCTATCCGAGCATATTTCAGGCAGAAGTACTTGCAATAGAAAGATGCCTGGAAATGCACCTAGAAAGAAACTATCAGAGATGTGATATATCAATCCACTCTGATAGTCAAGCTGGTATTAAAGCTCTGAGCTCCCATGTTATCGAGCCCAAGCTAATATGGGAGTGCCGAAGAAAACTCAATGAAGTAGGTGAGAACAACAGGGTCTCCTTGGTCTGGGCGCCTGATCACGTGGGAATCATAGGGCATGAGGAGGCCAACACACTTGCCAAGAAAGGAGCACAAACCACCCTACTTTGGGGTTGGTAGATACACCTACAAAGGTGAATACCGGATGAAAGAAGAAACTGAAAGAGGTATTTTATGGAGATCTCCCCAGAATATATTACTCCAAGAAATTCCTCCGGAACTTTGACACTGCCAGATCCAAGAAATATATGGACCTCAGTAAGAACATACTGCACCTACTCACTGGTTTCCCCACAGGGCACTGCGGCCTTAGGAAGCATATGATGATATTAGGGCTAGCAGAAACTGACGAGTGCAGATTCTGTTGGGGGGAGGATGAAACTCCTGATCAACTGATGCTTCGCCATCACAAACCAACGCAAGGAATGCTTTGGGCAAGAAATCTGCAGGAGTGAAGACGTAGCCCCCTTGAAGCCATCCCAGATACTGGAGTTCATCAGAACTCTGGAAGTGGAAGGTGAGCTGTAGATGGTGATGACATCGACTGCTCTAACGGGGGGCACAATAGACCTTGAGGTCATAGTGCAACGTTAACCCCTACAACAATACAGGGTGAGTCTTTGACCACTGCATTAATTTTAACCAAAGATTCCTCTCATCAAATGAAACACTTTTTTCATTTAACATTTTTCCAAATTCAGCTCAGGTAAAAAGATACGGGCTGTTGAAATTTTGAAAAAAAAATCAGTTTTTATTTTGTAGCTTTGACATCCTTTTTTCGAATAAAATGAATGTTGGCGTAAAGTTTCCTATAACTATGATACACATTTTCCAAATATTAGTTATTTTCTACTTCTACTGGTTTTCTAGTTATCGACTCGTGGATTCATAAAACTAAACGAAATTAGCACAAAGAAAGCATATAAAGTTTTTCTTGAGTCATTTCAAGAATATTCCATCGTTTTAGACATCATATTATTCTTCATCATTTCTCCTTAAACGCACCGTTTTCGAGATATTCTTCATTGAATGTTTTAAAATGGAAAACTCCAGAAATTTAACTACTTTGATGGATCCGTCCCTGAGCGTTGGAATCCCGAATCAAGCTGTAAGCCACGTTACCATGCCTTATTCTCGTCCGCCAACAATGTCATAGATAATTTATATGCGGGAGTGTATTAGCACATTGTGAAATATTTAAACGCTTGTAACTTTTTACCTGAGCCGAATCTGGAAAAATGGTAAATGAAAAAAGTGTTTCATTTGATGAGAGGAATCTTTGGTTAAAATTAATGCAGTGGTCAAAGACTCACCCTGTATACAATATACAATACACTGAAAGTTTCCAAACTAATCGTTTGAGACTCCTCTTGTCCAAAAATTATAGAATTACAGAGATTTGGACGAATTAATAGGCACTGTGCTCATCTGAACATTGCGGCAAAAAATAAATAAATCGAAAATGACCAAGTAAACTGCTTTAAAATTATGTGGACGAAATTCCTGGAGCTTATCTCGGACTCATTTAGTCCCGACTTGTCGTACGATAAGCCGGAACCTGCAGCCACCCCACAAACACGACATTCTCTGCCGGATTTACTCCGCGACTGCCACAGCCGAGCACGCGTCTAATCTAGCCTTGCATCGCCAGGTGCTGCAAGATGCCCGAATCGGGGAAAATGTGTTTTTACGCTAAAAACACAAAGTGGAACAAGAGGGTGGTTTTTTGTTACAGCCGCTGCAGCTATTCAGCCGTCAGCCGAGTTAGACTGTTGAAATTGCGAGCACATGTACTCGATTGTACTCTTAAAAATAGAAACTGGTGTGATTTTAAAAAACAACGGAACGGGGGGTTGGTGGATTCTAATTAGGGTTGACGGGGATGAAACAAAAGATTTGGGTATTTTCGAATGGAATAGGATACGTTTATTTGTGTTCCTGCAGGAAGAGGAAGATAAGAGATCTACATTTTTTTTGAGTCGATTCTATCGGGAATTTATCCACTTTTCCAGTGTAGGAACGAGAATGCCTATGAATAAATTAACATTTACTGACAGGACATTGTCAATGGTGTTAATAAACTTGATAACGTCCTTAGGAGCCTTGGATATCATGTCGTGAGGACTTAGAACTGGCTCAAACTTACAGTATGGAAAAGCCAAATGGAGTAAATTCTTTATTGATGAATTGAAATTGGCTCAAGCCCTGGGGGCAAGAGCTTTGGTGCTCTTGTTCAAACTTTGACAAATCATATCTTCGAAGGTATTGGTAAGAGTTGGGAATTATATCAACGGATTCTTATGATAGAACTTCATCTTAGCAGAAATTGAATTCAAACATCATAAAAGAATTTAAATTCAACAAGAGTGCCAAACTGATTAATCCAAAACCAATAGACGAATTCTACCCAACAACGAACTCATCCGAGTTATTCATTCCTCAATTCTATGATGAACGATAATATATATTCTTTCCTCAAATCCACTCCAATACACCAATATTCCAGTTTTTTACTGGAGATATTCTGAACAAAATATTATTAACTTACCATTACCATTCCCATCATCATATGAATTGACCATCGGCATGAAAATATCAACCAACAAAAAGTATGATATCATATTATAATTCTCATAATTCTACGATTGCTGAAATGAATTAGACAATGTCATGTCTCAGGAAAATAAGTTGACATGTATCAACACAAATCATATAACAATTCATAGATAGAATAATTAAAGCATTCTGTGAAAACATAGAAATACGATTTATTATTGAAATTTTGAAAAATCATATCTTCGAAAGTATAAGCTTGTTAGAGTTGAAAATGATATCACTGGTGAAACTGCATATTGAAAAAAAATAATTTGAAATTTGTTATGTAAACAAATGTTTTTTTTGTTACTCCGAAACCATCTGTCCGATTTTGCCCAATAACGAACTCGGCCGAGATATCTATCTCCCAAACCTACTCTGACAATTTCAACTTACTAGCTCATTCCGTTCGGGAGCTATCGTGCGTACGGCCGGCCGGACAGAATGAATTTCGACCACGGATTCTTGATCAGTGAGTCGAACCAAATCGTTTAAGACCATTTTCAAGGAAAAATTACAGACATTTGGTCAAATTGATAAGCACCCTGTTGCGGGGAACAAGAGAGCCAAAAAGTATATTCATCAGTTGAGAAGAACCAGTGGATTGTTGTAAAAAATTATTATGATTACTTGAATATACAGCATTTTGTACAGGTACTCCCTAAGTTTTATTGTTTTACGTCTAACAGTATATGAGATATAAGGCATCAAAGTACCCCTCTTAGCTGTCAAAATGTTTCTTAGAATAGAAATATTTCCAAACAGATCATAGATGGCCATATATGATATTGAATAAACAGACCTTAATTTTTGAAGAGGAATCTAAATGTGAAATAAACAATGGATTATTATGATAGAACTACATCATAAAAGAAATTAAAATTAGTGACCGACCGAAAGTTCGGTTTCGGTTTCGGTTTAGCCAGTTTCGGCCAAGAAATCTAGTTTCGGCCTTAGTTTCGGTTTCGGCCCAAAATGGCCGAATCTTTCGGCCAGGCCGAAACGAGAATGTTCGTGAATTATCCTGGTCGTTTGGACAGGAGTTATAAGTAGGTATACATAATTGTCGTACGAGTTATTGTGATCTATCTTTGTTAAGACTGAGAATTCATGAGAATTCACTTTGATGATTATTAATTAGATTACATAAGGTGATTCCAAATAAGACGTGAAACTTGGAGTATGACTCATTAGCTGTTTAATCCATATTTAAAACTATGCTGTATAAGAGGTTGAAAAAGAATTAGTATGATTTGAAATGTGGTATATGAATAAATGAAAAATCAATTTCTAAGATCAATTTGTCTGCAACTTTCGAATTTCACAATTTAGTATGCCAAAATTATTTTAAAAACTTGCCAAATTCCTTCTTCATTCTCTAAAAGATTTCGTTAGATTGCTTAACTAGTTTCGTTTCAGCAGATTTTTTATAAGCAACCATATAAGGAATTGTTCCTTTATAAGAATGACCCTGTATAATCGATTTAACATTTAATGATTACTTAATAAAAATATACAGTTCTGCCTCTGCCCCAGGTCAGTCTTTCCTAGTGGAAAAACTTTCCTGTTTACAAAAACGCGAAACCCGATTTCCAATATCCGCCTCTTGATTTTCCTCGAAAATCGCGTTTCCCGGCAATCTCGACTGGAAAATAACTCTCCGATTCTGGAAAAACACGACGGGAATATTATGAAGTTTCGCAATTTGAGGCGCCGAAGGCGAACTCTTCCCTAATTTGCCTCCTTAATGAATATTCCCGAACATGCAAAAAAGGAAAGCGTCCTATCTGTCAAGTAGACCGTTTTTAATTAACATGTTCCTTTGTAGAGTCCGATAACGAGCCTTAGCGAGAAAATATTTAATTAGAAAGCATCACTCTCTGCCATCTCCAGAATCATTATTCCAGTTCCGAAAATTAATAAAACAGAATTTTGTCCGAAGAGGTGACAGTGCCGTCATGGGGACGTCCGAGTTTTTCTGTGATAATTTTCTGGGTTAATTTTGTTTTGCATCGTGAAGGATGGAGCAGAATTCGTGATTCAATTGCGACGTTTTTTTTCGAAACAAATTGCAAATTAAATATTTTTCAATAAGTTTTACCATAAGAATCCATTCATATTATTTTTAACTCTAACAAGCTAATACTTTCGGAGATATGATTTTTCAAAATTCCAATGTAAATCGTATTTCCACGTTTTCACAGAATGATTCTGTGGGTATTCTATGAATTGTTATAATGTCAACTTATTTTCCTGAGACATGACGTTGTCTCATTGTCATTCTTTCCAGCAATCGTATAAATATGAGAATTATAATATAATATCATACTTTTTGTTGGTTGATATTTTCATGCCGATGGTCAATCCATATGATGATGGGAATGGTAATGGTAAGTTAATAATATTGAGTTCAGAATATCTCCACTAAAAACAAAACTGGAATATTGGTGTATTGGAGTGGATTTGAGGAAATATATATATTATCGTTCATCATAGAATTGAGGAATGAATATCTCGGATGAGTTCGTTGTTGGGTAGAATTCGTCTATTGGTTTTGGATTGATAATTTTTGGCACTCTTGTTGAATTTATATTCTTCAATGATGTTTGAATTCAATTTCTGCTAAGATGAAGTTCTAAATTTCAATAATGAATCGTATTTCTATGTTTTCACAGAATGCTATAAATATTCTATCTAAGCTTTATTATATGATCTGTGTTCATACTCGTACATTTCATTCTGTTCTATAAGAGATAGTCAAATTAATTTCAGCTATTTTAATTTGGTTTCTTCCATGGTGCAGTTCTCATTCTCAGATTGCTCATTTAATCTTGATAAATAAACTATTATTTGAATTGAATTTCCTTTATGATGCAGTTCTATCATAAGAATACATTGATATAATTCTCAACTCTGAGAAACCAATACTTTCGGAGTTATAATTTGACTGTTTGAACTAGAGCGCCAGAAAGCTCCTGTCCACAGGGCTTGAACCCATTTTTATATACCAGACTGCTGCCCCATACGTGATTATTATTATTATTATTATGGGTCTCACAATCGTGACGTACACCCATCGCAGTATCTTGGGGTTGCAGCCTCAAATCTTACCGGCTAGATTTCTGCACGCCCTTATGGCCCTTATTGCTTTGCTAGCTTCGATTTCAACATGCCTATTCCACAGAAGCTCACTATCCAGAGTAACCCCTAGATATTTAACTTTAGACTTCCATTCTATAATATCTCCGTTCAAAAAGACGGCTCTCACAGCTGGAAGTTTCCTTCTCCGAATGGGGATGTTACATTAGACCCATGATGTCAGCGGTGCAGGACTTGGTTAAGTACACCTGGGCTGCAGGGCTTGGACTAAGAGACCTTATGGTAGCTAACAACCCGGGCCCAATGGCATCAACCATGAGACCCTGTCAGCTAAAATAGCAGACCGACCGAGGTGCAATAAGCCTCTCTAGGTTACTCGCTCAATCGTTATCGGTCGAACACAAACAAACAAACAAACAATGCTAGGAGACATTATAATTTTGAATAGAAAATTATCTGGAAAAATATCAGCATATCGGAGCCAAATGGCTGGCCCAATCATTTTCGAAGCATTAACATTCATTCCAGCCCTGACTCTCGGAAAATCGAATGTTCGCTGCAAAAACGGGGAGAGAGGAGTAAAGGTAGCTAAAGAACATCAAAGGCACATTGTCCGTGACAGATCCCCTCTTTGAAGTTCGAACTTTTTACTTCTCCCGGTTAATTATTAACAAGCAAAGCAGCATTCATAATGCTACTTTTTCTCCGTCTCAAATAATAATACCTTCTAATACTTTGTGCGGAGCCCCCCGACCCGACCCCCCTTTTCCGAAAACTTCGCAGGTTCTCGCGTTTTACGCTTCCTCGATCGGAGTTGGCCGTGACGTTGGAATGAAATTGGAATTCAATTTGCGAAAGGCAAAGATGAAATTTCAGTTAATTAAGATGGAGGCCAGTGGCGGGTTTCGCATTATTATTTTCAGCGGAACGATTTTTGTAACCCTCCCAGCAATTTCTAAAGTCCACGTCTTGAAAAATTCGAATTAAAAAACTTTGATCTTCGGGCTTCTTCTTTTCATCTGCTTGATTCATGAATGTGTGGGAATATGCATCTGAAACTGACTTTTCAATAGGATAGATCCACAAGATTGAACTTTGGGGATTGAAACTTATAATTAAAAAAATTGGTTCAAGCACTGACGTGAAGTCAGGAGCATTTGCGCGTATGTTCTCTTGTCCATTCTCCCATATTGGACACTCTTAATCGAATTTACCATGGTGAATTCTATTGTCTGTTCTCCTGTATTGGACACTCCGAATTTACCATGGTAAGTTCGATTAAGCGTGTCCAATACAGGAGAATGGGCAATAGATCATACGCGCAAAAGCTTCTGACTTCACGTCAGTGCTTGAACCAATTTTTTTTTCAATGATTTCTTAAAAATTTTCTAGTACTACGATCCTCAAGAAATTTTGAAAGAATTTTCGCGTTGGCATTCTACAACTAATTACCATATTTGAATTGGATCGGATTTGTATTTTTGAGTTATTGAGGATATAACAACCAAATTTCAGATTGATATAACTCCAAAACCATTTGGCCGATGATGCTAGTTAACGAACTTAAATGTCGTATTCAGATGCGTAATCTACCCTGAAAACTGCAAGTATCTATTTTTTTCCGTTCCCAAGGAATCATGAGATACATAATATTTTTTCGTAATTTTTTAAAAATTTTCTATTGGTACGGTCCTCACAAACTTTTACACCCGTCTTCATGTCGATATTCTACAACTAGTTACCAAGCTTCAATTCGATCGAGTCTATATTTTTTGAGTTATCGAGGAAATAGTACTCCAGATGGGTATAACCACAAAACCGTTGGGCCGATTATGGCCAACAGCGAACCTAACTCTCCCATTCAGATGTGCAACCTATCCTGAAATTTGCAAGTCCCTATCTCCTTTCGTTCGAGAGTTGTCGAGGCAACGCTTACGCATCCAGCTGCTGAACTCACACAAGGCTGCTCGGATCTCCAACAATATAGATCCGATCATATTCAAATCTGGAACTTGGTAGTAGCGTTAGGTTCTGAAGGCTCTCGCAAAATTTCAGCAATATCGGACGAATAGTTTCTGATATATAGAATTTTTTTCAATAGTTTTCTATGATTATTAAAAAATTTTCTAGTTATAAGATCCTCACAAAATTTTGACGGAATTTTCGCGTTGCCATTCTACAGCTAATAACCATGTTTGAATTGGATCGGTTTTGTATTTTTCGAGTTATTGGGGAAATAACAACCAAATGTCAGATGGGTATAACTCCAAAACCGTTTTGCCTATAAACAAACTCAATTGGCGCATTCAGATTCTCCACCTTACCTGAAAATTTCAAGTTGGTATCTTTCTCCGTTATTAGGTTTTCGTGACGTAAATAATATTTTTTAATAATTTTATTAAATTTATAATACAATGTTCACAAAATTTTACAAACGTCCTTAGGTTTATATTCTACAACTACTAACCAAGTTTCAATTCGATCGGATTAGTATTGGTTGTGGACAAAATTATTACTCGGAAACCATTGGGCCGATTATGCCCATTAACGAACTTGTCCGTCCTATTGGGATGCGCCACCTACCCTGAAAATTCAAGTCGCTATCTCTTTCCGTTCTCAAGTTATCGTGGCAACGGCCGGCCGGACAGAATCAAATTTGACCTAGAATTATTCATTAGACTGTCGAACCCAATCGTTTGAGACCATTTTCGGCGAAAAATTCGAAAATTACAAAATGATAACGCGATGTTCCCCAGAACGTACGCGCAAAAATATCGAAAGAATTATTGAAAGTATGCCTTTTTTGGTGCTCTTACCTTTTTTGGTGCTCTTGTTCCTCGGAAAAGAGTGCTTATCCATTTGCCCAAATATCTGTAATTTTCGAATTTCTGGCTGAAAATGGTCTCAAACGTTTTGGTTTGACTCACTGATAAAGAATCCGTGGTCAAAATCCGTCTGGCTGTTAACACGATAACTCTCGACCGGAAATAGCTAAACAGTTGAAATTTTCAGAGTAGGTTTGGGAGATAAATAAAATCTCGGTATGAATTCGTTATTGGGCAAAATCAGCCAAGTGGTTTCGGAGTAATGATAAATAAAATCTCACAACAATTTTCGAATTATTTTTTTTTTCAAGATGCAGTTTCATCATAAGAATCCATTGATGTCACTCTCAACTCTAACAAATTAATACCATCGGAGATATGATTTTTCAAAATTTCAATAATACATCGTACTTCTATGTTTCACAGAATGCTCTAATTTTGATTCGCTTAATGTATGTAAATCCTACATGTGAGGTGAGTCATAGTCCTACGTTTTGAATTCAATTTTTTATGATATATGATTTGTCAAAGTTTGAATAATTACACGCTTGTAGTTTGACAAGAGCGCCAAAGCCCCTGCCACAGAGCTTTCCCACTTATTTGTTAAACCAAAAAGTGAAAATAACGTTCGAAATTTGACCGAAACCACTAAAAATAATTCGAATAAAGCGACCTCACGGTAACATAATAACTCAATATGAATTCCGCCAAGATCACGCTACGAAAACAAGCATATCAATCAAACCAAACCACACTAATCAGCCAATAATCTCGAGGAATGATCAACTACGCCTCATAAAAACCCCAAATCAACCGGTAGAACATTCATTGATTAATCCTACCCAACCGCCAATCAAAAATCTCCCGCCATCCGCATAGTGCAAATTTCGTCGAGTTAATAAAGGTCCGGCACCCTTGGCGGCCAGCGCTCTGGATCGGTCAGGTAAAAAAAAACACGATCGAAGCTCAATTCGGGCTTTGACAGCTGGCCATTGGCCGCTGGCAGTCCCTTCTACCCTCCGTGTTGTTTTCACCCCGCCGCGATATCGGATGTTTTTTCAATTTTGTATCCGATTAACTTGTTCATGATTCGTTCAATAGATGTCTTTTCCGGGGATTTGCAAAGGAGGATCTTATTATGGGTTTTGGCGAAGCTGCCTTGGATATTTTAAGGCAGACAAGTGGGGTTTATGAGATGGGGGATGATTTGACGATATAGCATTTTTGCACCGATTATGGTGTCCGTCTGTCTAGCCCTTTCTCAGAAACTTGAATATTTAGAGAATTATTAGATAATCAAATACATCAGAAAAATTAAGATATTTCACCCTCCAACCCGCATAAAGAGCCTTGCAAATCTGTTTGTAGAACTACGGTTACTTCCCTAAGTCTTAGAATGCTGAGATTTGTTATGCAGGCTAGGATAAGACTTAACACAATGACAAAATTGAGAAATCTGCCATTCTCACCATCCAACCCCCATCAATAAGGGGGGAGCAGATCTGTGAACAAAGCTAAGGTGCTCCCCGAAGTCTTTGAAGGTGTAGTGTAGTCTAGCATAAGCATACAAACAACCACAAAATTGAGAAATCTGTAACTTTTACCCTCTAACCCCTCCCCCCAAATAGGGGGTGCAAATCGGAATTTTGAACTAATATAGGGTGTCTCATTGGGAAAGGCCCAAAGGGGTTCTAGATATACAACATTTATTGGCTCTGACTGTCTTAGTAACCGAGACACAGGTTGTTTTATGAATTTTGAATTTACTCCTGGGGTGATAATAAGTGAACCACCCTGTATATTTTTTTAAATTTGGGATACATGCTTTTTATTTGAAGCTCAAATGAATTGCTTATAACCACAAGGAAAATCCAGATCCGGGTTAACACACATTTATGAAACGATTGTATCCTAGGAACAACACCCTGTATATCAGAATTTCGAAAATCCGTTCCTCGGAACTGAGTGCTTATCAATTTGCCCAAATGTCTGTAATTTTCGAGTTTTTGGCTGAAAATTATCTCAAACGATTTGGTTCGACTCACTGATCAAGAATCCGAGGTCGAAATCGATTCTGTCCGGCCGGTTCGGCCGGTTCGGCCGGTTCGGCCGGCGGCCGTAGGCACGATAACTCTCGAACGAAAGGAGTCAGAGGATTGAAATTTGCAAGGTGGGTTTGAAGCATAAATATCTCGGACAAGTTCGTTAATGTGCGAAATCCATAAAGCGGCTTCGGAGTTATGGCCAATTTTAGTAAAAACATTTTTTATGAATATTTCCGAAACCGATCACTCGATCTATCTGAAATTTAGCATCAAATTGTAGAATCATGACCTTTATACGCATGTGAAGTTTTGTATTGACCAGGTTACCGCAAAGTGTAAAAAAAAATTTTGAAAATTAAAATAAAAAATTTCTACAATAACTCTCGAACAGAATGGGCTAGGCAGTTGACATTTTCAGAGTAGGTTAGGGAGATGAATATCTCGGTTGAATTCGTTATTGGGCAAAATAGGCCAGATGGTTTCGGAGTAACGAAAAAAAAAATTGTTTAAGTAACAAATTTCAAATTCAATTTTTAAGATGCAGTTTCACCATAAAAATCCATTGATATCATTTTCAACTCCAACAAGCTAATACTTTCGGAGATATGATTTTTCAAAATTTCAATAATGAATCGTACTTCTATGTTTTCACAGAATGCCATAATTATTCTATCTAAGCTTTATTATATGCTCTGTGTTCATACTCGTACATGTCATCCTGTTCTATAAGAGAGAGTCAAATTCATTTCAGCTATTTTAAATTGATTTCTTCCATGGTGCAGATCTCACTCTCAGATTGCTCATTTAATCTTGATAAATAAACTATTATTTGAATTGAATTTCCTTTATGATGCAGTTCTATCATAAGAATACATTGATATAATTCCCAACTCTGAGAAACCAATACTTTCGGAGATATAATAAGTCTGTTTGAACAAGAGCGCGAGAAAGCTCCTGTTCACAGGGCTTGAACCAATTTTTTTATATTTTCCTTTGCATGATGAACCTTTAATGTTGATCATTTGAGTTTATGATATTCTCAAAAAATTCGTCGACCCTTTGATAGGTGATCAACTAGAACAAACTCGAATTAGAACCCAGCAAAGGCCCAATTAATAGAGCGAAAGCACTCGAAATCACCCACCGACTATTCCGGTTGCGTCGAATCGATTAGGACCCCCTTTAAAGTTCCCAATTTCCAAGAATATCTCGATCGGAGTGGATCGACGCGACTTTCCATACAGCCGAGGGTGGATGCCGATGACAGGTCGCAGTGTATCGAGAAAAAATATTTCGTTGTTGCTCACAATTCCTCCGTTCAGGCTAGATGATACTTCAGATGGAATCGCAGGCAGGCATAAGCGATGCGGTCTTTTCTTCGTTCGGCCATCAATTTATCACTTTCACGATTTCGTCCGCCATGTTGCATCGACAACGGACAGTTCGGTTTGTGTTAGTGTGAAGATGCCGAGACTTGACAAAGGGCCCGGTTTTGATATGTTGCGATTTCGAGATTTCCCGGTTTGGGCGTAAAATCGGGTGAAATAGCGCGGATGGGTCTTGAGGACTTTTATTGGGATATCCTCCTATATTGACTTATTGAATCGAGTGGTGAGAAGAAATCCCTTATGTTTCTCAAAATTAAACAATGATATTTCATGTATAGAAGTGTACTCGTGCTTCGCTACGTATAAAGTGAAATAATAAAAATTGGTTCAAGCACTGACGTGAAGTCAGAAGCTTTTGCGCGTATGTTCTATTGTCCATTCTTCTGTATTGGACACCCTTAATCGAATTTACCATGGTTAATTATGTCGTCCATTCTCCTGTATTGGACACTTAATTCGAATTTACCATGGTTAATTCGAATTAAGTGTCCAATACAGGAGAATGGACGACATAATTAACCATGGTAAATTCGATTAAGGGTGTCCAATACAGAAGAATGGACAATAGAACATACGCGCAAAAGCTTCTGACTTCACGTCAGTGCTTGAACCAATTTTTTTTTCGTGATTTTTTTTTAATTTTCTGGAGGCGCGGTTCTTAAAATATTTTTTTTCGTAATTTTTTTCAAATTTTCTAGGAGTACGGTTCTTACAGAATTTTAAACACGTCTTTGTGTTGATTTTCTACTACTAGTTACCAAGCTTCAATTCAATCGAATATTTATTTTTTGAGTTATCAAGGAAACAATATTCCAGGTTGATATAACTCGGAGACCGTTAAACCGATTATGCCCAAAAACGAACTCATCAACTCTCCCTTTCGGATACGCAACCTACCCTGAAAATTGCAAGTCCCTATCTCCTTTGGTTCGAAAGTTATCGAGGCAACGGTCACCCATCTACTGAACTCACACAAGAATGCTCGAATCTCCAACAATATTCAACCGATCGTGTTAAAACTTGAAACTTTGCAGTAGAGTTAGGTAATGAACGCTCTTGCAAAATTTCAGCAATTTCAAACGTATAGTTACTGTTATATAGAATTTTTTTTTTTATTTTCAATGATTTATTAAAAATTTTCTACAAATGCTATCCTCACCAAATTTCGCAAACATTTTTGTGTTGGCATTCTACAACTAATAACCATGTTTGAATTCAATCGGTTCAGTATTTTCCGAGTTAATGAGGAACAAAAAACCACCAAATTTCAGATGGCTATAACTCTGAAACCGTTTGGTCGATTATGCTCATAAACAAATTCAAATGTGGCATTCATATGCACAACATAACCTGAAATTTTCAAGCCGCTATCTCTTTCCGTTCTCAGGTTATCGTGACAAAAAAAATATTTTTTAATAATTTTCTAGCCATACGATTCGCCCAAAATTTCACAAACGTGCTAAGGTTCATATTCTACAACTACTCACCAAGTTTTAATTCGATCGGATTCATATTGGTTGAAAACAAAATTATTACTCGGAAACCACTGGGCCGATTATGCCCATTAACGAACTTGTCCGTTGTATTGCGATGCGCCACCCACCCTGAAAATATCAAGTCGCCAGCTCTTTTCGTTCTCAAATTATCGTGGCAACGGACGGCCGGACGGCCGGCCGGACAGAATCAAATTTGACCTCGAATTCTTCATCGGGGAGTCGAACTAAATCGTTTGAGACCAATTTCGTCAAAAAATTCGAAAGTTACAGACATTTGGGCAAAACTATAACGCGATGTTCCCCAGAACATACGCGTAAAAAATGCAATTGGAACATCAAATTCATTTATTCAAACAAAAAAATATTTTATTAATTGCTAGCTATTTTAAAACTTCATCCAAAACATTTAGATAAACAAAATTTTTTTGTTTTTTCATTTTGAGCATGAATGAACAAACGGCTGGGGGTTTTTCATTTTCGATCGTTAATTTTCTGTTTAATGTTTGAATATTTTGAGTAATTTTAATGCAAAAATCCGTCCGATCGAACGGATATTCATTATAGATTTCGTAACTTAACGAAAAGATCCAAACCCCAAGATACGTTTACTGGAGTGACGCTGAGTTTTCCCTTGGGTAAAAATTAAAAAAATTAAGAGAAAGCTATTTCCGATGCTCCGAGATTCGATCCCGCCGCCCCGCAAGGCTCGTGAGCTATAAATTCCCAATCCAACGCCTCAGCTCACTCGGCCACGTTACCTACGTGAATCAACTCCGATTATGTACCAAATAAAGATTTTTAGTAGTAGTAGTAGATTTTCGTCTTTCGATTTTCAGAATATGGTCAATCCTGTCAAGCGATCGATCGAAATCGGTTACTCGTTCAAGTAATTCCGTTCGAAATTCAGATTCGATTTGACATTTCTCGTCGCTCGTTCCGACCGAAAACGTCGAA
This sequence comes from Halyzia sedecimguttata, assembly GCA_937662695.2. Classification (NCBI taxonomy): domain Eukaryota; kingdom Metazoa; phylum Arthropoda; class Insecta; order Coleoptera; family Coccinellidae; genus Halyzia; species Halyzia sedecimguttata. The sequence goes on from OW569418.2 coordinate 60,559,109, forward strand.
CTTGAAGGAGCCGCGTTAAAATTCGCCACAGAAATACGTGAAACGAAAGAATTTTGACGATTTTCGCGACAAGTTACATTTTCCTATCGTTCTTCCGGGAAAACGAAAGAGAGGATCGAAAAAAGGGCTCCGTTACGGACTAATTTCGAATCTCGTCTTCGTGTTCCCGCAAATACCGTCGTTCCGAACGCCACCGTTCCTCCGAATTCCTTTCCATAATTTTGCTCCTTTTGCCAAAGCCGGCGTTTTTTTGCCTTTTCGTGATGTTTTTTTAAATACACCCCCATCTTTTCGCTCCGAAAATGCGAAACTCTATAAAACTTCCGTATTTTTCCTCGATAAACCCTTTTGGTTTGACCGGAAGTGACTCTAACTTATTTATCTCAAATGGCACCCTATATATTTATTTCAATCTTATATTTCTACTCGAAATTACCTTTTCAACGATGTATCACACTTTGTATTTTACATTTGATTCGATGGAGAAAACTTCAATTGAAATTTTAAATTGATAGAATTGCAGTAGGCTACGATATTTTGTGAAATCTTGATTTTGACTCCAGTAATCGTCATCAACAAAAAAAAACATTCCTCGAGTTGAAATCAACTATGAATTTTACCAACCGTTAAACAAAAATGTATAGTAAAGGAAAAAAAATTACAAAAAAAGGGGACAAATAAATACCTATAATAACTAAAGCATATATTTGAAATGTTGACCATCTGCTTCTACACATCTTTCAGCTCTGAGGATTCGTTCACGCGAAGTAACACTTCTTAACACCTCAGCATTAATGTCTCCACATGTACATGCATTCCTTATTTTGTTTTTTAGATCTTCCAAATCAATAGGAGGAGTCTGGTACACAAGATCTTTCAAATATACCCAAAAGAGGAAATAAAGCGGTGTTAAATCTGGAGATCTTGCAGGCCATCTTGTCGGCCTTTGTGTGCCGATCCATCTATCTTCAAGATGGCCTGCAAGATCTCCAGATTTCATACCGCAAAATCAAGATTATTCAAAATATCGTAGCCTACTGTAATTCTTTCAATTTGAAATTTCAATTGACGTTTTCTCCATCAAATCGAATGTAAAATACGAAGTGTGATACATCGTTGAGTAGAAATAGAAAATTGCAAAAAATAGATAGGGTGTCATTTGAGATAAAAAAAGTCAGAGTCACTTCCGGTCAAACCGAAAGTGACTTTTTTGTCTTTCTCAGTTGAAGGGTCCTTGAACGAATTGAAAATCATAGAATTTTAAACTTTTGAAATGGATGAGATAATCCATTGGAACATCTATACTGGGACACCCGGTATATTGATTACAAGATAGTTCGAGAAGCACTCAGCACTCTCTACAAGTCTTTTTGAAAACTTAAGCATTTACGCAAAAAAATGCAATGCATTTTCAAAAAGCACCAAGCGCCAAAAATGGGTTCTCATTAGAAAAAAATGAGTTTTGAGTTTTTTGTCATGACTGTCTTTGACATTGAAATAGAAACACCCTGTATGTTCAATTGAATTTTTAATTAACGAAGGAGAAGCATTGGTATGTCTTCTAATCTTGAATCACACTCTAGATAGATAGAGCAAGTTCACGTATTTTATTCAACTGAAAAATCTGTCAATTGACAGATTAAATGTGTCAATTGACATTGGCCCTAATACACCGTCGTCCAATTACTTCAATAAATGTAGAATATTGAACAATGAAGAATTATGTAGTTGATATTCAGTATTTTGGCTAAGCAGCTATGTTTATGTTTCATGTCACTTTAAAATCCTGGGGAATAATTGGACCACCCTTCAGAAGAAAGAGGGAGATTTGAATATACTGATGAGAAAATGATAACCTCCAGTAAAATTTGCTGTTCAATATGTTCATTTATAGAATTTATGTAATAAAAAATTCCGATTGGAAAATAATTCTTTATCAATTGATGTTATTCTCATTTCTTCCGAGAAACCCCTGCTCGTAAGCCCGAGAGAAATGGGCATAACAACCGAAGTTCACTGTCGCGTAAACATCCCTTATAATAGAAATTTCTAGGCAAGAAACTGTTAAAAATTGCTGGCAAGCTGGAGGGTCATCCACTGACCAGAATCAGATTCAGGTGAAGTAAACATCTTCGAAATAGGGTGAAAAGGTGAGGTACCGGCAAGAAGGGACAGGATCCAAAGGGAGATTTGCTCTAATAAAAGAAAACCGATCGCGTAAGCCTCCAAGTGGACAATGGCCCCGTCGAGATCACAAAGAAGGTTCGATTATGGATAAAAACAACATTTGACCGTTTTCCGATAGATCGTCGCTGATATTTCGCATAAATATCCAAAGATTAAGGAACCTTTGACGAATCTCCCCCATTCGGATATTACTCGACTACCTCTTTGTCGACGTGGTCTTCTCCGGAGCTCCGACGGTCACCGTAAGCCGCGGATTTGATCCTTAGAGTCCGAAAATTATAAGCCATGAATAAAAAATGCGACAAAGGTAGACCGGCTGCGTAAAAAACGCCAGATGTGCCGGTTTTTAGCACGCGTTCTGTTCGGTCATTTTTTTCCCGGTATAGGACAGAATACATAATGCGTTTTGTATGTTTTATTAAAATCTTTCGCTTTTTTGAATATGTCAGGGTCCCCTTGTTTGCAGGTTTTGTTGCCAGTCAATCGATGGAGTGTTGGGTGGGAATTCTTTGTTCTTGTTTTTTGTTACATCGAAACGATGAAGTCTCCCCGGTTATTTGGTTGAATTATGGATTTGTTTGTCTTCGTGGTATTCTTCAACGAACTACCGAGTTTCAATTTGATCAGATCGGTATTTTTTGAATTACTGTAAAAAAAATTAATATAGCTATTAATCTAAAATCACTAGTAGAATTTGCCCATTAACTAACGTACCTACCATGTTAATGACAGACTTGAGTAATGAGGGAATCGTCTCCAAAACCCAAAACTCCAAAACCGTTTGGCCGATTATGCCTATTAACCATATTAAATGTCGCATTCAGATGCGCAGCCTACCCTGAAAATTACAAGTCGTTATCTCTTTCCGTTTTCAAGTTATCGTAAAATACATCATATTTTTGCGCGTATGTTCTGGGGAACATCGCGTTATCATTTTGCCCAAATGTGAAATTTAATTCTGTGGTGCCGTCCGGCCGTTGCCACGATAACTTGAGAACGGAAAGAGCTAGCGACTTGAAATTTTCAGGGTAGGTGGCGCATCCCAATACGACGGACAAGTTCGTTAATGGGTATAATCGGCCCAATAGTTTCCGAGTAATATTTTGTTTTCAACCAAAATAAATCCGATCGAATTTAAACTTGGTGAATAGTTGTAGAATATAAACCTAAGCACGTTTGTGAAATCTTGTGAGAATAGTGTCTTTAGAAAATTTTAAAAAAATTATAAAAAAAAAATTATTTATGACACGATAACCTGAGAACGGAAGGAGATAGCGGCTTGAAATTTTCAGGTTAGGTTGTGCATCTGAGTGCGACATTTGAATTTGTCTATAGGTATAATCGGCCAAACGGTTTTGGAATTATACCCATCTGAAATTTGGTTGTTATTTCATCAATAACTCGAAAAATACGAAACCGATATAATTCAAACATGGTTATTAGTTGTAGAATGCCAACGCGAAAATTCTTGCGGCATTTCGTGAGGATGGTATAACTAGAAAATTTCAAAAAAATTATTGAAAATAATTGAAAAAAATGTTTTATATCATAAACTATTCGTCCGGCATGGCTGAAATTTTGTAAGAGCCTTCAGAACCTAACTCTACTGCAGAGTTCCAAGTTTGAACACGATCGGATCCATATATTGTTGGTGAACCGAGCAGCCTTTTGTGAGTTCGGTAGCTGGATGCGAATCGTCATATTTTTGCGAGAACCTTCAAAAGCATGAATGTCATGATGACATATTTTTGCGCGTATGTTCTTGGGAAAATCGTGTTATTCAATCACAAATCTATGGGAGATGATAGCCCTACATTAGCGGTCAAACCTGGTTTTGAAAAAGATCCTTCTTAGGAGGAGGCAACTAAATATTGAAGGGATTTCTATGAACAAGAGTGAATATCTTTGAGAAATAGAGAAGGCGATTCTTCTTCAAGATATCCATGTGCCTTCAGAGGTGTATATTCGTGACAGGGGACTTTTGGAAGGTTATGTATTATTTTTAATATGAAATCGCTGAAATTTTGCTGAAGGCTTCAAAACTTAACTTTAAATTAACCACACTTTCTGATCTTGTAAGGTGAGAGGCTCATTTGTGGATATTGAATCTCGTGATGAGTAGAGAGGAATTTTAGGTCAGTTTTTCTATCACTAATGAGAATATATCTTTATGTTTCACCTCAACACCTTCAGATCTATCAATGGGCATTTTTTGGTTAAGAATAAGTAATTGAATATCACTGGAATGTTAGTAACTAAACTTATAATTTTCTTTACTTTGATTATTTAAATATGACATTAATTCCAGTAATATTTTTCTAGAATAATTATGTATTCTTCTCCTAAAGAAGAATTGAAGGTAGACAATAATGTGTTAATTTTTTCATCATTGCTTTCTATCCTGACTTCACGAAAAAAAAAAACAATTTTTCATCATTTATTTAAAATTTTCTAGAGATACGATCCTCACAAAATTTTACCTACGTCTTTACGTTGGAAGTTTCAATTTGATCGGATCTGTATGTTTTAAATTATCGGGAAAATAATATTCTAGATGGATATAACTCCGAAACTGTTAGTCCGATTATGCCGAACAACGAACTCAACTGTCCCATTCGGATGCGCAACCTTCCCTGAAAATGGCAAGTCGCTATCTCTTTCCGAAAATTTTCGTAGCAACCGTCACCCATCCAGCTACTGAACTCACACAAGGCTGCTCGGATCTCCAACAATATATAGACCCGATCAGCTTCAAATTTGGCACTTGGCTGTAAAGTCAGGATTTGAAAGATCTCGAAAAAATTTCAGCGATGTCGGACGAATCGTTTTTGATATATAAATTTTTTTTCAATGATATTCAATCATTTTTTTAAAATTTTCTAGTGATACGATCCTCACAAAATTTAGGAAAAATTTGCGAGTCGCTATTCTACAACTGATTACCATGTTTGAATTGTTTCGGTTTCGTATGTTTTGAGTTATTGAGGAAATAACAACCAAATTTCAGATAGGTATAACTCCAAAACAGTTTGGCCGATTATGCCTTAAACAAACCCAAATGTCGCACTCGGATGCACAACCTACCATAAAAATTGCAAGTCGCTAACTCTTTCCGTTCTCAGGTTATCGTGAGATAAATAATATTTTTTAATATATTTTTTTTAATTTTCTAGTGTAACGATTCCTAAAATATTTCACCAGCTTCTTTGTGTCTCCTTTATTCTACAACTAGCTACCAAATTTAACAGCAAATCATATAATGACAATGTTGAAACGAAAATATTGAAATGTCCTATATACCTATAATATCGAAAATTCGAATAGAAAAAAAAAACAGGAAAAAAAAATTGGTTCAAGCACTGACGTGAAGTCAGAAGCTTTTGCGCGTATGTTCTATTGTCCATTCTTCTGTATTGGACACCCTTAATCGAATTTACCATGGTTAATTATGTCGTCCATTCTCCTGTATTGGACACTCTTAATTCAAATTTACCATGGTAAATTCGAATTAAGTGTCCAATACCGGAGAATGGACGACATAATTAACCATGGTAAATTCGATTAAGGGTGTCCAATACAGAAGAATGGACAATAGAACATACGCGCAAAAGCTTCTGACTTCACGTCAGTGCTTGAACCAATTTTTTTTTCGTGTTTTTTTTTAAATTTTCTGGAGGCACGGTTCTTAAAATTTTTTTTTTCGTCATTTTTTTCAAATTTTCTAGGAGTACGGTTCTTACAGAATTTTAAACACGTCTTTGTGTTGATTTTCTACTACTAGTTACCAAGCTTCAATTCAATCGAATATTTATTTTTTGAGTTATCAAGAAAACAATATTCCAGGTGGATATAACTCGGATACCGTTAAACCGATTATGCCCAAAAACGAACTCAACTCTCCCTTTCGGATACGCAACCTACCCTGAAAATTGCAAGTCCCTATCTCCTTTGATTCGAAAGTTATCGAGGCAACGGTCACCCATCTACTGAACTCACACAAGAATGCTCGAATCTCCAACAATATTCAACCGATCGTGTTAAAACTTGAAACTTGGCAGTAGAGTTAGGTAATGAACGCTCTTGCAAAATTTCAGCAATTTCAAACGTATAGTTACTGATATATAGAATTTTTTTTTTATTTTCAATGATTTATTAAAAATTTTCTACAAATGCTATCCTCACCAAAGTTCGCAAACATTTTCGCGTTGGCATTCTACAACTAATAACCATGTTTGAATTCAATCGATTCAGTATTTTTCGAGTTAATGAGGAACAAAAAACCACCAAATTTCAGATGGTTATAACTCTGAAACCGTTTGGTCGATTATGCTCATAAACAAACTCAAATGTGGCATTCATATGCACAACATAACCTGAAATTTTCAAGCCGCTATCTCTTTCCGTTCTCAGGTTATCGTGACAAAAAAAATATTTTTTAATAATTTTTTTAAAATTTTCTAGCCATACTATTCGCCCAAAATTTCACAAACGTGCTTAGGTTCATATTCTACAACTACTCACCAAGTTTCAATTCGATCGGATTTATATTGGTTGAAAACAAAATTATTACTCGGAAACCACTGGGCCGATTATGCCCATTAACGAACTTGTCCGTCGTATTGCGATGCGCCACCCACCCTGAAAATTTCAAGTCGCTAGCTCTTTTCGTTCTCAAATTATCGTGGCAACGGACGGCCGTACGGCCGGAAAGCCGGACGGCCGGACGGACAGAATCAAATTTGACCTCGAATTCTTTATCGGGGAGTCGAACTAAATCGTTTGAGACCAATTTCGTCAAAAAATTCGAAAGTTACAGACATTTGGGCAAAACTATAACGCGATGTTCCCCAGAACATACGCGCAAAAAAAAATTGCTGATCCGCTGATATCAGGCAATCTATCGTTTCAGCAGAATAACATCTGTCCAGTCCTCTAGTAAACTTATAAAGCAGCTGCAAAACACCAAAAATACATAACAAAAATTCGAAAAGAGAACAACGAAGGTAATCAATGTCCTAATACTGAATACAAAATTTAATTTATTAGTTTCTCGAGGTTCAAATATCGAAAAAGGGCCTACAACATGAGTTCTCCATTATTTGATGCCGAAACAGATAATATTGGGTGGAAGAGATCGTATCGCCTTTTGAGACAAAGCTTGAACATGCGACCGGAGATTAAGGATGGCTTAAGATGTCAATCCGAATTGAAACAAGGAGAGAAAAACCAGTTAAATGTCAGATAGTTAGGCTTAAGAATGAAGTGGTCTTTTCTCGCATTGAAGTTGATTGATTGGGTTGAAATCCAGTAATAAAAAAATACGTGAGGGGACATACACAATTTTTGGAGCGCTTTTCACCTGAGCAGAGGGCAATTTACCCAATGTTATATCAGTAATTTTCGAATTACTTGCCGAGAATGGTCACAATCAATTAGTTTCAACGCGGATGAAGAATACGAAATGAAATTTGATTCTGTCCGACCGGCAGACCGTTGCCACGATAACTTAAATAAAAAAATTATATAAAAATATTATTAATTTTATCTCACGATCAACTTGAGAAGGGAAAGAGATAGCTACTTGCAATTTTTAGGGTAGGTTGCTTATCCGAATGTGATATTTAAGTTTATTAATGGGCATAGTTGGTTGAACGGTTTTGGAGTTACACCCATCTGTAATTTTGTTGTAATTTGATATAAAAATGGAAAAACTAGAATTTTAATAACACTTTCTGATTTAAAAACTATTGTTATGGATATCTTTTCCAACCATTTGTCAGTTGTCACGAACATAGACAAAATTCGAAAAATTGAAATTCACGAAGTATTTTATGAAAGAAAAAACCTTGAAAACAGGAATAACTGAAAGAAGTTTGAAAATTATTTCGTTAAAAAAAGTAAGATTTCTGAGAGTGGGAGATATAATAATATAGAAGTTCTTGAAGTAAAATTGAAAATTAAAATCAAGATAAAGAGTAACGAAAAAAATTCAACCCAATTTTTTTACATAACAAATTTCAAATTAATTTTGTTAAGATGCAGTTTCATCATAAGAATCCATTGATATCATTCCCAACTCTTACGGTGGTTTTCACAACGCTTTGACAGCTCTTACTTTGTAAAACCAATGTGATTCTATGTCAATTGCCAGTTCATTTTTGATACAATCACCGAATTAAATCCACAATTAAGCGAATCGAAGCTTCGTGAAACCCACCATGACAAACTAATACTTTCAGAGACATGATTTGTCAACATTTGAATAATTACTCGCTAGTAGTTTGACCAGAGTGATAAAGCCCTTGTCCATAGAGCTTTTCTACATTTTTTCCTGTTAAATATATTATATTAAACTTAAATTTAGGAATATTATTTTCTTTTTCAATATAAGATATAATCCAACCCTGAGAAGCATATTAAAATTAATAAAATCAGAAAAATAATTAGCACCCAAGTAGTAGAAATCATATCACTATATTATACTAATTTGTAATGGTACCAATTTTTCGAAAAAAAAAATGGGTTCAAGCCCTGTGGACAGGAGCTTTCTGGCGCTCTAGTTCAAACAGACAAATTATATCTCCGAAAGTATTGGTTTCTCAGAGTTGGGAATTATATCAATGTATTCATATGTTAGAACTGCATCATAAAGGAAATTCAATTCAAATAATAGTTTATTTATCAAGATTAAATGAGCAATCATGAGAATGAGAACTGCACCATGGAAGAAATCAAATTAAATCTGACCAATTTTGCCCAATAACGAACTTAACCGAGATATTCATCTCCCTAACCTACTCTGAAAATTTCAACTACCTAGCTTATTCCGTTCGAGAGTTATATCTATGTCTATGGATGAAAAGCAGTCTCACTACTCTCAGATCTCTTACTTCATGTTCCGTTCCGAAATGTAAGACTTTTCTGAGAAAAACTAATTTCGGAGCAAACAACTGAGATTTTTCTCACTTCGCTCACAATTCTTCGATTGATTAGATAATGACATGTCTCAGGAAAATAATTTGACATTATGACAATTCATACATAGAATAATTATATCATTGTGTGACAACGTTGAAATACGATTTATTATTGAAATTTTGAAAAATCATATCTCCGAAAGTATTAGCTTGTTAGAGTTAAAAATGATATCATTGGATTCTTATGGTAAAACTGCTTATTGAAAAAAATTTAATTTGAATTTGTTTAAAAAAAAAAATTTTTTTTTTGTTACTCCGAAACCATCTGTCCGATTTTGCCCAGTAACGAACTTAGCCGAGATATTTATCTCCCAAACCTACTCTGAAAATTTCAACTGTCTAGCTTATTCCGTTCGAGAGTTATCGTGCCTACGGCCGGTCGGCCGGACAAAATGATTTTCGACCACGGATTCTTGATCAGTGAGTCGAACCAAATCGTTTAAGACCATTTTCATCCAAAAATTCGAAAATTAGAGACATTTGGGCAAACCGATAAGCACTTTGTGAGGAACAAGAGTGCCGAAAATGCATATCAAAAATATTGACGTACAATTAGAATCATTCAAGAATATACCACCTCAGCAGTTCCCAAATATAGGCGTATTCATCGCCCCAAAAACCTCATTGTGGCAACGTGGAAATAAATAAAAAAACGCGAATGTGATGATAAATGAGACTACAGTGTACCCAGCTATGAAAGCTACTTCATTTACCCTTCTATTAAGCCCGCAACCCATTGAAAAGGTGGATACAACCCACCATTCGTCGAGTTTTCGGAAATATCGCCGGTTAAAGAGTGGAAGGTTAACCCCAGGACTTCAAGCGGATGGATTGGCGTCTATTGTTACGCTTTTTTTGTATTTTTATTATATTCCACATTATTTCGATGACATGGGGAGTGAACAGGACACTGATTTCAGGGAGGGGTGGGGTAGATGACGAACACACTTTTCACATCATCGTAACAATCACGCAGCAAAAAAAATCGACGCGACAAACCTTAGGCGAAGCATAATTCTGAAATTTCCATGTGAAATGTTGGAAATACAGTGTGTGGATTAAGTAAGGAACCAAATTCATAACTGCTCATAGTGTTTTCAAGCTAAACGCTCCGACAGGTCAATTTAAGTTGTTAATTAACCACCTTAAAGCATACAAATTTTACTAATGAGATCATTCATTTTTGCAGAGTGATATCATCATTTTTGGCGCTCTTGTTACTGGTAACAGAGTGCTTATCAATTTGCCCAAATTGCCAAAACCAATAGAAAGCCGCGTTCGCGGCTTCACTTAATTTACTTCCGGTGAAATCCAGAGAGAAGTATGAATTTGCGTACCAACGCTTCATGGATTTTTGCAGAAAAAACAACAGTGTATCTTTTCCGAGAATGTACTTTGGCTTATGCTGCTGAATTGGCTAAAACAATGAAATCTTCGACGTTGTGAGCACATTATTCCATGCTTCGATCAACTTTGTATGTTAAAAATAATATTAATAGTGCCCGGTATCAAAAACTGAGAGCATTTTTAAAACGTCAAGCTACAGGATACAAACCGAAAAAATCCAAAATTTTAACCCAGGAACTAGTTCAGAAATTCATTTTAGAGGCCCCGGATTACATATTTTTATCGACGAAAGCAAGTAGATATATAGATAAAATAGGATTACTTAAAATACATAAAATACGAAATATACAATTTTTGATTACCTTTTAGGTAGCTCTAATATTTAGAATAGCAGGAGCCTGTCGACGAGATGAGCTTGTCCGAATGAAAGTTCAGGATATAGAAGATTTCGGTTCAAAAATACTGGTAAAAGCCACGGAGGATGGAAATCTTCCAATTTGGCGGAAGAATATATTGACGAATCACTTAATAATAAAGTAGCTAATAAAATATTCAACGACTCTGCCTCAACTTCAATTGAAAATGATCGAAACGAGATAAACCAAACAATTAGCCATGCAGCTTCAACGTCTATAAATTCTCGTTGCCCTCCAGTACAATTTACAAATTGTACAAATTGTACAATAAATGTAGATATTAACAACAATTAATTTGTGTTCAAGAATATCGTTATAAATTAGATTTTTCTTTTATTTCTTTTATAACAACTTCATCAAATAAAAATTAAAACCATACTTTGTTTCATTTTATTGTAATAATCCATTTGTAACATTACCGCACGCTACAGCAGTGCGGTAAGAATATTACCGCACTCTTATTTTCTAATTGCTTAGCAACTGCCCACTATTCTGGAATGATGAGTTTTGCGCATAGAAAACAGGTCAAAATAGTGTCACTCTTCCCACGATCGAAGAAATTGTATATTCTAAAACAAGTTGCAGAATGGGCTCCTATTAAAACACGAATGCGAAATTCGAAAACGAGCGACGAAGGAGCGAGTTTTCTAACGCATGAGTGTTGGAATTGCCTTCTGCAACGAGTATTAGACGATATTTTCTCTATTTCAGTCCAGTTTTGTAGAATACTATTGAAATTTAATGAAAAATTCGGATTATACATCTTAGTGACTTTGGTATTGGCAGTTGGTGTGACTGTTTCAAAAGTTGACAGATTACGGAATTTGAATCGTACGTAGGAAATGGGGATCAGATTTGAAACAGTTTCCTGTTAATATAAGTAATAGCATGTATGATTCAAAATTAGCAAGAGGGAAATCTATATAGTACCTTATTTTTTAATGAAAATAAAACTTTTCCTCTCAAGAATTATTACACTATTTCCAGATTATATTATTGTCAATTGACGTGTGTTGAAATTTGATAGGATCGAATGTCAGTGCTGACAACCACAAAACGAAAAATATTACTAGAAACAATGCGGGAATGAGTTCATTCCAGCACTGTTTTTAGTGCTGCAATGGACTCATTACAATGCTGAAATAGAGAAAACAATTTTTTAACTGTTCTATTCAAACGAAGATAATGATCCAGAATGAGTATATTATTATAGAGATGTCAACAATTTCCGAAATAAAGAGGCTAATTTCGTCATCAAACACGTCCAGCAATCGTGAGAAACAAATCCCACAAAAAGGTGTGCAATTGAAGGAGAATATGATGTCGTTTTGATAATATAATGAACCGTCATTGAATTTTATTGGGGCTATATCTCATGTCGCTTTTTATTATACCAAGCACGGTCTAGAAGCGTGAAATCTGCCCCGGGACCAAACTTTCAACGCATTAGGCTGAAAAATTCGGACCGCAACGACTTGAAGCTATAATCAAGGGCGATATTTCATAGTGGAATATCTTCATTCAGAAAATTGGAACTTCCTTACCTTCTTAAGCCATTCAGGATGCTGTAATGAAAAGACCACGAAAGTCCGCCTTATTAAATTGAGATTTAGGTCGATTCCGAAATTGTTCCGTTTTGAGGACGGAGATATGCGACATTACTCGGTTTTTTTGAGGCTTTTTATTCGGTGAAATCGAGGTGTAACGCTCTCCAGATGTTGTTCTGGAATTAGCCGAGGATAGAGAGATTATTACTCCCTTCTACTGCATCTACTTTCATTCGATAATATTGGGTATTTTGCAGCATTTGATAAGATTTGAATGACGTTTGTCAAAGTGAAATCTCTTTGACATTTGGTTTCAGAAAGGTTTGTCATTTCAGTCATGAATGAATTAATACTTGAACAAAGCCACCAAATTGTGGCAAAATATTTTCTCTATTTCAGTATCGTAATGAGTCCATTCCAGCACTGAAAACAGTGCTGGAATAAACTCATTCCCGCATTGTTTCTAGTTATATTTTCGCTTTGTGATAGTCAGCACTGACATTCGATCCTATCAAATTTCAACACACGTCAATTGACAATACAATATAATCTGGATATAGTGAAATAATTGTTGAGGAAAAGCTTTATTTTCATTAAAAAATATGGTACCTACTAAAGATTTCCTTCTTGCTAATTGTTTTCATTCCTGCTATTAGGAAACGGTTTTAAATCTGATCTCCATGTCCTACGTACGTTTCAAATTCAAATTCCGTAATCTGTCAACTTTCGTAACAGTCACACCAACTACCAAGATACAATACAAAAGTCACTAGGATGTATAATCCGAATTTTTCATTAAATTTCAACAGTATTTTGCAAAACTTGCCTGAAATAGAGAAAATATCGTCTAATATTCGTTGCAGAAGGCAATTCCAACACTCATGCGTTCGTGTTTTAATAGGAGCCCATTCTGCAACTTGTTTTAGAATATACTATTCTAAATAAGGGTTTAATTTTCGAAATTTATAGAGGGTTCGTCCATTTTATATTCGTGAACTAATGGTTAAATTTCGTACCACACATTCATTGTATGATATAGGGCATAGGGTCTTCATTAATGATTGTAACATCGTAGTTAGTTCAGAAACTCTATCATTATACCGCTTCACATGCATGCTGTTCACATTTGCAATTCTAGCTAGAATTCATAATATATACGCATAACCTCAATTTCTCCTTTGTTTACATTTGATATCATAAATGATGAGTTCCAAAAAGATTGTCACTGGGAGATAACATTTCCTCTAGTACCAGTTTGGACCAAAAATTTTTTGTAAATCAAAATAAATTGATTTAATAGTTGATATAGTACGCAATAAGTTTTTAGATGGTGATATTTTCAAATAAATGAATTTTTGGATTTAAGTTTTTATTACACGTGATTTTGGCTACATAGCATAATTGCTGAGCCTAACTCCTTCTCTGAGTTTACAACAGACCTTGTTATGGCCAGAGTAGGATCAATCAAGCTGATGGAATCGAGCTATTCTTCTAAGTCATTTTCAAGAGATATAATATTAGCTTGTGAACAGTTTTGAATAATCAGTTCCCTTGTGTTTGAATGGGAAATTTTTGAAATCCTATTTAGAATTTTTGAGATGTAAGCACTGACAACTGAATCCATTCTGCTGAACTGATTTTAATGTTCGAATGCAGGTAATAAATCAATACAAATGGTCAGAATACATTGAATTACTGTAAGATAACTTCCAGTTTGGGAGTTTGGCCATTTGTGAGAATTCTAACGATAAATTCACAACAAATGTTCAAAATGTGTTCATTTATTATCAAGGAATTTATAAATTCTTTTTCGTTTGTTGTCAAATATATGGACTGCAGGATTAATCTATAACTCTTGAAGTTGAAAGATCAATTATCAATTTAATCCAGGGTTAATATTTAAACCGGAGTTAATTAGGGTAACCCATACAAGTGGCTCTTAGTATGTCATATAATCTTGAGACAACGGGGTGTCAAAAAATGACATTCAGTAGCAAAAGAAATGATTTTTTCTGAAGTACACAGAATATGATCGTTCTCATCTTCCAGGAAGAAGAGAGAATTAAAATTTTTTCTTTCCATTTTTCGAAATCCAGTAAACCGATATGGACGCATGATTTCTGTGGTCTGGCGTAATATTACACAAGAATAAAAGCCCCTGGAATCCACACAGACAGGCGGAAGTCCTCTAACAATAATCGAAAATTTCTGAAGGGTCCATTGTGTCCGCAAAAAGGTAGACCAAAACATGTGCGCCAATATCGCGAACGAAAACAAAAATAACTTCGCTGATTTGTCAGAATCCGAGCAAAAAAAGGGCGCCTACCTCTCCAGTCGGGGTCAACGTTCTATTCAAACGAACGAACGAAAAAAAAAATTAAAATCGGCTTCTTTGTGCCGTTTTCTCACAATGATAGATTTCACGCGTGCAAAAACATCTCTTCCTGATGGCCTAAAACACGTCGGGATAAGGGTCAGAATCATAATGCACCCACTACTGCCAACGTTGAAAGTGAAAAATGATTCCCTGTGTTTAATTCCGGAGATTCTGACGGCCGTCCACGATCTGAAGACAGCGATTCACAATGTGTTCCGAGGAGGATTGGTCGAGACTGTTCGGAGATTTAAAGGTGGTACGGACTGGAGGGTTTATCGACCTGACCAGGTAGATAATTACGATATTGGAGAAATGCGAAATCGGTTAAAAAACTCCTGTTTTTGATGTTCGAGTGGTTTCGTGGAATCGATATTTTTCGTTTGGTCATTTTGACCGCCGATTCGATGGTGCGGTCTGTGTTTCTTGTGGGAAACAACGGCGACTTCCGCTGGGCTGAAGAGGATACACTTTCAATTTGTTGAAAAAAATTCGAAACGGTTTAATCCAAATAAGGATACTCTATTTCTATCTATTCCCACTGATACAGGGTCTTTATAAATGACTAGCGGCCCGGTACGTGCTTCGCTACGTATAAAGTGAAATAATAAAAAAAAATATTTGGAACATCAAAGTCATTTATTCAAACAAAGAAATATTTTATTAATTGCTAGCTATTTTAAAATTTAATCCAAGACATTTGGCTAAACAATGTTTTTTGTTTTTCCATATTGAGCATGAATAAACAAACAGCTGGGAGTTTTTCATTTTCAACCGTTGATTTTCTGGTTAATGTTTGAATATTTTGAGTAATTTTAATGCAAAGATCCGTCCGATCGAACGGATATTTATTATAGATTTCGTAACTTGACGAAAAAATCCAAATCCCAAAATACGTTTACTGGAGTGACGCTCCTTTCAGTTTTTCATTGGGTAGAAATGAAAACAATTTAAGAGAAAGCTATTTCGGACGCTCCGAGATTCGATCCCGCCGCCCCGCGAGTCTCGGAAGGCTCGAGAGCTATAAATTCCCAATCCAACGCCTCAGCTCACTCGTCCACGTTGCCTACGTGAATCAACTCCGATTATGTACCAAATAAAGATCTTCCCGTCTTTCGATTTTCAGAATATCGTCAATCCTGTCAAGCGATCGATAGAAATCGGATACTCGTTCATATTTCTCACAGTTTTTCTAGACGATTCCAAGATTTTCGAATAATTCTGTTCGAAATTCAAATTCGATTTGACATTTCTCGTCACTCGTTCAGACCGAAAACGTCGACCTTGAAGGAGCTGCGTTGGAATTCGCCACAGAAATGTGGGAAACGTCAGAATTTTGTCGATTTTCGCGAAATGTCACATTTTCCTATCGTTCTTCTGGGGAAACGAAAGAGAGGATCGAAAAAAGGGCTCCGTTACGGACTAATATCGAATCTCATCTTCGAGTTACCGCAAATACCGTCGTTCCGAACGCCACCGTTCCTCCGAATTCCTTTCCACAATTGCTCATTTTGCCAAAATCGGCGTTTATTCGTCTTTTCGCATGTTTTTTTAAATAAACCCCCATCTTTTCGCTCGAAATCGCGAAACTCTACGAAACTTCCATATTTATCCTCCATAAACCCCTTCGAAAGCTCCTAACATCCAAAAAAAATCACGTTTATAGTAACATTTTCAAAAAGTTTCCTTTGATAAATGAAGAACCACTCGATCAATTTTGTGCAAACTTCAAATAAACCATCTACTAAATAGTCCGAACAAAGCCTAAACATTTGGTTTGGACAGGTGAGCCCGTTCTTGAGTTATAAAATTACAACGAAAAACGAAAAGTGGCATTGATTTTTATATTATATTAGGATTGTAACATCGTAGTTGGCTTTGGATTTTTATTTGTCACTTCTCATTTTTTGTCTTCTGTTTATATCATTTCTTTACTGACACCCAATATTAAATTATCGTCAATTCTTGAGATTCTTTTTAAAATTCGTGAAAATTCAGTTTCCAAATTATTTAAATCTACAATGACTTCGAAAATTCGAAAATTTTGTTTTGAAAATAATTCGAAAAATACGGATCTGATTTAGACTTGGTAATTAATTGCAAAATACTGTCGCATAGACTTGTACAAAATTTCGGGAGAATCACATAACTAGAAAAAAATTTAAACAATGTTCAACTATTTTGCGGAATATTTTGCTTGGATTTCCGAAACCAAACCCTTCATAACCAAACAATCTGCTCTTGCTAATGACAATTATTATGATTGTACTGACAGCCTCCTAGGTCTTGCCCAAGAAGACTCCACAGAAGTTCCTAGGAGTGTTGTTGTGTATTTTTTTTAACACAGAAAATAATTTTGCAAATTGGTCAATTGGAACTGACCGTATTTGGCTGAAGGGAGAGTTAGAACTTGGAAATTTCTATATGTGAAGTGAAACTGTGTTGTTACTATGTTTTTTCAAAGGGTGTAACAAATTTCAGAACAATATTCAACAACAAATAAACCTGAAGATACAATATTGTTGGAGGCCATTTTGGGCGAAAACTTTATCCTTTCAATAACACCCTGTGTAATTCACACCCTTGGAATATAACCTCACCACTATGAAAAAAATCAATATTTCGAGGAAAACTCAACTAATCTAACCCTAATTACGGTTATTCTTTCCACGAATAGTTTTCCTGGCTAGATAATGTACTTAGTATAGTTTTACATCCTGTATCAAATAACCTATTATCGTAATACGTTAATGCAATTTATCCCTTCTAAACAGGGTTAATCTGTTCCGAAAATTTCCAGGGAAACCAAATATTCCTTCAGATGACGTCAGTGTTATACTCCCTTCGGTGTAATAAGGGGTGAAAATTGTGGGTGGAAATTTGAGAAATCTCAGTTCTCCAGAACCAATGAACGTGTTGAAATTTTCAACAGAGTTATATATTTATAAAGGGTGTTTTTCAAGAGCTTGAACACTGTAAATTGTAATGAATCATTAAAATATTGATAGAATGTTTTCTTTATTTATTTTTTTTTTTTCAAAGAAAATTCAAAGCCTCTTATGATTTAAAAAGGGTTTCTGGTTTATGTCCATAGACATACATTCTATTATCTATATTAGATGCAATTCATGTCTATAGACATAAATTCTATGACCGTGAACGTTACTTACTAATTATTAAGATTATTCTATCAGTTAGAATAACATCTCAATTATACGATTTGAGATTTTCTTGGAAATGAATGGATTAATGGATATTTTTGGAAATTTCAATATGAGAATGAACGATGATCAGATAATGTATAATCTTATAGTGGGTATTGGATGAAAATAAAGTTGAAGTTGAGTGAATATAGAAGAATCAATAGTGGAATATTATTTAATGGCGCATTATAATAATTAAGTGAGCAAATAAGTTTTCTCAAACAATATCACTGAATTTCGAGCATCCGATCATTAATTTTTATGTCGTTCTACTATATAGATTCCAGTAACAGTGTTTTATGTTGAACGGGTAACCAAAGTGCAGGAGTGTATTAGCACATTGTGAAATCTTAAAACACTTGTATTTTTTTATCTGTGCCGAATCTGGAAAAATGGTGTATTAAAGATGTGATTTATTTTATGAGAGGAATCTATGGTTAAAATTAATTGCTAACTTGAAGACTCACCCTATATATGGATTCATTCTTAATTGAATCATTCATGCTCGAGTGGATTCAGGTCTGGAGATTGTGCAGGTCATGGCAAAACTTCAATTTCTGAAAGTTTGTAAGCCCACAACCGAATAAGGAGTTGGGATAGTGGATTGTTTTTCATCGTTGCATTATAAACAACGATTATTCAACAACAAATTATTCCCACAAGTTATGCCACAAAATTCACATTAAAATAAATCGAATTATAGCCGGCTCAGGTGGTGCAGTTGGTATAAAGACCTGCTGTGGTGCCGGGGTCGCGGGTTCGAATCCCGCTCAGGGCATGGATGTTGGTTGTGATTGTCCGGTATGAATGTTAGAAATTGAACTCTGCTGGTTAATGACGAAAGTCAAGACCATACTTAGGGACTAGGTCCAATATGATTAAAAAAAAAAAAAAATCGAATTATTTATCAAATCAACGCAGATTACAAACATTTTTTGCATCACTATCATGAATCCCTAGTTTTTGCTTGCTTTTTCACATGTGTCTGGCAGTAAAACTTCTTAACATAAGTGTTGAAACTGATAAATAAGATCATCTACATCTAAATTAATTTCTCAACGTTTCTCAAATATTCTTATACTTCTCTATGTGTGTACATCAATTTATTATTTTGAAATTAAAATTGCAGCACTTTTGTTCTATGGTCTGTAATTTGTGTTCAAAAACTTGAATGGAAGATTATAAATTATTAGTGGGTGAAAATACAAAACCATTGTGAAAATATAACTGCTTATCATTCAATATATTGAAACAAATATCGAATCAACTTATTTGATGAATCAATTTTTCCCAAAAAAAACTTCAGTTACGTCATGAGAGACAAAGGGATGCAAGCACCCCTGCTTTCTCACCCCCAGGGCTCGTCGAAACGTCCACCCTGTAATAAGACAATGACGACACAGCGTCAGATTTTCGATTTTCGCAAAATGCCGCAAATTGAAACGCTCACAACCCCTGCACGAGATACACAAGGGTGAAAGGCGACCGGTAAGGGGTTGGCGCGGAGAAACCCTTCCTTACCCCCCTCGCACGCCGCTTCTGGCACATGCAACGCGGACAAGGAGACGTTCCGGTGAAGGGAGTAAGCCGTTTTTCCCTAAATTGCGCAAAATTAGGGGTGAATGGGAAAGGGAAGGACTGGTGTTCGAAAGCAACGTCATGGTTGAGATTATATCCCTCTGTGTTTGATCACGACTGAAAATCGTTAATCGCAGAATGGCACACTGGGTATAGCCGGTTTCGAAGGATCTTCATTTTCACATAATAAACCACGAGAATCGAGCATAGGAAAAAATCCAAATCTCCGAAATATATTTGACTGATTCATAACACTTTATACTACTGAAATCAGAGATCTATCAAGAGAACGAAATCTCAGATGAGCTTATTCGGAAATTGTTAAAAATATTCATTTGAATAAATACGCAAATCCATTGAGCACGTCACATTTTGAAGCAAATCTATGGATTTGTGCTGCATTTTGATGTTGGGTTTCACGAAGCTTCGATTAGCTTAATAGTGGATTTAATTCGATGGTTGTATCAAAAATGAACTGAAAATCGACATAGAATCGCACTAATTCGGCAATTAAGAGCTGACAAAGCTTTGTGGAAACCAATGTATATCTTTCAAATGAAAATGTCATCGAAGGATAAAACATGAATAAAATATATTAATCTCCAGAACTTGATATTCCCAACGCAATTTAATAGATGTTCGTCTCATTTTATATTAAGTTTCCTTCTGACATTAGATATCTTTTCAGATTTCACCAATGGACTGATTGCTGTAAAATGAACGACAGCCTCATGGTTTACATCAATTTAAACCTCTATCTTGATAAGAAATCATTTACGAGAATATATTTGCATCACACCTTTATGCTTAAAACAGTCATAGAGGTTTTTCGATGTTCTTATGAAAAACATGTTGAACCAAAACATAGAGAAAATAAGGACATGTCACACGAGAAATAGAATGATGATAAGATCACAGTAATATATTACTATCTCTGTGTTTCAGTTGTTTGTTTCCACATAATTTCGATCTCTTGGTAAAGTTTAATTCGATGTTCTTATGAAGGATTTTGTAAGTCAAAACATAGAGAAAATTGCCACATATCAAACGGCCATAATGACAATCATAGGATCATCGTAATATGCGTTGTCTATGATAGTGTTGCAGTATAAAATAGATGCAGAGAATGTTATTCTATGCATCTTGAGTAGAACATAAATAATTGTCAGTTTCCAAATAATTTCAAGGTCTTTGTAAAGCTGAACCATAGACATAAAATAACTATGTCTATGAGCTGAACTGATTGATAAACCCACTCTTACGAAATTCGTTTCCACAAAAATGAATGATGATGAATCAACCGTCACTCTCATGAATACAGTGAATAATTAGAGAATCTCATTCCTTATTCAGGTCCGAAAACATATCCCATCCACCCTTGAATAACCATCGAATAATATCGAAAACCTCTATTGAATTCCGAAGAAAGGGAAACCATCGGAATCGACAGCGATTGTATAAGAAGGAATAATTCAAGAAACTTTATAGTTGCGAAAATACAGAATAAACGCATAATGGACCTCGCCCCGTCCCCCTTTAACCCCCTTCATCCCCCCAGCAACCGCCAGGTAAAGTATTCATCCCTTCGTAATAGAATATTTCTCTACCTTGACCAGGTAAATAAATAGATATATGAAAAGCAAATTTCGGATAGGTTCCGTCTTCCTTCTCCCTCACTTTCACCCCTACGCCCGACAGGGTTGAAAGGAAGGAGAGAGAGGGATGGATTTGAAAGGAGCAGGGCGCTTGATGGACCGAATTTATGTAAGATTTCGCATATTTCTGGTGTTCTGCATCGTTCTCGAGACGTGGGAACAAGCGAAGGTTGAATGTTTAGATGATGGGTTGCATATGGGGTTGCGTTTTGAAGAGTTGGTTATTGATTGTTGCGTGGGAAGGTTATGGTGTCCATAAGCCACGTCATCATCGATATTACGTATTTTGGGATTCTCGGAATATTTCGTTATCGATAAATGTTCAATCGTGTTGGTTCATTGTCGATAATATCTTAAAATTTGGTTGTTGGCGAAAAATTCAGTTTACTTCTTCAACATAAGGCTATGTATTAAATAAAATTTTTCGAAGCACTCATGCTCGCTCATCAAGTAATGATCGATATACTGGGTGAGTCTTTAAGTTGTACTTTAATTTTAACCATAGATTCCTCTCATCAAGTATAACGTTTTTTGGCACTCTGGTTCCTCGGAACAGAGTGCTTATCAATTTGCCGAAATTTCTGTAATTTTCGAATTTTTGGATGAAAATAGTCTTAAACGATTTGGTTCGACTCACTGATCAAGAATCCGTGGTCAAACTCGATTATGTCCGGCCCTCCGTTAACACGATAACTCTCGAATGGAATGAGCTAGACAGTCGAGTAGGTTTATAACCTAAATATCTTAGTTGGGTTTGTTACTGGGCAAAATTTGCCGGATGGTTTAGTAGTAACAAAAAAAAAATTTTTTACATTACAAATTTTTAATAAAATTTTTTGTAGCATGCAGTTTCATCATAAGCATCCATTGATATTATTCTCAACTTTAATATGCTAATACTTTCGGAGATATGATTTTTCAAAATTTCAATAATACATTGTACTTCACAGTTTTCACAGAATGCGAAATGTCTGTCGTTCTATCTGTTTGGGGTAGGTCCAGTTTGCAAGATAAACGTCTTTAATGTCAAATGAAACTGATAGTGTATTTCTGGAGAGTTTGGTTGATGTAATCATGTAAACAATTTGAAATTTGGATTCGCTAAGTTCATAGGCAGAGTTTTTTGGTTAGTGAGTCGAAAATGAATGATGCAAGGAAGTCGAGCATAATTTACGAGTCATTCTCTTATTATGGAAGATTAGAACGGGATTTCCAACTAATGTACAGGTAGTTATTCCTTAGTACCTAACAGTATTTAAGATTTCTTACATAAGTATTCTGGTTTGAGTTATCTCTGGACTGATTACATTAGATTTGTTTCATAAATAAAACTGGCTATTTCATTTACTCAATTTTTCAGAATGACTCCTGATAGTTTTGAAACACTTGTAGCCAAAATTGGACCGTCATATAAATATAATGTGCAAAAGGGATTTATATAATTTCATGGTGTAGTTCCATCATAATAATCTATTGATCCAACTCTGAGAAAGCAATACTTTCGGAGATATGATTTTTTATTTCCCATTTTTACAGATTCAACTCAGGTAAAAAGTTACAAGCTTTTGAAGATTTCACAATGTGCTAATACACCCCTATCCGTTCAACATAGAAAACTGTTACTGAAATTTATTTATATGGTTCCTTTCTGAGTTTTCTTTCCCAAACTCTGAAAAATTTCTATAAAATAAAAATAATATTATTTTGTGAATTGCGTTAGAAACACAAGATATTCGTCAGAAGCAATATATCAAACAATGTTAGCTATCAAACAATATCAACGATAAAACAACTACATATTTCGTATATTTCGGATTCTATATCAGACTCCTTCGTCAGACACTAAACAAAATCTTCAGAATTTCAGAATAACTATCATACAATAAATAATTCTGAACATTTTCGGTTAGACTCTGACGAAGGAGTCTGATGTAGACTCCGAAACGTTACGAAATAGTTGTTTTATCGGTGATATTGTTTGTTAGGTAACATTGTTCGATAGATTGCTTCTGACAAATTCTGCTATCTGCTATTTAAAATTAACATAGCCATGACAGTGATATTTAAATAAATAAAACTTATATTAGTTAAATAACTGAAATAGTCATCTTGTGACCATATAGCTGATCGTGACTTTTGGACACGCAAGTCGAATTACAAAAAGTGAGAAAGCCCTGTGGACAGAAGCTCTGGCGTTCTTGTCCAATCTTTGACAAATGATATCTCCGAAAGTATTGATTTCTCAGAGTTGGGAATGATATCAATGGATTCTTATGATAGAACTACATCATGAAAGAAATTAAAATCCCTTTGCATCTTATCTTTATATGACGGTCCAATTTTGGCTACAAGTGTTTCAGAACTAACGGGAGTTATTCTGAAAAATTGAGTAAATGAAATAGCCAGTTTTATTCATGAAACAAATTTAATGTAATCAGTCCAGAGAGAACTCAAACCAGAATACTTATGTAGGAAATCTTGAATAGATTTACTAAGGAATAACTACCTGTACATTAGTCGGAAATCTCGTTCTAAATCTTCCATAATTAGAGAACTATGCTCGATATCCTTGCATCATTCAGTTTCGGCTCACTAACCAAAAAACTCTGTCTATGAACTTAGCGAATCCAAATTTCAAATTGTTTACATGCTCACATCAACCATACTCTCCAGAAATACACTTTCAGTTTCGTTTGACATTATTAACGTTTATCTTTCAAACTGGACCAAACCACAGCTACCGCAAACAGATAGAATACAGACAGATAGAATTGGCATTCTGTGAAAACATAGAAGTACGATGTAATATTGAAATTTTGAAGAATCATATCTCCGAAAGTATTAGCTTGTTAGAGAATCGATTTCGACCACGTATTCTTGATCAGTGAGTCGAACCAAATCGTTTAAGACCATTTTCAGCCAATAATTCGAAAATTACAAACATTTGGGCAAATTGATAAGCACTCTGTTCCGAGGAACAAGTGCGCCAAAAATTACATATTTTAATATTAAATTCTAGATCGGTAAGGGGCCCCTTTTCATTCTCTAGCCGAGGCCCCCCAAAGAAACCAGTCCGGGCCTGGTTTTGTCACCTCATCAGCTGATTTTGACATGGCGATCACAGAGTGCTGACGTCATGGATAATGCTCTTTTGAATTAGTAATCACCCAAATCAATATTCCAGATTACTTTCGAAACATGTATATTATGTCCCAGATGAATCAGATAATAGTATATTCTAAAACAAGTTGCAGAATGGGCTCCTATTAAAACACGAATGCGAAATTCGAAAACGAGCGACGAAGGAGCGAGTTTTCGAACGCAGGAGTGTTGGAATTGCCTTCTGCAACGAGTATTAGACGATATTTTCTCTATTTCAGGCAAGTTTTGTTAAATACTGTTGAAATATAATGAAAAATTCGGATTATACATCCTAGTGACTTTTGTATTGTATCTTGGTAGTTGGTGTGACTGTTACGAAAGTGGACAGAGTACGGAATTTGAATTTGAAACGTATGTAGGGCATGGAGATCAGATTTAAAACAGTTTCCTAATAGCATGAATGATTCAAAATTAGCAAGAAGGAAATCTGTAGTACCATATTCTTTAATTAAAATAAATCCTTTCCTCATCAATTATTTCACTATATCCTAATTATATTGTATTGTCAATTGACGTGTGTTGAAATTTGATAGGATCGAATGTCAGTGCTGACTACCACAAAACGAAAAATATAACTAGAAACATTACGATACTGAAATAGAGAAATACAATTTCCAGCGTTTTCGATTTCTCAGAATCCGTCAGCCAAGCATAAAAAAAAATAAGCAAATCGTAAAATCGAAATTCCTAAAACTACAATAGAAACACGCGTAATCCCATCCTTCAACGCCCAGCTTTACGTCTTCATTCAATTCGACCCGAAGGCTATAACATATTCCATCGTTCCGCACAAAAACGAGACCGCTAAAGAAAAGATCCTCATGTTACGCATTGAAATCTACATCCTCGATAATGGCCACTCCGTGAGCTCCCATCTACGCCGCAGATTTCGCGAACGATCCAACCTCCCAACACCTGAACCATCGCTCACCCGGTATATAAGCTTCCGCGCCCGTATATCTCTTTTTGAGGCGGCTCGTGGTAGAGACTATTGCTGGATATCCAACGACCGCAACTCTTGGGGTGGAAAATGAGATGATGTCGACTTTTTTATACGTTTTACATTGTTAAATTTGTTTACCACGTGCGGGGATGGGGTTTTTAGAGGGGCTGGGGGATTTATTTGTGGCAATTCCGTTTAAATACGAGTTTCTTGTGTTTTTGTGAGTGATTTATTCGGTAAGGGTTGTGGTGATGATGAAGAAAGGCGTATATTTAGGCTCGGAATTTTTAAAATAGTATATCCTTTGGTGTTTTATTCGATTAGTCGAAAAATTGTGAAAACTGAATTGGGTACTACATACTTGTTTTTATTTTATATTTATATATAATATCTTTCACGTCGTTTTTTACGTTCGTTGCGATGTTAATGATATATTCGAAAATAATGGTTCCGAGGATAGCACCTTGAGGGACTCCATAATAATAAATTTATTAATCCGATTATGCTTCTAATTACTACTACTAACTTAGCTGTCCTATTCGGAGGCGCAAACTACCCTCAAATTTGCAAGTGCCTATCTCTTTCCGTTCCCAAGTTATCTAGAGATAAATAATATTTTTTAATAATTTTTTTTAAATTTTTTAGTGATACGATCCTCACAAAATTTCACTTACGTCTTTATGTTGGTATTTCACAACTAGTTACCGATTGGATCTGTATTGGTTAATTAAAGTACGTATTTAGTTGAAAAATACCGACACGAAGACTTATGCAAAATTTATGAGGAGCGCATAACTGAAAAAATTTTAAAACTTATTTAAAAAAATTGGTTCAAGCACTGACGTGAAGTCAGAAGCTTTTGCGCGTATGTTCTATTGTCAATTCTCCTATATTGGACACCCTTAATCGAATTTACCATGGTAAATTATGTTGTCCATTCTCCTGTATTGGACACTTAATTCGAATTTACCCTGGTAGATTCGATTAAGGGTGTCCAATACAGAAGAATGGCCAATAGAACATACGCGCAAAAGCTTCTGACTTCACGTCAGTGCTTGAACCAATTTTTTTTTTCGTGATTTTTTTAAAATTTTCTAGGGGTGCGGTTCTTAAATTTTTTTTTTCGTCATTTTTTTCAAATTTTCTAGGGGTACGGTTCTTACAAAATTTTAATCACGTCTCTATGTTGATTTTCTACTACTAGTTACCAAGCTTCAATTCGATCGAATATCTATTTTTTGAGTTATCAAGGAAATAATATTCCAGGTGGATATAACTCGGAAACCGTTTGACCGATTATGCCCAAAAACGAACTCAACTCTCCCTTTCGGATACGCAACCTACCCTGGAAATTGCAAGTCCCTATCTCCTTTCGTTCGAAAGTTATCGAGGCAACGGTCACCCATCTACTGAACTAACCCAAGAATGCTCGAATCTCCAACAATATTTAACCGATCGTATTAAAACTTGGAACTTGGTAGTAGAGTTAGGTTATGAAGGCTCTTGCACAATTTCAGCAATTTCAAACGAATAGTTACTGATATATAGAATTTTTTTTTTATTTTCAATGATTTATTAAAAATTTTCTACAAATGCTATCCTCACCAAATTTTGCAAACATTTTCGCGGTGGCATTCTACAACTAATAACCATGTTTGAATTCAATCGGTTCAGTATTTTTCGAGTTAATGAGGAACAAAAAACCACCAAATTTCAGAAAATTTCAGATGGCTATAACTCTAAAATTGTTTGGCCGATTATGCTCATAAACAAACTCAAATGTTGCATTCAGATGCACAACCTAACCTGAAATTTTCAAGCCGCTATCTCTTACCGTTCTCAGGTTATCGTGACAACAAACATATTTTTTAATAATTTTTTAATAATTTTCTAGAGATACGATTCTCACAAAATTTCACAAACGTGCTTAGGTTTATATTCTACAACTATTCACCAAGTTTCAATTCGATCAGATCTATATTGGTTGAAAACAAAATTATTACTCGGAAACCAGTGGGCCGATTATGCCCATTAACAAACTTGTCCGTCGTATTGAGATGCGCCACCTACCCTGAAATTTTCAAGTCGCTAGCTCTTTCCGTTCTCAAGTTATCGTGGCAACGGCCGGACAGAATCAAATTTGACCTCGAATTCTTCATTGGGGAGTCGAACCAAATCGTTTGAGACCATTTTCGTAAGAAAATTCGAAAGTTACAGACATTTGGGCAAAATGATAACGCGATGTTCCCCAGAACATACATGCAAAGAGGGATCTAGTTTCTCTTCTAGGTGTTTAGGATTAAAATTATGTATCAAGAAGGAATCACCGAAAGCTACCCTCAATGTTATATATTTTTGACGATTGTTCAAATGGAAGCAAGAAACCTCAGTTTTATTTGGATTCGGACACAAAAGCCACTGAAATAGGTACTTTTTCAGGATTTCTAAATGTGCAGATAGATTATTTTCTATACTTTGGAAATCAGAATGACGAAATGCAAGGGCAATGTCATCAGCGTATATGAATTTCTCAGAGGAAGTAGCAGGAATATCACACAGATATAAATTGAAAAGAAAAGGTGTTAAAACTGAACCTTGTGGGAGACCATTATTAAAATTTTTGAATTTACTACTATCATTATCAACAAAAACACGAAACCTTCTATCCGTCAGCATATTTTCGAGTAAACGAACCATTTTTCCACACCGTGTCATATGCTGCCGACAAATCCACAAATGCTGTTCCTGTTTTCCTTTTTCTATTGGAACCTGTTTCAATATAAGTAGTTAGACTAAGAATCTGATCACAACAATTTCTATTTTTCCTGAAGCCCCCCTGGCAATTCTGTAGAACGTCTTCTACAGACGATTCAATCCAAAAACGAATCAATCTTTCCAAAATTTTAAAAGGAACACTCAACAGATAAATGGGTCGATAACTGATGAAAAGAATTCTGTACCCAGTTTTCACCCATTTGAAACTCAAAATTCAACTGTGACTGATGCATTTACCCAGTAAACAACAACATCTCAACCTTTCGACACCATACATCAATACACAAACCCGAAATTGCGTGAGAAAACCGAAAATCTACATGGGAACCAACTATTTCTTGCACCTTTCGCCAAATCCACATGTTACGTATTTGTTGCATACCTCTACTCCCCGTCCCATTTGAATAACACCCTCGCAGAGGTCGGAGAAGGGTAGCAAATGAGTCGGTGACCATTCCTACTTGATGGTACGTTCCCACGGCGATCGAGTTGGATCGGACCATTCCCATGATGTACCTATATACGGAAAAATTCTACCTACATGGTTAAAATGATGAGGCCGATCCACTTGTCATCTTGTTGTGCAAAGTTGTTATGTCAGATTTTTGGACAACAAAGGGGATCAGTCGAAGGGTTAATAAGGCAGAGAGTGAAAGTTTAGATGGGTATTAATTCGCAGGTAAAGGCTTTTGTGCGGTGATGATTTTTAGGGTTAAAACGATGGAATTTCTGGGTTGAAAAAGGGTACGATAAGGGATGGTGGAGGACTTGTTTCCGATCAGATAAATCCGAATATTTTTATTTATGACTGAATGTTTACAAGTCGTATAGGACAAATGATTGACAGATCTACGAGAAATATGTGAATCAACCTGTATAAGGATCTTGTTCCGTGAGACATGTATTTACAAGAATATTCCAACAAATTTGAGCTCATCATGATCAAAAGCTTAGACCACTTCAATAAACAATTTTGAAATCGACTTATCTGTTAGGAAATACCGAATCTTCAAAATATGACTCCCTTAGGAATTTAAATGGAAAAATGTTGAAACATTATCACAAAATATTCAAATTCCCCATATTTACTTATTTTCCACGGACGTGATAAGGTTGTAATTTTTTTGAGCGCATATTCGAATATAATGGTTCCGAGAATGATCCCTTGAGTAACTCCCTAATAATAATAATTGTATTCATTCTTTGAGATATAACAACTTACGTATAGGACAGGTCAGAAAAACAATAATTTAATAATTTTCTAAATTATCGCATATAAATATATTCTTCTGGACTTTGAGCATTATACATTCTTTCATCTAACAATAAAGCATGTGTATGAAAATAGTGTTAGCAGAGATAAGTGTAACGGGGTACCATACAATTCGATGTATGATACAAGAGCTTAGGGAAAAACCTCAGAAAAAAAAACACTGTCTTCCCGTTAGTGTTGTGATTTATGATAATTTAAATTGTTAACAAAAAATGCTGAAATATTAAATACTGAAGGGAATATGTTTCATCACTATTGATTATTCACTCTTGTTCATAGAGATCCCTTCAAAATTTAATTGCCTCCTCCTAAGGAGGATCTCTTTCAAAACCAGGTCTGACCACTAATGTAGGGCTATCATCTCCCATAGATTTGTGATGAAATAACACGATTTTCCCATAATATACGAGCGAAAATATGTCATCATGACATTCATATTTATATTTTTGAAGGTTCTCGCAAAAATACGACCATAGACTACATATTATCAAACGACGATTCCCATCCGCTACCGCTGCCACTTGGCTACCACTACGCTACCGAACTCACAAAAGGCTGCCCGGTTCTCCAACAATATAGATCCGATCAGGTTCAAACTTGGAATTCTGCAGTAGAGTTAGGTTCTGAAGGCTGTTCCAAAATTTCAGCCATGCCGGACGAATAGTTTATGATATATAGATTTGTTTTCAATAATTTTCAACTATTTTTTTTTTATTTTCTAGTTATACCATCCTCACAAAATTCTGCAAGAATTTTCGCGTTGGCATTCTTCAACTAATAACAATGTTTGAATTCAATCGGTTTTGTATTCTTCGAGTTAATGAGGAACAAAAAACAACAAAATTTCAGAAAATTTCAGATGGCTATAACTCTAAAACCGTTTGGACGATTATGCTCATAAACAAACTCAAATGTCGCATTCAGGTGCACAAGCTAACCTGAAATTTTCAAGCTGCTATCTCTTTCCATTCTCAGGTTATCGTGACAACAAAAATATTTTTTAATAATTTTTTAATAATTTTCTAGCGATACGATTCTCACAAAATTTCACAAACGTGCTTAGGTCTATATTCTACAACTATTCACCAAGTTTAAATTCGATCGGATTTATTTTGGTTGAAAACAAAATTATTACTCGGAAACCATTGGGCCGATTATACCCATTAACGAACTTGTCCGTCGTATTGGGATGCGCCACCTACCCTGAAAATTTCAAGTCGCTAGCTCTTTCCGTTCTCAAGTTATCGTGGCAACGGCCGGACGGCACCACAGAATTAAATTTCACATTTGGGCAAAACTATAACGCGATGTTCCCCAGAACATACGCGCAAAAAGACTCAGAAACATTATGAATCGCGTAAAAACTCATTACAGTATATTAACACCTTTTTTAATAACATTAATAACTCCCTCAATTCCGAATCCGGAAATGTTGTTGTTATTTCCTCAATAACTCAAAAAATACAAATCCGATCCAATTTAAACCTGGTAAATGCTTGTAGAATACCTACGCACACATTTTTAAGAACTTTCGTGGTGATCATATCACTAGAAAAAAAATATACAAAATTTTCCTTCAAAATATAAATTTTTCTTCAAATATTCTATACTTCAGAAACAATTCCTCAGATTCTGCCGAACATTCACATAAACCTCCCTCGTATATTTTAAAACTCAAAATGTTGTCTAAATCATGCTTATAAATTAAAACATCGATTACAATTCCAAAAAACTAAAAGCGAGTAATTATTCAAACTTTGATAAATCATATCTCCGAAAGTATTGGTTTCTAAGAGTTGGGAATTATATTGATGGATTCGTTTGAAAGAACTGCATCATAAAAAATTTAATTCCAAACGTAGGTTTATGACTAATCTCATATGTTGGATCCACATAAATCAGCAAATTATAATTAGAGCATTCTTTGAAATCATAAAATTACGATTAATTATTGAAAAATCATATCTCTGAAAGTATTAGTTTTTTAGAGTTGAGAATGATATCAATGGATTTTTATGATGAAACTACATCTTAAAAAAAATGAATTTGAAATTTGTAATGTAAAAAGAAATTTTTTTTTCGTTACTCTGAAACCACCAGGCCAATTTTTTCCCAATATTGAGCTTAACCGACATATTTATCTCCCAAACCTACTCTGAAAATGTCAACTGTCTAACTAATTCCGTTGGAGAGTTATCGTGTTAATAGACGGCCGGACAGAATCGATTTTGACAACGGATTCTTAATCAATGAGTCGAACCAAAACGTTTGAGACCATGTTTAGCCAAAAATTACAATCAAATTGATAACCACTCTGTGTCGAGGAAATATCTTGGGTATAAACTAAGGAAATTTGGCTTTAATTGCACTAATTGTGGTTAATGAGACACCTTTAATTCACTAGTAGATTACAAAGGTTCATCTTCTGCATATAATGACTTATAGATGGGTCCCAACACTGAACCTTGAAGGACCTCAATCTCTAAATTTCGCTCATTGATTAAAAAACAACCAAAATGATCTAATTCAACACTTAACCTCCATCCTACACAACAATAATCCACCTGACCTCGCAAACTCCCCAAAAAAGGGTTCAAGCCGATAATCCCCATAAAAAACTACCTGCTCCAATTTTTCATAACTGTAACACCACCATACCGATCCGAAGCGCACTTGCTTCTCATCGCCTGGCGC
This sequence comes from Halyzia sedecimguttata, assembly GCA_937662695.2. NCBI lineage: Eukaryota > Metazoa > Arthropoda > Insecta > Coleoptera > Coccinellidae > Halyzia > Halyzia sedecimguttata. The sequence goes on from OW569418.2 coordinate 60,591,240, forward strand.
AATTACAATCCCTGGGGGCAACACAAAAGGGTTGAGTGCCACCAACCAGGGAGAGTGAAAGGGTTTACCCCTTACGGTGCGGTAAGTATGCCGTTTAAGGTACCGGAAGGGTTCAGTAACCCTTACGCCAATGCGGAAGCAGGTAGCGCAGAGGGGATTCCTTTCCATTTCGAAAGGGTTGTGACAGATGGGCTATGATACGTTTGGGGTATGGAATTGAGGATATTATTACGGGTCAGGGAAGAAAGGAAATTATGTAAATATGTAGATAGAAAACTGAGGTGGAAGACGGGAGATGAGTTAGGAAAAAAAATCTTGAAAAGCACTGGCGTGAACTCGGGAGCTTTTGCGCGCATGTTCCCTCAAGGATCACTGGATTGGGTATCAGCTGAATTCGAATTTTACAAAAGGTAAATGAAATAAATGATCTATTTGAAATTCTGGACAAGAACTTAAGTTGGGCCTCGATCGATGGTACCCTGGACTTTTACGAAGAATGGGACGTACGATTTTATTGAAAATATGTTTCCTTGGCTAGGAACCACTGCACCATCGATCTAGAATATTTTCAGCGCTGCGGTGTTGCCGTTTACATCAAAAAGTACTAACAACTTTGATATTTCAAATTGAACACCGTATATATTATAGCTTTTCTCGATTTGCCGTAGCCTCCTTATTAATTCTGTATCAACTTCATCATCCCTATCTCTAGTGGTTTTCGAGTAATTCATTGATTCACTTCCTTTTTTGAGCAAAACATAGCCTCACTTCAATATTCTTCACTTCGTTACTTTGAATCCTAAAAAGCCAAAACTTCGGGTATGGATTACTAATATCCCGTTTATCATTTAAGTATAATGACAAACGTCCCTAATCATACAGGGTTTTTCAAAATCCAAGGCTTTTCAAAGACATACTTAAATCATATAAAGTGCGTTTTTTCAAATGGAATGACCTGTAAATCATAAAGATGTATTAAAAGAGAATCAATCAAACGATCCAACATGATCCTATACCTAAATTGTAATTGATAATTTAACAAACCCTCCCCGAAATGTAATTTTTTTCTTAAAAACAAACAAATACTTGCTAAATTTTTAATGTAAAAAAAAATTTTGTTTGTTACTCTGAATCCTTGGGGCCGATTTTGGCCAATAACAAACATAACCGAGATATTTAGGTCCCAAACCTACTCTGAAAATTTCAACTGTCTAGCTCAATCCGTTCCAGAGTTATCGTGCTAACTCTAACTCTAACTCTAACTCTGAACAGAATCGATTTCGAGTCGAACCAAATCGTTTATGACCATTTTCAGCCAAAATTTCGAAAATTACAGACATTTGGGCAAATTGATGAGCACTCTGTTCCGAGGAACAAGAGCGCCAAAAAGAAGTGAATCAATCAATTACTCGAAAACTGCTAGAGATAGGGATGAGGAAGTTGATACAGAAATAATAAAGAGGCTACGGCGATTCAAAAAAAGCAATAATATACAGGGTGTCCCATTTGCAATATCCAAGAAGTTAGTAATTTTAGATATATGGGGCAACGTCAGAGCGCTGAAAATATTCTAGATCGATAGAGTAGTGGTTCCTACACAAGAAACTTAATTTAATAAAATCGTACGTCTCTTCTCGGTAAAGTACAAGGTACCATCGACCGTGGCGTCCGTGGCCCTTTAGAGTTCTTTGGAAGGATTACATTTGAATTTATGTAAATATGCAATTTTCTCGATTTTTTTGATATGACGGATCTCTGACGCATATGCATAATTATTTAACTTTGTTGAAGTCATTCAATTGGATCAGAAACGAGCTCATATGTTTGTTCATTCTCTTCAAACGTTGAGCAGTGTATTCCTGACCAAACGCCATTCTCCCCCCAATTCAGATCGCCATTCGACCAACTTCATTTGCATGTTCAACCTTCGCCCCAATCCAAATAACCGCAACAAATAAAAGACCGAAACTTGTTCCATATCATTCTATCGACCTCGGCGTTCGCGGCCATTTTTTAGAACTTCTAAACCGGCCCGGTTCGATCAACACGCCTCGCTGTCCCATTGGTGCGATGCTGGGCAAACAAAACGAAATTAACCCTTCCATTCCATTCCCCTTTTAATTCGAGCCTCTGTACTTCATTTGCACGTAATGACAAAGCGCGCCACTCGGCGCAACCCTTTCAGCGACCCCTTCCGTCCCCCCCATTCGCCGTCGGTTAGAACGAGAGGGTTGATGAATTACGCGGAAAGGGGTAACTGGCTAGCGTATAGGGGGAGAAGAGAAAATTTGCTGTTAATTCTACCCAAAGGTTCATTACACTTTTTGGTACTCTTGTTCCTTGGAATAGAGTGCTTGTAAATTTGCCCAAATTAATTTTAGAATTTTTGTCTGAAAATGGTCTCCAACGTTTTGGATCGACTCACTGATCAATAAATCAGAGTAGGTTCGGGAGAGAAAAAATCATAAGAATCCATTGATATCATTCTCAACTCTAACATACTAATACTTTCGGAGATATGATTTTTCAAAATTTCAATATTTAATCGTAATTTTATGGCTTCATAGAATGCCCTAATTATAATTAGGTGATGTATGTAAATCCAACATATGAGGTGAGTTATAGACCTACGTTTTGAATTCAATTTTTCTGGTACTCTTGTTCTTCGGAACAGAATGCTTATCAATTTGTTTTCAAAAGATATAGATAATCGATACTCCTCGATTGAATAATATACCAATGTCTGGGACACAGTTTGACAATGCGGCATGCGAATAGCGAACGGAGACATATATAAAGTCTATGATCCCATGGACTTTCTGGGTACGTTACCTAAGGATAATTATTATGATTATTTTGTCAGTTGGAATCACATCTAAACTATTAGATTTGAGATTACCTTGGAAATGAATGGATTAATGAAATTTTCAATAATAATAATATTTCAAGAAATCCCATATGTGTGAATTGTGAGTATTAAACAAACACACCATCTATAGTAAATTGAGCTTCATCACTGAAACTTGTCATCTAAAAAGTAATCCTGTGATTTGCGATTCAATTTGAGAAATTTAAAATTAAAATTTTATCGCTTGGTTCTAACGGTTGTAGAAGGTGGGCAAAATTGATGACACCTGAACAACAACTTCTTAACTCTAATTTATGATGCAGTTCTATCAGGAGAATCCATTGATATCATTCCCAACTCTTACGGTGGGTTCCACAAAGCTTTGACAGCTCGTAATTGCTAAATCAGTGTTATTCTATGTCAATTTCCATTTTTAATGGTACCAAACTTTATCGAATCATATCTCCGAAAGTATTGGTTTTTCGGAGTTGGGAATGATATCAATGGATTCTCATGATAGAATTAAATAAATTCAATAAATCCGAAACCACCAGACCGATTCTACCTAATAACGAATTTATCCGAGATATTCATTCCTCAAATCTACTCTGGAAATTATATAATATCAATTGAATCCTAACCAATATTCCAGTTTGGTTTTTACTGGAGATATTCTGAACCCAATTTGAAAAAAAGTATTCATTTCCATCATAATATGGATTATCCAAGGGCATTATCTTATCACCGAAAAATTATTATATACTATAATCCTCATAATTCTACGATAGCTGAGGTTATTTGATTGGTCATTTCGCATTCAATCATACTTTGTTTTCTAGAACAGTAGGTATTTTATATCATGAGTAAAGATATATGAATAGAACTAGAAATAAATATGACATGTCTCATATCGGTAGATGACATGTATGAACACAGATCATGAAATTCATAGATAGAAATTCTGACGAATTTAATTTTCGATAACAGCATTCTGTGAATTGTCCTGTACAAAGTAATTCTGTAATTTGCGATCCAATATAAAAAATTTAATCTTAAAATATTATCGCCAGGTTTTAACGGTTGTAGAGGGTAGGCAAAATTGGTGATACCTGAACAACAACTTCTTAACTCTAATTTAGGATGCAGTTCTACGCAGCTTGTTAGAGTCTTAAAAAAAATTGAATTTGAAATTTGTAATGTAAAAAAAAAATTTTTTTTTCGTTACTCCGAAACCATTTTGCCCAATTACGAACCAAACCGAGATATTTATCTCACAAACTTCAACTGTCTAGCTCATTGCATTCGAGATTCGAGTTGTTCGGTGGAACAACAGCGCCAAAAACCACCAATGATCCATGTTGATCTGTCAAAGTAACGTCATCTATGGAAATTCAAATTCCGAGCCCTAATATCCACCCTGTATATAACCCTCTTTAAAATTCGCCATTGAACAGTCAAATTCATATCCGAATGCGAGATTGGAATTATGGACCCCTTCTTGCTGTAAAATCCTGAAATTTCTCTCAAGAGTGCCAGGAGACGAAGGTGGTTGAAACTCGTGAGCAATTGCTTTTAAAAGTTGAGAAATTATTCATCGTCCTCCTTTTAGTATCACGCTTTCTTGTCGAAATACCCTTCAGTTCCTCCCAAGCAAGGCGTCTTGAAAACGAGCAAGAGTAATAAGTGTGATGGATACTGCGTAAATAATAAATTTATTGAGATAATTAGGGGATGGTAGTCTCTCCTTTGGGACCTCCTCAGACGCTGAAAGCGAAAGTGTCTCAATTCCATTAATATTTCAGCTCGCCCTCAACATCTGCGTTTGATGAATCCTGCTCAGGGTCCGTTGCGTGACACTGGGGAATAGGAGTTTACAATCTTCTTGCGCGTATGCGTCTAAAAAATTGTTTTGATCTATTTGTTATCACACTCCATCTAAACTACCTCATTTTGCTCAAAAACGATGCTAGAGTTTGAAATATAAACTGCTGCGCCAAAACAAATTTTTTGCAATGGCGGTTCCCACCTGACCGATGACGGCACAGAGGTATAAAGAAGCAATGGTCTTGGGAAAAAAAATATATTTTCAAACGTGCAATACTAACGTCATTTTTTGATTAAGAGGATCATCGAAAAGTTCTACGAAGAGTGTTACTATGCAAAAGATGAATTGGTTAATTTGAACAAAAAATTCTCTAATTCAATTGTAATTTTTATACGTTAAAGTTACATTGAATGTACAATTGGTCAATGTTGCATTTTGGAAATTAAAACCATGTAATAATGAACTGGTAGGATTCTGTCTCGGATTCTGTTCTAAAGCTGATGCCTCAATAGAGTAATCTGAGTTGCTGGTTCCAGGGAATTCGTTGACGCTCAATATCCTACCAGCAATCTCATTCTTATTTCGCTGCGAATTCTAGATGTAGCCTTCTGCTACACAATGTTGGCACCTCCATCTATAAGTAGTGTAGCAGAAGTTCACCTCAATGAATGACCTGTGTATTCGTTTAGATGATTAAATTGCAAGAAAGTGGCAACCTTTCTTGGAACCCTTCCTAAACTATGGATTCCCATCACAGCTCTGTAGCATTTTTCAGATTGATATTTCAAAATAAATCTATTTTCAACGAAATCGTTTGGTCTTAACGCAGTGTTTCTCCGATAAATATTTTATTTGTTTCTCATTTGTAAACTTCAGTTTCCAAAAGCACAATATTAATCAAGAAAGTTTATTTTATCAAGTCACTAACTTGTAAAACTGACAGTTAACTTGCAAAATTTTTACAAGTTAGTAGTATTATTTACATTAGAAAATTTTGTTTTATCGTCATATATGTTGAAAATCATGGTACAATTGTTATTTCCAGTAACACAGATTTTTTATGATGAAAGAGTTGATACTGATGATGATGAACCATCTGTTGACTCAGAAACTGCTGCACTCGAGAACTGCAGAACATTTGTACTCTCCTTACTACCAAATAATTTGCTAGACATTTCGACTTTTTTGTTGACCGAATCATCGACATAACCCATCGCAATTTCGGTGCTCTTCCACCCTCCTGCACGCTTTAGTGCTAAAATATCTCCACCCGAATCCGCAAACATAGTGGCTCCAGTTCTGCGAAAAGAGTGGCCGGTATAACTCTGGGTCTTTTAAACCTAAATATTTCGCTATTTGCTTTGGGACACCACCAATAGTGTGCTGGCCAGCATTAAGGGAAATGCACTTTCCATGTCAGTATGTCAAAAAAAATCTTAGGCTTTCTGTTCCAGGAGGCCGAAGATTTACATATTTTCTGTATATCATGCAGGGCTTGAAGCTGCAGCCATCATCGGTTATGGTGAATCTTCTTGTTGTTAAATTTTTTGTTTGCCGCAATGTCACAATAACGTATTTTCCCATATCTTCTACATCATTCATGTTTAAGGAGAGAATTTCGTCACATCGACAACATCCAAAAATCCCAAATATTGTTACAATTTTCGCCAGCAACCACTGGTCATCAGGAGCATGTAAAAGAAATTGTTCAGCCTCTTCTTTACTTACATTATATCCTCCATTCGCCAGTAAAAACCCTCTTACCTTGGTAGTAACGTTATATACTATAGATTATTCTCCCTAATAACTGTGAATTTTCGAACTTTTCTCGTTTTACTATCAGGAATATTGACTATTACATATAATATTTCCCTTGTGCTCGATATCTGTAGTTTTCATTTTCACCATTTCGTCACATCTGCAGGCACCAGCTACTCCGAATAATAAAATAATCTGAAACAACCACGTGATCAAAATTCAAAATCAAAATTACTGGAAATATTAATTTCCTTCAATCCTAAATATGAATCATCCGGTGCTTCGAAGAGAAAACGTTCAAACTCTTCCTTAGAAAAAACTGCTGATTTTTTTGCAAAATACCCTTCATTGGATTTTTTCAAAAATGTGCGCAACCTCAGATATTTACCAATATATATTTCATGTTTGATCACTAGTTGCGACTTTATCATTGAATATCGGGCCCACAAAGTAGAGGATTTCCATTTTTTTTCTCTAGCCATTAAGTTGAAATATGCTAGAAGCACATTCTCTTGGTAAACATTTTTCGAATTGCACCAATTCACGAAGAGATCATTAAGCTGCAGAATATTCTTCAATAGACTTCGATGGTCCAAGGGAAGAGACCGCTTCATTCGCCAAAACCTCAATTTCTGAAGACTTTTTCACTTTCAACCACTTCTCACCAGCTTGCAAATGATAACTATCAATTATTTTACTTTATATCTGTCTGAATGAATTTTGCGTGACAACCGTAACTAGGCAAATGTTCCATAAATCACTCAATTATAACGATCGTAAATGGAGAGAATTATGTGCGTAAATGTAAATCAATCCAAAAAAGTGGATATTCAGGTTTTTATTAATTTCAAAACGTTTGAAAATAAAATACATGATTTCATTCGGAGTAGAAGTGACTTTTCATGGCTCGCTTTCAATTACAATGAGGAGTGAGATCCGGTGATCGAGCAGGACAAAGAAAAGGACCTCTATTTCCCCACCAACGATCCTCGGATGAATCCGTTAGCTTGGCATCTACTTCTTTCTTCAATTGTTAGTAGTTGTGTGTAGTAAAGGAGTGTCACTTTATTTTAAGAAAGGTTTTTTGAAAATAATTCCTTAAAATAAGCATCAGATTTGTTTCCAGAACCCTCAAATGAGTGTAGGGTATACATTTTATAATAACCATACATTATATTAATAATATATCAAGATAATCGTAAAAATACGTTATATTCGCTTCAGTAAAATCCCCGTATAAAATAAGAACACGAAAAATCCGAATCAAAACATAAACCCACATCAGAACAATCGAAATAAATTTTTGCTTTCAGAACCACTCAGTTAAGTAGCTGTCAATGACATTCTTTCTTGATTTAATAATTCCGTATTAAAGCAACAACAGTTTCAAGTATCTACAAATCGTACAATGACATCAGATTGCTCTTGAGTTCTTTCAATTCACTACAGGCTGCCACATGGTCCAGCGCCCATATGGGGGTTGAAACATTGTCCGAAATGGCCCTGTCGCAGTTGCAACATTTACGCAATTACCAGGACAAATCAATTTCAACAGTTCCCGTATCGAGAAAACGTACAAAAAGGGAGGAACGCTGGATATAATTTATTGAGATCAATTATTTCCTTCAATTACAGTTATATATAATGCGTTTTTAGATCATCGCCTGCGCATGCATATGTCGGCTCCTGTTTAGCATTTTTGGGTTGGAACCATTGAATGCGGGGTGAATTTATTCCCTTTTAACGGCGTCTTTCTGTTCTTTGGCACCCCATACGCATATATACACATATCCTTTCAAGCCACCATATTTGTCGGACAATGCAGGCGAATTAACATAGACGGCCAGGCTACTCCATCTTTTTTCCCCCTTTTTATGGCATTATGCGCGATTTGACCAGCGGAGGCTGGGAAGAAGCGTCCGTTGGGTGGATGACGAATTCTGCAGGGGTGTATTATGATAAATTTTCGAAAGGTTACGCAAAGGTTTTATATCGTTATAATCATCATTAACGAACAGATAAGAGATCATATTGAATTTTTCTCTCGGAATACAAAATAAAAAGTAATGAACAAGTAAAGAACAATAAGATAATAAGGAAAGTAACAAAAGTAGCAGCAACTGGCAATAGCCATCATGAAACAGAATACAATATAATGTACAAAATACACTACGTAAAAAAATAGTGAAATGGAAAACAAACAGTACAGAGAGCCATAACACAGAATACATGAACTACACAAAAGCGTAAGACTGCCTTGCTGTCGTAACTTTATTTGTGTGTTCTGTGGCCATGTTTTCAGAGTAGGTTTGAAAGATAAATATCTCGGTTGAGTTCGTTATTGGCAAAATGGGACGAATGGTGTCGGAGTAACGAAAAAAAAATTTTTTTTACATTACAAATTTCAAATTCAATTTTTTTCAAGGTGCAGTTTTGTCATAAGAATCCATTGATATAATATTCAATTCTAATAAGCTCATACTTTCGGAGATATGATTTCTCTAATTTTCAATATTAAAACGTAATTCTATGATTTCACAGATTGCTGTAATCGAAAAATAAAGTCCGTAACGTCCCTACGAACCCTTTAATGGAGAAAAAAATTGGGGGGGCGTGAGGGGGTTGAAAGGGGTTAAAAGTTGTGCATGAACAAAACTATAATGGTTGACTTTCATTCGGTGACAAGTTTCGTCAGGTACCATCGTCTCAAAGTAAATGAGCCATGACACAGTGCACATACTGAAAACCTCTTTGAACTAACTTATTTTTCAAAAACGAAAAACTTTTTCTTGAAAATTTCTGTAAAGAAGATACAAATGACCCACTTTCCCTATTCAAAAAATATTCAAAATATTTTTCTTCTGAGAAAATGAATTTGTTCCATAATTTTGACGCGCACTGTACATTCACAAATTCAAGAATCGAATACTTGCTTTCCAAGAGAAAATAACAACTAGAATTGACAATCTCTAATAGCTAGAAAAGATGACATTTATGAATAGTGATCACAGACAGATTCTGTGTTCACATTCTGTGAATACATAGAACCTACGATGTATTATTGAAACTTTGAAACATCAAATCTCCGAAAGTATTAGCTTAGTAGAGTTGAAAATGATAGCAGTGGATTCTTATGATGAAACTGCATCTTGAAAAAATTAATTCAAAAGTTGTGATATAAAAAAAATTTCTTTTTCGTTTCGTTTTTGCCCAATAACGAACTTAACCGAGATATTTATCCCTCAAACCTACTCTGAAAATTTCAACTGTCTAGCTCATTCCGTTCGAGAGTTATCGTGTTAACGGCCGGACAGAATCAATTTCGACCACGGATTCTTGATCAGTGAGTCAAACCAAATCGTTCAAGACCATTTTCAGCCAAAATTTCGAAAATTACAGATATTTGGGCAAATTGGTAAGCACTTTGTTCCGAGCAACAAGAGCTCCAAAATATCTTATATTCGAGCCCGCCTCTGTGACCCGCTATAATATCGTGTTTTCCGTGTATTTTCGGAAGGATGATGATGCAACGCGGTGCATTGTAATGGCCAAAACGGAGGGTCAATCCTAGCTCCCCCAAGGGAACCGGGGCAGGGGTTACAATCCCTTTTTCGGCGAGATTGGCCAATGGTGGTGTGACTAGCCGATGGCGATTCGAGAGGGTAAACTGGACCCTTTGCTACTATCGGATTCAATCGATAGTTTCGGATAATCCATGGGAAATGTTCGTTATCTTTCAGGGTTAAATCCGACGTCCAAATTATTAGGAACTCTATACTTCTGTTTGCCAAAGAGAAATCGTTGCGTATTTCACACAATGCTTCGATGTTTCTTACGAAAAATTACCTCTTTTCTGAAATATTATTTGGATAAAATAGATCGACACTGTAGAAAATACTAGAAAACGCATAAGATAAGAGATGTGCAGATCCAAAATGGCTTGTCAAGAACAATTAAAGGCTAGAAGAAAAGCGTGTAAACTCAAGTAATGAACCAATCTTTTTAACAGTATATCCATGTTGGCAATCAAGTAGAAAATGGCACGAGGACAGGTTGGACCAAAAGAGATTTATATAAGTGGACCAGAAGCCAAGCCACTCAAAAAGAATGAAAACATATAAATCCATTCGTTAGGGGCCACTGCTCTCTCCAAACTGGCAAAAAGTGGTGCAAAGGAACAAAATTTGATTAGAATCCCTGGTCATTCACAAAACACAAAATCCCTTTCCAGTTATATCCAAATGGACGAAGAATATCATAAAAACATACTGGACACAGTTTACACTACCACTACACCAACACTAAGACATTTCACTATCTACCTATAGATAGTGTAGTAGTATAGAAATATGTTAGTGTTGGTGACGTTGGTGTAGTGGTAGTGTAAACTATGTTCAGTATAAAGTATCATCAACGGTTCCAAAAATTCCCAACTTAATCATAAAAACATATTCGAAACATTCTTGGAAAGTATTTCCGGGAAGTAAGGAACTTTTACGCGCATACCCTATCGTCTATTCACGACGTTCTTTTAGCGTCAATACGTGGATCAAATGCACTGGGCATCAACTGAATTCAAATTTTACAATAAATAAAATAGTGAACTTACTCAGCCGGGATTCGAAACCGAATCTCTTTTTTTCTAGTGATACGATCCTCACGAAATTCTTCAAAAATTTGCGCCTCGGCATTCTACAAATTACCAAGTTTCAATTCGATCGGATCTGTATTTTTTGAGTTATTGGAAAAACAACATTTCAGATGGATATTACTCTGAAACTACTCGACGGATTCAGCCCATTAACCAACTTAATCAATGCTTTTGGATTCCAAATCTACACTGCAAGTTTCAGCTATCAACAATTATCACAGCTGTATAATTTATATCCAAAATAATAATTACAAAATTAGATATAGTTTAATTTATAAATAAGTTTTGTTGTATTATGTTTAAATTGTTCAATAAATATGTATTCCAAATTTTGAGTGTTTTCATTCCTGAAATAACCCCCCAATAGTCGAGCTTTAAAATTATTATATATAATTTTTCGAGAAAATAAGCAATTTTCTTGGCAGATTATAGAAAACACGCAATAGTTGAAAATTATCAATAATTTCAAAGCTCTTATGATATTATCACCCATAAAATACATGGAATTATTTTTCTTCTCGAGATTCCTTCACTTTATCGGCAATACAGGAAAATACAGAGTTTTACAGCTTAAGTTTCAAGCTACCCAGAATTTTTTTAGGTCTTCATCATATAGGTTGTTAAAAATGTAAGCATTAAACAGTACAACTTAATAATGCTCTGTATATTTTTTTCGCATTTTTTCCTTTTTTATTTTTAAATATCTGAAAATAAAAAAAGATAGATGTATTTTATCACATTTTTTCCATTTTTTTATTTTTAGATATTTGTGTATACAAATCAGACAATTTAACATTTAAATGAAACATTTTCATAGTAAATTATCATCCTATATTTATCTGACTGTCCGAAGGTCGGATGCTTATGTTTTTTGGGTATATATGAATGTCATATGTCAATTACAATGGTCGATCTACAGTCTGAACGGTCTAAGGGATTTGAACATTTGAGGTGGAATTTTGCAGACGGGACAAACGAATAACCAATCTGTGTTTAGTATTGGTCTCACTAAAATATTTCGATTTTAGCAATTATATTACGTAACGGTTTAATTAATGTTTAGAGCCTTGTTACACCCTTTTCATGTAATAATTCTTACAGCAGTCGCGTTTTTTGTAATTTTTATAATTTAGTTTATTTAATCTTCTATCTCTATCTGATAGATTCCGCACATTTTTTTGTCACCCAGTGTGTTAATAATTTTGTTTCAACGTAACAGAACACCAGAACGAACACCTCAAATAGTATGGTGAAAACAATGTTTCTTTATTAAAGTTTCTGTACATAAGTATTAAATGACTCACAGTTTGGGTCGTTCAGTAGCTTTGTACCTTGTGAAAACAGATCAAACAGTTCTCATAATTCATCCATCCCCTTTGAAGGGGGTGTTTTTTCCTCTTTTTAGCTAAACTAACTGGCCAATGGTGAAGGGAGTTTGATGATGGAATGGACACTCGACTGAGGGTAGAAATCCCCTTATCCCTTATTCCTATAGAATGTAATCGATAACAGACTATCGTCAAATGTTATGTCTACTGCTTTGGTACCCTGTACTCACCCAGGGGTTGAAATCTACGAACTGGTTCAAAGAAAATGAAAAAGCCTACACCTCATTTTCTTTTATGATAAAGAAGGTATATAGGGTGCTTCTAAATTAATGCAAAAGTTTTTGAGAGATGAAACTTCGACGAAAATTAAGGGATGATGTTTTATATAATTTTTTGTTCAAAACTTCTACTCCTACAAGTTATTGCCCTTTAAAATTGTGAAAACCACCTGCAGATTATAGAAATTTTAACGATAGAAATATTTATCATCAAGACTATATCTTGATATTTATTAATATGAATACATTTGAGAGTAATATTTTATTTTTTGTAATCAAACTAACAATTTTAGGAGAAAAATTCATCATAAAAAAGTTGCATATTGAATTTGTATCTTGAATCAAGTTATTGATTTGAGAAGTGTGGAAGAATCAGAAAGTTATAATGCAAAATATAATAGGGATGATTTTTCAACCCCTTTTCGGAATTGGGAAAATAGTCAAAAAATAGGTTAGGTTATTTTACCCAAATATCTCAATGACTATAATTTTTAAATTCTGATCCAAAAATGCAATCCATTTCTATTCTATTTAACTTACTGATGAAATATCCGTATAGACAAATACAATTCTGTTCGAAAAATACAGGTGTTTGGGCAACATGATAGCAGCCTGGTATATACGAGCCTCCAAATCTAATCTGATGAGAATGAGACCTCTTATATTATTTACACTCAATTCATTGATATACCGATTACTTTTGTCCGAAAATGTAAAGTACAAGAAGGTCATTCCATTATGTTTTTTTGTACAATGAGATTCTTTTTTCATCTGAAACCTTCAACTAGATACTTTTCAAATTACCTGCATTTATCCCTTCTTAGCTCACCTTACTCTGAGAGTAGCACATTTTAATGGATTTGCACTCTTTCTGTGCCTATCGGTTTGTTCATCTCGAGTTGTATAACACAATAGTAGAAGTGATGTTATCATGGTACTTTGAAAAGATTTGAGAAGTAAATTGGTCCAAGAAAGTTAGGGATATACGGATATACCTTGAATCTTTTCGATTTTCGACAGGCTCTTACTCGGAGGGTAATGATCATGCGAGAAAAATGAGCAAATTGTAGCTCCAAGTATATTTAGTTTTCAGATCTGGCCATGTATTTATTATAGCTATATATACTCTTTTGAACTTCGAGCATTACATTTTTTTTCATCTAACAATAAATCATGTTTATGAAAAAAGTGTTTGCAGAGGTTAGTGTAACGAGGTACCATAGAATTCGATATATGATACTAGAGCTTAGGGAAAAAAACCTCAGCAAAAAAACCCCATATTCCCGTTAGTGTTGTGATTTATGAAAATTGAAAATGTTAACAAAGTATGCTGAAATATTGAAGGGCATCTTTTTCTTTACTATCGCTTCTTCCTTCTTCCTTCAACAAGCAAAGAGGTTTCTCCAAGGTACCCGAAACTAAATCTGGAAGAGGAAAATACAAAAGGAGAAAACGAAGAAATTAAAAATGAAATATTCTATTTTTGATTGAATAGATTCGAAATTCGCTACCATTCTAAAAAATATTCAGGAACATTATGAATAGCCCTAAAACCCATCTTGTAATCTATATATGGGACTATTATAAACTAAATAATCTATGTTTCCCCGCATTCACAACTAGGGCTCTCAACCGAGTTCTATCTGAAAAGCATGTTGTTGCAATGACCATGATCGTTTCTTGAACGATTCAGAATAGACTATATATTGCTTGGAAGATCAAACCCCGGAACTCTATTTGAAGGATCAGAACTTAAATCTTTGGAATAAATCGTAAGAAATCCATTTTGACCGCCAAAACTTCCTTCTCACTTTTATTCAAATTTAGAAAACAGGTGGACCATAAAGGGTTGCGGGACTTTAATCTGGTAATCTTATTGTCTGGAATGTAGGGGAGAATCGGAAATGAATTCGGAAAATAATAAAATTTATTCCAAGCATTTGAAACAGCAGTCTGCCTGCGAATGTGAGGCGGGAGAATGTTTGAAAGAGCACTATTAAATCAGGCGAGGCAATAATATTCAGCGGCAGAAAAAACCAAGGCTAAGGCTGCCGTTCGAAGAGTAGCTGCATCAGCACCCCATGAAGTATACCAGCTAATTTCTGAAGGATATTATTTCTTGTTTTCAACTTCAGACGTAAGTCATCCAAATGGGCTTTGAAATTTAAAGAGGAATCTAGATATTTAGGACAAAAATTATGCCTAAAGAAAGAATCACCGAAAGTTACACTCAATGTTCTATATTTTTGACGATTGTTCAAATGGAAGCAAGAAACCTCAGTTTTATTTGGATTCGGACACAAACGCCTCTGAAATAGGTACTTTTTCAGGATTTCTAAATCTGCAGATAGATTATTTTCTATACTTTGGAAATCAGAATGACGAAATGCAAGGGCAATGTCATCAGCGTATATGAATTTCTTAGAGGAAGTAGCAGGAATATCACACATATATAAATTGAAAAGAATAGGTGCTAAAACTGAACCTTGTGGGAGACCATTATTCAAATTTTGGAATTTACTACTATTATTATCAACAAAAACACGGAACCTTCTATCCGTCAGCATATTTTCGAGTAAACGAACCATTTTTCCACACTTTAAATGGGTGTAAAGATTCAAAATCAAACCATCTGATTATGATTATACTCTTTAAATTTCGAACTTCACAAAACAGTAGAGATGAACTGACAACATAGAGCACTGATATGACCCTTAAAATCCACGTCAGTTACGTAAGTTACGTAAGTAAAGTGTTGGGTTGTGCCAATTCAGCGGCAAAAATCATTTCGAAAATGCCTCTACACGTGGGTGTTTTAAACGTTCAAATCCCAGTATTCTCGCACTTCTACAAACCCATCGATATACCTTCTCGAAACGGACCAAAACAACTGTCCAAAATAATAGACCAGAACGGTTGGGATGACAACCCCTAAAAAACCCATAACCGCATCACTCATAACCCCATAATAGGTCGAGTTATCGAGTACCAGAGGTAATAACTCACTTCATTACCCGAAAAATAGCTTGCTATTTGTAAACAAACCCCACAACACCATACCGCCGACAAATAAACACTTATTAAACCCCATCCACCCTTTATTTACAATAGTTTTTATGGTTCGGAAGCGCCATGCTGTAAACTACCCGGGTGTTTAAATGGCGGTCTCAAAAAACGAGCCCGGATGAAAAGGATTGACTCGGTCGCGTGGCCAGGTAAAAAAGTGATAAAAAACGGAGGTAAGGAATGGTTTATGGTGTATGAGACGCAGTTTGATGGTAGGAACGAGGGTGCTGATGATGGATATGGCCGAAGAGTGCTCATGTGGAAAATCGATAAAAAATTTGACGTTATAATTTAAAAGAAGTTAAGGTATCGTCGATACCTCTCTTGTTCCATTGTGAGCCCCGTGGTAAGTTTATTTGGCTTGTAATTAAATTCTTATCTACACTAGCACGCAAATTTAACGGAATACATATTTTTTATCTAACTTTCTGCATATCTATGCAGAGATTTCCATCAAAATATATGTGAGAGTCATATTTTTTAGCCCATACATTCACTTTTTCAGGAGATTGTGTATGTGCCTTGTGCCTTCATCATCAAGCTTGGATTGTGATCTGACCACAGTGACATGTCTGAGAATTAATCTAAATATATAAAATCAATGCCACTTTTCGTTGTCATTTTATAACTCAAGAACGGGCTCACCTATCTAAACCAAATGTTTAGGCTTTGTTCGGACTATTTAGTAGATGGTTTATGTGAAGTTTGCACAAAATCGGTCGAGTGGTTCTTCATTTATCAAAGGAACCTTTTTGAAAACGTTACTATAAACGTGATGTTTTTTTGGATATTAGGAGGGGGGTTTGGGGAAAATTTCGAAGGGGTTTATCGAGGAAAAATACGGAAGTTTCGTAGAGTTTCACGTTTTCGGAGCGAGAAGATGGGGGTGTATTTAAGATATTAAAAAGCCCTGTGGACAGGAGCTTTCTGGCGCTCTAGTACAAACAGACAAATTATATCTCCGAAAGTATTGGTTTCTCAGAGTTGGGAATTATATCAATGTATTCATATGATAGAACTGCATCATAAAGGAAATTCAATTCAAATAATAGTTTATTCATCAAGATTAAGTGAGCAATCATGAGAATGAGAACTGCACCATGGAAGAAATCAAATTAAATCTGGCCAATTTTGCCCAATAACGAACTTAACCGCGATATTCATCTCCCTAACCTACTCTTAAAATTTCAACTACCTACCTCATTCCGTTCGAGAGTCATATCTATGTCTATGGATGAAAAGCAGTCTCACTACTCTCAGATCTCTTACTTCATGTTCCGTTCCGAAATGTAAGACTTTTCTGAGAAAAACTAATTTCGGAGCAAACAATTGAGATTTTTCTCACTTCGCTCACAATTCTTCGATTGATTTGATAATGTCATGTCTCAGGAAAATAAGTTGACATTATGACAATTCATACATAGAATAATTATATCATTCTGTGAAATACGATTTATTATTGAAATTTTGAAAAATCATATCTCCGAAAGTATTAGCTTGTTAGAGTTAAAAATGATATCATTGGATTCTTATGGTAAAACTGCTTATTGAAAAAAATTTAATTTGGAATTTGATCTGTAAAAAATTTTTTTTTTGTTACTCCGAAACCATCTGTCCGATTTTGCCCAATAACGAACTTAGCCGAGATATTTATCTCCCAAACCTACTTGAGTATTTCAACTGTCTAGCTCATTCCGTTCGAGAGTTATCGTGCCTACGGCCGGACCGGCCGGACGGCCGGACAGAATGAATTTCGACCACGGATTCTTGAGTCGAACCAGTGAGTCGAACCAAATCGTTCAAGACCATTTTTATCGAAAAATTCGAAAATTACAGACATTTGGGCAAATTGATAAGCACTAAGTTCCGAGGAACTAGAGCGCCAAAAATTGGTTCAAGCACTGACGTGAAGTCAGGAGCTTTTGCGCGTATGTTCTATCGCCCATTCTCCCGTATTGGACATTCTTGATCGAATTTACCATGATGATACAGGAGAATGGACAATAGAACATACGCGCAAAAGCTCCTGACTTCACGTAAGTGCTTGAACCAATTTTGTTTTCAATTCAATGGAAAATAGTTTCCTGCATAATCTGGAGGAAGAATCTTCAACGCTGGAGATATCTGTAGATATTTCCAGTTCGTTGTTTTAACGATTTGACGTTTGGAATGTGGCCAAACTAGGAACTCTCGGGGTCATACCTCGTATGAATGAAGATGTCGCAACGGCAAGAAAGGCTGATTGTTCCATTTCCCGGAACTGCATAGACTACCGGCCCATTTGGCAACCACTTCTCCTTATAATTCAGAAAATTCCACAAAATGAAACGTTTTCCCTCGGCAGAGACGGAAAATCCGGTGAGACAGGTACGTTTAAAATATGTTAAGGTATCGTGGGTATGGAGTCGGAATTAGATCCGAACGTTCCACATTTCCTCGAATTGAACTGTGGAATTTGTTGTTTGTATTTTGTGAGATATTAATATCTTGTTGATGTCAATTTTTGATTCGAATCTTTGTATTTTCAATGCGAATTTTTTAATTTGTCGAACTAACGTCATATATGGAAATTTAGAATATTTATGCTTTAGTTTTGTTTTCTACCTCACCGTCTCAACCCATGAATGCGATCCAATTTGTCGATCAGTCTGGGAGTTACGTAACTGAAAAGGTTCGTATTTCAACCAAAAGTGAAGGGAAAAAACCAAAATATTAGCATAATATTCTTATATTTTGGTTTTTTCAACTGTCAACAGATTATTCGAGAAAGACTTTGAATATAAAAATTATCTGCTGGTTGAAATTGTATTCCTATACTAAAATCAATTTTACCTCAGACCACTCTGCAGTGCCCAAGAATCCAAGAGGGCTGCATAGCTATAAATGATACGGATTGTTCAAATGTCAACAGATTATCCGAGCTAGGCTCCGTTTAAGCGGCATAAGAGGGTAGTCTACCTGGCTGTCTCTTAGTAGCCATCGCGTTCATGAAATCATTATATAACACATATATACCTAGTCATGAATGGATGACAGCCCACGTTTCAGATGGGTCTTACCGACATCTTATGACTGATACTTGACCCTCTTAAGAGTTCTCATGTGTGCTTTCAAAGAATCGTCGACCATCCTTTTATACTGCTTAAACGGAGCTTCACTCAGAGAATTTGCTGTCATAAGAAAAACCCGTAATAAATGCATTACCCAATATCATAAAATGTATGTGAAACAAGCCTTAGGAACTACACAGAGGCCTGAGGTAAGTTAATTATTCATATGGCAAGACAGTTTCAAACAGTTGGCAAATTTTATATGCAGAGATGTGCGAACTATGATCTATAAATTCGTGATATTCCCTATATAATAAGATCATGAATGTGTACCTTTTTCACCTAATAAATAATTGTCAGATCTTTGAATATAAAAATTATCTGTTGGTTGAAACTCTATTTATATATAAAAATCAATTTTACCACAGACCACTATGCAGTGCTTAAGAATCCAAGAGGGCTGCATAGCTATAAATGATTCGGATTGTTCAAATGTCAACAGATTATCCGAGCTAGGCTCCGTTTAAGCGGCATAAGAGGGTGGTCTACCTGGCTGTCTCCTAGTAGCCATCGCGTTCATGAATTCGTTTTATGACACATATATACCTAGCCATGAACGGATGACAGCCCACGTTTCAGATAGGTCTTACCAACATCCTATGACTGATACTCGACCCTCTTAAGAGTTCTCTTGTGTGCTTTCAAAGAATCGTCAACCATCCTTTTGTACCGCTTAAACGGAGCTTCACTCAGAGAATTTGCTGTCATAAGAAAAACCCGTAATAAATGCAATGCCCAATATGATGAAATTTATGTGAAACAAGCCTTAGGAACTACACAGAGGCCTGAGGTAAGTTAATTATTCATATGGCAAGACAGTTTCAAACAGTTGGCAAATTTTATATGTAGAGATGTGCGAACTATGATCTATAAATTCGTGATATTCCCTATATAATAAGATCATGAATGTGTACCTTTTTCACATAATTAATAATTGTCAGATCTTAGAATATAAAAATTATCTGTTGGTTGAAACTCTATTTCTATATAAAAATTAATTTTACCTCAGACCACTGTGCAGTGCTTAAGAATCCAAGAGGGCTGCATAGCTATAAATGATTCGGATTGTTCAAATGTCAACAGATTATCCGAGCTAGGCTCCGTTTAAGCGGCATAAGAGGGTGGTCTACCTGGCTGTCTCCTAGTAGCCATCGCGTTCATGAATTCGTTTTATGACACATATATACCTAGCCATGAATGGATGACAGCCCACGTTTCAGATAGGTCTTACCAACATCCTATGACTGATACTCGACCCTCTTAAGAGTTCTCTTGTGTGCTTTCAAAGAATCGTCGACCATCCTTTTATACCGCTTAAGCGGAGCTTCACTCAGAGAATTTGCTGTCATAAGAAAAACCCGTAATGAATGCAATACCCAATATGATAAAATGTATGTGAAACAAGCCTTAGGAACTACACAGAGGCCTGAGGTAAGTTACTTATTCATATGGCAAGACAGTTTCAAACAGTTTACAAATTCTATATGCAGAGATGTGCGAACTATGATCTATAAATTCGTGATATTCCTTATATAATAAGATCATGAATGTGTACCTTTTTCGCCTAATAAATAATTGTCAGATTTTTGAATATAAAAATTATCTGTTGGTTGAAATTCTATTTCTATATAAATAGTATATTACGCACCGAGGGAGAAAAGTAGGACATTCACGCCCGCGAATGATTGTCTCCCGAGCCGGAGGCGAGGGTGACAATCGCGGGCGAGGATGTCCTACTTTTCTCCCTAGGTGCGTATACGATTTTTTTCTTCATCGTCTGATTCACTTTCATCAGAGTTAATCAAATCCTTTTCTTATTATATTTGTCGGTATTCACTGAAATAATTAACCTTTTTTTGACTCAGCTATCATCACCTTGAGATATAAACACGTGGTTGCTAGGTAACCGCCAACCGGGAGATAAAGTAAAGTACTCGCATGCGCACATTGGCCATCTCACCGGGAGAGAATCGGGTACTTTTCTCCCGTGTGACAGGGAGTAAAAGTGAACTTTTCATCCCGGAGGAGAAAAAAATCAAATTTACCTCAGACCACTGTGCAGTGCTTAAGAATCCAAGAGGGCTGCATAGCTACAAATGATTCGGATTGTTCAAATGTCAACAGATTATCTGAGCATGGCTCCGTTTAAGCGGCATAAGAGGGTGGTCTACCTGGCTGTCTCCTAGTAGCCATCGCGTTCATGAATTCGTTTTATGACACATATATACCTAGCCATGAACGGATGACAGCCCACGTTTCAGATAGGTCTTACCAACATCCTATGACTGATACTCGACCCTCTTAAGAGTTCTCTTGTGTGCTTTCAAAGAATCGTCGACCATCCTTTTATGCCGCTTAAACGGAGCTTCACTCAGAGAATTTGCTGTCATAAGAAAAACCCGTAATGAATGCAATACCCAATATGATAAAATGTATGTGAAACAAGTCTTAGGAACTACACAGAGGCCTGAGGTAAGTTAATTATTCATATGGCAAGACAGTTTCAAACAGTTGGTAAATTTTATATGCAGAGATGTGCGAACTATGATCTATAAATTCGTGATATTCCCTATATAATAAGATCATGAATGTGTACCTTTTTCACCTAATAAATAATTGTCAGATCTTTGAATATAAAAATTATCTGATGGTTCAAACTCTATTTCTATATAAAAATCAATTTTACCTCAGACCACTGTGCAGTGCTTAAGAATCCAAGAAGGCTGCATAGCTACGAATGATTCGGATTGTTCAAATTTCAACAGATTATCTGAGCATGGCTTCGTTTAAGCGGCATAAGAGGGTGGTCTACCTGGCTGTCTCCTAGTAGCCATCGCGTTCATGAATTCGTTTTATGACACATATATACCTAGCCATGAACGGATGACAGCCCACGTTTCAGATAGGTCTTACCAACATCCTATGACTGATACTGACCCTCTTAAGAGTTCTCTTGTGTGCTTTCAAAGAATCGTCGACCATCCTTTTATACCGCTTAAACGGAGCTTCACTCAGAGAATTTGCTGTCATAAGAAAAACCCGTAATGAATGCAATACCCAATATGATAAAATGTATGTGAAACAAGCCTCAGGAACTACACAGAGGCCTGAGGTAAGTTAATTATTCATATGGCAAGACAGTTTCAAACAGTTTACAAATTCTATATGCAGAGATGTGCGAACTATGATCTATAAATTCGTGATATTCCTTATATAATAAGATCATGAATGTGTACCTTTTCGCCTAATAAATAATTGTCAGATTTTTGAATATAAAAATTATCTGTTGGTTGAAACTCTATTTCTATATAAAAATCAATTTTACCTACGACCACTGTGCAGTGCTTAAGAATCCAAGAGGGCTGCATAGCTACAAATGATTCGGATTGTTCAAAGGTCACTGATTATCTTAGCATGGCTCCGTTTAAGCGGCATAAGAGGGTGGTCTACCTGGCTGTCTCCTAGTAGCCATCGCGTTCATGAATTCGTTTTATGACACATAGATACCTAGCCATGAACGGATGACAGCCCACGTTTCAGATAGGTCTTACCAACATCCTATGACTGATACTCGACCCTCTTAAGAGTTCTCTTGTGTGCTTTCAAAGAATCGTCGACCATCCTTTTATGCCGCTTAAACGGAGCTTCACTCAGAGAATTTGCTGTCATAAAAAAAACCCGTAATGAATGCAATACCCAATATGATATAATGTATGTGAAACAAGTCTTAGGAACTACACAGAGGCCTGAGGTAAGTTAATTATTCATATGGCAAGACAGTTTCAAACAGTTGGTCAATTTTATATGCAGAGATGTGCGAACTATGATCTATAAATTCGTGATATTCCCTATATAATAAGATCATGAATGTGTACCTTTTTCACCTAATAAATAATTGTCAGATCTTTGAATATAAAATTATCTGATGGTTGAAACTCTATTTCTATATAAAAATCAATTTTACCTCAGACCACTGTGCAGTGCTTAAGTATCCAAGAGGGCTGCATAGCTATAAATGATTGGGATTGTTCAAATGTCAACAGATTATCTGAGCTAGGCTCCGTTTAAGCGGCATAAAAGGGTGGTCTACCTGGCTGTCTCCTAGTAGCCATCGCGTTCATGAATTCGTTTTATGACACATATATACCTAGCCATGAACGGATGACAGCCCACGTTTCAGATAGGTCTTACCAACATCCTATGACTGATACTCGACCCTCTTAAGAGTTCTCTTGTGTGCTTTCAAAGAATCGTCGACCATCCTTTTATGCCGCTTAAACGGAGCTTCACTCAGAGAATTTGCTGTCATAAGAAAAACCCGTAATGAATGCAATACCCAATATGATATAATGTATGTGAAACAAGTCTTAGGAACTACACAGAGGCCTGAGGTAAGTTAATTATTCATATGGCAAGACAGTTTCAAATAGTTGGTCAATTTTATATGCAGAGATGTGCGAACTATGATCTATAAATTCGTGATATTCCCTATATAATAAGATCATGAATGTGTACCTTTTTCACCTAATAAATAATTGTCAGATCTTTGAATATAAAAATTATCTGATGGTTGAAACTCTATTTCTATATAAAAATCAATTTTACCTCAGACCACTGTGCAGTGCTTAAGAATCCAAGAGGGCTGCATAGCTACAAATGATTCGGATTGTTCAAATGTCAACAGATTATCTGAGCTAGGCTCCGTTTAAGCGGCATAAAAGGGTGGTCTACCTGGCTGTCTCCTAGTAGCCATCGCGTTCATGAATTCGTTTTTTGACACATATATACCTAGCCATGAACGGATGACAGCCCACGTTTCAGATAGGTCTTACCAACATCCTATGACTGATACTCGACCCTCTTAAGAGTTCTCTTGTGTGCTTTCAAAGAATCGTCGACCATCCTTTTATGCCGCTTAAACGGAGCTTCACTCAGAGAATTTGCTGTCATAGGAAAATCCCGTAATGAATGCAATACCCAATATGATAAAATGTATGTGAAACAAGTCTTAGGAACTACACAGAGGCCTGAGGTAAGTTAATTATTCATATTGCGAGACAGTTTCAAACAGTTGGTAAATTTTATATGCAGAGATGTGCGAACTATGATCTATAAATTCGTGATTTTCCCTAAATAATAAGATCATGAATGTGTACCTTTTTCACCTAATGAATAATTGTCAGATCTTTGAATATAAAAATTATCTGATAGTTGAAACTCTATTTCTATATAAAAATCAATTTTACCTCAGACCACTGTGCAGTGCTTAAGTATCCAAGAGGGCTGCATAGCTATAAGTGATTCGGATTGTTCAAATGTCAACAGATTATCTGAGCTAGGCTCCGTTTGAGCGGCATAAAAGGGTGGTCTACCTGGCTGTCTCCTAGTAGCCATCGCGTTCATGAATTCGTTTTTTGACACATATATACCTAGCCATGAACGGATGACAGCCCACGTTTCAGATAGGTCTTACCAACATCCTATGACTGATACTCGACCCTCTTAAGAGTTCTCATGTGTGCTTTCAAAGAATCGTCGACCATCCTTTTATACCGCTTAAGCGGAGCTTCACTCAGAGAATTTGCTGTCATAAGAAAAACCCGTAATAAATGCAATACCCAATATGATAAAATGTATGTGAAACAAGCCTTAGGAACTACACAGAGGCCTGAGGTAAGTTAATTATTCATATGGCAAGACAGTTTCAAACAGTTGGCAAATTTTATATGCAGAGATGTACGAACTATGATCTATAAATTCGTGATATTCCCTATATAATATATAATAAGATCATGAATGTGTACCTTTTTCACCTAATAAATAATTGTCAGATTTTTGAATATAAAAATTATCTGTTGGTTGAAACTCTATTTTCATATAAAAATCAATTTTACCTCAGACCACTGTGCAGTGTGCAGTGCTTAAGAATCCAAGAGGGCTGCATAGCTATAAATGATTCGGATTGTTCAAAAGTCAACAGATTATCCGAGCTAGGCTCCGTTTAAGCGGCATAAGTGGGTGGTCTATCTGGCTGTCTCCTAGTAGCCATCGCGTTCATGAATTCATTTTATAACACATATATACCTAGTCATGAACGGATAACAGCCCACGTTTCAGATGGGTCTTACCGATATCCTATGACTGATACGTGACCCTCTTAAGAGTTCTCTTGTGTGCTTTCAAAGAATCGTCATCCTTTTATACCGCTTAAGTGGAGTTTCACTCAGAGAATTGGCTGCAATAAGAAAAATCCGTAATAAAAATAATAACCTATATGATAACATGTATGTGAAACAAGCCTTAGGAACTACACAGACGCCTGAGGTAAGTTAATTTTTCATATGGCAAGACAGTTTACAACAGTTGAAAAATTTTATATGCAAGGATGTGCGAACTATGATCTATAAATTCGTGATATTCCCAATATAATCAGATCATAGATGTGTACCTTTTTCACCTAATAAGTAATTAGCATATCTTTGAGTATAACAATTATCTGCTGGTTGAAACTGTTTTTCTATATGAAAATCAGTTTTACCTCAGACCACTGTGCGGTGCCTAAGAATCCAAGAGGGTTACATAGCTATAAATAATTCGGATTGATCAAATGTCAACAGATTATCCGAGCAAGGCTCCGCTTATGCGGTATAAGAGGGTGGTCTACCTGGCTGTCTCATATTAGCCATCGCGTTCATGAATTGATTTTATAACACATATATACCTAGCCATGAACGGATGACCGCCCACTTTTCAGATGGGTCTTACCGACATCTTATGACTGATACTCGACCCTCTCAAGAGTTCTCTTGTGTACTTTCGAAGAATCGTCGACCACCCAATTATACCACTTAAGCGGAGCTTCAATTGGAGAATCTGTTGCCATAAAAAAAATCCGAAGGCTTGATAGCCATGTGGCCCTATATGATTCCAATGCACTACACATAGGTCTAAGGTAAGATAATTTTTGATATGGCAAGACAGTCTGAAACAGTCGAAAAATTTCATACGCAAATATGTGCCAACTATGATGTCGAAATCGGTGATATATCCTACATAATAAGATCAGGAATGTGTGCCTGTTTCACCTAATAAATAAAACGGTTCGTATTTTACACCAAAAGTGAAAGGAATGTTCAATAAAACAATGTAGAATACAATGGGTAATCCGATTATCAATGAAAAAAACTGGGTATTACATTTAATAAGTGAAAGTTGGAATCAATCGAATGGATCTGAAATTAATTCCAAGAATTCATCACTCCTAACAAAACTCAACAATAACATTTCAAGTGTTTATCTCTAGACTTTCTTTGCAAACAAATCATTTATTAAAACAATTTAGAGAATAGAGTCCCTATGATTGATCTCCGGGGCCTTTTGTACGACTCCTGTTCGAAGCTTTTACTGTCTCTTGAGTAAAATGCACATATGATATCGAATTAGGAAGATAACTATAACATATGCTATCAAAAGAGCTACCAATCTGGATCATCTGGATCGAACTATTTTTTTTCTAGGATACACGAAGATCATTTAGTTTTATGAATCAACGAGGCTATAACTAGGAAACCATTGGAAGTAGGAAAAAACGAATATTTGGACAATATGTATCATAGTAATAGGAAACTTCACACAAACATTCAATATATTCGGGGAAAACATGTCAGTTTCAAAATAAAAATTTCTTTTTGAAATTTCAAGAGCCTGTATCTTTTTACCTGATCCGAATTAGGAAAAAATTGGTTAAAGTCAGGAGCTTTTGCGCGTATGTTCCATTGTCTATTCTGCTGTATTGGACAGTCTTAATCGAATTTACCATGGTGAATTCTGTTGTCCGTTCTCCTGTATTAGACACTCTCTTAATCGAATTTACCATGGTAAATTCGATTGTGGTATCGTGACATAAAAAATATTTTGTATTTTTTTTTCAAATTTTTTAGTCACAAAATTTCACAAACCTGCTTAGATTTACATTCTACAACTATTCACGAAGTTTCAATTCGATCGGATTTATATTGGTTGAAAACAAAATCATTACTCAGAAACCGTTGGGCTGATTATGCCCATTAACGAACTTGTCCGTCGTATTGGGATGCGACACCTACTCTGAAAATTTCAAGTTGCTAGCTCTTTACGTTCTCAAGTTATCGTGGCAACGGCTGGCTGGCCGGCCGGACGGACAGAATCAAATTTGACCTCGAATTCTTCATCAGGGAGTCGAACCCAATCGTTTGAGACCATTTTCGGCAAAAAATTCGAAAATTACAGACATTTGGGCAAAATGATAACGCGATGTTCCCCATCAGAACATACGCGCAAAAATGGTAAATGAAGAAAAATTGATTCAAGCACTGACGTGAAGTCAGGAGCTTTTGCGCGTATGTTCTATTGTCCATTCTCCTGTATTGGATACTCTTAATCGAATTTACCTTGGTAAATTGGTATCGCGTATGTTCTATTGTCCATTTCTCTTTATTGGACACTCTTAATCGACGCGCAAAAGCTCCTGATTTCACGATAGTGCTTGAAGCTATTTTTTTTTCGTAATTTTTAAAACAATTTCTAGGTGTACCGTTCTAAAAAAATACACATTTGTTTATGTCGATATTCTACAGCTATTTACCAAGCTTCAATTCGATCGAGTCTATATTTTTTTGAGTTGTCGAGGAAATGATCTTCCTGGTGGGTATAACTCCGAAACCGTTGGACCGATTATGCCCAAAAACGAACTTATATCTCACATTCGGATGCGCAACCTACCTATTGAGGCAACGGTCACCCATCCAGCTACTGAACTCACGCAAGGCGGCTCTTATCTCCAACAATATAGATCCGATCGCGTTAAAACTTGAAACTTGGCAGTATAATTAGGTTCTGAAGGCTCTTGCAAATTTTCAGCAAAGTCAGACTGATAGTTTCTGATATATAAAATTTGTTTCAATGATATTTTTTTTAATTTCCCTGTGATACGATCGTCACAAAATTCCGCAAGAATTTTCGCGTTGACATTCTACAACTAATATAATCATGTTTTAATTGGATCGGTTCTGTATTTTTCGAGTTATAGAGGAAATAAATATCGAAATTTGGATGGGTATAGCTCCAAAACTGTTTGGCTGATTATACCTACAGATAAATTCAAATGTCGCATTCACATTATTATTATTGAATAATTTTTTTTTAATTTTCTATTGATATGATTTTCACAAATGTCCTTAAGTTTGTATTCTACAACTATTCACCAAGTTTCAATTCAATCGGAATTGTATTGGATGAAAACAAAATTATCCCTCGGAAACCATTTGGCCGAATATGCCCATTAACGAACTTGTCTATCGTATTGGGATGCGCCACCTACCCTGAAAATTTCAAGTCGCTATCTCTCTCCGTTCTCAAGTTATCGCGGCAACGGACGGCCGGACAGAAGCAAATTTGACCTAGAATTCTTCATTAGACAGTCGAACCAAATCGTTTGAGACCATTTCCGGCGAAAAATTTGAAAATTACAGACATTTGGGAGAAATGATAACGCGATGTTCCCCATCGTGCAAAATGTGCCTTATTTGATGAGAGGAATCTATGGTTACAATTAATGTACAACTTAAAGACTCAGCATGTATCGCCCATCCACGTACTGAACTAGCCTAAGGCTGCTTAGCTCCAGGAAGAAAAATTGATATTAGTTTCTGTACCCTGCGATACCCTACACCAATGTGCTAAGTCACTATGTGGATAATTTTAGATATCTTCCTAGAATCTCAGCTTTATGCCAAAGAAACGAATTCATGCTGAGCAATAATCCAATTGTTAAAGTTGTTGTACATTTCAAGAAACCTATTGGAATCCATCCTAAAGATGCATTTAAATACACACATTTACTGTCTGGTCGAAAATAAACACCCTGTATAGTGGTGGTATATTTTCAATAATGTATTCCAAAAGCAATTTCTATAAGAGCGTACGCATACGGGCATACCAAATCGACGCGATTACAATATCCTATTTGCCTTTCCTAGACTCGGTTTCCATGGGAACAATGGACGGATGACTAATACAATGAAAAGGTACGATCGGAATGGAAGCTACGCCTCCACGACTTTAGCGACATTCGAACGACTCTATCATTCTACTTCCATACCAGTCGCGTGAATCGTGTAGACTGGCAACGCTGAAATTGCATTTGTATTTATCGAGTTGCATGACTCCCATGCAAACTGAGTGTAAGACAGGGGCTCAAGAGATTTGAATTACTTCGATTTAGTATGCCCCTGTGAGTAGGCTCTTACACAAATCGGGCCAATCGTATTGTTGCGCCGTGAAAAAGTATTAGTTGACTTACCATATATAACAGTGAAGATGTCTGATGAAAACCGCCGAATAATATCAAAAACAATAGATACTCACATACCCTTATGTTACTATAGAAACTACCTCTGAAATACGACGATAATTCATTATACATCAATTTGAACCTTCACTTCCCAAAGGTGGTATCTAAAACAACATGTATTCAATTATAAATATGAAATTTTCCATCAGGATTCTCGGTTATATTCAATTTAAGGAAATTTCCGTATGTGTTCTTAAAAAAGAATGTATTACTTATAGATCGACTTCAATTTAATCAACAATTATCTCAGGATATTTCAATATTCGTCATAAATTACGTCATATTAAAATTTCTTCCTTAGAACTAATACAATAAGGAAATTTTCGACTGTGTTCGTATGAAAAATGTAATACTTACGTATAATGAACTTTATCCAAACTAGATTTCACGATAAATGTCCATAATTCAAACTTTTCGGAAGGTTTTCAGTTTCCACTCTGACCAAGAGAACTAGGAGATAGCTGAAAATCATATTTTAACCAAAATCTGATCAATGTACAGTTCATAATGTTATATTCACCTCCATTGCATATTTTTCATCGAATTTGACACCGATATAGTCCGTTTCCAGGGTTTTTATCAAGATATGAATACATTTTGTACCAACTCAATGACAGATTTGGAAGGAAGGATTGAATTGCTTCTATGATCAAGTATAGAATCGGGTAAATATAACATACCTACGAATTATATCGGAATTGAAATTCTATCCGCCGTATTCACAAAGCGTTGTTAAATATTTAAATCTCCGTTAAGTCCTAACTGAGGTCGTCAGTTAAGGATAAACAAGAATCTCAACCACAGTTAACGTATGTAACGGTGGTGAAACAGGCCTGTTTCACGTTAATTTTCACGTTAACTGAGGTTGTCCTTCTTATTTATCCTTAACTGAGGACCTCAGTTAGGACTTAACGGAGATTGAATGCTTTGTGAATACGGCGGTATATCTAATAATATACGAAAAATCTCATGTTTCACGTAATTTCATTGATAGATCGACTTAAATTTAATTAACAATCATCTCCGGATATTTCAATATTCGTCATACATTACGTCATATTAAAATTTTTTCCTTAGAATTAATGCAAAGGAAATTTCGACAGTGTTCGTATGAAAAATGTAATACTAACGTATATTGAACTTTATCCAAACTAGATTTAACGATAAATGTACATAATTCAAACTTTTCGGAAGGTTTTCAGTTTCCACTCTGACCAAGAGAACTATAGGGGATAGCTGAAAATCATATTTTATCCAAAATCTGATAAATGTACAGTTGATAATGTTATATTCACCTCCATTGCATACTTTTCATCGAATTTGACACCGATATACTTCGTTTTCAGAGTTTTGTAATAAGATATGAATACATTTTGTACCATCTCAATGACAAATTTGGAAGGAATGATTGAATTGCTTCTATGACCAAGTATAGAATTGGGTAAATATTACATACCTACGAATTACATCGGAATTGAAATTCCAGATCTAATAATATACGAAGAATCTCATGTTTCACGTAATGTCATTGATAGATCGACTTAAATTTAATCCACAATTATCTCAGGATATTTCAATATTCATCATAAATACGTCATATTGAAATTTTTTCCTTAGAATTAATGGAAGGAAATTTTCGACTGTGTTCGTATGAAAAATGTGTAATACCTACGTATAATAATGAACTCGATCCGAACTAGATTTCACAATAAATATCCATAATTCAAACTTTCCAGAAGGTTTTCAGTTTATCCACTCTGACCGAGAGAACTAGGAGATAGCTGAAAAACATATTTTAACCAAAATCTGATAAATGTACAGTAGATAAGTTATATTCACCTCCATTGCACACATTTCATCGAATTTGACACCGATATAGTTCGTTTTCAGAGTTTTTTAATAAGATATGAATACATTTTGTACCATCTCAAAGACAGATTTGGAAGAAATGATTGAATTGTTTCTATGATCAAGGATAGAATTGGGTAAATATAATAAATACCATAGACATAGAATAATATTTTATGTCCATGTCACATACCTACGAATTCTATCGGAATTGTAATTATAATATCTAATAATATACGAAAAATCTCATGTTTCACGTAATTTCATTGATAGATCGACTTAAATTTAATCCACAATTATCCCAAGATATTTCAATTTTCGTCATACATACATAAAATTGAAATTTCTTCCTTAGAACTAATACAATAAAGAAATTTTCGACTGTGTTCGTATAAAAATGTAATACTTACGTATGATGAACTCGATCAAAACTATATTTCACGATAAATGTCCATAATTCAAACTTTTCGGAAGGTTTTCAGATTCCACTCTGACCAAAAGAACTAGGAGATAGCTGAAAATCATATTTTAACCAAAATCTGATAAATGAACAGTTGATAATGCTATATTCACCCCCATTGCATACCTTTCAACGAATTTGCCATTGATATCGTTTTCAGAGTTTTTTAATAAGATATGAATACATTTTCACCATCTCAGTGACAGATTTGGAAGGAATGATCGAATTACTTCTATGACCAAGTATAGAATTGGCTAAATATAACATAACTACGAATTATATCGGAATCGAAATTCTAATATCTAATAATATACAAAAAATCTCATTTTTAACGTAATTTCATTGATAGATCGACTTGAATTTAATCAACAATTATCTCAGGATATTTCAATATTCGTCATACATACATCAAATTGAAATTTCTTCCTTAGAATTAATGCATTAAGGAAATTTTCGACTGTGTTCGTATGAAAAATGTAATACTTACGTATGATGAACTCGATCCAAACTATATTTCACGATAAATGTCCATAATTCAAATTTTTCGGAAGGTTTTCAGATTCCACTCTGACCGAGAGAAGTAGGGGAGATAGCTGAAAATCATATTTTAACCAGAATCTGATAAATGTACAGTTGATAATGTTATATTCACCTTCATTGCATACTTTTCATCGAATTTGACATCGATATAGTCCATTTTCAGAGTTTTTTAATAAGATATGAATATATTTTGTACCATCTCAAAGACAGATTTGGAAGGAATGATTGAATTGCTTCTATGATCAAGTCATAGACATAGAATAACGTTATTTTATGTCTATGGATAATAATGTATGTATGAATAATGTTAATTTATGTCTATGGATCAAGTATAGAATCGGGTAAATATAACATACCTACGAATTATATCGGAATTGAAATTCTATATCTAATAATATACGAAAAATCTCATGTTTCACGTAATTTCATTGATAGATCGACTTAATTTTAATCAACAATTATCTCCGGATATTTCAATATTCGTCATAAATACGTCATATTGAAATTTTTTCCTTAGAATTAATGCAAGGAAATTTTCGACTGTGTTCGTATGAAAAATGTAATACTTACTTATAATTCGATCTAAACTATATTTCACGATAAATGTCCATAATTCAAACTTTTCAGAAGGTTTTCAGTTTCCACTCTGACCGAGAGAAGTAGGGGATATAGCTAAAAATAATATTTTAACCAAAATCTCATAAATATACAGTCGATAATGTTATATTCACCATTACATACTTCTCATTGAATTTGCCATCGACATAGACATATAGTTATTTTATGTCTAGGGCCATCGATATAGTCCGTTTTCAAATTTTTCAATAAGATATAAATATTATTCTTACCATTTCAATGACAGATTGGAGTAAGGAATGATTGAATTGCTTCTATGATTAAGTATAGAATTGTGTAAATATAAGATACCTACGTATAATAGGTATTATATCGGAAAAATTCTTCCTTAGGTTTATTTAATTGAAGGAAATTTCCGACTGTGTTCAAGCACTGACGTGAAGTCAGAAGCTTTTTAATTCGAATTATTATTGAATTGAGTGTCCAATACAGGAGAATGGACAACATAATTTACCCTGGTAAATTCGATTAAGGGTGTCCAATACAGAAGAATGGACAATAGAACATTCGCGCAAAAGCTTCTGACTTACGTCAGTGCTTGAACCAATTTTTTTTATCGTGATTTTTTTAAAATTTTCTAGGGGTGCGGTTCTTAAAATTTTTTCAAGCCGCTATCTCTTTCCGTTTTCAAGTTATCGTAACAACAAAAATATTTTTTGATAATTTTTTTAAAATTTTCTAGCCATACGAATCGCTCAAAATTTGACAAACGTGCTTAGGTTCATATTTTACAACTACTCACCAAGTTTCAATTCGATCGGATTTATATTGGTTGAAAATAAAATTATTACTCGGAAACCACTGAGCCGATTATGCCCATTAACGAACTTGTCCGTCGTACTGGGATGCGCCACCCACCCTGAAAGTTGCTAGCTCTTTTCGTTCTCAAGTTATCGTGGCAACGGCCGGACGGCCGGCCGGACAGAATCAAATTTGACCTCGAATTCTTCATTGGGGAGTCGAACTAAATCGTTTGAGACCATTTTCGTCAAAAAATTCGAAAGTTACAGACATTTGGGCAAAATGATAACGCGATGTTCCCCAGAACATACGCGCAAAAACGCGAAAATGCGAAAAAACGCCGATTTTGTCAAAAGCAGCAAAATTGTGGAAAGGAATTCGGAGGAACGGTGGCGTTCGGAACGACGGTATTTGCGGGAACGCGAAGACGAGATTCGAAATTAGTCCGTAACGGACCCTTTTTTCGATCCTCTCTTTTGTTTTCGCGGAAGAACGATAGGAAAATGTGACTTTTCGCGAAAATCGACAAAATTCTGACGTTTTACGTATTTCTGTGGCGAATTTTAACGCGGCTCCTTCAAGGTCGAAGTTTTCGGTCTGAACGAGCGACGAGAAATGTCGAATCGAATTTGGATTTCGAACGGAATTAATCGAAAATCTTGGAATCATCTAGAAAAACTGCGAGAAATATGAACGAGTAACCGATTTCGATCGATCGCTTGACAGGATTGACGATATTCTGAAAATGGAAAGACGGAAATCATCTTTTTTTGGTACATAATCGGAGTTGATTCGCGTAGGCAATGTGGCCGAGTGAGCGTTGGATTGGGAATTTATAGCTCCCAAGCCTCGCGGGGCAGCGGGATCAAATCTCGGAGCGTCCGAAATAGCTTTCACTCTATTTTTTTTTCATTTTTACCCAATGAAAAACTTAAAGGAGCGTTATTCCAGTAAACGAATCTTGAGATTTGGATCTTTTCGTTAAGTTACGAAATCTATAATGAATATCCGTTCAATCGGACGGATTTTTGCATTAAAATTACTCAAAATATTCAAACATCAAGCAGAAAATTAACGGTCGAAAATGAAAAACCATTAGCCGTTTGTTTATTCATGCTCAAAATGGAAAAACAAAAAATATTGTCTATCCAAATGTTTTGGATTAAGTTTTAAAATAGCTAGCAATTAATAAAATATTTTTATGTTTGAATAAATGAATTCGATGTTCCAATTAATTTTTTTTTTTCACTTCATACGTAGCGAAGCACGGACCGGGCCGCTAGTATTGAATAAATATTAGAGCCCCCAAGGATCTGATATTTCGCAAGCTTCAATTCTCAACCAATTAACTCCGAAACTAATCAACCCGTCTTCGATCAATAGGGCTCGTGCCTTCAGTTTGTTTAACTGCACAAATTTATCATTGGGTTGTCTGGATCGATATCTAATCTACCTCCTCTTTTGTCTTATTATGTCCCAGAAGGGCAGGTGTTTTTCTTCATCCTGACACTCAAGGGTTAATTTCAACGTTCTGAAGAGACAGGTGTTTAGTTTCTGGGAGGGTAAGATATATGGGGGTAAAAGTGAAAACTGCCACATATATTCTGCCAAAAAGAGAAAGGAATGGATAGAATTCATTACCGGTGAAATATTAATATATATCGAAAGAAACATTGTCAGTAATTTTCTGCTTAATAATCAGACATAATAATCATATTGGAGAGCCTTATTCTATATACAAGTAGAGGTTAGTTGTACATTGATTTTTACCATAGATTCCTCCCATCAAATGAAACACTTTTTGCGCGCATGTTCTAGGGAACTGGCTATCAATATGGCCAAATGTATATAATTTTCGAATTTTTGGCTGAAAATGGTCTTAAACGTTTTAATTCAATTTGAAACTGTCAGGCCGTTAACACGATAACTCTCGAACGAAATGAGTCAAACAGGTGAAATTTTCAGAGTAGGTTTGGGAGATAAATATCTCGGTTCAATTCTATATAAGGCAAAATCTGGTGGTTTCGGAGTAACGAAAAATAAATTTGTTTTTTACATTTAAAATTCAATTTTTTTAAGATGTAGTTTCATCATAAGAATCCATTGATATCATTCTTAACTCTAACAAACTAATACTTTCGGAGATATGATTTCACAAAATTTCAATAATTAATCATAATTTTATGATTTCATAGAATGTTACACATGTTACATGAAGGTTACACGATCAATCTGGTTCAGTATGACATCAATCATGAATTGATGTCAGATCGACGGGAAACTGATTGTATAGGCGTAGACTGATGAACTGATGGTCCGGATTGATGGCAAGATTAATGTCAAATTGATGCCAGATTGATTCTAGATTGACCGTGTAATCTCCGTCTAAGTCTTCCATGTGATAACCTAACATAAAAAACTGTGAATTACTGTGTTTATCACATGTACGAGTGCTGCCTATATGACCGTTTAATCTCCGCCTAATTATAATTTGTTGTATGTAAATCCAACATTTGAGGTGAGTCATAGACCTACGTCTAATGAGTCACATAAGAATCCATTGTTATCATTCCCAACTCTGAGAAACCAATACTTTCGGAGATTTGATTTGTCAAAGTTGAAATTATACTCGCTAGTAGTTGGACAAGAGCGCCAATGCCCCTGTCCACAGGATTTTCCCACATTTTTGCGCGTATGTTCTGGGGAACATCGCGTTATCATTTTGCGCAAATGTCCGTAATTTTCAAATTGTTTGCCGAAAATGGTCTTAAACGTTTGGGTTCGACTCCCCGATGAAGAATTCGAGGTCAAATTTGATTATGTCCGGCCGGCCGTTGCCACGATAACTTGAGAAAGGAAAGAGCTAGCGACTTGAAATTTTCAGGGTAGGTGGCGCATCACCATACTACTCACAAGTTTGTTAATGGGCATAATCGGCTCAACGGTTTCCGAGTAATAATGTTGTTTTCAACCAATATAAATCCGATCTAATCGAAACTTGGTGAGTAGTTGTAGAATATAAACCTAAGCACCTTTGTGAAATTTTGTTGGAATCGTAGTACTATGAAATTTAAAAAAAATCGTTAAAAAATATTTTTATGTCACGATAACCTGAGAACTCCAAATTTACAGGTTAGATTTTGCATCTGAGTGCGACATTTGAGTTTGTTTATAAGCATAATTGGTCAAACGGTTTTGGAATTATACCAATCCGAAATTTGGTTGTTAATTCCTCAATAACTCGAAAAATACAAAACCGATCCAATTCAAACATGTTTACTAGTTGTAGAATGCCAATGCGAAAATTTTTCCAAAATTTCGTGAGGATCGTATCACTAGAAAATTGTTAAAAAATCATTGAAAAAAATTCTATATATCAGAAACTATTTATCCTTCATGGCTGAAATTCTGCGAGAGCCTTCAGAACCTAACTCTACTACCAAGTTCCACGTTTGAACACGATCGGATCTGTGGCGATTCTTCATCGAATTTACCATGGTAAATTCGATTAAGAGTGTCCAATTGTCCAATACAGTAGAATGGACAATAGAACATACGCGCAAAAGCTCCTGACTTCGCATCAGTGCTTGAACCAATTTTGAAAATTGTTTTTCTCTATTTCAGTATCGTAATGAGTCCATTCCAGCACTAAAAACAGTGCTGGAATGAACTCATTCCCGCATTGTTTCTAGTTATATTTTTCGTTTTGTGGTAGTCAGCACTGACATTCGATCCTATCAAATTTCAATACACGTCAACTGACAATACAATACAATCTAGATATAGTGAAATAATTGTTGAGGAAAAGCTTTATTTTCATAAAAAAATATGGTATTACAGATTTCCCTCTTGCTAATTTTGACTCATTCATGCTATTAGGAAACTGTTTTGAATCTGATCTCCATGCCCTACGTACGTTTCAAATTCAAATTCCGTAATCTGTCAACTTTCGTAACAGTCACACCAACTACCAAGATAGAATACAAAAGTCACTAGGATGTACAATCCGAATTTTTCATTAAATTTCAACAGTATTTTACAAAACTTGCCTGAAATAGAGAAAATATCGTCTAATACTCGTTGCAGAAGGCAATTCCAACACTCATGCGTTCGAAAACTCGCTCCTTCGTCGCTCGATTTCGAATTTCGCGTTCGTGTTTTAATAGGATCCCATTCTGCCACTTGTGTTAGAATATACTATTCCCTTGCTACTGCTCTATAGGGCATAGACCCTTCGAAATTCAAATTGACGTATCCACCTTTTCCAAACGACCTCGAACTACCATCCTTTCCACTGCTCCAAATACACTCAAAGACGATAAAACCTCAACAATACGTCTTCAGAATCATCCGGCATTGTCCGGATCGATAGAACGATATCTGCAACGCAAGACGTGCCGGAAAACGTGGCAATTAAAAGGGTTTCACTTTCTCTGCGACAATGCCCGCCTGTAATCTTACGCCTTTTGTGTTTGGCGGTGCCTTAATCCATCCTAATTCCACACCGACGCCTCTCTGAGCCTCATCTGAAAGATAAGGCGTGAAGGACGCAATACATGCGAAATTCTTATTGCCAACCCTTTTGAGAGTCGGTCGAGCGACTGGGTATTTGGGGCACGTAAGACGTTAGGGATTGTCGGCGCGTTTTTTGACAGCAATCCTTTCTTCATCCGTGATGTTATGAATAGATATGAAGGGATGGAAGGACGAGGGAACGTTATGGGAGATGCGAGAGACACTCACGGGGATATAGGCAGTTCTACCTGCCAAATATTTTGAATGATCTACAATGAAATAAAGGGAATTTTGAGCGGGTTTGAATTGCCGGTTGATGAGAGCAAAATAATGGGAGACGCAGCATCTTAAATGGTAACCATGTGCTAATTTTATATTAGAGCCAGGATAAGAAAATAAGATTAGGGATAAGTAAAAATTTTCATTTTGGAAATAATGCCAATATTTGGCGCTCTAGTTCCTCGGAACTCAGTGCTTATCAATTGGCCCAAATGTTTGTAATTTTCGAATTTTTGGCTGAAAAGGATCTCAAACGATTTGGTTCGACCCACTGATCAACAATCCGAGGTTGAAATCGATTCTGTCCGGCCGGCCGTAGGCACGATAACTCTCGAACGAAAGGAGTTAGAGGATTGAAATTTGCAAGGTGGGTGTGGAGCGTAAATATCTCGGACAAGTTCGTTAATGGGCGAAATCCATCAAGTGGTTTCGTACTTCTATGTTTTCACAGAATGCTATAATTATTCTATCTATGAATTATTATATGATCTGTGTTCATACTCATACATGTCATCTTGTTTTCCTATAAGGGAGAGTCAGATTCATTTCAGCTATCGTAAAATTATGAGGATTAAAATATGATATTATACTTTCTGATGATATTTCAATGACCGTGGATAATCCATTATGATGATGGAAATATATACTTCGGTAGGTTTATCAGAATGGGTTCAGAATAGCTCCAGTAAAAACCAAACTCAAATATTGGCTAAATTTCAATTAATATAATATAATTTTCAGAGTGGATTTGAGGAATGAGTATATCGGCTAAGTTCGTAGTTTTTGGCGCTCTTGTTTGAATTTAATTTATATCATGTTGCAGTTGTATCATATTTGTTTATGATGCAGTTCTATTATAAGAATCCATTGATATCATTCCCAACTCTGGGAAACCAATAATTTCGGAGATGATTTGTCAAAATTCGAGAACAAGGCCACCGAAGCTCCTGACGTTATGTCATTGATTTTCTCCGATGAGTCATGAGCTTTTTAGCTCAACAAAGGCTCTAGGGTTGGGTTCGAAAATTAACTCCATGGAGTAGAGTAGAGTTTTTGAAGGTTTGACAGATTTACTCTGGAGTTTACTCTGACACTGACACTGACAGTGACAGAAGGTGCCAATATCGGAAAATAGGTTATGTTGGTTTAAGAAAGAACCTATTATTATTGTTTTCTTCACATACAGGGTGTCCCAAAAATACCACGCGAAAGTGACACTGGAGATAGATTGGCATTAGGTCTATCAGATAGCATCAACATGACCTCAGTAAAAGTCCGCTGGTTTTCGAGATATCACCACTTTTGTGTATTTTTCAAAAATCTCCAGTTTTCATGGTATATCGATACGGAGCTCGTGTCTAATTAAATCGAGGTCGCTGATCACGAATATGTAATTAGTTTTTCCCTAAGTGGCGTACTTTATGAAAATTTTCACTTAGAGTGAAAAAATGGACGAAAATAGGTCAATTTTGGAAGTTCACACCGCCCAAAAAAATCGGAGTAAGGTGTTGTTGATTTTTGCCGTCATATATGGATCCTTTATCTACTGAATAATCCAAACAGAAAATGTCCAGGCCGTACTATTCGGAAATTATGATTTTTTTCCCAAGGGTCTGTTTTTCAGAAAACTCATTTCGCGGTATTTCCGCGGAAAATTCTCTAATGAAAAATCCGATCATATATTCGTAATCTACGGCCCCGAATAAGTAAATGACGTAATTTGCATCGAAATCGGAGACCGGTCGAATTTTGGCAATTTTTTAATACATTAGCCTTAAAAAAATCCCATTTTTCGAGAAAAATTTTTTGACGCAAAACTATGAAACGGGTACTTATTCTTATAGATTCGGGGCCGTAGATTCCGAATCTACCATCAGATATTAATCACAAAAATTTTCCGAGGAAATATCGCGGAAAGAATTTTCCGAAAAATAGACCCTCGGGAAAAAAAATCATAATATCCGTAGCGTACGACCTGGACATTTATTGTTCGGATGATTCGATAGATAAAGGATCCAAATATGACGTAAAAAATCAGCAACACCCTACTCCGATTTTTTTGGGCGGTGGAAAGTTCCAAAATTGACCTATTTTCGTCAATTTTTTCACTTTAAATGAAAATTTTCCCAAAGTACGCCACTTAGGGAAAAACTAATTACATATTCGTGATCAGCGACCTCGATTCAATTAGACACGAGCTCCGTATCGATATACCATGAAAAAAATTTTTTGGGTCGGCACTTAGAAATATTTTTGACCCGGAATCGAAGGAAAATTCTTCTTTCCCGTCCGAAATCTATGATTTTCACATCTCGATATCCAAATTTTCCCCGATGATTGGTCGGTGGACGACGTTTAGATTTATGTATCTATTTTTTCTGTATCTCTATCCGTTCGGAAATTATTAGGTAATGAGCGAATCCGTCAAACGCCAAAAAGTTTTCTCTAGTATCCAACACATGCAAAAATCTACAATTTTCCAATTAGGTCGACGCGGCTTTGGTTATTCACTAAATCGGGTACGCAGATCACGAATCTGTAATTAGATTTTCCGTATCTCGATTAGTTTCGGAGCAATGACTAAGAAAGTCGCAATTTCTGGCTCTACCCCCCGAAAATGGACTAATCAGTCGGATTTTTCGCCATATTACCAAAATTAATCGAGATACGGAAAAACCAATTACAGATGCGGAATCTACGCCCCTGATTTAGAGAATAGCCAAAGCCGTGGCGATCTAATCGGAAAATTCTAGATTTTTGTATGGGTTAGAATCTAGACAAAGGACTCACAGCTCTGGCAATGTGTTAGTTGTTGTATGCATTTTATCAATATTTCACAGGAAATAGGTCATAAATACTTCTACAAGGGTTGAAGTATTACAAGATATTTTACTTGCAATTATCTTTCCGTGGAAAATATTAATTTCAAGGGTGAGACCACCCATGCAAAAATAAACCAGTTAACCCAAAACATTTAAGTTTTACAAGCGAGCTGCTTTGTTTAGAAATACAAATGAGCGCTTCCCAACATGTGAAGTCATGGGACGCAACAGTGGTGATATCTCGAAAACCAGCGGACTTTTACTGAGGTCATGTTGATGCTATCTGATAGACCTAATGCCAATCTATCTCCAGAGTCACTTTCGCGTGGTATTTTTGGGACACCCTGTATATGTAACTCTAATCATAAATATATATTGTGAGCAGTATCAAAACTATTAAATTACCTCACAAACAATTCATAAAACAGTGAGACAAAGATACAAGATTTTCCGTCCCATGAGTTATGTCAATTTTGACAGGAGTAAAATGAACTCCGAGTCGAATACTCCGACTTTTCGAACGACAGTCACAGAGTAAAATTTACTCAACCTTTCAGTTTTCGAACGCAATGGAGTAAATATTACTCTACGGAGTTAATATTCGAACACGAACACAACCTTGACGTTATGTCATTGATTTTCTCCAATGAGTCATGAGCTTTTTAGCT
Source organism: Halyzia sedecimguttata (assembly GCA_937662695.2). NCBI lineage: Eukaryota > Metazoa > Arthropoda > Insecta > Coleoptera > Coccinellidae > Halyzia > Halyzia sedecimguttata. The sequence goes on from OW569418.2 coordinate 60,633,003, forward strand.
CAACGAAGGCTCTAGAAAATCATCGTTTTCTACGTGTAATTGATCGCCAGCACGAGAGCCCTGAAGCAATTTAGACCGACTTTATTCTGTGGTCGGTTCCCGGCGAACTATCGCATTGAATAGCGGCAAACTCAATGCGTCTAATTATAGTGATCATCGATAAAGACCCTTTCTTTGGAGAATTCACGGGGACATATAACGACTTCTGTCTGAGTAGGTACAGATCGTCTGCCAAATGTATGTTACTTATGCCAAACATATGGCTTGCTGCAAGGAATAGGTCTGTTTCCTCGTCCTATTGCCCGATTGCCACTAATCTGCCTGACCAGACCACGGTCATTTTCGCAATAAACCAATTCTAATAACGCATTTTCCAGTTTTGGCATGCGTCAAAACCAAATAGTGACTGGCAGTGCGGTCTGGCGGAAATTACACGACAATCTATTAAACAGCCATCTAACCTAATCTACGAATTAAGTAAAACAGGGTAGAAACCAACAGTTTTGTCTTTGTGTAGGGAACAATAGCCGAAAGCAGTGGCGTGGAAGACTCTCCTCCGATAATCTCTTCTTCGACCAACAGTACTCTTGAGGTAAATGTCTACTATTAGGGACTCGTTTGTGTTTGTTTTATTTCGAAAATTTCTTTTTGGAGGTATTTAACTTTATGTTCCGATTATGAAGGAGTTAGGTTTGGGATATTCCTTAGATTAACAAACAATGTATTTGAAACTGGTTATTCCCAGACTCTTTGAAGATTTCGAAGGTAATACCATGTACAATTTTTTTCCAAATAAGTTAAAAAGTTGTGAAACAAAGATTACTGGAATATATTAAAATATTTCAGAGGTTTTTAATTCCGAAACTATTGTGCCGACTATGCCCTTTAAAGTATATGACCCAACCTAAAAGTTGCTAACTCTATCCGTTCGAAAGTTATCGTCGCAAGGAACGGCCAACCGGACAAAATTTAATTTAGTCGTTCGAGACCATTTTCGGCAAAAAATTCGAAAATTACAGACCTATCGAATAAATGATACATAAATCTCATAAGCTCATCATTTTTGGCACTCTTGTTCCTCGGAACAGATTGCTTATTAATTTGCACAAATGTCTGTATTTTCGAATTCGAATTTCCGTCTCAAACGTTCTGGTTCGACTTACTGATTAATAATCCGTGGCTGAAATCAATTCTTATCGAACGTCCGTTAACACGATAACTCTCGAACGGAATGAGCTAGATAGAAAGTTGAAATCGGCTTAGTGGTTTCGGAATAACGAAAAAAAAAACAAATTTCGAATCCAAATTTTTGCGCGAATGTTCTGGGGAACATCGCGTTATAGTTTTGCCCAAATGTCTGTAACTTTCGAATTTTTTGACGAAAATGGTCTCAAACGATTAAGTTCGACTCCCCAATGAAGAATTCGAGGTCAAATTTGATTCTGTCCGTCCGGCCGTCCGGCCGTACGGCCGTCCGGCCGTTGCCACGATAACTTGAGAACGAGAAGAGCTAGCAACTTGAAATTTTCAGGGTAGGTGGCGCATCTCAATACAACGGACAAGTTCGTTAATGGGCATAATCGGCCAAGTGGTTTCCGAGTAATAATTTTGTTTTCAACCAATATAAATCCGATCGAATTGAAACTTGGTGGGTAGTTGTAGAATATGATCTTAAGCACGTTTGAGGAATTTTGTGCGAATCGTATGGCTAGAAAATTTTTAAAAAATTATTAAAAAATATTTTTGTTGTCACGATAACTTGAGAACGGAATGAGATAGCGGCTTGAAATTTTCAGGTTAGGATGAACACCAGAACGCAACATTTCAGTTTGTTTATGATCATAATCGGCCTAACGGTTTCAGAGTTATAGCCATCTGAAATTTTCTGAAATTTCGTGGTTTTTGTTCCTCATTAACTCAAAAAGTACTGAACCGATTGAATTCAAACATGGTTATTAGTTGTAGAATGCCAACGCGGAAATGTTTGCAAAATTTGGTGAGGATAGCATTTGTAGAAAATTTTTAATAAATCATTGAAAATAAAAAAAAAAAAATCTATATATCAGTAACTATTCGTTTGAAATTGCTGAAATTTTGCAAGAGCCTTCATAACCTAATTCTACTGCCAAGTTTCAAGTTTTAATACGATCGGTTAAATATTGTTGGAGATTCGAGCATTCTTGTGCGAGTTCAGTAGATGGGTGACCGTTGCCTCGATAACTTTCGAACGAAAGGAGATAGGGACTTGCAATTTTCAGGGTAGGTTGCGTATCCGAAAGAGAGTGTTGAGTTCGTTTTTGGGCATAATCGGTCTAACGGTTTCCGAGTTATACCCACCTGGAATATTATTTCCTTGATAACTCAAAAAATAAATATTCGATCGAATTGGTGCTTGGTAACTAGTAGTAGAAAATCAACATAAAGACGTGTTTAAAATTTTGTAAGAATCGTATCCCTAGAAAATTTGAAAAAAATTACGAAAAAAAAAATTTCAAGAACCGTACCCCTAGAAAATTTTTAAAAAGTCACGAAAAAAAAATTGGTTCAAGCACTGACGTGAAGTCAGAAGCTTTTGAGCGTATGTTCTATTGTCCATACTTCAGTATTGGACACCCTTAATCGAATTTACCATGGTAAATTATGTTGTCCATTCTCCTGTATTGGACACTTAATTCGAATTTACCATGGTAAATTCGAATTGAGAGTGTCTAATACAGGAGAATGGACAACATAATTTACCATGGTAAATTCGATTAAGGGTCTCCAATACAGAAGTATGGACAATAGAACATACGCGCAAAAGCTTCTGACTTCACGTCAGTGCTTGAACCAATTTTTTTAAATTCAGTTTCATCGTAAACATCGATTGATATAATTTTCAACTCTAACAAACTAATATTTTCGGACATATGATATTTCAAAATTTCAATAATTTATCGTAAGTTTATGATTTCATAGAATGCTCTAATTATAATTTGCTGATGTATGTAAATCCAATCGAATATGAGGTGAGTCATAGACCTACGTTTTTAATTTAATTTCTTGGGGTCTTGTTCGAAACAGAATGCTTATCAATTTCTTTTACAAGATGTAGATAATCCATATTCCTCTATTGAATAATATACCAATGCCTGGGACACAGTTTGACAATGCCGCATGCGAATAGTGAACGGAGACAGATATAAAGTCCATGATCCCATGTACTTTCTGTGAACGTTACGTATGGATAATTATTATGTCAGTTGGAATCACATCTAAATTCTAAACTGTTCGATTTGAGATTTTCTTGGAAATGAATAGATTAATCGATATTTATGGAATTTTCCGTAATAATAATATTTCAAGACATCCTTTTTGTGAATTGTGAGTATTAAAAAAACACACCATCTTTAGTAAACTGAACTTCATCACTGAAGATTGTCCTGTACAAAGTAATTCTGTGATTTGCGATCCAATATGAGAAATTTAATCTTAAAATATTATCGCCGGGTTCAAACGGTTGTACAGGGTGTGTAAAATTGGTGATACCTGAACAACAACTTCTTAACTCGAATTTAGGTTGAAGTTATATCATAAGAATCCATTAATCATTCCCAACTCTTACGGTTGGTTTCACAAAGCTTTGACAGCTATTAATTGCCAATCAGTGTGATTCTATGTCAATTTCCAGATCATTTTTGGTGCAACCACCGAATTAAATCCACAATTAAACTAATCGAAGATTCGTGAAACCCACCATGAGAAAAAAATACTTTCGGAGATAGGATTTTTCAAAGTTTGAATAATTACTCGCTAGAGTGCCAAAGCCCCTGTCCACAGAGCTTTTTCACTTTTTCACAATATCATTAAATCATACGAAAAACAAAGGTCCAAGCACCGTCCCTTGGGGTACACCCTAGATGGATTCCCTCTCACTTAGATCACGGACCTTAAACATAACTGATGAATTTGAAGCTAATGTGATGTAGATCTGTCATTAATTATGCCCTATAAGATGCCTTCTAATAACCCTCCACATGATTTCAAGAACCAACTCCTTAGGAGAAGTTTGATACGCCACTGGTCGGAATGCGTCCAAGAAGGCTGTTTCAAGAGTACCGCCCTGTTCCGGTGATAAATTAGGAGTTTTATTTTACCTTTGCGAGCAAAACCAAATAATAGACATTTGTATAGAACCCGTGGCATGGCTATTATTTTTCTGTTGTTTAATGCATTATGCCAATGGCTGTAGGTATCTAGTTTCGCTAGTAGCGAACCTCCAAAATCCTGGCCGGTGGAATAGTCATTGATTACTGGCACGACAGATGCTTTTCTAATTTTGCGTGCGTCGTTCGAAAAATCGGCACCACCCGCTCTTTGAATCGAGGAACCCACATTTATCATTTTCCTGGGATTAGACGGATCTCGATATCAGATCTGTACCGCGCGGGGCTCTATTTCGTCAGCTGGGCGGCTAAGTAGCATATGAGGGCTGTAATTAAGGAAAAAGTGAATAAAGTTTAATCCAGATGTTGATAAGTTTGTTACGACCCCTTCCGGAGAGTACGTGAGATACTGAAACTACGCGTCTTTCAGGCAGAAATACTTGCAATCGAAAGATACGAGGAAAGAAACTATCAGAGGTGTGATATAGCAATTGCGATTGGCTCAGTGGTAGAGTAATTGACTTGGGAGCGGAAGCCCCAAGTTCAATTCCGAGGCTAGGAAAGAAATTTTCTAGTCACGGTAATTGCCACCATTCGCTGTTGGGTCAAAAATTAACAGTGCTGTGCCTAAGGTGGCGTAAGGACACAGTAACAAAGCCTACACAGAACACAACTGGTTCTCCTAACTCAGGGCAAGCTCTTAGAGCTTATGAGGGGTCTCCTTGTGGAAGACCCAGGAGGATCAGTATAATAATAATAATAATAATAATCCATTCTGACAGTAAAGCTGCTATTAAAGCTCTGAGCTTCCATGTTATCGAGTCTAAGCTAATATGGGAGTGCCGAAGAAAACTTAATGAAGTAGGCGAGATAAACAGGATCTCTTTGGTCTGGGTTTCTGTTCACTCGGGAATTGAAGGAAATGAGGAGGCCAACACACTTCCCATTATTGGCCCGGAATCCTACTGTGGGGTAGGAACTTTGACACTGTCAGATCCACACTCTTAATTCGATTTTACCATGGTAAATTCGAATTAAGTGTCCAATACAGGAGAATGGACAATATAATTTACCATGGTAAATTCGATTAAGAGTGTCCAATACAGGAGAATGGACTTTTGAACATACGCGCAAAAGCTCCTGACTTCACGTCAGTGCTTGAACCAATTTTTTTTTCATAATTTTCTATTTAATATTCTAGGGGTACAGTTCTTATAAAATTTTATACTCGTCTTTAAATCGATATTCTACAACTAGATACCAAGCTTCAATTCGATCGAGCCTATATTTTTTGAGTTATCGAGGAAATAATAGTTCAGGTGGTTATAACTCTGAAACCGTTGGACCGATTATGCCCGTAACCGAACTCAACACTCCCATTCGGATACGCAACATACCCTGAAAATTGCAAATCCCTATCTCCTTTCGTTCAAAAGTTTTCGAGGCAACGGTCACCCATCCATCTACTAAACTCACAAAGGCTGCTCGAATCTCCAACAATATATCCGATCGTGTCCAAACTTGGAACTTGGCAGTAGAGTTAGGTTTTGACGGCTCTCGCAAAATTTTAGCGATGTTGGACGAATAATTACTGATATATAGAATTTTTTTCAATAATTTTCAATGATTTTTTAGAAATTTTCTAGTAATACGATCCTCTCGATTTTTTTTTTTCAATATTTGCGTTGGCATTATAAAACTAATTACCATGTTTGAATTTAATCGGTTTTGTATTTTTCGAGTTATTGAAAAAATAACAACCAAATCTCAGATGGTTTTAACTCCAAAACTGGCTGATTACGCCTATAGACATACTGAAATGTTGCATTCAAATGCACAACCTAACCTGAGAATTTCAAGTCGCTATCTCTTTCCGTTCTCAGGTTATTGTGACATAAAAAATATGTTTTTATAATTTTTTTAAAATAACATTTGATGCGATTATCACAAAATTTCAGGAACGTGCTTAGGTCCATATTCTATAACTATTCACCAAGTTTCAATTCGATAAGATTCATAATGGTTAAAAATAAAATCATTACTCGGAAACCGTTGGGCCGATTATGCCCATTAACGAGCTTGTCCGTCATATTGAGATGCGCCACCTACTCTGAAAATTTCAAGTCGCTATCTCATTCCGTTCTCAAGTTATCGTGGCAACGGACGGCCGGCTGGCCAGACAGAATCAAATTTGTCCTCAAATTCTTCATCATGTAGTCCAACTCAATCGTTTGAGACCATTTTCGGCAAAATATTCGAAAATTACAGACATTTGGGCAAAATGATAACGCGATGTTCCCCAGAACATACGCGCAAAAATTGCTCGACATTTATCGGTATCTTGAATAGAAATTCTGATGATAGAAATTCTGATATTAGTCCTCGGATTTTAGTTATTTCCTTAACTTCATCCCTTAAATCTTCATATTTTAATGAATTTAACCATTATGGTTTATTTTGATAGCACCCAATTTTAATTTTGCCCCAATTCAGTCACGTTTCTCTCGATATTTATGCGTCTACATCCATTTTATCTCGGATCCCTGCGTGAGCCGCGCGTGGCCAGGTAAAAAACTACCAAAAAAACTTATCGCACCGTAAGGGTTACACATTTGCCACCCCACAACAACCGCCGACGAAGACATCCCGTATCGGGGGCTCCTTTTTATTAAGTTATCCGAGGTTAACCGCTTATTACAAACTGTAGTTTTATAGCGGGTACGCCTGGCACGCGACCAGGTATAAAGGGGTTGTTTTCCCTTTTTTACGCACCGGAAGAGTTTTTAATGAATTGGAAACCTTTAACCCCATTATTTGGTACGATCTGGACGCCATTGATCATAGAGAGTGTCTAATCGAGAGTGATTCCTGTCGATTTTTTTTTTTCATTATTTTCTACCCCTACGGCAGGAAGGGGTTGATTTGGCGCTCATTAAGACATTGTTAACCGTGTAATCGCCAATAGAAAGGGTTTATCTCTCTCCATCCGTCTTCTTTTGACGTATGACATTTTGACAGGTGTCAAACAGTAGAGGGTTGGTTGAAATTGATGAATTTTTGATGGAGGGAGGTATTGATATAGCTACTCATGAATATTTTTGATTCTCGATTGAAGTTATTGTTGCATTAAAATGTTCTTGGATTTCGATAATATGGATTAAACTTTTAAGAGGAATCTTGAATTATCCGGAATTGATTCCCAATTATTTTTGTTCCGTTCATTTTAATTAAGATTGGCAGAACTCTCCACCAAAATGTAATTAGTTTTTGCCAGCATTCTATAATTTTATCAGTTATCGACCATTGTTTTTGGATTGTTATTCCAGGTCGCTATCATTTCGTCCAAATGTCTGTGATTTTATAATTTTAATCCGAAAAAATGGGTTCAAGCCCTGTGGACAGGAGCTTTCTGGCGCTCTAGTTCAAACAGACAAATTATATCTCCGAAAGTATTGGTTTCTCAGAGTTGGGAGTTATATCAATGTATTAATATGATAGAACTGCATCAAAAAGGAAATTCAATTCAAATAATAGTTTATTTATGAAGATTAAATGAGCAATCATGAGAATGAGAACTGCACCACATTTTCAAATTTTTTTTTTGACACTTTGCGGTAATCTGGTCAATACAAAACTTCACATGCGTATAAAGGTCATGATTCTACTGTCTTCTACAGTCTGGTGCTAAATTTCAGATAGATCGAGTGATCGGTTACGGAAATATTCATAAAAAATATTTTTACTAAATTCGGCCATAACTCCGAAACCCCTTGATGGTTAACGCCCATTAACGAACTTGTCCGAGATATTTACGCTCCAAAACCACCTTGCAATTTTCAATCCGCTAACTCCTTTCGTTCGAGAGTTATCGTGCCTACGGCCGGTCGGCCGGCCGGACAGAATCGATTTCGCACTCGGATTCTTGATCAGTGAGTCGAACCAAATCATTTGAGACCATTTTCAGCCAAAAATTCCAAAATTACAGACACTTGGGCAAATTGATAAGCAATCTGTTCCGAGGAACTAGAGCGCCAAAAAAACAAGTTTCGTATGACAATTGCCCAAAACAGGTTTAAAGTACCTACAAATAGTAGGTATTCCATAAAACATGTATAAAATAAAAAATTACCTTGTAATCGATCAAAAATTTCCTGATCTACGTTCACAAAATTTTCTCCTCTCTCGAACTTTGGAATTATTCTTTCAAATTTACGAAATATTTTCAAACATTTTCGGGTGAGGTCCTCGTTGCATCGCTAAAATACGAGTATTTCAACCCCAATATTCTTGAAGTTACAATATTCCCTTCTGTCAAGTTGACTTTATGGCAATTCATACATAGAATATACATAGAACAATTATATCAACCCTTGAAATACGATTTACATTGAAATTTTGAAAAATCATATCTCCGAAAGTATTAGCTTGTTAGAGTTAAAAATGATATGAATGGATTCTTATGATAAAACTGCTTATTAAAAAAAAAATCAATTTGGAATTTGTTTTGTAAAAAAAAATTTTTTTTTTATTACTCCGAAACCTTCTGTCCGATTTTACCCAGTAACGAAATTAGCCGAGATATTCATCCCCCAAACCTACTCTGAAAATTTCAACTCTCTAGCTCATTCCGTTCGAGAGTTATCGTGCCTACGGCCGGACAGAATGAATTTCGACCACGGATTCTTGATCAGTGAGTCGAACCAAATCGTTTAAGACCATTTTCATCGAAATATTCGAAAATTACAGACATTTGGGCAAATTGATAAGCACTCAGTTCCGAGGAACTAGAGCGCCAAAAAGTCTCAAACGTTAAGTTTCGACCCACTGATCAGAAAATTAAAAAAAAATAGTTTAAAAAAATTCTATCTCAGAAACTATCCGTCAGATAACGCTGAAATTTTGCGTGAGTCTTCAAAACCTATTTTTGCAGCCAAGTTCTATATTTAAACTCGATCGTATCATTATTGATGGAAATATTTGCAAAATATCGAAATATTGTAACGACAAACAAAATTTTCCTTCCAATGTCAAAGGGCAGGAAGGGAATTGAAACAAAACAAAATTAGTGACCCCCTTAATCCCCTTAACATCTTAAAATTATTGGTTCTTCCCTCTCATCAGGGCTTTTAGAGGTATTAAATAGTTCATCGCTAGGTTTTCTCTCCCAAACTGAATAATATCTATTAAATAAAAAAAATAATAATAAAAAAAATTAAAAATTACTAATAATATCTAATAAAATAATTTATCATTTTGTTAATTGCTCCTGTGTTAGAAACACAAGATATTTGTCAGAAGCAATATTCAGAAGAATGTTGCCTGATAAACAGTAACGAAACAACATCAACGATAAAATAACTATCTCATAACATTTCGGAGAGCAGACAAAAACCATTATTGAAAAAGAAATATCCACAAACTCTGTATATAATATTCCGTGTATTTGTAGTAAAGTATACAGGAGAAACATCGAGACCAATAGGAGTAAGAAAGTCGAACCATAAGAACAACTTAAGAAATACAGACATATTAGAAATAAAAAAATTGGTTCAAACCCTGTGGACAGGAGCTTTGGCGCTCTTGTTCAAACTTTGACACATCATATCTCCGAAATTATTGGTTTCTCAGAGTTGGGAATGATATCAGTGTAACTGCATCATAAAAGAAATTCAATTCAAATAATAGTTTATTTATCAAGATTAAATGAGCCATCTGAGAATGAGAACTGCACCATGGAAGAAATCAAATTAAAATAGCTGAAATAGATTTCACTCTCTCTTATAGAGCAGGATGACATGTACGAGTATGAAAACAAATCATATAATAATTCATAGATAGAATAATTATAGCATTCTGTGAAAACATAGAAGTACGATTCATTATTGAAATTTCGAAAAATCAAATCTCCGAAAGTATTAGGTTGTTAGAGTTGAAAATAATATCAATGGATTTTCATGGTAAAACTGCATCTTACCAAAAATTGAATTTGAAATTTGTAAATGAAAAAAAAAATTTTTTTTCGTTACTCCGAAACCATTTGGCCTATTTTGGCCAATAACGAACTTAACCGAGATATGAATTTACCAAACCTACCCTGAAAATTTCAACTGCCTAGCTCATTCTGCTCGGGAGTTATTGTTGAAACAAAATTTAAAAATTTAAAAGAATTTTTTTTACACTTTACGGCAACCTGATCAATACAAAACTTCACTCATAAAGGTCATTATTCTACAATTTGATGCTAAATTTCAGATAGATCGAGTAATCGGTTTCGGAAATATTCATAAAAAATATTTTTACTAAAAACGGCCATAACTCCGAAACCGCTTGGTGGATTTCGCCCGTTTACGAACTTGTCCGAGATATTTACGTTCCAAACCTACCCTGCAAATTTCAATCCTCCAACTCCTTTCGTTCGAGAGTTATCGTGTTAACGGATGGCCGGACGGCCGGGCAGAATCAATTTCGACCACAAATTCCTGATCAGTGAGTCGAACCAAATCGTTTGAGACCATTTTCAGCCAAAAATTCGAAAAATACAGACATTTGGGCAAATTGATGAGCACTCTGTTCCAAGGAACAAGAGCGCCAAAAAATGAGTATAAGTTTAACTGTAACTGTGTCGAGGGTTGAATAGATAAGTCTCAAATTCCCCGAAATACTTTCTCGGAATTAGTCGGAAAGGCCAAATTTGCAAACTTTCTAAGGTTGCCAATTCTTTTATTCGTTCAGCCTTTCTCTCATCCTTTTGTTGCGCAACTTATAACTGGCTGGTGCCTCAATTTAAGACTGACCATGAATAGGGTAAAAACGTTATTTATGGCCAACTTAACCTGCATTTGAGCCCATATTGCGTCAACGGTATGCAAATTATACTTTTTTATGGCAGTTTTTGTTTATTGGGGGTATTTCGGATATTTTGGTTATTTTATGGATATTTTGTCGATATTTCTTTTGATTTATATCATTGCCGAAGTCAAACAGTCAAATGTTTTCCATTATGTAATACAGCCTTGCTAATGGTACAATTCTTTGTTGTTTGCATAAATATTTCAGGCCCAAAAAAGTCATGCTCATGACGAATTGTTTACGAACAAATTTGTTACTTAAAAATCCGAATGCTCGAATCAGATATAGGTTCATTGTGTCCGCATAAAAATATAACGATTGGGAATGAAAATTTCAAGGTTGGTAACAAAATTTTCTCGATTTCTGATTTTTATCAGAAATATTATTTCACTTGGAAAAGTATTAGACAAAAAGTAGTGGCTGACGGTGTACATAATAATATTCAATTGTTTCTTTTCTTTTAGTTCTCCCCCATGCTCTGTGAAATATCTATAATATTTTTTTTTATTGCTTCTGCGTTAGAAATACAAATAGATATTTGTCAGAAGCAATTTTATGGAACAATGTTCCCTAATAGCCATTAACGAAACAACATCAACGATATACCAACTTTTTTGTAACGTTTCATGGTCTGAATCGGACTCCTTCATCAGAATCTTAGCGAAAATCTTCAGAATATTTGTTTTTGAACACTATTTCTGTAATTTGTCAAAGTCTTCATAGGGACATAGTTTCACTTCACAGAGAAATTCCCAATCTTCTGAAAAATCCTCCCCAATATTTGCACATAAATTGTTCAATATGCAAGAAGTCAATATTATTTTTGGTATCAAAACAGTCTTGTATATATTCACAAATTCAATATCGGAACCTTTTTTTCCAACGCAAAATATTTTCAAAGTACGAATTATATAAACAAATTAGAACAGACACAAGAGCGTCTATAAATATGACGTCTCTTATAGGTAGATAAGATGTCATGAATGAACAGTGAACAGAGATAGAACACAAATAGATAGAATTCGCATTGTGTGATAACAAAGAAGTACGATGTATTATTGATATTTTGAAAAATCATATCTCCGAAAGCATTAGCTTGTAAGAGTTGAAAATTACATCAATGGATTCTTATGATAGAACTGCATCTTAAAAAATATTGAATCCAAAAGTTGTGATGTAAAAAAAATTTTTTTTTTGTTACTCCGAAACCATCATGCTGATTTTGGCTAATAACGAACTTAACCGAGATATTTATCTCCCAAACCTACTCTGAAAATTTCACATGTCTAGCTCATTCCGCTCGAGAGTTATCGTGTCTACGGCCGGACAGAATAAATTCTGACCACGGATTCCTTATCAGTGAGTCCAACCAAATCGTTCAAAACCATTTTCAGCCAAAAATTCGAAAATTACAGACATTTGGGCAAATTGATAAGCACTCTGTTCTGAGGAACAAGAGCGCCAAGAATTAAGCCAAATATAGTAAATTTCAACTAAACAATTTGAAAAATTGTTTTCCCTATTCAACAAAATACAAACAAAAGTTGACTTCTTAAGTTTCCTTTTCATGTCATCTTTCATAGACACCTAAATTGCACATCACGCCAATTATAGGAGCCGCTTCTATAATAATTTTTTGTTTAACATTATAAACGTAGTTTGTAACGAAAGAATATTCTAAACCAAGTTGCAGAATGGGCTCCTATTCAAACACGAATGCGAAATTCGAATACGAGCGACGCAGGAGCGAGTTTTCGAAAGCATGAGTGTTGGAATTGCCTTCTGCAACGAGTATTGGACGATATTCTCTCTATTTCAGACAAGTTTTGTAAAATACTGTTGAAATTTAAATAAAAATTCGGATTATACATCCTAGTGACTTTTGTATTGCGTCTTGACAGTTGGTCTGACTGTTACGAAAGTTGACAGATTACTGAATTTGAATCGTACGTTGGGCATGGAAATCATATTCAAAACAGTTTCCTAATAGCATAAATGATTCAAAATTAGCAAGAAGGAAATCTCTAGTACCTCAATTTTTATTGAAAATAAAACTTTTCCTCTCAACAATTATTTCACTATATCCAGATTATATTATATTGACAATTGACGTGTGTTGAAATTTGATAGGATCAAATGTCAGTGCTGACTACCACATAACGAAAAATATAACTAGAAACAATGCGGGAAATTTTTCATTACAGCACTGTTTTTAGTGCTGTAATGAACTCATTACGATACTGAAGTAGGGAATAGTATATTCTAAAACAAGTTGCAGAATGGGCTCGTATTAAAACACGAATGCGAAATTCGAAAACGAGCGACGAAGGAGCGAGTATTCGAACGCATGAGTGTTGGAATTGCCTTCTGCAACGAGTATTAGACGATATTTTCTCTATTTCAGGCAAGTTTTGTAAAATCTGTTGAAATTTAATGAAAAATTCGGATTATACATCCTAGTGACTTTTGTATTGTATCTTGGTAGTTGGTGTGACTGTTACGAAAGTTGACAGATTACGGAATTTGAATTTGAAACGTACGTAGGTCATGGAGATCAGATTTAAAACAGATTCCTAATAGCATGAAATGATTCAAAATTAGCAAGAAATCTCTAGTACCATATTTTTTAATGGAAATAAGCTTTTCCCTCAACCATTATTTCACTATATCCAGATTATATTGTATTGTCAATTGACGTGTGTTGAAATTTGATAGGATCGAATGGCAGTGATGACTACCATAAAACGAAAAATATAACTAGAAACAATGCGGGAATGAGTTCATTCCAGCACTGTTTTCAGTGCTGGAATGGACTCATTACGATACTGAAATAGGGAAAAGTACATTTTACTACAATATGTGCCTCTCCAATAGGTAGGTACACATTGAAACCTTCTATCCCATTCGATCAATTACTCTGCCCAGATAGTTCTATTCTTAACCACGCACACCTGAAGAAATTCTGCACGCCCATCCTTTAGCTGTTCCTTGCGATTTTCTTGTAATCTAAAGGCGAATCTATTCAACGTATCCTTTAAAATACCTATGTCCTATGGCACAACAATTTACGTCACAATTTGACAAGGTTTTGACTGATATTTACTCGGTTGGGTAAAGTTGAATGTTAGCCTTTCTTCCCTTTGTGGTCTAGTCGTGTATTTTCGTATTCAAAGGATTGTTATTCTTGCACAGCGCCTTTATTTCGTTGGACAATTCGCAACAGGGCAAGCTTAGGACGTGTTTCGCTATTCTGAAAATTTGCTAGTGGAATTAAACTACCCTTTCGATTTTTTCTATGCGCTTTGAATATAGCTATCTGAATTTTCTAATCGAATGGAAAATAGTTATTGTTGGAACCATAAACGAGGCTTATTTGCATCGAAAAACTGTTTCATCTCAGAATATATCGGAACATTGATTACGTTTAACAAGTGGCTGTTCTTTGACACTTGTGTTCAGAAAGGTTTGCCATAGGTGCATAGAATACGTGGTGCGTACACTGTGACATATTTTCAGCCGAAATGCGATCCAAATGTCAAAATACAAGAAATATATCATACATTTTTGGCGCTCTTGTTCCTCGTAACAAGGTGCATATCGATTTGCCCAAATGTCCATAATTTTCCAATTTTTGGATGGTTTGAAATGGTCTTTTAAAATATTACGAATAAAAAATTGCTTCAAGCACTGACGTGAAGTCAGGAGCGTTTGAGCGTATGTTCGTGAAAGTAGCATGGTAAATTTCGATTAAGAGTGTCCAATTCAGGAGAATGGATGATAGAACATACGCGCAAAAGCTCCAGACTTCACGTCAGGGCTTGAACCAATTTTTTTTAAGATGTAGTTTCATCATAAGAATCCTCTGATATCATTCTAAACTCTAACAAACTAATACTTTCTGAGATATGATTTTTCAAAATTTCAAAAATTAACCGTAATTTTATGATTTCATAGAATGCTCTAATTATAATTTGCTGTTGAATTTAAGATATATTCTCAGTGATACAATATACAATTTTACGCTGTTAGATGAAACCACAGCATGATTATTGAATACCAATTACCTACCCTTAAAAATTGACACAAAAGTTAACGATACCCACAAAATTGTTTTCTTTAATTATTTCGGGTGTTTTTTCGAACTTTTCGAATCTACCCTAAAACCTATCGATCTAGTATTGTCCGTGCCCCCCACGGCGAACCTGGACTGCCAAAATGCCTTCGGAGGACTGTTAAATTAGTCTGCATTAAATTATACCTCAATTCGTGATGGTCAGTTGGTCGGCTCTTCAAAGAGTACAAGTCTGAAAAGGGGGTTGGAGGTTGGGTCGTTAGCTCACTCATTACTTCTGCCGCCCCTCTAACTTGGTGCTAGAGGTAAGGTATCCTTTTTTCGAATATTAAAGTCTTTGGTTATCTGGAATACTTTCGCAAATCTAGAGCACAGATATCTTTCTCAGAATGGGACGCTTGGACTAAGACGGGGTTTTATGGTGATTTTTAGTAGGGTGGTGAAAAATATTGACGTCGTTTTATGCAATAAATATGCATAAAATATTAATAAAAATAAATAAAATATTCGTTCGGTTGAGTATGTGTCCGTTTCCGGTGTACCTCAGGGATCTAATATTGGACCATACCTTTTCTTATTATTTATCAACGATCTAATCGATAATATCTGCACGTTTAAGTTGGTGTTTGCGGACGACTTCAAGCTTTTCCATCGAATTGAATCTATGCACGACTGTTATACTTTGCAGAGTGCTATGGACGTTTTGCTGGATTGGTGTGGTGCGAGCGGTTTGACTCTGAATGTATCTAAATGTAGTGCCATATCGTTCACAAGGAAGCGTGACCCACTCATTTATGAGTATTCTTTTGGAGGGGGCGGTTTGCCCAGATCGGAGGTGATCAAGGATTTGGGAATACTGTTTGACAGCAAGCTTACATTCGTTCCACATGTTAACAACCTGGTGGGCGCCGCTTCAATGTTGTATGGTTTCATAATCCGCAATGGAAGGCACTTTTCGAGTTCAAAAACGCTAATTCTCTTGTTCAACGCCTTAGTGAGATCCAAACTTGAGTACGCCTCTTTCATCTGGCAGCCTATTTACTCCTGTCACAAACAGCGCCTGGAATCGATTCAGCGCCGACTCTATAAATTCATTGCCTATAGAGAGGATGGAATCTACCCTCCTAGAGGTTCCGACCATACTGAGCTACTACGTAGATTTGACGCACTGTCACTGGATAATCGGCGCAGTTTGCAGGCAATTTCCTTCCTGTACAGTCTTGTTCACAATAGAGTTGATTCTCCATATCTTTTAGCAAAAATTAATTTCTATGTACCTGGATCAGTTATGAGAACTAGACCTCTGTTTTACCTAGCTCCGCGTCGGACTAATTATATGCTACGAACGCCTATGCATTTTATGTGTGCATTGCTCAATTCCATTTGTGAAGGTTGTGATGTTTTCCATGACTCATTGGCTTCGATTAGAGAAAGATATCTAAATTGTATTGGGTGATGATGATAAACTGTATTAGATGATGTTGATAAACTGTATTAGGTGATGATGATTGTTCTATATTGTATCTTTTTATTTTGTAATATTTTCTGTAATTGGGTTTAACCTGTAGAAAATAAAGAGCTTATTATAAAATGGGTCTATGGTCATAAATCCTCCAACAATTTTTCTCTGTCTGTTTAGTTCTAAGTAAACGATTGTTTATGTCGAAACTAGACAAGATTAGCCATCTGGGCTAAGAATTGAATTCGAATAATTCGTATGTTCGATGATTCTAAATTCGAATTTCGTGTTAGTAATAAACTAAATTATAACTAGTTGCCGAAGGCTGCTTAGCTGCAGGAAAAAATATATATTTTCCTAATATTTCCGAGAATATAAAACTAGAAATCGGCTGTATAATGTGGTTTTGAAGACTCTTGCAAAATGTCAGCGATATCAGCCGATAACTTGAGAACGGAAAGAGATAGCGACTTGCAATTATTAGGATAGGTTGTGCATCTGAGTGCGACATTTGAGTTTGTTGATGAGTATAATCGGTCTAACGGTTTTGGAGTTATGACCATCTGAAATTTGGTTGTTATTTCCCGAGTTATTTCCCCAATAACTCGAAAAATACGAATCCGATCCAATTCAAACATGGTAATCAGTTGTAGAATGCCGACGCAAAATTTAGTGAGAATCACTGAAAAATCAAAAAAGATCAATGAAAATTAATGGAAAAATTTCTATATATCATAAACTATTCGTCCTACATCACTGTGCCTTCAAAACCTTACTCAAATCTGATCCAATTAAAACTCAATAATTACTTGTAGAATGCAAACGCGCTAATTATCGCAGAATTTCGTGATTCTCTCATCCCTCAAGTCTGTCATTAAAATGGTATGAAATGTATTCATATCTTATATAAGCTGAGGAAACGGTATACAGGGTATTTTAGAATAAGATACTGATCCTTAAGTGTGTGAATCCTTACGGTGATTTCAAGAAAAAAACTTCCAGTATACTTATGTCCTAAAACTCTTAAATTTTGAGCTAAAGGGTGTTAAAGTTACAAGAAAAAAAAAGTTTGAAAAATTTAAAAATCTTCCGCATCAAAAATGGCCTTTGATGCTTTTAGGAAGTGTGCCAAATGTCTATGAAGTTACTTTTTTCTTGAAACTTTAACACCCTGTATCCCAAAATATAAGAGATTTAGGACATAGGTTTATATTAGAACTTTTCTCCTTAATTTCATCTAAGAATTCACACCCTTAAGGATTAGTATATTATTCTTAAACACCCTGTATATCGATGCTAAATTCGATTAAGTGTGTCCAATAGAGGTGAATAGACAATAGAATTTGGGCGCAAAAGCTCTTTACGTCAGTGCTGGAACCAATTTTTTTTAATCAAAGGTTTCTGATGGGGATTTAAAGATTTATTACTTCGGAATGGCCCCGAATCATCAACCCTTATCAGATCAACGACCATCCATCCTATTTAATTGGGCATACTCAGCACTAAACACATGTTACCCCGGAATTATCGCCCAAATTCGCGACAATTCCAATAAATCGAGCGAAGCCCAACGGAAAAACGCAGAAAACACGCAAGACCTTTAGATTACGTCCGACCAAGCTGCAAGAAATCATTATTACCCTCCGGCCGGCATTTATAGACGATGCGACGAAAAACACACCCTCATTTAGACTGGTGCGACCTCTGATAACCACCGCGCTTATCTGCCAGCGTAAACATTCCTCGAGGAAGTCGTGGAAGAAACGGGAAAAGGGAAAATAGGAGCACACGTGTTAGCTCGCCTAATGTGCGTTATAGGTGCTCCGGCAGGTGGCCCGCGGGGGCAGGAGGGGGTGCGTAGGGGTGTTTGGCTTTCCTGGAAGCCACTTTCGCCGACCCTGACGTCACATCCTGTCCTTGGTGCCCTATCGGGCCTCGGCTAACGTGAACGTGGTTGAGCTTTGCATATTTGCGTGTGTGAGTTGAAGCGGGGGAGGGCTAAACATACACAAATGTCAAGGATTCGAAGATGATCTGGAATTTTATTCGACGTAAACATCAAGTTTGGTGCCGCGGAATACAGATATCTACAAAACGAAACATATTAAGTTCATTACTACCTCATAATATTATTCTCCAGAAGGGAAATTAATCTTCTCACTAATTAATACAGGAGTTCCACAAGGAAACGTACTTGGACCCCTTCTGTACGATATACGGGGTGTTTCATGAATAACATTCATACTTTCATTACAAATGAAGGACAATTTCGTATTTATGTACTAAATAGACGAAAACTGATGTCTATGTCTGACGGCCAATATATTCAAAATATATTAATAAAATATAATCCTCTTTTCATAATTTAATACTTCATACCACTAATACATTCATTCTGTATTATGAACCTTAACTCAAGAAAGAATATTTGATACACAAATGTAGATCAATATTTCACCTTATTTTGCTAGCAACATTATGAAAATACTGTATATAGGAACATGTCTCACTACTTAAGGAAATAAAAGGTAATATTAACCTCGGTGGTCAATGAACAGTAATTTCTTTTGATGTTTCCATTATGTTGTTCTTTCCTTATTGCCTTCATAAACAACATCATTAAAATGATCCAATTCCAAATCTTCTGAAACATAATCCCAGAACATTTGCACATAAATTATTCAATATGCAAAAAGTCGATATTATTTTTGGTATTAAAACAGCCTTGTATATATTCAAAAATTCAAGATGTGGA
This sequence comes from Halyzia sedecimguttata, assembly GCA_937662695.2. NCBI lineage: Eukaryota > Metazoa > Arthropoda > Insecta > Coleoptera > Coccinellidae > Halyzia > Halyzia sedecimguttata. Next base: position 60,652,283 of record OW569418.2, read on the forward strand.
ATCTTGTTTTCCAACACAAAATATTTTCAAAGTACGAATTATATAAACAAACTAGAACAGAAATAAATATGACGTCTCTTATAGGTAGATAAGATGACATGAATGAATAGTGAACACAGATAGAACACAGACAGATAGAATTTGCAATCTGTGAAAACATAGAAAGAAGTAGGTACGATATATTATTGAAATTTTGAAAAATCATATCTCCGGAAGTGATATCTTGTAAGAGTTGAAAATGACATCAATGGATTCTTGTGATGGAATTGCTTCTTAAAAAAAAATTGAAACCAAAAGTTGTAATGTGAAAAAAAAAATTTTTCTTCGTTACTCCGAAACCATCAGGCCGATTCTGCCCAATAACGAACTCAACCCAGATATTTATCTCCCAAACCTAATCTGAAATTTTGAACTGTCTATCTCATTCCGTCGAGAGTTATCGTGTCTACGGCCGGACCGGCCGGCAAGCCGAACATAATTGATTTTGACCACGGATTCTTGATCAATGAGTCGGACCAAATCGTTTAAGACCATTTTCATCCAAAAATTTGAAAATTACAAATATTTGGGCAAATTGATAAGCACTCTGTTCCGAGGAACAAGAGCGCCAAAAATTTTACATTTCTGATAATAATACAGTTATACCCCTGACATTGTTGTTATTCATAATATGTACTATTACTATCAAGTTATAGTAACAAATGAATAAAACAAATGAATTAAAACTGGTTAAGAGTTCTGTACTCTTCTTCAATTCAATAGAACAAATACCAAAAAATATGACTGGAAATTTTTCGTTCTACATCCCTCTCGTTGATGTTAAAAATTCACCCAATATTTGAGGGACCCTTTTATCCAACCATCATCTCATTCATCTTTCGACAGAACCAATCCTTCCAAAACTAAGAAAATCTTCGTCGCGATAAATTACGTCAAACAAAATCGCACAAGTTGGAAGAAAACCGACAACATTAGGTACCAAATCTAGAACACAATAGCCCTCCAACGCATAAATCTACCCCTGAATGCCGTCATAACGACACGGACTGACCATATGCATCAGGTTCCCAGTTCGTAAGATCGTGGCCATTGAAATCTCCAGATCTTACAGATACAGCGCAGTCACAATGGGTTGAATAATTCTTCAAACCGAACTACAGAAGACTTTTACGACTGACCTACTGTGTGTTCGGTAGCCCTTTCTTTATGCCATTTTTTGCTTTCATTTTCATCCCGACACCTTTGTCGCAGACAATTTATTACCCCTTTTAGACGCCTGGAGATCATCTACGCCATTGTCACACGTCCGACTTCTGTTCTTTTCTTCGTCATCCAGCACAAAGTGCCATAATCACCCTTAGAATATTTCTAGTTTCGGAAAAGTCGTTAATGATGTAGCACTCTACATTTCAATTTTGGCGGATGCCAAATTATAATTAATGATGTTAAGAGATTTGGCTTCTTCAGCAATGTTCAGGTGTGACGGGCATAATGGCTTTCAAGTACCGAACGTATGGTATTCTTTGGTGTGAAATTAAATGACTTTCATCTTTTAGTTTTGGGATAACACCCGTAGAAGTAATTATCTTTGAGGATTTGGGGCTTGAGTACTGACAAAGGTTAATATGGCATATTTTGACATGGATTGATGGAGGTAAAGAGTTGTAAGATAGGTCTCTAGGTGATAAATATTTCTACCATCCCATAATTCTGAAGAGAAAGCCGTACATGACGTTAAGACGGGTTTATACAGCAAATAAACTAAGATAAAATAAAAAAGAAACAAATTAAAATAAAATAAGAAAGTTTAACATGTACATTTCTATGATAGCGTTTATACACGATATAAGATAAAATAAGAATTAAGAATATGAACCAAAGTTGGCCAACTCTCATCTTTATTTCTTATTTTATTTTATTTTATTCTGTTTGAAAAATGAAAAGATGTGATTGGTTCATTCTTATTTTATTTTAGATCTTCTGTATAAACCAATCCTCTTAGCCCTTACTTCCAATTTTATTTCAATTTGTTTCTTATTCTATTTTATTTTCTGTATGAACCCGTCTTTAGTCTTGAAAGACTTATTTTCTTCACATATATCCAAAATTATTGGTCTCTGGGACCGATTCTCACCAATAACGAACTTATCCGAGATATTCATTCCTCAAATCTCTGAAAACTCTGAAAATTATATTATATCAACTAAAACTGCCAATATTGGAGTTTTGATTTTACTGGAGATATTCGGAACCCAATTTGATTAAGTATCTTACCAAAGAATATATTTTATTATCATATGGATTATCCACGGGCATTATATTATCATCTTAAAAGTATAATATCATATCATCCTCATAATTCTACGATAGTTGAGGTTATTTTATCGGTTATGCTTTCAATCATACTTTGTTTTCTAGAACAGGAGGTGTAATTTATATCACGAATAATAAACCAGATATAATTTTGACATTTATCTCTCATAGGAAGATGACATGTAAGAACATAGATCATGCAATAATTCATAGATAGAATAATTAAGTACAGCATTCTTTGGAAACAATAAAGTACGATTTATTATTGAAGTTTTGAAAAATCATACCTCCGGAAGTATAAGCTTGTTAGAGTTGAAAATGATAGCAATGGATTTGTATAGGGAAATTGCATCACAAAAAAAAATTGAATTTGAGATTTGTGATGTAAAAAAAAAGGTTTTTCTTCGTTACTCCGAAACCATCGGGCCAATTTCGCCCAATAACAAACTGAACCGTGATATCTATCTCTTAAACCTACTCTGAAAATTTCAACTGTCTAGCTCATTCCGTTCGAGAGTTATCGTTAATATAGTTAACGGAGGGCTGGCCGGACAGTCTATATTTTTTGAGTTATCGAGGAAATAATAATCCGAGTGGGTATAACTCCGAAACCAATGTTCCTATTATGCTCAAAAACGAACTTAACTCTCCAATTGGGATGTGCAACATACCCTGAAAATTACAAGTCCCTATCTCCTTTCTTTTGAAAATTATCGAGGCAAGGGTCACCCATCCAGCTATTGAACTCATACAAGGCTGCTCGGATCTCCAACAATATAGATCCGATCGTGTTCAAACTTGAAACTTGGCAGTAGAGTAAGGTTCTGAAGGCTCTCGCAAAATTTCAGCGATTTCGAACGAATAGTTTCTGGTAAATATAATTTTTTTCAATGTTTCTTTGAAAATTTTCTAGTGATACGATCCTCACGCAATTTTGCAAAAATTTTCGCGTTGGCATTCTACAACTAAAAACCACGTTTGAATCAGATCGGTTTTGTATTTTTCTAGTTATTGAGGAAATCACAAACAAATTTCAGATGGTTATAACTCCAAAGCCATTTGGTCGATTATGCCTACAGACATACTTAAGTATCGCATTCAGATGCACAATCTAACTTGAAAATTCTATTTCTATCTCTTACCGTTCTCAGGTTATCGTGACTAAATAATATTTTTTAATAATTTTTTTTTAATATTCTGGTGATACGATTCTCACTAAATTTCGCAAACGTCCTTAGGTTTGTATTCTACAACTACTCACCAAGTTTCAATTCGATCGGATTTGTATTGGTTGAAACCAAAATTATTACTCGGAAACTATTGGGCCGATTATGCCCATTAATGCTCTTGTCCGTCGTATTGGGATGCGCCACCTACCCTGAAAATTTCAAAAACGCTTTCTCTTTCTGTTCTAAAGTTATCGTGGCAACGGACAGCTGAAGGGCGAATCAAATTTGACCTTGAATTCTTCATCAGGGAGTTGAGCCCAATCGTTTGAGGCAATTTTCGGCAAAAAATTCGAAAATTAGCGACATTTGGGAGAAATAATAATGTTCCCCAGAACATACGCTCAAAAACAGTTGAATTAGAAATTTGTAATTTGAAAAAAAAAATTGTTTTCGTTACTCCGAAACCACCAGGCCGATTTTGCCAAATAATGAACTTAACCGAGATATTTATCTTCCAAACCTACACTGAAAATTGCAACTGTCTAGCGTCTAGCTCATTCCTTTCGATAGTTATCGTGTCAACGGCCAGCAGAACAGAATCGATTTTGACCTCGGATTCTTGGTCAGTGCATCGAAAAAAAACGTTTGAGACCATTTTCAGCCAAAAATTCGAAAATTTAATGCATTTGGGCAAATTGATAAGCACTCTGTGCCGAAGAACAAGAGCGCCAAAAATTTTATAAAACATTTCGATTTCCTATAATGAATTTTAAAGTTTTTCGTTTGATTTCCTGGATGTTCGTGATTAAATTGTCTCTAAATACATATCTAATCTTCATCACATGACCGCTTCATCCAAAGTTTTGATGTCGGCATCCTTCAAACTCACCCTTCGGTTACTTTGTACCATAAAACCAGATAAAATCTTATTATTATCCAATTTACTGTTGGAATAAACGCTATAGGGGGCCATTAAAATGACAGTGAGCCAACTTTAAGACTTATTCCTGTTACAGTCGCAATCCAACACCCTTTCGGTCCCTTTTCGACGTATTTGCATATTCGGAATTGCCATTTGAATAGAGGAAAGGATTTTCTACCTAGTTCCGGCAATGTTTGCGAAAGTAATTTGGGCTTGTAACTGATAGCGGCGGATATATTTCAAAATGGGTTTGTGAGTAAGTTGGAATAACTGGAAACAGGTATATTCAACGACGATAAATATTCTTGTTTTACAATTTCATAAAATTAATCCCTTGAACCTTTTGTCATAATCTGGGAGATAGGAAAAACTAAAGTATATAAATTGTATCGAAATTTATCCGATGGCCTCAATATTTCTTCCTCGAAGTTCGAATCCTTTTCTTAATTTACGAACAGATCTATTGATTTTTGGTTTATGATTCCCAATTATTAGAATCGATAGAAAGATGTTTCCCCTAGAGAGAGAGACATATAATTTTATTGGTGTTTCTTACAATTACAAGATTTTTTTTCACAGGCCAAAGTAAAAAGATCATAGTACAAATATAACACAAACATAACAACACACACAATTAAAGCAGATAGGGAAAGCCAAGCAGTTTGTCATGCTGTAAACATAAAAACACATTTATAAAGACAAAATTCAAGTGTTGAGAGAACGATTATTTACAAGTCAAAATCAATAAATAGTTTAAAAATTTAAAATGTATGGATAAAAGTCATATCCACATATTGAAATAAAGATAAAATTACTTACAAATTAAAATAAATGAATAATAAAGTTAAGATTAGTGTATACATAAAATGGGAATAAGACCAATATATTTAGGAGTTTATATTTTCCAGAGTAATACCTTTCCAGAGTAATACCGAGTGTTCCGAAATTAGGCTAAAATATTTTGATGATGCATACATCGCCTAGAAAACATCGATGATTTTTTCTGCCATATAATAAAATACTATTTAAATTTTCAATTTTCGATTTCAATATCTTACACTATTTTTTGCGCTCATGTTCTGGGGAACATTGCGATATAATTTTGCCCAAATGTCTGTAACTTTCGATTTTTTTGCCGAAAATGTTCTCAAACGATTAGATTCGACTCACTGATGAAGAATTTGAGGTCAAATTTGATTCTGTCCGGCCAGCCGATAACTTGAGAACGGAAAAAGATGGCGACTTGCAATTTTTAGGGTAGGTTGTTCATCTAAAGGCGACACTTGAGTTTGTTTATAGGCATAATCGGCAAAACGGTTTTGGAGTTATAACCATCAGAAATTTGGTTGTTATTTCCTCAATAACTCGAAAAATACGGATTCGATCCAATTCAAACATCGTAATTAGTTGTAGAATGCTGACGCGAAAATTCTTGCGAAATTTCGTGAGGATCAAATCACTAGAAAATTTTTTAAAAATCATTGAAAATCATTGAAAAAACTTCTATATAGGTACTAGAACTTCTATATTCGTCGAACATCTCTGAAATTTCGCGAGAGCCTTCAAAATCTAACTCTACTGCCAAGTTCCAAGTTTGAACAAGGACGGATCTATATTGTTGAACATCCGAGCAACCTTGGGTGAGTTCGGTAACTGGATGGGTGACCGTTGACTCGATAACTTTCGAACTAAAACAGATAGGGACTTGCAATTTTCAGGGTAGGTTGCGCATTCCAATGGGAGAGTTGAGTCCGTTGTTCGGCATAATCGGCCCAACGCTTTCGGAGTTATACCCATCTGGAATATTATTTAATCGATAACTCAAAAAATACATACCCGATCGAATTGAAACTAGGTAAATAGTTGTAAAATATCGACATAAGGACATGTGTGAAGTTTGGTGAGGACTGTGCCACTAGAATACCACTTTAATATCGATGTATCTTTTGCATCCCGGAGGTTACACGGTCAATCTGGCATCAGTTCGGTCTGACATCAGTCATGGATTGATGTCAGATTGACGGAAACTGATTATATACGCATAGACTGATTGACTGATGGTCCAGATTGATGGCAATATGGATGTCAGATTGATAGCAGATTTACCGTGTAACCTACGTCTAAGAATGCTCCGTTTTGATATAAATACATTTTCAAAATGTATTTTATTTGTGTAAAATGCATAACTAAGAGAGCTTGTGTCTGTGGGGATTGTTTATTATATGTTGTCTATGGTTTTTATCTATTGTCAAAGTGACAGGTAATCTGGTGGTATGTTTAATTGATTCTAGACAATAGTTATTGCATTAATTGAATCATAAATTTCCAATTTCCTCAAACTTTATTATTAAAAACTAAAATTGTTTTGCCGCACCGTGACTTCTTCAGGTTCAACATTTGAATCATTATTTATATACAATAAAGACAATACCTCGCAAACATAACCCTTGGTCTAGGTAATCAACCCTTTCCCTAACACGCAACGTAGGCGAAACAAGGAAAGGATAACCGAATAGAATGGAAGGTGCCTGCAATTGTAACCAGAGCGGAAGGGGTTGGCTTCCACCCCTTTGAGCCCTTTGTCGTGTGCTAATAGCCGGAAAGCATGGAATGTCGGCATGATTATTCTACGCTGAAAAGGATAGGTAACGATGATGACTTGAATGTGCAACAGAAGGGTTTCGGGCATTGTTAGGCGTTTAAGGGTGAATGGTATTAGATGGATATTATTGTTGATGCCCTGTTAAATATGTATGTTTGCTGGACAATGGCGAAGGATAAATACGAAACTGTCTGAGATGCGAGAATAAAAATATTAAAAAAGTTTAAAATGCACTTCGGTGCGCTTGTTCAACTGTGGTCATAATTTCACGGTGGAAAAAAAAAATTTTGAAACCCTAAACTGTTTCAAAGGGGAGCAAATATCTAAAAACAAAATTTCATTGGTTTTCCTTAGGGTTACTCCGGAGCTGTACATAAAAGAAATATTATGAACAGATCTAAAATTTGGTTCAAGCCCTGTGGTCAGGAGCTTTTAGGCGCTCTTGTTCAAACAAACAAATTATATCTCCGAAAGTAATGGTTTCTCAGAGTTGGGAATTATATCAATGGATTCCTATGATAGAAATGCATTATGAAAGAAATTAAATTTAAAAAAAGTGTCGTTTAAAAAAAATGCTTCAAAAATTCTCTTATATAAATCTTATAAAAAAAAGAGCAATCTACAATGCTTCAAAAATTAACATTAAATTTATTTATCACGATTGAATGAGCAATCTGCAATTATTCAACCTCGTGGAATGGGTTGTTGCAACTTACACTCGGTACATAGTTTTCACAACTCGAAATATCATCGAAATGTCTAAAGCAAGGCTGGAGACAATCATAGCAGATTGTCCATTTATTCCTGATATTTAAGTAGGTAGTGGATTACGAACAAATTATTTTAATTGTTCAAAATATATTAATAAAATACTCTTTTCATAATTTTAAATTTATTAGTTCATACCACTAACACATTCTTTTCTTTTTCTGTATTATGAACCATAACTCAAGAAAAAATGATTGATACACAAATGTAGATCCATATTTCACTAGTAAATTTTCACAGGGAGTTGGACAGAATAAAACAAATCAATTATGATTTTGCCGACGTTTCGGAACCATTCGTTCCTTTTTCAAGGCTGAAACAAAATTTATTATTACGATCAAATGGACAGAAAAAACATTCGTACCTCATCAAATAAAATTACAATTATCTAACATTAAAAATAAAGCATTAAAACGAAGTCAGAAAAATCATAATTGATTTGTTTTATTCTGTCCAACTCCCTGTGAAAATTTACTAGTTTAGTTGAAACATGGACGTGAACACTATAGATCCATATTTCAGTATTTTTTTGCTAGCAACATTATGAAAATACTGTATATAGGAACATGTCTCACTACTTAAGGAAGTAAAAGGTAATATTAACCTCAGTGGTCAACGAACAGTAATTTCTTTTGATGATTCCATTATGTTCTTCTTTCCTATTGCCTCCATAAACTACATCAAAACAGTCTTGTATATATTCAAGAATCGAATACTTGCTTTCCGAGAGAAAATAACAACAATGAATTGATGATTCTAGCTATTAGAGCTAGAAAAGATGACATTTATGAATTGTGATGACAGACAGATTCTGTGTTCACATTCTGTGAATACATAGAACTTACGATGTATTATTGAAACTTTGAAACATCATATCTCCAAAAGTATTAGCTTGTTAGAGTTGAAAATAATATCAATGGATTCTTATGATGAAACTGCATCTTGAAAAAAATGAATTCAAAAGTTGTAATGTAAAAAAATATTTTTTTTTTCGTTACTCCGAAATTATCAGACCGATTTTGCCCAATAACGAACTTAACCGAGATATTTATCCCTCAAACCTACTCTGAAAATTTCAACTGTCTAGCTCATACCGTTCAAGAGTTATCGTGTTAACGGCCGGACGGCCGGCCGGACAGAATCGATTTCGACCACGGATTCTTGATCAATGAGTCAAACCAAATCGTTCAAGACTATTTTCAGCCAAAAATTCGAAAATAACAGATATTTGGGCAAATTGATAAGCACTCTGTTCCGAGGAACAAGAGCGCTAAAAACTAGATACTTGGCGCTCCAGTTTTTTTTTTTTAAATCACCATAAAATTTTTAACTCAATTTTTGTGACTATTGTATATTGATCATTGCATAAGCTGCTGACCCCAACTGAGTGCTTTCATGATTTTTGCGCGCATGTTCTGGGGAACAGCGTGCTATCATTTTGCCCAAATGTCTGTAATTTTCGAATTTTTTGATGAAAATGGTCTTAAATGATCAGGATTAGGAATCTCAGGTCAAATTTGATTCTGTCTGGCCGGCCGTCTGGCCGTTGCCACGATAACTTGAGAACGGAAATAGATAGCGAAATAGATTGCGCATCTAAATGCGACATTAGACTTTGTTAATAGGCATAATCGACCAAATGGTTTTGGAGTTATACAATTATACATATCTGAAATTTTGTTGTTAGATCGATGGTAAATTAAGAGTGTCTAATAGAGGTGAATACAAAATAGAACATGAGCGCAAAAGCTCCTAACTTCACGTCAGTGCTTGAACCAATTTCTAAATTGGAAATCTGGATGGGCACACAAAATTGAGAAAGTATCGATTTATTTTCTCATGAATGCCCTAAGTTCTCTGATATCACATGACATATACACCGGTTATGTAAATCATAGTTTATTTTCACAAATTTCGAGAAGTACAAATTTTGTAGGACCAAATGTGTGCTACTTCTCTTTCGAATGTTTGGTAAATAAAAGCCAATTTATGACATGTCAATAAGGGAGCCATATTGGGAAAGAAGAAATGCAAAACGTGACACGTTTTCCAGCGGCGTAGATTAACAGTTTTGGTTAATTGCTCGCCAATTGATATTTTACTCGAATTTTAACATCTGAGTAGATGCTTAAGTATACTATACGCGTTGAAAAAATGTAGGTGCAGCATACCAACGAAAAGATACAGAGTGTTTTCTATTATATCAATATACAGTATGGTGCAATTGAAAGGAATAAATTCGTTATCTCGTAAACCGGCGACTTTAAGGAAAAATCCCGAAACCCTTCCATTTTTATTCTTAAACAGGCTATTCGTAAGGAAACCATTTTATTTTTGACGTCATTTTATTTTTGACGTCATATTAAATAATAATAATAAAATTTTATTAATTGTTGAAAAAAATAAAAAAATCAATCTTTGTACATTATTGATATGGCTGAATAGGTATTTAAAAGACCTTTCAAATAATATATTACAACACCCACCTTTACATCTGAAAATTTTAGCGATGACGTCATCACGCTCACATAGATGACGTCAAAAATGAAAAGGTGTCCTTATGAATAGCCCGTTTAAGAATAAAAATCGACGGGTTTCAGGATTTTTCCTTAAAGTCGCCGGTTTACGAAATAACGAATTAATTCCTTTCATTTGCACCATACTGTATATAACTGGTCAGTCAATGGGAACGCCCCATTTTCAAATTGACATTACTCACACACGGCAGCCATTTTTTATTTGTGACTTTGACAGTTCTATTTGTCAATGTCTACCGTTTAATCATGGAAAGGTACACGCTTCAACAACGTTTACACATAATACAAATTTATACTGGAAAATGGCGATCTGTTGCTCTAACTTTACGTGTTTTCACTCCAATTTTTTGTCGTTATATTCGTCCATATGAAAGAACAATTAAATTGAAGAATTTTGAAACAAATTTTACACTTCATGATGTTACAGTGCCAGTGAGACACAGAAATTTATCGATTTCTCGTCGTTCACAAGAACTAGGCATCTCCCAGACGTCTTTGTGGCGAATTTTACGAAAAGACCTTGGTTTACATCCATACAAAATTGTTCTTACCCACAAGTTTAAACCAACTTATCATTTAAAGCGTCGTCTATTCGGTAATTAGTGCTTGGAAAAAATCGGAAATGATTCAGATTTACATAAGAATTATTCTCAGGGATGAGGCTCATTTCTGCTTAAACGGTTATGTTAACAAGCAGAATTACCATATCTGGAGTGGTTATAAACCTGAAGAATATCAAGAGCTGTCATTTTATCCTTATAGACTTACCCCCGGTTTCTGAAAGGCTGGTCAAAGTTAACAGAACTGTTAATGTCAAATAAGTTCGAGTTTATGCGCTTTGCGCAACTCAGATGAGAGTTAACAAGAGATTGATCACTGATTAGTTAACATTTGTGTTGATCAGCCTTTCAGAAACCGGGGGTAACCCCCGGTTTCTGAAAGGCTGATCAATCAGCCTTTCAGAAACCGGGGGTAACCCCCGGTTTCTGAAAGGCTGATCAACACAAATGTTAACTAATCAGTGATCAATCTCTTGTCAACCTTCATCTGAGTTGCGCAAAGCGTAAAAACTCGGACTGATTTGACATTAACAGTTCTGTTAACTTTGACCAGCCTTTCAGAAACCGGGGGTGAGTGTTTGATGCGGATTTTATGCTGGAGGAGTCTTTGGACCTTATTTTTTTTCAACGAAGCTCCTAAGGCGGTAAATGTCGATGGAAATCGTTATCGTTCAATGTTGACCTATTTTTTATGGCCTGACATGGTTCGCCTTGATTTGCAGAACATGTGGTTTCAACAGGACAGTGCCAATTGTCATAATAATAAATTATCCACCTCGTTCCTGCGATTTAACCCCATTTGACTTATTTCTTGGGGGTTATATCAAGTTATTGATTTACAACAATCATCCAGCAAATTTAGATTTACAGATCAATATTGAACGAGTAATTGCTAACATACGACCTGATTTGTGTGACAGAGTCATGGAAAATTGGGTTCAACAACTTCCTACTAGCGTTTCCATGGTGGACATTTAAATGATGTTTTGTTTCATAAGTAGTGGTATCCATTGTACTTTATAATGAAATAAAAATTTTAATATTTTCCAAATAAATAATGTGTTTTATTTACAAAACAATATGGGGTGGTCTAAACGAAAGACCTGTACCATGGAGATTTATATGCATGATTTTAAATCAAAATGTTGGTATAATCATGGGTCGTTTTCACTTTATTCTTGATATACAGGGAGGGTATTCAAATTTATTAATTTTTTTTTCATTCTAATAACTAAATGTGCTATAGAATGAGCCAATTTCTTAGTTCCAAAATAAGAAGATTACTAATTGGAAACTCTCTTCATTATCTAATTATCCATGGGAGATGAATCATCCAATTAACCTCGTTATATACTCAATACTCAAATACCGTAGAGAATTGATTAGTGACGCCACTGACTCAGGTTCGGAACTACTGATTTCATCCGAAGGAAAAGAAGCATTTCTTCATATATTATCGAGGCAAAGTGGAGCAGGAAAAGTGGTAAAGCTCCTAAGGGTTGAGACAGGTCAATGGTATGGATCACACATGTGTTTCGATGGTTTTTGACTTCCTCTTCAGGCCATGCAACATCCTATCGATTTCTGCAGATTTGAATGAGGTAGGGTCGAGGGTGCAGGCTCTTGAGAGGATCTTGTGTGTTTGGGTGTAATATTTCTGAAATTTCAGAAATGGGAGAAAATGAACCAAAAATATGACTTATATTTATGTTGAAAAATTCGATATTTCAATACAATATTAATATGATATTTCGAATATTTCGGGGGATCATATCACCAGCAAATTTTAAAAAAATCATTATATATGTCAGAAACTATTCATCCGACAACGCTAAAATTTTGCGAGAGCCTTCAAAACCTAATTCTACAGCCAACTTAGAAGTTAAAACACGATCGGATTTAGATTGTTGGAGATCCAAGCAGCCTTGGGAGTTCAGTAGCTGGATGGGTGGCCGTTGTCGTGATATAGATAGGAAGTAGGGGTAGGTTACGCATCCGAATGGGAGAGTTTAGTTCGTATTGGGCATAATCGGTCCACTGAGGAATTTTTGAAAAATTATGAAAAAATATTATATATCTCACGATAACTTGAGAATGGAAAGAGATAGCGACTTGCAATTTTCAGGGTAGGTTGTGCATCCGAATACAACATTTAAGTTCATTCATTGGCTTAATCGGTCTAACGCTTTTGGAGTTATACTTATCTGAAATTTTGTTCTTATTTCCTCTCTAACTCAAAATATACAAATCTGATCCAATTAAAACTCGGTAATTACTTGTAGAATACAAACGCGCTAAATTTTGCGGAATTTCGTGTAAATATCGTATTCTAAAATCACTTGAGGCGTAAGTATACTATTAAATATTCAACGAATTCAATTCCCATAGAATACATATATGTCAGAATTACAAATTCTGTGGTCCTAGACGATTCTCTCATTACTCAAGTGTGTCATTAAAATGGTACGAAATAAGATTCATATCATATAAAAGCTGAGAAAATGCTATTATATTGATGGTGAATTAGATTAAGAGTGTCCAATACAGGTGAATAGACAATATAATATGCCCGCAAAAGCTCGATTGCTGGATTGAACGTAGGTGATTTATAGACTGAGTAGCCTGCTCGTTCTGCGGACCTTAAACCGTTAGATTTTTTCTTTGGAGGTATCTAAAATCACGTGTTTCCTTCAGATGGTCAACATAAATACTTGCAGGAATTGAGACAAAGAATTATTGATGAATATGAACTAATACGGTAGTATAAGTCTTGGATAGAGCGACTGAGTAATTTATTAATATAGGCTTGCATATTATCAGGGCGTGAACGGCGAGCATTTTGAACATTTGAAGTGATTTTGTTTAAATAATTATTCTCATTCGTCTAAAGTAAATAAGTTCACCTAGTCTTTAACTTCAAAGTGATTTATATCTCGTTTTCACGAATAATTTTCACTAAACTTAGTATGTGCGAATTCTAAATAACAAAGTCTTTCAAAATTTGCAAAAAAATACAGGGTGTCCCATTTAAATTGAAAAAGTTGAGGGTATTTCCGGTATAACCGGAAGTACAGTAGTAACAAAAAATATGGCATCAGATACGTTATACGTCGTTGCACTTGCCTGCAAAGTTTCATAGATATCGTACTTTTCGTAACAAAGATATTTACTTGGTTCCATACTTCATCTCATTCTCGTCTAATAGATGTTTTATGAATAATAAGATTAACAGTGCCTTAGGCATAATGAGCTTCAGGCATAATAACACTCAATTCCATAACAGAAGCTCCGATGTGTGAAAGATATGAAGAGCTACCTATATTCCTTATGCCTGGGGCGTAATGCCCTTTAACGTTCACGACCCATCTATTCCTCGCAAAGCACGATCCAAGGGCCAAAATTCCGTTGACCCGTTCGTACAAACTCTTCTGACCGCCTCAACTTGCATATATCAAAATGGTCAACAAAAGAAGGACCGTTTGACCCATTTAAGCCGCTACGTAACCGTCCTAGGTAGACCCTTCGAAAAAAATGTGTTTGGCATTCATTTACAGAAAAGTATCGAACACGTCCAAAATGAGAAAAGATTATCGATGAAGGTCGGCGTATCGGCCAGTCCGTGAATTTTTTATGGGCCGGCTGCAGGCAATTTGGGTGCTGCGTGCACCCTTTATGTGGACCACGTCCAGAGAGGGGCCATAAATTAGGCGAGAGTGGACAGGGGCCAGGAAGAGAGGGACCGTGTGCAATTCGGCTTGCAACTGCCATTTTCTCCACGCGCGGTCTGGCTAGTCGTAGTGTAGACTGCCCTTTATTGCTTTTTGGGAGAAGGATGTATGTGGAGAACGTCCTGTTTGTCCAGGGGATGTCTGGAGATCGTTAAACAATGATGTGGGGGTTGATAACACGATATTTCTTCATCTGCCATTACACGCAACCATATGGGGTTAATTTTTTTCATTAGTTTATGTGAGGACCAATTTGAACACCATAAATACCACACTACACATTACATACCATAGTATTCCCTAAATCAGGTATTACAAAATAAAGAAAGTTATTTTCTTCTCAAAATCACAGTCAATAACAGTTTGAAACCATTTCCCTGAATAAATCATTAATTACAAGATATTCTATGTGAACGTTGATCATAATATAGTTCATTATGCCTTACATCAGAATAAACACAATTTTCAATTATATATAATTGAAACTTTTGTATCAAAAGTCCCACATTCCATTTATATTTTAGAAATACTGATTAAGAGTATGGTTGTGGATACATTTTTATTATACATTATGCCCAAAATTAATAGTATATTATTATTACTAGTTATTTACTTTATTGATGGTTTAAGTTATTTGTAAATTCCGACTACCCACAAGTTTATAATGCCTAAAACTGAAGAGAATTATTTTAATTAGGTACCTATATCAGAGTCACCTAATATGTGTGGTATATATTGTCCTATACCCTGATGAAGAAATTTCATAGTTCATTATGAGTTGTATTCCTAAATCTAAATATGGGAGCGATATAATAAATTATGCCTAAGATGATGAAGGGTGCGATATTTATTTATTGTGAAAAGTTGGAACTTCTGTTGTGAAACATCCTCTTAAATTCTGAATGCACCTGATTAGCTGATTAGTTCAGGATTATGACGAATAAGCATGTAGTCTATTATGCCCGAAGTTAATTATCATCACGAACTATGTTTCATGATCAACAGACTATAATGACTTTGGCATAATGGAACATATACACTTCTTCATAATCCATAATGCTGAATAAATCATTATTTGTGTCCAGTGTGTGAGGCAGACATAGTCAATTAAACCTTAAATATGAAGAGCTTCCTTTCAATTTTTGACAGCGTGATAATTTGACGTCGTAATATATACCGAACAAACCTGTCAATCCGATTTCATCTGGATTATTATGTGAAATTGTCTTATATATTCATTATGCCCGAGTACGATAATTCACTCCTCATTTAGGATGGGCATCATGTCTTCCCCCATTTATTTATAGTTTTTCCCAAACTGATAAAGAGTTTTATGTATATCGGTTGGATAACATTAATTTCCTTAATTAATTGGTATTTTAGTTCATTATGCCCGGGTGAGGGAATATTTACACTCTATGATGCCCAAATACATGAAATACATCGGACGGCATAACAGAATATGTATATATACGTACTTCTTCTTCATAATCCATCATGAAGGATTAATAATCATTATTATCTAGTGTGTTAGAGGCAGACATAGTTAATTAAACTTTAAATACGAAGAGCATCCGTTCAATTTTTTACAGGATGATCACATGTATTACATATACTGAACAAACCTGTTCATCAGATTTTAACGGGATCATTATGTGAAACATAAAATTATACAAAATTGTATTAAGTGTTATTCATTATGCCTTCCAATAATTGCCTAGTTTAGGATGGGCATGATGTCTTCGTCATATGAACAGGGCATAATGTATAGTTTTTTTCAAACTATATATCTGCTAATTGAGTATTTCCCTAATGAATCAGTTTTTTAGTTCATTATGCCCTGGTGATAAATTGATTAAATTTTATGATGCCCGAATACATGGGGAGTGGCGAATCTTGTATAGTCAACAGTTTTTCATATTCTTTGCAATTCTGATTAACAGAAAAGCCAATCCCTTTCAAAACATATATCACTCGTCTGATCTAAATTGTTGGCTCTGAATTAAATCATTCTGTAATCTGTATCTACTTGAACTTAAACGCAAACTTCAGGAATGTCAAGTTATAAAACGGCAAATTTATGCTAAACGCTGAGGATAAAAGCGGTAACTTTATGCCGCAGTGTAATGACTCAAAACCCACTTTTTTACCCTCAAAACATTTTATCGAAATTTACGACTTGGCCCGTGCTGATCATAGCCACTGGTCCCCTCCCTTCTATAGCTATCACTTCCGCCACCCCTGTCAGATTTTTTAAAAAGTCCCGTTTTTTACGGAAGCACATTCCTCACCTGATATGATTTGAATACATCCGTCACAGGGGGGTCATATTTTCGTTGCAATGTGTGCGAGTTTTTCAGATCCAGCACGAGTCTTTTGTACGCTCTTGTTCTGGACAAAAGATATGATAATAAGATTGCTGTTGGAGCGCTTGGCGATTTTTTTAGGTTTTTCGTGGATCCGAGTTTTGAAGTGTAGCACGTTCTGAAGTGGGCTGAGGATAACGGTGAAAATAATTATTTTTGGGGAAGTTAATAGTGTAGAAGATTTGGGGGGGGGGGTACCAGTGAGAGGTGCGCCATTTTAGATTCGTTTTTAGGGAGCAAGCGGATATGGGAAAAATTTCAGGGATTTCTTGAAATATGATTCCTTAATTTATTTAAAAGTTCGAAAATGTGCCCCTTTCGGTTCAGTATTTAATACGTTAATATTTGGTAAAATTTGAGGTCACATAGTTTCTATAGTCTTTATTTTTCAATTTTCAAATTTGTTTCTGGAAACTGTAGATAAAATTATTAAATTCAACGTGCACATTCAGTATTTTGTTTAATGCTGACTTATTAGTTATTATATAGGGTTTATTAGAAGTTTGTTGTTAAACCCTAATTTTAAAACATCTTTGTGGAATAATTTCGTCGTCAAATTCTTTCAAAAGACCAATTTTTGTTTAAAAGCAATACTTTCCAACATTTTAATTTTTGAGAGAAATGAACTCCAAACAACAGTTTACCCAATTTTAAGATTTTTTTTGACAAGATGGCTTTGCTCATTGGGCCATAATATCAGTTTATGAGTCTAGCAATGAGAAGGTAACAATATATAGTTCAGTATTAATATTAATAATAAGCAATTGTTGTAAAATTTATTTATGCAAACTGATCAATTCAAATTAAAATCAAACTTCAAATCAGTCAATTGAACTGTAACTTAAATAACCTGAAGAAACATAATTTTTACAACAAATTCAGATGACAGGCAGGCAGTAATAAGCTAGGGGTGCTAATACAAAATATTAAGCTGAATTTGTTGTAAAAATTACGTTTCTTTCAGTTATTTAAGTTACTGTTGAATTGGTTTGTTTTGAAGTTTGATTTTGCAGTTTGCATAAATAAATTTTACAATATTTGCTTATTATTATAACAGAACAATATATTGTTGCATTCTCTTTGCTAGACTCATAAACTGAGCTGTCAAACTAACATTTTATGCCACAATCCGCAAAGTCATCTCGTCAAAAAAAATTCTTAAAATTGGGTAAACTGTTGTTCGAGTTCATTTCTCTCTTAAAAATTAAATGATGTACAAAAAGGCATGAACATAAGAACAAAATGTTAGAAAGAAATGGTTTGTAACAAAAATTAGTATTTTGAAAGAATTTGTCCACCACGGAATAATTTCGCAGGATGTTTTGAAATTAGGTTTCATCAACAAACTTCTAATTACCCTGTATAATGACTAACAAGCAAGCTTTCAACAAAAGACTGAAAATTAATAATTTGATCTCCAGTTTGCAGAAAAAAATTGCGATGAATTGAACTAAAAATAATCATCATTAATTGGTTTCCTTCTGGGTTTTTTTGGACCGAAAATCCAAAAAGAAACCATTTAATAATGAATTTACCTCCCACAGTATCCATTAATGATTATTTAAAAATAACCAAAAAAAAGTTTCTGGCCATTAAGTGCTAGGGTCAGTCCGTCCCTGGTGGTCTAAAAAACTTATGGGGATGGCTTTGGAAACAAATCAATACTGATATTTTTATTGATTCAAATTCGAAAAATTACCAGAATCTGTTTTGTCGTTTAGAAGTTATCACAAAAAATTGAATTATAGGAGTACCATTTGGTGGCACATATTATCTTCACATGGGGGGTGTCGTAGGAAAAAATTAATACTTTATTTACACCTGAGAATAACTCACGTAGTGCCGGGACACCCTGTAGATCCCATCGCGTGGATGTAGAAATAGATTTTGAAGGCTCTGGCAAAATTACGCTACTGAGATACAGATTGCTATCATTTTGCCCAAATGATTGTAATTTTCGAATTTAGAATGCCGATGCCCAAATTTTTGCAAAATTCTGATTAGGTATTGCTTTTCTCGACTTTTCAACTAACTACCGACTTTCAATTCGATCAGATCAGTATTTTTCGAGTTATTGGGAAATCAAAATTCCAAATGACTAAACGCCAAAACCACTTGGCGAATTTTTCCCATTAACGAACTTAAAAGGAGCATTTGAACTCCAAACCTACCCTGCAAACTACCACTCTCTAACTCATTTCGTTCGAGGCTACGGACGGCCAACCGGACTGAATTAAGTTTGGCCTCAGATTCTTCATTAGTGAGTCGAAATTAAATTTTTGAGACCATTTTCGGTCAAAAAATCAAAAATTACAGACATTTGGGCTTAATATTGGGTCAATCAAGGGGAAACAAGCGCGCCATGACCATTTCTCTATGTCAGTTCATCGTACCTTTCCGATTTCCTAGCATTATCAAGATTCCGGTGCAAATTGGAAAGTTATCCTCCTTGGTTTTGGTACTTATTATGATGGATCCAGCGTACACTAAAGAGAAATGTTGGTTGCCTAGCCTACAGTGAGTCACAGAGGCACATAGATCTTAAATATAAATTGAGGGTGCTACAGGGCGCACCATCTAGCGACGAGCTGTAAAAATATCAATGCTCATTTTAAAAATAGAATGATATCGAAATATTTTTGCGGAAACGATATGCAAATATTTGATATACATTTGTATCATTAACGGCCTTATCACAGATACAACGACCATGCAGCGAAACCGCCAATATCCCCGTTCTTTTATTGTGTATCCATACATCAAAGATTGGATATTAATATATAGATTATCTGACTTCGCAATATGCCAATATGCTTTACACATTGGTGCGTTTATTTCTATAATATATGATAGAAAATACCACAATCCAAATTATTGGAAATTCCAAATATGTCTTTTGAATATATCAATTGTTTCATTCCAAATACTGTTTGTATTTTTCGATTTCCCATCATGTCTCGTTACTTATGCATGAAAGTAATTTGGGTTGCCTACTTAACATAGAGTTAAGACCAAGGAGCTCGTGGAGAAACGTAAATATAAACACACAGATACTGACGACGTGTTTTTCTTTGTTGTTTACTAAATCGCAGATAATCTTGCTCTTCCTCTATATACAAGTTCTGACACAAGACCGCTGTATGTAGAATACCTATACACTATGCCAGGACCCTACAAACGAATTGATTTTGTCGATACAGTCAAACGAAGGACAGTTTTAAATATTTATTTCTTCTAATTCATTTCAATATTCCACGTTTTTGAATGGATACTCATCAGATTCAACAAGTTCAAGGGCCGGTACAGCCCTATAATCCATATTCATGGCATCTATAGCCGCAATATCCTCAGCATCCAACTTAAAGTCGAAAACATCCAGATTTAGTCTTAGCCTCTCCTTATTCGTAGATTTTGGGATAGGAACAGTCCCAATATCGATGAGGTAACGTAGAATGACCTGGGAAGAAGTCTTCTCATATTTCTGAGCGATACCAACGAACGTGGGATGGTCGAAGGCTATCTCTGGTTGTCCTGGTTCAGCCCAAGTTCTCGCTGGCGAACCGAAAGGGCTGTAAGCTGTGATCACGATATTGTGCTCTTTGCAGAACTTAATGAGTTTTCTCTGGTTGAGGTGGGGGTTCACTTCGACCTTAAAATGTATCAGAATAGCAATAAAAGTCCATGGTAACATAATGTGATATCATAAAATCAACTAACCGTACCACCAAACTCACCTGATTCGTAACCGGTAGGATCTTGGCCGCGTCCAAGATCCTCAGCATCTGTACGCTGTTGAAATTCGAAAGACCGATACTCTTAGCCAAACCTAGCTTCACACACTCCTCCATGCCTCTCCAGGTCTCGGTGAAATCGTGTTTAATTAAGACGGAGTTCCCGAAAGGGTCCAACGGATCTAGCTCCTTATTTTTCTCGGCCACCGGCCAATGGACGAGGTAGAGATCGACGTAGTCCAGGCCGAGGTTCTTCAGAGACTTCTTGCAAGTCGGCACCACATGGTCGTATTCGTGGAAGGTGTTCCAGAGCTTCGTGGTGATGAAAAGGTCCTCCCTTTTGACGGTACCGTCGGCTATCTTTTCCCTGATAGCTTCTCCGACCTCTTTTTCGTTGGAGTACACCATTGCGCAGTCTATATGGCGATAGCCTATATCTATGGCGTATTTTATTGCATCTTTAGCTCCGTTTTCCAGCGACTGAGGAAAAATTGATCAGGAAACTGTGCTCATATTCGAATAGCAGTTTATTATAAGATGGATTGTATGTCTTCTAGTTCGTTAAGTTCATCTTAAACAAAATTTTAGTTTGCCAACTGCGAAATAAAGGACTTCACGTCAACAGCCATCATATAACCCCAGATATACACATGGTGTACCAAAAATACAGCTCATTACAGATATGTATTCTACATTTAAAAATAAAACAAGAATAAGTAATACCAAACTACCAAAAATGAGATCGTTTTCGAGGAATATTGAAAAGAAATAGTCCCACAATGATTTTTTAATTTATCCGAGCGCTGGGGATGAGTGAATATTGAGACACCTTGTATAACACTGTACACAATACGCTTTCTTTACGGAGGATTAAACTTTGTTAACTAACGCCAGCGAAGAGTTATCAAGGATGTAACTGGATTCAGTGGTTTTATTAAATAAGAGGACACTGATCTACATTTGAGGAATATCTTCCTCTCCAACTCACCAACCAAGTTCCCAGGCCTAACTGAGGCATTTCTCTACCATTATTCAAGGTTATTGTGGGGGCTACTCCTGGTGCCATTGTTCTATAGAATATTAAATAAAATTAAACAGGGAACACTGCGAAATGCTATATAGGTATAGGGTCTCATAACGGGGCAGGTGTGGATGATATACTTTCGCGCCATCTGAAAAAAATGTGTGAAAACTCGTACATTGTGTCTCTAACAACTTGTCAAAGCCTGTAGTCTTGCAGTAACTTCGCGAAAAAACAAAACCTTTCCTACTTGAAATAAATATTCTTTTGATCACTTATACTAAGTTTCACATGAACGAAAATATTAGGATGTGAATTTATTACAATTTTGGTCATTGATTAATTATTATTATACATCTGTGCTTATATTGTTATATCATTGTTATACGTTTCGAAAGGAAAATAACTAAATAATGATGATTTGAGAGGTTTCACTTTAAAAAATGATTATATTGTAGGTACTTAAAATATGTAGGTACAATATTCGTTATTTTTCAACAGATTTATAGTAGATTTCTATAATGAAACTGTGAACCATTTTCTTTGAATAAAAGATTATTGGTCTATTGCTATTCTATAATATTTGCTTCTAATGCCTTTGATAATAATTAATCGTTAATTGAAGTCAAGTGAGGTTGTCTCTGATTGAAATCATCATCGTAAAAAATGTCTTTACCTGTAGAAATACCAACAATAACTAAAGAACCTGATATCCTGGTAATACTCCAAATTTGAAAGGTGACCTTATGATATAAATAAACAATTTCGATAAGATAATATAAATTAATAGCTACCAATTTGATCTTTACGCAAAAACTGATTGACATAACCTCAACCTCAGATTTCATACAAGGTCAAAGGTGCAATATTTATTTATGAATTTTTATTTCTTTTGAACCTTGTGTTTATGATGCATCATAATGAACTAAAGCAAATTGACCAATATTATTACTTATTCATAACATAATTTACTGACAATACCTGAGATTCGTTTGAATTTTATTCTATTAAGTAAGTTCAGTAGTCTCTGTACTTACACCAAGCCAGAATCTCTGCTCTAAGATATTCAGTTATTCACCTACTTCTTTATTAATGTTTGCCTCTATCAAATATATGTACCTACTATTCGCCGATATGTATGGAAATGAATGGCATAATTATTAGAGAATATAATCCTACTGTGACCTTCAGCCAGTAGATGATCGATACTTTATACATGTTAATAAGAGTTTATGCACGTCGTTGAAGAGATGAGTCAACATAGGCTATGGTTTAATAATTCATTTTCCAAATACACCTATTTTTATCTACTAAACTGCTTTGGCGCAATTTTTTTTTATTGTTCATAAGGAGAGCACCGGTCAGTCATCACTGCAGGAACTGAACTCGCCCAAGAAAAAAATTATATTTTCCCAATATTTTCAACGATACATATCAATATACAATAAGGATTTGAAGGCTCTTGCAAAATTTCAGCGATTTCTGACGGATTGTTTACGTAAAACAGAATTTTATCTGATATTTTTTGGCGCTCTTGTTCCTCGGAACAGAGTGCTTATCAATTTGCCCAAATGTCTGTAATTTTCGAATTTTTGGCTGAAAATGGTCTCCAACGATTTGGTTCGACTCACTGATCAAGAAACCGAGGTCGAACTCTCGAACGAAAGGAGTTAGAGGATTGAAATTTGCAAGGTGGGTTTGGGGCGTATATATCTCGGACGAGTTCGTTAATGGGCGAAATCCATCAAGCGGTTTCGGAGTTATGACCGTTTTCAGTAAAAAAAAAATTTACGAATATTTTCGAAACCGATCACTCGATCTATCTGAAGTTTAGCATCAAATTGTAGAATCATGACCTTTATACGCATGTGAAGTTTTGTATTGATCAGGTTACCGCAAAGTGTCAAAAAAAATTTTTGAAAATTAAAAAAAAAAATTTTTGAAAATTAAAAAAAAAAAATTCTACAATAACTCTCGAACGGAATGAGCTACGCAGTTGAAATTTCCAGAGTAGGTTAGGGAGATGAATATCTCGGTTAAGTTCGTTATTGGCCAAAATAGGCCAGATGGTTTCGGAGTAACGAATTTCAAATTCAATTTTTATTTAAGATGCAGTTTAACCATAAAAATCCATATATATCATTTTCAACTCCAACAAGCTAATACTTTCGGAGATATGATTTTTCGAAATTTCAATAATGAATCGTACTTCTATGTTTTCACAGAATGCTATAATTATTCTATCTATGCTTTATTATATGATCTGTGTTCATTCTCGTACATGTCATCCTGTTCTATAAGAGAGAGTCAAATTCATTTCAGCTATTTTAATTTGATTTCTTCCATGGTGCAGTTCTCATTCTCAGATTGCTCATTTAATCTTGATAAATAAACTATTATTTGAAATGAATTTCCTTTATGATGCAGTTCTGTCATAAAAATACATTGATATAATTCCCAACTCTGAGAAACCAATACTTTCGGAGATATAATTTGTCTGTTTGAACAAGAGCGCCAGAAAGCTCCTGTCCACAGGGCTTGAACCAATTTTTATTCATAAGATCCTTACGGAATTTTGCATAAGTCTTTGTGTCCGTAATTTTTAACCAACTACCTAGTTTCAAATCGATCAGATCAGTATTTTTTGAGCTTTTGGGAAAACAAAATTTCACATGGCTGAAACTCCTAAATCTGTAATGATTTTATTGAGTTATGGTATCGTTTACTTTTTGGTATGACCGGAAATAAAACCCTCAACATCTTAAAAATAGCATATATTTATCATAGGTTAGTTCCATAGTAGAGATCACGATACACACAAACCGAAATTCCATACAGTATAACCTTCGGATCAATTGAGGAAAAATCTTGGTTATATCTAATAAATTCCAAACACTTTTACTAAAATATAACAAATCTAGCATCTCCTGGACTTTGTTCCACCGGACAGTATGGACATTTCATTCTGAAAAAGAATAATGAATTTAATAAGCACGATGCTGGTGTTGGAAACACTCGTAATACATTTTTGAGATGTTCTTCAGGTTACAATGTCATCAAAATGTTGAAGTTGAATAATTTATTCAAAATTAACTAAAGCTGGATAGAAAGAGAAACTTACTTGTTTCCATTACAAAGTTTACTTAAAGCGTCTCTAGATATAACATGTCCACAAACAAGCCTCATTGGCGGGTTTCCCTTGGTCGACTGTTGCCTCAAGATGGGACAGGCAAACATTGAATGATACCTACTATCCGGTCCCAAATCAATCTCGATCTGAAAGAGATAATTAATAAAAATATCATAATGTCTAAGGAGAAAATCAAATGAATCGTTCAAAATGTTAGGCAAGAGTATTACAATGTCGGTAGCTTTTTGCGTAACACGCTGAAAAAGAAGGGAGATTCATTGCAAGCAAACAGGTATCGACTTTCTGTCAGTATTAGTTACAGTCACTTACCGGCAATTCATCTTTGCCGTTCCACATCGGTCCAACCTGTCTCTGCATCATCACCTGCTTTATATTCAGGAGGGCAGGAATCGCAGAGCAACCGGCGTTCAGGCAAATGGCCAGAGGGCTGTGAACAGTTATACCCATCAGCTGGCAGGCATCTCGGGTAAACAGTTCGTAAATATCCACCCACAGTTCTTCGCTAACCAGACAGCTATAAGGGGAGGTATTGATACCATTTGGAATATACAGCAACATTCCCATCAGGACCTGTATGTCTGAATAAAATTTTTGCGTTTATTGGCAACTTGAAACTCCATACATTAACTCAGACCTAAATTTAAATATTTACCTTTCTCGTGCAGCTTGACAAACTTTCTAAAATGATTTCGAGCATAAGTGATAGCCTCAGTTTGATGATGTGTACCCTTGGACAGGAGCTCGATGTATTTCAATCTGTGTAATTTGAATTCTAGAGGTGAACTGATATTCTCCAAAGCTTGTGAATGAGCTGTAGCCCAAACAAGTGCTGGTTCTAAATCTTTATTTCTTAAACAGTCTAAAATGTGATTTAATTCACCAAAAGATTCCTTTTCAGTGAATTCATATTGCACATCAGTCTCCTGAAATTGATAGATTGTATAATATAAGAAACATACCTTTCTCAACAGATAAGATTGATGGATGTTTATTTTTCATTTCATTCACAGATGAAATATAGACAATTGGACAAAAAGATAGAACCTTTGTAAGAGTAACAAAAAGAACAATGAAGACACATTTTCTTCAAATGAATCCTTCTAATAATTAAGTAATGAGTAGTTAATGAACTGAAATAATTATTATATGATTAAAACAAGATCTTACTTTAGCTAGTGCTTCAGCAACATCATGCATTCCTTGTCTGTGATAATGTTGACATATAATTTTGTTAATGAGATTCACTTTATCTGGATTGTTGAAAATATTCGGCCTGCTAGTAGCAGCATAGTCAGCAACAAAATTCCGATCGATTAATTTTCCATATTTGGACAATGCACTGTGTAGTTCTCTATGATCTCCTCCGAATTTAGCTAAAGTGGCTTTTGCTTTGAACATTGATTCTTTGACAAACTCAACCTGGTCTTTAGACATCAACTGATCTTCTGGAACTGAAAGAAAACGTTATCATTGTTTGTACCTAGCAAACAAAAAGAACAAAGGGCTTATGTAAACTCAAAATTTTCAGAATTCTTACCATTACTTAGTTCTTCTTGAAGATCTTTTATATCTTTTATGACAGTATCAAGAAGGACAAGCCCTTGATCCTTGACACCTTCAAATCGAACTAGAAGTTTATCTAATTCCCTTTCAAGGGAAAGACAAGCTTCCATCCCCGAGCTAGGAGCAAAAGAATCTAGTTTACTGGACATCATCAATAAACACAAACAACAGCCATAACACGAGAATATTAAACGTCACAGTGACAGTTAATCGTACAGATGACCGAAAAAAAATTCATAGAAAATTATAATCTTTATTTTACTTTCGGTAACACTTTTTTTTTATTATTGCGGTCATCCAACTATATATTGGTTTATACAAAATTTATTTTGTTTGAATTTTTAATAGGAAAACATTTTGTCCGTTTGAATTCTTGTAGTTCTATATTTCTATGATATTTGAGAGTTTTGACGTGCCATCTACGGTAACCGGTAACCTAGAAAATCATACCGTAACCATAGACCTTATTAGGTCTATGACCGTAACAAAGATAAATTTAAATAAACAGTAAAACTTTCTCAAGTGTTAGATGAATAACATTTTTAATAGGACGTTTATTTCACAAATGTTTAGAGGCTTTTTCAAAAGCACAATGGAAGAAGAATTCCGTGGTTCTCATGGTAGATTAGCAGTTTGCATTAACGGCTTAAAAGGTGAAGAATTGGAAAAAGCGTTCGGCAAATATCTCTCAGAGATAAAATATACACCTGTTAAGGATTTCAAGAAAGGTTTGTTAATTGTCAGCTACATTTATTATCATGACATTAAGTTTTTAACATGATAGGTCTAGAATGGTTCAATGTCCCAAAACCGATCTCTTTCAAGGAAGATTTGAAAGGTAAATTAGTATTACTGGACTTCTTCACTTATTGTTGCATCAACTGCATGCATATATTACCAGATTTGAAGGAGTTAGAGGAGGAATTCACTGTAGAAGATGGATTTGTTGTTGTAAGTAGATAAAAGTTGTAGAACTCATTTTAGAAATGAGTTGAAATTAGATTTAGTTTTAATCATCATCAAATCTATCAACATGAATATGCAATGCAGTAGTAATTTAATAGAATCTTTCCTTAAAAAGCGGTTTCTCATTGCACAAATTTATTTTCATAATTACTCATGAATGAAATGAAAGAGATTTACCATGCTGCGAAAATTACATAATTGGAAATGCAATTGAATCCCAAAGCTGTATTCTTTGGTGACCTGCATTTCAACTATAGAAATTCTGGTTTTAATTGGCTATGTAGAAAGTTAACAGTTTCCTTATATGATAAGATTATGTTGTAAGCTTTTTGTGGTGCAATTTCCCAAAATATATATCAAACTTATGATGAGTAATTGGTTGATGTCATCAACCTAAGTTGTGGTGCACTATATTGTGGTTTTTTATAAATGATTTAGGTGTAACGTTTCCAGTTTATCAGGAGCAATCTTGCCTGATTTCATATTAATGAATCGTGTAGCACAGATCCATAGAAGGTTGAGAGTAGGACTCATTTCAAAATTTTCTGGAATGAGAGATTGAAAAATTGTGAATCCAAGATCATCCTGTTTATACTTATTCTCTAGCAAGTTGCAAAAAGATCTACACAATCATTCTCCAGCAAGATGCGAAGAAATTAGAGAAGTTCAAGAGACCAAATGCGCTTTATGGGCGTTTCTCAATATTATTGATGTTAAATATAGTTTATTCAAAATTCAAATATCATGCATATCGGAACATTTGCAATAATTATCCTGTTTCCATTCCTCTGTTGCTGGAATATTTGAATATTTCCCTCAGTTTTTCTAACTTAACTCTTGAAAATCATAGACATAGAGTAATATAAATATATGTATTCTATTCTATGAGCGGGCATATAGGCAACTACAAATACACACATTCATACAAAGAAGTGTATGAATGTGTGAAAGTAACTTCGTTCTGTAGCAACTTAGGAGAAAAATTGAGATATGAAATAATCTAAGAAGTTCTAGAACCTCAGTTGATCCTGAATGATATGAGTCGTAGATTTATTATTTATTTATTGAGGAAATATTTGTTTTAATAATGGGAAAATTGGTTCATTCGTTCAGATGGCTATTTCTTCTAGATCGGCGTCCACAGCGCGAAGTTCCAAAACGAGAAGATATCCTCCAACATCCTCGCTGCTGTCCAACGCTACAACATCAAACATCCAGTAGTCAACGACTCTGAGATTGACATGTGGGAAAACTGCGGTGTTCACTGCTGGCCTTCCCTCGTATTAATAGGTCCAAACTCCAACCCCATCGTCCTCCTAACTGGCGAGGGTCACAAGAAAAAGCTGAAAGTTTACATCAGTAACGCCCTGAAGCACTACAAGAAACTGGGCCAAATCTCAGACCACAAGTTAGAGATGAAATCGGTGTACCACTACCTACCAGAACAGAGAGGCCCTTTGCTATTCCCCGGTAAGATCACCAACATCCTTACAAAGGACAAGGAGGAGATCCTGGCTGTTTCCGACAGTGGTAACAACAGGATCTTGATCTTGAACAAAGAAGGAAAGATCCTGAAGCAAGTGGGATCGTCCAAAGCGGGGCTGAAAGATGGTACTATAGAAGAAGCCCAATTTAGCAGTCCTCAAGGCCTTTTATTTTACGATGAGACCAAATTATATGTTGCTGACACTGAAAATCATGCTGTAAGGTTGGTGGATCTTTCGAAGAACACTGTAGAAACGGTTGCAGGTAATGGAGTTCAAGAACGGTTAGATCATACTGGTGGTAAGCTTGGAAAGAGTCAACAGCTGTCTTCCCCTTGGGATTTGGCCTTGTACAAGACTAATGAGGGTTTTGAGTATTTGGTTATTGCGATGGCTGGCAACCATCAGATATGGGGATTGTTTTTCGACGATACCGTGATGTGGAAGAAGAAGATTGCATCGGCTGGAACTTGTATGGCTATTGCTGGTAAGTTGAAATCAGTAATAATATTTATTTCAAGGTATGTCCCATAACAGTCTACACATCAAGTATGAGCACTATAAACGTTATAAAAAAAATCTATTTTTTATAGGTTCAGGTCGTGAGGAAAACAGAAACAATGCTTATCCACACTCGGCAGGCTTTGCGCAACCGTCTGGCCTCGCCTTGTGCAAAAAAACATCAGAACTCTACATTGCAGACAGCGAAAGTTCGACCGTTCGCAAGATATCGCTTGTAGATGGAAAGGTTTCTCCTGTAGTCGGAGGAAAGCAGGATCCTCATGTGAGTACAATCTTTAAACATTTAGAACGAATGAGATGGAGACAAATTAAATAAAGGGTTTTATAATAGTTCAACAAAGCTTAAACGTTAATTTTTTTAGGTTAAGGCTAATTTTTTGTGTTTGTTTAGATATTGAAATTTAAAGCTGTTTTATATTTCCACTCATTTGCATACCGTGCATGCTTTTTCAAGGAAATTCATTGTTCATTAGTCTAAAGCTAAATTTTGACTTACAGAATCTGTTTGGCTTTGGAGATGTGGACGGTCAGCTGTACAATGCTAAACTTCAACACGCCTTGGGAGTAGCCATGTCCAACGATGAATCTAAAGTGTTTGTAGCAGATACCTACAATCACAAGATCAAAATAGTCGATATCACCAACAATACAGTATCTACTTTAACGCCACCAAAATCGGAGGGTGCCAAAGACGGAACCTTTAGGGAACCCGGTGGATTGTGCATGAGCTTAACCGAATCTAAATTGTACATCGCGGACACAAACAACCATTGTATTAAAGTTGCTGAACTGGACTCTAACAACAAAATATCTAAACTGACCACTTTGAATTTGAGCGCTTCGGAAGAGACAAAAACACCTGTTAAATTTAAGGGTGAAAAAGTGACTAGTAAACCGATTTCTCTGGTTAGAGACGGAGGGAAAGTTTCGATCACTCTTTCTGTGGATCTGTCAAGTGAGGTTAAGCTGACCGAAAATGGGGTGCAGAGTTGGGAGGTGGCATTACCCAATGCCTCCTACTCTTGTGTGCCAAAATCTGGTGAAAGTATTAAACAAGTTGAATTTTTCTTGAGCGTACCTCCTAGTCCGGATTTCAAAGATGTTATCACTGTGATTTTCGATCTTATGACTTGTACGGAGACTGCCTGTGTACCTAAAAAATTCGCTGTTGAAATTCCTTTAGTCGAGGCTGATGGGGATAAGGAGGATAGTAAGTGCTTGAAGGTGGTTGTGAAGCTTGATTCTGTGGAGGTTTTTTGACGATAGAAATATTCTTGTAAGATGCCTAAATTTTTATTTAATCATAAAGAGGGGATTATTATATGGTAAAGCTAAATTATTTAAGAACAACAATTTTTAAGCCGTACTGTGGCTCATCTTCTTCTTCTGCGATGCCAACTTTGGGCTGAACCAAGGCATTGAGGCCCAATGTTTCTTCGAATAAAGTAACTCAGACCCGACGACTCCCTCAGACAAAATCTTCTTAGTTGGGTGTAATTGTGATAGAGAATTAAATGAATATATAATCAAGAGTCTGCAGAAACTACTTCCAGTATACAGGGTGAGTCTTTGACCACTGCATTAATTTTAACCAAAGATTCCTCTCATCAAATGAAACACATTTTTCATTTACTATTTTTCCAGATTCGGCTCAGGTAAAAAGTTGAAAGCGTTTAAAGATTTCACAATGTGCTAATACACTCCCGCATATAAATTATCTATGACATTGTTGGCGGACCAGAATAAGGCATGGTAACGTGGTTTACAGCTTGATTCGGGATTCCAACGCTCAGGGACGGATCCATAAAAGTAGTGAAATTTCTAGAGTTTTCCATTTTAAAACATTCAATGAAGAATATCTCGAAAACGGTGCGTTTAAGGGGAAATGATGAAGAATAATATAATGTTCTAAAACGATGGAATATTCTTGAAATGACTCAAGAAAAACTTTATTGCTTTCTTTATGCTAATTTCGTTTAGTTTTATGAATCCACGAGTCCATAACTAGAAAACCAGTAGAAGTAGAAAATATCTAATATTTGGAAAATATGTATCATAGTTATAGGAAACTTTACGCCAACATTCAATTTATTCGAAAAAAGGATGTCAAAGCTACAAAATAAAAACTGATTTTTTTTCAAAATATCAAGAGCCTGTATCTTTTTACCTGAGCTGAATTTGGAAAAATGTTAAATGAAAAAAGTGTTTCATTTGATGAGAGGAATCTTTGGTTAAAATTAATGCAGTGGTCAAAGACTCACCCTGTATACTACACATATTTTTATCATGCTTGATATAGTAATCAATATCATGGCTTTTTTAGTGTTGATGAATTTATAATACTCCTATGATATTTCCGTTTCAATCTAATTTGTTACAACCTAGTCAGTCTTAAATTTTGGTTCTTCAACAATGTTATTGATAACTTGTGAAATGTTATGTTTATTTTATGTAGTTTTTCGGCTTAAAAGTATTTATCTATGCATTTTTATTCAAAATACTTTATATTATATTAGCCGATCTTTTAATAGAAATTATTTTCGTATTTACAATAAAAAAAGTGAAAGCACTATCCATTCTTCTGTATTTTGCATATTTTGAGCCAAAGATTACATCAGACCTACTGATGGAGTAGTAGTCAAATGTAATTTCAATGCTCAACAATTTTTATTATTAAACCAAGTTACAGAGTTGAGTTACCTATAAACTCTAACTTGATGATCAAGATGGAACCACTGTCTCCTTTTCTGATTAATCAAGATTTCGCTTGTATTGGTTTAGGTGTGATTGTCGAACTTGATGAAGTGTATCACACTTTTTGGTGGAGGAGCCGTTTGTCTCTGAGGAGGTGTGTTTGAATGGTTGCACTGACCTACTGCCCTCAATCAGAATTTCTGGTTATAACTTTCGATAGTTGAAGATAAAAATTCTTCAGAAATGTAGTAAATAATTCGCACCGATTTGGAACTTGGTAACCAGTTGTAGAATAGCGACACAAAGACATATTAATTTCGTCGTACCACTAGGAAATTAAAATATATATATATATATATATATATATTACGAATATCACGATAACTTCAGAACGGAAAGAGATAGCGACTTGCAATTTTCAGGATAGGTGGCGCTAACGAATGCGACATTTAAGTCCGTTAATAGACATAATCGGCCAAACGGTTTTGGAGTTATATCCATCTGAAAGTTTGTTGTTGTTTCCTCAATATTAATCCGATCCAATTCAAACATGGTTATTAGTTGTAGAATGCCAACGCGAAAATCTTGTAACATTTCGTGAGGATCGTACCACCAGGAAATTTTAAAAAAATGATTGAAAAAAACTCTATATATCAGATACTATTCGTCCGACATAGCTGAAATTTTGCGAGAGCCTTCAGAACCTAACTCTACCAAGTTCCAAGTTTAAGGGCCGGTTTCTGAGGAATATCACATGTGGTTTATCTGTCCAATTCAATAGAATTCAGAAGATAAAACACATGCAATTGTCCTCAGAAACCAGCCCTAAATCATCTTAAATTTTGTTGTTGTTTCCTGAATAACTCAAAATACACCATTCCGATCCAATTCAAACTTGGTAATTGGTTGTAGAATACCGACAAGACAAAATGTTTCTTCAAAAATTTTATACTCTATAGAAATACAGTATTTTTGGAAATATTAAATTTCAAACTAGTATCTATACTGCTGAAATTTCCAAATTGCAACCACATCTTGTTGACTGAGATGTTTCCAAAAATACATACCCGATCGAATTCAAATCTAATATTCTGTTGGAAAAGAGACGGTTTGAACATTCATTTCTTGAGTGCGAGGCGTGAATAGACAATAGCATATACACGCAAAAGCTCCTGACTCCACGTCCACGTCTGTACTTTTCTCGAATTTTGATTTGTTTTTAGATTCGTAAAACACTGGGTTGCCTATAAGCAGGAAATAATGCAAAAATATTTTAAAATAATTTAATAAAAAATTATTAAAAATCGGTCAAAGAAGCTACAAATATTATGCATATAAGTATTTTAACGAATTGCCAGTGAATCTAAGGACTTTAAGTGTAAGTAAAAAAGTTCTTGTCAGAAATTTGAGAATGTTTATTAAAAATGTGAGTATTGACTAAGTTATGAATTTATGGGTTAATTTTGGTTGCGTGTATTATACCATTATTGTTGGATTTAAGTTGTAATTTTGGTTATAAGAATGTTTGAACCACCATTTTTGCATACGGTTTCCTAGTGTTTTTTTTAATTATGGAATTGTATTATGTTTTGAATCTGGGCAGGTGTGCCTGTATATTGTAAGTTAAGTTTTCTTTTTTATATTGGTTGTTTTTGTTTTTAGATTATAGGGCCAACCTATGTACGGGCATTTATGCCTCCTATAGGTCCTTATATGAATTTCATGTATAGGAATTTTTGGAAATAAATAATAAAAAAAATAAATATAATGCGTGACCCAAAAACCTATATTAAGAGCCTTTTATTATCAGAAAGGCTACATTTCAACCTCTGTTCTTATTTGAATCCTTCCATTAAACAATCTTGGTACCTTTACCTTGTCAATCCATTACACCAACTTAACTTAAAATGTGTAAATTGCTCAAGACATTGTTCTCGAACAAGTAATTTGTCTAAATAATCAAGATCTCCCCTGGTGCTTCTCAAAGGTTCCAAGGAATTAAAACACAAAAACTGCTGATGTATAAAATGTAATCAAAAAAACAACCAGACTTTTAAACAAATGTATCCGGAGGAATCAAATAAATAATGTAAAAAACGTAAATTTTCATCAGTTAAAAACAGTCGTTTCTTCATCAGTATCACTTTCTCTAATACTCTTCGGCTCCCTCTCCTTCACCCTCTCCGGAATCCATGCCAACCTCTTCGTAATCCTTCTCCAGGGCAGCCAAATCTTCACGAGCCTCAGAGAACTCACCTTCTTCCATACCTTCACCTACGTACCAATGTACGAAGGCCCTCTTGGCGTACATCAGATCGAATTTGTGGTCAAGCCTGGCCCAAGCCTCAGCAATGGCCGTGGTGTTGGACAACATGCAAACGGCCCTTTGGACCTTGGCAAGATCGCCGCCTGGAACCACGGTAGGTGGCTGGTAGTTGATACCAACCTTGAATCCGGTAGGACACCAGTCGACAAACTGGATGGTACGCTTGGTCTTGATGGTTGCGATGGCAGCGTTCACGTCCTTGGGGACGACATCACCACGATACAACATACAGCAAGCCATGTACTTGCCGTGTCTGGGGTCGCACTTCACCATCTGGTTGGCTGGTTCGAAGCAAGCATTGGTGATCTCAGCAACGGACAGCTGCTCGTGGTAGGCCTTCTCCGCGGATATAACTGGAGCGTAAGTCACCAACGGGAAATGGATACGTGGATAGGGCACCAAGTTGGTCTGGAACTCAGTAAGATCGACATTGAGGGCACCATCGAACCTCAAAGAGGCTGTGATGGAGGACACGATCTGACCGATCAACCTGTTTAAATTGGTGTAGGTGGGACGTTCGATGTCCAAGTTACGTCTGCAGATATCGTAGATGGCTTCGTTGTCGACCATGAAGGCGCAATCAGAGTGTTCAAGGGTGGTGTGGGTGGTCAGGATAGAGTTGTAGGGCTCGACGACGGCGGTGGACACCTGGGGGGCTGGGTAGATGGCGAATTCCAACTTAGATTTCTTTCCATAATCGACGGACAACCTTTCCATCAACAAGGAAGTGAAACCTGATCCGGTACCTCCACCGAAAGAGTGGAAGATCAGGAAACCTTGTAGACCGGTACATTGGTCAGCCAATTTTCTGATACGATCGAGCACCAAGTCTACGATCTCCTTGCCGATGGTGTAGTGACCTCTGGCGTAGTTATTGGCTGCATCTTCCTTGCCGGTGATGAGTTGTTCGGGGTGGAAGAGCTGTCTGTAGGTGCCTGTTCTGACCTCATCGACTACGGTGGGTTCCAAATCTACGAAGACTGCACGAGGTACGTGTTTACCGGCTCCAGTTTCGCTGAAGAATGTGTTGAAAGAGTCGTCACCACCTCCGACAGTTTTGTCTGAGGGCATTTGACCGTCAGGTTGGATGCCATGTTCCAGGCAGTACAATTCCCAGCAGGCGTTACCAATCTGGACACCGGCTTGGCCAACGTGGACTGAGATACACTCACGCTGGAAAAAATGATCGAAATCAATCCAAAATTCTCTCAAAATATTTTGGGTAGGCAGTCGGTTCAATTACGAAGAAAAATGAATGAATTATCCAAAGATGTTTATAATTTATAATATAACGTATAGGTATTTGTTTTGGTTAAAAAAAAAACTGCTTTTTAATTTTTCAAACTGCTTTGAAAATTTGCAAACACCTTTCAACGTTTGGGGGGGGGGATCATCCCACCCCATCCCCTCCTTAGGCCCGTCCCCGAATGCAAATTGAACGAAGTGAAAGCCCTCGAAAAAATTATTTTTAAAAATTTCCGTCCAAGAAATATTGTAACAAAGTTGATAAGCCCTAATTTCCATGTTTTAACACTATTTAGTATCAATAAGATTTATACCGTGATTCAAAGAGGAAAATAAAAGAGAATACACACAGAAGCTATAAATAATTATGACAAGTGGATGATTCGCCGTTATTAATCAATACCAATAAAAAACCTTGATAAGGAAATGACGTGTCTATAAATTCCACTATTCAGATACACAATAATTAATTTGTGAAAAAAACATTCACCTTGGTATAAAACCGTAATAACCATAATTTCCCATGAAAGAACGTTGAAAACTATCGCCACACTTAAACTTAAAAATCAACGGAATTTAATCGCTCATGATGCTTGCTGACTTTTGACATGAAAACAATTGAATAGATTAAGAAATAATGGAGTTTTTCCTTCTACTCGTTGTGAAATTGAAAATTATCTTTCAAACAATAGTAACATTTCATCAGGCCGGCGAAATTGACAAAATGGCGTCCGAATGCCGGCCTCTCCTTAAGAATTTCTAATAAGATCTCGGGTCATCTGTCAAATCGGCCTAAATTTTCCCGAGAATTCTTTCAATCCCGTACGAATGAAGAAAACTGAAAAATACTCACCATTTTGGTTTTGTATCGAGTTTATTACACACACAAAATTGAACTTAAACGAGCTTGTCCGTTCAGATGAGCTAGTAATGCAGCTTACCAAACGAATTGACCGATTCTCAATTCGCGGTTGCTATAAATAGTTTTTTTGACGTCACCAACCGACGCCCAAACGCGCCAACGCTGATTGGTTGGAGCTCGTAACGGAAACTCGTAAAGATGCGTGCGAATGGCGCGATCTTGCCTAGATCGATTTATCTGCAATCTGCATTGCCGTTATCCTTCCTTGCCCACGTTATGGAGGCCTAAAAAGTCTGGAAACACGAAATAAATTGAATTCTCTTTTGGGTTGAATCCCAACTACATTATATCATACATATTTAATACCATTATCGTGGTATCTCGTATTTTCTTCTTTGAAATGTTTCTTGAGATTTATTACTATGTATTTCCAATTCGCAGAAATAATAACTCTTGAAATAGGTATAAGAAATTAAATATTTCTTCAATTTTCGTTCTATGAAATCATGAATTAATGTGATCTATGCTGTTTTTTCATGAAATCTGTGGAAAAATATAACATATTTTCAATTGAGGTTATGTTCAATTGAAGATTTCATGTTCCCTTAAAATTGTGAGTTCGTTGAAATCAAGAATGGATTAGAATTATCATCATCATTATAATATACTTCAATTATCTTTCATCCTTTTTCCGGAAAATGAAATCGTTCAACTTGACGAAGATATGGATATTCTGATGGTAGGTACGTTTCGCTTGGATGAAAAGCTAAATTGTTTCTAGAGTTAATGATCTACCATCATGAATATATAAAGTCAATGACTTGATGTCTTCTGTTCCAAGAGCATTCTCATACTTGCTTGTATTTATACCTAATAATAGAACGAGTGCAGACAGTTACTGTCTGTAAAAGACTTTCGAAGCCTCTTTCACAGCAGGAAGTATTCTAAAGATATATTTGAACACAACCAGAATAGATTCAATTCAAAGTTGGAACATAAAAAGTATCAAAGGGTTGTGTATAATTATTGTATAGAATAGGTAGGTAAATAAATTGTTTTCCACATATACGTTCCTATACCTATTTGATATAATATGGAAGCTTCACAAAAATGTTGGCGAAAGCATTAAGGAAATGGTGATCTCAATATAGTTATCTCTGAACAAAAGAATAAGTCATCTCGAACTACAATTATAAGTTGGATACGCTTAGTGAAGAGAATAATTGCATGACATCCTAGACCTAGGTATTCTACGCGAAAGGGGACTGAAGATAAAATGTCTTTTTCTGTATTTTATTCATCGGATTTGCTACTTAAACATCGACATCCTTAATAGAACAATTTGGACAGTGAAACAAGAACAACATATACATCCAACTACTTTGTGTTCTGAGAGCTAATAATTCTTATACAAATGTGACATACAAGAAAAAGGAAGTAAAAAGGTTGCGATTCAAATTTATCCTTAACTGAGGACCTCAGTTAGGACTTATGAGGAGATTGAATGCTTTGTGAATATGGCGGTGTGTATTTTTCGTTCGAATCCTTTAATTTTTTCGCACTTCGAGATCCATTTGTTTCATAACAAGCATAATCTTAGAATATTGTGGTCACAAAATTCCTTCAGATTGAGAATATTTTTCCTCGAAGAATATACCTATTTCTTCGAATGTCTCTGTCATCCATAGAGATAATATCGCTGATTCGAAGTCCATAAAATATCTTTACCGATAAACATAATAATGATAATAATATATTATCTCACAACAATTTAGCGATATTTTCGAATATATACATGTTAAACAAGATAACATGATATGCATATCGTTTACTCTGTATCTAATATACCTATTCCCTTTTCTACCCCTCCAAAAGAAACCATATGGTCGATGTTGCCCAGGTAACTTGACGATCGACCAACACTTCTATATAAAGCTACATTTCTCTCCCTATATGGCTAAGGACGAGGTATCTGAATCTGACTCACCCAGTTCAACAAAATATCGACCTACTACAGCGATTCAGACGATTATTGTGGGCGGTTTCTTGCCATATTAATTGGTATTTAACTCGCGTTTGCTGTACCAAGACTTATTTGGTCTACTGTCGAATGAGATGATATCATCCTACTGCTTTTTAAGGTCGTCGTCTATAATTATGCAATTTGGATATGGAAGATCACTTTTGGGAACTTCATGTAGGTTATTTTGGTCGCGTGTGCAAAATTCGAGAGTTTCGAATCATCTTTTTGTTTAAGAAAATCTACGGATTTGTATACTATTACTATATCTGTAGTCTAAATCTTGCATCCAAAAATATTCCGCAAAGATACATCAACGGAATTGTCGCAATGTTCTACGATCATTATTTCGCGATTAATAAATAAAGACATATTGAGAATTCCAGAATAATTGGTACATATTGACACAAATAACATAACAGAATAATCTACTTTAAGTATTTTACTACTCAAGTGAAGTCGCTGATTCATTATATATCTACTAGGATAATTG
Source organism: Halyzia sedecimguttata (assembly GCA_937662695.2). Classification (NCBI taxonomy): domain Eukaryota; kingdom Metazoa; phylum Arthropoda; class Insecta; order Coleoptera; family Coccinellidae; genus Halyzia; species Halyzia sedecimguttata. The sequence continues at coordinate 60,691,326 of OW569418.2, forward strand.
CCTAAGGTGGCGTGAGGACACAGTAACAAATCCTACACAGAACACAACTGGTTCTCCTTACTCGCTCAAGCTCTTTGAGAGCTTATGAGGGGTCTCCTTGGGGAAGACCTAGGTAGGAGGATCAGGATAATATACAATAATATAATATTACCACAGAGTGTGGACTAAAAAATCCACTAGGGGGATTATGTGTTGCATACACTACCAAGGTTGAGATCATAGAGTATGAAATTATTATGGTAGTGGATGCAACACATCATACACGGTCATACACCTAATGGATTTTTGGCTAGACACTGGATCGTCTAAAATGCTATTAGATATTATATAGTTTCATATTTCTTTAAATATATCTAAATTTACATTCATTCAACGAAGCAGCATGAGTTATTCGTGTAGAATTAGAAATATCTATCTATGGTCCCGTATGTAAACAAACTTCAGCTGCACAAACTGTCAAACGCTTAAATTTAAAAAAATAACGTACATTTAACGGATTTCTCGTGTTTTTAATGTTTTTTTTTCTTCAAACTGCGAAATGTGGTCCGTTCACTACGTGTTCAATTGATTTTGTATTATAATTGTCGTATGACTGTGTAGACTGTTTTTATTCCCAACTGTAATGTACATAATATATAAAAAAAATTACAGGTAGTATATTTATCAAGAAATTTTCAAAACAAACCAACCATGCCGAAAATAAAGAGGAAAAAGGTAGAGAGACGTGTGGATTATGTAGCGAAAGAAAGCACCCGGTCAAAAGGAGCTCAATTAATATCATCATTTTACGATGAAGATAGACCTAGGTCCGAGTCAGGTTCATTTAACAGTAATCCTTTCGTATCGTTCTCTAACATGTTACGTACCCCTAGTCCTGACGTACTATCATTATCCGTGCAATTAATCGAAGATGAAGATAAGAAGGAAAGTCCTTTACAAATAACACCCAAAGGCAGAAGGAACATAACAAACAGATTTTCCTCTAGTCGTAGGAGCTCATTTTTAAATCGTTCCAGAAACTGCGTTTCTCCTTTATACTTTAGCAACGACAGAATTAAACACTATAATAGTAAAGGTGATAATGATTCACCCATCGAAAGAGACATTGTAGATGCAAAAGCAACAGAAGAAAATAAGGAAAACATATGCGAAACGCCAAAGATCAGATATGACTCACTCAACATCAGTAAGAGGGACTCAAATCTTGAAGTTGTGAGTGTGAAAACGGACGTTTTAGAAGTTAGAAACCAAGAGAAAGTTTGTTTTGCTCGTACCAAATCTCAAAATGAAGTTCTTCATCTCCAGGGAATTATAAATATCAATCCGTATATGGATTACCAACATGCACAAGTAAAGAAGTGAGTTTGTTAGTATCCTTTTTTTGAAGCTTCAAATTATGGATGTTATTAAATGAATACCATAATGTGTCTATCTTGATATCCATAGTAAATAAAGTATTTTTGAAATGTTTCCATAAATCTTATTAAAACTGTTCATTATGTACGTACAATGTGTTATTGCCTTCAATTAACAAAAATAGATAGTAAGCAAGGATATAACAGTTACAGATATTGAGGCGACTAATAAGGTCTTCTTTCATTCCAAAAGGTGGCGCTAAAGTCTATAACTTCTATATTTATCAACTGTTTTAGTGTGCTTCGATTTTATATGTATATAAAACAAACAAAAACTTTACATAAAGTTGAAACGTTTAGTCGGAACAACTAGTTCTTACGAATAAATAAATATTCATATCTTTGTTTGATTATGTGGTTGTTAACAGCAACAAGGACAATGTGAACGAACTGTCGTTTTTCACACCAGACCTGTTGGAGTCGAAACCGGCTTCAACACCCATCCATGCTGTGAACGAGAAGGTACAGTCCAAGATGCCCTTTAACGATATCAGCAATACTAGCTCGATGACAAATAAAACAAGAAATTTAAGGGATTCAGTACTGAGACGATCTGCTCTCACACCTGTGATAATTGAAGAACCTCTACCGAAACAAGTCGACACGGAGGAGGAGCTTGAGGTGCAGAGAAAGGTTATTTTTTTACATATTTTATTCAGCTGTGAATCACAAGATGATATTAGGGGATAATTTTCCGCTGAAAAATCATCCAATGTTCGATTTCTCGAACATTCGATACATAAGAAATAAAGGTAGTTGGAAGTAAATCCATTTTTACCTATTACAATCATTCAAGTTATCCACCCCAATCTTTTTTTAAAGGTGAAGGAGTTCCTGTCTTGTACGGCCCCGGTCGGAGAGATCGCAACGAATGAGAATATCGCTAAGATAGCCAAGGCTTTGAATAGGGCTAAGGGCCAGAGGTCTGACTCGTACAAGAGCCTAGTGGAGGGTTCCACTTCGAAGGACAACACCCTGGGTGCTATGAGGAAGGTTTTGAGAGGGGTGCATAGGTACGGCGCTGTTACAGCAAAATGGACCATGTCTCTGTTCTCCGTTTGTATGAGGTTAGGGTTCAACGTAAGACCGGTGAGTATTTATTCATCCGCTATATAGCAACAGCTATATTTTATTTCTTCATTCACTCCACAAACACCTGATTTGTAATTAATATTTGAAATATTAAAAGTAGAAAATATAACATAACAAAACATACAAAAATCATATCAAATATCACACTGAAATAAGATTTAGCTCTTGATGCTGCAATGAGTTATGTTACTGAATTGATATTAAAAAATTTAGGATGATCCAATAATGTTTGTTCCTTTTAAGCGGCTTGCGCAGGGAGTGAGAGAAATATTCACGTTATTAAAGTTGATCAGAATAAAATATAGCAGATATACGTGGTGGATAATCAAGTCTTCAACTAGACCACTCTACATTACATTCGACCCATAACTTCGGCGTTTGTAGCAGACACCAGTCAATTCTTTGAAGTCAGGCAATACTGTGTGGGCCTGCTTTCAATAGACATAGACCGCATTAGTTAAGTTAGGCGATCCATCTGTGGAAAATCACAAATAATAACATAACCTTAAATCGGGCATGTAAGGACATATATACGGCAATCATTCGAACATAAATGGTTTTAATTTTTTTTTAAGGATATAAATAGAAGTAGCTTTTGATATGGAATGGACATGAAAACACGCACTCTGATGAAGATACCAAATATTTGATGTCTCTTGCCCTGATACCACTTTTTAATTACTCTGATAAAAATAAATGTTCAGCATTACAAGGACTTTACTATTCAAGTATATCACCTAATTTTTCTAACCTTGGCTGTATTGTGATGGTCTAGTGAATTGGTAGGACTACTTACTTGCGTTGTATAGGCAACCAAAGTTACACTCAATGAAACAAGGAAAATGGGCGGGAATTTTAAAGATTCAAACAAGGTTGTGCGTTCAGATATGTATATTTCGTATAACTGGGGGAAAATAACACTTAGAAAAATCTTCAGTGGCGTGATCGTCGTGATCAGACAAAGATATATCAACCAACTGGTATATTCACATTTCTACAATAATTAAAAGCGTTATGGAGAATACCTGGTGGGTAGTGAAGTTTCTCCATCTGCAACGTTACCTTGGAATAAGCACCGGCTCGGAGGTCAGTAAGCATTCGTGTTTATACATCATTTATTAGCAGGAGGTGAGTAAACAGCAGTGCTTGACCGACATCCTTTCTTCCTCACGCCAGTGCTTGACCTATAGCTATCGGGAGGCGCAGGATATGTACAGAGGATGCGCTAATCCCTGTGGTGAACGGTGTCGTTTAGCTTCACCAGAAGGAGCCCAAAAGGGTCAATAAATTTGAACAAACTAATTGTTAGTTTGCCAGACCTGTACATCACTCTATTTGAACTTTGCCTTCTCTGTATACTGTAAATGATCTGAAATGATAGTCGGGCAGGCTTCGCATCAGTTTATTCAACCAGAACCCTCGGATTTCCAGAAAATAGCCGCTGTACCGTGCACCCATTTTGAAAACCCCAGATCCAATAAATCCTGCATCTGCAACAAATATCAAGAGGACATCAACAATCTGAAGGGCAAAATAGAAGAGTTGAACACTGGCATCGTGGACCTCAAAATCCAGCTCCTGGAGAGCATACAGAAGAACAGGAAGGTGGAGACCCTCAACGCCACCCTGGAGGAGTTATCTAAGGACGTCGAGAGCCTCAAGCTGTTGAGGGACGAGATGGACAATTTGAAGAATAGATTCAATACCATGAGTTTCACCACCATTCCTCCAACTCCAATGTCGACCTTTAGGGCGGCAGCACCTGTTGGTGCGCCTCCCCCGCCTCCTCCTCCTCCTCCCCCACCTCCTCCACCAGCTCCCCTTCTCATTCCGCAGGTGAATAAAGTGACAACCTTGAAGAAGAGTTCGAAAGAAGCCAACTGTGATACTTCAAGGCCGGTTATTTCTTTAGACGATATTTTGAAGGTGAAACTGAAGAAGACATCAGTGAGTATGCTGAGCTTTTATTCAGGGTTGAACCAATGTGCTCCAGACCCCATAAAACCCTCTTGTTATTTATAATATATGTATATATTATATTTTCAGGAAAGATCAGCAGGATCAGCTACACTCAGACGATCGACTGGCAATCAACCTGAAGTAACCAGAGACATGTTGCAACAGGTTAAACTCCGGAAACCCCTATGCCGGTCTATGACCACTTCTAGGCTCCCCAGAAGTATGCCCCCTTCACCAGAAGGGTCATCTGGCTCGATCAGTCCCCATTCCAGTCTCAAGAGACTGTTGAGAGACGACGGTAGCTTCAGGATAAAGAGGTTGAAGAGGGCTGACGGTTACAGTTTCAACGACAAAAGGAATAGGTTGAGTAGAGAAAGACAATGAGCTGGATTCCTTTCTCTGGTGCTACATTTCAAAATTGAGGCATTTTAGTTTATTGACAAATGCTTTGAATTGGCACACAGTTTATGACTGATATTTGTTCAATAACTGAAATATTTATTTGTGAAAAATTGAAATTTTATCGATGTTGACTCTTCGATGGATCTTTTATAATAATACAGATTGAGAAAATATAATATATTGAAACTAACAGAATAGAGAGTTAATAGAGAGCTGCTCCTGGAGATATATAACAAATTCTGCTCGTTTATGACTTGAACTTGTATGTTGGAAAAATTATTTTATTGGGTAGATCCGCAATTAATGTATATTTGCTACTTTTGAAGTCTTCTGTGCACCTGTTATCCTTGATACATTTTTGACTTATTTTGTATTCACACATTGGTTAAAATATTTGAGATGTATTTATATTTGTGAATTTTTGATTGTTGATAATTTTTTCGTATCGAAATCTGTGTTTTGAAACGATATTCCATGCAAAAATTTGTCCCATGTTCTATTATGGTATTATTAGGTGTTTAGTTGACTTTTCTTGATGGAAAAAAAATAAGGGTAGTTACACTACATGAAGGACCAACTATTATAAACTGAAATAAAGTTGATTGGAAAATTTTTGTAGCCAGTATTGGTGTAATTATAGTGTGTTTGTCTCAACAAAGCATAGAGATATTTTTATTATCTAGAAAAATGTATTTAGGAAAAATTGGTCACATTTTTTGTGGCGTGTTTATTTAAATTTATTTCATATTGATCTATCATGAGTATAAGAATGAAATTTTTGAGTGTTTGGGGTAAAACATTAATTTAGTGAATTAGGAATTTTAGCCAAAAGATGCATTTTATCGAGATTTTAGATTATGATTAATTATATTTGTGTTGATATTATATGAATTTACTGTTATTGTGATGTAATTTATTTCACATATTTATGATTCCAGAGAAGTTAATTATGTAACGATTAAAAATCTGTATGAATTAGTTGTTTAATTTAAAAAACAAAAATTTACCCGCTAACCATATTGGAGTAGAATATTTGCAAATTTTCTTCGGCTAATGGAAAGGCTTAGGAAAATTAAAACCAGAACAATTCAACTTATGAATGTAATATATATATCAAATAATTATTGATAGTACATCTGGGTATTTTGGACTTCATCCTCTACTATTTACGAAAGAAAGTACTATTCAAGCGAGTGCTTTAGGTTGCATAAGAGCCTCTAATTCTTTCATTTCTTTCTCCTGCCGCAATTTTTTCTCCACCAATAGTTGAGCTTCACGAGCTTCCCTATGTTGTTCCTCTATTTCTTTGAGCTTGGCTTCCTTTTTGGTGAACCTATTCTGATGAAATGCCCCGTAAACTACACCAACTGAGAGCAAGCTCCATCTTGCAAACTGGAAAAAATTGTCTTTTACTAATGGACACAAAAACAGAGGATAGAATTTCTCAATGTGAATCTAGTTCCAAACAAGTATTATTCTAGAAAATTCAAGAATAGGGACCTCTTCTATTACATAATCAATAACATATATCCACGATTTTTTACCTTGATAAGAGGAGATACTCGTACTGGGGCTGGAAGAGACATATCTTAAAGATTAATTTAAAGATTCCTAATTGATTAGAACCCACGAAACGTATCAGAAATTGATTGTTGAAGAACTCTGAAAGCACAGAACACTAATATATCTGAAAGTCCTTAATAAATGCATAGACTTAACAAAACAATATAGGTTAATGTTTTTGACATTTGAGTTGACACGTTGACAGCTCCCCATTTCAGGGATGGGAGAGTAATAATAAATCGTACGATATATTAATTTTTCTCCCTAGTAAAGCAAGATACGAAATATGAATTCGTGAAAAACATATTTCTCAAATACCATGAGAAATTTGAATCAAAATGATGAAAAACAAATATATTTATGGTTTGATCAAGTGGCAATTCTATCGATACTCTATGTTTCGAAATTTCTCCGGAAACGTCAATCCTATTTTCATACAACGTTCTTCCAGAAAATGTAAGGAAACTAGGTAGAAAATTGAAAACTGCATAAATATGACCATTAATTCAGGTCGAAAAAGGGAAAAGTAGAATCCTCGAAAATACCAATGATAGTTTCTATTCCAGTCGATAGATGTCCTCTATAACGCTCTGCTCTGAAATCTGAATCTTATTTCCATCTGTGATTCTGTGCTTATATATGGTATTCTGTGTTAGTGACGTTATTGACATAACCAACAAACTTAAAGTATACGAATACGTCAAATGTATTGTGAATCTCCTCAATTCTCATAACGATGTTCTGATGTAAACTAAGCCGCAATAAGTACTCCAAGCTTATAAGTGTTAAATTCTGATTTTTGCCGATGAAAAGAAAGATAACGATACGTTCGGATACGATTATTTGTTCGAAGATTAGATATATCGTGGAATAATTCATAAGTGGTCATATTTGGCGTACTAAATTCGAAGAGTTTAGAAAGTGAAAAGCGTTTTCTCCAGTGATGTCTTGTAGTTTTTGGTGAAATCTGGACTAGAAACACCGCCGAAATGTGGCTCCTTTCGACCCTTTCCTTCTTATTCTCAGTATTACTCACTCCCTTTTTAACGACTTTGTTGTGTATCATATTTTTAGCCGCGATTGGGAAGAGCATTGGGGTGAGAAGATTGTATGTTAGGATTCTCCTGATGATATTTGAGGTAAGTCCTAGTCTCGTGGGTTAGTTCTGAGGGATTATTTTCTATAATGACCTAAAATTTGTTCATCGAAAGATAAATGATCCTAGCAGATCAAATTACCTGGGATTAATTGAATAACTTCCTAATTATTGAATTCATAATCAACATAATTTAATTAATTGGTCGGAGAAATATTTTCGAAAGTTTTATTCCACCGGTCTTAAAGTATTCATTTGAATGTTTGAACATTCTATTTGTTTACTGCATTGAAATTTAATATATTGAGGAAAGGAAAGTTGAACACTATGAAATATCAGATTAAGGGATAATTATGTCGTTTTCTTATTTGAAATTCAAACTGATTCATAGCATGTGTGAAGGAAATGAGATATATTATGTAAATGTCCCAATATCAGATATTTTCTTGCGGAGAAAGGTTGCGCTTTTGAAGGTATTGCATCCAAGTTAGAGCCCTTAGAGGTCTTTCACTGACGAAACTGTATTTTCTTCACCTATGATGCTCAAGATTTATTATTTTGATTTGCCAAGTATGTTATATTCTTTGAAATTGGACAGGGAAAAACCTCCATAAAGTTAGCAGAGCCACTTGCGAAAATTTCAATGAAACCTATTGCATTAATTGTCGAATATTTGTCGAGAATTTGTCGTGAAAGAAAAAAATTTGTCACGCGCTTAGTTTTTTTTATATGGGGTGGCTCTGCTAACTTAATATTAAGTTAGCAGAGCCACTTGCAACAATTTCAATGAAACCTATTGCATTAATTGTCGAGAATTTGTCGTGAATTTGTCGTGAAAGAAAAAAGTCTGTCGCGCGCTTAGTTTTTTTTATATGGGGTGGCTCTGCTAACTTAATATTAAGTTAGCAGAGCCACTTGCAACAATTTCAATGAAACCTATTGCATTAATTGTCGAGTATTTGTCGTGAATTTGTCGTGGAAGAAAAAAGTTTGTCGCGCGCTTCGTTTTTTTTGTATGGGCTAAATTAATATTTGGCTAAAGGGGCCACACACAAATCACGTAAGTTGGTTAATCGTATTTTTTTTCAATCAGAAATGAGCTGAATAATTGTCGAAGGACCCAAACATATTCGTCGTGACAGAAAAAAAATTGTCGAGCCCTTAGTTTTTTTTAAATGGGGTGGCTCTGCTAACTTAATATTAAGTTAGCAGAGCCACTTGTAACAATTTCAATGAAACCTATCGCATTAATTGTCGAGTATTTGTCGTGAATTTGTCGTGAAAGAAAAAAGCTTGTCGCGCGCTTCGTTTTTTTTGTATGGGCTAAAACAATATTTGGCTAAAGGGGCCACACACAAATCACGTAAGTTGGTTATCATATTTTTTTTCAATCAGAAATGAGCTGAATAATTGTCGAACGACCCAAACATATTCGTCGTGACAGAAAAAAAATTGTCGAGCCCTTAGTTTTTTTTAAATGGGGTGGCTCTGCTAACTTAATATTAAGTTAGCAGAGCCACTTGCAACAATTTCAATGAAACCTATCGCATTAATTGTCGAGTATTTGTCGTGAATTTGTCGTGAAAGAAAAAAGCTTGTCGCGCGCTTCGTTTTTTTTGTATGGGCTAAAACAATATTTGGCTAAAGGGGCCACACACAAATCACGTAAGTTGGTTAATCGTATTTTTTTTCAATCAGAAATGAGCTGAATAATTGTCGAACGACCCAAACATATTCGTCGTGACAGAAAAAATTTTGTCGCGCGCTTAGTTTTTTTTAAATGGGGTGGCTCTGCTAACTTAATATTAAGTTAGCAGAGCCACTTGCAACAATTTCAATGAAACCTATCGCATTAATTGTCGAGTATTTGTCGTGAATTTGTCGTGAAAGAAAAAAGCTTGTCGCGCGCTTCGTTTTTTTTGTATGGGCTAAAACAATATTTGGCTAAAGGGGCCACACACAAATCACGTAAGTTGGTTAATCGTATTTTTTTTCAATCAGAAATGAGCTGAATAATTGTCGAACGACCCAAACATATTCGTCGTGACAGAAAAAATTTTGTCGCGCGCTTAGTTTTTTTTAAATGGGGTGGCTCTGCTAACTTAATATTAAGTTAGCAGAGCCACTTGTAACAATTTCAATGAAACCTATCGCATTAATTGTCGAGTATTTGTCGTGAATTTGTCGTGAAAGAAAAAAGCTTGTCGCGCGCTTCGTTTTTTTTGTATGGGCTAAAACAATATTTGGCTAAAGGGGCCACACACAAATCACGTAAGTTGGTTAATCATATTTTTTTTCAATCAGAAATGAGCTGAATAATTGTCGAACGACCCAAACATATTCGTCGTGACAGAAAAAAATTTGTCGACCCCTTAGTTTTTTTTAAATGGGGTGGCTCTGCTAACTTAATATTAAGTTAGCAGAGCCACTTGCAACAATTTCAATGAAACCTATCGCATTAATTGTCGAGTATTTGTCGTGAATTTGTCGTGAAAGAAAAAAGCTTGTCGCGCGCTTCGTTTTTTTTGTATGGGCTAAATTAATATTTGGCTAAAGGGGCCACACACAAATCACGTAAGTTGGTTAATCATATTTTTTTTCAATCAGAAATGAGCTGAATAATTGTCGAAGGACCCAAACATATTCGTCGTGACAGAAAAAAAATTGTCGAGCCCTTAGTTTTTTTTAAATGGGGTGGCTCTGCTAACTTAATATTAAGTTAGCAGAGCCACTTGCAACAATTTCAATGAAACCTATCGCATTAATTGTCGAGTATTTGTCGTGAATTTGTCGTGAAAGAAAAAAGCTTGTCGCGCGCTTCGTTTTTTTTGTATGGGCTAAAACAATATTTGGCTAAAGGGGCCACACACAAATCACGTAAGTTGGTTAATCGTATTTTTTTTCAATCAGAAATGAGCTGAATAATTGTCGAACGACCCAAACATATTCGTCGTGACAGAAAAAATTTTGTCGCGCGCTTAGTTTTTTTTAAATGGGGTGGCTCTGCTAACTTAATATTAAGTTAGCAGAGCCACTTGCAACAATTTCAATGAAACCTATTGCATTAATTGTCGAGTATTTGTCGTGAATTTGTCGTGAAAGAAAAAAGTTTGTCGCGCGCTTCGTTTTTTTTGTATGGGCTAAATTATTATTTGGCTAAAGGGGCCACACACAAATCACGTAAGTTGGTTAATCATATTTTTTTTCAATCAGAAATGAGCTGAATAATTGTCGAACGACCCAAACATATTCGTCGTGACAGAAAAAATTTTGTCGAGCCCTTAGTTTTTTTTAAATGGGGTGGCTCTGCTAACTTAATATTAAGTTAGCAGAGCCACTTGCAACAATTTCAATGAAACCTATCGCATTAATTGTCGAGTATTTGTCGTGAATTTGTCGTGAAAGAAAAAAGCTTGTCGCGCGCTTCGTTTTTTTTGTATGGGCTAAATTAATATTTGGCTAAAGGGGCCACACACAAATCACGTAAGTTGGTTAATCGTATTTTTTTTCAATCAGAAATGAGCTGAATAATTGTCGAAGGACCCAAACATATTCGTCGTGACAGAAAAAAATTGTCGAGCCCTTAGTTTTTTTTAAATGGGGTGGCTTTGCTAACTTAATATTAAGTTAGCAGAGCCACTTGTAACAATTTCAATGAAACCTATCGCATTAATTGTCGAGTATTTGTCGTGAATTTGTCGTGAAAGAAAAAAGCTTGTCGCGCGCTTCGTTTTTTTTGTATGGACTAAAACAATATTTGGCTAAAGGGGCCACACACAAATCACGTAAGTTGGTTAATCATATTTTTTTTCAATCAGAAATGAGCTGAATATTTGTCGAACGACCCAAACATATTCGTCGTAACAGAAAAAAGTTTGTCGAGCGCTTAGTTTTTTTTAAATGGGGTGGCTCTGCTAACTTAATATTAAGTTAGCAGAGCCACATGCAACAATTTCAATGAAACCTATCGCATTAATTGTCGAGTATTTGTCGTGAATTTGTCGTGAAAGAAAAAAGCTTGTCGCGCGCTTCGTTTTTTTTGTATGGGCTAAATTAATATTTGGCTAAAGGGGCCACACACAAATCACGTAAGTTGGTTAATCATATTTTTTTTCAATCAGAAATGAGCTGAATAATTGTCGAAGGACCCAAACATATTCGTCGTGACAGAAAAAAAATTGTCGAGCCCTTAGTTTTTTTTAAATGGGGTGGCTCTGCTAACTTAATATTAAGTTAGCAGAGCCACTTGCAACAATTTCAATGAAACCTATCGCATTAATTGTCGAGTATTTGTCGTGAATTTGTCGTGAAAGAAAAAAGCTTGTCGCGCGCTTCGTTTTTTTTTGTATGGGCTAAAACAATATTTGGCTAAAGGGGCCACACACAAATCACGTAAGTTGGTTAATCGTATTTTTTTTCAATCAGAAATGAGCTGAATAATTGTCGAACGACCCAAACATATTCGTCGTGACAGAAAAAAATTTGTCGAGCCCTTAGTTTTTTTTAAATGGGGTGGCTCTGCTAACTTAATATTAAGTTAGCAGAGCCACTTGTAACAATTTCAATGAAACCTATTGCATTAATTGTCGAATATTTGTCGTGAATTTGTCGTGAAAGAAAAAAGTTTGTCGCGCGCTTCGTTTTTTTTGTATGGGCTATATTAATATTTGGCTAAAGGGGCCACACACAAATCACGTACGTTGGTTAATCGTATTTTTTTTTCAATCAGAAATGAGCTGAATAATTGTCGAATGACCCAAACATATTCGTCGTAACAGAAAAAAGTTTGTCGAGCGCTTAGTTTTTTTTAATTGGGGTGGCTCTGCTAACTTAATATTAAGTTAGCAGAGCCACCCCATTTAAAAAAAACTAAGGGCTCGACAATTTTTTTTCTGTCACGACGAATATGTTTGGGTCCTTCGACAATTATTCAGCTCATTTCTGATTGAAAAAAAATATGATTAACCAACTTACGTGATTTGTGTGTGGCCCCTTTAGCCAAATATTAATTTAGCCCATACAAAAAAAACGAAGCGCGCGACAAGCTTTTTTCTTTCACGACAAATTCACGACAAATACTCGACAATTAATGCGATAGGTTTCATTGAAATTGTTGCATGTGGCTCTGCTAACTTAATATTAAGTTAGCAGAGCCACCCCATTTAAAAAAAACTAAGGGCTCGACAATTTTTTTTCTGTCACGACGAATATGTTTGGGTCGTTCGACAATTATTCAGCTCATTTCTGATTGAAAAAAAATATGATTAACCAACTTACGTGATTTGTGTGTGGCCCCTTTAGCCAAATATTGTTTTAGCCCATACAAAAAAAACGAAGCGCGCGACAAGCTTTTTTCTTTCACGACAAATTCACGACAAATACTCGACAATTAATGCGATAGGTTTCATTGAAATTGTTACAAGTGGCTCTGCTAACTTAATATTAAGTTAGCAGAGCCACCCCATTTAAAAAAAACTAAGGGCTCGACAATTTTTTTTCTGTCACGACGAATATGTTTGGGTCCTTCGACAATTATTCAGCTCATTTCTGATTGAAAAAAAATACGATTAACCAACTTACGTGATTTGTGTGTGGCCCCTTTAGCCAAATATTAATTTAGCCCATACAAAAAAAACGAAGCGCGCGACAAGCTTTTTTCTTTCACGACAAATTCACGACAAATACTCGACAATTAATGCGATAGGTTTCATTGAAATTGTTGCAAGTGGCTCTGCTAACTTAATATTAAGTTAGCAGAGCCACCCCATTTAAAAAAAACTAAGGGCTCGACAAATTTTTTTCTGTCACGACGAATATGTTTGGGTCGTTCGACAATTATTCAGCTCATTTCTGATTGAAAAAAAATACGATTAACCAACTTACGTGATTTGTGTGTGGCCCCTTTAGCCAAATAATAATTTAGCCCATACAAAAAAAACGAAGCGCGCGACAAACTTTTTTCTTTCACGACAAATTCACGACAAATACTCGACAATTAATGCAATAGGTTTCATTGAAATTGTTGCAAGTGGCTCTGCTAACTTAATATTAAGTTAGCAGAGCCACCCCATTTAAAAAAAACTAAGCGCGCGACAAAATTTTTTCTGTCACGACGAATATGTTTGGGTCGTTCGACAATTATTCAGCTCATTTCTGATTGAAAAAAAATACGATTAACCAACTTACGTGATTTGTGTGTGGCCCCTTTAGCCAAATATTGTTTTAGCCCATACAAAAAAAACGAAGCGCGCGACAAGCTTTTTTCTTTCACGACAAATTCACGACAAATACTCGACAATTAATGCGATAGGTTTCATTGAAATTGTTTCAAGTGGCTCTGCTAACTTAATATTAAGTTAGCAGAGCCACCCCATTTAAAAAAAACTAAGGGCTCGACAATTTTTTTTCTGTCACGACGAATATGTTTGTGATGCATAACTGAAAAACGCTCATTATTATATTCTATGTATTAGATACAGATAAGGTCAACATATGCGCGTGACCTACAACTGCCGCCAGTCATTGTTATAGTCAGAGTCGAACAATAAAGATATAAAGCTAAAGGTGTTTCAATTATATTAATACCAAATGCAACATGGCGCAGTCGGTGAAGAACTGAAAATACGGAAAATATAGTTGATAAAGTTATAATAATTAAATATTCTGGGTGAAAAAGTGAATATATACAATTCATGTCGAAGGATTGTAAAGATAAGAACAGAATCAAGACCTTCGTCACGTGTGAGAACGACATGGCACAATATATAAAACCCGTGGAAGTCCTTGTGTTGAGTGGGAATCTCAAGGCAAATTGGAACAAATTCAGGGTTAACTACGAAATATTTTCAACAGCAGCGAATTTAGATGGAAAAGAAGACAAAATCAAGAAGGCAACGTTCCTGAACGCAATTGGATCTGAGGCGCTAGACTTATACCTGACTTTCAACCTGCCCAATGAAAGTACATATCAGGAAATAATACAAGCTTTTGATAAATACTGTTCGCCTAAACAAAATATAGTGTTCGAAAGGTACAAATTCTACACAAGGAATCAAGCACATGGTGAGCCCTTTGATAACTACCTCATGGACTTAAAGAAATTGGTAAAATCGTGCGAATTTGGTAATCAAGAAACATCGATGATCAGGGACCGGATTGTTCTGGGCGTATGGGACAAATCTCTGCAAGAAAAACTTCTTCAAATTGGAAATATGGAATTGGACAAGGCTTCAGACCTCTGCAGATCTTGGGAAGTTACTCGAGAACAGACGAAGAAATTACAAGTTGGAACCAATGTGGCAGAAATTCAATTTATAAAGAAAGATAAGTACAGATCACCAAAGGGAAATTTTAACAAAAATAATAATTCTATTTTTTCAAACTCGAAATCAAGGGTACATAATGATAAATGTTCTAGATGCTTATCATATCATAAAATCAAAGCATGTCCAGCTTATAATAAAAAATGTAATAATTGTCATAAATTTAATCATTTTGCCAAGGCATGTAAATTTCAAAAAGTCAGAGCAATTGTTGAAGATAATATTATTAATGATGAAAATTCTGAACCTGATTGTGGTGATTCTAGTTCTTATTATGTGAACACTATTTCTAATGTTGATTTTATGTCTAGGAAAGTCTGGAAAGAGAAAATCGGAGTAGGTGGTATCCCCGTCGACTTCAAATTAGATAGTGGTTCGGACAGCAATATCATCCCCCTAGATATTTACAAGAAAATGGATGAGTCTTGTAAGAAATTGAGGCCTACATCAATTATATTAGAAGCGTATGGAGGTCAGAGATTGAAACCTCTAGGAATTGTTGACTTAGTCTGCGAGCATAAAGGTGAGAAAGGTGTATTTCCGTTCTTGATTTTGAATGGAAGTTATATTCCTATACTTGGTAGTGAAACCTGTGTTAAATTGAATTTGATTAGGAAAATTGAATATATCGAAAATGATGTTAGATGTGTTAATCGTGAAGATTTTATAGAAAAACATAGTAGCTCATTCAGAGGTGTTGGGAAATATAGGGTTCCGTATAAATTGAAATTAAGAAATGATTATCAAGCAGTTATGAACCCCCCAAGAAGAATTCCTTTGAAATTAAGAAAACCATTTCTAGAAACTCTAAAGGAACTTGAAAAGTTAGATATTATTGGAAAAGTTGATCAGCCAGTTGAATGGTTGAATAATATTGTAATAGTTGAAAAGAAACAAGGTAATTTGAGAATATGCTTAAGTCCTTTAGAATTAAATAAATATTTAATTAGAGAGCCATTCGTGATGCCCACCTTAGAAGATATTTCAGAGAAACTATGTGGAATGAACTATTTTTCGGTATTAGACTTTCGTTCCGGATTTTGGAATGTAGAGTTAGATGATTCAAGTAGATTGTTAACTTGTTTTGCAACACCTTCAGGTCAAATATATTGTTTTAAGAGGTTAGCCTACGGGCTCAGTGTTTCACCAGAAGTTTTCATGCGTTACACGTATCGAAATTTTGGAGATTTACCAGGTGTTTTCATATATGTGGATGATTTGTTAGTGATGGGTAGAACAATTGAAGAACATGATGAAAATTTACGTAGAGTATTAGAACGTGCCAATGAAGTCAATGTTAAGTTTAATCCCTCAAAATTTCAATATCGTTTGAAAGAAGTAAAATATTTGGGACATATTTTTTCAGAGAAAGGTAGAGCAATAGATACAGATAAATTAAAAGCTTTAGAAAAGTTAGAGATTCCAAGAAATAAGAAGGAATTAATGAAGGTTCTCGGATTTATTAATTATATGAGAAGTTATATTATAAATTTATCTGAGTTAACAACTCCTCTGCGTCAATTGTTAAAAAAAGATGTAATATTTATATGGACAGGTGAGCATACAAAAACATTTGAGAACATTAAGAAAAGTATTTTAGAGGCCCCAATTTTACAAACATTCGATGAATCAAAAGAAATTGTTGTAGAAAGTGACAGTAGTCAAAGTGGATTAGGATGTTGTTTGATTCAAGAAAATAAACCAGTAGCTTTTGCTTCCAGAAGTCTATCTGACACAGAAAGACAATATTCAATGATTGAAAAAGAATTATTAGGTTTGGTTTTTGCCTGCAACAAATTTCATAATTATATATATTCTAGAGATATTAAAATTAAGACTGATCATAGACCACTTCTATCTATAATGTCAAAAGAAATACATAAGATACCTTCGGCGAAGTTACAAAGAATGCGATTAAAATTACTAAATTACAATATAAAACTAGAATATGTTCCAGGGAAGTATATGTATCTCTCTGATTATTTATCTAGACATTTTCTTGAAATCAAAGGAGAAGAAGAAAAAACTTTGAGTGAAGTTATTCACAGTATTAACGTAAGTGATGAGAAAATTAAAGAGTTCCAAAGGGAAACGAAGGAAGATACAATTTTAAAACATTTAATTGAAGCTTGCATGAAAGGTTGGCCAAAACAGAAAACAAAGGTTAAGGATGAAATAAAATTTTATTATAAATTTCGGAATGAAATTACATTAGAGGATGGTATTTTGTACATGAATGATCGTATTATAATTCCAAGTAGCCTAAGATTACAAATGTTAGAACTTTTACACGAATCTCATTTGGGTATACAGAAATCTAAATTCAGGGCTAAACAATTATTATATTGGCCAAATATGGACGTGCATATTGAAAATTTTGTTAGTAGATGTGAGACTTGTCAACTTACCCAGTCTAAACTTTGTAAAGAACCGATGAATAAATCCCATTTACCAAATGTTCCATTCAGTGAGGTATCATGTGATATTTTAGAACTTAATTCAAAGAACTATTTGGTTTTAATCGATGTTTATTCTAAATGGATAGAATTGATTACTTTGAAAAATAAATCATCTAAAGAAATTATTAGTGCGTGGCTACAGATATTTTCAAGGTTTGGCATACCTAAAACTATAATTAGTGATAATGTACCATTCGGTTCATACGAATGTAGAAAGTTTGCTTCCGAGTTCAATTTTACAATTATTACTTCAAGTCCTCACTATCCAAAAGGGCATGGATTAGCTGAAAAAGCAGTACATATCTGTAAAAATATTCTCAAAAAGGCCAGGAATACTACTGATATTTATATAGGACTTTTAGAATATCGAAATACGCCTGTAAAAGACTTGAAATATTCTCCGTCCCAACTAATACAAAATCGAATTTGTCGAACTAAATTACCTATTGCAGATAATTTGTTAAAACCTAAATTGAATGTAGAAGTAGAAAAACAATTTCAAAAGAAGGTGAATAATTATTCACATTATTATAATAATAGTAGCAAAATAAAACCGGATTTAATAGAAGGAAATCAAGTCATCTTCCGTAAGGATAATAATTGGATAAAAGGTTTCATTATCAAGGCTGGGAATACACCTCGCTCTTTCATTCTTAAGGCGGATAATGGTAAAATATATAGACGAAATAGTTCACAGATTAAACATTTTAAAAAACCCTATCTTGAAGTCGAGGAAGATATCACCCCTCAAATTATTAAAAATGAATATGAAGCTAATGTTCAGAGAGAGGGAAATGATAAATCTAATTGTATGCATAAATTGAGGTGTGGTAAAGAATACTGATTGTATTAAGGGAATTTATATTAAAAATTGTTAGTTCAGAGTATTTAGAGAATAGATTAAGATTTAGATTAGGTTAGTGAGTTAGGAATTTTTAGTTCAGATTAGTTAGGGAATAGATTAAGTTTTAGATTAGGTTATTCATTTAATTAAGTAAGACATATTGATAATAATTAATAATTAAGTTTTAGATACCTATTGTATAATTATTAGTAGCATCAAACGTGAAAAATGAAGAAGTACTTTTAAGAGATAGGAGATGATGCATAACTGAAAAACGCTCATTATTATATTCTATGTATTAGATACAGATAAGGTCAACATATGCGCGTGACCTACAACTGCCGCCAGTCATTGTTATAGTCAGAGTCGAACAATAAAGATATAAAGCTAAAGGTGTTTCAATTATATTAATACCAAATGCAACAGTTTGGGTCCTTCGACAATTATTCAGCTCATTTCTGTTTGAAAAAAAATACGATTAACCAACTTACGTGATTTGTGTGTGGCCCCTTTAGCCAAATATTAATTTAGCCCATACAAAAAAAACGAAGCGCGCGACAAGCTTTTTTCTTTCACGACAAATTCACGACAAATACTCGACAATTAATGCGATAGGTTTCATTGAAATTGTTGCAAGTGGCTCTGCTAACTTAATATTAAGTTAGCAGAGCCACCCCATTTAAAAAAAACTAAGGGCTCGACAAATTTTTTTCTGTCACGACGTATATGTTTGGGTCGTTCGACAATTATTCAGCTCATTTCTGATTGAAAAAAAATATGATTAACCAACTTACGTGATTTGTGTGTGGCCCCTTTAGCCAAATAATAATTTAGCCCATACAAAAAAAACGAAGCGCGCGACAAACTTTTTTCTTTCACGACAAATTCACGACAAATACTCGACAATTAATGCAATAGGTTTCATTGAAATTGTTGCAAGTGGCTCTGCTAACTTAATATTAAGTTAGCAGAGCCACCCCATTTAAAAAAAACTAAGCGCGCGACAAAATTTTTTCTGTCACGACGAATATGTTTGGGTCGTTCGACAATTATTCAGCTCATTTCTGATTGAAAAAAAATACGATTAACCAACTTACGTGATTTGTGTGTGGCCCCTTTAGCCAAATATTGTTTTAGCCCATACAAAAAAAACGAAGCGCGCGACAAGCTTTTTTCTTTCACGACAAATTCACGACAAATACTCGACAATTAATGCGATAGGTTTCATTGAAATTGTTGCAAGTGGCTCTGCTAACTTAATATTAAGTTAGCAGAGCCACCCCATTTAAAAAAAACTAAGGGCTCGACAATTTTTTTTCTGTCACGACGAATATGTTTGGGTCGTTCGACAATTATTCAGCTCATTTCTGATTGAAAAAAAATATGATTAACCAACTTACGTGATTTGTGTGTGGCCCCTTTAGCCAAATATTGTTTTAGCCCATACAAAAAAAAACGAAGCGCGCGACAAGCTTTTTTCTTTCACGACAAATTCACGACAAATACTCGACAATTAATGCGATAGGTTTCATTGAAATTGTTACAAGTGGCTCTGCTAACTTAATATTAAGTTAGCAGAGCCACCCCATTTAAAAAAAACTAAGGGCTCGACAATTTTTTTTCTGTCACGACGAATATGTTTGGGTCCTTCGACAATTATTCAGCTCATTTCTGATTGAAAAAAAATACGATTAACCAACTTACGTGATTTGTGTGTGGCCCCTTTAGCCAAATATTAATTTAGCCCATACAAAAAAAACGAAGCGCGCGACAAACTTTTTTCTTCCACGACAAATTCACGACAAATACTCGACAATTAATGCAATAGGTTTCATTGAAATTGTTGCAAGTGGCTCTGCTAACTTAATATTAAGTTAGCAGAGCCACCCCATATAAAAAAAACTAAGCGCGCGACAGACTTTTTTCTTTCACGACAAATTCACGACAAATTCTCGACAATTAATGCAATAGGTTTCATTGAAATTGTTGCAAGTGGCTCTGCTAACTTAATATTAAGTTAGCAGAGCCACCCCATATAAAAAAAACTAAGCGCGCGACAAATTTTTTTCTTTCACGACAAATTCTCGACAAATATTCGACAATTAATGCAATAGGTTTCATTGAAATTTTCGCAAGTGGCTCTGCTAACTTTATGGAGGTCAGGGAAAAATACCAAGATGTAAACACAACATAGTAATATCCTTTGGAATTGAGCAGGGAAAAACACCAAGATTTTAACACAGTTCCGCCTGTCTAGTTGGACCCAACTTCTTCTCCTTGAGTCATAAAAACAAATTAAAATTGTCTTCAGTTTTGACTTCTCAGACAAACTGTTGTTTTTTGGCGCCCTTGTTCCTCGGAGCAGAGTGCTTATCAATTTGCCCAAATGTCTGTAATTTTCGAATTTTTTGATGAAAATGGTCTTAAACGATTTGGTTCCACTCACTGATCAATAATCCGTGTTCGAAATCAATTCTGCCGTCCGAGTAGATTTGGAAGATAAATACCTCGGTTAAGTTCGTTATTGGGCAAATCGGCCTAACGGTTTCGGAGTTACGAAAAAAAAATGTTTTTGTACAAATTTCAAATTCAATTTTTTTTAGATGCAATATCACCATAAGAATCCATTGATATAATTGTGAACTCTAACAAGCTAATACTTTCGGAGATATGATTTTTCAAAATTTCATTAATAAATCGTAGGTATCTATGTTTCTACAGAATGCTGTACTTAATTATTTTATCTTTGAATTATTATATGATCTGTGTTCTTACATGTCATCTTATTTTCCTATGAGAGATAAATGTCTAAATTATTTCTGGTTCGTTATTCTTGATATAAAATACACGTCCTGTTCTAGAAAACAAAGTATGATTGAATGCAAAAATGACCAATGAAATAACCTCAGCTATCGCAGAATTATGAGGATGATATTATACTTTTAAGTTGATAATATAATCCCCGTGGATAATCCATATAATGATGGAAATATATACTTTGGTAAGATATCTCCAATAAAAACAAAACTGCAATATTGTGTAAGTTTTAATTGATATAATATAATATTCAATCGGTCTGTTTGAATTCAATATCTTTCATGATGCAGTTCTATCGTAAGAATCCATTTACCTATATCATTCCCAGAGACCAATAATTTCGGAGATATGATTTGTTAAAGTCTGAACAAGAGTGCCAAAGCTCCTGTCCACAGGGCTTGAACCAATTATTTTATATAATTATTGATGAATTTTGATTTATATTAATGTCAATGAAGATTTGTGACTGATCTTTGATGAATTTATGCACAGTTCCGATTTCCGATTATTTTGAAATAATGCCGTAATGCGTGTAATAGCGTCTAAACAACTGAGTGTTGTTTCCGACAGCTTGGTCGCACGAAAAATTACGCATGCTTCAGACCTTTTCTAAATAAATTAGTGCAGTAAAATGAGCCACAAATATTATTTTTTTTTGCGCGCAGGTTCTAGAGAATACCGTGCTATCATTTATAGGAACTCAATACACGGCTCGACATAGGTATTTCAATGAAACTTTCATGTTTGAGTGGGTCTCAGAATCACAACAGGGCGCGTTAGATGGCGCTGCTATACACATAGATTGATGGCTAGGCGGATTTTTTGGACGAAATTCAACATTTAACACTGCCAATAGAGTTATTCACTTTGGCCGTTGGCGCAATGATACACTGTACTTGTAGCGTGCTTTAGTTTTTAAACTACACGCGCGTAGTTGGGGTTACGCCATCTGTTGGAAAACCGCGAGAACTTAGAGAAGGCGCTAAGGCATTTTTGCGGTCTCATTAGGATTCAGAATTCCAACTTAATTGATGATAATTGTTTACATGATAAAATTAAATATGATCACGTTTCTATCGCCCTCCAAAATTTTATCATTAGCTTGGAACGATTACTTAATTGAACTCCAGATTATGCCAACTTGAAAACCAAAAAAGTGTGGTCTAACATTGTGTCAGCGAGTGATATTACATATTACTATTTTGCAACGCTTTTTTTCACCTTAGCATACTCCATCCAAGAATCTACGAGGCCAAGGACACATTTAGCTGCCACATTTGTTCATAAAGGCGGTTATTTTTCTCTTTCATAAATCACTAACTTCTTTTTTATCTAAGGACAAAGTGCATCGACTCATTTGATCGCTTTCTGAGAGAGCTACCTGGTATGCAGTGGGTAGATCACTTTATTGTTGATATTACTTGAAGCGTTGAAGATCTGGAGGAACTTTGATCGTACACGATTATCCATTATGGGTTATGGAATAATTTAATCGAAATAAGTTGTGTTTGAGATAACTGTATGTTTGTGGTATGTAATTTTCACCACAACGACCTCCTGTAGATATCATGAGTAATGTGGAATATATCTACGTAATTAGTTAACGGAACTCCAATCTACATTAAGGCAGAGACACACTTAGGTACGTGTCGCCACGCGACGTAACTCAACGCGACACTTCACGAATCTTAGACCTAATTTCGATATATTTATTAAACGCTCGATCGCACCTATTCCATGCCACCCAAACTGGTGGCTCCAGATTTTCGTTGTTTTGCGACACTGCGTTGAGTGGCGACAGTATAGTGTGCACAGTCAATTCTGTCGGTTAAATTGTGCACACAAGGACAATCTGAGGCGCTGATTGGTGTGTGTCTGCATGGCGTAGCGACTCTGCCTTCAAAGATTTTTCTTTATCAGTTGAATCTCAAATCAATTAGTCTATATTTTCTTTTAAGTTGTATTTGGAGTTGAGGGTTATTATTTATTTTCCTGTATGAAAGGAAACCCATTTTATAGGCTTACCCTGAGAGGGTCCACACTCTCAGTAGTGTGAGACTCCAGTTGTTGTTTGGTTACTTGGTGGAGGAGAAAAATTTGACAACAAACAATTCCCTGAGCTCTTTGTCCACCAGGACTAGATCCGGCTTTGTGGCGTGGATCTGCCGAGTTGTTGGAATAGCATAGTTCCAGTAGATGATAACTCTATCATTTTCAAGAACAGTAAATTTCCAGGGGTACATATGGCAGCTCTGGTTCGTTTTCTATACCATAAACTTCTCTCAGATGGAATTAGAGGATTCAGAGTGCCTCATTATGTATTTCTTTATATCCTGATGGAGCATGGACTCTGCAAGGAGACAGAATTTGCAACAGTTTCCTGGTGGCTCTGCAAGTTATTGGGTTGTCCACTTTCATGATGTTCTTTTCATATCATTTTGTATTTATCACTCCATTCCGACAAGCCGCAACAAATCCCTCCGTTTCCGACCTCGCCCAGCCGACTTCACAGAGGCAAAGGATAAATTATTCCAACAGGCCCTGATCTCAAACTCTTGAAATATATGGAGTGCAGGTGTTTATTCATGTGATCTTCGAGTAATGTGATAAGTGGTGTCTGTCTTATCTCTTTGCCAACTCTTCTTTGGCCTGTTGGCGTGATAGGTGTTCCTGCTAGCTCATGATCGATGGATATGCCAATTATACCGAGCTTTTCCAAGGCTCTCTATCCCACCATAAACAGGAGAGCTCCTTGGTTCCTAATCTCATGATGAGCTTCCATTTTAAGAAGCGGGTCTTCACTTCTCAATATCCTTATTGCCATTTCCAACGTTTGTTGATGGTGTTGGTATTTCAAACTTTGCAAACCCCTGCCTCGCTGCGTTCATGGAAGGTATATTCTTTGTATCGAGCAGTTGAGAAGCAGGGTACGATTCATGTTCATCACTTTACGACCGGATCTGTCCAGCTCGAGAATTTCATTGACTTTGCAGTTAACTACCCCGAAAGAGTAGGTATTTCATTTAGACTATCGTATTTTTAAGGAGCCTTGCAGCTCAGTTGCTTGTCAGGATATTTCCATTAAATCAGGGAGGAAGATGATTTGTGTATTAGGTAGCCCATCGTTTCAGGCTACCATAGATGTAGGTCACAGAAAAATGGGAATCATCGAGCTGAATCGTTGAATTTTGGAGGGATGCCAAAACGCATACAGCGCTACTAAATAGTATTCAACTCTTTTGACGTACTGGACCATCGAAAATGGCTCACCCAGTGTATCCCTCAATCGATCGCGGGTCAAAGTACTAAACAATTGATAATCAACGGAATAATATCGATCCAGAATTCAAGCACTTTAATCTATGTACCCTAGAACTTGATTCATAGAATGATTAATAATTTGTGGAACTACCTTGGATTTTGAACTGAGGAATAGTTGAAAAGTTCCTCTTATTGTCCGCTGTAGATCACGTTTCTTGCATAGCGCAGCAATTTTCAACCTTGACTCGGCATTCCGAAGATATGCGAATTGAATTTACAGATATAGATGATGATTTCACTTGACGATATTTTAATTGACAGACGTTCTTCGAAAAGTACTCAGTTTTCCTGGGAAAAATCGCGGAGAATTAAATGTAAGCAATGACGCATCAGCGCGCTCGTTCATCTAAGGACGATGAAAAGTTTTCACCGTCATATGAGAATTTCGTATACATTTTGTGAATTTGGGAACTAACATTTTTCGCTGTCAAAGAGATATTTTGTCTATGTTCGCCATTTATGGTCGCGGTTATGTCAATACAAGGACGTTTCTCGAAATTTTTCTTTGCATAGATTGGCATAGATGGAAAATCTTGAAATAAGCGGCCAAAAACTAAAAAAATTCTTATAATTTGAGCACTGACGTGAAGCCAGGAGCTTTTTCAAACGAGTTCTATCTAAGTTTTTTGAGGAACATTTTTTAAAATTTTTTTTCTAGTGACACGATATTCACGGAATTTCGTGAAAATTAGATCTTCGGCATTACAAATACAAGTAATTACCAAGTTTTAATTGGACCTGTTTTGTATGTTTTGAGTTGTAGTGGAAATAACAACAAAATTTCAGACGGGTAAACGCCAAAACTTTTTGGCTGTTCCCCTGCGCGTAATAATACGCACAATTGTTTATATTTCAACCTATTTAATATCCACTTTTCAAAGAAAAATAATCGAATTTACCATGGTAAATTCGATTAAGGGTGTCCAATACAGAAGAATGGACTATAGAACATACGCGCAAAAGCTTCTGACTTCACGTCAGTGCTTGAACCAATTTTTAATCAGAAAAATAGGAAGGAGGTCGATAAGTTGATATTGAATTCGCATATTTAACCTTGTGCGAAATCTGTAACTTTCTACATTAGAAATCCGAATTCTAATAATAATTTTTCGAAGGATCCGAGTCCGATCCAATGTCAACTCGGCGTCAAATAGTAAATAATCGAATTTTGAGTTCGATGTCATGCCGGCCAGTCGTGAATAAAAGATGCCCATCCGGTCCCACACTCGTGTTGAATGTCGATATTAAATATTCTACGACCTTCCCTTATCCTTTTCCGATACATTATTCGTGGTGTTTGCCTCCTTTCGATCGATTAGAATAGGAATCATTGTCCTCATATCGGATGCTCTTGTTCAGTGGACTTTCTAGTCGGACTGCTATACAGGCCGTTCCATAACGCTCCGTTGTGTATTGCGAATTTCGTACGAAGTCTTGTTGATGGGGAGCAGGCCGGGACTAACTAGTTTGGGGGCCCTCGGCTACATTATAAAATCAATACTTAACGGGCAACTTTTATTACTGAAAGGTTTTTTTCTGGGTTTTCTCTCCCAAACTCTGAAAAATATCTATAAAATAAAAATTAATTATTTTGTGATTTGCTTCTGCGTAAGAAACACAAGATATTTGTCAGAAGCAATCAATTGAACAATGTTGCCTAACAAACAACAACGGAACAACATCAACAAAACGTTACGATATAGTTGTTTCTTCGTTGATGTTGTTCCGTTGTTGTTTGTTAGGCAACATTGTTCAATTGATTGCTTCTGACGAATATCTTGTGTTTCTTACGCAGAAGCTAATCACAAAATAATTAATTTTTATTTTATAGATATTTTTCAGTGTTTGGGAGAGAAAACCCAGAAAAAAACCTTTCAATAATGAGTATACTTCCCACAGTATCCTTTAATGATTAACTTTTATTACCCCTAAATCTCAATGCTTTTAAAATGTCGTCTCTATTTGAACATCTGGAGAAATTTATTGCTGTTTCTTATGCTTCTTGTAGTGAAGATGTGAACAATTATTGTATACATCTGTGGAAGTTCATATAATAAAACTGGTAAAGTAATGAAAAATGAAGCTATTCAATGTTTCGAAAAGTGTTATGAGGAATACGCCAAGAACACCCTCAATGATCTACCCACTGGGAAGGTATTCATTGAAAACGATACAATTTGTCCAATTCTTTAAAAAAATGTATCGACATCAATAGCATCTTCAAAACATCAACAAAACCTTCGAAACATTGGAAATACGAGTTTGAAGAATATTCATATATTTTCTGTTAGAGAGAGCGAATAGGAATCAAAATATTTTAGATTGGTAGAAAGTGTATGAAAAAGTTCTTTCTACACTTTCCAAGATGGCCGATGATATATTAATGGCTACATCGGTATCTGTTGAAAGTTCATTTTCCACAGTAGGTATAATCATGCCAAAACCATTTCGTTTATATATTATAATACTTATTATCGTTATTCAGATTTTAGCGAGGCTAGACGAGACAACTAATAACAAGACTAGATCGATAAAACGAGACTAAATTTTTTGGGAATTGGCGAGACCGAGACGAGATTTTTTATACTTTCATCTCGTGTGAAGCCCTAATTTCAATGGGCATAATCGGCCCAACGGTTTCCGAGTGATAATTCTGTCATGAACCAATACATATTCGATCGAATTTAAACTTGGTAGCTAGTTGTAGAATACTGACACAAAGACGATTGTGAAATTTTGTGAGAATCGTAACACTAGAAAATTTAAAAAAAATTATTAAAAAATATAATTTATGTCACTGTAACCTGAGAACGGAAAGAGATACCTCAAAAAATACGAAACCGATCCAACTAAAGAGTGCTAGTTGGTTGTACGATGCTGAGGATCGTATCACTAGAAAATTTGAAAAAAATCATTGAAAAAAATTGTATATATCAGAAACTATTCGTCCAACATCGCTGAAATTTTGCGAGAGCCTTCAAAACTTAACTTTACAGCCAAATTTGATGTTGGACGGGTGAGCGTTGCCACGATAACTTTCGAACGGAAACAGATAGCGAGTTGATATTTTCAAGGTAAGTTGCGCATCCGAGTGGGACAGCAAGTTCGTTATTGGGCATAATCGGCCAAATGGTTTCGGAGTTATACCCACTGGAA
Source organism: Halyzia sedecimguttata (assembly GCA_937662695.2). NCBI lineage: Eukaryota > Metazoa > Arthropoda > Insecta > Coleoptera > Coccinellidae > Halyzia > Halyzia sedecimguttata. Next base: position 60,718,772 of record OW569418.2, read on the forward strand.
TATTATTTTCTGAATAACTCAGATACAGATTTGATCGAATTGAAACTTGGAAACTAGTTGTGCAATAACAACATAAAAACGTACGTGAAATTTGTGAGGATCGTAGCACTAGAAAATTAAAATTACGAAAACATATGATGTATCTCAGGATAACTTAAGAACGGAAAGAGATAGCGACTCGTGATTTTCAGGGTAGTCTGCGCATCCGAATGAGACAGTTGAGTTCGTTAATAGGCATATTCAGCCAAAAGGTTTTGGAGTTATACATATCCGAATATTGGTTGCTATTTCCTCTATAACTCATCATCCGATCACAAACGCACAAATGTTCTTGGAATTTAGAGAATGTCCTATCCTGAAATTACTTGAGAATTAAGTTTTTTCGTATATTATTAGATTTTAAAGAATTTAAATTTCGACAGATTACATATTTTGCCAGAATTAAAAATAGACGATCTCATTAGTCAAACCTGTCATTTAAATGGTACGAAATGTATTCATATCTTATAAAAGCTGAGAAAACGGTTTATTTCGATGGTAAATTCGATCAAAAGTGTCCAATACAGGTGAATAGAACATGCGCACTAAAGCTCCTGACTTCACGTCAGTGCTTTTCTCGGATTTTCCTTTCTCAAGTATCAAACCATGATGCTGAAAATTGGTTGTGACGGTAATGGAATTTAATTTCGAATGATGAAATGGTCTTTCATTCGAAACAAAATTACGCTCTTAAATTAAATTAGAATATTATATAAGTGGATAAAATTAGTCCGAATAATATTATTGTTTTGTTTTCAATTGGAAAATAACGTGTATAATAACGACAATTTTCAGATACTTATTCCACAATTTAGAAGCAAAAAATTCCTTACTTAATTTACTTACAATTCCAATTACGTCTGAAAAAAACTTATTGTTGTCGACGAAAAAAGATGTAATTGTGGTTAATGAATGTGTTTTATGTGTTGTTTAAATTACCGCGACGTAGTCAATGACCGGTAAATTTTTCCAGTTATGGATTATCGCTTTATTTTTATCTCAAGTATGAGACATTCTTGAACATGTGGGAATTTTGAGATCGAGGAGCGAAAAATTTTTAGTTATTGTTAGAGGCTCTTTCAATATGAACGCCCCATTTTCAAATGACGTTACTCACGCACGGCAGCCATTTTTCATTTGTGACATTGACGGTTGTATTTGTCAATGTCTACCATTTAATCATGGAAAGGCACACGCTTCAACAACGTTTACAAATAATCCAAATTTGTTATGAAAAATCGTGATCTGTTACTCAAATTTCACACTTCATGATGTTACAGTGCCAGTGAGGCAAGGAAAAGCAAGAAGTCAAGAGAATATTGCTGTCGTACGTGAAGACCAAAATTTATCGATTTCTCGTCGTTCACAAGAACTAGGCATCTCCCAGACGTCTTGTGGCGAATTTTACGAAAAGACCTTGGTTTAAATCAATACAAAATTGTTTTAACCTAAGAACTCAAACCAACTGGTCATTTAAAGCGTCGTGTATTCAGTAATTGGTGCTCAGAAAAAATCTTGTTGTGTTAACGAGCAGAATTGCCGTATCTGGTGTGGTGATAAACCTGAAGAATATCAAGAACGACCATTACATCCGGATAAATTTACTGTTTGGTGCGGATTTTATGCTGGAGGAGTCATTGGACCTAATTTTTATTTTCAACGAAGCTCATAAGGCGGTAAAAGTCAATGTAAATCGTTATCGTTCAATGTTGACTGTTTTTTTATGGCCTGAATTGGTTTGGCTCGATTTGCAGAACATGTGGTTTCAATAGGACGGTGCCACTGGTCATACTGCCAATGACACAATGATTTTATTGGAAACGAAATTCGGTGATCAGATTATTTCAAGTAATGCACCGATAAATTATTCGCCTCGTTCCTGCGATGTAACTCCATTGGACTTCTTTCTTTAGGGTCAGATGAAGTCATTGGTTTACAGCAATCATCCAGCAAATTTAGACGATTCACAGATCAATATTGAACGAGTAATTTCTAACATACAACTTGATTTGTGTGAGAGTCAACAAATTGGGTTCAACGACTTCATTTCTGCCAGCGTTTCCGTGGTTGACATTATGTTTTGTTTAATAACTAATGCTATCCATTGTAGTTTATAATTAAATACAAATTTTCAAATAAATAATGTCTTTTATTTATAAAACAAAATGAAAGACCCGTTACTTGGTGTAAATCCATAGCATATGAAATCAGTTTCAATATTTACACAATTTATTGTCTGACAATACTACATTAATAAACTACATACACATTCTTGTAATTTCGCTTGAAATTTTCACAGCTTACTTTTCGAAATAAGTGGAACTCAAAAAATGAATAAAAATTTGACAACCCGAACAGAGGTCGGTCTGCTTTGGCGCGCTTATTGATACTCATTGCCAGAATGGTTAACCATCCAGGTACTGTTTTCGCTCAATGTTGCTTGGCTTTCAGGAAAAAAGAAACAAAATTTCACTTTTTAATTCTGCTATTTCACTGAAATGTAGTGAACATATTAAAAACGACTACACTGCAATCTTTTTTCCAGAACGGGAGACAAAATATAGAATCGGCCCAGAACCGACGAAAATCCGAAGAAGATAGCGACGATGAAGGTTACAGCGAAAGCCCCAACAACACACCGGTAGAAGAAGTAGTATCTAACAAGCACAACGGCACGCACAAGAACGGCTACATACCAAACTCCAACCCTCTAATTAGCAGGGACCTCATACTGGTACCGGAACCCCCCACCCCTGCCAAAAAAATCGAGAAGCTGCTAGAGAATAGTCCGGATCAGGAGATCCCTGAAAAGGTATGTTTGGTGGAAAGATTCATTGTTTTCATTATTATACTGAGTGACAGAAAAAAGAACATCCAACAATTTTTGTATAAGTACACGTCTTTTGGGTTTAGGACAGTAATTGATCAAAATTTCCTGAGCTGGCACCAGAGTAGGTCCCCACTCAGCCTCGGAACAGTTTTCTCCCTGAGCTAGGGCTGTACTACCACGGTAGTGGTCAAAGCGGATTGGTAGATCCTCTACCTTGCGATACTTCCGCTGGAACCAATGGGGTTTCATGGGAACGATATCTGGAGAGTTACTGAGTTCCAATAACTGCTCACCTATTTAAGGGACAGCTTACATTACTATGGTAATAGAGATTTCCTGTTCGGAGAAAGTACTCTGCCACTCTAGACGGCTTAAGAGGCGCATCTAGAGATGATATTCAATATCATGGGGATGTTTTAGCTTTTCTTCAGACAGGGATATAATCCAGAAATACGTCTGATTTATCGGTACGACCGTCGTCTGCACCAGTAAAACTAATCTTAAGTCTACTATTTACAAGGGTGAAAATATTATAATTCCTACAATAGTTACTCTGATTTTTTCACAGGAAGAGTTCAAGGACTTCGATCTCTCCAGTGTGGTGGACTACATCAAGGTAGGCGTAGAAGCTATAATCGAAGACGAGGTAACGTCGAGGTTCGAAGCAGAAGAACTGAAGAACTGGAACCTTCTAATAAGGACGAACAGACATTATGAGTTCATCAGCTTGAAACTTACGATTTTGTGGATTTGTGGCTTTTTCCTGAGGTATTTCTTCCTCTTTCCCCTACGGGTCTTGATCTGTTGCTTTGGGGTAAGTTCTTAATTCTTAGTAGTCTCACTGATACGTTTCTGATTTAATTTTAGCGATAATCTATTTTACACTTTTGTTTTTACTTTGCTTCTCGGAACTTCTTTTCTCTTATTTACCTTTACATTTTTTTATTCGGCGTTCAAAAGTGGCAAACAAAACTTCGGTATACAGACGAATGAATTATTTGAATGGTGTTTTCTGCATCCTCAAGGGTGTTTCCGGAGATGAGGTCTCAACAGGATGTAGAACCCTTTAAAATGAGCTGGAAAATAACAGATAAAATTCATTCTAATGCGACTTTGGTATTATTTTGAGAGATATTTTCGGGTAGAAGAGGAAAACAGTTCCTAAGAAAATGTAAGGAAGCTTCATTCTATATTGAATTTTGTACTGATAGTCTAGTCAAGAAGGGCTTTTTAGGTAAATTTTTTTGCGTATTCTCCGAAAGTTATGATTGAGGTTTCATTCGATTCGGAATGGCATGTAGATAGTTTTTGAGAAAATGCTAAAGCCGCTCGCAAAAATTGCAATAGTTATAAACAATTGAGTAGAAAAAGGAAGGTTGTTTGGTTTTTCGCCAATATATCGAAATCTATCTGAGATAATTCAAATTTGGAAAGATATTCGAGAAGAGGAGTAAATTTCCCAATAAAAAGTCCCAACTCCCGGAACTAGGACCAATATTTATAATTTTCCCTGAGGGTTGAAAATACTCCCGAGGACGGGTAGTCCGGCTTGCGTAAGCTTCGCCGCCTTCGGACCTTTCATGAATAAATATTATTTAAACTTATTAAATATGATAATAAAAAATTGAAAAAATTCAGGCGTCTGCATGATAGATCAATGAACAATAATCCGTGGACCAAAAATGTTTATCACGATTTTTCAATTAGTTATTCATTAGTTAATTAACAATTTTTTGTAGCACGAACATTAACATTGCAAGTGCGATAATTGTTAAACTATTAATCTGAGAATTTTATCCTTTCGTGGAGATATTTTTCGAAGGTTTTGGAATAGATTCCCGTTGAAAAATTTGAAAAATTGTTAATTTTCGTTTTGTTATTAACAATTTACTTAAGTGAAAAATAATAAAGCTTCAATTATGTTAAAAAAAAATTTAAATTATCTCATAAACATAAATAAATCATTGGTTTATAACAATTTTTTAAACAATAGGAGATAATAATGATTAAAAATCATTTTTAAGTAGTTTCTGATCATAAGAAAACGGATCGATAGTAATATTATGAATTGAAGCTTTATAATTTTTCACTTAAGTAAATTGTTCATAACAAAACGAAAATTTTTGAAATTTTCCGATAGGAATCTATTCTAAGGCCTTTGAAAAATAGCTCCACGAAAGGAACAAATTCTCAGATTAATAGTTTAACAATTATCGTACTTGCAATGTTGATGTTCGTGATACAAAAAATTGTTAATTAACTAATGGATAACTAATTGAAAAATCGCGATAAACATTTTTAGACCACGGATTATTTTTCATTGATCTATCCTGCACGCACCTGAATTTTTAAAAAATTTTATTTTCATATTTAATAAGTTTAAATAATATTTATTCATCAGAGGTACGAAGAGGGCGAGGCTTGCGCAAGCCGGAATACCCGGCGTATTTTCAACCCCGTAGGAAAATTATAAATATTGGTCCTACAGTTCCTGCAGTTCGGACTTATTTTTAGGAAATTTCCTCCTCTATTTTAATCTTTCTTCGACTTTGAATTATCCCAAATAGTTTTCGAGATATTGGCGAAAACCTAAACCTCCTTCTTTGTTTTCACTTAATTGTTTATAACTATTGCAATTTTTTCGAGCGGCCTTAGCATTTTCTCTAAAACTATCTACATGCCATTCCGAATCGAATGACACCTCAATACTAATTTTCGGAGAATACGTAAAAGTTGTGACCTAAAAAGCACTTGTAGACTAGACAACTTTTAAATGACATACTAAACTGTTAGTAAAGTTATCGTCGGCACAGCTCCACACTACTCATATCTCTACACCTTCGCACCAAATTCGCTATTATTAATATGAGCTCCGTTCATTTTGATGGCGTCAAAGTCCTGTCAATAAAACACCTCCATCTCTGGAAACATGTGGCATTATCATAAACATTAAATTACGTTGCTGAGGATCGTGTACACAATTCATTAATATGTTTGTTCAGATAATTTTTAATAATAATGAAAAATGGCGATACCGTTGTTAAAAAATCAACAAGTCAAGAGCGTTCCTGCTAATCGGGTCCTTCCTGAATGGCTTCGTATAATAAATATACTTATGCATATATTTCACAAATCAAATAGACCCCAGGGGGTTCATTGATCTGCCGAGAAAGCAAGAGCAGACGCGTTTCTGGCTTCTTGGCCTTCATCAGTACCCTGTAGCTTTCCCAACAAATTCAACTAAACTGACCCGGGTTAAGCCTCTCAGAGCCGGCTTGGTCGATCATTATAATCGCCCACGCCACCTATGAGACGAAACACGGAAATCAGCCTCTCCCCACCAGTGAGATATATGCATAAGTATATTTATTATACGAAGCCATTCAGGAAGGACCCGATTAGCAGGAACGCTCTTGACTTGTTGATTTTTTAACAACGGTATCGCCATTTTTCATTATTATTTTTGAAAACGCCAAACAGCGTTCATGGCCATTGAGAAGATACTGTCTGAGCTCTGCGGGCCTCGTTCTTGATTAAATATTCACTGGTGGGGAGAGGCTGATTTCCGTGTTTCGTCTCATAGGTGGCGTGGGCGATTATAATGATCGACCAAGCCGGCTCTGAGAGGCTTAACCCGGGTCAGTTTAGTTGAATTTGTTGGGAAAGCTACAGGGTACTGATGAAGGCCAAGAAGCCAGAAACGCGTCTGCTCTTGCTTTCTCGGCAGATCAATGAACCCCCTGGGGTCTATTTGATTTGTGAAATATATGCATAAGTATATTTATTATACGAAGCCATTCAGGAAGGACCCGATTAGCAGGAACGCTCTTGACTTGTTGATCAGATAATTTTTACTCGTCCCAGCTTTATGTAATGTTTAAAATGAAGCGAAAGTAATTGAGTATTTGTTGTTCACTTTAAATGTTCACACTTTGGCTTTCGAAAAGATGATCATTCTTATACAATTTTGTACCAAGACTTATTTATTTCACAGTTGCCAAGAACGAATTTAATACAAAGTCATCTTCACTGAAAGATTCTTGAACGATTTCAGAAAACTCTGTTAATTGTAATCATAAGTCAATGATTGCTTGATCTAGTCACATATATGTCAATTGTTAAAATTGTTCATTCAATTAATATCTTTTAAATTATGGAATCTCATTCAAATTTAATTGGGCTCTCATACGCCTGTTAAAGTCATGTTCCTGCAGGCAGACTTAATTAAATACAATGTAGGTAGATCCAATTATTGAATGGCGTGTGTTTAATTTTAACGAAACTCTTCATAATGATGTATTTAATGAGCTTTCACACCTATAAAATACACTAATGGCATTAATTCTGGAATAACGCTTCGGTTATTATTCCGTGTACTCCTTTGTTTAAATACCCGAACAAGACCACAGTGATTTCGTTTACACGGAGAAGGAAACTTCCAGCCGTGAGATCCCTCTTTTTGAACGGAGATATTATAGAATGGAAGTCTGAAGTTAAATATCCAGGAGTAACACTAGATAGTAAACTTCTGTGGAATAAGCATGTTGAAATCACTGTTAGTGAAGCAATAAAGGCTTCAATGACGTGCAGAAATCTAGCCGGTAAGACTTGGGGCTGCAACCCCAAGATACTGAGATGGATGTACGTCATAATTGTGAGACCAATTATCACATATGGGACAGTAGTCTGGTGTACAACAATAAGCCAGGATAGTACGAGGAAAATCCTCGACGAAGGGCAAAGGCTTGACTGTGTGTGTATCACTGGAGCTATGTACACCTGTCCTACAAGGGCACTTGAGATTATCACAAATCTCACACCCCTTCATCTAGTGATAGACAAAATGACCCATGAATCCATTCTCAGAATATCTAGGGAAGGAACAGGTAACGAGATTATTAAAAACCAGAAAGCCTGGTCTTGTCTTACCAGGAACATTTCATCAGCCAATCTTCCTTGTGACGAAATAATGAAGAAAGTAAGCATCGAAAAGAACTTTACTACGATACTAGGTAGGAAGAAAGGCTGGGACATGGAATCCACTGCCCAAGTTCTTAAAAAATGCCATTGAATGGTGAACAGACGGTTAAAAAACTAATATAGTAACTCAATGAAAAATTATATACGATTTACACTAATTTATATAGATAGATAAATTAGTGTAAATCGTATATAATTTTTCATTGAGTTAATATGGATTTGCATCAAGTAAAAGCCACAAGCATCAAACTAATATAGAAGCTGGCGCTGGAGTATTTGAGGCAGGCACCAAATGCTCACTATCGCTAGGCTCCTATCCGATCGTCTTTCAGGCAGCTATACTTGCAATAGAACTTGCGTGGAAATGAACCTAGAAAGAAAGTATCAGAGGTGTGATATAGCACATTCTGACAGTCAAGCTGCTATTAAAGCTCTAAGCTCCCATGTTATCGAGTCTAAGCTAATTTGGGATTGCCGAAGAAAACTTGATGAAGTAGGCAAGAACAACAGGGTCTCCTTGGTCTGGGTTCATGGTCACTGGAATTAAACGAAATGAGGAGGCAAACACACTTGCCAAGAATGGAGCACGAACTTCTTTTATTGACCCGGGACCCTACTGTGAGGTAGGTAGATACACCTACAAAAGTGAATTTAGGATGAAATATGAAACTGAAAGAGGTATACTCTCAGGAATGTATCTATGACTCCAAAAAGTTCCTCCAGAACTTTGAGACTGTCAGATCCAAGAAGTATATATCCCAGTAAACACGCTACACCTCCTCACTGGTTTCCTCTAAGGGTCCTGCTGTCTTAGGAAGCATATGATGAGATTATGGCCAGCAGAAACTGAGGAGAGCAGGTTCTGTGGAGAGGGGGATGAAACTCCTGATCCCCTGATTACGGAATGCCTCGCCATCTCACCAAACGCAAGAAATGCTTTGGGCAAGTAAAATCCGCGGAAGCGAAGACGTAGCCTCCTTGAAGCCATCCCACATGGAGTTCATCAGGAACTAGAAGGCGCGCTGCAGATGGTGGTGACATCGACAGCTCTGATGGGGGGGTACAATAGACCTTAAGGTCGCTGTGCAACGTTACCTCCTACCTAATGATCGAATACCGCTAGTCCACAATAATTCAAAACTGCGACTAATGATCGAGCATGAAATATTACTTTTATCTAGATTCGATCGAGCATAAAATATTACCGTAAACTCGACTCGAAGGCGTCTCCTGAAATACCTGGAACGAAATAAATTCCTAGTCGCTTAGTAAATTGTTGGATCTACATTTCTCGAGTTTACAGAGTGTCCAGAATGAATGCCACTAGTATAGTATAGGTATGATCAACTGCAAACGATTCTTTACAATTCATCTTATCCATTTCACAAGTCCAATCTTGTGGCAAACATGTATCAAGTCACAAATTTATTACCCGAACAGATACTTTGGATGGTGCTAACCACATTCCTGTTGGGAAAACTATCAGACAGCGCCTTCAAACGCTGGTTGAACAGGAGAGTGTACATTATAGCTTTCAGAATATTCGCCCGTTCCTTTATCGGTCACATGAGGATCCACAATAAGCAGTACAGGCCCGCCAACGCGTCGGTGTGCGTTGCCAACCACACCACGCCGGTGGACGTGGTAATACTCTCCACCGACAACTGCTACTCCCTGGTGAGTCGACAGGACCCTAACAGTGCGGTCCTGACTGTGGAACGCTAGAAATACGTCCGAGCTATCGCTTTTTGTGTCTGTCTCTTTATGCGTTTTCCTTTTATACTTTTCAGGGATGTTTTCGTTACTGTTTGTTGTGAGATTTATCTTTCGGTGCGTGGCATGTTTGGTAAACACCCTAATGTAATACCATCTAATTACAATCGTTCTAGCGACGGAAAGGTGTACTCAAACTGTTTATCATATTAACCCAACCACAGCTTTCTTAAATACAAGCCTGGCACTTAGAAAGGCAACATTGCTTTCGCTCATTCTGGAAGTCCTTTATGATAGTTCAACGCGAACTGTCTATGTTATCAGTAGTAATACCCCTATGGCCTTGAAAATACCGAGATTTTGTCATAGAGAATGCTGAAAGCGCGTTGCTTGATAATAGCCCGAGGCCGCAGGCCGAGGGTTATTATTCTTGAGCAACACGCTTGAAGGAATCTCTATGAAAAAATTTTGTGTATTTATCAAGGCCCGAGGGGTAGTCGATAAGATAATCTTCTACTTTGTAGGTTTGAAACAATTCATTGTCAATCTGACGTTTAATAATTGTCACTAGTTATATCACAAGTGATTGAATTTTCGCGACTATTGACTCCTATCAAATTCCTACCAACCACAGGCCAAAGACAGCTCATGTTATCTCGAGAACATCAACTGTCTCTGAATTAGGATTGGTCTTACAACTTTTCAACGACTCAACCATGGATACGGACTGTTTGACAAACGATAAATATAAGTTACAGACGTCAACATGAGTCATTTTGTTCGTGAAATAGTCTATTGAAATATCACTCGTGATTGAATTTATCTCATAAGTCTGTCTTTTATTTCTTAACTCAACTGAGTTGCTTGGAGAAAACACCACTCCTTCTTCGGACTCGTTGTGTTTTCAAGCAACTCAGTTTCGTTAAGAAATAAGTCGACAGACCTATCGCGAAAGTTCAGTCACTAGTGATATTACTACTGATAAGTCCGTTGACTTATTTCTTAACGAAACTGAGTTCCTTGAAAACACCACGAGTTCTAAGGACGAGTGGTGTTTTCCCCAAGCAACTCAGTTGAGTTGAGAAATAAAAGACAGACTTATGAGATAAATTCAGTCACGAGTGATATTTCATTAGACTGTTTCACGAACAAAATGACTCATGTTGACGTCTGTAATTTATATTTATCTTTTGTCAAACAGTCCGTATCCATGGTTGAGTCGTTGAAAACACCAAAGTTGTAAGACCAATCATAATTCAAAGACAGCTCGTGTTTTCGCGATAATACGAGCTGTCTTTGGCCTGTGGTAGGTCAGATTTTGATATGGTGAAATAGTCAATACAATAATTGATTGTCAATCTGAAAACACCACATGTAGGGTATTATCGCTGTAATCCAGAGAGGATTGGATGAAATTTGACACATGACTCAAAATTAAGTAATTTGATTGGTTACTATATTTAGTAAAACATTATCGTGATAATAATCGTTTCAGAATACATAAGGAATTTGTGATATTTTCACAGGGGGCATTAGAAGACCCCTTCCATTCCATTTTTAAATTAGGGTCTGTCATTGTCACCTTCGCATCCTTGGCATTGAAGACAAAGGTTGATGAAGCCACCACACGAAGGAGGTAGCTGTACTATTCCCACAGCAGTGTTTGAGGAGTACTTAATCTGCCTCCCTTGTACTTAAATGACAGAAATGTAGCCAACTATACTCAAACCTCTTGGCAAAGCCAGTCCTACTACTGAGTAGGAGTAAACTCGAGGCAGTAAGTGGCCTACTAAACGGACACTGTACCCTGAGAAAGCACCTGCTCAACATGGGGGTCTCCGAGGAGACCCTGTTCGTAGGAAATGTGGGGAGCAGACGAAACTGCCTCACATGTCATATTTGACTGTTCAGCCCACACACGATGGAGACTTCACTATGGGGGCGACGGCACGATCCTGAGTGCCAGAAACGTGCGAGGAACCTAGTCAAGGACCTAATCCTACTTGCCAGGAAAATGTACCTTTGTGGGTAATACACCAACAAGGCATTGGGGCTGTTACATGAGACCCATATAATATCATCGGTGCAGGGCTTAGCTCGGTTAAGTAAACCTGAGCTACAGGGGATCAACTATGAGACCCTATGGCAGCTAGCAACCTAAGCTCAAGGGGATCAATCATGAGACCCTGTCAGCTAATAGGAGCCCGATTGAGGTGCAATAAGCCTCTCTAGGCTGCAGCACGGGCTACTCTTTCAATCGGCATCTGTCGAACACAAACAAACACATCAATGAATAATACCTAGACACAACTATTCACCAAATTTGCACATAATCAATAAATATCACTCAAAAACTGATCGTTTTACATTCAACAAAAGCTTATTCACACACGTGTAACACAATATTTCACATAATAAACCGTAAACAGATGAATATTCTCAACCTAATAACTTCTTGATGCCCGCTTACGTTCCGAGACGTAGGACTTTCTGACATTGTGCCAAATTTCTTGTGCATGCCTTGTATTTAAGAATGTTGTGATCTAACCAGTCCAATTATTCTGATCACAGCTGGGGTTCAGTCCAGCCAACCACACCTCACCGAAAGAAATCTCTCACCTTCACCATTGTTTCTCTCATAACCTTCCTCATGTTTCCATAAACGCTGCTAGCATTATGTGGGGTGTTTCAGGTCTGCTGGCTAACCATGTGCACTGCCCTCGTGGGCTACCTGCCAGACGGAGATCTTAAGCAAAAAGTAAATAGGTACATATCGATCATGTGCTTCGGTATACTGTCGAACGCACTTTCTGCGGTCATCACCTATCATAACGAGGAGAACAAACCCAAAAGTGGAATCTGTGTAGCCAATCATACTTCCCCCATTGACGTCTTGACCTTAATGTGCGATCATTGTTACTCATTGGTAGGTAAAGCACAACTTGATGTTGTCACGTTTTTTTTTTGGGTTGTGGTTAAGGCGGTGTTCGATGTGTGGGGATGTGCATGTGTATTTTTTTATAGCGTGGATCGTGCTGATATCACAACGATACGATATACACTAACCAGATGCTTCACTTTGCTTTTGGCGGGGTCTTCGCATATTTGACCTTGGGATTTGCTACGAGAGAATCTTAGTTATAAAATCAGACAGAGTAACGCCATTTATTTATATTTTTCATCGAATAATATCTCTTTTTCACCAGTAGGAAAATAAATAGAACTATGCTTACGATAAAATTTCACAAATACAACTGTCAATGTCACAAATAAAAAATGGCTGCCGTGCGTGAGTAATGCCAATTTGAGAATGGAGCGTTCCCATTGAAACACCCGTTATATAGCATATTATAACCGTTTTTGTAAATCTGCTTTATACTCACTAAATTCTTATGATCGGATGCTTGATGCAGCATTTGTAACAAGAATATTCCACTATTCTAAAATATTTGAAAACTGAACTTCAACTTGACTTTCATTCAATTTTCAATTGATTTCATCATAAGATTATATACAATACATGATCTTCTATTCGGACATAGAAAATTCCTCGAGATATCCTAATTCCCATCAAATTTATAAATAAATAATACAATATTGTATAAAATACGATTGCTCCAACCACATTAATTAAACTCTATGAATTAGCTCTCTATGTATAGTCTCGATCAATGTTGCCGGATGTATTGAAGTAAAATCGAAGAAACTATAGTGTTGTGAAAATAAATTATCGACGGTGAACAAGAAAAAGGCTTGGTGGCCTACCACTTGTTTCGAGGATTCTGAGGCCTCAGGGGCGTATCCATAAAACTAGTGAAATTTCCTAAATTTGTATCCGATTTTATAACATTCAATGAAGAATATCTCGAAATCGAGGGTTAAAATTAATGTACATTTTAAAGACTCGCCCTGTATAGACAGGGGGGATTTCGAAACACCGATTTAATACATAAATGCGGAAGTGAAACATTTGGTTAGTCATTAGATTCGAAAAATCTGATTGGAGTCAATTTTGCAAGGTCCTTTTACCTTCTTCCTACTTAACATTTTAACAGATTATGAATTAAATCCTTGAAATTGGATCGATATTGGATAAATATCCGTATTGTGGGTGTCCCATATATCTGAGGGGGAGTTCTAATATATTGTTCGATCTAAACGATCCATATTTAGAGATTTAATATTTCTGTTCCTCCAAAAATAGTAGAGTTTAAAAAAAATGTTCATGCTACCATGAAGATAAATCATGCACTTACCCTTACGCTATGGTTGTGAGACCTATGATTGCGAAAAAATGTGGAAGTATTTTCGAGATTATTTTAATTGCATTTTTATATCAGCTTTAATTTCATTATCTGTTTCCTTCAAAGTCACCATTACTTTCGAAAGTATTCAATTAATACTTCTTCATTACTTTTCAACCAGTTAATCTGTGTTAAAGTAACTCCGAATAATCGTCTGATGATTGGAAAATTATTGAAATTTTTATTTCATTATAAAGTACAATGGATACCATTAGTTATGACGCAAAACATCATTTAAATGTCCACCACAGAAACGCTGGCAGGAATGAAGTTGTTGAACTCAGTTTTCCATTTTGTTTATCCATCTGTCCATAGTTCGAAAAGTACCTTTATAATTGACAAACTGATAATGAAATTATAGATAATGACATTAATACTGATCGTAATTGCAGGACATATCAACAGTAGAAGATCTAACTTATTGATTAAAAAAAAAGGCGAGATATCATTTATTTTGTTCAACTTCCACTTTTCTCGAACACGTACCATCTCACAACTATTCGAACAATTTCCATTTGGAAAAATTCATTGTCAAGCACGCGCTTGCCTGTAAAAACTGCGAAGGCTTTTTGTCGCAATTTGATGTTACACGTTTGAGCTGATAAAAATGTTTATTGTACAAATTTTATTTGTTTCGTATTTAAGTTAGCAAGAAAATTGTTTAATCAGTCTCATCTTCCTTCCATCAACTACAACATGTCACAAAATTATTCGAAGGAACCCCGAGAAATTAATAGCTATTGATTGTAGGTTTTCAATCAGAAATTGCAAGATAGTGATATTACTGTGATGAGAATAAGGTGAATTTGTCATTTAAACTTCGCACTATAATTGCATTTGCATTTGTAAGGTTAGTTGAGGCGGGAATTCTTGAATTATAATCCATCCGTGCAAGATGCATAGAATAACATATATATTCCGTGGCTTCAACCACTGAATTCTCCATGCATTTCTCATAGATCTAAAAATTTCTTACCTGTTCTATTCTGTTGAAACATATTCAGTGATCGTTTCTTAACGAGCCATAATCAAAATTTTATTTTAAAATTGTATATTTAATGAATACAAAATTGATGTGTAAATTGGATGGACATATGTCAAGAGGATGGCAGGAGATCCATGGCACCTAATGTGGTTTATAAGCTGATGAGGAGATAAACTACCCATTTTGTAGCGTGTAAAAGAATTTTGTTTTAGCATCGATTCGAGGTTATATAATTACTATTTGGCTTTGAAATGGTGAATATAAACATAATTGTACGATTCAGCGTATGAAAAATCATTCCTACAAAGAGCTGTTACCGCTTCTCTACCCTAGCAGGTTCTACATTCTTCTATCCAGTCTTAGTTGAATTAAACCGGAAAAATGTATCTCTTTATCTCTATTTGAGCGATGATCACACCCCATAGGTGCACAATTTTTTTTATCGTAATATACGATCGGAAAGATAAACAAATCGAGTCGTAGATAATGCGATATGTTATAAACAAACTAAAAAATCAATGGTTTAAATTCCTCTACAGATTAATTACTGCACAATATATACAAAGAACCAAGCACAATTTTACAAAAAACAAGCGCGCAAAATGTATTAATAACCTTTTTCTCGCAGAAAAATGCTCTTATGGAAAATTGATTTAGTTTGTTCCCTCATCAGCTGATTTTGAGGACCACAGAGTGCTGTCGTCATGGACTCTACTCTTGGGAGCTCTATTGTTGCAGTCAATTTTTTTTCTGTAACCAACCAAAGTGACTTTTCCGATTTTGTGGTGCAAATAATTTTCCATTTTGAAATCAAATTCACCATTTTTGTATCGTAGTAATATTATGTTACAGTTTTTATCATTTAGGTTACTATACAAATATGTCAATTGATTCAAACTGCGTACATATGGGGTTTTCCAATAGGGATATGACGATTTTGTATTTAAATACGGATGCAGCCTTTGAAGTTTTTCTTGATCTGTCAATGTTAAAACGTCATTCGAAGTTTACGAGCTAGCAACATTTGGAAATGATTTAAAATGACTACAATAATAATAATATTATACCGGAGTTCTAAGTTGGTGATCGCAACTACACACACATAAAATACATTCATTATTAATTACATCTTTTTTCATCGACAACAATAGGTTTTTTCCCAGGGCAATTGGCATTTTAAGAAAATTGTGGTATTTTCTGCTTTCACATTGTTGAATAAATTATTTTCCAATTGTTGCTTTCGGCGCAAACAAACAATGAAAATTTTCCGGATAAATTTATTCATTTGCAATATTGGATAAATGAAACTCTTTTGTTTTCATTCCATACTTCACATTATTTCCATCGAACAACTGCTATAAAAAAATAAATTATGCAGATTTTATTACGAATTACATTCGGAGTTGAAGAAAATGCGTGAAGAACTCCGTTCCTGACGGGGGTTCCCCGACCCCACCGTAATTCTTATAAATTCAAAATTGTTATGTCCTCATCGAAATAAACATTACACAGGGACATTCAAATAATTGACCCATTAAACCTCGGCTTATAGAAAAAATGGAGTCTTTCAGATTTGACACAAACTTTCTGGATTATATGCCGTTCGCATAAAAAAACTGACGTATGCCTAATTTTAAATCTCAAATTTTTGTTTAGAAGCCTTTTAACGTCCAATGGATAAATTATTCGGATGACCCTGTATATTTATTTCCCTTTTACTCTTTGCGTAGGACCTCCGTAGGCTTCTACTTAAAATTGATTCTCATTTAATCCATCTTACCGGTTCAGTACTATCATATCAGTGCGATTGGCTCAGTGGTAGAGTAATTGACTTGGGAGCGGAAGCCCCAAGTTCAATTCCGAGGCTAGGAAAGAAATTTTCTAGTCACGGTAATCGCCACCATTCGCTGTTGGGTCAAAAATTAACAGTGCTGTGCCTAAGGTGGCGTAAGGACACAGTAACAAAGCCTACACAGAACAAAACTGGTTCTCCTAACTCAGGGCAAGCTCTTAGAGCTTATGAGGGGTCTCCTTGTGGAAGACCCAGGAGGATCAGTATAATAATAATAATAATAATATTATATATTATTATACTATATCATATTACATGATACATATACCGGGTGGCCCACCACATACGCGTAGCTCGTTTTGAGGGAGTAAATGAAGATATTTTGAGAATATTTTTTGTGATTTGTGTAGGCTGTTCTAACGCACAATTTAAAATTATTTTCATATATACAGGGTGTTCGAAACCAAAGATATAGACCAAAGTTACATTTTTTCAAATGTAACACCCTGTATTTGACCTAAAAAATGGAATGGAAAGCTCAAATCATGATGAGTTTCTTCAGTTTATTTATACCTTAGAAGTACCATTTACGAGAAAATGGCGAAAAATTGAAATAATGGAGTTTTTTTAAATAGCAATTAATGAAGAAGCCAGCTACGCCAGCAATAAAGACAGTATTTTTCCGAGTAGATATATTGGCTATACCTATACAAAAAAAAATTGAATCTGGAATATACAGAGTGATCATAATTAATTTTCATCAATATCAACTACAAATAATGATCGCAAATTGCTGAGAAACTATCTGGTTTAGGTGTAGGAATACCTTATGAAGATAGTTTCGAAATTAATTTGTACATTCAACGAGATTTAGAAATACTGGGTGTGCCATTTGAAATAATAAAGTTTTTGACCATTATTTGTAGTTGATGTTTGAAATTTAATTATGATCACTCTTTATATTCCAGAGTTAATTTTTTGTTTCTGTATAGGAGTAGCCAATATGTCTACTCGAAAAAATACTGTCTGTATCGCTGGCGTAACTCGATTCTTCATCAATTGCTATAAAAATCTCCATATTTTCAATTTTTCGCCATTTTCTCGTAAATGTTGCTTCTAAGGTATAAAGTGATCTGAAGATTTTCATCATAATTTGAGCTTGCCATCCCATTTTGAGGTCAAATACAGGATGTTTTATTTAAAAAATGTAACTTTGGTCTATATCTTTGTTTTAGAACACCCTGTATATATGTGAATAATTTTAAATTGTGCTTTTGAACACCCTACACACATCTTAAAAAAACTTCTCAAAATATCTTCATTTACTCCCTCAAAAAGGCTCCGCTTCTGTGGTGGGCCACCCGGTATACACACTTTCTAATAGATTGACTCGTGAAATGAACATATAATATACGTTTTGATAATTGAAGTAGAAAAAGTGAGAATCAATTTTGTTAACCTTCAATTTTTAGAATAGTTTCCCATTTTTTTAAAGTTTAAACTGCTAACAATATCAAGGAAGCTTTTGTTAATATTTGTCATTGCAATTTCCTGATAATTTTCTGGATGCTTGGCATGTTTAGACTTGTCACTAACCTCACAATCAATTTCAATTTTTATCACCGAACTAACTCTACTTATAGTTGATGGTTTGATCAGATTCGATTGCATGACCTTCAAAATGCTAATTGAGTTCTATTTTTTATTTGAATCGAGTAATTTATATCATTGGAATATACCGATAGAAAGTGTGGAAGTTGATTTTTTCTCGGCTTTTAGATCGGTCAAAGTCACGGTGGTTTCTTGGGATTACTACAGAGGGCGCTAGCAAGGGCTTCGCCGCACATCTGGTTTGAAAGGTCGGAAGTTAGAGATCGTCATGCTGTGGCTAACAAGTGAGTTGATACTTTTATGATATTTAATCGGGTGAGAAAATCTCCGTTTGTCAGTTAAGAATGCTTGAAACTTCACCTTAGAGCCACCCTCAGAATGCCGAATTTTTCTTTGATGCAGTTTTGCGAGAAAAATCGATTGGTAACAATCTCCACTTTAGGAAGCTTATATTTTGGAACAGAGGCAATTCCATAGAATCTCTACACAGACGGTTCAAAAACCACGACAGGAACTGGCGCTGGAGTATATGGGCTGGGCACCAAATATTCACTAACGCTAGGCTCCTATTCGAGCATCTTTCAGGCAGAAGTACTCGCAATAGAAAGATGCGTGGAAATGAACCTAAAAAGAAACTATCAGAGATGTGGTATAGCAATCCACTCTGACAGTCAAGCTTCTATTAAAGCTCTGAGCTCCCATGTTATCGAGTCTAAGCTAATATGGGAGTGCCGAAGAAAACTCACTGAAGAAGGCAAGAACAACAGGGTCTCCTTGGTGTGGGTTCCTGGTCACGCGGGAATCATAGGAAATGAGGAGGCCAATACACTTGCCAAGAAAGGAGCACAAACCCCCTTTATTGACCGGAACCCTACTGTGGGGTTGGTAGATACACCTACAAAAGTGAATTCCGGATCAAAGAAGAAACTGAAAGAGGTATTTTCTGGAGATCCTTCCCCGGAATGCATCACTCCAAGAAATTCCTCCGGAACTTTGATACTGTCTGATCCAAGAAATACTTGGACCTCAGTCAGAACACACTGCACCTCCTCACAGGGCACTGCGGCCTTAGGAAGCATATGATGAGATTAGGGCTAGCAGAAACTGACAAGTGCATATTCTGTTGGGAGGAGGATGAAACACCTGATAACGGAATGCCTCGCCATCTCGAACCAACGCAAGGAATGCTTTGGGCAAGAAATCTGCAGGAGCGAAGACGTAGCCTCCTTGAAGCCATCCCAGATACTGGAATTCATCAGAACTCTGGAACTGGAAGGCGAGCTGTAGATGGTGATGACATCGACAGCTCTGACGGTGGGGCACAATAGACCTTAAGATCGCAGTGTAACGTTACTCCTTACATAGAATCAGAAACAGATGATAAATGCATCAGGTTTCACGAAATAATATGGGAGTTTCATAAATTCATATCTTCTGAAATATAATTGTTTTTCAGCGCATACGGGTGAGAACCTAGGCGCAACAAATTGAGTTGTAACAAACATAATTATAAGAACCAAAATATGTAAATATGTAACTTATACTTTGGTGATTAAACTTATTATTATTATTAATAAGTTTCCTTCGTGAGTACTTATGTGTACACTATCACCGAATAATGTTTCGTCGCCACGGTGTAAAAATGTTCCTTACCTTTCATCGCAGACTCAGAGAACACGTGTCCAACCCCAACAACCCTCCGATCCTCATATTTCCCGAGGGCACCTGCATCAACAACACCTCCGTCATGCAGTTCAAAAAGGGCAGTTTCGAGGTAGAGAGCGTCATCTATCCGGTGGCCATAAAGTACGATCCCAGGTTCGGAGACGCCTTCTGGAACAGCAGCAGGTTCTCGATGTTACAGTACCTTTACATGATGATGACCAGTTGGGCGATCGTTTGCGACGTATGGTACCTGCCACCCATGCACAGGAAGGAGGGGGAGTCGGCGATAGACTTCGCCAACAGGGTTAAGAGCGTGATCGCAAAGCAGGGCGGGCTGGTTGATTTGGTTTGGTGAGTTTTGCCTTATTTTTTTTACATATTTCAGGAATGGTGCGTTCCAGCTTTCCTATGCACGATGTTTTCAAAGCTGAGTCTTTCATTTACCGATATACGGGGCGAGTCTAAGTTGTACCTAAATTCAAACCATAGATTCCTCTCGTCAAGTAAAACACTTTTTTCATTTACCAGTATTCCAGATTCGGCTCAGGTAAACAATTGCAAGCGTACAAAGATTTCACTTTTCACTATGTGCCTATACACTCCTGCATTTCGTTTTCCCGTTCAAAGTAGAGAACTGTTACTGAAATCTATTGTAGAACCACAAAAAACTTGTTTACTGACTCAATTCTTATAATTCAGCATTAAAATAATATTCCACTATTGAAACACACAACTCTGACCTAACTTTCATTCAATATCCATCTATTGTTTCCACTATAAGATTATACATAATTTGATCATCGCCCATTCTTATTATTATTATTATTATTGAAAATTCCTTAAATATACATTAACTTCCAAGAATATATCAAATCGAATAATTGAGGTGTAATTTTAACTGACAGAATAATCATAATAATTAGTAGGCAACGTTCATAGAAACTTATGGCATCATAGACTTTATGTCTATGATGCACCAAAATTAATTTTATTCTAAATATCCATATCAAAGCCACAAAAGAAAACCTATTTTTTTTTGTGCAAATCCAAGAGTCTGTATACTTTTACCTGAGAGGAATTCGGAAAAATGGTAAATGAAAAAGAACGCTCTGTGGACAGGAGCTTTGGCGCTCTTGTTCAAACTTCGACAAATCATCTCCGAAATTATTGGTTTCTCAGAGTTAGGAATTATATTAATGCATTCTTATAATAGAACTGCATCATAAAAGAAAATACATTGAAATTAAATAACGAACTTATCCGAGATATTCATTCCGCAAATCTCTGAAAATTATATTATATCAATTGAAACTTTGCCAATATCCACTTTTGTTTTCACTGAAGATATCCTGAACCCAATTTGATGAACTTACCAAATTGTATATTTCCATCATCATATGGATTATTCAAGGGCATATAGGGTAGGGGTAATTATAACATCCTATAATTGGTCATTTTGCATTCAATCATACTTTGTTAGAACAGAAATACATTCGACATGTTTGACAGTGGACAAAGATAGAACACAGACAGATAGGATTCGCATTCTGTGAAAATATAGAAGTACTATGTATTATTGAAATTTTGAAAAATCATATCTCCGAAAGTATTAGCTTGTTAGAGTTGAGAATGGTATCAATGGATTCTTATGATGAAACTGCACCTTAAAAAAAATTTAATTCGAAATTTGTTATGTAGACAAATTTTTTTTTTTCGTTACTCCTAAACCATCCAGCCGATTTTGCCCAATAACGAACTCAACCGAGATATTTATGTCCCAAACCTACTCTGAAAATTTAAACTGTCTAGCTCATTCCGTTCGAGAGTTATCGTGCCTACGGCCGGCCGGACATAATCAATTTCGACCACGGATTCTTGATCAGTGACTCGAACCAAATCGTTTAAGACCATTTTCATCAAAAAATTCGAAAATTATAGATATTTGGGCAAATTGCAAAAGTGTTTTATTTGATGATAAGGAATATATGGTTGAAATTAATGTGCAACTTAAAGACTCACCTTGTATATTGAATCGTGCGTATATAATATTTATCCACCTAATTTTAGACTTCGAAATAAAACAAAATCAAAATAGCATAATTTATTTAAACACCAAAAAGACAACATACATAGAACCTACTAATTTAGGTTGATTAAAAATAAAATAGAATGAATCTGTCAATAAAAAACGTACAAATTCAATTGAAAAGTATCTAAGACATTAGTTACTTTATGCCAAAAAATAAATGATAGAGTAATTTAGATACGTCAAAGTTACCATGAAGGTAACTCTGTCAGACTTTGCTTACATCAACCAATTTAATTTCATCGACTATAAAAATTAACTGTAAAATAAAAAACTTATCGGATATAATTGCACAAGTGCATAAAAATTACCGATAATTTTGCAAGAAAGCGCGTTATCTAAAAATAACCGAATTCAGTTTTAAGATAACACGCTTGAATGTAAAATTATCTGGTAATTTTTATGCACGAGTGTAATTAATTGGAATATTTCACGAATAATACGTAAATATTGTCTGATAAATATCAAAGTACTGACGAAGACTATGAATAAAATCATGCTCTTAAGCAAAACTGTATTAAGCACTCACCGAAACGCCACATTTTTTGACACTTTGAAGTTACTTTTGCGTTGTTTGTGTTGTCAAGGCAACGGGATGTTTTCGGATGCAATTTTCGCTCTGCCGTGCAATTACCGCTGTAATTTTTCGATAATTGCATTCTTGTCATGGGAAGTTTTATGTATGAGGGAAAAATTTTATGGAATTTTTGCGCGTATGTTCTGGGGAACATCGCGTTATAGTTTTGCCCAAATGTCTGTAACTTTCGAATTTTTTGACGAAATTGGTCTCAAACGATTTAGTTGGACTCCCCGATGAAGAATTCGAGGTCAAATTTGATTCTGTCCGTCCGGCCGTCCGTTGCCACGATAATTTGAGAACGAAAAGAGCTAGCGACTTGAAATTTTCAGGGTGGGTGGCGCATCGCAATACGACGGACAAGTTCGTTAATGGGCATAATCGGCCCAGTGGTTTCCGAGTAATAATTTTGTTTTCAACCAATATAAATCCGATCGAATTGAAACTTGGTGAGTAGTTGTAGAATATGAACCTTAGCACGTTTGTGAAATTTTGGGCGAATCGTATGGCTAGAAAATTTTAAAAAAATTATTAAAAAATATTTTTTTTGTCACGTTAACCTGAGAACGGAAAGAGATAGCGGCTTGAAAATTTCAGGTTATGTTGTGCATATGAATGCCACATTTGAGTTTGTTTATGAGCATAATCGACCAAACCGTTTTAGAGATATAGCCATCTGAAATTTTCTGAAATTTGGTGGTTTTTTGTTGCTCATTAACTCGAAAAATACTGAACCGATTGAATTCAAACATGGTTATTAGTTGTAGAATGCCAACGCGAAAATGTTTGCGAAATTTGGTGAGGATAGCATTTGTTGAAAATTTTTAATAAATCATTGAAAAAAAAAAAAATTCTATATATCAGAAACTATACGTTTGAAATTGCTGAAATTTTGCAAGAGCGTTCATTACCTAACTCTACTGCCAAGTTTCAAGTTTTAACACGATCGGTTGAATATTGTCGGAGATTCGAGCATTCTTGTGTGAGTTCAGTAGATGGGTGACCGTTGCCTCGATAACTTTCGAACCAAAGGAGATAGGGACTTGCAATTTTCAGGGTAGGTCGCGTATCCGCAAGGGAGAGTTGAGTTCGTTTTTGGGCATAATCGGTTTAACGGTTTCCGAGTTATATCCACCTGGAATATTGTTTCCTTGATAACTCAAAAAATAAATATTCGATTGAATTGAAGCTTGGTAACTAGTAGTAGAAAATCAACACAAAGACGTGTCTAAAATTCTGTAAGAACCGTACTCCTAGAAAATTTGAAAAAAATTACGAAAAAAAAAATTTTAAGAACCACGCCTCCAGAAAATTAAAAAAAAATCACGAAAAAAAAAATTGGTTCAAGCACTGACGTGAAGTCAGAAGCTTTTGCGCGTATGTTCTATTGTCCATTCTTCTGTATTGTATCCTTAATCGAATTTACCATGGTTAATTATGTCGTCCATTCTCCTGTATTGGACACTTAATTCGAATTTACCATGGTAAATTTGAATTAAGAGTGTCCAATACAGGAGAATGGACAACATAATTTACCATGGTAAATTCGATTAAGGGTGTCCAATACAGAAGAATGGACAATAGAACATACGCGCAAAAGCTTCTGACTTCACGTCAGTGCTTGAACCAATTTTTTCATCATCTATTCAATTTTTAGCACATTTTTTTCGTGAGGCTATGATACTGACAAATAAGTTTACGGTTTAGTACTCAATATCATAGAAAATCTTCTCCGAAAATTCAAACCAAAGTTGACGGTTATTAATTATTGTTTCATCTCCAATTACATTTTTTTTAGGGACGGTCAACTGAAACGGATGAAGCCTAAGAAAGAATGGAGGGAAAGACAACAAGAAGAATTCAGTAAGAGATTGAAATCAGAATAAGAAAATTGTTTCGATATTTCTTCTCGAAATGTTTATTTTCCTCTGATTTCAGCTGAATTAATTTAATTCAAAGATCTAGTCACTTTATTTTCCGATAAATGGATTTGCTCTATTTCTGTTCCTCACCGCATTCACCTTAATTTTTTAATATTTAAGTTAGCGAAGATTCTCAAAATTTTGCGTCTCACTATTTTTTTACGTTTATTCAAGGTTTGTGTTTTCAATGTTGTGGTACCAACCTTGCAGTTTGGTATGATATTTGAAATTTGTTCCATTCATCAATAGTTATTAATTTTCACCCATAATTTTCCGCATTGAAATTAATTATAGGGCCACTAAGGATAATAATAATTAATAGAATATTGAAAAGAGCTATTTTTGATTACAGGTTCATAGTTGTACAGCCAAACATTGTATTATTGTTAAATTTAATTTTGTAACTTTTGTAGTTGATGTTTTCTATCTTTTTTGTTAATCACAGAAGATATTTGTTATTTGCCGAGTTGTTGTAAATAATTTGAGAAAAACGTTTCTTCTACTTGCATTGCTAAGATTGAATAAAGACTGAACTATAACCTCAAAATGTCTATATGAGGTTATGTGAGGAGATACTACTCAGATTTAGGGTGGCCTATGATAGAAAATATTCAGTGAATATATCAGATTTGATAGTTTTTGACAATACTTACGAATAAATGATGAACATTGGTGGTGTAGGGTGAAACGAACATTTAATATACCCCAAACAATATTTTTTTAGGTCTCATAGTGCATAATTGGATGTAAGCAGAAGATCAATCTCGGCTTGATCTACAACGCTATGTTAATAATTTTTTTAAGTATTTAATACCTGTAATTTCTTAATAATTTAAATTATTTTCAATCACATTTTTTAAACCACCCTGGAAAATGTTGAATAAATGCTATTGGCAGATTATCAGTTCAATAAAATCATTGTATTATTTATATTGGCTTAGTTCCTTTCCAAAATTAGGGGCGTTATCAAAAGTGAGGCATATTTTATATAGTACGAATAAAAACGTACTTTTTGACTCCCGCATGACCATTTCAAAAATCATGTCCTCAGATTTAGGCATTCTGGCTGTTCCCACAAGTGTTCCTCGGTATATGGGATATCTCTACTCCGATATAATCAAATATACAGGGTCATTCACGAAGACCGTTCGTTAGAATATTTCAAAGAAAGCCTCGAGATAAACACTTGAAATTTGATAGTTGAGCTTTGTTAGGAGAGATGAATTCTTGGAAAAAATTTCAGATTCGTTCGACTTCCGGTTTCACCGGAAATGATACCAACTTTCGTTTTTTAAATGTAATACCCAGTTTTTTTATTGATAATCCGTTTTCCCATTAAATTTTACATTGTTTTAATGTGTCACTTACACAGAAAATTCGTGTGAAATCTGAAAAACCCTTTAAATTTTCTCAAATAGGTCTTCATTCCAATGTTGATAACTGGAAGATTTTTGCATGAAAATTGGTAATTTTCTAGCTTCTATCAGAAGACATACTAATGCCTCTCCTTCGTTAATTAAAAATTCAATTGAACATATAGGGTGTTTCTATTTCAATGTCAAAATCAGTCATGACAAAAACCTCAAAACTTGTTTTTTCAAATGATAACCCATTTTTTTTATTGGTCAGCTGGAATCTACGTTAAAAAATAGTGTATAAGTTTAATAATTGCAATGCTCTAACGAACGATCTTCGTGAATCACCCTGTATAAACACTCACGACATTCTTCAACAAATTAACAGAACATTTGCTGATTATTTGTCACAGGAAAAAATCTACGAAATCAGTTTTTTATTACCGTGTACGATCAGCATTTTACAATTCTTGCAGCCGATTTGTTGTGAAATGTTCAATATCGCTGAGTTTTCCGTCGAAACCACCCTATAGATATAAGTTGCAAAATAAGGGAGAATTTTTTAGTTGAAGTTTTCACGTATTTTAAACACGGACGCTCAACAGTAGACACGACGAGAACGCGAATGAAATTACGGAATTTGGTTAGGTATCATAGAATTCTTATCTTATCCTTTCGTGAAAATTATAATTTCTGACACAGAAGAACACCAATAAGATCGATTTTCATACCGTAAAAATCGTTGATTATGCCTGTGTCCCATTGTTGAAGAATCCAAGCAACAAATTTGATTTTAAGTTTGAGCCTATACGGCTTCGATCAATGTGAGACTGAGTTGAGCATTTATCGTTATCAATGTACTAAGAATCATGACTGTCAAATGTTATTAAATGTACAATAGATCAATAATTAAAAAAATCCTGTGATTGTGTTTATTTATTTCACTGTAGATTTCTAGTTATTCCCATAGGGCGAATGGTGGTTTTCTACAGGAGGAGAAATTTGTGCCACTATAGGACCATAGAGGTACACCTGCATATACTTTACACTGGACAATTGAGTGACGTACCTATAATAAATCTGTCGCTAGTCTTCACAAAAATATAATTTCGATATTATGACTCAGAAACTTATATTTCTGGATGAAAAAGAATTATATAATCCTATATAGAATAATTAAAACCAACATTTTAGAAACACGTAATATGCCGCATAAAAACGTGCGTTCAAAAAAATTCGTGGTCAAGTAGGCTATGGAATTTTGAACGTCAATTTTCTGCGTCTGAACATAGTCCAGACATTGCAAGTTTTAAAATTCCATAGCCTACTTGACCACGAATTTTTTTGAAATAAAAAACAAATACATATATACGTACCAACAAGTAGAACTACTACACACGATGTCATAACTGACTGAATTAACTACCATAGAGCATGCCTGTACACAAAAATGAATCAACAGCGACTGTCATTTTCTGAATTCATTTTTGTTAAACTTAAGAATTGATTTCACGCGCATTTGTGTATTGTGCTCGGTGAAGAGGTGGGACTATCCTTGTAAGTACGAAGTTTGAATTTTATAACATATTTAATGACATTGCAATACAACTAATTTCAATCTAAGTATCTAATTCCCTGAGAATTCTGTCGATCCAGCTCCTCAAGTGGGCAACATCGCTGTAAACTCCAGGCACATTATTTTGTCCACATCCTATTCCCCAGGAAACTATGCCAGACTGTACGTATCTTTTTGAGTTATTGGGATCAGGGCATACCAGAGCACTTCCACCGTCGCCCTGCGAATTAATAAAATGTTCTGGAACTTCAAATAGCTAATACAATGTAGAATTTCGGGCTTATTTTGTCAAAACTTCATTTCAAATATACTTCCTTCAGTCTTGAAGATATACAGCTTGATGTAAATAATTCCTATTTGATTTGCGTTTAGAAAGAATGAAGATTTCTTATTATACTACCCGTAAATATACAACAAATCCATCAGTTTGACGTACCCCAATTAAATATCGTAAGAAAGGGCTTATTTGGATGAGTTTATACAAGAAATACATAAGTATAAACTAAGGCTGTATTTTCTGGATATTTTCTACTACTTACAGTGCAGGTGTCTTTGCCTGCTTCTCCTCCGGCGCACATGAAAGATTGATGAAGCTTGAAATGGGGCCCTAAGCGTGTTTTTCGAAGAAATCTGGTACATTTTTCTTTCGGCACGGTTGGTAGTTCAATCTTCTTCAGAATTACAGAATATGCTCCTTCTCTACCTGTGAATAAGAGTTTTGATCTTTTCTTAGGTGTTAAGAATGAGGTTGAGTTGATGATACAGGCATATTAGAAATGCTTCATTTAAAAGAATAATTCCTTGAACTTGATTTTTGCGCGCATGTTCTGGCGAACAGTGTG
Organism: Halyzia sedecimguttata; assembly: GCA_937662695.2. Taxonomy (NCBI): domain Eukaryota; kingdom Metazoa; phylum Arthropoda; class Insecta; order Coleoptera; family Coccinellidae; genus Halyzia; species Halyzia sedecimguttata. The sequence continues at coordinate 60,747,049 of OW569418.2, forward strand.
CTATAATTTTCGAATGTTTTGCCTCAAACGATTAGGTCCGACTCACTGATGAAGAATTCGAGTTCGAATTTTGTTTCTGTCTGTTTTCAAACAAAACAGATTCGATCGAATTGAAACTTGGTAACTAGTTGTAGAATACTGACACAAAGACTTATGTGAAATTTCTTGAGGATCGTATCACTGGGAAATAAAAAAATATATATATATATTCAGAATGGAATGAATTATGGTGTGAAGTTTTCTTTAACTATGACACATATTCTGGTTTCCTAGTCATACACTAGCCGATTCGTAAAAATAAATGAAATTAACATAAGGAAAGCAGATAGAGTTGACCTCGAGTCGTCATAAAATCTTCAATCATTTTAGAAAATTAAATAATTCTTAATCGTTTCTCCTAAAACACATCGTTTTTTAGATATTCAAAGTTGAATGTTTTAAAATCTGATACAAATTTGAGTTTTTGCCTTCATTTTGGTTGATCCGCTCCTGACCTGGGATGGCCTTGAATCGATGTATTTCTGCATTGCCACACTGCATTTTTTTTTTTACAAGATTGGATAATATACCAACGCCTGGTATACACAGTTTGACAATGCCGCATCCGAACGGCGAACGTAGATATAAAGTTTATGATGCAATATGACAATGAGTTTTTTTGAACGTATCCTACTAATTATTATGTTTATTCTGACATATCAACACCATCGTAAGGATAACTTGTGATGACAGACATAGACTAAGAGGTTAACTCACCAAAATTATTTTTACCCCATCCACTAGCTATACAGTGCTGCGAAGCTATCTTCTGATTGATATTCGGCAAGCATACCAAGCCTATACTCTTCACTTTGGTGTAAGCCCTGTCCAGTACTATCAGCCCTATGTCGTTTATTGCTCCAATTCCGAATTTTTCGTGTGAAATGGTCCTAATGGCCAGCCTCTCCTGGTAAGGTATTCTTTCTTTGGTCGTCTGAGTATCCCATTCACCAGCCCTGACGGTGATTTCTTGAGGCTGCCAGCTACAAATTTCCGAGTATAATAATAATAATGAGTTCTTGCGTGCGGAAAAGTCACTTTGCGTACGTGTTAGGAAGAATGTTTTTCCTTCGATCGTCTTATAATAACAAGAAGAAACCAAATTGAAATATGAAAATTTATTCTGAAACATTTAATTAATCCGGAATGAAACAACTCAGCTATTCTAAAATAAACAATTACTGGAGAAAAAGAAGTAATTTCCAATTATTTGTTCTTAATATTTATGACGAAAGAACAATTATTCACATATTGTAAATTGATTGCTGATCCTGTCCGTTCATTCAATGGGTGTTTCAATGAACACTGATTCGGCGCAAAATGGCAAGTAATGTTCTCGTTCGTTGAGCTTGAAGGACAGTCGTTCGAAGGTTGATGATTCTCTGTAGGGCAGCTGTATGGATGGATTGATAAAGATCGAATACGACAATCCGTCGTATTCATAAAGCATTCAATCTCCGTTAAGTCCTAACTGAGGTCCTCAGTTAAGGATAAATAAGAATCGCAACCTCAGTTAACGTATGTAACGGTGCTGAAATGGGCCTGTTTCACGTTAATTTTCCCTTATACTGAGGTTGCAATTCTTATTTATCCTTAACTGAGGACCTCAGTTAGGACTTAACGGAGATTGAATGCTTTGCTAATACGGCGGAATATCTTATTAGACATTTCTTTTTTTTTTTGATTAGTTGACTTGGCGATGTAACTCTCGGCGACATTGGTAATTTCCAGCCTCCCAGGCGCTTAACATTGGTTATTCCTTCCCCAGAATTGGCCAACATAGTAGCTGACGGACGTCTGAAACTATGATCAGTACACTGATCACAGGGAATTTTCAATTTTGAATATGCTGCTATTTCCGAAGGCATTTTTCCGAACGAATTTATTCCACGCATTGGGTACTTCATGCTCCTTGTCTATATTAGTGAAAAAAACGGCTGTGTGGAGTATTTTGTTTCCTCAAATTCGCATATTTATGGTAGAGCAGCAAACATATCCATGATTCGTTTCATTGGAAACGAATATTCTCGATGAATTATTTTTATTGTCCGGGATTTTGACCAAATTTCCCTCCTCCTCGATATGATCAATCATTTTGCAGAGTTCATCGCACCCAAAAATGGTAGCCACTTTGATGAGAAGGTACATTTCATCAGGCGCATCTTCCATAAATTCAAAACTTCACTTTTTTCTAATATTTTGGCTTTTTTTTGGATGGTACCCAACATATTGCTTCTTTAAAAGCGAAATGAGTTTGAAATATTCACTCAAATCTAAGTTTCTCTCTTCACTTTAAGTACGTACATCGTACACCTTTCAATATGGAATATTTGGTCATAGTGTACTGGGCTGAAATTTCTTCTTCAAATGTAAAAAGGTATGCTAACAATAATTCCTCCTGGAGGATTGTTGTCCCTTTACTGTGACACCAGTTTTCAAAATTCTGATATTCTGCTTCATACTTGACTTCATATTTTGCAGGTAATAAACTCAAACCTGCTTCATTAAACACCTGCAAAATGGAATGTAGAAGAACAAAAGCCGGAGGTATTACAAAATTTCAAATTCTGACATAATGATGTGTCAAAATCTACTATTCTTGTTGCTTGATAAAATTATTCTTGAGAATTATCATGAATATCTATTTGTTCAAGCTGTGAATCAAATATCGGGAATAATAATTGAAAAGTGGAGTTTTATACACTTGCGAGAGTCTCACATTGCTTAAAATAATTACCCGTTTCTGAAGCATTCATGAAAATTTCCCATAACAAAAACAATTTTGATCAGTTTGACATTTCCGGGTCGCAAAATATTTTTTCCGCACGATGCAGAAAAGTGTTACTTTGGCAACCCAAATGCGTGCGGCGTGCGGAAAAGTACTACTTTGCGCACGCTCGTAGTAAAAAGCATTATTGGTACTCACCCTGTCAGACAATGGGCTGCTGTGAGAACTATGTTAGGGCGTATGAGAGAACCAGCGCAAATACACTGATGATCGTGTATGGACTTGTTGTAATTCGTCCTCAATAGTGCCACCTGCCAGGGAAATTCTCCGTATTGGGCCACGTTATCACTATTTCCTCGGATTGTGAAATCTATACCGTTTATGTTCCTCACCCCGCACTCCGACCAGTCACCATCTGTTAAAAATAAAGAAAAACCCTCATGTTTCTCTCATTTCTACGAAAACCGTCGAAATATCAGTGTTGCATCATAGAAATATTAATAGTGAACAATTAAGGAGTCACTATCCTGTCATAGAAACATAGGGCAGTTCCTCATTTGCGAGTTAACTCAAGGTTGCGAGTTACCCAAATATTTGGCGATGTTCATGATCTCGTAACACTCCGGTTAAGCGCAACCTTGAGTTAACCGGCCTTTAGGCTTCAACGATAGCGGTCAGAAAGGGTCGATAATTTTTGAAACAGAAAAAAATAATAGTAGGATGAATCCCATTGGAAAAGGAATAGAATGTAACAAAAATGAAAGAAAAAATAAGTTACGGACGATCTGTATGGCAGTGGAAGGGGAGTTTTTAAGGGTAAAAAACGGTTTATTTCGATTTCCGGCGAAGCTTGAAGCCCTGTGAAAAAAAAAACACAAATTGCAAAGTTGTAGGTAATAAAAAGATTTACAACGTTTGTATTTACAACTTTTTCACATAACCTCAAAATGTATGTGAAAAATTCAAATAACCAAGTTTAAGGTTTTTTATTTTTATCTTTTACAAAAAATGTTTTTTTTTCACAAACTTTGTCGAAAACTTACCTTTTTATGTCCCAAACACACTGTAATTTTATTGTTTTAAAATATTCATTTTTGGCGCTCTAGTTCCTCGGAACTGAGTGCTTATCAATTTGCCCAAATGTCTGTAATTTTGGAATATTTCGATGAAAATGGTCTTAAACGATTTGGTTCGACTCACTGATCAAGAATCCGTGGTCGAAATTCATTCTGTCCGGCCGGCCGGCCGTAAGCACGATAACTCTCGAACGGAATGAGCTATAGAGAGTTGAAATTTTCAGAGTAGGTTTGGGGGATGAATATCTCGGCTAAGTTCGTTATTGGGCAAAATCGGACAGATGGCTTCGGAGTAACAAAAAAATAATTTTTTTTTTACGAAACAAATTCCAAATTAAATTTTTTTTAATAAGTAGTTTTATCATAAGAATCCATTCATATCATTTTCAACTCTAACAAGCTAATACTTTCGGAGATATGATTTTTTAAAATTTCAATGTAAATCGTTTTTCACAGATTGATATAATTATTATTCTATGTATGAATTCTCATAATGTCAACTTGACAGAAGGGAATATTGTAACTTCAAAAATATTGGGGTTGAAATACTCGTATTTTAGCGATGCAACGGGGACCTCACCCGAAAATGTTTGAAAATATTACGTAAATATTGAAAGCATAATTCTGTAGTTTGGTGAACGTAGATCCGGAAATTTTTGATCGATTACAAGGTATTTTTATTATTACTTATCTTCTTTCATATTTGTTTTATGGAATACCTACTATTTGTAGGTACTTTAAACCTGTTTTGGGCAATTGTCATACGAAACTTGTTTTTTTGGCGCTTTAGTTCCTCGGAACAGTGTGCTTATCAATTTGCCCAAGTGTCTGTAATTTTGAAATTTTTGGCTGAAAATGGTCCCAAACGATTTGGTTCGACTCACTGATCAAGAATCCGAGTGCGAAATCGATTCTGTCCAGCCGGCCGACCGGCCGTAGGCACGATAACTCTCGAACGCAAGGAGTAAGCGGATTGAAAATTGCAAGGTGGTTTTGGAGCGTAAATATCTCGGACAAGCTCGTTCGATCTATCTGAAATTTAGCACCAAATTGTAGAATCATGACCTTTATACGCATGTGAAGTTTTGTATTGACCAGATTACCGCAAAGTGTAAAAAAAAAAATTTGAAAATTTAAAAAAAGTTTTTCCACAATAACTCTCGAACGGAATGAGCTAGGTAGTCGAAATCTTCAGAGTAGGTTAGGGAGATGAATATCTCGGTTAAGTTCGTTATTGGGCAAAATTGGCCAGATTTAATTCGATTTCTTCCATGGTGCAGTTCTCATTCTCATGATTGCTCATTTAATCTTGATAAATAAACTATTATTTGAATTGAATTTCCTTTATGATGCAGCTCTATCATATGTATACATTGATATAATTCCCAACTCAGAGAAACCAATACTTTCGGAGATATAATTTGTCTGTTTGAACTAGAGCGCCAGAAAGCTCCTGTCCACAGGGCTTGTTTAACATTACTTCGATTTAATATCGAAAAAGCGCCCCAATGATCAATCGAAAATTCTCACGTCAAAATATCTGCTTTTTTGAAAAAGTCGGTAGGTTTTTGTTCGTTGAAATCTCTACTTTCTGATGGTGTAAAAATATACATTATTACGGTAAATTTTCTTAAAAAACTTGTGATTTTCCAGTACCTACCCTTATCATTTTGTTCAGTTACCCCTGTTGACTGTGGTCTTTGTGTGGTTCCTCTTGTATTCGTCTGTGTAATTCGATCAGTAACAGATACGGGTGGAGATGTGAATACTGGACTCGAAGAAGATTGTTCAGATGTACCGCTCTGTGTTGTGGATGAGACTGAAGTATTGTTATTTTGAGGCAGTCCACAGCATACGTCTAGATAGTGATCACATTGGTTTTCACCCTCGTCGTATCTGTTGTCAAAAAAAATGTCAGGTATATAAAAGTTTAAAGGAATGCAGATTCTGCGAGGAAGGTATATAATAATTAATAAGAGTTGAAGAAAAAGAACGAGGTGTTACCGAAAGTAAGCGCTTTAAGTATTAGTGCTTCCCCAGGGACGGCCGAAGCCAAATGTTTTGGGGGGAGGAAAGCATCGAAAAAGTTCCAACTGTGCATTAAAGTGTAAGATAACCTAAGGTGACGGGGGAGAGGTGACAGAGTCAGTTCAATTCCGAAGATAAATGAATGAATTCTGCAATTATGACATTTTTCCACCTGTTTATTTTTTGCTTTTTTGAATCATTGAAAAAAAAGATAAATAGCTAACATTTAACAGTATAATAATCGCATCAAACAATTTCAAATCAAGCGCTTTCGTTCGATAATTCCCCGGGACAAAGCAAACACCACCACCTGTCAAATAAGTAACGATAACGTACAAACCAGGTCGGCCTGCTGACGGTAACGAATAGTTTCTGAAAACAAGTGTTTCGTTTAATCTTCACTCATCAGCATTATGAGGTATTTTTTAGCACGCTTGTTCCTCTGAACAAATCGCCTATCAATCTGCTCAAATTTCTATGATGGGCCGAGTGATTTTTGAGTTATAGCCGTTGAGGAGTTTTATTTTCCCAATAACTCGAAAAATATGATCTGATCGGATTAAAGCTCGGTTGTTAGTTGAAAAAAAATAGCGCAACGGAGACTATGCAAAATTTCGTGAGGATCGTATAAGTAGAAAATAAAAAAGTTCATTTAAAAAAATCACGTATCTCAGAAACTATCCGTCAGATATCGCTTAAATTTTGCGAGAGCGTTCAAAATTCTTATGTTACCGCCAAGTTCTAGATTTGAACTCGATCTGATTTATATTGTTGGATATATTGTGGAAATTACAGCCAATACAGTAGAACAATTTTTTCCAGTCGATTAGCAGATTGTTCATAGAATTTTTGCGCGCATGTTCAAGGGAACAACGTGCTGTCATTTTACCCAAATGTCTGTAACTTTCGAATTTTTTGCCGAAAATGGACTCGAATGATTAGGTTCTACTCACATATGAAGAATTCGAGGTCAAATTTGATTATGTCTGACTGGCCGTCCAGTCCGTTGCCACGATAACTCGAGAGCGAAAAGAGATAGTGACTTGAAATTTTCAGGGTAGGTGGCGCGTCCAAATACGGCGGATAAGTTCGTTAATGGGCATAATCGGTCCAGCGGTCTCCGACTAATTATTTTGTCATCTACCAATACAGATCCGATCGAATTGAAAATTGGTAACTAGTTGTAGAAGATCTACCTAAAGACGTATGTGAAATTTCGTGAGGACCGTACCACTAGAAAACTAAAACAAAATTATTATGTATCTCACTCAGATCGATAAGTTTACTTATTGAACTTTGAAAAAGTCCTTAACTTTTGTGGAGCATAATACAGGCGAGTCCTTAAGTTGTACATTAATTTTAACCATAGATTCTTATCGTCAAATGAAACACTTTTTTCATCTACCATTTTTTTCCAAATTCGGCTCGGGTAAAAAGATCATTTTGTAGCTTTAACATCGTTCTTTCGAATGAAATGAATGTTGGTGTGAAGTTTCCTATAGCTATGATACATTTTTTACAAATATTAGTTTCTTCCTAATTCTACTAGTTTTCTAGTTATAGACTCGTGATTCATAAAACTAAACGAAATTAGCATAAAGAAAGCATATAAAGATTTTCTTGAGTCATTTCAAGAATATTTCATCGTTTTAGAACATTATATTATTCTTCATCATTTCTCCTTAAACGCACCGTTTTCGAGATATTCTTCATTGAATGTTTTAAAATGGAAAACTCCAGAAATTTCACTACTTTTATGGATCCGCCCCTGAGCGTTGGAATCTCGAATCAAGCTGTAAACCCCTTACCATACCTTTTTCTCGTCCACCAATAATGTCATAGGTAATTTATATGCGGGAGTGTATTAGCACATTGTGAAATCTTTGAACGTTTGTAACTTTTTACCTGAGCCGAATCTGGAAAAATGGTAAATGAAAAAAACCGTTTATTTGACGAGAGTAATCGATGGTTAAAATTAATTTACAACTTTAAGGCTCACCCTGTATAAGTGACCTACCTGATATCAATTGAGTTGAGCCCATCGAATTCTCCAGTTTGTATGACCGTCCTGGTAATGGGATCGCAATTGTAGTAAGGCACGCATACGTCTATACCCTGTCTCTGATCTTCGCCGCATTTCCGGAGGGCTCCATAATCGCGCAATGTTGATTGCGTCACTTCCTCGTAAAAGGTCTCATTGTATATTGCGTTGACTGCTTCGATCACGCTGATGTTAGGGGTTGAGGATTGTCCCTTCGCGGTAGCAAGTAGCGCCAACGAGATGAGGAGTAAACTCATGACTCCTAAGTAGAAGATGTCAGATAGCAGTTAACTGTAATGACATAGACTTGAATTAATTAGAAACATTCTTGAAAAGTTCTGACGTGGAGTCGGGAGCTTTTGGGAGCATGTTCAATCGTGTTCAAGTTTGGAATTTGACTGTAAGTTAGGTTTTGAAGGCTCTCGTACAATTTTAGCGATATCGGAAGGATGGTTTTTGAGATATAGAATTTTTTTCAATGATTCGAATTTCTAGTGATACGATCCTCACGAAATTTCGCAAAAATTTGCGCGTTTTCATTCTGCTACTAATTACCATGTTTGAATTGGATCGGAGCTGTATTTTTTGAGTTATTGTGGAAATAACAACAAAATTTCAGATGGGTATAACTCCAAAACCGTTCGGCCGATTATACCTATATTAGGGCACTTAAATGTCGCATTCGGATGTGCAACCTACCCTAGTTACCTAGTTTTAATTCAATCGGATCTGTATTTTTTTTACTTATTGACAATATTCCAGATGGGTATAACTCCCAAACCATTTGGCCGATTATGCCCAACAACGAACTGAACTGTCCCATTCGGATGCGCAACCTACCCTGAAATTGCAAGTTGATATCTATTTCCATTCTCAAGTTAACGTGGGATACATAATATTTTCATTTTGCCCGAATGTCCGTAATCCTCGAATTTTTTGCCGAAAATGGTCTCAAACGATTGGGTCGACTACCTGATGAAAAATTCGAGGTCAAATTTGATTCTGTCCGGCCGGTCGGCCGTCCGTTGCCACGTTAAGTTGAGAACGGAAAGAGATAGCGACTTGAAATGTTCATGGTAATTGGCGCATCCCAATACGACGGACAAGTTCGGTAATAGGCATAATCGGCCCAACGGTTCCAAGTAATAATTTTTTTTTTCAACCATTACTAATCGGAACGAATTGAAACTTGGTGAGTAGTTGTAGAATACAAATCTAAGAACGTTTGTGAAATTTTGTGAGAATCGTATCGCCAGAAAATTAAAAAAAAATTATTAAAAGATATTATTTATGTCACGATAACCTGAGAACAGAAAGAGATAGCGACTTGAAATTTTCAGGTTAGGTTGTGCATCTGAATGCGACATTTGAGTTTGTTTATAGGCATAATCGGCGAAATGGTTTTGGAGTTATACCCATCTGAAATTTGGTTGCTATTTTCCCAATAACTCGAACAATACAAAACCAATCCAATTCAAACGTGGTTATCGGTTGTAGAATGCCAAACAAAAATTCTTGCAAAATTTCGTGAGGATCCTATCACTAGAAAATTTGAAAACAAGCCTTGAAAATCATTGAAAAAAATTCTATATATCAGAATCTAGCGAGAGCCTTCAGAACCTAACTCTACTGCCAAGTTCCAAGTTTGAACACGATCGGATCTATATTGTTGGAGAGGAGATCGGAGCAGTCTTATATGAGTTTAGTAGCTGGATGGATGACCGTTGCCTCGATCATTTCCGAACGAAAGGTGATAGGGACTTGCAATTTTCAGGGTAGGTATCGAATCCGAATGAGAGGGTTAAGGTCGCAGTTATACCCATCTGGAATATTATTTACTCGATAACTCAAAACGTATAGACTCGATCGAATTGAAGCTTGGTAACTAGTTGTAGAATATCGACATAAAGACGTGTGTAAAATTTTGTGAGAACCGTATCCCTAGAAAATTTAGAAAAAATTGGTTCAAGCACTGTATTGGACACTCTTAATCGAATTTACTATGGTAAATTTGATTAAGAGGATCCAAAAGAGGAAAATGGACAATAGAACATACGCGCAAAAGCTCCTGACTTCACGTCAGTGCCTGTTTTAATGATTTTCATTAATATATTCACGTTACGATCTTCACGAAATTCAGCGCTTCGGCATTCTACAATTAATTACTAAGTTTAAATTGGTATCTGTATTTTTTGAGTTTTGGCTCAACAAAACGGGCTTAACTCCGAAACTGTTTGGACGATTATGACTATTAACGAACTTAACGGCAACCTACCCTGAAAATTGGTCGCTATCTCTTTCCCTTCGAAAGTTATCGTGATAACGGACGTCCGGACAGTATCGAATTTGGCATCAAATTCTTCATCAGGGGGTTGAACCTAATATTTTGAGGCCATGAAAAAAATTAGAAAATTACAAAATGATAGTTCGTTGTTTACTAGAACATGCGTGCAAATATGTTATAAAATAAAACATAGAATATACAGATCTTATTACCAATTACATTTGGAGTTGAAGAAGAAGGAACTTCCTGAGGGACTTCCCCGGCCGCAAGAATTCTTTGCCGCTTCTCGATTAATGAAGCAATTGGTTATCGATCTTCAGCCTTATTTGCGGTAATAATAAACCGGAATCCAATAACGCAAGGAATTATTTTTACAAACATGACCTATAATTTGAAATGATTCTCTGATGAAGAAGATTTATAGTTACCTTTTTAAAACAACACAGAAGAAAAAGAACAACTTAATGGAATCTCAGAACTTAATTTTGATAATTAATCAGGAACACCAGTTTACACGACAGTTCAACACAAAATAAACCTCTGCTTAAATCTTGGAGGTCACATTTGAAACTTATCTCATTTAATCATGAGGGATATCTGCCAAACAATCTCATTAAATAAAAGAATTAATCATCAGAAAGAAGCTGACTGGGGAGGTTATTTGTGTGAATGAATAGGAAATAAAATAAAACGTCTACAAAATGAAGACAACCGGTTGTTGGTATTCCCGTATTGAAATGATGAATTCCAGAAAATCCATAGGGTTTTTTCACCTCAAAATCGCTTATTGAGTTTGTGGATTATAACTGGTTTTCAAATTACTGCAACAGGTTACAGAAAATGGAGATCATTTATAACGCAAATATTATCGGAGAATGAAGCCGGTGCTGAACTGAATGTTTCTCGTGTCATCGACTTTTAAAATTGAAATATTTGTGAAATGTATTTTTCAAATTCATTCTGGGGAAAAGATTCTGAATAAACGGGAACATATTCCAAGGAATGTTCTGTGGAATTAAACATGATTGTTTGTTCCAATCTAGTCTCCCTATTTAATTAATGAAGTATTTCTCATGCAGTTTACTTCGACTATTTCACTCATATCATAATCTGACCAACCACAGGCCAAAGACAGCTCGTATTATCGCGAAAACACCAACTGTCTTCGAATGATTGGACTTATTACTTTGGTTTTCAACGACTCAACCATAGATACGGACTGTTTGACAAATGATAAATATAAATTACAGACGTCAACATGAGTCATTTTGTTCGTGAAATAGTCTAATAAATATCACTCGTGACTGAATTTATCTCATAAGTCTGTCTTTTATTTTTTTAACTCAACTGAGTTGCTTAGAGTAAACACCATTCGCCCTTCGGACTCGTGGTGTTTTCAAGCAACTCAGTTTCGTTAAGAAATAAAAGACTGACTTATCGCGAAAATTCAATTACTTGGGATATAAATAGTGAAAATATACTGCTCCACAAATGCTAAGGAAGTTCATAAATTTTGTGACCTTTTCAAAAGTTGCCGGTTGTTGTCCACCAAATATTCATTTATGAGAAATAAAATGTTTACTCTCTTATATCTGAATGGTTCTTTCAGTTTCAGGCAAGTTATATATATTGGAATTATATATAGGTATAGTAGGATATATTGGAATTATATCCAAAGAAATATGGCAGGATATAGCAATGCGATTTCAAAATACATACAACCATAAATTAAATTTCTCTAGTTGTCGATTTTCAAAATTGGTAATTCGGGAAGGAAATGTCGAATCGATTGTGGGGAAAAAAATCGGAAAAAATTCATGATTTGATTTGAAGAAATATTGTACAGAATTTTCTATAATTTTTTAATTTGATGAACTCTGCAACTACAAGTTCCCATGACGGAAAGTTCGAAAAAAAATTTCAATTCACCCGAATAACAATTGAGAAATTTGATTGGAGTACCCAAATTATTTCCCATGAAAAATATTTGGGAAAATCCAATTGTGTTTTTGTTTTGATGGACTCTCGCATGAATTGGGCTTTGTTCAGCTGTCAACTTATCTTTTCTTATTTATCTATGGTTAAATTGGAAATCTTCATTGAGATAAAAAATATTTTAATGATATCATGCATAACTTTTCACTTCAATCTAATCCTGACTCATTATAATCAGTTTAAGAAAAAATACAGTTGAACAAAATATATTATTTAATTACAGTTTATTTGAAGCATTGATTTTCTCAACAACAAAATTCCACTAAGATTTTAAGCTGTCTCATGAGTTTTATGTATAGAACATTTGTTGCAGTATTCTCGAAATAATGAATAAATTCGAGAAAATATAAAGAAAAGTTCGTAAATGGTTTTTGTTATTATTGTTGATAATATGTTGAACCCAACAATTTTCATTTTTTTAAAAGGAAATATAAGTTTATTTATCCAAAATATAACATAGCCTAGTAAGTAAGAGCACATTCACCTTTTATTGCCTTATATCCATATTTTCGAATGTTTCGAAATCAACAATCACATCAAACAAAAAAGAGATATACTTACAAAAAACCAGATGAGATGAAAAATGACATAGAAATTTTTTCAACGTGAATCACACATCAAGTTCAGAACTGTTTATTCATAATAAACTATTTCCATTCAATATTTATCAATTTTTGAGGTCAAAAGTTTAGGACTTCGGGAATAACAGTTTTATTACACAATATTTTGACTGGAGTTGACAGTATAGTACTAATATATAATTTTCATTTACTCAGCAATTTCAATGTGTTTTACATGTGCACGTTATCTTTGAAATGTAGCCATTCCCACCTTTATTCTTTGACTATGATATTTGTTTTTCGCAAGAAAGGTTTCATTTCGAAATGCGACGGTTGAGTTTGTTGATGGGCATAATCGGCCAAACGGTTTCGGAGTTATAGACATCTGAAATATAATGTGAATAACTCAAAGAATACATATCCGATCGTATCACTAAAAAAAAAATTCTTCAAAAATTGTATAGGTATTTCGGAAACTATCTGTCAGATTTAGTTTAAAAGTTGTAGTAAAATTAAACATAAAAATAATGAAATGAAAGCGAACAGAAAATTTAAAGTTCAATAAAAGGTATAAAAAAATTATATTTCCAAAAATAATATTGTTTTTGTTTTTTTTAAGTAGAAATAGAAAAAAAAAATCAGTGAGAAAATACATTTGTTTATAAAAAAATTGGTTCAAGCACTGACGTGAAGTCAGAAGCTTTTGCGCGTATGTTCTATTGTCCATTCTTCTGTATTGGACACCCTTAATCGAATTTACCATGGTAAATTATGTTGTCCATTCTCCTGTATTGGACACTCTTAATTCGAATTTACCATGGTAAATTCGAATTAAGTGGTGCACATCCTAACCTGAAAATTTCAAGCCGCTATCTCATTCCGTTCTCAAGTTATCGTGTCAACAAAAATATTTTTTAATATTTTTTATAAAATTTTCTAGCCATACGATTCGCACAAATTTCACAAACGTGCTTAGGATCATATTCTACAACTACCCACCAAGTTTCAATTCGATCGGATTTATATTGGTTGAAAACAAAATTATTACTCGGAAACCACTGGGCCGATTATGCCCATTAACGAACTTGTCCGTCGTATTGGGATGCGCCACCTACCCTGAAAATTTCAAGTCGCTAGCTCTTTTCGTTCTCAAGTTATCGTGGCAACGGCCGGACGGACGGCCGGACGGACAGAATTAAATTTGACCTCGAATTCTTCATTGGGGAGTCGAACTTAATCGTTTGAGACCATTTTCGTCCAAAAATTCGAAAGTTACAGACATTTGGGCAAAACTATAACGCGATGTTCCCCAGAACATACGCGCAAAAATGTTCATTAAATAAACAATGCAGATTTAAATAATAATAATTATTTTCTAATATCAAAGACCAAGATAAACAATGATTTAAAAAATATTATTCCTTAATATTAATTACAAGTGGCAGGAAAAAATTTGTATTCATCAAATCCATTTTTAAGCACTAAAAAATTCTTTTTAAGAAACGGGTTTCTTTTTAAATCATTACTCTCATCAAAGATTATGTTTCCAAAAAAAAATGTGAATTAACTTATAAACAACAAGGATCGTATCGCTAGAAAATTTTTGAAAAATCATTGAAAATCATTGAAAAAAATTATATATATCACAAACTATTTGTCCGACATCGCTGAAATTGAGAGCCTTTAGAACCTAACTTTACTGCAAAGTTCCAAGTTTGAACACGATCGGATCCATATTGTTGGAGATCCGAGCAGCCTTGTGTGAGTTCAGTAGCTGGATGGGTTACCGTTGCCTCGATAACTTTCCAACGAAAGGAGATAGGGATTTGCAATTTTCAGGGTAGGTTGCGCATCCAAATGGGAGAGTTAAGTTCGTTTTTAGGCAAAATCAGTCCAACGTTTTCGGAGTTGTATCCACCTGGAATATTATTTCCGCGATAACTCAAGAAATATAGACTCTATCGAATTGAAGCTTGGTAATTAGTTGTAGAATATCGATATAAAGACCTGTGTAAAATCTTATGTCCTTACTCCTAGAAAATTTAAAAAAATTGGCTCAAGCAGTTCAAGCTTGTGGGCGTATATTCTATTGTCCATTCTCCCGTATTGGACACTCTGAATCGAATTTACCATGGTGAATTATGTTGTCTGTTTAAAGCAATAAGAGCTCTGATGGCGTGCAGAAGTCTATCCGGTAAGACTTGGGGCTGTAGCCCTAAAATACTGCGATGGATGTACGTCATGATTGTGAGACCAATAATTACCTATGGGGCAGTAGTCTGGCATGCCAAAGCAGATCAGACAACTACTAGGAAAGCGCTTGACAAAGTGCAAAGGCTAGCTTGTGTGTGCATCACGGGAGCTATGAGAACGTGTCCAACCAGGGCACTTGAGATCATCACAGATCTCTCACCTCTGCATCTTGTGATTGAGAGGTTAGCCCATGAGGCCATCCTCAGAATATCTAAGGAAGGTACAGGAACTGAGAGGATTAAATGTCAGAGAGCCTGGACCTCTTTGACTAATTACATCCCATCAGTGAACCTCCCTAGTGATGCAATGGTCAAAAAAGTAAGCATTGAGAAGAACTTCACCACGATGCTAAGTAGAAAGGAAGAATGGGAAAGGGAGCTCACCACCCAGACTTTCAAAGAAAATACCATAAAATGGTACACAGATGGCTCAAAAACCACGACGGGAGCTGGCGCTGGGGTATATGGGACAGGCGCCAAGTGCGCACTGTCGGTAGGCTCCCGTTTGAGTATCTTTCAGGCAGAATTACTCGCAATCGAAAGATGTGCAGATATTAACCTAGAAAGAAAATATCAGAAATGCGACATAGCAATCCATTCGGATAGTCAATCTGCTATCAAAGCACTGAGCTCCCATGCCATCGATTCAAAGTTGATATGGGAGTGCCGAAGAAAACTAAATGAAATTGGCAAGAATAATAAGGTCTTTTTAGTCTGGGTCCCCGGTCACTCGGGAATCAAGGGGAACGAAGAGGCCGATACACTTGCCAGAAAGGCAGCACGAACTCCTTTTATTGACCCAGAACCTTTCTGCGGTATAGGAAAATGCACCTACAAGAAAGAGTTTCTGGAGAAGGAGGAAACCAAAACAGAAACACTCTGGCGGAATCTTCCAGGTTTGGTTCATTCCAAAAAGTTCCTTAAGAACTTTAAAGAAGTGAGATCCAAAAGGTATCTGGATCTCTGTAAGAATAAGTTACTCCTGGTCACTGGCTTCCTCACAGGACACTGTCGCCTCAGGAAGCATTTGATGAGAATAGGTTTATCAGATACTGACGAGTGCAGATTCTGTGGGGAGGAGGAAGAAACTCCTCTTCACCTTGTTACAGAATGCCTCGCCATTGCAAGTCAGCGAAAGGAATGCTTTGGACAGGAAACTTGTATGAGTGAAGACGTAATATCCTTGAAGCCTTCCCAGATATTGAGGTTCATTTATACTCTGGAACTGGAGGGCGAGCTGTAGATGGCGTAATGGTGAGAACAGCTCTGATGGGGGGCACAATAGATCTCAAGGTCGCGATGCAACGTAACCCCTTATCAATAATAATAATAATAATAATATGTTGTCTGTTCCCCTGTATTGGACACTCGTAATGGAATTTACCATGTTTTCCTCCTCTTTTTGAATCTTTCTTCAAATTTGAAAAATCTCAAATAATTTTTGAGATATATGCCAAAAACTAAACCCCCTTTTTTTTACTTAATTGTTTATAACTTTTGCAATTTTTGCGAGCTGCCCTTGGATGTTCTGAAAAAATATCTATATTCCATTCCAAATCGAATGACATCTCAATCAATAATTTTCGGAGAACTCTAAGAAGTTTTGACCTAAAAGGAACTTGTTGACTAGTCTATGCAGGTATGAAAAAATACTCTAAGAATACTTCATAAGATATTTTAATTGTTACAAAAAATAAATATATAAAAGTACAATGTATCAATTGTCAGTTCCTTCCTGCAGACAGCTAATGCTGACTTTACTTATATGGTCGAATAATATCGGGTATAAGTTCCAATAATTCATAGCGCATCATTGTGTATCACAGCGAATCTCCGAAATTAAAATCTTTGAATATCGTCAATATTATCATGTTTGTCCAGAAGATGTCGTCACTGGTAGCTTCCTCCAGTGGTTGCCAATTGCTGGTCTATCCAGTTTCTGTAATTGCCGACGTCTGCGTAAACTGCTGGTATTTCCTCGCCACAACCTATTCCCCAAGCTACGATTCCGGCTTGAATGTATCTGTGAGGTTGCTGTGGGTCAGGACATACCAAGGGACTTCCCCCATCACCCTGGAAAAAAAAAATGGTATTGGTCTCTCTGGCACATTATATGATTACCTACACTGAGAAAAAAGTTACAAGTAACTTTTTTCACTCGACTACGTTTTACTTGAGATGAATAAATTTTTATCAACGATAAGCGAACATTTAGTTGCTGTGGATAATCATATATTTATCGTTAATAGACACGGTTACCTAAAAATTGACAATTGTTAGAAGTAACTTCTTGTCTTAGTCCCACTTAAAAAGTTATTGAATCCGAATAGCACTGTTAGACTACTGGCCCATGCTTAAAAAATTATGGGTCATTTGAACCACCAGGTGACCTATCTAGAACGATATAAGAGCATAAAATAATAAGATTCAGCACTATGCCGTCACTTGTAAGCTGTCCAACTGAGTGCAGGTGAGAATTCGAAAGTACAGGTAGAGTGAGTACATTTTGGTAACATATTTTTGTACGGCATTCTTACCACCGATAGATCCATGAAAAATAATAAGAAAACGCGCAGTGTCGTACAAAAATGGTGGTCCACAAAGTCGATTTTTTTTTTATTTTCTGACAATTACCAGGGTAAATTTGGTCATTTGATCTTGTACGGCATACTATTTCAATACTGCTTCTAATCCATTATTCCGCAACGCCGTACAAAAATCATGCGACAAGGGGAAAAAATCGAGGGTTGTAATCCCCTCTTTTTCCGTTGTCCAGGGGGTGATTTGACACAACATGAAATAAATTTATTTTGAAAGTATTTTATGCATAGATAATATTTTTTCATATGCCGTACATTTTAGTTGGTTCAAAGGGAAAAAAAATTAAATAGAAAAAATCTAAAAGAAAAAATCTATATATAGAAATGTAAGGTGAAATTTATTTTATACGGCATTTAGATAGTTTATTTGTACAAATTTTCAGTCTTTTCGTGATTCTAGGTTCCTAGTTAGAAACTATGTCATATATGGGTTTGTTTACTATCGATTTATACTTGAATTATGTAGATGTGCAATTTTATTTTAAATTTTTCAAAAATAATTCTGCTAATTTCAGTATCATAAGTACTCGCACATTTTTGGAGCGACGTTCTGTTACGACGTTTAGCATTTGTAAGGAATATCGTATTTTATTCGGATGTACTCGGCTTGGACTCGAGAGAAGATAATTCGGACGTCGATGAAGACGTTGATTCTGATAACAACTCAGCAACGGATTCCGATACAGATTAATTCAAACAAAAACCATATTTCTTATATTATCATCATTAAATTTATGATTTTATTTTTTTATGAAATGACCATTTTTTTTATTATTATCATTAAATATTTCGAATTTTTCTAAAACATGATTGTTTTATTTATTCACATCATTACAATGAAACAAATCAATTATATGTATGTATCAATAAGGTTTGAAGTATATATTGAACCAAAAAGTATACAAAACTGTTGATACTGGGATTGACAGTTTCAATTCTTGGACATAATATACACACCGTTTCAGTTCAGTTAGACGTCATAGTGATTTTATCATATTATCAATTGTTCTCTTCAAAATTATGTTGATACCGTACTGTATCAGATGGCCATAAAGTACCCTCAAAATTGTAGCGTCACTTTCATCAGCCTAAAAGATATGGTGTGCATAAAAATGTACGGCATCATTTTTTCCTAATTTATATATGTTAATACTATTTAAAACAAGGGATAAAATGTAGAAAACTGCTATATTTCATTAATCTATGATATTTAAACTTTTACAATAATTCGCAAAATTTCAGTTTTTGTATTTCTCTATAATTTTTTTTAGAACGGTTTTTTTTGAACGGCAATACTATATAACAATTGTATTTTACAATATCATGTTAAAAAAAAAGTTCCCGTACAGGATCAAATGACTTTACAGCTCTAAAAATCAAGGATACGATGCAATTAAGGTAATTATTGATTTACATTCAAATGAACAATCATTTTTTGACGGCATTATTTTTAATAGTACTTTTGAGTGCTAGATAATGTTTTGGAACCGAAGCCGTACTTTTTCAAATCACCCCCTGGACAACGGAAAAAGAGGGGATTACAACCCTCGATTTTTTCCCCTTGTCGCATGATTTTTGTACGGCGTTGCGGAATAATGGATTAGAAGCAGTATTGAAATAGTATGACACAGATGCCGTAGAAGATCAAATGACCAAATTTACCCTGGTAATTGTCAGAAAAAAAAAATCGACTTTGTGGACCACCATTTTTGTACGGCACTGCAAGTTTTCTTATTATTTTTCATGGATCTATCGGTGGTAAGAATGCCGTACAAAAATATGTGACCAAAATGTACTCACTCTGCCTGTACTTTCGAATTCTCACCTGCACTCAGTTGGACAGCTTACAAGTGACGGCATAGTGCTGAATCTTATTATTTTATGCTCTTATATCGTTCTATACCTTTTCAACTTCAAATTGGGAACTATCAAAATCAAATTGGGAATTAACATATTCAAATTGGGAATAATCAAAATCAAATTGGGAATAAACACATTCAAATTGGGAATAATCAATTTCATATTGGAACGACATCCGTTTCTATTTGTATCAGATCTATGTGTAATTAATTGTCAAATTTGTTTTGAGTCAAAAGTAAGTAACGGAGGATAAGTATACAATTTCTTTATCGAAAATATGTCTTATATACAGAAGAAAGCTGCAGATTCAATGAATAGGCAGATAATTGCGGTGTGTAACAGAAACGGCAATTGGAGAGAACTAGCGAATGCCTTGGGTATTAGTAAATCTACAGCCTATAGATGGGTTACTACACAAAATCAAGAAGAACGCCAACGAGGTGGGAGAAGGAAAGTAGAAATAGAAGAATCCCATAAGAATAGCATGATAGAATATATCGAGGAAAACCCAAAAATAACTTTGAAGGAGCAAAAATTTGAAGAGCATTATGGTATAAATGTTTCCAAAGAGTGATAAGAAATCATTTGGATGGTGCTGCCTATGATTGTTATCAAATGAATATAGTTTTAGTTGCCGATAATACTCCTGCCATACCGGTATTGAGTCCTATTCTAGGAGGTCCAATTCAGCCAGCATCATTTCGTTAGGCTAAGTCCATACAGCCCAATGCTCAATCCAATTGAGTATTCCTGGTCTTGTTAGAAGGCTGGGGTAAAAAGGGATCCAGCTACGGAATTGCCGGAGATTTCATTGGGCGAAGAGAGAGCAAACATATCAAAGGCAGAATTTCGTCTTCAAAGAATGGAGAACAAAATTAGAAGAAATGTATCCATCATAACAGTCAGTACCTGTACAAGATATGTGGCTCATATCCAGAGGTTCATACCTGATATTTTGAATTTATTGGATATGAGAGTTTGATAAGAAAGAAAACATTTTTTTAATACTTCTTTCAAGTCTTTGAATGCTTAAAATGTTTGTTTAGAATGTGGGTATTAGTTTTTGGCGCTCTAGTTCCTCGGAACTGAGTGCTTATCAATTTGCCCAAATGTCTGTAATTTTGGAATATTTCGATGAAAATGGTCTTAAACGATTTGGTACGACTCACTGATCAAGAATCCGTGGTTGAAATTCATTCTGTCCGGCCGGTCAGGCCGGCCGGCCGGCCGTAGGCACGATAACTCTCGAACGGAATGAGCTAAAGAGTTGAAATTTTCAGAGTTTGTTTGGGGGATGAATATCTCGGCTAAGTTCGTTACTGGGCAAAATCGGACAGAAGGTTTCGGAGTAATTTTTTTTTTACAAAACAAATTCCAAATTAATTTTTTTTTAATAAGCAGTTTTATCATAAGAATCCATTCATATCATTTTTAACTCTAACAAGCTAATACTTTCGGAGATATGATTTTTCAAAATTTCAATGTAAATCGTATTTCACAGATTGATATAATTATTCTATGTATATTCTATGTATGAATTGTCATAAAGTCAACTTGACAGAAGGGAATATTGTAACTTCAAAAATATTGGGGTTGAAATACTCGTATTTTAGCGATGCAACGGGGACCTCACCCGAAAATGTTTGAAAATATTACGTAAATATTGAAAGCATAATTCTGTAGTTCGAGAGAGGAGAAAATTTTGTGACGTAGATCAGGAAATTTTTGATCGATTACAAGGTAATTTATTATTACTTATCTTCTTTTATACATGTTTTATGGAATACCTACTATTTGTAGGTACTTTAAACCTGTTTTGGGCAATTGTCATACGAAACTTGTTTTTTTGGCGCTCTAGTTCCTCGGAACAGAGTGCTCATCAATTTGCCCAAGTGTCTGTAATTTTGGAGTTTTTGGCTGAAAATGGTCTCAAATGATTTGGTTCGACTCACTGATCAAGAATCCGAGTGCGAAATCGATTCTGTCCGGCCGGCCGACCAGCCGTAGGCACGATAACTCTCGAACGAAAAGAGTAAGCGGATTGAAAATTGCAAGGTGGTTTTGGAGCGTAAATATCTCGGACAAGTTCGTTAATGGGCGAAAACCATCAAGGGGTTTCGGAGTTATGGCCGATTTTAGTAAAAATATTTTTTATGAATATTTCTGAAACCGATCACTCGATCTATCTGAAATTTAGCACTAAATTGTAGAATCATGACCTTTATACGCATGTGAAGTTTTGTATTGACCAGATTACCGCAAAGTGCCAAAAAAAAAAATTTGAAAATGTGCAGTTCTCATTCTCATGATTGCTCATTTAATCTTGATAAATAAACCATTATTTGAATTGAATTTCCTTTATGATGCAGTTCTATCATATGAATACATTGATATAATTCCCAACTCTGAGAAACCAATACCAGATATAATTTGTCTGTTTGAACTAGAGCGCCAGAAAGCTCCTGTCCACAGGGCTTGAACCCATTTTTATTTTCCAGTTTCACCAATAAAAAATACCTTCCGATTATATATGATCTTGATTTACATAGCCGCGAATGCTGTCCCAATTTGAAATTGATTATTCCCAATTTGAATGTGTTTATTCCCAATTTGATTTTGATTATTCCCAATTTGAATATGTTAATTCCCAATTTGATTTTGATAGTTCCCAATTTGAAGTTGAAAAGGTATAGATAGGTCACCTGGTGGTTCAAATGACCCATAATTTTTTCAGCATGGGCCAGTAGTCTATGTTATTTAAATGTTGTTTGTTAATGATAAATAAGCTGCGTATACAATTCAAGCAATGAATTTACTTATCACAAGTGACTTTTTCACTTACGCATGTTTATAAGCTGTGAATATCAAAGTTATTCGGCATATTCAAACATCGATTTGGGGTAGGTACGTGTGTTTATTATAATATGTGTAAAAAATATTCGTAAAGTAACCGATTTGAGCCGAAGAGCACTCGATCTAGTTGATCCTTTGAAGATAGCCGTTAGATGTTACATCTGGTCAGAATTCAGAGCGTAAAGGTCAAAGGAATCATCATCTATAAAGAATGGTTGAATTCGCACCCCGCCGGTATCGTCGAGTTGTGTTTCACTGATTACGAGAGTTAATTGAGATATTCTTTCAAACAGAGTCTGCGGTTATATTTATACGTTTAGTGTTAAATTTCTCCACTTTTACTTGTGCATGTTTATTGTATTTTCCTAAAATGGATTACGAAGATATCTTCCAGCAATGGGGGTTCGAATATTATGTGGAAAATTTAGAGGTAAGTCAAACCTTTCAGTGCTTTCGTACAATGTTCAAATATATATGCAAATTAAATGGTTTCTTTCTGTGATTTCTCTTCCAAACTCTGAAAAATATCTGTTAAATAAAAATGTATTATTTTGTGAATTGCTTCTGCGTAATAAAGACAAGATATTTGCCAGAAGCAATAAATCGAACAATGTTGCCTAACAAACAATAACGACACAACATCAACGATGAAACAACTAAATTTCGTAACGTTTCGGAGTCTAAATCAGACTCCTTCGTCAGACACTTAACGAAAACCTTCAGAATTATTTTTTGTTGATGTAGCTATTCTGAAATTCGAGACGAAGAAGTCTGATTTAAGCCCTGGTTTCTCTGAAAAGATCGGCCCGAAATATTTCGGTGAAATAGAACGAACAAACGGTCTAATTTCAGTCAATAAATTCTCCAAGAAATAAAAATGCACGGTCCAATACAAACAAAAAGTACGTCGAACCTCGCCGTTTTAAGATCGTTCAAATCAAAGCCTTGCTGATTCCGACGAACTGCTGTCCGCACACTTCACCGAAATTTCGTTCCGATCTTTTAAGCTGGCCGTCCACTAGGTCGGAAACGCGGCGCGGCGCGGCGCGGGGCGGAAATGTAGATCTCCGTCCACTGTGGGGCGGTCGGTCAGGTCGGAAAAATTTTCAGGACAGTTCTCGCTTGGCAGTCGATATATGCGTATCACATGAGGTATGTCTTCTGACGACGAGGACTTGTTCGTGTTTGCTGCTGCATTGGAAGCTGAAGAAGAGGAAGCAGTGAGCAGAAAGAGGAAAAGGATATGGGTTCATGAAATTAATACAAAAAGAAAGGAGCTTGGAGAATTTCATCATCTATTTGATGATCTCCTGAGGGACGAAAATAAATACTTCAGGTACTTCAAGATAAGCCAGAAATGTTCTTCAAATTGCTGCAACTTTTGAGGCCAGAGATTGAAAGGCAAAATACTCAATTTCGGGAAGCCATTTCTCCTGAAGAAAGACTGGCGACGTGCCAGGTACCGTAGATATCATATTTCACTAAAATATTGTTTTTACGCGTATGTTCTGGGGAACGTTGCGTTATCATTTTGCCCAAATGTCTGTAACTCTAGAATTTTTTGCCAAAAATGGACTCAAACGATTAGGTTCGCCTCCCTGATGAAGAATCTGGGGTCAAATTTGATTATGTCCGCTGGCCGGCCGTCCGTTGCCACGATAACTTGAGAACGGAACGAAATATCGAATTGAAATATTTTGGGTAGCTGGCGCGTCCCAATGCGACGGAAAAGTTCATTAATGGGCATAATCGGCCTAATGGTTTCCGAGTACAAATTTTTTGTCAACCGTTACCAATCGGATCGAATTGAAACTTGGTGAGTGGTTGTAGAACGTAAACATGGACACTAATGTGCAATTTTGTAAGGTTCGTATCATTAGAAAATTCTAAAAAAATTATTAAAAAATATTATACGTTAACTTGAGAACAGAAAAAGATAGAGGCTTGAAATTTTCAGTATATGATGAACATATATGCAAAGTTATTATCTATATCATAATAACTTGAGAATAGAAAGAGATAGGGAATTGAAATCTTTAGGGAAGGTTTCGCATCCGAATGTGACATTTGAGTTATAGGCATAATCAGACAAACGGTTTTGGAGTTACGCTAATTTGAAAATCAAGACTGTACAATAAACGTCCTATAGAACATGCGTGTAAAAGCTCCTGACTTCACATCAGTGCTTTTTTTTTAATATTTGGTTTTCTCAATTCGCTAAAATTCAAGGTACGTTGAGTGGGTGCATTTCATTATAATGTATGTATCCACAGATTCTGACAATATAATACATAGTTGAAATATTATGAAAAAAAAAAGTGTAAAAATTAAATCATATAATCTATAAAAATTACAGACATTTGGGCAAATTGATTAGCACTCAGTTCCGAGGAACTAGAGCGCCAAAAATACAACATTTGTAACGACGGACTCACAGGAATCGAAACGAAAGTGACCGAGTCATGCCGAGGTCGGAATATTTCCGCTCCGCCCTCCGTCCATTGGGTCGGTGACGCGGAATTCATGAAACCGCGCCGCGCTCAAGAAGTTTGGATAGATCCCGAGCGCGGAGATTTTTCGACTTCTCCGCGCCGCGCCGCGCTACCGACCTAGTGGACGGAGCTTAGTGTATTTTGGTTCAAAGTTCTAGCACACATTTCCGCCCCGCGCCGCGCCGCGCCGCGTTTCCGACCTAGTGGACGGCCAGCTTTATACAAACCGCTACACGTACTACACATACTACACTGGGTTTCACCGAAATCGCTGCCGAACTGTTCGTTCTATTTCACCGAAATATTTCGGGCCGATCTTTTCAGAGAAACCAGGGCTTAAATCAGACTTCTTCGTCTCGAATTTCAGAATAGCTACATCAACAAAATATAATTCTGAAGGTTTTCGTTAAGTGTCTGACGAAGGAGTCTGATTTAGACTCCGAAACGTTACGAAATTTAGTTGTTTCATCGTTGATGTTGTGTCGTTATTGTTTGTTAGGCAACATTGTTCGATTTATTGCTTCTGACAAATATCTTGTCTTTATTACGCAGAAGCAATTCACAAAATAATAAATTTTTATTTAACAGTTATTTTTCAGAGTTTGGGAGAGAAAACCCAGAAATAAACCATTCAATATGCATTTATATATGAACAATGTACTAAAATACTGAAAGGTTTGACTTACCTCTAAATTTTTGACAATGTGTACTTGCGCTAAGTAAGAGTGTCTCTTTAGCGTAAACAAAATATGTAATTGCCAACACAAACTTTTTATTAAATCTAAGTGAAAAAGTTACTTGTAACAGAGACAGAGGTTCTTACTAACAGCAGTAACAAAAATACTTGCGATATGAAAACATTATGATAAGGGTACGTTCAAACGTTACTTGCACCGAATAGCAGTTTTAGTTCTGGTGTTTAGCTGGATTTTCTATTAGTAACACATGCTACTTGGATCAAGTCAATAAAGTCAGTTATTCTGAATAAAAATGAAATACTTACTACAATTAACTTTGCTAGCTTGTGATATGCTACTTTTTATCAGATAACACGCGAACTTGTTGCAATTAAAAAAAGTTATTTGTGTCTATAGCAAGTCACAATTTTCATTTGTTGCAATTAAAGTTTTTTCTCAGTGTACTTATATTACGAAGGGGTAAAATTATTTTGTGCATCTAACAATAAAGCATGTGGATGAAAATAAGGAAGTGTAAGCAAGGGTGAATGTAGGATACCATAGATTTCATTATATGATACAAGTGCTTAAGGAAAAACCTCAGCAAAAAATCCTGTCTCTCCATCAAGTGTTGTGATCTGTGAAAAAATGATATTGTTAAGATAATAAGCTGAAATATTAATATTGGGCGTCTCTTTCTCCAAAATCGAGCTTTCTGCTTCTTGCTCTTCTTTCTGCTTCTCCAAGGTACCCGGAACTTAACCAGAAAAGCTCTGCATGCATCTTGACATTGACAGAGCATACTGAAGAAATTTAACCCAATAAGTAAAATAGAGAAGCAGTTTCGAGAGTTTGGGCATGTAAGGCAGATTAAAAAAAGCAGCTGCTAATACACTGTGTGAGGATGTGAAATTAGATGTGATGCTTGATGCTTTGAAGAAAATCCACATAAATCGAGTTGAGATGTTAGCTAACAATATTATCCATTTAGTTGACTTTTTGTTTTCTGATGAGAGCACTTTTTCTCTCAACGGCCATGCTAATCGTCAAAATTGCCGCCATTGGTCTACCGAAAATCCTCACTGGATGAGAGAAGAACACACGCAATTCCCTCAAACGGTTAATGTTTGGCAGGAAATGTTCGAAACCATATCATGCCCCTTTTTCATAGAGGGCAATTTGAATGGCGATGATTTATTTAGCACTACTTCAAAATTATGTCGTTCCAACTTTGGCAAATTTATATATAGCCATATCAAGGAAATCCTTATGTCAAATGATCTTACTGTTGATTTAAGTCAATTGTTGAAATTGCCAATCTAGAAATATCCTATATATAAGATTGTAATTGCGAGTGGCATACAATGTTTTATCCAACAAGTGGAAGAAATCGTTTTTTTATGTGATAATAATTAATAGGCTTTGTGATCAAATCAAAGCTACTCACGTCTCAGTACCCTATAAATGTCAGAATGACTTGACAGTGACTTTGTTCTACTTTAAATATGAACGTGAGTTATAATCCATAACCCACTAGCGAGTTATGGATATCAGAATGACTTGACAGTGACTTTATACTACATTAAATATGAATGCATGAATCCATAACTCACTAGTGAGTTATGAATTATAACACACTAGTGTGTTATTTGATAGTTTACTTGTCTAAAATGGCATTAATAATGACAGTCATAACTGCCATGTGTTGGATAAATACTATTATTTTTTTAATATTGAGTTCACCCAGCTCATTCTTGTCAAATTTAATCTTGATACCTTCAAAATGTCTGTCTGTACCGTGTACCTATACAACAAATGGTTATAAACAAATATTTAGCGATTGACGAAAAGCAAGCGCTTCTGGCTAAGCTAGAGGTTGTTGGAAAACATACCGAGCATGTATCTTGTCCTTTTTGACCCCCTGCACACATGAAACTCTTGTCCAGGACGAAAAATTTCCCCAGACGTGTGGTCCTCAATAAATCCTGACATTCGACATTTGGCACCGTTGGTAGGTCGATTTTCTTCAATATAGCTTGATAGACTCCTCCAGATCCTAGCGAGAAAACCGTATTAGGTATATTCAGCCTTATTTTAGTCTTTCAGTCTTACCGAATTTATCTTTTCCCCAACCAGAAGCTACACATTCCTTGCTGTTGAAAACCATTCCCTGCTCTGGTAAGCAGATAGTACCTATATGTTCTTCTTCCTCGAGAGGATTATCTAAGATCAGCAAGGCTACATCGTTGAAGAGGACATGAGGTTTGAATTTTTCGTGTACTATTACTCTTTGGATGTTGCGTTCTTGGTATGGAAGACGTTCTTTCTCTGTTTGAGTATCCCATTCCCCAAGACGAACTTTCATATCTTTGGTGTTAAGTCTGTAAAAATCATCATTTTGAAACTAGTCCGAACGATTACTTGGATATATTGATAAATTTGCGGAGGAGATAGAAAGGATTCCCGAAATCAGTGTCGACCCACCAGAGGAGGCTAAACCTCCTCGATAAAGCAAGTTATGCCCTTCGTTTTCAAGATGCGATGAACTTCTTGGATGATACATACAAGCTCTGTGGATCAGAAAGAACTTATAGTATGCAAATGTCCAGAACTGGCAAAGCTAAGAAATCCAGCCAGTTATAAATCCTCACGACGTGATAGCCAAGTTTCCTAAGGACGTTAACAGCTTTGATAAGTAGGGTAATAGAACGAAATATCATATCGGTGAAAGTTCTGAAAGGCTGAACCAAGCCACATGATCCCGTTCTAATAATAATAACATCCATTGATCAACCTTCGCACTTATCGTGAGAGTGATATACCATACGAGGGTGAGAATGGTTTGCTGGTACATTTTTGCGAGGACACCAGTCTTGTTGTTCTCTTCATTCATGTGGACAGCCTACACATTACACAACCGATTGTCCTTACTCACTCAAGAGCTTATGGAAGGTCTCCTTAGGGATCCTTAGGAATAGACAGATCAGCTAGATTAGATGTGATGAACATGAATCGTAGCCTGCATCCCAACTGCTCGATAAAAAGAATATACCTTCCACGAACGCAGGGAGGCAGGGGTTTGCAAAGTTTGGAATACCAACACCATCAACAAACGTTGGAAATGGCAATAAGGATATTGGGAAGTAGAGACCCGCTTCTGAAAATGGCAGCCCATCATGAAATTAGGAAACTAGGAGCGTTCCTATTTGGGGCTGGACAGAGAGCCTTGGAAAAGCTCAGTATAACAGGCATATCCATGGATCATGAACTAACAGGAACACCTATCGCGCCAACAGACTAAAGAAGAGTAGGCAGACAGATAAGACAGGCACAACTGAAGACGCTATTCGAAGATCACATGAGTTCAAACCTGCACTCCATATGCAGAGTTTGAAACATCAGGGCCTGAGGTCGGAAGAGTTATCCTTCACCGTTCAGAAGTCAGCTGGGCTCAAGGTGAAAACGGAGGGATTTGTTATGGCTTGTCAAGATGGGGTGATAAATAGAAGATGGTATAAAAAGAGCATCATGAAAACGGACACGCCAACAATGTGCAGAGCATGCCACAGCCTGCAGGAAACTGTTATGCTCATTCTGTCTGCATGCAGAGTCCATGCTCCATCAGGATACGTGGAAAGACACAATACGGCGCTCCGAATTCTATACTTCCATCTGAGGGTAGTTTATGGTATAGTCAACTAACCAGTGCTACCATATGTACCTTTCGAGATTGAAGCATCTGTTGAAAATGACAGAGCTCGCATCTGCTGGAACTATTCTTTTCCAACAACTCGGCAGATCCAGGCCATAAAGCCAGATATAGTCCTGTTGGACAAAGAGCTCAAGGAATTGTTTGTTGTGGAATTTTCATCCTTTGTCGAAAATAATGTGGTGATGAAAGATCAGAAGACGGAAAAATACAAGGATTTAATGTTCGAACTGGGGATCCTGTATCCAAGGCATAAAGGGGATCCTGTCATGTATCCAAGGCATAAAGGTAGGTCTTACAAATCATAGGATGTCTAAGCGGAAGTAAAGCGAACTACGTAACAGAATTGGAGATTATTCCAGCCTGTAAACCCCTGGCCGAGGTTTTGGCACACATAATGCAGAAAGCAGTGTTGCTCAGATCACTTCGAGTCATCAGTCCTATCAACTATGAAAGCTGCTTGCAGCTCATATCTTTTATTAAGGGAGTCTTTAAAGGCAGGACGTATAACTATTCCAAGGAATGTGTGAGAGGTTTTTTTAGTGAGTAACTAAACAACGAATGGAGTCTCACAACCCTTAGAGAGTGGACCCACTCAGCGTAAGCCTATAAAAGGTTATTCCTCTCACGCGGACAAAACAAAATATGCATTGATCAACCTCCGCCCTTGTGAGGGTGATACCCTACACGTGGCTCTGGGTCGATATGAATAGTTTGATGGTACATTTTTTGCAAGGACAACTTTTTGTTCTCTTCATACTTGTGGGAGTTACCTACCCAAACTAGACCTAGTTTGTTACTCTTGATTCGAATGAAATGGAAATTATGTTGGGTTCAATTTAAAACTCAAGTTGGGATAGGCCAGGTTAGTAATACCAGTTCGATACTTACAAGTAAACGCAATGAGCAGCCGTCAACACCACATTGGGAGCAATGAGGGAACCTCCACAAATCAATAGGTTATCCCCTGGTGGGTGGTAATTGGTCTTTACTATGGCCACCATCCAAGGGAACTCCCCGTACTCAGCTTCATGGTCGCTATTCCCTGTTATCTTGAAGTCAACTCCATTGTCGTTCCTCACGCCGCAAATCCAATTCAGACCAAGATGGGGTTCAGGGGTAGGTCCTTCTGAAGACGGTGGTGGTCCTTCTGAAGACGGGTCTGGTTTTGTTGGTTCTGGTGGAGGGGTGGACGACGACCAGTTCGGTGGTATTTTGCAACAGACGTCCAAGTAGTGCTCGCAAGGTTTGTCCTCTCCAAATCTGATTGGAAAAATAGCTGTAGGTACTGATAAGATGAGTGTTGGCCAGTATTTAATGTGTGGTTCTATTCTTGATACTCTTATAGCCCCAAAATTGAGTTGAAAAATTTAATAGTATATCCTACGTCAAAAAATTAGATGAAAACTTTATATTATAAAGGCGCTGTTGTAGTGAATTGCTTGTTTGAGAATTTTGTTGAATGTTCTCGATGCCTCCTATAAATCATTTTATTTTATTGGTTTGGGGTTCGAACAAATTGAGAAGAGACGAATTTATTGGGGGTTCGACCACCTAGAAAAAAATAAGATATTTCATATTTTCAAGGACCTATTAACTCCACAACCTTTTAAGGCCAATGTGGATGTAACGGTTTCCTGGAGTGTACAGTTCGAAATGATTTTCAATATGATTCTTACTTTTAGTTGTGCTGAAGAAAACTTAATGAAGTAGGCAAGAACAACAAGGGTAACAACAAAATAAATGTATTTTTGGCGCTCTTGTTCCTCGGAACAGAGTGCTTATCAATTTGCCCAAATGTCTGTAATTTTCGAATTTTTGACTGAAAATGGTCTTAAACGATTTGGTTCAACTCACTGATCAAGAATACGTGGTCGAAATCGATTCTCTGTCCGGCCGTCCGTCCGGCCGTTAACACGATAACTCTCGAACGGAATGAGCTAGACAGTTGACATTTTGAGATAGGTTTGGGACATAAATATCTCGGCTAAGTTCGTTATTGAGCAAAATCGGTCAGATGGTTTCGGAGAAACAAAAACATTACAAATTTCAAAATAAGTCTTTCTCAAGATGCAGTTTCACCATAGAAATCCATTGATGTATTTTTAACTCTAACAAGCTAATACTTTCGGAGATATGGTTTTTCAAAATTTCAATAATAAATCGTACTTCTGTGTTTTCATAGAATAATATAGACAGATAATTATTCTATCTATGAATTATTATCTGTGTTGATACATGTCAACTTATTTTCCTGAGACATGATATGTCAAATTTTGATATTTAGTGCCCATGGTTAATCTATATGATGATTGGAATGGTAATGGTAAGTTAATAATATTGAGTTCAGAATATCTCCAGTAAAAAAAAAACTGAAATATTGGCTACAGTTTCAATTGAAATAATAAAATGTTCATAGTGGATTTGAGGAAAAATTATATCGTTCATCATAGAATTGAGGAACGAATATCTCGGATGAGTTCGTTGTTGGATAGAATTGGTCTATTGGTTTTGAATTGATAATTTTTGGCACTCTTGTTGAATATAAGTTCTTTTATGATGTTTGAATTTAATTTCTGCTATTATGAAGTTCTATCATAAAAATCCATTGATATAATTCCCAACTCTTACCAATACTTTCGAAGATACGATTTATCAAAGATTGAACAAGAGCGCCAAAGCTCCTGTCCACAGGGCTTGAACCAATATTTAACTATGCACTAGGGATACATAAATGTCATTCAATGCAGTGGTGGTGCCAAATTTAATACTTTGGGGGTGCACAATTTCCGATAAAATGGGTGTTATCGCAGATCCCTGAAGTCGTAAAACATTTTAGGAGCCAGGCCCAGGATGATATTTTTGGGGTATCAAAGTATAAAACCATAGAAATTAGTGCAATATTATAAATTAAGTAGGTTACTCCAGGGCCGTAGCTAGAGATGAATTTAAGGTAGGGCAATGGAGGTTACGGGTAGGGCAGAAGTAAAAAAAATTACTTGATGTGATCTGAAGAATCAATTTTCATCGTACCTACTTTTGAGTGAAATAGGTAGTTAAATTAAAATACTTATTTCTTCAGGTTTATTTTATTCCTTTTAACATATTGTGATTATTATAACGCTGATAAAAATCTTCCTCAAAACCCCTGAATCCTTCGATTTGCCATATTATTAAATATGCGAAGGACTTCATTCAGATCAACTGAATCAGTTCTTCTCTTTTCAAAGGCCAGAAATACCATAATAATTAAATGAGACTGTGGGAGGTATATTCATTATTAAATGGTTTCTTTCTGGGTTTTCTCTCCCAAACTCTGAAAATACCTATCCATAAAATAAAAAAAAATAATTTTGTAAATGCTTCTGCGTAAGAAACACAAGATATTTGTCAGAAGCAATCAATCGAACCAGGTTGCCTAACGAACAATAACGAAAACAACAACGATGAAACAACTATTTCGTAACGTTTCGGAGTCTATATCAGACTCTTTCGTCAGACACTTAACGATAATCTTATTTTTGCGCGTATGTTCTGGTGAACATCGCGTTATCATTTTGCCCAAATGTCTGTAATTTTAGAATTTTTTGCTGAAAATGGTCTGAAACGATTGGGTTCGACTCCCAGATGAAGAATTCGAGTTCAAATTTGATTCTGTCCGGCCGGCCGGCCGTCCGTTGGTAACTTGAGAACGGAAAGAGATAGCGACTTGAAATTTTCAGTATAGGTGGCGCATCCCAATACGACGGACAAGTTCGTTAATGGGCATAATCGGCCCAATGGTTTCCGAATAATAATTTTGTTTTCAACCAATACAAATCCGATCGAATTGAAACTTGGTGAGTAGTTGTAGAATATAAATCTACGGACGCTTGTGAAATTTTGTGAGAATCGTATCACTAAAAAATTTAAAAAAATATATTAAAAAATATTATTAATGTCAGGATAAACTGAGAACAGAAAGAGATAGCGACTTGAAACTTTCAGGTTAGGTTGTGCATCTAAATGCGACATTGAGGTTTGTTCATAGGCATAATTGGCCAAACGGTTTTGGAGTCATACCCATCTATACTAAAGCGATCCAATTCACACATGGTTCTCAGTTGTAGAATGCCAGCGCGAAAATTCTTGCGAAATTACGTGAGGATCGTATCACAACAAAATTCTTAAAAAATCATTGAAAACAATTCTATATATCAAAAACTATTCGTCTGATATCGCTGAATTTTTTTTTTCGAGAGCCTTCAGAACCTAACTCTACTGACAAGTTCCAAGTTTGAACATGATCGGATCTATATTGTTGGAGATCCGAGCAGCCTTGTGTGAGTTCAGTAGCTGGATGGGTGACCGTTGCCTCGATAACATTCGAACGAGAGGAGATAGGCCTATCTCCTCTCGTTCGAATGTTGTGATACGATCCTCACGAAATTTCGCAAGAATTTTTGCGCTGGCATTCTACAACTGAGAACCGTGTGTGAATTGGATCGCTTTTGTATAGATGGGTATGACTCCAAAACCGTTTGGCCAATTATGCCTATGAACAAACCTCAAATGTCCCATTTAGATGCACAACCTAACCTGAAAGTTTCAAGTCGCTATCTCTTTCTGTCCTCAGTTTATAGACAACACGCTGCGTGTTGTCTATATACAATGACCACGGTGCACTCTATAGACCACATTAGTTAGGTTAGGCAGGAAATTTGAATTACGATCCATACGTGGATCCGAGCACTGAATTCCCCATGCATTTCTTATGGACCTAAACTTTACGCGAATTTCTCGCCTGTTTTTAGATACTTTGGCTAATTTCTTAAGGTTTATTTCGGTTGAAATATATTCCGTGAACCTTTCTCAACCATCTAGAATCAAGTTTTCATAACAAAATTGTATATTTCCAAAATAATTAATAAATATAAAAGTGTTGACCAAATTCGATTGACGTATGTCTTAGCTCACTCGAAATCTGTCAAAAATAATATCATAACCCTAAATCGGCCTTGTAATGACGCACAACAGAAGTCATCTACGACATACGGTAATCTTTCGAACTACACTGGTTTCAATTTTGATTTAAGAAAAAATTGAAGTAGATTTTATTGTGGAAATAACATGAAAACATGTACTAATGATGAAGGTACCCAATACTTGATGTCTCTGTACTAACATTCTCTTTTAAATAGGGTGGTTTCACCTCAAAGTTGAAATTCCTTGTTAAAAAATTTGAATATGGATCTCCCGCCAAGAGAATGATTCAAACCTAACTAATGTGGTCTATTGACGTAGTTCGCAATCTCTAACAACCTGATGTGGTTAATTCGGAATGGCTTTGCGAGTAATAATTTTTTTCCTCACGTCTCATTATGAAAACACATTTTCCTTAGCATATTATTTAAATTGTTACTATTTTTTAAGGTAGGGCATTGGAAATTAAAGGTAGGGCATTGCCCCATTATTGCTCCCCTAGCTACGGCCCCGAAGTTACTCACCTCGCTGAGTACCTTGGCCTCGCCAGACAACTATTTTTATAGATAATATATGAATATAAAGTGAAACTAGTTGGACAAGTCCTGACATCAGGACCTTTGGCAAGCTTGTTCAAATTTATAGCCACAGACGGTATAAATGCATCTAAATTACTGTTTTTCAACCTACTCTGAAACTGACATTTAACAATTTTCAAAACAATTTTTTCGTATTGAATAATTGCAAAATTATGATAATCTGGAAAATTATTAAAGATTATAACTTACCTACTTTCAATGTTTCTTATTTTAAATATCTTTTTAAATATCGTCGTTTAGATATTGAATAAATAATAATATTAATCAATAATAATAAATGGGTCCAAATTATTCAATATAATAAGTACCATATTTAACACGTTTCGATCCTCAATAGGTATTACATATTTAAAATAATCTTTTAAACAAATTGCGATTCCCTTATAAAAATGACATGACTACAGACATGACATTTCTTAATCAACGCGTCAAAAATCAAAAACCGTTGACAAGTTTGTTGTTCGAGTTGTTGACCAGTACACTGTAATCGTTGTAATATTTCTATATTTTGCCAATATCTCCAACAATATAGATCCGTTGAAATTTTAATCTAGAGGTTTGCTGTACAATTAGGTTTTGAAGGCTTTTGCCTTCAAAACCAATTTCAGCAATATCTGACTGATATAGTTCCTGAGATAAAGAAATTTTACAAATTTTATAGTCAATGTGTCGATATTTTTCAACAAACCGAGCTTAAATTCGTTCAAATCAGTAGTTTTCGAGAAATTGGAATAATAAAATTACAGATGGTTATAACCCCGGGACCACTAGGTGGATTTTGACCATTAACGTACGTAAGTGGCGCATTTTGACTTCAAACCTACTCTGCAAATTTCGACTCTCTCACTCATTGTGTTCGAGAGTAATCTTGTTGGACGGATATAATTATGTTGTTATTTCCACAATAACTCAAAATATACAAATCCGTTCCAATTAAAATTTTTCGTGAATATCGTATCACTAGAAATAAAATATTTTTTTTCTTCAAAAATTTTTTATATTTCAAAAACTATACATCGCAATCAAATGAAATTAAAACCTTTCGTGGATATCGTATCACTAAAAATAAATTTTTTTTTCTTCAAAAATTTTTTATATTTCGGAAACTATACATCAGAATCAAATAAAATTCTGCACATTCCTCCGAGCCACCATTTTACAATCGAGTACGAGTACCGAATTCCTGCTCGATCGACTTCGTATGAGGCTAATAGACAATGGAATATGCGCGCAAAAGCCCCCGACTTCAAGTAAGTACTTTTTAAAAGTTTTTATTTCTTATTTCATGTGAATTGCTCTCATTGACTCGT
This sequence comes from Halyzia sedecimguttata, assembly GCA_937662695.2. Classification (NCBI taxonomy): domain Eukaryota; kingdom Metazoa; phylum Arthropoda; class Insecta; order Coleoptera; family Coccinellidae; genus Halyzia; species Halyzia sedecimguttata. The sequence continues at coordinate 60,783,114 of OW569418.2, forward strand.
GCTTATTGAAATTTCTCATTTTATTTCGTTTCTTATTTTATTTTGTTAAATTTGCTGGATAAACCTACCTTTACTCTACGTCAATTATTGTATTTTGGCGCTCTAGTTCCTCGGAACTGAGTGCTTATCAATTTGCCCAAATGTCTGTAATTTTCGAATTTTTGGTTGAAAATGGTCTCAAACGATTTGGTTCGACTCACTGATCAAGAATCCGAGGGCGAAATCGATTTTGTCCGGCCGGCCGGCCGTAGGCACGATAACTCTCGAACGAAAGGAGTTAGAGGATTGAAATTTGCAAGGTGGGTTTGGAGCGTAAATATCTCGGCTAAGTTCGTTAATGGGCAAAATCCATCAAGCGGTTTCGGAGTTATGGCCGATTTTAGTAAAACACATTTCTTATGAATATTTCCTAAACCGATCACTCGATCTATCTGAAAGTTAGCATCAAATTGTAGAATCATGACCTTCATACTTATGTGAAGTTTAGTACTGACCAGGTTACCACAAAGTGTAAAAAAAATTTTTGAAAATTAAAAAATTTTTTTTTACGATAACTCTCGAACGGAATGAGCTAGGCAGTTGAAATTTACAGAGTAGGTTAGGGATATCAATATCTCGGTTGAGTTCGTAATTGGGCAAAATAGGCCAGATGGTTTCGGAGTAACGAAAAATAATTTTTTTTTTAAGTAACAAATTTCAAATTCAATTTTTATTTAAGATGCAGTTTCACCATAAAAATCCATTGATATCATTCTCAACTCCAACAAACTAATACTTTCGGAGATATGATTTTTCGAAATTTCAATAATGAATCGTACTTCTATGTTGACACAGAATGTTATAATTATTCTATCTAAGCTTTATTATATGATCTGTGTTCATACTCGTACATGTCATCCTGTTCTATAAGAGAGTCAAATTCATTTCAGCTATTTTAATTTGATTTCTTCCATGGTGCAGTTCTCATTCTCAGATTGCTCATTTAATCTTGATAAATAAACTATTATTTGAATTGAATGTCCTTTATTATGCAGTTCTATCATAAGAATACATTGATATAATTCCCAACTCTGAGTACCAATACTTTCGGAGATATAATTTGTCTGTTTGAACTAGAACGCCAGAAAGCTACTTTCCACAGGGCTTGAACCCATTTTTTATCTGGTAATATGAAATTGAAACAGCTTGCAATATCATACAACGTTGCATCATTTCCTTGCTGAATCATGAATGCATATATTCAAGATATATGCATTTATAAAATTAATGCGAAAAATAGGTGAATAATTTTCTGAGTAATAATCTTGAGATTGATTATGATTATCATTTCGCAACCCTGCGGAAATTACTTGAAAATAAAATATTAGAAGTAGGTAGATAATGAAGGAGTACTCAGATATTTTATGTTTTTGCTACACGTTTAAGAATTCGTTTGAATACTAATTATATTAAAAGCAGGCAATAACGTGGAAAAAAGATGTTCCTGACAATATCAATTTTCCAAATTGCTGCAAAAACAACAAATTACTGCTTTCAATATGTAGTAATTATGTACCATTATAACATTTCACTGTCTGATGAAGAACATTGATATTCCAAACACAGGAAAAATCCTTGGGAGTTGGATGATGGGAGTTATATTCTAACAGATTACCTTACGAAGAATGCAGAAAATTGAGTATAAAATTCGAAAAAAGCACTGACGTGAAATTAGGATCTTTGGCACGCATGTTCCATTATCTATTCATCTCTATTGGACACTCTTAATCGAATTTAGCATCGATATACAGTGCGCATCAAAATTATGGAACAAATTAATTTTCTCAGAAGAAAAATATTTGGCAACAAAATTCTGAAACAGGTCAATTTTTGTTTCACTTTTACCAAATTTTTATGCATTTTTGAAGGATTTTTGTTGCACCCTGTGCCATCTCCATCAACCCTCTGAATTTTTTGAATAGGGAAAGTGGGTCGTGTGGTACTTTTTTGGCAAGGTTTTTGTATCTTCTTTACAGGCGTGCAGAAATTTTCAAGAAAAAATGTTTCTTTTTTGAAAAATAGTTAGTTCAAAGAGGTTTTCAGTATGTGCACTTTGTCATGGCTCATTTACTTTGAGACGATGGTACCTGATGAAATTTTTCACCGAATGAAAGTCGACCATTACAGTTTTGTTCATGCACAACTTTCAACCCCTACGAACCCTTTAATGAACAAAATGGGAAGGGGGGGGGTGGGGGAGGCGTGAGGGGGTTGAAAGTTGTGCATGAACAAAACTGTAATGGTCGACTTTCATTCGGTGACAAATTTCATCAGGTACCATCGTCTCAAAGTAAATGAGCCATGACAAAGTGCACATACTGAAAACCTCTTTGAACTAACTATTTTTCAAATACGAAAAATGTTTTCTTGAAAGTTTCTGAACGCCTGTAAAGAAGATACCTTGCCAAAAAATACCACAGGATCCACTTTCCCTATTCAAAAAATGTAGAGGGTTGATGGGGATGGCACAGGGTGCAACAAAAATCCTTCAAACATGCATACAAATTTGGTAAAAGTGAAACAAAAATTGACCTGTTTCAGGATTTTGTTGCCAAATATTTTTCTTCTGAGAAAATGAATTTGTTCCATAATTTTGACGTGCACTGTATACCGTTTTCTCAGGTTTTATAAGATATGAATACAGTTTATTCCATTTCAATGACATTCTTGACTAATGAGGGAATAGTCTATGATCACAGGATTTTTCATTCTGACATAATATGTATTCTATTGGAAGTGGAATTCGTTGAATATCTAATAATATGCGAAAGAACTTACGCTTCGAGTAACTTTAGGATACAATTTTCATGGAATTACCGAGTTTTAATTGGATCAGATTGGTATATTTTGAGTCATAGAGGAAATATACCAATCTGATCCAATTAAAACGAATTACTTGTAGAACTACACAATTTCAGATGAGTATATCTCCAAAACCGTTTGGCCGATTATGTCAATTAACGAACTTAAATGTCGCAAATGCGCATCCTACCCTGAAAATTACTGCATCCTTCTTTTCTCAAGTGATCGTGGGGTACATACAAATTTTTCATATTTTTTGGCGCTCTAGTTCCTCGGAACTGAGTGCTTATCAATTTGCCCAAATGTCTGTAATTTTCGAATATTTCGATGAAAATGGTCTTAAATGATTTGGTTCGACTCACTGATCAAGAATCCGTGGTCGAAATTCATTCTGTCCGGCCGGTCCGGCCGGCCGTAGGCACGATAACTCTCGAACGGAATGAGCTAGAGAGTTGAAATTTTCAGAGTAGGTTTGGGGGATAAATATCTCGGCTAAGTTCGTTATTGGGCAAAATCGGACAAATGGTTTCGGAGTAACAAAAAAAAAATTTTTTTTTTACGAAACAAATTCCAAATTAATTTTTTTTTAATAAAAAGTTTTATCATGAGAATCCAATCATATCATTTTTAACTCTAACAAGCTAATACTTTCGGAGATATGATTTTTCAAAATTTCAATAATAAATCGTATTTCAACGTTGTCACAGAATAATATTATTCTATGTATGAATATGAATTGTCATAATGTCAAATGATGTTCCTGAGACTAATCAATCGAAGAATTGTGAGCGAAGTGAGAAAAATCTCAGATATGATTTTTCAAAATTTCAATAATAAATCGTATTTCAACGTTGTCACAGAATGATATTATTCTATGTATGAATATGAATTGTCATAATGTCAAATGATGTTCCTGAGACTAATCAATCGAAGAATTGTGAGCGAAGTGAGTTAAATCTCAGTTGTTTGCTCCGATATTAGTTTTTCTCAGAAAATTCTTACATTTCGGAACTGAACATGAAGTAAGAGATCTGAGAGTAGTGAGACTGCTTTTCATCCATAGACATAGATATAACTCTCGAACGGAATGAGGTAGGTAGTTGAAATTTTCAGAGTAGTTTAGGGAGATGAATATCTCGGTTAAGTTCGTTATTGGGCAAAATTGGCCAGATTTAATTTGATTTCTTCCATGGTGCTTTTCTCATTCTCATGATTGCTCATTTAATCTTGATAAATAAACTATTATTTGAATTGAATTTCCTTTAGGATGCAGTTCTATTATATGAATACATTGATATAATTCCCAACTCTGAGAAACCAATACTTTCGGAGATATAATTTGTCTGTTTGAACTAGAGCGCCAGAAAGCTCCTGTCCACAGGGCTTGAACCCATTTTTATTTATTTTTCTAGTGGTACGGTCGTCACAAAATTTCCCATACGTCTGTATGTCGATATTCTACGACTAGTTTCCAAGTTTCAATTCGATCGGGTCTGCATTTTTCGAGTTATCGAGAAAATACTATTCCAGATGGGTATTACTCCGAAACCGTTGGGCCGATTATGCCCAAGAAAAAATTAAACTCTCCCATTCGGATGCGCAACCTATCCTGAAAATTGCAAGTCCCTATATCTCTTTCCGTTCGAAAGTTATCGAGGTAACGGTCACCCAAAAAAAATCGTGGGGATCGCATTACTAGAAAAAAAAATCAAAATGTTCAACTATTTTGCGGCGTATTTTGCTTGATTTTCCGAAACCACATATCGATTGAGTTCGACTACCTGATGAAGAATTCGAGGATAAATTTGATTCTGTCCGGCTGTCCGTTGCCACGATAACTTGAGAACGGAATGAGATAGCGACTTGAAATTTTTAGGGTAGGTGGCGCATCCCAATACGACGCACGAGTTCGTTAATGGGCATAATCGGCCGTATGGTTTCCGAGTAATAATATTGTTTTCAACCAATAGAAGTCCGATCGAATTGAAACTTGGGGAGTATGTAGTTGTAGAATATGAACCTAGACACGTTTGTGAAATTTTGTGAGAATCGTATCGCTAGAAAATTTTGAAAAAAATTATTAAAAAATATTTTTTATGTCCCGATAACCTGAGAACGGAAATATATAGCGATTTGAAATTTTCAGGTTAGGTTGTGCATCTGAATGCGACATTCGCATTTTATTAGCATAATCAGCCAAACGGTTTTGTAAAACGAAATTTGGTTGATATTTCCCCAATAACGAAAAATATAGAACCGATCCAATTCAAACATGGTTATTAGTTGTAGAACGCCAACGCGAAAGCTCTTGCAAAATTTTGTGAGGATCGTATCACTAGAAAATTAAAAAAAAATCATTGAACAACATTCTATATATCAGAAACTATTCATCTGGCATGGCTGAAATTTTGCGAGAGCCTTCAGAACCTAACTCTACTATCAAGTTCCAAGTTTGAACACGATCGGATTTATATTGTTGGAGATCCGAGCAGTCTTGTGTGAGTTCAGTAGCTGGATAGGTGACCGTTGCCAATTTTCAGGGTAGGTTGCGTATCTGAATGGGAGTATTAACTTCGCTGTTGGTCGTAATCGGCCCAACGGTTTCGGAGTTATATCCATCTGGAATATTATTTCCTCGATAACTGAAAAAATATAGACCCGATCGAATTGAAGCATGCTAACTAGTTGTAGAATATCGAAATAAACACGTGTGTAAAATTTCGTGAGAACCGCACCGCTAGAAAATTTTTAAAAAATTACGAAAAAAAAAATTGGTTTAAGCACTGACGTGAAGTTAGGAGCTTTTGCGCGTAAGTTCTATTGTACATTCTCCTGTATTGGACACGCTCAATCGAATTTACCATGGTGAATTCTATATTCCGTTCTCCTGTATAGGACACTATTAATAGAAATTTACTATTTTCAATTAGAGCATTTTATGAAATGATAAAATTACGATTAATTATTGAAATTTTGAAAAATCATATCTCCGAAAGTATTGGTTTGTTAGAGTTAAGAATGATATCAATGGATTTTTATGATGACACTGCATCTTAAAAAATTTGTAATTGGTAATGTAAAAAAAAAATGTTTTCGTTACTCCGGAACCACTAGGTCTTAAAGAACTTAACCGAGATATTTATAGCCCAAAATTACTCTGAAAATTTTAACTGTCTATAGCTCATTCCGTTCGAGAGTCGAACCAAAACTTTTGAGACCTTTTTCAGCCAAAAATTCTAAAATTACAGACATTTGGGCAAATATGCACCCTGCTCCAAGGAATTAATTAATTAAGGGGTGAAAATAGCAGATATTGGTCGATCTTACCTAATATCGATGACTCCAAATCCATCACTTCTTCCATCTTGTATTATCGTCCTGGTGAAACTATCGCACTGGTAATAAGGAACACACAAGTCGACCCCTTTGGAAGCCCCTTCGCCGCATTTTTCTATAGCACCTAAACCCCCAGAAGGCTCATCAGTGACAACTTCAAATCCAACGGGGACAAACCCAGCTCTGCTCGAAACGTTCTTCTTCGTATTTTGACCGCCACCTCCAGGGATATTCGCGATCAAAAGTAAAGCGAAAACCAGGTTGAACCCGAGGTACTTTATGCAATCTCGAAGCATCTCTTGAAGGTCGAGGACAGATTGATCCACTGATACCAGCAGCAGCTTCTTCTTCCGTTTATGTTATTGTCTGAAATGATCTGCCTGTTGATTATGTTTGTTGTTCATTCCAACTAATCCCCTCCAACGGTGTTTACAGGTATCATTAGTGATCGAGAACTGGAAACGACTCCTTAAAATTGTTAATTCATACTCTGATATCAACCTTGTTAATTCAAGTCTGACATGGTGGGATTTCAGAGGTGTTTTGTAGTATGTAGGATCCGGTTTGAGCCTAGAGGCTTGAACGTTCAAGCGCAATGTTTTAGTTTTCCATTAAAAATGCTGCAAATTCTATTATTGAAGTTTTTAGCGCTCTTGTTCCTCGGAACTTATCTTCCGAGACAGGTCATATTTATTTCTGGTTCTATTCAGATTTCGTTACTCATGATATAAGAAATGTATTGAATCCAAAATGACCAATTAAATAACCTCAGCCATCGTAGAACTATGAGGATTATTGGATATTATAATTTTTGGGTGATGATATAATGCCATTGGATAATCCATATGATGATGGAAATATATACTTTTGTAAGTTAATCAAATCGAATTCAGAATATCTCCAGTAAAAACAAAACTGGTATAGTGGCTAAGTTTCAATTGATAAAATTTAATTTTCACAGTAGATTTGAGGAATGAATATCTCGGATGAGTTGGTTATTGGGTAGAATCGGTCTGGTGGTTTCGGATTAATAATTCTTGGCACTCTTTTTTTTTTATATTGCACTTTTTTGGCGCTCTAGTTCCTCGGAACTGAGTGCTTATCAATTTGCCCAAATGTCTGTAATTTTCGAATATTTCGATGAAAATGGTCTTAAACGATTTGGTTCGACTCACTGATCAAGAATCCGTGGTTGAAATTCATTCTGTCCGGCCGGTCCGGCCGTAGGCACGATGACTCTCGAACGGAATGAGCTAGAGAGTTGAAATTTTCAGAGTAGGTTTGGGGGATGAATATCTCGGCTAAGTTCGTTACTGGGCAAAATCGGACAGAAGGTTTCGGAGTAATAAAAAAAAATTTTCTTTTTACAAAACAAATTCCAAATTAATTTTTTTTTAATAAGCAGTTTTATCATAAGAATCCATTCATATCATTTTTAACTCTAACAAGCTAATACTTTCGGAGATATGATTTTTCAAAATTTCAATGTAAATCGTATTTCACAGGTTGATATAATTATTCTATGTATATTCTATGAATTAATTGCCATAAAGTCAACTTGACAGAAGGGAATATTGTAACTTCAAGAATATTGGGGTTGAAATACTCGTATTTTAGCGATGCAACAGGGACCTCACCCGAAAATGTTTGAAAATATTACGTACCTAAATATTGAAAACATAATTCCAAAGTTCGAGAGAGGAGAAAATTTTGTGAACGAAGATCAGGAAATTTTTGATCGATTACAAGGTAATTTATTATTTTATACATGTTTTATGGAATACCTACTATTTGTAGGTACTTTAAACCTGTTTTGGGCTATTGTCATACGAAACTTGTTTTTTTGGCGCTCTAGTTCCTCGGAACAGATTGCTTATCAATTTGCCCTAGTGTCTGTAATTTTGGAATTTTTGGCTGTAAATGGTCTCAAATGATTTGGTTCGACTCACTGATCAAGAATCCGAGTGTGAAATCGATTCTGTCCGGCCGGCCGACCGGCCGTAGGCACGATAACTCTCGAACGAAAAGAGTTAGCGGTTTGAAAATTGCAAGGTGGTTTTGGAGCGTAAATATCTCGGACAAGTTCGTTAATGGGCGTTAACCATCAAGGGGTTTCGGAGTTATGGCCGATTTTAGTAAAAATATTTTTTATGAATATTTCCGAAACTGATCACTCGATCTACCTGAAATTTAGCCCCAGACTTTAGAAGACAGTAGAATCATGACCTTTATACGCATGTGAAGTTTTGTATTGACCAGATTACCGCAAAGTGTCAAAAAAAAAATTTGAAAATGTGGTACAGTTCTCATTCTCATGATTGCTCATTTAATCTTCATAAATAAACTATTATTTGAATTGAATTTCCTTTTTGATGCAGTTCTATCATATTAATTTCAAATGAGAACCCATTTTTTTATTGGTTAGCTGGAATGTACGTTAAAAAATAGTGTATTTTTGGCGCTCCTGTTCCTCGGAACAGAGTGCTTATCAATTTGCCCAAATGCCTGTAATATTCTAATATTTGGCTGAAAATGGTCTTAAACGATTTGGTTTGACTCACTGATCAAGAATCCATGGTCAAAATCGATTCTGTCCGGCCGTTAACAAGATAACTCTTGGAACGGAATGAGCTAGGCAGTTGAAATTTTCAGAGTAAGTTTGGGAGATAAATATCACATCTCATAATTTCGTTACTGGGCAAAATTGGCCAAGTAGTTTCGGAGTAACAAAAAAAAAATTTTTAAATCCAAAATTTTTAATTCAATTTTTTTAAGATGCAGTTTCATCATAAGAATCCATTGATATAATTATCTACTCTAGCAAACTAATACTTTCGGAGATATGATTTTTCATAATTTCAATAATCATTCTCAATTCTATATGATTTTATAGAATACTCTAATTATAATTTCCTGATGTATGTGAAGCCAACATCAGATGGGTCATAGACCTACCTTTTGAATTTAATTACGAAAATTCTTGAAAATTGACGCATAGAAGCCAAATTGAAAAAGTGGGAAAGCCCTGTGGACAGAAGCTTTGGCGCTCTTGTTCAAGCTTTGACAAATTATAACTTCGAAAGTATTGGTTTCTCCGAGTGGGGAATGATATCAATGGATTACTATTGAATTTAATTTATTTTATGATGCATGTCTATCATAAGAATCCATTGATATCATTCTCAAATTTAATTTAATTTCTTTTATGATGCAGTTCTATCATAAGTGTTGAAAAATGAAATGAAAAAAATCCAGATATTTTGTTTTTTAGATGGCTCTACTCCGTAAATAAAATGTGTGCCATTTGAATTGATTATTGATTTCCATAACATTTTTTCTTCTTTTCCCGAAACAGACAATGAAATGTGCAGTGATATTTTGGTACCCGGACGTAAAAAAATCATTTTTTCTACAAACGTCAAAAAATGACAAGGTTCGCGCATTGACAACAATATGCGAAGTGACCCTTTTTTTCATTTTCCTTCGTTACCATGACACCGTGCGCGAAGTAGTGTGCGAAATACCTACTTCGCACACTGCATGTAAACTATATGGAATTTTTATATTTTAACCTTTATGTTCCTCGATTTCTCCGGTGAAAGATTTAAAATTACAGAATTGGCCGCATCTGCCGAGTTAGGTGAGGTTGCTTACATCATCTTCGCTCGAAATTTCCATTATTTCACAGTTATAAATATCACGCACGAAATTGACGCGTATAAAAAGTCACTCCAAAATAATTATCAAGAACTGTCACTTTGAAATAATGGTCAACAAATGTCATTTTATTTCCATAGTTACAGTAATTACTTGATTTGGAAAAACAGTTTAATCCAGTTCCATACTATTTTTCATATTAAGCTAAGCATGTTACTTATTTTAGAACAATATTTTTGAAGTTTGTAGAAAAAATTTTGTTTGCATCTCATGCGCGAAATACTTTGGTGATCTCGACTATTTTTTTTAACTCGGCTGCGCCTCGTTAAAAAAAATCAGTTCTCGATCACCAAGGTAGCATTTCGCGCACTAGATAGAAAATAGTTATTTTTGTATCTAGTGCGCGAAATGCTACTTTGGTGATCGAGAACTGATTTTTTTTAACGAGGCGCAGCCGAGTTAAAAAAAATAGACGAGATCACCAAAGTATTTCGTTTGTAGAAAAATAACTATTTTCTACAAATGTCAAAAAATGACAAGGTTCGGGTTCGCGCATTGAAAACAATATGCGAAGTGACCCTTTTTTCATTTTCCTTCGTTACCATGACACCGTGCGCGAAGTAGTGTGCGAAGTACTTACTTCGCACACTGCATGTAAACTATATGGAGTTTTTGGCGCTCTAGTTCCTCGGAACTGAGTGCTTATCAATTTGCCCAAATGTCTGTAATTTTGGAATATTTCGATGAAAATGGTCTTAAACGATTTGGTTCGACTCACTGATCAAGAATCCGTGGTCGGAATTAATTCTGTCCGGCCGGCCGGCCGTAAGCACGATAACTCTCGAACGGAATGAGCTAGAGAGTTGAAATTTTCAGAGTAGGTTTGGGGGATGAATATCTCGGCTAAGTTCGTTATTGGGCAAAATCGGACAGATGGTTTCGGAGTAACAAAAAAAAAATTTTTTTTACGGAACAAATTCCAAATCAAATTTTTTTTAATAAGCAGTTTTATCATAAGAATCCATTCATATCAGTTTCAACTCTAACAAGCTAATACTTTCGGAGATATGATTTTTCAAAATTTCAATAATAAATCGTATTTCAACGTTGTCACAGAATGATATTATTCTATGTATGAATATGAATTGTCATAATGTCAAATGATGTTCCTGAGACATTATCTAATCAGTCGAGGAATTGTGAGCGAAGTGAGAAAAATCTCAGTTGTTTGCTCCCAAATTAGTTTTTCTCAGAAAATTCTTACATTTCGGAACTGAACATGAAGTAAGAGATCTGAGAGTAGTGAGACTGCTTTTCATCCATAGACATAGATATAACTCTCGAACGGAATGAGGTAGGTAGTTGAAATTTTCAGAGTAATTTAGGGAGATGAATATCTCGGTTAAGTTCGTTATTGGGCAAAATTGGCCAGATTTAATTTGATTTCTTCCATGGTGCTTTTCTCATTCTCATGATTGCTCATTTAATCTTGATAAATAAACTATTATTTGAATTGAATTTCCTTTAGGATGCAGTTCTATTATATGAATACATTGATATAATTCCCAACTCTGAGAAACCAATACTTTCGGAGATATAATTTGTCTGTTTGAACTAGAGCGCCAGAAAGCTCCTGTCCACAGGGCTTGAACCCATTTTATATTTTAACCTTTATGTTCCTCAATCAAACAAACAAATGCCATTTTATTTTCATAGTTACAGTATTTACTTGATTTGGAAAAACATTTTAAGCCAGTTCAATACTATTTTTCATATTAAGCTATGCATGATACTTATTTTTGGCGTTTGTAGAAAAAATTTTGTTTGCATCTCATGCGCGAAATACTTTGGTGATCTCGACTATTTTTTTAACTCGGCTGCGCCTCGTTAAAAAAATCAGTTCTCGATCACCAAAGTAGCATTTCGCGCACTAGATACAAAAATAACTATTTCCTACGGGCGTGCGCAAAGTAGAACTTTCCGCGCACATTTGGGTTGCAAAAGTAACACTTTTCCGCGTCGTGCGGAAAAAATATTTTGTGGCACGGAAACGCCGAACTGATCTAAATTGTTGTTGTTAGGGGAAATTTCCCTGAATATTCCGGAAATGGGTCATTATTTTATGCAATGTGAGACTCTTGCAGGTGTATAAAACACCACTTTTCAATTATTATTCCCGATATCTGATTCACAGCTTGAACAAATAGATATTCATGATAAATTCTCATAGTAGAGTTCACAAGGCATGAAAAGAGCTCTAAAACAGATTTTCGTGGGACCTTCATTGCTAAAATGTATAGACCACTGGGTATCATTCTCCATACCCTTACAATGCAAATTCAACTGGTCGTCAAAAAATCGTCGTGTGCAGGAAGGGGTGGGGGGCATTTTTCCAAAAATTGACAATTTTTTTCTTTCTGTTCATGGTAATCTATAGTAGGTGACTATCACTCACACAAATTTCTATTGAAATATACGATTCAGAAATATTTTTTATTAATTGTCAAAAAAGTCGGATACAATGCTCTTAAATGGAATTCCTTAAGATATAACCGCTTGCCCTGAACACCCATAATAACTATTATGTTCCGCTCGGTTTTACTCGAGATCTGTTATGATTATCGAAAAAATGCTTTATATGAAAGGTCTGCTCCGAAAACCGACGATTCAGATGGTTCTTTCAAAAATGCAATAGGCAGAACAGTTTCCTCACAAAATAAGAAATTGTGTTATTAACTCCCATTAACCGAAACCGAACCTGGAGACGCTAGTAAGGTGCAATTTGTTGCGTTAGTCCATGTTAGTGGCGACCTTATGGATTTGAGCTTTGATTTATGCGCATAAGGTTCGTTATATCTATCCGACCAACTTTACAGTACTATTCCTGCGTGCATTCAGAACGCACATTTTGAAGATATTGTTTAAATTCCTTAATTTTTTATATGTTTGAGAATTTTTACGTATAATTCATAGATTGTTGATTTAATTTTGTTAATTCGTTAATAAATATGCAAATATGCGAGTTCAAACTTATATTCATTACTTCATAAATCAATTTTGTGACGTAATATTAACACATTTTTGAAATCATCGCTCATTCTCATTAGTAGTTTCAAGATTTCCTGAATCCTAGACCAAAAATCTGGAAAAGAATTAAGAAGGTATATAGTTGGTATCTATGATACTAACGGTGGGTTTCACGAAGCTTTGACAGCTCTTAATTGCCGAATTTAGTGTTGTGAGTGTGGAAAATGTCTTAAATACTCCTCTGATAAATACTAAAAAATGTCCGAAAATAATCATTACTTCTAAAAACAGTCGACATTTAGAGTTTTTTAGTATTTATCGACATTATCGAAAATGTCTGGATAAATATCATAAATTTATTCCTACTTAAGAATTGCTAGACAATTTTCAGTTTTTTCCGATATTTATTCTTCTTTTCTACTTGGATCGAAGATGCTTAACGATCTGAGATGCCAATTATACAAAAATTTTTTAAGAAGTTTATTTTTTTCTAGTTTTGGATCGAAGATGCTTAACGATTTGTGATGCCATTATACAGAGTTTTGTTTTAAGCAGTTTATTCTTTTCTACTTGGATCGAAGATTCTTAACGATCTGTGAGCCAATTGGGAAATTATACAAAGTTTTTTTTTAACAAGTTTATTTTTATTATTTAAGTCTAATGAAATCGATTTTTCTAATACTAATTCTTAATTCAGAACCTGGCGCCTGTCTTTTATCTCTTATACACAATAAAATAACACGATAATAAGGCATTCAATGATAAGTTATTTGTTATTTCCAATTGACCTAGAAAAATTTCTTAAAATGCTTCAAATTGTCCTGATATTTTAACTTAACATGTAACGATTGTCATATTTTTCCGCAATGTCCGTAAATACTTAAATACTCAAAATGCTCGACCTTGGGGGAAAGTTTCGGACATTTTCCCAGGATATTTGTCCCTAACTTAAAAACTCGAGTATTTCACATCACTTCGGCCCGAATTAGTGCGAGATTATGTCGATTTTCAGTTTATTCACCGAATTAAATCCACAATTAAGCTAATCGAAGCTTCGTGAGGGTCTAAATATTTCTTACATGTCATGATTCATCTAATTCAACTATCACTATCAGATGAAGAATCATCAAGGGAAGGAAAATTTGAAAAATTTGAAGTACTAGTATTTGCACATGTTTTTTGGGCCATACATTTGCAGGAGCCAATACACGGAATTTGTTTTCTTTTACAGGAACATATTGATCCTGTGCAATCTGAAATGAGAATTTCCATTTCATGAAGTATATTTACGGATCTGATATTCGATATAATATTTACCTTTCCTACAACTGCAGTTGCTAAGGATAGATGTTTCCTTAGGTAGGATTGGCATCGTCGTTAATTTTGGCAGAAGTTTTCCATTTTCTGCATACCACCCACTAAATATAGGATACGGTAAAGATGGTCATGGTACATTACTATTGATCCAAATATTTGTTTGGTAATGGACTCGAAGGCTGTGTTGTCTCAAACTATCCAATGTTGGAGGTAATTTACTTATGGATCTTGAAGAAGCTATAATATTCCCCTGAGCCTGTTGATACATTTCACATTTTCGTTTGTCGTATACAGACAGATTACAAATTCAACAATATCATTGAATACTTTCAAACATGGCACCGGAAGTACATGATGAATTCAAAAATAGGAATTTTGTCATTAAATTTTTGATTGGGAATTTTAACCAACTCTCTGTAGATCAGGCGCTAGAGCATATCAACAAAAACTCCAAAGCTGCAGGAGGAATAGTGGGATTAACTAAAAATAGTACTAGAATGGATGAATGGTTCTTGAGTTACAACATTATTGGTATGAAGTTAGTCACATTTCGCTCATCTTTGCATCTTCATTCGGTCAAAATGTCGAAGAAGGTAAAAAAAGAATGAAAATTGATGAAGATTCTGTGCAGATACTGCAGAGTGAACTTTCAAGATTTTGAGAGAAGAAGTATTCAATGATATTGTTGAATTTGTAATCCATCTGTATACGACAAAAGAAAATGTGAAATGTATCAACAGGCTCCGGGGAATACTATAGCTTCTTCAAGATCCATAAGTAAATTACCTCCAAAATTGGATAGTTTGAGACAACACAGCCTTCGAGTCCATTACCAAACGAAAATTTGGATCAATAGTAATGTACCAAGACCATCTTTACCGGATCCTATATTTAGTGGGTGGTATGTAGAAAATGGAAAACTTCTGCCAAAATTAACGACGATGCCAATCCTACCTAAGGAAACATCTATCCTTAGCAACTGCAGTTGTAGGAAAGGTAAATATTATATCGAATATCAGATCCGTAAATATTCTTTATGAAATGGAAATTCTCATTTCAGATTGCACAGGATCAATGTGTTCCTGTAAAAGAAAACAAATTCCGTGTATTGGCTCCTGCAAATGTATGGCCCAAAAAACATGTGCAAATACTAGTACTTCAAATTTTTCAAATTTTCCTTCCCTTGATGATTCTTCATCTGATAGTGATAGTTGAATTAGATGAATCATGACATGTAAGAAATTTAGACCCTAAATATCATAGATACCAACTATATACCTTCTTAATTCTTTTCCAGATTTTTGGTCTAGGATTCAGGAAATCTTGTTACTACTAATGAGAATGACCGATGATTTCAAAAATGTGTTAATATTACGTCATAAAATTGATTTATGAAGTAATGAATATAAGTTTGAACTCGCATATTTGCATATTTATTAACGAATTAACAAAATTAAATCAAATATATATGAATTATACGTAAAAATTCTCATACATATAACAAATTAAGGAATTTAAACAATATCTTCAAAATGTGCGTTCTGAAGGCACGCAGGAATAGTACTGTAAAGTTGGTCGGATAGATATAACGAACCTTATGTGCATAGATCAAAGCTCAAATCCATAAGGTCGCCACTAACATGGACTTACGCTACAAATTGCGCCTTACTAGCGTCTCCAGGTTCGGTTTCGGTTAATGGGAGTTAATAACACAATTTCATATTTTGTGAGGAAACTGTTCTGCCTATTGTAATTTTGAAAGAAGCATCTGAATCGTTGGTTTTCGGAGCAGACCTTTCATATAAAGCATTTTTTCGATAATCCCAACAGATCGCGAGTAAAACTGAGTGGAACATAATAGTTAATATGGGTGTTCAGGGCAAGCGGTTATATCTTAAGGAATTCCATTTAAGAGCATTGTATCCGACTATTTTGACAATTAATAAAAAATATTTCTGAATCGTATATTTCAATAGAAATTTGTGTGTGTGATAGTCACCTAATATAGATGACCATAAACAGAAAAAAAAAATTTGTCAATTTTTGGAAGAATGCCCCCCACCCCTTCCTGCACACGACGATTTTTTGACGACCAGTTGAATTTGCATTGTAAGGGTATGGAGAATGATACCCAGTGGTCTATACATTTTAGCAATGAAGGTCCCACGGGGTGACACGATAGAGCCCGGTTTGAACTCTACTATCAGGAACAATTTTATCAAGCAACAAGACACGTAGATTTTGAGAATTGATTATATCAGAATCTTTCTCAGATTGTCTAATACCGCAAGCTTCTCTCTCCTACACAAATGTTGTAAACACTATTGAAAAGAACAGTAATTTTCCAAATTCCATATTACAGGCGGCTAATGAAGCGAGTTTGAGTTTATTACCAGCAAAATCTAGAGTCAAATATGAAGCATAATATCAGAATTTTGAAAACTGGTCTCATAGTAAAAGGGACAACAAGACTCGAGGAGGAAGTATTGTTAACATACTTCTTACATTTGAAGAATAAATTTCAGCCCAGTACACTATGGAAAGGTTTTTTTCTGGATTTTCTCTCCCAAACTCTGAAAAATATCTATAAAATAAAAATTAATTATTTTGTGATTTGCTTCTGCGTAAGAAACACAAGATATTTCTCATAAGCAATCAATTAAACAATGTTGCCTAACAAACACCAACGAAACAACATCAACGAAGAAACAACTATATCGTAACGTTTCGGAGTCTGTATCAGACTCCTTCGTCAGACGCTTAATGAAAATCTTTAGAATTATTTTGTTGATAGTTATTGTGAAATTCAATAACAATCATCAAAATAATTCTAAAGATTTTCATTAAGCGAAACGTTACGATATAGTTGTTTCTTCGTTGATGCTGTTTCGTTGTTGTTTGTAAGGCAACATTGTTCAATTGATTGCTTCTGACAAATATCTTGTGTTTCTTACGCAGAAGAAAATCACAAAATAATTAATTTTTATTTTATAGATGTTTTTCAGAGTTTGGGAGAGAAAACCCAGAAAAAAACCTTTCAATAAAACCTTTCAATAATGAGTATACCTCCCACAGTATCCTTTAATGATTACCAGTACACTATGGAGCAAATATTCCTAGTTGAAAAGTGTACTTGAAGTGAAGAGGAATTTAAAAGGAATATTTTAAACTCACTTCGTTTTCAAGGAAGAATCATGTTGGGTAACGTCCTAAAAAAGCGAAAATATTTGAAAAAAGTGAAGTTTTTAGATTTATGGAAGATGCACCTGATGAAATTTACCTTCTCATCAAAGTTGCTACCATTTTCAGATTGGTTGGTGTCTGCAGGCGCGATGAACAAAATAATGATTGATAACATCGAGGATAAGGATAATTTAAAATTCTATGTATTCCAGGAAACTTGCGGTTGGCTCAGGGGTAGAGCGTTTGACTTGGGAGCGGAAGCCCCAAGTTCATTCCCGAGACTAGGAAAGAAATATTCTAGTTACGGCAAACGCCACCATTCACTGTTGGGTCAAACATTAACAGTGCTGTGCCTAAGATGGTGTAAAGACACAGTAACAAAGCCTACACAGAACACAACTGGTTCTCCTTACTCGCTCTTCGAGAGCTTATGGGGGGAGGGGGTCTCCTTGGGGAAGACCTAGGAGGATGAGAATTAATAATAATAATATACAATGATATACAAGAATGAAACACTCTATATCTCAGAAACTATAGTAGGCATATGTCATGTTTGAGTGCTCATTTCAGACTCCTCATAATATGTTCCTCTATTACCCCTTGCTCGATGGGTCATTTGTCAGAAATCACCCTGTATTATATGTATTTATGGTAGCATTCCATGCCTTCCTCCTCATGAAAGGAACATAATTATATGAAAACGAAATGAAACAGTTGTTAATAAAATATGACATTTATTCGACAACAAACAAAATTTCATAATAAAATTCATCGTGCAATTATAATACCTGGCACATAAAATATATCATTATATCCAATCTGCTCAATATTAAAGCCAAAAATAGATACACCTATTGAATTTCCTCGAATCTCTACTAGAGTTGACATCATGATTTACATTATTGACCTTCAATTCGAATTGTTGTCCCGCACACATAAAGCTCAGTCCACTAAATACAAGAACCTCACAGATACTCGAAGGGTTTTTCTTGAACCTCCAGCAGATTCAACTGTTCCTCGATCCAGTTCCTAAACTTGGCAACATTGGCATAAACACCGGGTGTGTTGGTGTCACCACAACCTATTCCCCAAGCCACGATTCCCACCTGCACGTATCTCTCGTTTTGCCCTTGGATAGGGCAGAACAGGGGGCTTCCTCCATCACCTTTGCACGTATCCTTGCCCTTCTCTCCACCTGCGCATAGGAAGCTCTTATGGAGCTCGAAGTATTTACCCAAACGCGTCTTCCTCAACTCGTCCACGCACGTGTCTCGTGGTACAATTGGAAGGTCTATCTTCTTCAAGATCACTTGGTATTTTCCTTCTTTCCCGAAGACGTCTTTGCCCCATCCACTCGCGAAGCACCTTGAGTTGTCGTAGACTGCGTCTTGAGGCGGTAAGCAGACGACGTTAACATTCTCGGCTATCTCCACCGGACTGTCCAAGAGCAGGAGGGCTATATCGTTGAACAGGGCGCCAGCGTAGTACTCCCTATGAGAAACAACCCTTTCCACCGTTCTGTCTTGATGGGGGTACAGTTCTTTCTTGGTTTGAGTGTCCCATTCACCGGCTCTGATCTTGAACTTCTTGTCTTTGGCAGTGACGCAATGCGCTGCCGTGATGACTACGCGCGGATGGATCAAGGCGCCTCCGCACTGGTAGACGTTGAGGACCTGGGTGGAACTCTGGACGCTCTCCTCCCTGAGGACGGCCACCATCCAAGGGAACTCGCCGTATTGGGCTTCGTTGTCTTTATCTCCGGATATCCTAAATGCAATACCGTCCGGATTTCTGAAGCCGCATCCATTGCTTTTATCCGGTCTTGGCGCCGGAGTGATGGGTTCTAAAGTTGTTTGGTCTTTGTCGCAGCAGATGTCCATGTAGTCGCCGCATGGTCCATCGTTGATTCTGTAAGAAGAAGATGGAGTTAGAGTTCGTGGTGAAAGTGATTCGCAGATGGTTTGTTCGAGATAAAGAGATAAAATAATAATAAAAACTTTATTTGTACAACCATCAATTTTATACTAATTTTAAAGTAAAGATATAGACAAGCAAAGTAACCAAGTAGTTATCTGATACCATCAGTGTTAAACTACTGACCATGAAGGAATATCGTTGTTTATGGTTTTAGTCTCACTGCAAATTTGAACTGAACCTATATACTAAGTACAAAAACAAGAACCAACTCAATACAACCAAAGTAAAATGAAGTCTACTGATCTATAAACTACCTGACTGAAATTAATTGTTACAATCCTGTGTATGTAAGTAATCGTGGAATTTAAAAATTAAAGGAACAGGATCAACACAACTACTTGGGGCCCTATCGACTTTTTGTTTTTGTTTTTTATTGGCTTTAGAAAGCAATGGTTTTGCACCCTGAACAGATAGTTGTTCGTTATTTTTCAAACTCGATAATTCTTTTACCAAACTTTATCTTTACAAACATTAATTTCATAACAATTTTAAAGGACAAAGCAACCAAGTAGTTATCCTATACTATCAATGTTAAACTACTGACCTTGAAGGAATATCCTTGTTTATGTTTTAGTCCAACTGAAAATTTGAACTAACCTACATATTAAGTATAAACACAAAACACCCTAATACTACCAAAGTAAAATGAAGACTACCGATTTATAGGTATGACCAAAGTTAATTATTACAATCCAGTGTCTTTTACTTTTATGAGTGCATTTATATACTATCTACTCTGTGACATAATCCAGGTGAATACACGTTTGCAATATAAAGTTTGCGGCATTATAATGAGTATAATCTGGGTATTCTGAATTGACGAGCGCATTAGAAGGCTGACGCAGCTGTTCCTTTGATATTTTGCAGCCTCCATAGGCGTAGGGACTGACGCATCGATCAATCTATTTATTTCTACTGATTTCTACAGAATATCTTTTGTCAAATGATAGGTACTGTGTTATAATTCGATCATTTTATGTTCGCGTCTTGTGATTTACTCGCATGAAACATTGATATCTTTCTTTACATGATAGTTGTTATATACAGGGTGAGTCTTTAAGTTGTACATTAGTTTCGACCATAGATTCCTTTTATCAAGCAAAACGCTTTTTTTCATTTAGCATTTTTTCAGATTCAGCTCAGGCCAAAAGTTACAAGTGATTAAAGATTTCACAATGTACTAATACAATCCTGCACTACACCGTGCTACATAGAAAAATGTTACTGATATCTATTTTGGAATAAAAAAATTTGGAAAAACCCTGTGGAGAGGAGCTTTGGTGATCTTGTTCAAGCTTTGACGAATCATATCTCCGAAAGTAATGGTCTCTCAGAGTTGGGAATAATATCAATATTCTTATGACAGAATTTTATGATAAGAGAAATTAAATTAAAAAAAGTTTCATTTAAAAAAAGAACAAGAGTGCCAAAAATTATTAATCCGAAACCACCGGACCGATTCTCCCCAATAATGAACTTATCAGAGATATTCATTCCTCAAATCTAAGTTCGATATATCATATTATATCAATTGAAACTTAGCCAATATTCCAATTTGTTTTTACTGGAGATATTCTGATCATTATATTATCACGCAAAAATTATAATATCCTATAATCCTCATAGTTCTACGATAGCTGAGGTTATTTCATATACAATCATACTGTGTTTTCTAGAACAGGAGGTATTTTATATCATGAATAACGAATTTTGAATAGAACCAGAAATAAATATGACATCGGTATAATATTTCAAAAAAGAAAAATATTTTCTTGAAAATTTCTGCACGCCTGTAAAGAAGATACAAAGACCTTGCCAAAAAAGTACTAAGTGAACCACTTTCCCTATTAAAAAAATTATAGGGTTGATGGGGATGGCACAGGGTGCAACAAAAATCCTTCAAAAATGCATAAAATTTGGTAAAAGTGAAACAAAAATTGACCTGTTTCAGGACTTTGTTTCTGAATATTTTTCTTCTGAGAAAATGAATTTGTTCCATAATTTCGACGCGCACTGTATATGCTGTGGAGATCAAATACTGCGACATTCCGCCGTATTCACAAAGCATTGTTAAGTGTTTGAATCTCCGTTAAGTCTTAACTGAGGTCCTCAGTTAAAGATAAATAAGAATCGCAACCTCAGTTAACGTATGTAACGGTGGTGAAACAGGCCTGTTTTAACACCTTTATCCCTTATTGTGCCTTATTATACCCAATTTATTCTTAACTGAGGTCCTCAGTTAGGACTTAACGGAGATTGAATGCTTTGTGAATACGGCGGTTAATGTTGTAAATTGCATAAGTGATAGTCGAATAGACTAGCAAAGTGTTAATTGCGTTCCAAACGAGATTATAATCAACAATTGGATTTACATTATTGTTATTGGAAAAACAAAAGTACCTGTGAAACAGGCGTAAAAAATTTAGAATACCATTACCTACCTCGAATGTGTTTAGAACCGATTATAATGTTGCATAATTAAATAGCGACAGCGGTGATATCTCTTCTGATTTATTCACCAATTAACATACTTAGTCTGGTATGAAATATTAAATTTCAGGTTTACATCATGTAATCCGTTTCACCTCGCGTTATATCGATAGCTTCCAATTTAATCAGAGGGATTAGGATTCTACAATCTTCTTGGCGGTTTTTGCGAAAGTAATTTAAATTCTTCTTAGTTCTCAGGTTGTTTTTCAGCATGTGAATTGCATCCATAATATGTGTTCATTGTATGAGATCATTCTTCCAGATGGAATCAATCAAAATATGTATTATGGTATAGAAAACAATGATTTGCATTGTTGCAGAATTATTCTACGAATTTTATATAATCAAAGATACATAAAAAGCATGTTCCAAGAAGTGCGAAAACTAGTGGAAATTCCACGCAAAGGTTCAATGTTATCTCACAAAGTGTTCCAATTCCCTTTATTATTTTATTGGCTTGTTGATTCTGTGGGTTTTCTATTGTTTATTTACATAATGTTTTATTTTCCAATTTTTTAATTTTTGTCCGTAGGTATGTTCTGGGGAACATCGCGTTATCGTTTTGCACAAATGTCTGTATTTTCGAATTTTTCGCCGAAATTGGTCTCAAACGATTGGTTTCGACTCCCTGATCAAGAATTCGAGGTCAAATTTGATTATGTCCGGCTGGCCGTTGCCACGATAACTTGAGAACGGAAAGAGATAGCGACTTGAAATTTTCAGGGTAGGTGGCGCATCCTAATACGACGGACAAGTTCGTTAATGGGCATAATCGGCCCAATGGTTTCCGAGTAATAATTTTGTTTTCAACCAATAGAAGTCCGATCGAATTGAAACTTGGTGAATAGTTGTAGAATATAAACCTAAGCACGTATGTGAGAATCGTACCGCTAGAATATTTTTAAAAAATTATTAAAAACTATTTTTTTTTCGTCGACCTCTATGAAAAGTGACATCTTACGTACTTATTTGCGACCGTAAAATCGATTATTATTGAATATAAGTACTTTGCGGACGCGCGAGCTAAATATTCTATATATCTGTAACTATTCGTCCGACATCGCTGAAATTTTGCGAGAGCCTTCAGAACCTAACTCTGCTGCCAAATTCCAAGCTTGAACATGATCGGATATACAATATTGTTGGAGGTTCGAGCAGCCTTGTGTGAGTTCAGTAGATGGATGGGTGACCTTGCCTCGATAACTTTCGAACGAAAGGAGATAGGGACTTGCAATTTTCAGGGTATGTTGCGTATCCTAATGGGAGAGTTGAGTTCGTTTACATGCCTAATCGGTCCAACGGTTTCAGAGCTATACCCACCTGGAATATTATTTCCTCAATAACTCAAAAAATAAAATAAAATAAAATAAAGACTCGATGGAATTGAAGCTTGGTAATTAGTTGTAGAATATCGACATAAAGACGTGTTTGAAATTTTATGAGAACCGTAACCCTGGAAAATTTTAAAAAAATTTCGGATAAAAATTTCGTTCAAGCAATGACGTGAAGTCAGGAGCTTTTGCGCGTATGTTCTATTGTCCATTCTCCTGTATTGGACACTCTTAATCGAATTTAGTATGGTAAATTCGATTTTCTTACTTAGTCCGGAAACTTTTTTATCCATTTGTTACAACCCCAAATTTCAAACTCACCTTATGTCGATGACACCATTGCCATTGGTGTTAACAGAGCCATTGTTGCAGAGATAGTAAGCAACGCAGGTGCACTGTCCTGTCCCTGGTATACCACCCCCTGTATTACCACCCTCTGTATTGCCTCCTTGGTTTGGATCCAAGTTAAGACCGCCAGTGTTGCCACTCGTATCACCTCCTCTAGAGGGATTTTCGCTGGCCGTGGGACCCTCGGTGGAGAAAACCTGATTGATCAGTTCCGTTAGATCAGCACCACTACCACCTTGCTGCTGACACAATATGTACGTGACGTAGCTCAGAATCACACATATAGACGTCAATTTCTTCATTTTGTCCTGTAAGCGAAATGCCAGTTATATTTTCGAATAGTACATCAATTACAATTCATTGATAAGAACACCCATACTCCATTCATTTTGATAAAGTCTCCCGGTTCAACAGAGGCAGGTTGACACTGCTGAAATATCGTCAAGGTCAAAACAATTCGCCGAGACGTTGCCAACGTTGCCAACTTCGAATAATAAAGAACTCTTCGCTTTGAAATTGAAAATGCCGAAAGTAGTTTTGAAGAAGCAGAGACAAGGTATCAGGAAGTGCTATACAGAACCGAAATCTGCAATAGGAAAACTTCATTCTGACATGTTGAACTCTCGAATGAAATTACTTAGTTTCCTATCATTATATTTTATTAAGGTATAAGAATGACTCGGGTTTCGTAGTACTACTACATTTTGAAACTGGTGTATTTCAAGTTGTGCAACAGGTATTTAAATGTCTTCTTGAGAAAAGTGGGAATACCATAGTTACGTCTGTTCGTTTAGAAGTTTTCCTGCCGGAAAATTCAATTACTTTTATTCTTTTTGGCGCTCTAGTTCCTCGGAACTGAGTGCTTATCAATTTGCCCAAATGTCTGTAATTTTCGAATTTTTCGATGAAAATGGTCTTAAACGATTTGGTTCGACTCACTGATGAAGAATCCATGGTGGAAATTCATTCTGTCCGGCCGTCCGGCCGGCCGGTCCGGCCGGCCGGTCCGGCCGGCCGGTCCGGCCGTAGGCACGATAACTCTCGAACGGAATGAGCTAGAGAGTTGAAATTTTCAGAGTAGGTTTGGGGGATAAATATCTCGGCTAAGTTCGTTACTGGGCAAAATCGGACAGAAGGTTTCGGAGTAATAAAAAAAAATTTTTTTTTCACATTAACAAATTCCAAATTAAATAATTTTTAATAAGCAGTTTTATCATAATAATCCATTCATATCATTTTTAACTCTAACAAGCTAATACTTTCGGAGATATGATTTTTCAAAATTTCAATGTAAATCGTATTTCACAGATTGATATAATTATTCCTTGTATGAATTTTCATAATGTCAACTTGACAGAAGGGAAAATTGTAACTTCAAAAATATTGGGGTTGAAATACTCGTGAAGTTTGTATCGACCAGATTACCGCAAAGTGTAAAAAAAAAAAATTGAAAATTTAAAATATGTTTTTCCACAATAACTCTCGAACGGAATGAGCTAGATAGTTGAAATTTTCAGAGTAGGTTAGAGAGATGAATATCTCGGTTAAGTTCGTTATTGGGCAAAATTGGCCAGATTTAATTCGATTTCTTCCATGGTGCAGTTCTCATTCTCATGATTGCTCATTTAATCTTGATAAATAAAATGTTATTTCAAATGAACTGTCACAAAGTAACGGACTGCTCTATCCATTATATTTCAATAAAATTTCAACATTTCATTCTTGATTTCCATACAAGAAAATAGCATAATTGAATCTTCCAACCAGTTAGTACGCGTGAAATATTTCCTGTAACAACAGAGGAAAAATTGTCTTCTATACAGTCGCCAGGACTGTGGAATTATTGAATTCACATAATATCTTCTCAAATTCATTTATTTTCGAAGTAAATTCACAATGTGAAAATACGTAATTACTAGGACTTTTATGTAGAGAGGAGAACGTTGCGTAATTATCTGACAGGAAAATGACTATAACCTAACATTTTCAAAATATACATGGTGAAATGTGTCAAATTTTCATGGCCAACCGGGAAACTTAATAAAAGCGAATGGAGTAAATTCTGTCTGCTATCCTCCTAATTTTCACTCTATGGTATCAAGTATTCTGTTGGTTCAATTTTCTCCCAGCAATATTGCTATAAAATAGGTAAAAATTCATTGATTTTAGAGCTGACAACACTGTATTTCATGATTCTTATGAGAAATAGAAGAAGAATTTAACCTTATTTGATAAACATTTCGTCCGTTTTTGGGTGTTTATTCGTAATTCCTAACAATCCTAACCAAATATATAAAATGTCACGAAGGCGAAAAACTAACTATGTTATTTATGAAACTAACAAGATAGAGTAATTGATCAATTTTCAGGAAACACACCGAATATTGAAATACGCTACCATGACCCAAAAATTGAAGATTTGCAAACAACTAAATAAATATTAAATTTTAATTTTATCCTGCCGTCAATCAGACTTCGAATGCATAATAATTCTAAGTGAAACGGAACAGGATCTCTCCTAGTTTTCTCCTGAACAAATTCCCTCAGTTCTTCAATCAAATCAAAAGAAGTCATCATTGTATTAAGGCTGAATTAAAAGTATTTTTTTTTCAGTCTTCGAATGTATATCTCTAAATTAAAAGAAGCAGTAGGTATCTCTCCTAGTTTGCTCATGAACAAATAAATAAATGATTTAAATTACACTCTTCAATTAAATCAAAAGCATCAATCTTATTATCAAGGCTGAATAGTTTGTGAACTTTTCCGTTTACAAATGGAAGCGATTGTTAGTGTCAGAACTAATCCTTAGAAGTTTTCTTAAAATGAAGTATTTAAAGTACCTTTAACAAATATAAATATTAACGGACCTACCTATTTTCAATATTTTCGAATTCTTGGAAGAAAAAAGTGGTTCTCTGCCATATTCCAAATCTTGTTATCCTCTTAGCAAGTACTATTATGACTATGAGGTTGCTGAGATAGCAATGTGGATAGCAATATGTTTCAAAATCGATGATCAGAATAGCAATATTTCGAATCTTGCTGTGGAAGCAATATCTTTTTGCGCGTATGTTCTAGGGAACATCGCGTTATAGTTTTGCCCAAATGTGAAATTTAATTCTGTGGTGCCGTCCGTTGCCACGATAACTTGAGAACGGAAAGAGCTAGCGACTTGAAATTTTCATGGTAGGTGGCGCATCCCAATACGACGGACAAGTTCGTTAATGGGTATAATCGGCCCAATGGTTTCCTAGTAATAATTTTGTATTCGACCAAAATAAATCCGATCGAATTTAAACTTGGTGAATAGTTGTAGAATATAGACCTGAGCACGTTTGTGAAATTTTGTGAGAATCGTATCGCTAGAAAATTATTAAAAAATTATTAAAAAATACTTTTGTTGTCACGATAACCTGAGAATGGAAGAATGGAGTTAGCGGCTTGAAAATTTCAGGTTAGGTTGTGCACCTGAATGCGACATTTGAGTTTGTTTATGAGCATAATCGTCCAAACGGTTTTAGAGTTATAGCCATCTGAAATTTTCTGAAATTTGGTTGTTTTTTGTTCCTCATTAACTCGAAGAATACAAAACCGATTGAATTCAAACATGGTTATTAGTTGTAGAATGCCAACGCGAAAATTCTTGAAAAATTTCGTGAGGATGGTATAACTAGAAAATTAAAAAAAAAATAATTAAAAATCATCGAAAAAAAATCTATATATCATAAACTATTCGTCCGGCATGGCTGAAATTTTGGAAGAGCCTTCAGAACCTAACTCTACTGCAGAATTCCAAGTTTGAACACGATCGGATCTATATTGTTGGAGAACCGCGCAGCCTTTTGTGAGTTCGGTAGCGAAGCGGTAGCGCCGGTAGCGGATGTGAATCGTCGTATGATATGTTGTCTATGGTCGTATTTTTGCGAGAACCTTCAAAAATAAAAATATGAATGTCATGATGACTTATCTTTTACGCGTATGTTATGGGAAAATCGTGTTATTTCATCACAAATCTATGGGAGATGATAGCCCTACATTAGTGGTCAGACCTGGTTTTGAAAGAGATCCTCCTTAGGAGGCGGCAACTAAATATTGAAGGGATTTCTATGAACAAGAGTGAATATCTTTGAGAAATAGAGAAGACGATTCTTCTTCAAGAGATCCTTCAGAGGAGTATATTTGTGAGAGGGGACTTTTGAAAGATATGTATTATTTTTAATATGATATCGCTGAAATTTTGTTGAAGGCTTCTGATCTTGTAAGGTGAGAGGCTCATTTGTGGATATTAAATCTCGTGATGGGTAGAGAGGAATTTTAGGCCAGTTTTTCTATCACTAATGAGAATATATCTTTATGTTCCACCTCATCACCTTTAGATCTATCAATGGACATTTATTGGTTAAGAATAAGTAATTGAATATTACTTTGAATTGAATTTCATTCAATATGTTGTAACTATACTTATAATTTTCTTTACTTTGATTATTTAAATATGACATTAATTCCAGTAATATTTTTCAAGAATAATTATGTATTCTTCTCCTGAAGAAGAATTGATCGTAGACAATAATGTGTTAATTTTTTCATCATTGCTTTCTATCCTGACTTAAAAAAAAAAATTGGTTCAAGCACTGACGTGAAGTCAGGAGCTTTTGCGCGTATGTTCTATTGTCCATTCTCCTGTATTGGACACTCTTAATCGAATTTACCATGGTAAATTCGATTAAGAGTGTTCAATACAGGAGAATGGACAAATTAACATACGCGCAAAAGCTCCTGACTTCACGTCAGTGCTTGAACCAATTTTTCTTAGCAATATTGCTAAGCGCAAACAGAATAGGTCCGAATGTTTGGTGTGGAATTTGGATAGAGTCACCCTATTCTCTATTCGGGTTGATCAGAGAGATGATCCTAGTGTCTTGCCCTTTATCGTCAGAAGGATGGAAATTTAAGGAAATATTATTGAAGTCGTCTTGTACGTTTTTCTCTCTGATTTTAAACGAAAAAAATCTACAGGTAATCAGAAAAACATGCCAAATTTCTATTCTAGTATTCATCAAAAACTTTATTTCACATGGGGATCCATATTTTGTTTATCGAATTATGATAACCTATATTCCAAAAAACAAATAAATAATGTCCTATAAACCATATGCGTAAAATTGACCATTTTCGAGATATTCAAGAAATAATACGTTTCTGAGGTACCTAAGTAACGTATTCAGTTCGAATTAGTTATCTTATTAATATGATATACAGGGTGTTCGCTAGAATATTTCAAAGAAAGACTCGAGATAATAAACACTTGAAATTTTATCGTAAAGCTTTGTTAGGAGAGAATATCTCAGAAACCATTGGGCTGATTGTTCCCATTCGAGAATTCGACAGGCGTCTATGTTTCTTCTTTCGAAAGTTATCGCGATTCCGGACGGATAGAATCAAATTTGAAAAAATGGAACATGTGAACTTTGGCGCTCATGTTCAAACTTTGACAAATCACATCTCCGAAATTATTGGTTTCTCAGAGTTGGGAATGATATCAATGGATTCTTATGATAGAACTGCATCATAAAAGGAACTAAATTAAAATTAAATAACGAATTTATCCGAGATATTCATTCCTCAAATCTCCACTGAAAATTATATTATATCGATTGAAACTTAGCCAATAGGTATTCCAGTTTTGTTTTCACTGAAGATATTCTGAACCTAACTGAACAAATTCATTTTCTCAGAAGAAACATATTTGGCAACAAAATCCTGAAACAGGTCAATTTTTGTTTCACTTTTACCAAATTTTTATGCATTTTTGAAGGATTTTTGTTGCACCCTGTGCCATCCCCATCAACCCTCTAAATTTTTTGAATACGGAAAGTGGGTCCTGTGGTACTTTTTTGGCAAGGTCTTTGTATCTTCTTTACAGGCGTGCAGAAATTTTCAAGAAAAAACTTTTTCTTTTTTTAAAAATATTTTTCAAAAAAGAAACCTTGCCAAAAAATCACCACAGGACCCACTTTCCCTATTCAAAAAATTTAGAGGGTTGATAGGGATGGCACAGGGTGCAACAAAAATCCTTCAAAAATGCATAAAAATTTGGTAAAAGTGAAACAAAAATCATCATCATATGGATTATCCAAGGGCACATAAGGTAGGGGTAATATCCTACAATTGGTCATTTTGCATTCAATCATACTTTGTTTGTCAGAAATTCGACATGTCTGTCATAGGTAAATAAGATTACAGTACAGTGAACATAGATAGAACACAGACAGATGACCGCATTCGGTGAAAACATAGAAGTACGATGTATTATGGAAATTTCGAAAAATCATATCTCCGAAAGTATTAGCTTGTTAGAGTTGAAAATGATATCAATGGATTCTTATAATGAAACTTCATCTTAAAAAAAATTATTCGAGATTTGTAATGTAAAAAAAAAATGTTTATCGTTACTCCGATACCATCCGGCCGATTTTGCTTAAGAACTTAACCGAGATATTTATCTCCCAAACCTACTCTGAAAATTTTAACTTTCTACCTCATTCCGTTCTAGAGTTATCGTGTTAAGGGAGGGCCGGACAGAATCGATTCCGACCAGGGATTCTTGATCAGAGAGTCGAACCAAATCGTTTAAGACCATTTTCAGCCAAAAATTCGAAAATTGGGTATTTGGGTAAATTGATAAGCACTCTGCTCCGAGGAACAAGAACGACAAAAATCAGACCACTATTAGTTTAAGTAAGAGAAAAGAAGGGTCACTGCAATTCAACTTTTCGAGAGGATTCCGAATTGATAACAACTGTTATTGTGAACTTGCTCTTTGACACAATAAACCAATAACAATAATGATTGTATAATTCAAATATCTCATTCCCAGAGGAAGATGGTTTCAAATTTGGTGTTGACCTTATTACTGATCCTTATGTGAAATATTCCTACCATTCAAAGAACAGAAACAAACAAAAAAAGTTAATGAATAAAAAACATGCATTTCCGAGGATACAACTGTATAAATTACATCTAATTGTAAACAATGAACAATGTATTCATATGATAGAAC
Organism: Halyzia sedecimguttata; assembly: GCA_937662695.2. Taxonomy (NCBI): domain Eukaryota; kingdom Metazoa; phylum Arthropoda; class Insecta; order Coleoptera; family Coccinellidae; genus Halyzia; species Halyzia sedecimguttata. The sequence continues at coordinate 60,813,681 of OW569418.2, forward strand.
TGCATCCTAAAGGAAATTCAATTCAAATAATAGTTTATTTATCAAGATTAAATGAGCAATCATGAGAATGAGAAAAGCACCATGGAAGAAATCAAATTAAATCTGGCCAATTTTGCCCAATAACGAACTTAACCGAGATATTCATCTCCCTAAACTACTCTGAAAATTTCAACTACCTACCTCATTCCGTTCGAGAGTTATATCTATGTCTATGGATGAAAAGCAGTCTCACTACTCTCAGATCTCTTACTTCATGTTCAGTTCCGAAATGTAAGAATTTTCTGAGAAAAACTAATTTCGGAGCAAACAACTGAGATTTTTCTCACTTCGCTCACAATTCTTCGATTGATTAGATAATCTGTCACGAACATCATTTGACATTATGACAATTCATATTCATACATAGAATAATATCATTCTGTGACAACGTTGAAATACGATTAATTATTGAAATTTTGAAAAATCATATCTCCGAAAGTATTAGCTTGTTAGAGTTAAAAATGATATGAATGGAGTCTTATGATAAAACCTCTTATTAAAAAAAATTTAATTTGGAATTTGTTTCGTAAAAAAAAAAATTTTTTTTTGTTACTCCGAAACCATCTGTCCGATTTTGCCCAATAACGAACTTAGACGAGATATTTATCCCCCAAACCTACTCTGAAAATTTCAACTCTCTAGCTCATTCCGTTCGAGAGTTATCGTGCCTACGGCCGGCCGGCCGGACCGGCCGGACAGAATGAATTCCGACCACGGATTCTTGATCAGTGAGTCGAACCAAATCGTTTAAGACCATTTTCATCGAAAAATTCGAAAATTACAGACATTTGGGCAAATTGATAAGCACTCAGTTCCGAGGAACTAGAGCGCCAAAAACAGTGGATTCAGATAAAATTCATCTTTTAACTATCATAGACTTTTCCATTTTGAGAACACAACGAACACTGAAACATCATACGCCTATAGCTGCTAATAAACATAGAGTAAATATTTTACTCTATGCTAATAAACACCGAGAAAACCGGTACAATAATGGAATAATAAACTCACCAGATGAAAATATCAGCCAACTGAGACGGGTTCTAACCAACACCACCTTGAACGACGTCGTTTTAACTGACGTCACTTACAATAATATAAAAGTTATGCTCTTGGTCTGTCAATGGCGAACGCTCGACGTCCACCTCCAAAGACGACCAAATCTTGTTTGGTGTATCTGTCTGCTTATCAATCTCGTCATCTTGGTGGGAGATGCTTTACTGGGAAACTCCAAAGTACCAGTTCTTAAGAATTCTTGTAGATGGGTATGCAAGACACATGTTGATTTTGGTGACCTTTATTACCTTCTGGAGGGTATTCCCCTAAGGTTAAGGTGGGTGGCTGTTAGCGCCATTGACACCTTTTCGAGATTTGATCGAAGAGGTCGCGCTGGTGATGTTTTTTGTTATTCCGGTTACAAAGTGGATCAGAAAATATGTACGCGATGTTAAGGTCAATGTTTATATCGACTATGAGACTATGATTAAATATGAATATGTATACATATATCTTTCATGAGAACGTGTACAGGATGTTCCAACTAAGTTGCTTTCTTCCATTATTCCATTATTGTAAATAAAAGATTTGTGTAAATAATATTCCTTGTACACTGCTCAACAATTGATAGGGATCACTTAATTTTTCTAAATTTATTTCTGAATTATTCGCTCCAAGATTATAAATTTAGTCAGATATCAGAGTATTTTCAGTTGATAATATGGTTCACTTGAGAAAAGAATGAAAAAATGGAAAGTTGGAGAGAAAAAAAGACTTTATTAGGAACACTCAAAATTCTGTGTTTGAATAACATAAAAATTTTATGATGACACCACAAGGAGGCTGAAGTTTCGGTTAAGCTAGTACCTAGTTGGCCCCCCACGAGCTCGTCTCAAGCATTCTACCCTACGAGGCATACTTTCAATCAAACGATTTATAAAATTTTGGGGCAAATTCGTCCAAATATCTCGTAAAGCGTTAGAAAGGTCCTCCAGGTTATTGATCGGTTGTTCTAAGGTTGACAATTGTCTAGACATCTCAGACCAGACATGTTCGATGCAATTCATGTCTGGAGAGCGAGCTGGCCAGTCCATCCTATCAATCGCATGAGTTTCTAGCGCTTCATTAACCAGACGACTACGGTGTGGACGGGCATTATCGTCAATTAAAATGAAATTCTCGCCCAAGGCAGCCGCAAACGGAACAATTATGGGTTCAATAATCATATCGTGATATCTCTGGCTGGTCATTGTGGTGTTCTGCAGAACAACCAACTCTGTGCGTTGGTTCAAACAAATGCCTCCCCATACACATATAGAACCTCCGCCAAAAGCTGTTGTGGGTACCATAAACTGTTCTGCATACCTTCGACCTCTTTCCCTCCAAGCAAGAATACGTCCATCAGAGTTGACCAAACGAAATCTAGACTCATCCGTAAATAAACATCGGCTCCAATCTTCAACTGTCCAATTGCGGTGCTCCTCAGCCCATTGCCGTCGATGAACCCGGTGTTCCCTATTCAAACGGGGATGTTGTACCCTCCTACGTGCTCTCAAACCACGAACATGTAGTCGTCGTCTTACAGTCTGGTTCGAAATTAGAACTCCTGTTGCAACTCTCAGTGATCTATTGAGCCGCGACGCCGGGTAAGTGGGATTTCTCCTAGCATTGAGGACCAAAAGACGATCTTGGGCAGCTGTTGTACTGCGCTGCCGACCTCCCCCATGAACATAAGCTACTGAGTCGTTTTGGATGAACCTATTCCAAGCCCGACTCACGACACTTTGCGAAACATTCAACCGCCGGGACACTTCTCGCTGGGACAAACCTTCCTGTATCCACCGTATGATTTGGTCCAGTTGCACAGGAGCCAAACGTCTTCTCGGCATGACTGATAAGCTAATATTGTTCTCATTTCTTCAATTATTGTCACCTTATGTGTTTGAACGAGAGAAAAAAACAGATTTAATAACAAATACCACATTGTTTTTCACTCCACATGTAACAGCCTACAGATAATAATCGATTTTGTGAACAAGAGCCGATGAAGTGAGGAAAAATTTGATATAATCAACTCAAAACATCTTAATTTTTCCTTAGAGAACATATAATGTACAGATATTCACGAGATAACTTGAAAAACATACAAATGAAGAGAAGTTCATAAGTGATCCCTAGCAATTGTTGATCAGTGTATTTGGGGTAAATGGTATACAGGAAAAACATCGGGACCACCAGAAGAAAGAAAATTGGTTCAAGCACTGACGAGGAGGCAGGAGCTTTTGCGCATCTGTTCTATCGTCTACTCACCTCTATTGTACACTCTACTACGAATTAAGTATCGATATAAACCGTTTTCTCAGCTTTAGTAATATATGAATACATTTCAAACCATTTTAATGACATACTTCAGTATAACGAGAGAATCGTCTATGATCACAGAATTTTTAATTCTGACATATGTATTCCATTTGAATTGAAATACGAAATAACTTACGCCTCAAAAGTAACTCCGGAATACGATATAATACCAGTAATCACCGAGTTTAAATTGGATCTGATTCTTATATTTTGAGTTATAGAGGAAATAACAACAAAATTTTAGATGAGTATAACTCCAAAACAATTCGGCCGATTATGCTGATTAACGAACTCAAAGGTAGCATTCGGATGCGCAGCCTACCCTAAAGATTGCAAGTCGCTCCGCCGTATTCACAAAGCATTAAATCTCCGTTAAGTCGTAACTGAGGTCCTCAGTTAAGGATAAATAAGAATCGCAACCTCAGTTTAAGTGAAAATTAACGTGATACAGGCCTGTTTCAGCACCGTTTCATAAGTTAACTGAGGTTGCGATTCTTATTTATCTTTAACTGATGACCTCAGTTAGGACTTAACGGAGATTGAATGCTTTGTGAATACGGCGGTATATGTTTTCTTAATTTTTTTTAAATTTTCTAATGGTACGATTCTCACAAAATTGTATACGCGTCTTCATGTCGATATTCTACAATCGTATCTGAATTTTTTGAGTTATCGAGAAAATGATATTTCAGATGGTTATAACTCCGAAACCGTTTGGCCGATTATGCCCAAAAACGAACATACCTGTCCCATTCAGATGCGCAACATACCTTGAAAATTTCAAGTTTCTATCTCTTTTCGTTCGAGGCAACGGTCACCCATCCAGCTACTGAACTCACACAAGGCTGCTCACACTGCTGATCTTCACATCCCACGTCAAATATTTTATTTCTCTGTACTTCGACAAGTAACTAAAAATTTCATGGGGGAACATAATTTTTTTTTCGCCCCACGAATGTTTTTGGCGCTATTGTCCCTTGGAACGGAGTGTTTATCAATTTGCCCAAGTGTCTGTAATTTTCGAATTTTTGACTCACTGATCAAGAATCCGTGGTCGAAATCTATTCTGTCCGGCCGTCCGTTAACACGACAACTCCCGAACGGAATAAGCTAGACAGTTGAAATTTTCAGAGTAGGTTTGGGAGATAACTATCTTGGTTATTGGGCAAAATCGGCCGGATGGTTTCGGAGTAACAGAAAAATATTTTTTTTAAATTACAAATTTCGAATTCATATATTGATATCATTTTCAACTCTAACAAGCTAATACTTTCGGAGATATGATTTTTCGAAATTTCAATAATACATCGTAATTCTATATTATTTTCACACACAATCTGTCTATACTCTATCTGTGTTCACTGTTCAAGCATGTAATCTTATTTACCTATACCAGACATGCCAAATGTATCTCTCAATAATCTATAATAATCTAACGAACAAAGTATGATTGAATGCAAAATGACCAAGTATAGGATATTATAATTACATAATCCTATATGCCCTTGGATAATCCATATGATGATGGAAATATATAATTTGGTAAGTTCAGAATTTCTTCGGTGGAAACAAAACGGGAATATTGGCTAAGTTTCAATTGATACAATATAATTTTCAGAGGAGATTTGAGGAATTATAATATCTCTTATAACTTCGTAATTGAATTTTAAATTGGTTTCTCTATTTCAGTATCGTAATGAGTTCATTACAGCACTAGATACAGTGCTGGAAAGAACTCATTCCCGAATTATTTCTAGTTATATTTTTCGTTTTGTGGTAGTCAGCACTGACATTCGATCCTATCAAATTTCAACACACGTCAATTGTCAATATAATTTAATCTGATCTAGCTGCCCGCCCCGGCTTCGCAAGGTTGAAATGCTGATACTAAATATACTACAGAATTTCTTTATATACAACGTTCACAGCATTTTTGTCGTTAGACAATACAAACATGTTTTCTTTAGAGGTTACTCTCGAAAGAGCGACATATAATTGGCCATGTGAAGAACACTCAACGCTCAAATATAAGCCTGTAGCGTTGAAAGTTGGACCCTGCGATTTATTAATGGTCATTGCAAAATATATCTTTACCGGAAATTATAGGCGTTTAAATTGGATCAGTAAAACCGATGGTATCAGAAGAATTTGGGTAATCAATACATCTATCCTGGCTGAGGCGAGCCTCACGCTCTACAGATGATTCTCTGGCTCTCTGTATTCGATTTCTATATCCTATCCTGGCTGTGCCGCCCCCCCGGTCGGTACCACCGTAACCACTATGTCCCTGCATTTTAAATCTTCTATATCTTCGGAAATATTCATTTAAATTACATGCTGTAAAGGGCCATATTGATCAATATTAAATGCACAATGCATTTAAGGTACTCAATTGGATAAGGATCAATGCTGTATTGCTTAAAATAGCTTCGTAATCAAGTCATTATTTCTCGTAGAATCTAAAGGATAAAAAATGGTTATTGTGGGTTATCCTTTAGAGATAGACATATATCATCGCGGACTTTTTTGTAGACTTTTTTAATCTGTGCTATACTGTACTACATTATTTTGATCTACCTCGTAGGGTTCAGCTATCGTTTGCAATGTAAGCGCAAAAAAATGTGTTTATTTACGACATCACATTAGAAACATCTGAAATTATCAGTGTTTCTCTAATATATTATGCATGTATTATACACATAAACCTTCCTATTGAATCACTCTATCTATTAAAAAAAACCGCATCAAAATCCTTCACGTAGTTTTAAAGATCTAAGCATACATAGGAACAAACAGACAGCGGGAAGCGACTTTGTTTTATACTGTGTAAGTTATACTATGTAAGGATATAGTGAAATAATTGTTGAAAGGAAAAGTTTTAATTTCATTAAATTATGAGGTTGGTACTAGATATTTCCTTCTTGCTAATTTTGAATCATTCGTGCTATAAGGAAATCGTTTTAAATCTGCTCTCTATTCCCTACGTACAATTCAAATTCAAACTCCGTAATCTGTCAACTTTCGTAACGGACATACCAACGGCCAAGATACAATACAAAAGTCACTAGGATGTATAATCCAAATTTTTTATTAAATTTCAACAGTATTTTACAAAACTTGACTGAAATAGAGAAAATATAGTCTAAAACTCGTTGCAGAAGGCAATTCCAACACTCATGCGTTCGAGAACTCACTCCTTCGTCGCTCGTTTTCTAATTTCGCATTCGTGTTTGAATCGGAGCCCTTTCTGCAACTTGTTTTAGAATATGCTATTCTTTTATGAATCAGTTCTATTATAAGAATCCATTGATATCATTCCCAGCTCTGAGAAACCAATAATTTCGGAGATGAATTGCCAAAGTTTGAACAAGAGCGCCAAAGCTACTGTCCACAGGGCTTTCCCACTTTCTTGAGAAAATAATAAACCTAGATCGACAACTTACAATACTTGTGTGAATTGATTTGATTAAATGGAATATAATTGAGTACACACCTCAGGTTCGTCCACAGAACTATCTTCCCTGCCAACACTGGATCTAAAGAAACTTACTATCCACTTTCATTTGTATTCAACACCATAGGAACCACATTTAATCTTCCCAATTAGGTTTGTCTTTGAAATTATCCGACTTTTCGGTAAGAATATCTACCATAAATGTTGCAACAGCATTTCCTGTATCGAGTTGATCGTGTGAAGGACAAACTGAATGTATTCATCTGAAATTACATGTTTTGGAGGCAAAAGAATAGGAACAAAAGGTGTTGTTAGGTGGCAAAGAGTGGGATGATTCTTATACTGGCTGATCAAAAAATTGACGCGAACTTTTCTGTCGAATAACGTAGGAAAATTCAGCTGTGTATGATGAAAAAAATTCTTTAGAAGTGGGAACCTACCTGGCCGTTTATATGCAATAACGAACGTATCCGAGATATCCATTCCTCAAATCTGCTCTGAAATATTATATCAATTGAAACTTAGGCAATATTCCAGGTTTGTTAAACTGGAGATTTTCTGAACCCAATTGAATTGAAATTTTGGCAATTGACTTTATAAGGGCAGGGGGTCTAAGGGTCGCTTTCTGTAGCAAGTATTTTTTGTTTTTAAGGACAAAATTACATTTCAGGGGGGGGTTGAACCCCCAAACCCCCCCCCTGGCTACGCCCTTGGTTGAGGTTATTTCATTTGGGTAGAATCATAACGCGATGTTTCCCAGGAGATGCGCAAAAACAAGATGTCAAAAATTATACTATATTATTTTATTATATTTAATACTGTGTTCCAATGTGTGGAAATTAATTTAACAAGCATTAAATTTTTTTTTTGCTTTTTGCTCTTCTTAATATGTATTGCCCACGTACAAGTTTTTAACTTTTGTGGCAAACAAAATGTTTGTTTTTGTTACTTACTATTTATACTTTATATAAAAGTTAGTTAAAAAATTGTTAGTTTGGGACAAAAAAAAAACAGTATTATTAATAATTAAGTGTAATGCATCATAGTATTTTAAAAATTGTCCAACGCCTGGGATGATTCATTCCCTTTGTGTATTGTCATGAAATATAGAATGTCACTTCATGTTATTTTTTGTTACTGCAGATGATAGGCTAGTCATTTAGCATAATCGATCAGTAGTTGTTGGTCGCGAGATTTGTTAATTTGTCATAATTTGACAGGATTCCGAAGAATCCATAGCTTTTTCTTAATGGACACAATGCTGTTTCAAAGCATCATTATAAAATCAGTGGATGTACAGTGGAGTGTTAACTTGAACGTGAGTGCCTGATAATGTCTCTGAATTTTGGGTAATTTTAGTTTCATATGTATTTCTATTGTTCTCTTTATTGTCCTATTTTTAGTGCCCTGAGGATGGCCTAATTTAGGCTGAAACGTCGGAAAATGCAACATATTCACCTACAACGTTGTTCAATTGACCTAAATATAACTAAATATCAACCATTCAATATACAGGGGGTCACGAAGACCGTGCGTTAGAATACACTGATCAACAATTGCTAGGGATCACTTATGAACTTCTCTTCATTTGTATTTTTTTCAAGTTATCTCGTGAATATCTGTACATTATATGTTCTCTAAGGAAAAATTAAGATGTTTTGAGTTGATTATATCAAATTTTTCCTCACTTCATCGGCTCTTGTTCACAAAATCGATTATTATCTGTAGGCTGTTACATGTGGAGTGAAAAGCAATGTGGTATTTGTTATTAAATCTGTTTTTTTCTCTCGTTCAAACACATAAGGTGACAATAATTGAAGAAATGAGAACAATATTAGCTTATCAGTCATGCCGAGAAGACGTTTGGCTCCTGTGCAACTGGACCAAATCATACGGTGGATACAGGAAGGTTTGTCCCAGCGAGAAGTGTCCCGGCGGTTGAATGTTTCGCAAAGTGTCGTGAGTCGGGCTTGGAATAGGTTCATCCAAAACGACTCAGTAGCTTATGTTCATGGGGGAGGTCGGCAGCGCAGCACAACAGCTGCCCAAGATCGTCTTTTGGTCCTCAATGCTAGGAGAAATCCCACTTACCCGGCGTCGCGGCTCAATAGATCACTGAGTGTTGCAGCAGGAGTTCTAATTTCGAACCAGACTGTAAGACGACGACTACATGTTCGTGGTTTGAGAGCACGTAGGAGGGTACAACATCCCCGTTTGAATAGGGAACACCGGGTTCATCGACGGCAATGGGCTGAGGAGCACCGCAATTGGACAGTTAAAGATTGGAGCCGATGTTTATTTACGGATGAGTCTAGATTTCGTTTGGTCAACTCCGATGGACGTATTCTTGCTTGGAGGGAAAGAGGTCGAAGGTATGCAGAACAGTTTATGGTACCCACAACAGCTTTTGGCGGAGGTTCTATATGTGTATGGGGAGGCATTTGTTTGAACCAACGCACAGAGTTGGTTGTTCTGCAGAACACCACAATGACCAGCCAGAGATATCACGATATGATTATTTAACCCATAATTGTTCCGTTTGCGGCTGCCTTGGGCGAGAATTTCATTTTAATTGACGATAATGCCCGTCCACACCGTAGTCGTCTGGTTAATGAAGCGCTAGAAACTCATGCTATTGATAGGATGGACTGGCCAGCTCGCTCTCCAGACATGAATTGCATCGAACATGTCTGGTCTGAGATGTCTAGACAATTGTCAACCTTAGAACAACCGATCAATAACCTGGAGGACCTTTCTAACGCTTTACGGGATATTTGGACGAATTTGCCCCAAAATTTTATAAATCGTTTGATTGAAAGTATGCCTCGTAGGGTAGAATGCTTGAGACGAGCTCATGGGGGGCCAACTAGGTACTAGCTTAACCGAAACTTCAGCCTTCTTGTGGTGTCATCATAAAATTTTTATGTTATTCAAACACAGAATTTTGAGTGTTCCTAATAAAGTCTTTTTTTCTCTCCAACTTTCTATTTTTTCATTCTTTTCTCAAGTGAACCATATTATCAACTGAAAATACTCTGATATCTGACTAAATTTATAATCTTGGAGCGAATAATTCAGAAATAAATTTAGAAAAAGTAAGTGATCCCTATCAATTGTTGAGCAGTGTATTTCAAAGAAAGACTTTTATATTTAAGCTTTGTTAGGAGTGATGAATTCTTGGAAAAAAATTCAGATTCGTTGGACTTCCGGTTTCACCGGAAATGACACCAACTTTCGTTTTTTGAATGTATTACCCAGTTTATTCATCGATAACTGTTTACCGAGGTTACAACTTCTGTATTATTTTTTTCAATGTTCTAGCCATGTGATCCTCTGATTTTTAATTAATGTTCAAAATCGATCCATCTTGTTGTAACACTCTTTATAAAGGAAAGCACCATAGTTGCAACGGAAATTGGAAATTGTTTACTCGTACATTACTATTCCCTGGAATAATTGAGATTCTGGAATAAAATTTGATAAAAAAACTTTCATATTCTATCAATATATTCATAAATATAACAAACAAAATGTACAGCCAATCTCGAACAATCCACCCTCAGGAATTCTCTTTAATACTACCCTGTATCCATTCTACGAACTTTTTCACGTCTGTGTACAATCCAGGGTGATTTTTCTTGGAGCAATCTACCCCCCAAGAAACAATACCCACTTGAACGAAATGTCCTGCTTCGTTTGGACAAATCAGGGGCCCTCCTCCATCCCCTTTGCAGGTATCTTTACCTTTCTCACCCCCAGCACAAATCGTAGATTCGTGTAGCTGAAAATTTTGGCCAAGTCTGGTTTTTCTCAATAATTCCTGGCAGACATCGTGGTCTACCAGGGGAAGGGTGACTTTCGATAGGATTTTCTCGCCTAAAAATAAAAAATAGTAAGTTGCTTATTTCATTAACACGCGTATACAGGGTGTCCCGGCACTGCGTGACTCTATCTCAGGTGTAAAGAAAGTATATAAAGACGAGTGAGTCAAATTTAACCTTTTGTTCAAATTGTCTTGAACTGACGATTAATTCAAGTAAAGGTTCCTAGGATCGGCGATAAAAATTTTATTCATATTTGAAAATTATTTTTTCGTCGACCTCTAAGAAAAATTACATTTTACGTACTAATTCAATACGACATATGTGTCTGTGAGAATAACTGTAATTTGCTATTTTGAAATTATTTAAGAAGTCCGAAATTCATAGAAGTAGAGGTCGATGAAAAAATGGAGTATGCACCTCGGCGTCCTCGGCGAAAAACTGTCTATTGTCTCGCATACTTGCTATCTGAGGCGAAGCCGAGTATAGCAATTTGCAGGCTGGACTATAATAGACAGTTTTTCGCCCTTGATACATAAATAACTACATATTCTTTTTTCTTAAACCAAACGCTGGAAAAATTACCTACCCCCTATTTGATCCCCACTCTCTTATAACTTACCATAAGTTTTTTTTTCATTTCCATCACCCCATCCAGCACCAACACATTTTGTCCTGTCATATGATGCGTTTTCATGAGGCAAACAAACACTGTTTAGGTCCTTAGAGTCGTTGTAACTCGTCTCCAAAAAAATTAGAGCTATATCGTTTTGTGCCCCCGCAGAATAGTAATCTGGATGAACTAGAATTTTGTGTACTTGTCTTTCTTCAGATGGTACTGACCCCATCTTTCCCAGTTCTTTTCTAGCGTTTGCTATTATTCTTAATTCTAAAGGACGTTTTCTCGAGCTGTAAAATACCAAGTTTATCTGATGTTTTTTTTAATACACAGAGATTTCTGACAATCAACTACTTTGTCTCACGTATGACGAAAATCTTAAGCCGGTTCCACACTATCTATTTCTATATATTGTATATTGTTGTAGGGGCTAACGTTGCACTGCGACCTTAAGGTCTATTGTGCCCCCCGTCAGAGCTGTCGATGTCATCACCATCTACAGCTCGCCTTCCAGTTCCAGAGTTCTGATAAACTCCAGTATCTGGGATGGCTTCAAGGAGGCTACGTATTCGCTCCTGCAGATTTGTTGCCCAAAGCATTCCTTGCGTTGGTTTGAGATGGCGAGTCATTTTGTTATCAGGTGATCAAGAGTTTCATCCTCCTCCCAACAGAATCTGCACTCGTCAGGTTCTGCTAGCCCTAATCTCATCATATGCTTCCTAAGGCCGCAATGCCCTGTGAGGAAACCAGTGAGGAGGTGCAGCGTGTTCTTACTGAGGTCCGAGCATTTCTTGGGCCTGACATCAGTATCAAAGTTCCGGAGGAATTTCTTGGAGTAATACATTCCGAGATCTCCAGAATATACCTCTTTCAGTTTCTTCTTTCATCCGAAATTCAGTTTTGTAAATGTATCAACCAACCCCAGAGTAGGGTTCCGGGCCAATAAAAGGGGATTGTGCTCCTTTCTTGGCAAGTGTGTTGGCCTCCTCATTTCCTGTGATTCCCGCGTGACCAGGATCCCAGACCAAGGAGACCCTGTTGTTCTTGCCTACTTAATTGAGTTTTCTTCGACACTCCTATATTAACTTAGACTCGATAGCATGGGAGCTCAGAGCTTAAATAGCAGCTTTACTGTCAGATTGGATCATATCTCTTGAAAGTTTCTTTCTAGGTTCATTTCCACGCATATTTCTATTGCACGTACTTCTACCTGAAAGATGCTCGGATAGGAGCCTAGCGATAGTGAGCATTTGGTGCCTGGCCTATATACTGCAGCGCAAGCTCCTGTAGTGGTTTTTGAATCGTCTGTGTACCATTTAACGGCATTACTTTTAAGAACTTGGGTGGTGGATTCCCTGTCCCAGTCTTTTACACACTATCTAACAACACGTGTTAAATAACAAAGTTATATAACTCGTTAGAGGAAACTAAATAAAAATGTGGGATAATGTGGAGACAGGTGCTTTGGAGCTCTTGTCAAACTACTAGCGAGTAATTACTCCAACTTTGACAAATCAAATCTCTCAAAGTATTGGTTTTCAGAGTTGGGAATGATATCAATGGATCCTTATGATAGAACTTCATCATAAAAAATTAAATTAAAAACGTAGGTATATAACTCATATGTTGGATTTATATTCATCAGCAAATTATAATTAGAGTATTCTATGAAATCATAAAACTACGACTAATTATTGAAATTTTGAAAAATCATTTCTCCGAAAGTATTAGTTTGTTAGAGTTCAGAATGATGTCAATGGATTCTAATGATGAAACTGCTTCTTAAAAAGAATTGAATTTGAAATTTGTTATATTTAACAAGTTACAGAATTAAGTTGTTTAACAAATGTATTATAATAATGAGGGGCTTAACCCGGGTCAGTTTAGTTGAATTTGTTGGGAAAGCTACAGGGTACTGATGAAGGCCAAGAAGCCAGAAACGCGTCTGCTCTTGCTTTCTCGGCAGATCAATGAACCCCCTGGGGTCTATTTGATTTGTGAAATATATGCATAAGTATATTTATTATACGAAGCCATTCAGGAAGGACCCGATTAGCAGGAACGCTCTTGACTTGTTGACAAATGTATTATACAACATTGTTAGGTATTTAATTTAATAATATTTTGTTAGATAGTGTAGACCAACCTTTATATCAATCTATCTTATCTTGCTTGAACTTGCTATAATCCAAGGGCATGCACCATCAATCTAGGTTGAATAAAAAAAAATGTTTTCTGGTTTCTCTCGCAAACTATTTATTAGTTCTTAACCACTTATGGTTACAAAATGAAAGTTTTTTAATGTCCTACAAAAAAGTTTTTCCTAGCTTCAATCGTTTGCGAGATATACAGGATGATTCCAAATTAGACGTGAACCTTGGAGGAGGTGTTAGTATATGGATCATTTGTTATTTATTGATAACCGAAAATCAACAGTTTCTGAGTCAATTTTTTCTACGTTGACCAGATTTAATTATAATTTTGGATTATTTTTATCAGAAAAGTATATGATGTGTGTGAAAAAACAAAACTATACTGTATTAGATGCTAATGCACAAAACTCACCTATATACACAGTGAGCTGCGGTCAAAACCACGGCTTCGCTGATCAAAGAACCAGCGCATCTGAATTTGAAATCACCATCCATACTTTTTCTGTGGATTGAAGCCATCCAGGGAAATTCTCCATCCAAGGCAGTACTGATGTCATCTTCCCCGCCGAAGATTCTGATATTGAGTGTTGGTTGTTGTCTTCCGCAAATTTGTTTAGACTTCTGGACCTTGAAAGTGGCTTTCCGACCTGTCAGTGGAATATCCCCTGGTTCATCTTCTTTTTTGAAGAAACGTGCACTGTTGGTTCTATTTCCAAATACGTCTTTCCATTTCCTACAGCAGACGTTGAATGGCTTGGAGCATTGTATATTGGCAAACTCCACAGATTCGGACTGATTTAGTATGTCACTCCTGAAAGATTTGAACAATGTTTAGCTAAATATTTAAGAGTTTTCTGAGCGAATTTTTTGTCTAGATGTTTGCATTTTGAGGATTCTAAAGCTCTAGAAAAGTGACATATTCTTCATAAATTAGGTAGAACATAGAACATTTTGTGATGTTCCTCACTTCGCGTCAGGTTGGATTTTTGGGGCATTTTTGGAACGAAGTTCGTTCACGCGGCTTGCGCTGGAATTGAATGAGTAGAAATTATCACGTTAATCAAGACAAAAGACAACCATCACAAAGTAATAAAGTATTAGAGATATACGCGATGGATATTCAAATATTCAACTAGACCACTCTACATATACATCAGCAAATTATAATTAGGCGGGGGTTACACGGTCAATCTGGTATCAATCTGACATCAATCTTGCCATCAATCCGGATCATCAGTCCATCAGTCTACGCTTTCTCGTATACAATCAGTTTCCCGTCAATCTGACATCAATCCATGATTGATGTCAGACTGAACTGATGCCAGACTGATAGTCGATGAACGATTAATGATTGAAATTAAATTGTTGTCTTCGCCTAGCAACCAGTGTTTTTTAGCAGAGATTGCAAATATTATTTTAAAACTTGTATATCTTGATAACAATGGTTATTTTTAATTTTTTTATATTTAATTTCGTATCAGAATCCAAAATACTGCACAAAGAGTTATATGAATCATACAACAAAATATTTTATTTTTTGCGCGTATGTTCTGGGGAACATCGCGTTATAGTTTTGCCCAAATGTCTGTAACTTTCAAATTTTTTGACGAAAATGGTCTCAAACGATTAAGTTCTACTACCCAATGAAGAATTCGACGTCAAATTTGATTCTGTCCGGCCGTTGCCACGATAACTTGAGAACGAAAAGAGCTAGCGACTTGAAATTTTCAGGGTGGGTGGCGCATCCCAATAAACGGACAAGTTCGTTAATGGGCATAATCGGCCCAGTGGTTTCCGAGTAATAATTTTGTTTTCAACCAATATAAATCCGATCGAATTGAAACTTGGTGAGTAGTTGTAGAATATGAACCTAATCACGTTTGTGAAATTTTGTGCGAATCGTATGACTAGAAAATTAAAAAAAAATTATTAAAAAATATCTTTGTTGTCACGATAACTTGAGAACGGAAAGAGATAGCGGCTTGAAGTTTTCAGGTTAGGATGTGCACCAAAACGCGACATTTCAGTTTGTTTATGAGCATAATCGGCCAAACGGTTTTAGAGTTATAGCCATCTGAAATTTGGTTGTTTTTTGTTCCTCATTAACTCGAAAAATACTAAACCGATTGAATTCAAACATGGTAATTAGTTGTTGAATGCCAACGCGAAAATTCTTGCTAAATTCCGTGAGGATGGTATTTGTAAAAAATTTTTAAAAAATCATTGAAAATTGAGAAAGAAAATTCTATATATCAGTAACTATTCGTTTGAAATTGCTGACATTTTGCAAGAGCCTTCATAACCTAACTCTACTGTTTCAAGTTTTAACACGATCGGTTGAATATTGTTGGAGATTCGAGCATTCTTGTGTGAGTTCAGTAGATGGGTGACCGTTGCCTCGATAACTTTCGAACGAAAGGAGATAGGGACTTGCAATTTTCAGGGTAGGTTGCGTATCCGAAAGGGAGAGTTGAGTTCGTTTTTGGGCATAATCGGTCAAACGGTTTCCGAGTTATACCCACCTGGAATATTATTTCCTAGATAACTCAAAAATAAATATTCGATCGAATTGAAGCTTGGTAACTAGTAGTAGAAAATCATCATAAAGACGTGTTTAAAATTTTGTAAGAGCCGTACCCCTAGAAAATTTGAAAAAAATGACGAAAAAAAAAATTTTGAGAACCGCACCCCTAGAAAATTTGAAAAAAATCACGAAAAAAAAAATTGGTTCAAGCACTGACGTGAAGTCAGAAGCTTTTGCGCGTATGTTCTATTGTCCATCCTTCTGTATTGGTCACCCTTAATCGAATTTACCATGGTAAATTATGTTGTCCATTCTCCTGTATTGGACACTTAATTCGAATTTACCATGGTAAATTCGAATTAAGAGTGTTTTGTATTTCAATTACTAGCAATTTTAAAATATGACATATCTGGTTAAGAAACAGTGAGATTTATTTATAATCTAATGAATTAATGAGCATCAGAAAGCTCCTTGTAATGGTTGCCAAATATCTCCCTTCCGCCTTTTTGTCTTTTAAATTTCGCGGCTATGTACAAAGCGCTACAGAGCTCTCGTAACTGGCAATACTATACATAATTTGAAAGGTCTTGACATAACCTACAAAACGACTCTATGCATGATTAGTTTGGATATTGCGTTCAACAGTTATATAGACGTGGAAACATGGAGTTCACTAACGCCGAAATTCGCTCTATTTTAAAGCTTTCCTTCGTTAAAGACAAATCCGCTAGAGAAACGTTCCGTGAGATTAATGGTGTTTTGGCGGATGGTACTCTATCAGTTCGAACCGCGGAGGAATGGTTTCGACGATTCAGAGACGGTGAAAACGACACTATGGATAAGCCAGCCGGCGGAAGACCTGTGACGACAAATACCGATCAAATCATGGAATACATCGAGTTAGACCGGCATGTGGCATCTCGTGACATCTCCCAGGAGATGGGAGTTAGTCACCAAACCATTTTAAACCATCTGCAGAAGGCTGGATACAAAAAAAGCTTGATGTTCTGGTGCCGCATGATTTGACGCAAAAAAACCTTCTGGACCGAATCAACGCCTGCGATATGCTGCTGAAACGGAACGAACTCGACCCATTCTTGAAGCGGACTGTGACTGGCGACGAAAAATGGATCACATACGACAATATCAAGCGAAAACGGTCGTGGTCGAAGGCAGGTGAATCGTCCCAAACAGTGGCCGAGCCGGGATTGACGGCCAGGAAGGTTTTGCTGTGTGTTTGTTGGGATTGGAAGGGAATCATCCACTATGAGCTGCTCCCATATGGCCCGACGCTTAATTCTACCATCTACTGCGAACAACTGGACCGCTTGAAGCAGGCGATCGACCAGAAACGTCCAGAATTGGGCAACAGGAAGGGTGTAGTGTTCCACCAGGACAACGCCAGACCACACACTTCGTTGATGACTCGTCAGAAGCTACGGGAGCTCGGATGGGAGGTTTTATCGCATCCACCATATAGCCCGGACATAGCGCCAAGTGATTACCACCTGTTCCTGTCCATGGCGAACGCCCTTGGTGGTGGTTGAACTCAAAAGAGGATTGTGAAAAGTGGCTGTCCGAGTTCTTTGCAAAAAAGGAGGGGGGCTTCTACGAGGGAGGTATTATGAAGTTGCCGTCTAGATGGAAACAGATTATCGAACAAAACGGCGCATATTTGAACTAAATCCGATCACTGTAACACTTTTTATAAAGCATTGAATAAAGAGCAAAAAAGCGGAAGGGAGATATTTGACAACCTATTATTATAAAAATATGAAAGTCGACACTTACCTCAGTTCTATAATACCCACTCCTCGAACATTCAAGTACCCTTTATAGCAATCTTCGCTTAAGACACATTTGCAATTGTTCAATAACTCTAAGGCAGTATCATTATGTTCGAGTATACTTTTACATTCACCATAAAAGGTGAAGGACAATATCGCGAAAAGAACATGGTAGAAGTGCATTTCTTCAAGTCTATTTTCCAGAATTCATAACTATTTTGAATTGATGGAAACAGCTATCATGAGGTTATAAAAGGTTATCTGTTTCATTCGTAACAGAGAGAAGTTCATTTAGAAATAAATCGGAAGTCATAAAATATCAAACGAGTAGATATCAAGAAAAAAAATTGAAAGCACGCGTGATTCAAGGCTTGAGTGCGCTCGTTCGTTTGATGACCAATAAATTTCACTGATACATATATTTTGGTTTCAGTTAACGAACATTTCAATTAGGTACCTTAAAAAATGTATGTATTATGCTTAATCATATGCACATTCAAAAGACTGTTCGTTAGAATATTTCAAAGAAAGATAAACACTTGAAATTTTATGGTTGAGCTTTGTTAGGAGAGATGAATTCTTGGAAAAAATTTCACATTCGTTCGACTTCCGGTTTCACCGGAAATGATACCAAATTTCGTTTTTTGGCGCTCTTGTTTCTTGGAACAGGAGTGCTTATCAATTTGCCCAAATGTCTGTAATTTTCGAATTTTTGGCTGAAAATGGTATTAAACGATTGGGTTCGACTCACTGGTCAAGAATCCGTGGTCGAAATCGATTATGTCCGGCCGGCGGTTAACACGATAACTCTCGAACGAAAGGAGTTAGAGGGTTGAAATTTGCAGGGTAGGTTTGAAGCGTAAATTTCTCGAACTAGTTCGTTAACGGGCGAAATCCACCAAGCGGCTTAGGAGTGATGGCCGTTTTTAGTTAAAACCATTTTTTAGGAATATTTCCGAAACCGATCACTCGATCTATCTGAAATTTACCATCAAATTGTAGAATACTGACCTTTATACGCATGCGAAGTTTTGTATTGATCGGGTTGCCGTAAAGTTTTTTATTTTCAAATTCTGTTTCTACAAAAACTCTCAAACAGAATGGACTGGGCAGTTGAAATTTTTAGGGTAGGTTCGGGAGATAAATATCTTAGTTAAGTTCGTTATCGGGCAAAATTGGCCTGACGGTTTCGGAGTAACGAAAAAAAAAATTTTTTTCACATTACAAATTTCAAATTTGATTTTTTTTTCAAGATGCAGTTTTACCATAAAAAATCCATTGATATCATTTTCAACTATAACAAACTAATACTTTCGGAGATATGATTTTTCGAAATTTCAATAATGAATCGTACTTCTATGTTTTCACAGAATGTTGTACTTAAGTATTCTATCTATGAATTATTATATGATCTGTGTTCTTACATGTCATCTTATTTTCCTATGAGAGATAAATGTCAAAATTATTTCTGATAGATCGAGTGATCGGTTTCGGAATTATTCATACAAATATTTTTACTAAAATCGGCCATAACTCCGAAACCGCTTGATGGATTTCTCCCATTAACGAGCTCTTCCGAGATATTTACGCTCCAAACTCACCTTGCAAATTTCATTCCGCTAACTCCTTTCGTTCGAGAGTTATCGTGCCTACGGCCGGCCGGGCAGAATCGATTTCGACTTCGGATTCTTGATCAGTGAGTCGAACCAAATCGTTTAAAACCATTTTCATCGAAAATTTCGAAAATTACAGACATTTGGGCAAATTGATAAGCACTCAGTTCCGAGGAACAAGAGCGCCAACAAGTTTCGTATGACAATTGCCCAAAACAGGTTTAAAGTACCTACAAATAGTAGATTTTTCATAAAATATGTATGAAAGAAGAGTAATAATGAAAAATTACCTTGTAATCGATCAAAAATTTCCTGATCTACGTTCACCAAATTTTCTCCTCTCTCGAACTACAGAATTATGCTTTCAATATTTACATTCTATGTCTATGGATGAAAAGCAGTCTCACTACTCTCAGATCTCTTACTTGATGTTCTGTTCCGAAATGTAAGACTTTTCTGAGAAAAACTAATTTCGGAGCAACCAACTGAGATTTTTCTCACTTCGCTCACATTTCGGAATACACTGTATTCTCATAATTCTTCGATTGATTAGATAATGTCATGTCTCAGGAAAATAAGTTGACATTATGGCAATTCATACATAGAATAATTATATCATTCTGTGAAATACGATTTATTATTGAAATTTTGAAAAATCATATCTCCGAAAGTATTAGCTTGTTAGAGTTAAAAATGATATCATTGGATTCTTATGGTAAAACTGCTTATTGAAAAAAATTTAATTTGGAATTTGTTCTGTAAAAAAAAAATTTTTCTTTGTTACTCCGAAACCATCTGTCCGATTTTGCCCAGTAACGAATTTAGCCGAGATATTTATCTCCCAAACCTACTTTGAAAATTTCAACTGTCTAGCTCATTCCGTTCAGAGTTATCGTGCCTACGGCCGGCCGGACAGAATGAATTTCGACCACGGATTCTTGATCAGTGAGTCGAACCAAATCGTTTAAGACCATTTCCATCGAAATATTCGAAAATAACAGACATTTGGGCAAATTGATAAGCACTCAGTTCCGAGGAACTAGAGCGCCAAAAATTCGAAATTTACAGACATTTGGGCAAATTAAATTCGCGCTGTTCCCTAGAACATGCGCGCAAAAATTAGCAGTAGAGTCTATACAGTATGAAGACGAAATAAAAAACTTTTGTGTGAAATTTTCAGTTTTATATTTGTTCATTCTTGGGAATGCAGAACCAAGAATTAAAATATATGAAGACAGTACCCTACTCTGACAAATAAAAAAGCACCCTTATTATATCAAAAATTTAATAAATAAAAAATTCTACATAAAACATTACAGGCAATGTATACTAACTTTTCATCACTTGGTACTAATTTAATGATATAAAATAATGCTGTTCTCGAATCTAGTTCCAATCTATATTCGATACCACAAATAAAAAGATATGTCCTTAAATACAGATCAATGAATACTGACAAGTCTCCTGTGGATTACAAAGAGGTTCTTTCAAAACATCAAATGGGCGTATAAAAGAATTTGTGGAGAATTTTCAGTATGATAAGTTGTATTTCAATTTTTGGTTTAGTTGCAACATCACTGAAAACCTGTTTGAATATGTATCATCGTATATGAATACCTAAAAATAGTGTAAATAGAATACTTTCTATATTAACTTATGAATAGGCACTCAACAAATAATCATTATATAAATATATTGTTTGTTATGTATTGTATGGAAGAAACGGACATATGAAATTTTTGGTACTGCGAAAGCTCAGTATTACGATGGCAGATGGGCTTCATTTATTCAACAATTCGATTAGATAGTTTTCACCATATTTCCAAAACAATTTCCAAGAAACAAAGACTCGGTATTGGAAGCGCAAAGATATCTACTTAATAGTAATAGATAATAAATTTTTGAGAAGTCAGAATTAAAAAATAAGACAATAAATAAATACGAAGACTAAAAAATAATAATACTATAAAATTGAGGGAAAAAATACTGCAAAGTATATGCTTGAAAATTGTAAGGAAATTCAATTTGTAATTTTCAATTATCATTCCTAAATGTTAGTTGCTAGAGAGCTTCATGAAGAATATCAAATGCAGCTTTACATAATCCTTTATTGCACCAAAAACCTCCATATGTCCATTCCGTTTTTGATGTTTGTCATAGGAAAGTTACATTCTTCAATGTTCAATATAAATATATGACAAAATCTACCTACGTTACTTTGTAAACGATTAATATATAGGTACATAAATATGTCATAAATATCAGATGCTTCTTTTATATCTTTCACGCACACTGCATATAATACTACTTTTTGGAATACAAATTCATTTTAAATCTTGCAGACATTTATCTTCTACAAATTACCTAACCACATTCTTTAAAATAGCTTCGACTATTTACATTGAAATGGATACTTTCATGATATAATATCAGTTAAAAGAATGGAGTTTTTTCAACATTGTACACGTATTTGATTCACTGGTAAAATATAATATTCGATCTTATTACTTCTCGCGGACAATATGTTTGTAACACACAAAATGGAAAAATTCCAACGAAATAATCGATTCTTAATCATCGATAATTAACGTCTAATCGGGTGCATGATGAATATAATTTAATAATTAAAAAAATACAATGAAATGGGGTCAACTGGTTAAGCATGTTACTTTAACTTTTAACGAATCCATAATATTGTAGATAATTAATAAGTAAATGGAAATATAATTTGCTGAAATATTGAAAAAAAAAAACCTAAAAGATTTTAACAGTAAACAAAAATAAGTTGTATAATATTTCAAGAAATTCTGGAAGACTGTTTTGGTGGTTTCATTGAAATGATCATTATTAAATACTCATGGTTCAAACTTTAATTCCATTTAGCGAAACTATTTTTTCAAAAGCAGTTACTTCTTTTGGAAACTTCTAGTTCTGAAATTTCAATAGTAACATCAGGATACTTTTGAACTAAGAGACTTATCATAAGAATTCAGTTATACCAACTCCAAATTTAGAATCCTAAATTATTATTACATATTAACATATTAAGGAAAGATGGATATACTCAACATGTGAAAGAATCTCAACCTATTGTCAAAAATGTGCATATTAATTTGAATATTCCGATATTATATCATATTTGGGAACATTCAAATTACAATTATTCAGTTTAGAGAAGAAAATAAGGTAAATTAAATATAAAATAAATAAGAGTTCTAAACAAGAAGGCTATATGAACCCTCTAAATTATTTTGTATTGGTATAAACAGCTATATGAACTTTTGATCTGATCTTTAATCTAGGAGAAATAGATTAATAAATTGATATATATTAATATAGATTTTGGTGGAACAACATTTCAGATTTTTCACATTGTGTTCCGAAATTCAGCTTCATATGCAGGAGTGGAACCCCTATTGAAATTAGTTTACCAAAATTCAGATTAAAGTTCTAGATAATTTTATAGAAGGGAAAATAAAATTAGTTCCCAATTCAACAAAGCATTTTAGACGATATATTCATATTAACTTTTTTGCTTAAAATAGGCCTTGAATACATAAATGTACTGACATGTTCTTGTGAAACACAATCTGATTCAAGTGCCACTAATTTTTTCCAAACATTGGTACGACTGAACCCTTTGCGTCTAATGAAGAATTATATTTCTTTTCGTTCCGCTAGGACATGGAAGTTGAAAAAAAATGTACAGTGTATTGGAATACTTGTACTCAATAACATATTTATAAACATCAAGAAGCAAACCCTAACTGGAATATTCTTCAATCAAGCATCTCGAAAAATCATAATCACTTCAATCAATTTCCTAAAAATCTTTCATTAAACTTGAAGAAAAAAAAAATTAAACCTAAAAATTCAAAATTTCAATACTGACCACATTTCTAGAGAATACTTGCAGCAATCACTTTGCGATGAACTTACGAGTCTACATAAATATGTTTCGATAAAAAAAATAAGAATACAATAATAAATAATATCAGAAAGATAAATAGGGAAGAGTACAAAAAAAAAATTAATGTCATAACAGTGAGACATAGATAAGTCACAAATACATAAGTTACGGTTTTAAATGTAGGTATATAAATACTGAAAAGAGCATATACACTGAATCTATATACTACTGTTTAAAGCACTATGAATAGGAGTTTTTTTGCAATGTAATCAGTGCAATTCAATTGTCCTTACAACAGGTGGGGAACCCTGTGATATGTTCCTAATAGCTAAGAGTTACTACCTAATTTTTATTCGATACATACATTCTGACAGCTCAGTGTCTGAAGAAATATCGGAATATGTGATTCTGGCTGAAAATAGTACGAACAATGCCCGAAAGGGCCATTTCATGAATTTGATATCATATAAGTAAAAAATAACCTTTGTCTGGACGAAATCATCTTCCATCTTGGTAATTTAAGAAAATCTGTTTCAAATTAAAAGTAACTCAAAATTTGCCGAAGCATAAATCGAAAATTTTTGATTCTACATGGTGCAATATTTTATCTGAACACACTAGGTCTCTTTCGTTCATTTTGAATGTAGCTTCGTGTACAATTAAAATAAAATTACCTATAAAAGCACATAAATTTTGAGCCAATTTTATATGAAACTGTTTTCAAGAGTTTAAAACAAATATGAATCGAATATTGGCCAATACTGTACCACCCTGTATATTCCAAAGTACATATTCAAGATAAGATGAGAGATTTTAAGGGTGGAATATACGGGGGTGTACATGTAGCACAATATAATTATAGTTATACGTAAACTCCTAGGTCTTCTGACCTTTATATAACAATCGATTCGAAATGACAAATTTTCAAGATGCAGGTTAAGGAAGAAACTTGAAAATTAACAGTTTTATTTAATTCGAGGTAGGATATTACAGTGAATAAAATGAAATAATAGCGACAAAATATAAATACGGGGCAAAAGACATTGATTTAAACAGAATGACTGGAGTAAAATAAAAACTAATAATGAACCTTTCAAATCGAAGCTTTTTTTGACATTTAAAATTCGAACTGCCAATATTTATAGGTTATATTTGGTTATTCTTGTTTTATACCATATCCTGCTTAAACGTGTATGTTTAATTTTCGTATTATTATTTATTTGATAATTTTATTATATTCAATTCATAGTAAAACTTCAAGTATAGATAATCCCGACGCATTTTTCATTTATTTCTACTGTGTTCAACCTTGAAGCTCGGAAACAAAATATAACCCAGAACCAAGTCTTCGTTCAGTTGAATATTAGCTAATACTTTACACCATACACTTTATATCGTAAGAAGTTCAGTTTGAAACACACCACGAAAATAATTTACTTAAAACTTTCACACCCTGCATCTTGAAAATGAAGCTGTTACGGATTCATTTTGTATGAACTATTTGTCCCGCAATCAAGTATAATTTTTTTCAGATACTTGCACATACCGAAGAAGACATCCAGAAAGCTCCATATTTTTTCACAAATCCCATATTCTTCCGGACACCAGGCCATCAAAGAACATAATCGAGCCGAAGGAAAAGGTATAAAAATTACTTTGGTCTTTATAAATACTTTAAATGGAATAATTACAGGCGTTCAACGTTGCCGGATCGTCATTACTTTATTTGATCGTTGTTGCTTTCGGAATGATCTGAGTTGTTATTCACCTTACCGTCCTCCATCTTCTCCTTCTTAACTATGGTTATATCCGGACAGTTGGCCAGCACATTATTCGAGGATGTCATGTTGTTGGACGAACTGTTGTAGTTCACCAGCTGCTGAAAGGCGTTGTTGGGCAGGTCGGGTAGGATGGAATCCGCCTCGTCTTCGTCCATCTCCAGTTCTTCACCTTCTGCCATGACCGGAAAGCCCATCTGAGGCATGCCGTCCACTTGGGCAGAGGTGATGAGGAAGTTGGACAAGGTCTGGGGCGTTACGTTCAGTTGCTCGGCGGCCCTGAATAGGGTCAGCTCTTTCTTCTTCAGTTTGTGCAAGATCTCGCTTGGAGCTGGCTCGTTCCAGAAGTCTCTCACCCTATAAGCAGACGTTACATGTTGAAGTTCAGAGGTGATTGACTAGAGATATCCGGGAGGTGAGAAAGAATTAATTATTCTCACCTAAATTAAAAAGATTGGCTGAAAGCCAATTTATATTTTTGCGCGTATGTTCTGGGGAACATCGCGTTATAGTTTTGCCCAAATGTCTGTAACTTTCGAATTTTTTGAAAAAAATGGTCTCAAACGATTAAGTTCGACTCCCCAATGAAGAATTCGAGGTCAAATTTGATTCTGTCCGGCCGGCCGTCCGGCCGTTGCCACGATAACTTGAGAACGAAAAGAGCTAGCGACTTGAAATTTTCAGGGTAGGTGGCGCATCCCAATACGACGGACAAGTTCGTTAATGGGCATAATCGGCCCAGTGGTTTCCGAGTAATAATTTTGTTTTCAACCAATATGAATCGGATCGAACTGAAACTTGGTGGGTGGTTGTAGAATATGAACCTAAGCACGTTTGTGAAATTTTGTGCGAATCGTATGACTAGAAAATTAAAAAAATATTATTAAAAAATATTTTTGTTGTCACGATAACTTGAGAACGGAATGAGATAGCGGCTTGAAATTTTCAGGTTAGGATGTGCACCAGAACGCGACATTTCAGTTTGTTTATGAGCATAATCGGCCAAACGGTTTTAGAGTTATAGCCATCTGAAATTTTATGAGATTTGGTGGTTTTTTGTTCCTCATTAACTCGAAAAATACTGAACCGATTGAATTCAAACATGGTTATTAGTTGTAGAATGCCAACGCAAAAATGTTTGCAAAATTTGGTGAGGATAGCATTTGTAGAAAATTTTTAATAAATCATTGAAAATAAAAAAAAAAAATTTTATATATCAGTAACTATTCGTTTGAAATTGCTGAAATTTTGCAAGAGCCTTCATAACCTAACTCTACTGCCAAGTTTCAAGTTTTAATACGATCGGTTAAATATTGTTGAAGATTCGAGCATTCTTGTGTGAGTTCAGTAGATGGGTGACCGTTGCCTCGATAACTTTCGAACGAAAGGAGATAGGGACTTGCAATTTTCAGGGTAGGTTGCGTATCCGAAAGGGAGAGTTGAGTTCGTTTTTGGGCATAAACGGTCTAACGGTTTCCGAGTTATACCCACCTGGAATATTATTTCCTTGATAACTCAAAAAATAAATATTCGATCGAATTGAAGCTTGGTAACTAGTAGTAGAAAATCAACATAAAGACGTGTTTACCATGGTAAATTATGTTGTCCATTCTCCTGTATTGGACACTTAATTCGAATTTACCATGGTAAATTCGAATTAAGAGTGTCCAATACAGGAGAATGGACAACATAATTGACCATGGTAAATTCGATTAAGGGCGTCCAATACAGAAGAATGGACAATAGAACATACGCGCAAAAGCTTCTGACTTCACGTCAGTGCTTGAACCAATTTTTTAAGAATATTTCCGAAACCGATCACTCCATCTATATGAAATTTAGCATCAAGTTGTAGAATCATGACCTTTATTTGCATGTTTTGTATGTGATTTTGAGAGGACTTTCGGCCACGAGTGGATTGCGCATGTGCAGAGGAGAAGTGACTGTTTTTTGGTTGTATGCGTTATGTTAGGAGTGGTTCAATAGTATCGGTCATAGGTCTGGTGCTCAGCCGATATTATGAGGTTTTAAAAGAAAATTCATGACAATTTTCCAAATTCGCCTCAGGTAAAATGATACAGGCTGTTCAATTACAAATTCTATAAATTTCACTACTTTCACAGATCCGCTCCTGAGCTACTCCTGAGGCCTCAGAAACCTCCATCAAGCTAGAAGTCATGTTGCCTTTTGTCGTTCACCATCGAAGTCATGGATAATTTATGATGACAACACTATGATTTCTTCGATTTTACTTCAATGGAAAACCTTCAGCAACGTTGTGTATAATCTTCTAGTGAAAACAATTGGATATTGAATATATATAATAAATAAAGAATAAAAATCAAGTTGAAGTCCCGTGTTTTAATATTCAAGAATGATGGAATATTTTTTTTACAAATGTTACAATTTTTTCTCAAACATGAAATAAAATGATATTGTTTGAGAAAAATTCTATACTTCTTAACTGAGCCGAATCTGGAAAAATGGTGAATGAAAAAGTGTTTTATTTGGTTGGAGGAGTCTATGATTTGAATGATTGTACAACATAAAGACTCACCCTGTATAAATCAGGATGACATCAAATTCAAACCCATCAATTGAGGAACGGTCTAGCAGAGACCAATGTTAAGAGTAATCCACAGTGTGTCTTCATCAGAGTTGAATAGCAACAGACCGGTTTCGTCCTTATTGGGACTGTTCAGTGAAGCATAATTCAACGATGATGAAAAAACCAGGTCTTTATGAGAATACAGCAATCACTTCTGAGTACTAAGTAGACAGAGGTGACACCTGACGTTTAACCTACCAAGCTTCTCGCTGCGGCTACTAGAAACTATAGATCCCTGCGTATACAGTATCGGAAGAAATATATCTGTGGTATATACAGAAAACTATGAGATTAACAGGGAACGCAAAAATATTATGATACTAAATAATCAAGAGGGACGCAATGCTGTCTCCCCTCCTGTTACCCGACTCGACGGCTTGTTTTTCTTCGCAGGACGGGCGGTTCCGCGGTTCAGACGTCTAACGATAATTCGATCCCCTCTTCGCGCAATTCGAAGACATATTCTTTCCGAACCTGTATTATTTTCCCCGCAGGCGATCCGCAGGTACACCGTTTGGGGTACGAACGGAATGTCAAAATCCAAACGACAGGAATGTGGAATCGTTCACCTACCTATAAGGATGCTTCAAACAGCCATAAGAATCCCTGTACCTTCCGTACAGCGTGCCGTACGAAACCCCGAGCAACTCGGCGGCCACCTTCATCTCCAGATTCTTCGTCTTGATGGCGTCCATCACCCTCTTGGTGAAGGACTCCTCCCAGAACTGTTGCCTCCTTCTGGTGCTCAGGTAGTCGTTCATTTTGACCACGTCCGACCATTCCTTCTCCAGGGCCGGAGTGAGGAAAGACTGCTGGTTGGAGGTGGTAACGTTGGAGTTGGAATTGAACTTCTTCTGCGACATATCCTGTTTGTTCTCCTGTCTAGAGTCGCTCGAGTTCATCACGCTGTCCGAGAAGGAATCGTTGGATTCTTGAGGCTGAAACGGAATAAGATCGTTTAAACAGCCAGCAATGGCGGATAAGCCTTGAAGATGCGAAGATTTGACATGGAGGAAGATAGATCTAACAGCGAAAAACTGAGAAGACGAACCTGCTGTAGTTCTTTCTTCACTTTGATACGAGGTTCTTCAATCGCGTGCGTCGATGAAGTTTCAGTCATTTGATCGCTCTCCCACATGGGACCTTCGTGTTCGCTGTTCGACATTGCGTCATTCGAATAACCGTCCTCTAGGTGGGACATTTTCGGTGGCGTGTTGTAACCTGAAATACACTCTAGTTGTATATGCTTCCGATATTAACAATACATTAGTGCGCAAACATGCAAGTGGATAATTGCGGCAAAACGAAAATAGATGGCGTGAGCAAGTTAAAGAATGAAGAGAGGCGTACGGCAGAGTGCTTATAGAGAAAGTTGTAACGGTGTAAAACCCTGTTAAGCTGTTTTCGTACTTATGTAACCCGTGATGCGTTGAACGAGTTATGGTTTGAAATCGTTGTATTATTTCAAGTCTAAATTAGAAATGTTTTGGCATATGAATTTGATTTTCCACATTTAGTTTTTCAATATATTATAGAAATCATTTCATTATAATTTTGTTCGATACCGTGAATTAATCGTTTCAATTCTGTGCGACCAGAATTGTCTGTGGTCGTACGAGTATTCCCTAGTATCAGGGATTTTCTCATTCTTTTTATTTTATTTTCCAAGCTCTTGAGCAGGTCATTTCTCCTAACACTTCTCGTAATATCCCTTTGTTCTCAATAGTTGAGATGAAAAAAATGGTGGTCGAATATCTCTTAACAGTTTGTGACTTTACGTTGGCGCCCAACATGGGGCGCCAATTATGTAACGCTGACCCCTGTAGATGTTGGCCCGACTAGCTGGGAGGTCAACGATACACTTATGCTTCCTGGGATATAGGGTGATAATTGATACAACTGGTTTTTAAAGGTTTAATAATCGAAAAAAAATCCTTCGGTCACAAAGAAAACACTTAGCTTATATTTTCCAGTGAAAATTCAAGGTATTCTTCCTGATGGATGATCATGATCCTTCCAGGTGATGAGTATGTATTCTTCCAACTGGAACTCACGATCTCTCTAGAGACGTTGTAGCTAATGTAGGGATCAGTCCCAGTACAACATCCAACATCAAAATATTCAAAGGGTTCAGTAAGGTTGATATATTATGCATGCAGCCTTACAAAAGAACGAAACAATGAGATTTTTCACTCCGGCAAAAATACAGCTTCGATTCCAGCCAAAAACGCCAAACCTGACGTATAGATTCACAAATAAACACACCAACTGTTAAAAGATATTCATACCACCATTCCTTTAATCTCAACTATTGAGAACAAAGAAATCTTACGAGAAGCGTTAGAAGAAGTGACCTGGTCCAGAGCTTGGAACATAAAAAAAAAACGAGAAAATCCCGGATACTAGAGAATACTCGTATGACCACAGTAAATTCTGGTCGCACAGAATTGAAACGATAAATTCACGGTATCGAACAAAATTATACTGAAATGATTTCTATAATATATTGAAAAATTAAATGTGGAAAATCAATACGGAATCGTGTGGCAAAATATTTCTAATTTAGACTCGAAATAAAACAACTATTTCAAACCATAACGAGACCATCCATTCACGTTCAACGTCACGTGCAACATCACGGGTTGCATAACTACGAAAACTGCGTAACAGGGATGTATACCGTTAGAAAGTGTTGGAATGCAAGAATTAGAGAGAAACATTTGATATTCGTAAAATAATTGTATAGAGAGTGAAGACAAAAGATATTCAGGTTTTATCGCGAAGAATTAATTACGTGTGGAACAATAGATCTGGTGCCACAGTTGTATGACTGTGGCGTCAACACTCAGTCCCAGCAAATGCTCCGGTGCTGTCCTTCCTTGAGCTGGCTGAGATATGTTCCAAGATACAGCACCCCATAACAGTACCAGAGATCTAATTAGTTCAGAATGCTCCAGAAACATGAATTGTGCGGAACTTATTCAGTCCGCCTTCAAATTCGTCCAATTATGGTGTCAGCGGGAGAACCTTCGGGTAAATCCCCCAAAAAACTGTAGTTGTACCACTGCCTAAAAAGATATCTTGGGGCCTTATCGAGTACTTCGACTTTTTGATGATGAAATTCAAATGGGTGGGGAAGTAAAGTATCTCGGCTTAACCCTGGATGTTAAACTAAACTGGAATTCTCATCTGGATAAAGTACTGAAAAGAGCTATAACCTCCATAATGACAGTACGACGCTCTCTTGGTAAAACTTGTTTAAAAGTTTAAACTGAAGGAACATTCTGGATGTACACTGCTGTCGTTAGACCTGCACTAAGGTACGGGGCAGAGACGTGGTGGCCTAAAGGTGGAAAAACGACAGCAAGAAACAAACTTAGCTTACTGCGACTGGGACAATGCCAACAAGAGGTACGCTACCTGGGCGTTATGCATGATACCAAACTAACCTGGAATGTACAACTCTCAACAAGAGTTGCCAAGGGAAAGAAAACCCTCATATTTGCTCGCAGGGCAACTGGAAAAACATGGGGCTTGAATCCGGGAATGACTAGGTGGATTTACACTGCTATAGTGAGGCCCTGCATCAAAGAGCTAGTGCTGTGTAGTGAACAAAAATGAACCAAAGCAGGGCTGTCAAAGAGCTGGATATAGTTCAGAGAATGGCCTTGCTTCGTGTTACTGGAGTAATGAAGAGTACTCCAACTGCGACTATGGAGGTTCTCGCGGGACTCCCTCCCCTTCACCTTCTGGTGAGGGCCGAAGCGAGCTGGGGGCCTACAGGCTGCAGCTAAACGGTGTCCGGAGACAACAGCCATACGGACACGCTGTGTTTGGGGGACTTATTAGTCACCCACGATCCTGAACATGGTGAGCGACTGGAGTCCACTAACTCACAAATTTGTCCTTCTGACCTTCAAGCTGGGACTAAAGCCCCCCACAGAGGGGGAGAAAAGACCGCAGAGTGAACTAACGTGGTTCACGGACGGTTCAGTGATGGGCGGACGCTCTGGAGCTGGAGTGTATGGGGCTGCATTAAATATGAGCATTTCGATGACGCTTGGGCAATGCACCACTATATTCCAGGCGGAATTGGTAGCCATCACGACATGTGTCGTGGAGAATATTCGCATGGGCTATTCCAATAGGAACATACGAATTATCTCGGACAGTCAGGCAGCACTTAAGGCAACAGCCAGCTGGAGAATTAACTCCACGCTTGTGCTGGAATGCCGACAGCGCCTGGAACTCTTGGCTGACAGAAACAGAGTTGAGCTCGGGTGGGTAACGGGACACATGGCGTTTGAAGGGAATGAAAGAGCTGACGCACCCGTAAAAGAGGGCTCGGCTATCCCCCTCTTCGGGCCAGAGCCGGGAGTAGGGATGACCAAATATACTGTGAAAGGCGTCATTGAAAAATGGATCCTCGTATAGCACACTCGGCACTGGAACGAAACTTCGGGCCAGCGACATAGTAAGTTAATGATGGGTCAGCCCTGACAGGTACAACTACAGTGCGAGCAAGGTGTCTAAATACTGCCGATTTTGCTGCTTGCTGCCTTAGAAGTGTGGCGTATATAAACCCGTTATGGGTTATAATTTCCATCGTGTAAGTTAGAGCCACCCCAACAGCTGCAATACCAAAGACTACGAACCCCAAAAGAAGACATACCTGTCTCGTAGTCGTCCAGAGGAGGTCTACCCCTTCTTTTCCTCACGCAGGATGTGTCTGAGTTTTCGTCCATGACGGTGGCCACCTGTGGCAACGCCGCCTGCTGGATGCCATTGGACTCAGCAGATTCCTTGGAAGTTGGACTCGCCTCCTCATCCTTCCACGAGACCTCAGCCAATCCCTTTATCCTCAGATCTTCCGCGGTCTTCAGTAACGTTGCCAGATGACACTAGAAAAAAAAAAGTATTTTAAGTATCATAAATATGTATCACGCTATGCTGGAATAAATTGCTCTATCATTATACACACATATTTTGCTCCAAATACACCAGTTATACAGCGTGTTCTCCGAGGTGATTATGGTACTCTTACCAGGTCGCTATCATTTTGCCCAAATGTCTGTAATTTTCAAATTTTGAGTCCAAAATCGTCATGGAGCATCCGCGGTCAAATTCCATTAAGTCCGTCCGTAAACACGATAACTTTCAAAAGAATGAACTTAGAGGGTCAGTTTGAGGTATATGAAATTTTATTTTCTCAATATTTCCAAACCTAGAGATCTGATCAGGTTGAAATTTGGTATTAAGGTGAAGATTAACGACTTCAAGTTTTATGCGAAATTTCTTAAGAATGGTACAAATTACTAAAAGCGAAGAGAAGAAGAAGAAAAATCCAATCTCAGAAATATCACTAGAAATTTTTCAAAAAATCATTGAAAATCATTTAAAAAAATTCTATATATCAGAAACTATTCGTCCGACATCGCTGAAATTTTGCGAGAGCCTTCAAAACCTAACTCTACTGCCAAGTTCCAAGTTTGAACACGGTCAGATCTATATTGTTGGAGATCCGAGCAGCCTTGGGTGAGTTCAGTAGCTGGATGGCTGACCGTTGCCTCGATAACTTTCGAACGAAAAGAGATAGGGACTTGCAATTTTCGGGGTAGGTTGCGCATCCGAAAGGGATAGTGATGCAGTTCGTTGTTGGGCATAATCGAGCCACCTATTGTAGAATATCAACATAAAGACGTGAATGTGAAATTTTGTGAGGATCGAACCACTAGAAAATTTTGAAAAAATATTTATCTCACGATAGCTTGAGAATGGAAAGAGATAACGACTTGCAATTTTCAGGGTAGGTTGCACATCCAAATGCGACATTTGAGTTCGTTAATTGGGATAATCGGCCAAATTGTTTTGAAGTTATACTCATCTGAAATTTTGTTTGTATTTCCCCTACAACTCAAAATATACAAATCTGATTCAATTAAAACTTGGTGATCACTTGTAGAATGCCGACCCACTAATTTTCGCCGAATTTCGTGAATATCGTATCCTGGAGTTACTTGAGGCGTAAGTTTTTTCGTATTTCATTCTGATAGTATACACGAGAGTATACATATGTCACAATTAAAAATTCTATGATCATATACGATTCTCTACTGAAGTCTGTCATTATTTTATATTAAATTTTTAGATTTGAACTCGATATGAATTAGGGAAATACAGAAATTCCACAAAAAAAAGTCGACCTGTTTTTTTGGACGCTTGTTTTTACAGTCGGATTTATATTCTTTGAAATATTATTTTTTTGAATGGGTGACACCGCCCTGGCTATTAATTCGAACAATCGCGCCAAATCTCCAGGTCACGGTGCTTTTACAGCTAGTTTAACACAATTGTTTCCTCATTAGTCTCGACTCAGTCATACTTTCCCCGCGTAGACCGAAACAATTTCCCGTGAATGTAAACAAATAAAAATCGGACTCGTTAGAAAATAAACATAAAACATTATCTCCGTACTCGGGAAAACCATTAGTTATTATCGCAGGCGTTTTTTGGAATTCGTCACGAGCGCCCGTCACGTGACGCCGGTTTTGCGTTTTCGCGAACGCTGATTTCATTGTTTCTGACGTGTGAGTCATCGAGTGAAAATCGGAATCCGTTCTGCGGGACGATTAAAAACACAAAAGCGTCGCCCGAAAACAATCGGTTGAGGAAGCGGAGCAAATTTCGATAAAGACGTTTTTCCATTGTGACAGATGCGACCGCCAGATGGAGCCACGAGCGGGAAACACTCGAAGATATATCGCTCGCCGCAGCTTCCCGATATCGATAAGAACTGCATATTTTACACAAAGGTTCAATATGCTCTCATCGGAGGCGAATTTATTTTGGGTCTCGCGGCAAAAAAAATTGCCGCCTCAGGCAAAAAAATGGCCGCCCTCCTTCCGAGGTGGGCGGTAATAGTATTTATTGATTCGAGTATTGACCATGCATAGGGTGGATAAAATTGGTGATACTTGAACTGAAGGGTTTTCCAATAGACCACATTAGTTAGGTTAGGCGGGAAATTTGAATTACGATCCATCCGTGGATCCGAGCACTGAATTCCCCATGCATTTCTTATGAACCTAAAATTTACGCGAATTTCTCGCCTGTTTTTAGATACTTTGGCTAATTGCTTAAAGTTTATTTTGGTTGTAATAGATTCTGTGAACCTTTCTCAACCATCTAGAATCAAGTTTTCATAACAAAATTGTATATTTCCAAAATAATTAATAAATATAAAAGTGTTCACCAAATTCGATTGACGTATGTCTTAGCTCACTCGAAATCAGTCAAAAATAATAACATATGTAACCCTAAATCGGCCTTGTAATGACGCACAACAGAAGTCATCTACGACATACGGAAATCTTTCGAACTTGAATGGTTTCAATTTTGATTTAAGAATAAATAGAAGTAGATTTTAATGTGGAAATAACATGAAAACATGCACTAATGATGAAGGTACCCAATACTTGTTGTCTCTATACTAACATTCTATTTTAAACAGGGTGGTTTCATTTCAAAATTGAAATTCCTTGTTAAAAATTTTGAATATGGATCTCCCGCCAAGCGAATGATTCTAACCTAACTAATGTGGTCTATAAGAGGTGTTATTTTGAATAGCCCGCTATTTCGGTAGATGTCACTTTTGAAACTGAAATTTTTGACATTTGGCAAGTAGAAACTACGCCATTAATAAAAATGGAACGATACACGCTTCAAGAACGCATTGAAATTATTAAAATTCACTATAAAAATGGTGAAAATTTGGCAGAGACGGTTCGTAAAACTCGAACATTTTTGGGTCGTCGTGAAGCACCTTGCCGGACCGCAATAAAGAAATTGGTGGAAAAATTCGAGCTGTTGGGACAAGTTACTTTTGTGAAGAATAAAACCCGTGCACGTCGCTCAAGAACAGCCGAGAATATTGCTGCTGTAGCCGAAAGTGTTGAAGAAAACCCAGGTTTGTCCATTCCTCGTCGTTCTTTGGAATTAGGCATTCCACAAACGTCATTTGATTTGGGTCTTAAGGCTTATAAAGTTCAGTTAACACAAGAACTCAAGCCGGCCGATCATCAACAACGTCGTGTCTTTGCTGATTGGGTCGTTGAAATGCATGAAAATGATCCGGAATTCCATCGAAAAATCATCTTGAGTGATGAGGCCCATTTCCACCTCGGTGGCTTCGTCAACAAGCAAAATTGTCGCATCTGGGGCTCGGAAAACCCAAGAGTTATTGTTGAAAAGCCTCTCTATCCTCAACGTGTGACTGTTTGGTGCGGTTTATGGTCCGGTGGAGTCATTGGACCTTACTTTTTCGAAAATGAGGCTGGAGCAACAGTTACGGTGAATGGATTGCGCTATCGAGAGATGATTAATGATTTTTTATGGCCGGAATTGGATGGTATTGATCTGGACAACATTTACTTTCAACAAGACGGCGCTACGTGCCACACAAGCAACGAAACCATTGATCTTTTGCGGGAAAAGTTTCCGGACCGTGTTATCTCTCGAAGAGGTGACCACAATTGGCCACCGAGATCTTGTGATTTAAACCCTTGCGACTTCTTCCTTTGGGGCCACGTGAAAGAGAAGGTCTACGCCAATAGCCCAGCGTCGATTCAAGACCTCAAAGAATTCGTGAGGCTATCGAGGACATAGGGCAGCCACTTTGCGATTTGGTTATGTAAAATTTCATTAAAAGGATATGGTCCTGTAAGCGTGGTCGTGGTGGTCATTTGCCTGATGTTATTTTTCACTATTAAAGGCATAGCTTCTTCTTTATAATGAAATAAACACCCGATCATTTATATTGAAAAATGGCATTTTTCTTTGAATATCAAAATAACACCTCTTATTGGAAAACCCTTTACAAGTTTTTTTAACCCTAAGAGATAGAGGAAATTGAATTGCACATTCCGGATATATTATACAGGGTGATTCACGAAGACCGCTTGTAAGAATATTTCAAAGAAATACTCGAGATAAACACTTGAAATTTTATAAAATCAACAAGTCAAGAGCGTTCCTGCTAATCGCTAATTTTTTAACAACGGTATCTCCATTTTTCATTATCATTATTATGAAATTTTATAGTTAAGCCTTGTTAGGACATGAAGTGGAATTTACGTAAACAATTTTTTTTTGGTAATTTTTTAAACATTTTTTAGGACTATGGTTCTCAAAAAATTTTACACACGTCTGTATGTCAATATTATACTTTTAGTTACCAACCTTCAATTCGATCAAGTCTATATTTTTTGAGTTATCGAGGAAATAATATGCCAGGTGGGTATAACCGAGGGTATAACTCCGAAACCAATGGACCGATTGTGCCCAAAAACGAACTTAACTCTCCCATTCGGATGTGCAACCTACCCTGAAAATTACAACCCTGCCTCCTTTCCTTCGAAAAATATCGAGGCAACGGTCACCCATCCAGCTACAGAACTCACACAAGACTGCTCGGATCTCCAATAATATATCCGATCTTGTTCAAACTTGGAACTCGGCAATTGCGTTAGGTTCTGAAGGGTCCCACAAAATTTCAGCGATGTCGACGAATAATTCCTGATATATACAATTTTTTCAATGATTTAAAAAAAAATTTCTAGTGATACGATTCTCACAAAATTTCACAAACGTCCTTAGGTTTGTATTCTACAACTACTCATAGTTTCAATTCGATCGGACTTATATTGGTTGAAAACAAAATTATTAGTCGGAAACCGTTGGGCCGATTATGCCCATTAACGAACTTGTCAATGCATATAGTGCGGATCATCATAAATCGATTGCATGTTTCTATTTCATCTTGGAATCTGAAATGATATAATCTATCCGATGTCAAGTAAGCAGGACGCTCATTTTCGTCGATTTCGCAACTTATAACACTAATTTATACGTTCTTCTATGCGTCCAATTTACCTTTACCGTGTCAATTAATCATCGATTCAAATTAGCGTTGAATCATACCAGATGACGTCCTGAAATTTCTCCGTAATAGAGTTTGGATGTCGGGCAATTTGGTTTAGACGTTGCCGCTTCTACGATTTATCTACGTGCCTGTTTCGAGAATTTATTTGCAAATTTTACGCAAAGTTTATATCAGAATGTACAAAACGTTTTTTGATTTTATCTGAAGATTTTGGTGAATTGATATCTTAAATGATAAATCTGTTGAATCGGGCTAAAAAAAAGTGGGAAAGCCCTGTAGACAGGAGCTTTGGCGCTCTTGTTCAAAATTTGACAAATTATATCTCCGAAAGTATTGGATTCTCAGAGTTGGGAATTATATTAATGGAATCTTATGATAGAACCGCATCATAAAATGAAATAAATTAAATAAGAATCCATTGCTATCATTCCCAACTTGGAGAAACCAATACTTTCGGAGTTATGATTTGTCAAAGTTTGAACAAGAGCGCCAATACTTCTGTCCACAGGGTTTTCCCACATTTTCAATTTTGCTTCTGTGCGTCAATTCTCAAGAATTTTCGTAATTAAATTTGAAACGTAGGTCTATGAATCATCTCATGTTGGATTTATATACATCAGGAAATTATAATTAGAGTATTCTATATTGTTGAGAATAATTATTGAAATTTCGGAAAATCATATCTCCGAAAGTATTAGTTTGTTAGAGTTGAGAATGACATTAATGGATTCTTATGATTAAACTGCATCCTAAAAAAAATTGAATTCGAAATTTTAAAAAAATATATTTTTTTTTCGTTACTGCGAAACCATCAGGATTTTGCCCAATAACGAACTTAACCGAGATATTTGTCTCCTAAACCTACTCTGAAAATTTCAACTGTCTAGCTCATTCCGATCGAGAGTTATCGTGTTAACGGCCGGCCAGACAGAATCGATTTTGACAATGGATTCTTGATCAGCGAGTCGACCCAAATCGTTTAAGACCATTTTCAGCCAAAAATTTCAGAATTACAGATATTTGAGAAAATTTATTAGCACTCTGTTGCGAGGAACAAGGGCACCAAAAAAGGTGCATATTGAATTTATCTTCTTGAGTGAATTTTTTTTTTAATTTGAAAAATATTGAAGCATCCAAAAGTTCTAAGGCCTAATATAGTAGGGGTTGATTTTTCCGCCTCTTCATGATGAAATTTTGGAATTGGAAAAACTGCCAAAATGTTCATTTAATTAGCGTTAGCTAAGAAAATTTGAAAAAAATTATGGGGGTGGGATGCCCACCCTGTAAATTTCAAGTCGCTAGCTCTTTTCGTTCTCAAGTTATCGTGGCAACGGCCGGACGGCCGGCCGGACATAATCAAATTTGACCTCGAATTCTTCATTGGGGAGTCCAACTAAATCGTTTGAGACCATTTTCGTCAAAAAATTTGAAAGTTACAGACATTTGGGGAAAACTATAACGCGATGTTCCCCAGAACATACGCGCAAAAATAGGGTTCTAATTTGAAAAACAGAGAAGTTATGGTCAATTTTTGACCACAATTTTCGACACAAAATTTGAAACACCTTGTGATGATATTTTTGGAATTCAAAAGATGCATCACCTTTCCACGTTCTTCCTCTTCGATGTTGTAAAAACGGCTTACGTTCAGGATGTTTAAAATAAGAATAATGAACATAATACTGACTAAACATATTTGACTTTTTTTCCGATTTTTTTGCGATATTTTGAAAACTATTCGAATGAATACAATGGTTTTAACAGACATGTATTCAGCATTAAATACGTGATCATACCAGGAATGCAAAACTTGAAAACAAATTTTTTCATCAAATTTATTTTTACTCCCTGTATAACTGGAAGTGCCTGAGCTTTGAAAATATTTTAGCTCTGTAGAGAATTTCAAGCAATATCATAATCTCAATTTTCAGATTTCAAATATGTCCAGTTCTCCAGAAACGTCTAATAGGCACTCGAACTTGGGACACCCTGTATATGAAATAAAAAATTTAATTGTTTTGAAATTGCGAAAATCTTCAGAATAATTTTTCGTTTAGGTCATGAAATTTCTCAAAAATTTTAAATTAGTATTATCTACCCTATCAGTTTATTACACCTACTCTGGGACACCCTGTATTTTCAATGATTATTCAAATGGAAACAAGAAACCTCAGCAGTTTTATTCGGTTTCGGCACAGACGCCGCCACCCAAATAGGTAATTTTTCAGAATTTATCTTCGTGTGCTCGAAGAATAAAAAAAATTGCCGACATTATTTATGGGCAACCTCCCTCCGACATCCTAGTCTTTTTGACTAGAGCCGCGTCGGAAAAATCAATAGAGGCGAGAAAACTACCCCACAAAATGCCTCTAAATTTCCGGGAAAGCGGAAAAATAGAAAAAGGAGGCCAACAATTTCGACGACGAAATTTCCACACTTATCCCCCCCCCCCATCCCTCCGGCATATATGAAACCTCCATATTGATTTTTACGTGTGTACATTCGATTCTAAGACGCGGCCCGAAGAGGGACGGAGGGGTTGTTCAAAATTTGACGCTGGGGTGATTTCGGGCGGTGGGGCGGGGGTTGGAGTGGATATTTCGAAATGAGTCAGTCGTTCCGCCCTATCGGGTAACGGCGACCTTTTGGAAATGTCCACCCCCCGAGGAGGGGTGGGTTTCGAAGGGGTGGAATTTGAAATTTCGCAATTTTTGGTTTATTATTTCTCGGAAGGGTGGTTGGGAGTTGGCGAAGGTGGGGCGGCGTTGCCGGCTCGATAATATCTGAGTTTTATGGGAACGTTGGGAATTTCCATGAAGATAGAATTTGTTCCGAAGTATTTTTGCGCGTATGTTCTGGGGAACATCGCGTTATAGTTTTGCCCAAATGTCTGTAACTTTCGAATTTTTTGACGAAAATGGTCTCAAACGATTTAGTTCGACTCCCCAATGAAGAATTCGAGGTCAAAATTGATTCTGTCCGTCCGGCCGGCCGTTGCCACGATAACTTGAGAACGAAAAGAGCTAGCGACTTGAAATTTTCAGGGTGGGTGGCGCATCTCAAAACGACGGACAAGTTCGTTAATGGGCATAATCGGCCGAGCGGTTTCCGAGTAATAATTTTGTTTTCAACCAATATAAATCCGATCGAATTGAAACTTGGTGTGTAGTTGTGGATATGAACCTAAGCACGTTTGTGTAATTTTGTGCGAATCGTATTGCTAGAAAATTTTAAAAAAATTATTAAAAAATATTTTTGTTGTCACGATAACTTGAGAACGGAAAAAGATAGCGGCTTGAAGTTTTCAGGTTAGGATGTGCACCAGAACGCGACATTTCAGTTTGTTTATGAGCATAATCGGCCAAACGGTTTTAGAGTTATAGCCATCTGAAATTTGGTTGTTTTTTGTACCTCGTTACACGAAAAATACTAAACCGATTGAATTCAAACATGGTAGTTAGTTGTAGAATGCCAATGCGAAAATTCTTGCAAAATTTCGTGAGGATAGTATTAGTAAAAAATTTAAAAAAAATCATTGAAAATTGAAAAAAAAATTCTATATATCAGTAACTATTCGTTTGAAATTGTTGGAGATTCGAGCATTCT
Source organism: Halyzia sedecimguttata (assembly GCA_937662695.2). Classification (NCBI taxonomy): domain Eukaryota; kingdom Metazoa; phylum Arthropoda; class Insecta; order Coleoptera; family Coccinellidae; genus Halyzia; species Halyzia sedecimguttata. The sequence goes on from OW569418.2 coordinate 60,854,890, forward strand.
TGTGTGAGTTCAGTAGATGTGTGACCGTTGCCTCGATAACTTTCGAACGAAAGGAGATAGGGACTTGCAATTTTCAGGGTAGGTTGCGTATCCGAAAGGGAGAGTTGAGTTCGTTTTTGGGCATAATCGGTCGAACGATTTCCGAGTTATACCCACCTGGAATATTATTTCCTTGATAACTCAAAAAATAAATATTCGATCGAATTGAAGCTTGGTAACTAGTAGTAGAAAATCATCATAAAGACGTGTTTAAAATTTTGTAAGCACCGTACCCCTAGAAAATTTGAAAAAAATGACGATAAAAATCGAATTTACCATGGTAAATTCGATAAAGGATGTCCAATACAGAAGAATGGACAATATAACATACGCGCAAAAGCTTCTGACTTCACGTCAGTGCTTGAACCAATTTTTCAATTTGTTTTATCATTTCACAGGATTTGTAAATTATTACAACACTGATGTGCTTCAAAAATGTCATTCTGGAAGTTATTATAGAATTTTCTGATTCTTGATTGTATATTATATGAACTACATTTTTTATACAGTTGTTTTCCGAATGAATAAGTCTATATCAAAAATAAATCGAAAACGCACCTATGATTATATCAACTCTTTGACTCGAAAGTCACGCTTATATTAGGAAACATCCAGTATATTTACAGTGCTAAACAAAAGTTTGAACTATAATTTATATTTCCTACCAGCTGCCCGCCCCGGCTTCGCACGGTTGAAATGCTGATACTAAATATACTACAGAATTTCTTTATATACAACGTTCACAGCATTTTTGTCGTTAGACAATACAAACATGTTTTCTTCAGAGGTTACTCTTGAAAGAGCGACATATAATTGGCCATGAGAAAAACACTCGACGCTCAAATATAAGCCTTTAGCGTTGAAAGTTGGACCCTGCGATTTATTAATGGTCACTGCAAACTATATCTTCACCGGAAATTATGAGCTTGCAAAATATAACATCACCGGAAATTATACGCGTTTAAATTGCATCAGTAAATCCGATGGTATCAGAGGAATTTGGGGAATCAATACATATATCCTGGCTGAGGCGAGCCTCACGTTCTACAGATGATTCTCTGGCTCTCTGTATTCGATTTCTATCCCTATCCTGGCTGCGCCGGCCCCTGCATTTTAAATCTGCGATATCTTCGAAAATATTCATTTAAATTACTGCTGTAAAGGGCCATATTGATCAATATTAAATGCACAATGCATTTAATGTACTCAATTGGATAAGGATCAATGCTGTATTGCTCAAAATAGATTCGTAATCAAATCATTATTTCTCGTAGAATGTAAAGGATAAAAAATGGTTATTGTGGGTTATCCTTAAGAGATAGACATATACCTTCGCGGACTTTTTTGTAGACCTTTTTAATCTGTACTATACTGTACTACATTATTTTGATCTATCTCGTAGGGTTCATTCAGCGTTTGCAATGTAAGCGCAAACAAATGTGTTTAGGTACGACATCACATTAGAAACCTCTAAAATTATCAGTGTTTCTCTAATATATTATGCATATAAACCTTCCTATTGAATCACTTTATATATTAAGAAAAACCGCATCAAAATCGTTCACGTAGTTTTAAAGATCTAAGCATACATAGGAACAGACAGACAGCGGGAAACGACTTTGTTTTATACTATGTAAGGATTACGTCCTGAAACAAGAAAAAAACCCAGACAGGGTGATTTTTATTTAAAATTTGCTATATTATGTTGTGAATAACACCCCTTCGATTTCATCCCCTTCAAATCATAGGGGATGAGGGTGAATTTTTTGAATTGCAACAACCCTCGTTTTTAAAAAATACGTAACCTACGACGGTTTCTACATGAGAGTCATCTAATGTGTACAGATATACAGGGGGATCTACAAAAAAACGAACCATAACTACTATGTTCTTGATTTTACAGAAATCAATAGCCTTGAAACTATGATTTCATTATGCTTACGAGGGGTCTTCTCGGAAGACCTAGAAGTGTCATAATCATATCAATATCAATTCGATACTCGAATTATTATTAGAGAACCGTAATTTCGACAGATGCTCAGGCCCGGATTACCCCCATAGGGCGTGAGCCAGCATTGGATGACTATCCTTCAGGACTAAATAAAAAATTTATATGTGCCAGTATATAGGGTAGGGCGGGGATAATTGAGCAATTTTCACTGGATGCGACATTCAACAATCACGGTGGGTTTCAAGAAGCTTTGACAGCTCTTAATCGCCAAATTGGTACGATTCTATGTCGATTTTCAGTTCATTTTTGATAGAACCATCGAATTAAATCCACAATTAAGCTAATCGAAGCTTAGTGAAGCCCACCAAAAGTATATCATAGATGAGAAAAGTTAAGCAAGGTTATGGAAGGAATGAAAAGTATTCCAACTGCGACTATGGAGCTGTAGCTAAATGATGTCTGGAGACAACGGTCATACGGATTCGCTGGGAATGGGGAACTTATTAGTCACCCGATCCTGGGGATCTATTCTCGACCATTCGCAATTTAAACGATCGTGCGCATCTCTATGGCAAAGACGGCATATGCGACCGATCGTTAAAATTGCGAATGGTCGAGAATAGACCCCCAGAAGATGGTGAGCGACTGGAGTCCAGTAACTCACAAATTTGATCCTTCCTTCAAGCTGGAGCTAAAGCCCCCCACGGAGGGGGAGAAAAGACCGCACAGTGAACTAACGTGGTTCACGGGCGGTTCAGTGGTAGGCGGACGCTCTGGGGCCCTATTCTCGACCATTCGCAATTTGCACGATCGTTCGCATCTCTATAGCAATATATAGCATATGCGACCGATCGTTAAAATTGCGAATGGTCGAGAATAGACCCCCTGGAGGTGGAGCGTTTGGGACTGCACTCAATGTGAGTTTTTCGATGTTGCTTGGGCAATGCACCACTATATTCCAGGCGGATGTGGTAGCCATCACGGCATGTGTCGTGGAGAATATTCGCATGGGCTATTCCAATAGGAACATACGAATTCTCTCGGACAGTCAGGCAGCACTTAAGGCAATAGCCAGCTGAAGAATTAACTCCAGGCTTGTGCTGGAATGCCGACAGTGCCTGGAACTCTTGGCTGCCAGAAACAGAGTTGAGCTCGGTTGGGTAACGGGACACACGGCGGTTGAAGGGAATGAAAGAGCTGATGCACTCGCTAGAGAGGGCTCAGCTAACCACCTTTTCGGGTCACAGCCGGGAGTAGGGGTGATCAAAACGCCTGTGAAGGGCTTCATTGAAAAATTGGTTCAAGCTCTTTGGACAGAAGCTTTTTGGCGCTCTTGTTCAAACAGACACATTATATCTCCGAAAGTATTGGTTTCTCAGAGTTGGAAATTATATCAATGTATTCTTATAATAGAACTGCATCATAAAGGAAATTCAATTCAGATAATAGTTTATTTATCAAGATTAAATGAGCAATCTGAGAATGAGAACTGCACTATGGAAGAAATCAAATTAAAATACCTGAAATGAATTTGACTCTCTCTTATAGAACAGGATGAGATGTACGAGTATGAACACAGATCATATAATAAATCATAGATAGAATAATTATAGCATTCTGTGAAAACATAGAAGTACGAGTCATTATTGAAATTTGGAAAAATCATATCTCCGAAAGTATTAGCTTGTTGGAGTTGAAAATGATATCAGTGGATTTTTATGGTGAAACTGCATCTTAAAAAAAAAATATTTTGAAATTTGTAACTTAGAAAAAAAAATTTTTCGTTACTCCGAAACCACCTGACCATTTTGCCCAATAGCGAACTTAACCGAGATATTTATCTCTCTAACCTACTCTGAAAATTTTATCTGCCTAGCTTATTTCGTTCGAGAGTTATCGTAGAAACATAATTTAAAAATTTTCACTTTTTTGACACTTTACGGTAACCCGATCAATACAAAACTTCACATGCGTCTAAAGGTTATGATTCTACAATTTGATGCTAAATTTCACATAGATCGAATGATCCGTTTCGGAAATATTAACAAAATATGTTTTCACTAAAAACGGCCATAACCTCGAAACCGCTCGATGGATTTTGCTGATTAACGAACTCGTCCGAGATATTTACGCTCCAAACCTACTCTGCAAATTTCAATCCTCTAACTCCTTTCGTTCCAGAGTTAACGGACGGGCGGACGGCCGGACAGAATCGATTTCGACCACGGATTCTTGATCAGTGAGTCGAACCAAATCGTTTAAGACCATTTTCATCGAAATATTCGAAAATTACAGACATTCGGGCAAATTGATAAGCACTCTGTTCCGAGGAACAAGAGCGCCAAAAATATTATTTATGTCCCGATAACCTGAGAACGGAAAGAGATAAGGTTGGTTCGTGCTGGCTGGTAATTTTAACTTAATCCTATATATATATAATATATATAGACATAGATTTTTAGTGTTATGGCGTATAATCAGACTAAAGAATCCGTTAACTTATTAATTATTATTATTATTAATAAGTAAACGGATTCTTTAGTCTCAGTATAAACAATATTCCTAGAAATCTATGTTTCAATTTTTAAGTTAAGGGTTAAGTTTAAGTTACCAGCCAGCATAAACCAGCCGATAGCGTCTCGAAATTTTCATGTTTCATGTTCTTCTGACATCGCTGACATTTTGCGAGAGCCTTCAGAACCTAACTCTACTGCCAAGTTCCAAGTTTGAACACGATCGGAGCTATATTGTTGGAGATCCGAAAAGCCTTGTGTGAGTCAGTAGCTGGAGGGGTGACCGTTGCCTCGATAACTTTCGAACGAAAGGATATAGGGACTTGCAATTTTCAGGGTAGGTTGCGCATCCGAATGATCTTTTGGGCATAATCGTTCCAAGGGTTTCGGAGTTATACCCACCTGGAATATTATTTCCTCGATCACTTAAAAAATATAGACTCGATCGAATTGGAGCTTGATAACTAGTTTTTACTGGAACTAAGCATCCTTGGACGATACAGGGATCCTGGCCACAGGCTTTTCTAACTTGTTTTCGGAGAAGTTCAGATAAAATTGGAACGACTATACAAAATTCTATGTAAATGGACTCATAGATTTAGATGGCAATCAACACCATCTCGACTAATTGGTGCACTTCATGTGAATCTCCGGTAGAGGTCGTGACTGAACCTAAAACAAACTTTCGACGAAGAAACGAAGAATAGAATCTTCTTCGTTCTCTCGACAAAATTTCGAGTTTCACAGCCTTCTTCGAGCACCAGGTAACCGTGCACGAGTTCTGTAACCGTCACGGTCGGTCGACCCCGATGATAGGCCTGTGGTCGCATTTCTGATATTTCGTGTTGTTCGAATTTTATGAAAATGTCGCTTCCGAAGAACCAGAACTCGAGCGAAGCCAGACAATGGGGGGGCCGAAGGGATAGATCCACGACGATGTGCCCCATTCGTGCGCTCGCCAGAACGCCATAATTTCGTCCGTATGTATTTTTTTTGAGCGCTATAATTTTGTCCAGATGTCTGTACTTTTGGAATGTTCGGCCGAAAATGGTCTCAAACGGTTGGGTTCGACATAGATGCACAGAATACATGTTCCGGACTCATATTTTAAGCCGAAATGCGGTCCGAATATAAGGATATGGTTCTAGAAAATTAACCGTCATGTCAAATTGAATTCGAAACTTTGTTTATTAATTTTTGGCGCTCTGTATTGGACACTCTTAATTCGCATTTACCATGGTAAATTCGAATTAAGTGTCCAATACAGGAGAATGGACAACATAATTTACCATGGTAAATTCGATTAAAGGTGTCAAATACAGAAGAATGGACAATAGAACATACGCGCAAAAGCTTCTGACTTCACGCCAGTGCTTGAACCAATTTTTTTTTCTTGATTTTTTTTTAATTTTCTATGGGTACGGTTCTTAAAATTTTTTTTCCGTCATTTTTTTTAAATTTTCTAGGGGTACGGTTCTTACAAATTTGAAACACGTCTTTATGTTGATTTTTTACTACTAGTTACCAAGCTTCAATTCGATCGGATCTTTATATTTCGAATTATCAGGGAAATAATATTCCAGGTGGGTATAACTCGGAAACCGTTAGACCGATTATGCCCAAAAACGAACTCAACCCTCCCATTCGGATACGCAACCTACCCTGAAAATTGCAAGTCCCTATCTCCTTTCGTTCGAAAGTTATCGAGGCAACGGTCACCCATCTACTGAACTCACAACGGCCGGACAGAATCAAATTTGACCTCGAATTCTTCATTAGGGAGTCGAACTAAATCGTTTGAGACCATTTTCGTGAAAAAATTAGTTACAGACATTTGGGCAAAATGATAACGCGATGTTCCCCAGAACATACGCGCAAAAATGAAGCTGCTAATACACTGCGTCAGGATGTGAAATTAAATGTGATGCTTGAAGAAAATCCACATAAATCAAAATCTGCCTGGCTTTATTCGAAAAATCCATCTTACCTTGGAAAAAATTTCGAAAAGCGACTCCAAAAGTTTATCGTTTGGGAATAACAACGGAGTAATTAATATTAACCTCGTTACATCAATTTTGGACTCGCTAGAAACACCAATAATAGAATGTAAATTACAATTATCTTGTTTCGACTATTGCATAAATTAGACGGTTTTTACAGTGGGAAGTTCGGTGTCATGAATAATAATAGGAACACTTGTTTTAATCTTTACACGTTAGTAGGGGGGGTATTCCCCTGATATGATGAATATTTTGATATAGAGGAATTATCTTTAATGCTATTAACATAATCGTGTAAAGGACTTGGGTGTTTGAAATATACTGAGATATAATTGAAAAATTGGTTCAAGCACTGGCGTGAAGTTAGGAGCTTTTACGAGCATGTTCTATTGTCCACTCACCTCTATTGGACACTCTTAATCGAATTTAGCATCGATATATACCGTTTTATCCGCTTTTATAATATATGAATAGATTTAATAACATTTCAATGACAGACAGATCGTATATGACCACAGAATTTTCTATTCTGGCATATGTATTCTATTGGAATTTAAATACGAAAAATATTACGCCTCAAGTAACGCCAGGATACCATATTCACGAAATTCCGCGAAAATTAACATTCTACATGTAATAGCCGAGTTTTAATTGGATCAGATTAGAATGTTTTGAGTTATAGAGGAAATAACGACAAATTTCAGATGACTATAACTCCAGAACAATTTGGCCGATTATGACAATTAACGAATGTCGCATTCGAATGCGCAACCTACCCTGAAAATTGCAAGTCGCTATCTCTTTCCATTATCGAGTTATCGCTCGAGATATATAATATGTTTTCGTAATTTTTTAAAAATGTTCTTGTGGTACGGTCCTCACAAAATTTCACACACGCCTTTACTTCGATATTCTACAACTAAGTAACAAGTTTCAATTCGATCGGGTCAATATCGATAAATTAATATTCCAGATGTGTATAATTCCGAAACCGTTTGGCCGATTATGACCAACAACGAACCTAACTCTCCCATTCCGATGCGCAACCTACCCTGAAAATTTAAAGTCCCTATCTCTTTTCGTTCGCAAATTATCGATGCAACGGTCACCCATTTAGCTACTGAACTCGCCCAAGCCCAAGGCTGCTTGGATCTTCAACAATATAGATCCGATCGTGTTCAAACTTGGAACTTGCAGTAGATTTAGGTTTTGAAGGCTATCTCAAAATTTCAGTGATGCCGGACAAATAGTTTCTGATAAATAAAATTGTTTTCAATGTTTTTTTCATATTTTCTGGTGATACGGTTGAAGCCGAATACGAACCGAACCGAATGGAATAATATGTATGTGAAACAACCCAGATAAACATGTATTCTATTCAGTTAAAGCCGAATACGAACCGAACCGAATGGAACAGTATGCATGTGAAACAACCCCAATGAGGCGTATTCGTATTCGGTTGAAACAGAATACCAACCGAACCTAATGGAACCATAAGCAAGTGAAACAAGCCTGATAAACGTGTAATCGTATTCAGTGGAAACTGAATACGAACCGAATGGAACCATATGCATATGAAACCGAATACGAACCGAACCTAATGGAACCGTAGGCAAGTGAAACAAGCTTGATAAACGAGTATTCGTATTAGGTTAGAACCGAACTGAATGGAACAGTATGCATGTGAAACAAGCCTGATAAAAGTGTATCCATATTCGGTTTGAACTGAATACGAACCGAAAAGAACCGTATCTAAGAGAAGCTGAATACGAACCGAACCTAATGGAAACGTATGCAAATTAAACAAACCTGATAAACGTGTATTCGGTGGAAACTGAATACGAGCCGAAGCAAAACGAATGGAGCCATATGCATATGAAACCGAATACGAACCGAACCTAATGGAACCGTAAGCAAATGAAACAAGCTTGATAAACGAGTATTCGTATTAGGTTAGAACCGAACTGAATGGAACAGTATGCATGCGAAGCAAGCCTGATAAAGGTGTATCCATATTCGGTTGAAACTGAATACGAACCGAAGAGAACCGAATTCAAGAGAAACTGAATACGAACCGAACGTAATGGAACCGTATGCAAGTGAAACAAGCCTGATAAACGTGTATGCGTATTCAGTTAAAACCGAATACGAACCGAAGCGAACCTAATGAAACCGTATGCAAGTTTAACAAGTCTGATAAACGTTTATTTATTTGGTTAAAGCCGAATACGAACCGAACCGAATGGAACAGTATGCATGTGAAACAAACCTAATAAAGGTGTATTCGTATTAGGTTGAAACCGAATACGAACCGAACTTAATTGAACCGTATGCTTGTTAAACAAACTTGATAAACGTGTATTCGTATTCGGTTGAAACCGAATACGAACCGAACCGAATGGAACAGTATGCATGTGAAACAACCCTAATAAAGGAGTATTCGTATTCGGTTTAAACCGAATACGAACCGAACTGAATCGAACCGTATGCTTGTTAAACAAGCTTGATAAACGTGTATTCGTATTCGGTTGAAACCGAATATGAACCGAACCGAATGGGATCGTAGGCATGTGAAACAAATCTTCGTGTGTCTCTGCCCATAAAGTATCGCGTTGCGACATGTATATGTGTCTCTGCCTGGTTCCAGACCGATTTCGATGTACATTAGTACATTCCAAACCGTAACAAGAATCAGTACACCTACCAACCGATACCGATACAATCCCCACTCTAGAAAGGCATCCGACCGAGCGAAACTACGACGCTTTTCGAAATATCGGATTCCAAATTAGCCGACATCAGCTATGTTCATTAGCGGAAACACGATTTCAGCTCGAAATCGGTAATTACGGAAAATTTCCACTCGAAATACACCTGTATACGCCACCTAACCTAGCCGATTCGCTTTGGGTCAAATTCATTTTCCTTGTCGTATAACTGTCCAAGAATTATTTCTATAGTTTATGGTCCGGAAAGTAGAAATCGAGACGTTTCGGGGGGCCCTGGGGGCCCAAATTCAACAACATTTTTGGAATGTGGTGGACGACGTGGGTGCGCCATGAACATACGGCATTTGTGACTGTTAAATTCACGGAATAACTAATAGTAGATTTTATAAAACGGACGCAGACGGCATTGGTTTCATACAGGAGTCTAAAATTCAGATATAGCACCGATTTTGTCTTGTTGGCGCTCTTGTTCCTCGGAACAGAGTGCTTATCAATTTGCCCAAATGTCAGTAATTTTCGAATTTTTGGCTGAAAATGGTCTTGAACGATTTGGTTCGACTCACTGATAAAGAATCCATGGTAGAAATCGATTCTGTCCGACCAGCCGGCCGTCCGTTAACACGATAACTCTCGAACGAAATGAGCTAGACATTTTCAGAGTAGGCTAGGGACCCAAATATCTCGGTTAAGTTCGTTATTGGGCAAAATCGGCCGGATGATTTCGGAGTAACAAAAAAAAATGTTTACATTACAAATTTTGAATTCAATTTTTTTTAAGATGTAGTCTCATCATAAGAATCCATTGGTATTATTCTCAACTTTAGAAAGCTAATACTTTCGGAGATATGATCTTTCAATAATTCATCGTACTTCTACGTTTTCACAGAATGCGAATTCTATCTGTCTGTGTTCTATATGTTTGCGGTAGGTCCAGTTTGAAAGATTATTAATATCAATCGAAACTGAAAGAGTATTTCTGGAGAGTTTGGTTGTAGGTTGGTGTAGTGCGGTTGGCTCAGTGGGGAGTAATTGACTTGGGAGCGGAAGTTCAATTCCGAAGCTAGGAAAGAAATTTTGTGGTCACGGTTATCGCCACCATTCACTGTTGGGTCAAAAATTAACAGTGCTGTGTCTAAGGTGGCGTAAGGACACAGTAACAAAGCCTACACAGAACACAACTGGTTTTCCTTACTCGCTCAAGCTATCCGAGAGCTTATGGGTCTCCTTGGGGAGGACCTAGAGGATCAGTATAATAATTATAATATACAATGTAAGCATATACACAATTTGAAATCTGGATTCACTAAGTTCATAGGCAGAGTTTTTTGGTTAGTGAGTCGAAAATGAATGATGCAAGGAAGTCGAGGATAATTTACGATTCATTCTCTAATTATGGAAGATTTAGAACGGGATTTCCAACTAATGTACATGTAGCTATTCCTTAGTAACACTATTTAAGATTTCCTAGATAAGTATTCTGGTTTGAGTTCTACCTGGACTGATTGCATTAGATTTGTTTCATAAATAAAACTGGCTAATTGATCTACTCAATTTTTCAGAATGACTCCTGATAGTTTTGAAACACTTGTAGCCAAAATTGGACCGTCGTATAAAGATAAGATGCAAAGGGATTTTTATTTCTTTCATGATATAGTTCTATCATAAGAATCTATTGATATCATTCCCAACTCTGAGAAGCCAATAATTTCGAAGATATGATTTGTAAGATTGCACAAAAGCGCCAAAGCTCCTGCACCAGGGCTTTCCCCCCTTTTTTTTCCTGTAATTCAGAAGTGTCCAACGAAATATCTTCCGGTCCATTCGAATATGAAAGGCCGAAAATTCAGTAACTAAAGAACTGTGTGGACTACATCTGAAGCGAAGGTGAAGTTTATAGCTCAACATACAACCAGACTCGACAGGCAAATAAAAGACGTACGTCTATGGTACTCTCGAAATCGAAAAGGCTGCTGAAAGATCCCGAAAGAAAGCGAATATTTTTAAAAGGTTCAACACAGCATTCCGCAACTTATAAGTAAGAATTCCTAGGAATTCAATCGAGAAGGTGGTCCTTTTGAAGTGCTTTTCGAAATTGCCTCCAACAAAGGTACAATAATTCGAATTGTGGAAATGTTCTTACGAAATGTTTCGCTAGGCGAGCATTTTTGTCGCTCTTGTTCCTCGGAACAGAGTGCTTATATATTTGCCCAAATGCCTGTAATTTTCGAATTTTTGGATGAAGATGGTCTTAAACGATTTGGTTCGACTCGCTGATCAAGAATCCTTTGATCAAAATCGATTCTGTCCGGCTGGAAAACTCTCTAACGGAATGAGCTAGACAGTTGAAATTTCCAGAGTAGTCTTGGGAGTAACTAAAATTTAAAAAAAAATTTTCATTACTAATTTCAAATTCAATTTTTTTAAGATGCAGTCTCATCATAACAATCCATTGATATCATTTTCAGCTCCATCAAGCTAATACTTTCGTAGATATGATTTTTCAAAATTTCAATAATTAATCGTGATTCTATGATTTCACAGAATGTTGTAATAGAAAATTAACGTCCGTATTTGTATCTATGAATTTCATGATCAGTGCTGATACATATCATCTTATCTACCGATAAGAGACATGTCATATTTATTTCTGGTTCGTGGTTATTGCTTGTTAATGTTTTGATCACCTACAATTTATTGTCGATATTTAACTGACCAAATTTAATTTTCAAAAGCCAATAGATAATATCACATTTCTCAATTTCTTCTAGCTTATCGAAAATTGCTTTTACTTGATGCAAATCCATATTAATTCAATTAAAAAATGATACAGTGTATGGATTAAGTGATATACCTCCCACAGTATCCTTTAACGATTACTTAAAATACCTAGGTTCGTTATTGAATGTGTTCAAGTAAAACGCTCGGACAGGACAATTTTAGTTTTTAATTAACCACCGTATGGCATAAACATTTTAATTGTGACGTAAATGGTACTCTTGGTAAAACTCGATATTGTGTAAGTACCGTTTTCGGGATATTTTGATTTGAAAATTATGAAATAATAACTATGCTGGTATAGTTAATACTAAGTTGTTAATTGAACAAATTATTCACAAGAACAAAATGCAAATTTTCATTACAATGTTTTTTTGTAACACCCTATATCTTGGAAACGGGTTCGATTTTTTTTTACTAAGCAAACTACACTTATTTTTCAGTGTTCTACCTCTACAAGTAACGGTAGCACCTTTATTTTTTTCAAACACCCTGTACATAACTTATCACAATTACCGCTATTAAACTGTTTTATCTTCTTTATTGCTTTTTGATTCATTATCTTAATGAGTTTTGCCAGGCTTATTGTTTGTCCGGAATGAAATATTGAACTATAAATATACTAAATGTTTTGAATTTTGAGATACAGGGTGGGTAAGTTTTTAAAAACTATATGTATAATTTGGATGATATCTACGATGCCACTGTAGAAATTGTCACGAAATTTTCTACAACAATTTTTGTTCATTTCTTCCAGTGGCGTCCGTGCGAGATTTTAATTAAATATATTCCAAGAAAAAAAATTATGAACCACTGCTTTTTCCCTTAAGAAAATTAATTTTTAAAATACTGAGTGAATTTTGTCTCTGGATTTTTGACAAAATATATTGTGAATTTGGTCTCTGGATTTTTGACAAAATATATTAAGTTTCATTACGCTTCATTAATTTCGGTTGTCAGATTTTTCTCAGATATTTCCTATATTGGCGCTCTTGTTCCTCGGAACAGTGCTTTTCAATTTGCCCAAATGCTACTGATCATAGAACGTTACCGCAATTAATTTCAGAACAAGCATTAAAACATAAAGTATTCGATTTTTTAATTCAATCCCCTATTTTCAACCCTCAGCAATATATCGGGTTGGAGAGTATACCGTGATCGCTATGCCAAAAACGCTACAAATTGAACACAAAACGTTCATTATTTCATCTTCGATATGTTGACATAACTTATTGTTTGACATAACTTATTGTATGTCCGGAATGAAATATTGAACTGTAAATATACTAAATGTTTTGAATTTTGAGATACAGGGTGATGAAGTTTTTTAAAAGCTATATGAATAATTTGGATGATATCTACGATGCCACTGTAGAAATTGTCACGAAATTTTCTACAACAATTTTTGTTCATTTCTTCCAGTAGCGTCCGTGTGAGATTTTAATTAAATATATTCGAAGAAAAAAAATTATGAACCACTGCTTTTTCTCATAAGAAAATTAATTTTTAAAATACTGAGCGAATTTTGTCTCTGGATTTTTGACAAAATATATTGCGAATTTGGTCTCTGGATTTTTGACAAAATATATTAAGTTTAATCACGCTTCATTAATTTCGGTCGTCAGATTTTTCTCAAATATTTCCTATATTGGCGCTCTTGTTCCTCGGAACAGTGCTTATCAATTTGCCCAAATGCTACTGATCATAGAACGTTACAGCAATTAATTTCAGAACAAGCATTACAACATAAAGTATTCGATTTTTCAATTCAATCCCCTATTTTCAACCCTCAGCAATATATCGGGTTGGAGAGTATACCGTGATCGCTATGCCAAAAACGCTACAAATTGAACACAAAACGTTCATTATTTCGTCTTCGATATGTTGACATAACTTTAGAGAACTTGAATACTCCACAACCCTTTTCTCTGGGTCAAGAGTGGCTTGCACGCCGCTGGACGAGGGCGTCACACATCACAGGAGATTTTCGAAAAAACGGGGTAGCTATAACGTGCGTGAGTTGCGGAAACCTCAAAACGTCCCATATCCTCGATTTCTATTACCCAGGTATCGAATTTCTACCGACGACTGGTTTCAAAATGTAACAGCTGTTATAGGGTGGGACGTTAAAAAAATAGGGTGCTTCATCCCCCCCTCGAAAACGAATCCACATAAAACATAAAACTTTTGTGACGATTCCCGAATGGTCAAAATGTGGCAGTTATTTTAGAGTTTATTCTTTGGAATTAACGTTAGAAATTTGAAAAGTTCTAGTAAAGCTTTGTTATTCTTCTGAAACTATTAGATCTACACCTACTCATTGGCTACCAGATCTTTCAAACATTGTCCCTCCCCGCATTCGCAGGCAGACTGCTGTTCTTTTCCGATTCTATCCTATATTCCAGGCAATAAGATTCCCAGATTGAAGTCACGTAATCCTTTATGGTCAACTATTTTCTCAATTCGAATAAAAGCGACAAGGAAATTTGGCGGTCCGAATGGATTTCTTGCGATTTATTCAACAAAGATTTAATTTCTGATCCTTTAAATAGAGGTCTAGGGTTTGATCTTCCAAGGAAAATGTTGTCTATTCTGAATCGTTTAAGAACGGGTCATGGTCGTTGCAACAGCATGTTTTTGAGATGGAACTTAGTTGAGAGCCCTAGTTGTGAATGCTGGGGACCAGAGGAGACCATAGATCATTTAGTTAATAATTGTTCCATATACAGGGTGAGTCTTTGACCACTGCATTAATTTTAACCAAAGATTCCACTCATCAAATGAAACACTTTTTTCACTTAACATTTTTCCAAACTCAGCTCAGGTAAAAAGACACAGGCTGTTGAAATTTTGAAAAAAAAATCAGTTTTTATTTTGTAGCTTTGACATCCTTTTTTCGAATAAAATGAATGTTGGCGTAAAGTTTCCTATAACTATGATACACATTTTCCAAATATTAGTTATTTTCTACTTCTACTGGTTTTCTAGTTATGGACTCGTGGATTCATAAAACTAAACGAAATTAGCATAAAGAAAGCATATAAAGTTTTTCTTAAGTTATTTCAAGAATATTCCATCGTTTTAGAACATTATATTAATCTTCATCATTTCTCCTTAAACGCACCGTTTTCGAGATATTCTTCATTGAATGTTTTAAAATGGAAAACTCAAGAAATTTCACTACTTTTATGGATCCGTCCCTGAGCGTTGGAATCCCGAATCAAGCTGTAAACCACGTTACCATGCCTTATTCTCGTCCACCAACAATGTCATAGATAATTTATATGCGGGAGTGTATTAGCACATTGTGAAATCTTTAAACGCTTGTAACTTTTTACCTGAGCCGAATCTGGAAAAATGGTAAATGAAAAAAGTGTTTCATTTGATGAGATGAATCTTTGATTAAAATTAATGCAGTGGTCAAAGACTCACCCTGTATATAAATTCTTTTTGCACGTTTGCTCCTCCAGCGTGCTACCATTTTGCCCAGATGTTTGTATTTTTGGAATTTTAGGCCGAAAATGGTCTCAAACGATTTAATTCGACTTACCAAGAAATAATCCGGCGTCAAATTCAATTCTGTTCGTCCGTTCGTAAGCACGATAACTCTCGAACGAATTGAGTTAGAGAGTTGAAATTTTCAGGGTAGGATTGGAGCATAAACATCTCGGTAATGGGCGAAATCCGCCGAGTGGTTTCGGAGTTATGGCCATTTTGAGCTTAAACTTTGCTTTTTCGGTGTCTGAAATTTAGCATCAAATTTATTACAAGATCAGATGACTGCGTACAGAAAAAATTTGAAAATTTTGTTTCCCCAATAACTCGAAAAAACTGCTCTGATCGAATTGAAACATCGTAATTAGACTCATGGAAAATTTCCGGAGAATCGCATGACTTGAAAAAAATGTTCTACTATTTTGCGTAAAATTTTGCTTGAAATTCCGAAACCTCATGTTTGATTGAGTCCAAATTTGGCATTTAGGTGACCAATAATTACCTCTTGGAGCGTACAAAGTTTCATGGAAAGCAGACCCTTAGGAGCTTCAAAAAAAAATCCCAATATAGAATTCGAAATACCTACTGGCTTGTTTACAACATGAAATTCTTATCGCAATTTCTGCAAGCATATCTGAAATGACTCAAGATGCATTTTCGTACATACGGGTGCTATCGAATAACGGAAGCGATTCAAAAAGTAGATAAACGGTGTGTGGTATTTTATTTAACTTTTAATATTTTAATGTGATATCAAGAAATGCGTGAAATCATGCTTTGGGATTTCTGCATACGCGCTGGATGGTTTTGATGAAATTTTACGTTTCCGTCTTTTCTTAATCGGACTGATAATAAATAAGTAAAAGTTGTGAGATAGGACGTATAAGTTGAACAAATAAAATTGGTTCAAGCACTGACGTGAAGTCAGTGACTTGAAAGTTGGCAGTAGAGTTAGGTTATGAAGGCTCTTGCAAAATTTCAGCAATTTCAAACGATCAGTTACTGATAAGTAGAATTTTCTTTTTTTATTTTCAATGATTTATTAAAAATTTTCTACAAATGCTATCCTCACTAAATTTTGCAAACATTTCCGCGTTGGCATTCCACAACTAATAACCATGTTTGAATTCAATCGGTTCTGTATTTTTCGAGTTAATGAGGAACAAAAAACCACGAAATTTCAGAAAATTTCAGATGGCTATAACTCTAAAACCGTTTGGCTGATTATGCTCATAATCGAACTGAAATGTCGCGTTCTAGTGCACATCCTAACCTGAAAACTTGAAGCCGCTATCTCTTTCCGTTCTCAAGTTATCGTGACAACAAAAATATTTTTTAATGTTTTTTTAATAATTTTCTAGCCATACGATTCGCACAAAATTTCACAAACGTGCTAAGGTTCATATTCTACAACTACTCACCAAGTTTCAATTCGATCGGATTCATATTGGTTGAAAACAAAATTATTACTCGGAAACCGCTGGGCCGATTATGCCCATTAACGAACTTGTCCGTCGTATTGGGATGCGCCACCTACCCTGAAAATTTCAATTCGCTAGCTCTTTTCGTTCTCAAGTTATCGTGGCAACGGCCGGCCGGACAGAATCAAATTTGACCTCGAATTCTTCATTGGGGAGTGGAACTTAATCGTTTAAGACCATTTTTTTCAAAAAATTCGAAAGTTACAGACATTTGGGCAAAACTATAACGCGATGTTCCCCAGAACATACGCGCAAAAAGGAGGTTTAGGTTTTCGACAATATCTCGAAAACTATTCGAGATAATTCAAATTTGAAAGAAGATGCAAATAGAGGAAGAAATTTCCTAAAAAAGAGTCCCGACTGACGGAACTGTAGGACCAATATTTAAAATTTTCATAGGGGGTAAAAATACGCCTGAAAATGGGATCTACGGCTTGCGCAAGCCTCGCCCCCTTCGTACGTTTGATGAATAAATATTATTTAAACTAATCAAAAATGAAAATAAAAAATTTTAAAAATTCAAGCTCGTACAGGATAGATCAATAAACAATAATCCGTGGTGAAAAATGATTATCACGATTTTTCAATTAGTTATCCATTAGTTAATTAACAATTTTTTTACAAACATTAACATTGCAAGTACGATAATTGTTAAACTATTAATCTGATTTTTTTTTCCTTTCGTGGAGCTATTCCAAAGGTCTTTGAATAGATTCCTATTGGAAAATTTTTAAAAATATTAATTTTAATTTTGTTATGAACAATTAAGCTTCAATTTATAATATTACTATTGATCCATTTTCTTATCATCAGAAACTACTTAAAAATGATTTTTAATAATTATTATCTCCTACTGTTTAAAAAATTGTTATTAACCAATGCTTGTTTATGAGATAATTCAAAATTTTCTTTTGAAAACATAATTGAAGCTTATAATTTTTCACTTAAGTAAATTGTTGATAACAAAACGAAAATTAACAATTTTTTAAATTTTCCAACGCAAATTCGAAAGGAAAAAATTCTCAGATTAGTAGCTTAACAATTATCGCACTTGCAATGTTAATGTTCGTGCTACAAAAATTTGTTAATTAACCAATGGATAACTAATTGAAAAGTCGCGATAAACATTTTTGTACCACGGATTATTGTTAATTGCAGGTGCCTGAATTTTTTCAATTTTTTATTTTAATATTTAATTAGTTTAAATAATATTTATTCATGAAAGGTCCGAAGGGCGAGGCTTACGCAAGCCTGAGTACCCGTTTTCAGCAGTATTTACAAACCTCTGGGAAAATTATAAATTTGGTCCTAGTTCCGGGCGTTGTGACTTTTTTTTAGGAAATTTCTTCTTCTTCTTGAATCTTTTTTCAAATTTGAATTATCTCAGATAATTTTTGAGATATTGCCGAAAAACCAAACCCCGTTCTTTTTTTTCACGTAATTGTTTATAACTATTGCAATTTTCTCAAAAACTATCTACATGCCATTTCGAATCGAATGACACCTCAATCATAATTTTCGGAGAATACGCATAAATTCTGACTTAAAAAGCACTTGTTGGCTAGACTATTACCTGGGAAAATACTATACCTAAAAGATACTATGGACACAAAAATTCCTCCATGTTGCTTCATTCAAGACTACAGAGAGCATTTAAAAATTTTGGAATTTTACCTATCTCAAAACGGAATCTATATCTAGGTAGGTACAAAATAAAAGCCCTGAGGCGGAGTGTCGTCATCCTGGTTCAAATTTAGGTAGGTAGTGTACTTGAAGATATACATTTCAGTCAACTCATACAAATTTAAATAGAAAAACTCTTCGTATTTAGTTCCAATACCAATGAATAGAGAAAGTCATTGAAGTTTAAAATATAAATCTGAATAGAATTCAATATTTGTCACTTGTCAGGGTTTGTATTGAAATGAACCTGAAAAAACTGTTTTAATCAAATGCTGTTGTTCAAAATCTAATATATCTACGAAGAAGTATTAGTGAAACAATTGATATATTCAAAATAAATAAATATGTAGAAATTTGAAAAATTCATTAAATCGTTCATCACATGAGCAATTATTCAATACTATGTAAATAGGGAAGATCTATGGTTCACCCGACCACGTGATTCTCTTGACCACGTGGTCCACGTGTCTGTCAAATAAAATACGCTAGAATATCACGTTGCAGAGAGAGTAAGTGACAAGGTGTTTTGAAAATTTGTTCGATATACTTGCTGTGATGCCATTAGTTGAGGTGCATGTTCATCTAAGCCATATATCATCTAATCTGTCAAACATACGTCATACCAACATGTTTCGACAGAACCTAACCTTAAAATATGAGATGTGTGGGCTTCGTCGTATCGTAGAAAATCAAGTTTACTGATGAACTAGGTACAGTATTTCATTTAGATTCTTTGTAAGTTAAATATCTCTTATTTTCAGTGAAAGTCACCTTGCATTCATAATAATGAGATGATAAAAGTTTAATTTTTTTAAATTTTATTCATTTCTTTGGTAATAAAATATCAAATTATTAGTCTTGATCGAGGGGATTTTTCCCTTCGGAAATAGGTGTAAAAATTCTAGGAAATATATTCGAAATATGGAAAATATTCGAGAAATATCGGAAATATTTCAGAAATACCGGAAATTAATTAATATTCTTTCAAGGTCAAACCAAAATGTAAAGAAATATTTTAGAAATATCGGAAATATTTCAGAAATACCGGAAACGAATTAATATTCTTTCAAGGTCAAACCAAAAAGTTAAGAAATATTTAAGAAATATCGTCAATATATGAATATTGACGATGGTATTTCTCAAATAAGTATTTCCGACATTTCCTATTCTTTCTAAAGAATAATATTCTTTCAAGGTCAATTCGTAATGTTAGAAAATATTGGAGAAATATCAGAAATTTCGCAAATATCAGAAATATTAGGCAATTTTATGAAATATTTCGGGAAAACGTTTACAAAATATTACTCGTTAAAAGCCCTTCGGTCTCGATAGATCATTGCTTAGGAAATACCCCCAATTGAATATTCTATAAATATTTTTTTTTATTTCGACCCTCTATTTTCAACCCTTAGAGTGGTACAAGAGGTTTAATTAATTTCTTCCCAAGTTATTTAGCGGAAAACCCCTAGACTTTTGTAATCCGCAAAATATAATTTTTTAACCCCCCTATATTATAATTTTCAGTTGTCTTCGCGCAAAGCAACTAAAAATGTTCTGTATTTTCCAGACGACTCATAAACCTTTTCAGCCGGCTGAACCGGATCGAATCTAAGGGATGAAAATAAAATAAGAGGTTAAAATTGGAAATTCTCCAAATTTCGCCGATTGGAAATTTTCAATTTTAACACCTTATTTTCATCCTTTAGATTGAAAAATCGAAAAGTTGATGGCGTTTGATTTTTCTGCCGAGAGAATATTTATTGACCTTTTGTAATATGCATACATATCAAATTTAAGTACATACTTACATAAATACTGAATATGTCCGAAAGGGTTCAATTTTTGTTCTTGGATCGCTAAGGATAATTTTTACCCTAAACTATTGTAGAGAAATTCATGATTTTGATCCAACAAAAATTATAAATGTAATATCACTAATAACGCCTTGTACAGTAATATTTTTGCGATCAGATTGCCTAGAATTCAGTTTAAAATTTTCAAACTGAATGATATATGATTATAATGAATCATTGAAATTTTCACATTCATTTCGAAATATTATTATTAATTCGATAAAATGTTGAGAAAAAAAATTGTAAACTCGCTACCATATTAGCTCTTCTTCAGATACATTAGTATCTCGAATATATTATTTGTATTTATATGCCTAAAGTGCAGGAATTTCAATTATTTTTATTTTAACTATTTGCACCTATATGAAGATTTTAAAATGTTGAGGGATTACTCTTATTTTCAACGTAAAAATATCGAAATTTTGATGAAAATGAAAACGTTGAACAAAGAAAGGTTGAAGAACACCAGAAAAATATGAAGATCTGACAATTCCGAAATCACAAAAAATTCATTAGCACACGATTATAGAAACTAACAAACAAAATACCATATACCTACCTATTTACTCAAAACAATTTTTCAGAACCACTAGCAATCATAATTTCGCTATTTTACAACGTTGGACATAGAAATTACACAGAAAGTTTATATTAAAATTAAAATATTATTTAATAAATTTACAGATGCAAACAACAACAATATTTTTGGTTGATTTTAGGTTCCTCAGTATTACCTTTAATATTTCACTACTGTGAAAGTGACACAATTTGGATCGATTTGTAAAAATTTGAAAAATTTAATATTAAAAAATGTGGGAAAGTCCTGTGGACGGGGGTTTTGGCACTTTTGTTCAAACTATGACAAATCATATATCCGAAAGTATTGGCTTGTCAGAGTTGGGAATGATATCAATGGATTCTTATGATAGAACTGAATCCTCGACTGAATCATAAAAAAAATAAATTAAAAAAGGATAATTAAAAAAAACAAGAGTGCCAAAAATTATTAATCCGAAACCACCAAACCGATTCTACCCAATAACGAGTTTATCCGAGATATTCATTCATCAAATCTACCCTGAAAATTATATTATATCAATTGAAACTCAGCCAATATTCCAATTTTGTTTTTACTGGAGATACTCTAAACCTAATTTGATTAACTTACCAAAGTACATATATATTTCCATCATCATATGGATTATCCAAGGTCATTATATTGTCACCCAAAAATTATAATATCTTATAATCCACGTAATTCTACGATAGCTGAGGTTATTTCATTGGTCATTTAGCATTCAATCATACTTTGTTTTGTAGAACAGGAGGTATTTTATATCATGAGTACCGAATTTTCAATAGAACCAGAAATAAATATGACATATCTCTTATCGGTAGATAAGATGACATGTATGAACACAGTTCATGAAATTCATAGATAAATAGACGGACGGTAATAATTATCGATTACGATTCTGTGAAATCATAGAATTACGATTTAATATTGAGATTTTGAAAAATCATATCTCCGAAAGTATTAGCTTGTTAGAGTTAATAATGATATCAGTGGATCCTTATCTGCATCTTAAAAAAAAATTGAACTTGGAATTTGTAATTTTTTTTTCGCAGTAATCGGTAGAATTATAAAATAGGTACTATCAATGATCATAAAACAAGGATATTATAGATATCCATTATGCTGCATCCAAATTTTTACCATTCAATATTTGGAAGTCCCTGGGTTGGCTATAAAATACAGGGGAAAACAAAACACTCTTTCAAAAAGTAAAATCATACATTTTCGAAAATCGTTGATTTTTAGCATTGTAATATTCATATCGAATACAAGCACTCTATAAATTCCAATACTTGTGAAATTTCCGAATTTTATGGTGCCACTCTGTATATCCGAAAATCTACAAACATATCTTGTTCAAACAGAGGCCACTATAAAAACATATGTGAGGCATATCGGGCTGTGTAAACAAATCTGGAATTCGGAAAAAGTCTACTTACATGTTCAACATTGATCTCGCCTTTATACATGAATTCCACCAGGCATCTGATGTCGACAAATTTCACGTCTTTCATTATGAGAATGGGGTCCTTTTCCTCGTACTGTGAAAGGATAGTTTCGAAATATGTGCTGCAAGCCGATAAAACTATCTTGTGGGCTTTAATCGTTTTTCCCTCACACGCCAAAGTCACATCGCAAAAGGATTCCTTCTCCAAGAGCTGGGAAAACATAGTTTGGAGGTTTGAATGGTGATACCTCCATCTTAGACAGTATTGTTGTGGCAACATTTTTGGATATTCAATTAGTTATGTACTGAAAACGATGGTAAACAGCACGAATCCTGATAAAATCTAGGATATACCCAAGGAATACTCGAAGAATCGATATATTCACAAATTTCTGGTTAATCCCAATTTCCTTTGCACGTAAACACAAGTTTTTCCAACAATAACACTCTCATAATGCACAAAAACATCCCGAAGCACGTCACATCACAACTGTACCGTTCACATAATCAATTTCTCAAAATTGGAGGTTGTTCAGTCATATGGAAAATTCCGTCAAAAAACTGTCCCTATATTTTTTATGAGTCAGTGAGCCAATAGAGAGCACGTAGGATCCCTACATTATACTCTGTAATATTTGCCGGGCCAAGCCTTCCAATCGATATTTCTACCTTTTCAAAATATTCTCCAAATTCCGTTCGGCTGACGTTCAATTATTCCCCCAGTCTAAGAGAAACTACGTGAACTGGTAGATTTTCACAAAGAATATTAGCCTTTTCAGTGCGATCTAACGGCACCACACACTAACATCGAAATCAAAACGGGGTCAAAAACTCAACTGCCTCTGACTGTACGCCGCAAATAGGCAACACACTGTTAGGCCGTATTTATTTTTATAATCTTGAATCTTGAGAAATTTTCATTTCTGAAACTATAAAAAGAAATAGAAAATCTATGAACTTGACATGTACAAGGTTCAACGATCTCACAATTTTCTATATTCACGCCACTAATTAAAGCCAATTAAACTGGAGACTGATTAATCAAACTACAAAAGAATTCAAAAAGCAGGCAATAGATTTCAAGATATTTCGTAAAATAGACTTCTTTTATGAGTAACACAATGTGTAATTATTGTTCTCTCTCTCTCGTTTAATTATTTATTTTGAAAAATTATTAGAGGAAGAACGCGATATGCGGCGTAGATTAAACTGAATACAAATTTTTGAAGAGCGAGAAAGAGAAATATAGCGCTGAAAAAATTCAAATGGGCGTATTCTATGTTCTAATAGATACGCCTACTATTTCCTAGTAGATCCAATACATACGTTATAATGAACTACTCCACATAACACAGAAATTATAATTTTAATAAAATTTAAAAATTTCGCAACTTTAATATATTTATTTCTGATCCTTAAATCATAAAACTATTCAAAATTTAGAACAACTTGCTTAATCAATGCAAATATCAACATATCCTTGGACATCTTTCGAAAATAATGACAGTAGTTTCAAAGTAGGTAGTTCATTTACGATTTAAAAATTCCAAACTAACCTAACTTTTGAACATTTTTGATAGAACCAGGGAAAACAACCAAACCAAACGATTTAGAATTATGTCTGACGACGAGGTGCAGTACGTTAAAAAACAGAAAACCATCCATTACGGATCTTTAGAGGAATCAGAAAGAGCCCGATTGGAACAGAAAGATGACGATAAGAGTGAAGATGAAGAATCTAACATCGTTACCCAAGTTCAAACTTCCAATGGTTCGTATTTTACCATCACCATTACGTTGCAATGCAAGGTGTCTTCAATGAGATGATTTTCAGAATATATGGAACTTGAAGATGCTATGTCAAGGGATAAGCAAGCTTTGCTTGAGGAATTCGAAAGGAGGAAGAAGGCCAGATCAATAAACGTTTCAACAGATGATGCGGAGGTGAAGAGGAATCTGAGGCAGTTAAGTGAACCCATCTGTTTGTTCGGAGAAGGGCCTGCTGAGAGAAGAAGTAGACTTCGAGAAATTTTAAGCAGGTTGGTTAGATGATGGTATGAATTACATTATGAAAATTGGATTATCACCTGTCTTTCTTCATAGCCTGTATGGTACATGATAAATAGGAGCCCTCAAGCATATTCCATTTTTTAGAATAGGAGAAGATGCAGTTATTAGGAGGGAAGCAGAGGAGGAACGAAAACTCTTTGAAAAAGACCAAGAAACTACCTGGTATCATGAAGGTCCGGAATCTCTGAGAATAGCCAGGCTATGGATTGCAGAATATTCTCTGCCAAGAGCGAAGGCACGTCTGGAGGAAACAAGAAGAATGCAAGATTGTCCTACAGCAACCAAAACAGCCAAAATGCAAGAACTACAGAAGAAAATACAGGTGTTGTCGATATATTCCAGTCAAATCGGAGATACAAGACCGTTATCTTACTGTCAGTTTAGTCCAGACTCCAAATTGTTAGCTACTGCTTCTTGGTGAGTTGTTTTGCAGAAATTAATATAGAACGAATTTTTATCAATATGATAATTCAAATTGTGAATCAACAAAAAAAATTAATTATTTTCTATGAAATTTGTGACTGTGATATTTGGAAAATGGCAAATAATTCAAAATTGAACTCTCCTTATCCCAGTTTTCTTTTATGATCTTATATTTTGTTTCACAATTGGGAAATTATATTTCAAATTAAACTTACCTACCTAAACTTTCATACATTGGACATGAAATGCCACAGACCACAGAACTACATCAGGAAGGGTCTGAAAATCTGAACATAGAGCGTGGTCTTTATATTATCTATAATATAGATTTCTGAATTTCTTGTAAATTTCAGGAGTGGTCTCTGTAAGATATGGTCGGTGCCAGACTGCGAACTGAAACAGGTGTTGAAAGGTCACAGCTGTAACGTAGGAGCTATTGTTTTCCATCCTCAGGCTACTCTAAGCCTTGATGAAAATGTTTGTAACATGGCTTCATGTGCTTCTGATGGATCTGTCAAGTTGTGGGATTTGAAAGGGTAAGAGAAAATTATTTCATCACAAAATAGTTCAATGTAATCTTGATACTCTCAAAATACTTCAATAATAATAATAATGTTTATTTGGAGCAGTGTAATACCCACATAATTTAATTCTTAAATATGGTGATAGTTTGAACGAATTTATGGCCTGAATTGTTCATTTTTATTTCAGAAAGGAGCCGATAGCTGATATCGAGGGGCACATGCCACACAGGGTGTCGAGAATGGGTTTTCATCCCTCGGGGAGATTCCTAGGGACCTGCTGCTACGATAACTCGTGGAGGCTGTGGGATTTGCAACAGTGCACGGAGGTCCTACATCAAGAAGGCCACGTTAAGCCTGTACACTGTATTTCCTTCCAGGTCGATGGATCCGTTTGTGCCACAGGGTAAATATTCAATAATACAGGGTGAGTCTTTTAGTTGAGCATTAAATTTAACCATAGATTCCTCTCATAAAATAAAACAGTTTTTTGCTCGCATGTTCTGGGGAACAGTGTGCTATCATTTTGCCCAATTGTCTGCAATAAATGTCTCCGGTTGTCGCATTTTTTTCCGAAAAAAACTATAAAAATTGTGTTTCGCTGAATGAAGGGAATCTATGGTACAACTTAAAGACTCACCCTGTATATAAAGCTTCAGAGATTATTTTAAATAATTAAAAAAAATTAAAACAATTTTCAGTTCCTTTGAATTCTTTAGATTTCTGGAATTTTCCTTAGGTTCGAACATGTGACCTTCACTTTTGATCCACATAAGCTATTGAAAATGATATCAATAAAATTAAAATTTAAATAAAAAAAATTATTTTCAGAGGTTTGGATTCCTTCGGTCGTGTATGGGACCTTCGAACGGGCAGGTGCATCATGTTTATGGAAGGCCATCTCCAATCTATAATCGGCATAGATTTCTCCCCTAACGGCTATCATATAGCAACGGCCAGCGAAGACAACACTTGCAAGATCTGGGACCTGCGTAAAAGGAACATTCTGTACACCATACCGGCCCATACAAACCTGATTTCGGAGGTGAAATTCCAGAAGGATGGGGGCGATTACATGGTGACCGCTTCATACGACAACACTGCTAAATTGTGGACTAACAGAACCTGGCAGCCATTGAAGACTTTGTCGGGACACGATGGGAAGATTATGTGCGTTGATATATCACCGGATAACCAGTATATCGCCACTTGTTCCTACGATAGGACTTTTAAATTTTGGGCACCTGAATGACATTGTTGTTAATGATATTTATTTTAATTTGTATAGATTTTTTACTAATAAAAATCCTAATGTTGTTACGAGTTTTGGTTCAATATTTCCAATAATAAAAATTATAGAAGCACTTACAACAGTATAAAAAAATTTAAATATCTTGATTTGATCACGAAAAGGAATGGGGAATGAAACACTGACCTGTATCGTGACCTGCAAGATATTTTCACTTATATATTCTTTTATTTTACATAACAAATATTCACATAGACTGGAACATAATTTTCATATTGAACTCTTTCCAGTTCATTCCATATTAAGTCGCAAATATACTACTCAAAATAATTAAGGGTACAAAAAAAATTTTAATTATCAGTGATTTTTGGAGCTTCCAAATTATCTTATAAAATCCTCCATACAGCCATTATTCACTGAGATACAGCTTGTCAAAAATTACTGAAAAGATTTTATCTTTGTTCCCTTAATTTATTTTAGTAGTGTAAATGGAAGTTAATACATTCATTATCACTGCATTTCAACAATTCATAGAAAGATTTTCACCAATGGTTATTATTTTTAATTCAAAATATAGCTATCTTTT
Source organism: Halyzia sedecimguttata (assembly GCA_937662695.2). Taxonomy (NCBI): domain Eukaryota; kingdom Metazoa; phylum Arthropoda; class Insecta; order Coleoptera; family Coccinellidae; genus Halyzia; species Halyzia sedecimguttata. The sequence goes on from OW569418.2 coordinate 60,882,282, forward strand.
ACCTAATTTGACGGAATGTTTCTCATTTGTCTTATTGCTGCTACATTCCTAGCAGAATATCCTGAGCATTGCGACTGATATTGGTCTGCTGGTATCTTCAACAAAATCGACAATTGTTTCAAGTTATCCGACAGCGTTAGTCCTAGGTCCTGCATGACATTGCTGAGGTATCCTACAGGAAAAATTGGACTAGTAGTTAGTATGGCTGAATTTTAATAAAAGTTGAAATGAAAAGTATTTCTAACTGACACTGCTAATTGTATTATTTTATAGTATTACTTACAAGAGGTTTTCAACCAAATAATTGCAATATTTTGTAAATGTGTATATTACTATTAACAATAATAGGCGCGAAATAATAAAACGTTATAAACTTAAAATCATACCTCCTATCAATGTTGCCACTATTAGTTTCAGGTCCAAAAATACAATATCCTAGGGGATTTGGCTTTTGTACGTTTGTCAAACCTACGAAATCTGTAACTTTATTGTCCTATGCCTATGTCATATACTCGTTTTATTCAATGGGTTTTTGCAAGATATAATATTTTTTTATTTGTTTTCTCTGAAAATCCAGCAAACAACGTGTTTTGTGCATGAAACATGCTGAAATTAATGATATTAAAATGACAGATTCTGTAAGTTTGACAAACGTACAAAAGTGAAATCCCCTAGGATATTGTATTTTTTTCATATAAACGTCATATCTTGTTTTATATGTTCGGGGATACTCAGAAATCCTTAAAATTGAAAATTATTTTGACTTTGAATCATATTAATAAAGGCCTACAAAATGTCGGATGTTTTGCACCCGAAACTAGTAGTGGCAACATTGAATTGAAGTAGTGAAATTACATTTTTTATTACCTCTTTTTCGAATTATTGAAGTACTTGTTGGATTTTTTCATGATTTACTGATATTTATGCTGTTATGACATCCCCCGATAAATGTTTTGAAGGTTCTCTCAAACAAATTGAAATACAATTTGGGGTTTGGGCAATTACAAGAGTAATATCATCTAATAGACAGAGGATTCCAGTAATTCAATTCAATGTTGCCACTACTAGTTTCGGGTCAAAAATGTCTGACATTTTGTAGGCTTTTATTGATATGATTCAGAGTCAAAACGGACATAATTTTCTATTTTAAGGGCTTCGGAGTGTTCCCGAACATATAAAACAAAATATTAATGTTAATATGAACAAGAATACAAAATCCTAGGGGATTTGGCTTTTATATGTTTGTCAAACCTACGAAATCTGTACTTCCATAGTCATGTCATATATTCGGGACGTTTTATTCAGTTTTTGCAAGATATAATATTTGTTGATTTGTTTCCTCTGATAATCCAACAAAACAACGTGTTTTGTGCATGAGACATGCCGAAATACATGACATTTGTGATATTAAGATGACATGATCCGTATGTTTCACAAACGTAAAAAAGTTAAATCCCCTAGGATATTGAATTTTTTTCATATCAACGTTAATATTCAATTTTATATGTTCAGGAACACTCAGAAATCCTTAAAGTCGAAAATTAGGTATGATTTGACTTTGAATCAAATCAATAAAGGCCTACAAAATGTCAGACATTTTGGACCAGAAACTAGTAGTGGCAACATTGAATTGACAACATTAGTTAGGTTAGAATCATTCTTTTGGCCGGAGATCCCTTCGAACATAAAACTATTCTATGTTCTAAGGTTGTGCGTCATTACGTGGCCGATTTAGGGTTATGTTATTATTTTTGACTGATTTCAAGTGAGACATACGTCCACCAAATTTGCTCAACACTTTTATATTCATTAATTATTTTGGAAATATACAATGTCGTCTTGAAAAATCGATTCCAGATTGTTCAGAAAGGTTCACTGAATCTCTTTCAACAGAAATAAACCTCGGTAGTTAGTCGAAAAATACCGACACGAAACGAAGATTTATGCAAAATTTCGTGAGGATCGTATAACTAGAACATTTTAAATTAATTATTAAAAACGAGTGCGCCAAATCAAATTGACCCCACGTTGGAGACTTTTTCATATGATCAAATCGAGGAACATTTTAGCCGAAGTGTTGGCAATAGCCGACCTGATCATCGCTAAGAACTTACCAATATCGTGAGACAACTGCCTACTGGCGGGATAGCTCAATTCGCAGATGCTCAATATTTTATCCGAGAACACTTGGCATGTGCCTTTAGCCACCAGCTTGAGGAAGACTGTTGCCAGAGCTCCTTCGGCGTCATCTGCGGTGCTGTATTCTTCATTTATGGCTCTGAGGACGTAAACCAGGGAGGGGTTGTCCCTGAATAGGAAGGGTTCCAAATGTTGAGGTAGGGTCATCAAGTATTGACCTATCTACGAGAAAGAATGATTACAACTGAAGAACAATACAGGGTTGATGTTTCTTTCCGTTTATTATATTCAAATGATAAACCTAAGTAATTGGAGATCAAATAAAAGATACCCTGAAATTTGCAGAATATTACGTTTCAAGAGTAAATATAATAATAATGACAACTAATTTACTCTCTCAAGTCTTATGAAATGGTTTTCAATAATCTTAATACAGCGTTTGTAAATAAAACGTTCCACTATTCATGAATTGACCTGTTCGAGCATTTTGCTTGAAAACAAACATCTGGAGAGAAAATCCAGAGAGGAACCATATAATTTGGGATCAGTTTTGGCTTAAAAAATAGTAAAATACATACATTTTAACGACATCCAACCATATCGGTCATAACGAAAGAAACGTCAACTTCGCGATGATCCTGTAACAAGTTCAGGTCGGAGATAAACTCACCTCCGTAATATACTCCTGAGGTGACAAACTGTAGTCCGGCATGTCCGAAGAATGAAAAGTGGAATTGGCAAACTGAGCCCACGTCTTAGAGGACTGCACCACGTTCAGCTGCGCAGCCATCGGCGACACCACCACCTGATAGGTGGTATCGTGGATATCCGAACAGAGCGACACGAACTCGTTGGTCACGTGATCTAGCAGGGACAGCTTGGTGCCCTCCGTTACGCACCTTACGAGTGAATCGAACTCTCTGCGGTCCTCTTTGTCCAGGATCAGGTACTTGAAATCCAATCCGTCAAATTTTCTGTTCAGATCACCCAGTACTGTCTCGGTTAGCTCCCTCTCGAACTGTTTAACCTTTAATGATAACGGAAGGTTAGAAACGTCAAACGTTCATTATATGGAGAGTAGAGAGAAATCTAGGCCGACATTGTAGACGTTATGGCGGCGCCACCAAGTCATTTGCATCGTTTTCATTAGTAGATCGACTAAATCTATTGTGAATATTTTGTTATAAATACAAAATATGCAACATTTACCCCTAAGTGTAACCTTATTCACTAATATGGAATTCTAACCTGAAAAGTTAAGTAAAACTGTCATCGCATGAGGAACAGATGTTTAACAGAAATCTATTAAAAATGACAATGAATCAATTGTAACTTGAAAAGCGCTACCTACAGGAAATAAAATGAATGATCTATCAGACATCTTACACCTTGTATATATTGTACATTGTTGTTGGGGGTAAAGTTGCTCTGCAACCTTAAGGTCTATTGAGCCCCCTTGTCAGAGCTGTCGATGTCATCACCATCTACAGCTCGCCTTCCAGTTCCAGAGTTCTGCTGAACTCCAGTATCTGGGAAGGCTTCAAGGAGGCTACGTCTTTGCTCCTGCAGATTTCTTTCCCAAAGCATCCCACTTCATCTAGTGATAGATTTTGTCTATCACTAGATGAAGTGGTGTGAGATTTGTGATAATCTCGAATGCCATGGTAGGACAGGCTCCCATAGCTCCACACAGGCCAGCCTTTGTAATTTGTTGAGGGTTTTCCTCATGCTATTCTGGCTTGTTGTATCTTACACCTTACCTTCAACAGTACATCTCCGGAGATCTGCAGCAGAGAGAAACACAGCTGTAGCGTGGTCCAGTCCTCCACGTTCTTCTTGTTCCTCTCGATCTGCCTCAGGGCCACCCTAAAATGGTCCACGTAGCTGGAAAAGAAGGCTCTGAGAGCTATGAGCAGACCGCAATAGCCACAATTTTCCGTTATGTCCGAGCAACGATACTTTGACTCCCTTGCTATATCCATAACGGAGGTGACGCTGAGTCCCAAGTTCTGTATGGAGTCGGACAGTTCGTCCTGCATGAAATGAACCCCGGATAGTTTCTTCAGAAGGTGGGCCTGTTCGTAAGCGGCGTATTTGCTTACATAGGAGACGAGAGGGTTGCACACGGCTTGGAACAGAAGCAGGTTCTTTGCAGGGTCCATTTTGCCTATGAGAAGAACAATGATATGAAAAAAAATTTGGGAATTTGTGAGGGTCGGGTTGGCAGTTCGTAAAGTTTCATTCAAACACTGCCAATTTCAAATACCTTGCGTTATTTGTTTAATAACACTGTTCAAATTGTTGCAAAACTGCATCATTATATGCTTGATCTCCTGCAGAAGGCCCAACTTGTCCCCGACCTGTTTAAGGGCCGCATCTATGCATTCGTTGAAACTGGGGTCCATAGATGTCAGCACATCGATGTAGATGTCCACCAGGATGTCAGTAGAGGCCTGATTCGCGAACACCTGGTTGATCCATTTGTTCTGAGTATGCCAGTTGGATATCAGAAGATCGTAGAAGACGTGCATCCACTGGGCCACAGACTCGTCTTGTTCTTTCTCCAGACTGCTCCTCCATTTCTTCAGCAACACTTCTTTCTGGCACTTGTGGTAATATTTCATCAGCTGGGGGAGCCTTTCGATTGAGGCGAATATTTCGGCATACATTTTAGCTGTCTCTGAAAATCAACAATGCTCTCACACTAGTTCAATATTTCCAAACAAATTTTACAATTTATCTCAGATATTTTAAATTATATAGCAACATCAAACTGTCTACATTGAAAAATTTTTTAAATATTTCTTCAATCAAAGTAGCAGGGATATGTGTAGAATTTCAATGAATATCTTCAAGTAGAGGTCTGCAAATGGATCTTTGGGGGACTCCCCAAGTTACAGGAATATAAATGATAGTTGCCCAATTTTATTCCTGATGCTACAATTACGCTCAATTAAATAGCATTAAAAATGTTGAATGCAGAAACAATAATACACACCTGTATTATTTAAAGTGAACGCTTGTACAATCAGTGGACTAGCTATAGCTTCCAACCGGTTTTTCAATCCCTCCAATTGCATCTTGCGTGCTTCATAGTCGCTAACGTTCACTAATAACTTGAGTGATTGCTGCATGCCTAAGATCTTTTTAGATATTTGTTCAATGTTCTTCGTATCAAACACATCCTCCAGATCGTTCACTAAAATAGGATATATTCATAAAGCTGGGCAGCGAAAATATTCACATTATTAGCTTATTGAATGTAGGATGTACCTCATCTCTGCATTGTGCTTGTGATAGCTGCCAAATAAGACAGTTTCAATTCAAAACAGAACATATTATATATTTGAATGATTGATCTTAGATTAAGCTTCGCATTTGTTACTGCAAATATCCAGCATAAATACCTAAAATCGCCCAATTATCACTTTCATGAAGACCTTGTTTGGCTATCTCCAATTTGTTTTTCATGTTGTCCAACCTCTCAATATTGTTGATTGATTTTCCTGTTTCATTCTCGATTCTCGTAATTTCTTCTTGTACTATACTCATTTTCAATCGAAGAGCTTCAGCTTCTTCTTGCAACTGTTTCGTATTTCTGATTATTTTGGGTAACGATGAAAGTACCTCTTGACTTGTTTCTTCTAAGGACTTGTTCACTTGCTGAACATAAAGTTGGAGTTTCATGACAAGAGACATTGTATAATTCTGAAATCAGATTTGCATCAATGAAAGCTAAATGGGTTGGATTGTTATATTAAGATGATAAAGATAACCAAAAATTTAAAAAAATTGATAATTTCAGTATGACTTTCTATTGAAACTCTGGTTTACCTCTTTCTTTTCTCGTTTTTCACCTTCTTCCAGTATTTCATTCACCCATGCCTTGGTGTCAAAGTTCTCCTCCGAGAAAACTGTTATATCCTGGAAAAATATAATACATTATTACATTTTCGCAAAAAATGTTCGATAATCTTACCATTGTCCTCTATTTCCTGAATAGGTCTCTAAATAATTTTTCAGTTCTTTATGATTGATTTCGTGAGAATCAGAGGTGCAAAACAATTCCCAATTTGAAATTTTCTAGATAAATTGAAAATTGAAAACATAAACAGGTAGTTCAAATAACCCATCACCTGTCATAACATAACAACATGTACATAAGAATCGCGGATAAACTAAAATGTGATTTCGTATCAGTGATGCCACAGACTTTGAGCGAAGTTTCGGTAGAAGGATCGAATAATTTCGGTAGATTCCGTAAAATTTCGGTAGATTTGAAATAACTTCATTTATTTGGTCCGTTTGCACCGAATCGAGCGGTTTTATATCAATATTATGAGAACAAAGTGCTATGTATGTAAATATCTATACACAAAACAATAAATAATAGTGGGAATTTCAATGCATGAAGAAAAAACGAAGTATTTACTACTAGTGCCATCTATCCGCGAAGGGAGTAATAGCAGCGTTGCTTATTCGTTCTCAGCCACAGAATCGTCCGTGACACCTTGAAAAATAGAAATCCAAGTATTATTAAACTATTTTCCCAGGAATCAAATATAAAAATCAATTCATAGTGAAAAATATGAGGTAGTTTATGGCTTAAGAAATATTCGGTAGAAATTCAATCTTAATCGGTAGATCGGTAGAAAGTTTCAAAATTCGGTAGATCTACCGATATTTCGGTAGCTGTGGCATCCCTGTTTCGTATTCACCGATATACCTGTGAATCACGGCGATTTTTAACCGTTACTATTTCACTTGTAATCATTGTAAACATTAATATAATTATCAGCTAGCATTACAAATAATTTCCTCAACAGAAATGATGCAGTTTTGCATTGGTTAATTATCAGAATTGAACCTATATTTGTTTTGATGAGAACGCGATTTTAAATTCGAAGGTAGTGATTTTTTAACTCATCTCTAATTACTCACAGAATATACACAAACAATTTGGCAATGTTCTGTGACCTTAATGTTTGGGTCGAGGGTTATGTTTTCATTAATTTTTCTTTGTAATGATCCCATTTTCCAGGTGAAACAAATAAAATGATACCTATTCCAGATGATAAATTACCAGAATTCTTCAAAAACGAATCACGCAGAAACGTGTTGTATGCACCTCTTCGATCTAAAACTGTAAACCCAAATGATTGGAATTTTAAAATTACGTCATGGAAACAACTTATTAATTTATATTGCTCAACCAATAAAGTATTCTATTTTTCATTAGAATCTTTAAAGGCTACATTTCAAGATAATGGAAGAACCCCCAGTTGCTTGGAAGAAGTATTGCAGAATATGATACAGAACAAGGAGATCGAACCTTTAGTAGTGTTCATGGAAAAGAAACCCAAAACATGGGCAGAATGGGCCACAAAATCTCTCATCTCCACACCAATCTCATGGTCTTTCAATAAAATGAAGAACTTCATACTGACTCCAGATTTAAACAAAACAGAATATGCAGCTTTAAACATCTTGCAACAAGAAGCTGATGTACTTTTGAAAGATTTATCACTTAATCACAAGAACCAAGTGTTGACTCTGGGCGAACTGATGAAAGTAAAGAATATAGATGTAAATCAACAGAAAAACTTTGAAATTCTATTTGTGAGTCTATATAATAGGAACAAAGTTGACATGCTTGAATTACAAGAAGGTTTAAATAAATTTGAGAAGTTACTAATTAAAATTTGTGATCTTAACCATTTCGAACCTATATCAGAAGTGGATCTTGGTATTCGTACACTGAAAGAAAATGAAAAAGCACTAGAAAAAAATATCGAATTTTTAACAGACAGTGCTAACAAATGCCAGGAAGAAGCTAAAGCATACCTTGCTAAAGGTCAAAAGCAGTTGGTAAATATTTAAAGATGCATAAAATTAAAGTGATACGAATTAATCTGCTGAGATATTTTGTTTATTGCAGGCCAAAGCAAGTTTGAAAAAGAAACATGAAATCGAAAATAGAATAAATAAAAAAGCCGAAACACTGTTTAACATCCACATTTTATGGAATAAACTGCAAGATATGACACAAGGTGAAGACGTTTGGGGATCTTATAAGAAAGCTGTTGAGGCCTTTGAGGGAACTCTCAAGAAAGGATTGAACACTGATGCAATAGATGATACAATGATTAAAGTAGCAGAGGTACATGTAAAAATTCAATTAATCTACAATATTTTATATCACTCATTATTTGATCTTTCCTTTAAAAATTTAAAAGTAGGGGGTCCACAATTGGTTACTTGGGGAACTCCCCAAGACTATAGTTGAAAGTTGCCCAATTTTCTATATGATGTTACAACCCATCTACTTTAATCTCAGAGTAACTACGTTTCACCAATCATTTATCTTCAATCTTTTTTAGATGTTGGAAATTCAGTCTGATATGGAAAGTGCCTTAGGTAGACCTGTGTTAGATGCAGATGAAGATTTGGAGAAAGAGCTGGAGGATTTGCTTAAGGATGACGATTTTAACAAAGGAAATAAGGGAAGTCCCAGTAAAGACAGCGATGAGAGTTTGATCAACGCAATGAAGGATTTGGAATTGAATTTACCCAGTGTGCCTTCTTCACCTATAGGTGTTAGTAATTCCAGTCAAAATTTGAGCAGCCAGATAAATTGATGTAAATAAAGATATCAAATATTTTGCCAGTGAGGATACGAATATCAGATATTTAAGTTTTAACTATGTCTAGTCACATTATTTGTGGATAGTAATATTTTTTAATAATTTTATTCTTGTTTTATGTATAATGTTCAAGTATATTTTGTCATTGTGATTGATTGTTTTTAATAAAAAGTTGAATAATTTTGATAAAAATACAGTCTTGATATGATCAAAAACCATAAGTTCAAACTTCATTGTTGGACGAGTTTCAATAAGAACAAAATGCGTATTGCGTGAGCAAATACAGTCTACTATTTGGTGCCCAAAAAATAGAATCATCTACAGTATTCCCTACAATCATGTAGAGGACTGTTTAAGAAGAATAAACATACTTACTGTTCATGGATTAAACATCAATATGTTTTAGAAAGTTCGAAGGCCCTTTAAATCACACCAATAACCAAAGTTTCCACGGGTTGCAATAAGTACAATATCTACAAACAATTTTTAATTCCAAAATCATTTGAGTTGACATACATTTCCATTCGACATAATACAAAATACCATCAAACGTATATATATATATACAGGTTGCTTCAATCGAATCTTGACTTTACCGTATAATCGTCAAGAACACCAAAAACGTGGCAACAGGGCGTTAAAAATAGTTTTCATCATTTAATGGAAACATATGTTCATAACTCGAGCATATATGCGTATATATATATAAATAGTGGAAAAATTACTAACGATAAGAACGAAGTGATTCATATACAGGTTGTACCACTCTCAAGGTTTCTTCCATATATTCGTCATTGCGGATTATGGAAAAAAAGTTTCAAGTCACTTAAAATTGCAACCGGAACGCGAGTGAAATATTTATAGGTTGTTTAAACGGTTGGTCTGGAAGGAATCATTCCATAGTGCTCCTTCGTCATTGATCTCTCTATAAACAGAAAACCCTGAGTTTACCATGCACAAATACAAATCTTAATTGATTGTTTAGTCTTTCCTTGATGGAAACTCAATTTCAATAAATAAGTAGAACCCGATGATTGCTGTTATTTAAAACAGTTATACAAATATTTCACCAATATGTAATTTAGGCTGCCCTCAATTGGGAATGTTTTTTCCTAAATTCGCAATAGAAGAATTTCAAAGAAACTGTCTAAATCAACACCCCCTGAATATGCTGTCACTTTTTCAACGCCCTGCGACCAATAGACAAGTCAACAAAGAGTACTGTCAAATTTCCAGTATCTATAAAACCTAATCGATTGCACCTGAAATAATTTAAAAATGTTCGATACCAGAAATCTGACTGAATAAGCACCTGATTTTACATGATATTATTTTTTGCTTTGGGTAGTCCTAAAAAAATTTGAGCTAAACTGTTTTCAACACCATGCTTTAATGATCCCTGAACGGTTTTTAACAAACTTGGAAGTTTCAGCACAATATCGGTATATCAATAAACCTACCAAACCTACAAATATATGACCGTCTCCGACTGGAATGAAAAATGTGGTTCGAGATTGTAGGAGGTCCGGGTGTACCTCGTGCAATCGTAAAAATCCATAAAAATTTGACCGTTTGAAGTGATTATTTGTGACTGTAAGTTATACGTTTAACCTGTCCAGGATGTAGTAACCGGTCTAAGTTGTTAGGATGCCGTCTTCGAAGTTTAATATTCGTCTAAATCATAAAGTATGCCGTTTTCCTCGTCGTCCAACTGCATACTCTGGAAGTCTACCTTATACCTTAGCAAACCTGCAAATAAAGAAAAATAAATCAGAATGGTTGATAGAGCCCCGCAAGATATTTGAAACATTTCATTACATCTGCAAACAAACGAAATATTTTTACACAAATTGTAGTTCTGTTGAAGAGGGTTTGTGATAAATAAAAACTCTCAATAGCTGATGATGCTAGGACACAAAATTCTTTTTAAATTATTATGTGAGCGTAATAACAGAAAAATTTTTGATGAATCGCTTCAAGGTTCGAAAGAAACGGAATTCAAATGTTTTTTCAGGCATCAATCATCAATCCTTGAGAGTGAATACAAAAACATTTAACGAAATATCCGATGGAGTAATTTTGCAAAAAATTACCTACAGTATACATAGTTGTAATCTAGCAAATAACATGTTTAATTTAAGAAATCTTAATTTTTCTACTTCTCTAATTTTTAATTAACGATTAACATTGATCCATCTTATTGTAATACTCCTTATAAATATATGAACTCTGAATTGATATCCTTTTTGCAAAGTTACTCCAACATTTAAAGAGGACCACTTTTAATAAATAATAGAAACATATACAAGAGCAATAATAATACATTGTCTTCATTATATTCAAATTCAACAGAAATCACACCTAATTTCAAACAGAAACAACATAACACCACGCAGATGACTTTCGTAAATCAATGGTTTTACTAAATAAAAATGAACAAAATAATAATAATAACAACCAACTAAATTCACAAGATAGTATAAAACTGAACGGAAAATTAATATTTAAGAAATGAACAACCATAAGCAAACTACAAGAAAACAACATCTATCATACGGTTTATACCTTTTTTTAGAATTAAACCTCTTGGATGAATGTGGACCTTTTTAATAGTCATCAAGGTCAACATCATCCAGAGGCTCATCAGCCTGTAGTGATTGGAAATCAACTTTGTAGCGTAGAATACCTTTAGTATATTCATCCAAGCAGCACAAATGGGGCAAATAGAATACGTGTTAGTAAGTTTGTTAATGTACTAATATAACAGCAACAATACAAGAAGTAAATTGAACACGGAGATAAAACTTGGAGAGACGACTCTGTTTCATTTCATTTACATAGGTACATGCAATACATGTCCTGCATATCTTTCAATTCATGGATTAAAACCACTATATAGAAAATACGAACAAATTTTGATTTATGTTGAAAATGAAGCCTTTATGGAACCATGTTCACAAAAACTTCTTGTTTTTTTTTAATTGTAAATAATCACTTCACAGTCGTCATATACCTATCAACACTCTGTATAATATCAAGAATTATTATTTTATCAGTTAACTCAAGCAATATCATAATACTGACAGGAGAAGCATTTATTCGAATCAACTTCAATGTAGAAAATAAGTGGACTGGACCAAGTACTGATCCTTGTGGAAAACCACCAGTTCTGATTAATTATGGTGAAAAATAATTTGAGCTGAATTTTCAAGTTATGAAGGTACTCACCGCCAATTCCTCCAAAACCTCGCACAAATTGGGATCCTTCCTGAGATTTGTCAGTGATTATTTCTAGGGTAGCACCAAAGTTCTTGTAATTGTTTGCCAGCCACTCAAGCAGTGGCTGACACTCTACTAATTCTAACTCTACTCCACTCTGAAATAAAAAATATATTTAATTGAATGAAAATCCGATATGACAAGGACTCAAAATAAATATGTTGAAATGATAATTCCCGATGTAACTCTAAATCGATTTGCAATTTTGAATTTCGCGACTCTGTAACCTCGTTTATGGTTTTGCCCAAAACATCCTTCAATGTAATATTATTTTATATATTTTAGCTTCACCTAGTTTAAAATTCGCCTAACATATTCTCTGGAATTATTGTGTGAAAATAGCTTCAGTTTTATGTAACGACCTCTTTTCTCTGAGATTCTGTAGTTCCCCAGTTCTGGCCACTAAATCATGGTTATAAAGGAGGTAGTTATGGAGATAGAGTCCTCTGTCTATCTTTGAAAAAATCTCACAACTACTCACTTCTTTGTCCGTGAAGTGGGACTTATCCTTCTCCTGTTCCGGTGTAAGATGCAGGATGGTCTCGCTACCTGACGTGTGGTTCTTCAGGACGTACCTTTGGATGTCCAGGTTCTCCCAACAGATCAGAGTTTCGACAGAACCCAGCTCGAGACCTCTGAGCGTATCCTCCACACCGAAGCAATACTTGCCAGTGTCCTGGCTGATTTCGTCAAAGTACCTGCCTATCAATTTTTTCTCCTGGATGAACTTGACGTTTTGCAAGGATTCGGCGGCCAGCTCGATGGCCTGGTTGAAGCCGTTCTCACCACCGTATGACACGTCGACCAATTTTATCACTTTTACTTGCAACCGCTGAAAATAAATATAATACTCAATGATACCGTCGTGTATTAAACAGATTATAGTCTACTAAGTATTTGCTGAGAAATCCATAAACCGAGCATCGAAATTCAAGAGAACACCTTACCGGGTCGAACATGTCGGACTGCGATAGTTCAGTCTTGAAATCGGCGCTACCGGCCAATATGAGACCGGCTATGTTTGGTTTGTCGTTGGTGATGAACAATTGGGTGGCCACCTCAGCCACCTTTCTGACATAATTGTGACGTTTTTCCATACGTAGACGGGCGAAACGCAACGCAGACTGACCTCCTCTACCGTGCTTCTTGGGTAGATCTACGGTGAACTTGTGGAGCACTTCTCTGGTGTTACCTGTGGACAAAATGAAACGCTCTTAATTCAAATGAATATATCTATATACCTGTGGATGTATATCATATCACCCCTGTGCACAATCAAACCTTGTTTAAAACAATGCAAAATCTCCTTAAAGGTTCGTCAAGATGATAAAACTACAGACTAACAAGGGAGATCCCTTCTGAGTGGCAAAATATAGTTAATTGAGCAATCTCTATACCTAAGATGTATTTAAAAAAAATACTAACCTTGTAATGTTCCAAATAGAGCTCCATTACCATCCATAACAATGAAACCAAATTTATTATCATCGGCTAAGAGAGCAGTTAGGGCTTCCGTATGAAACTTATTGTCACACAAATAAAGAGAGGTATTAATAGGTTTGAAAGGCTCAAAATCTATGTTAACTTTCTTTTCTTTGCCCTCATCAGTCACTATAGTTCCACAGTAGATGACCAATCCATTTGGGGGCACTGTTGAAGAAAAATGGACAAGAATTAATAGAATGAAAAATTAATATATCTACTAAAATATGGGAAAATACACATAGTGAATTAATATATCAACTAAAACATGGGAAAATATACATAGTGAATTTTGTTTTCAGCTTAAAGAGAAATATACCAGCTCGAAACACTTTCACATTAATGAAAATGAATTGTTGTTTCCTTATTGCAACATATAAATCATTTTATGCTTCCACTGCAATTGTTTGGGGAAAATATGTAATTGGCCTATTTAGAATATAGAGCGTTGTACAAATGTAGAAAGTAGACAGGACATTCTATATTTCAAGGGAATAATATTCTAAATAAAATTTTGTACTATATTTACCCTTTGTATAAAGCTTCAGTCGATGCTGTACTGAAGTAATTGCACCTAACACAGACAACCTGTTCACTCGAGACTTAATATTAGAGGCAGTACCAAATTCGTCAGCTAACATTTTGCTAATACGTGATATTTGATCCTTCGGTGGAATGATTAAGGATATCATACTGGTACCGTTCCTTTAAAAAAGACGTGGTAAAAGCATATGTTGTTAAAACGCTCCACAGGACTACTTACCCCCTTGCCAGTTCCAAACTCTTTATCAGCTTCTTTATTTTCCATATTTCAACATTGCGATCGGCCGAAGTCTCTTCGTTTGACATGTTTAATAAGTTTTTTTGGGTATAACTGTGTGTAATTAATATAAACGTGTACCCAAGTTGAGGTTTTTGACTTACAAATGGCGCGACCCTGTCAAAAGAGAACTTTTGCTACTGTCAATTCTGTCAAACCGAACCAAGAAAGAGAAAGAGCGAGATATATCTGGTATGCTGCTGCACCAAACCAGCTCAAACCAGAAAATTGAATCATGAGATGTGTGGACGCTTCTCCTCAACCACAGAATGAATAGAGTATCTTCTTATTATTTTAGACATATATCTCTATGCATCTATGCATAGAGAATATAAAAATCATAGACAGAAAACAGAATATACTTGCTGTTTCCTGTGGCTTGATCACATAAGTATCACTTATGCTTAACTTTTTTTTTTTCTATGGACTGTGGAGGAATGAATAATGAATCAGGAGTTGAAGTAATTCAGAGGTTAACCGTTGACATATGCACGTGCTTCCCGTGAATTATCCTTAAATTGTGGTATATTTTGGTAAAACTAAACTATTTGTATGTTCGATAACTTACTAACTGTGGTTAGTGGCTGAAAATTGAAGGTAGGCTGGGTTTTATCTGGATTGAGTCGAATTAACCAGGAGTAATTTTGAAAAACCGAAAGGGTTGCACTTTCCAAGATGGATTGGCAATTAGGGGGGCCTCCGGACCCCCCTGCTTCGCCCATGTCCCCAAGAATCGTGAGTCAGTTGACTCCCAAGTCACAGAAAACTTTTAATCATTTGCTGTCAGACAGTCAAAATTCAGGTACAAATCAGTATTCCCCTGCAGATTTTGCATTACTAACTAGGGAAATAGAATTAGTTAAAAATTCATTTCAGGATGACCATGAATTGGTAGAGGAGGCTAATGCCTTATCACAATCTTTGTCAGAATTGTTAACAAACTTCCAAGGTCAGGTGAAACCTAACAAAAATAAGATTGAGTTGAAATATGGTGCCTCAGACTCAGGTCCTTTCATGGTAATTTTGGAATCTAAGTCTTCAGATAACATAGGCAATATTCATCCTATGAATTTTGCGAAAAAACTTGCTTCACTGAATATAAAGGGTATTAAGAACATTGCAAAGAAGGGTAAAAGAAGAATATCGATTGAATTTGACCTTCCCGATAGAGCCAACAGGTTCATTAGTGAAAATCCATTTACTGCAGACACCAATATAGACGTATTCATCCCTTCTCGTATGGTAACGAGTAAGGGTATTATAAAAAGTGTGGGTTCGGAAATAACTCCAGAAGATATTATTAATCATGCCGAATCTAAGGTTAAAATAATAGATGCTCGTCAACTAAATAGACGTGTCAGAAAGGAAGAAGAAGAAGAAGAAGAAGAAATATTTATTAAGTAGGTTTCCCTAATATACAAAAGCTCAAATATATATATGCAAATAACAACAAGAACAAAAAATAATGTATCACAATGTTGTATGGATTCAATCTATATGAATGATCTGTTGAGTAGGTTATTAATCTGAAGTAATAAGAATAACATTATTACAATCAAATATAAAAACAGTTACAATACAATACATAGTAAAAAAGAATAATATCACAATGCAATGATCAATCCTACAAGATTGAACAGTAAACCGGACAACAAGAATAATACTATAAATAAAATAAAAATAGTCCTAATTTAGTTCCATTATATGTATCAACAATTTGTGTCTGAAGTTTTTACAAGATCCACTAGATTTAACATTATGTGGTAAGTTATTGTACTCTACCATACCTTTATAAAACAATGAATTTCTCGTATTTGATAATTTCACTCTTGTCACATGAATGTTGTCCAAATTACGGGTGAAATGATTGTGAATCTCGTGTTTGAAATCAACATAATCACGAAAGTAAGAAGGTGCTTCATCATGTACTATCTTATAAATAAATATCATTGTTAGGAAGTAGAGTCGTTTCGAGACTGATAGCCAATGCAATGTATTCAACATTATTGAAATGGGGGTATAGCGATTACAGCTCAAAATAATCCTCATGCCTCTATTCTGCAGTCGCTGAAGCTGTGTCATTTTATTTAGATTGAATTGATATAGTAATGTTGCACAGTAGTCAAAATGAGGTAGTAAAATTGACCGGTACACAGTGATCCGTGTATCCACAGATAAATGCTTTGCAATTCTTGAGAAAAAGTATAGTTTCTTCGAAATTTTTTTAGTAACATATACAAAGTGTTCATCGAAAGTAAGCAAATTATCCAGTTGGAAGCCCAAATACTTGACAGCTGTTACGATTTCTATTGGCTCGTTATCAATCCTTATATCAATGTCATCAACATTTATCTGCCCATACTTGTATTTAGTTGTCACTATCATCGCCTTGGTTTTTGCGACATTGAGTTTCAGCTTATTAATCAAAAAATATTCACTTACACTTATTAGAACATCATTCATCTTCCGCAAAGCAGTGTCAAGAGACGAATCACTGCAAGCTAGTAGTGTGTCATCAGCAAATAAATTGATGAACTCACAATTCACAAAAAGGTCAATATCATTCAGATATAGTATGAAGAGGAGTGGTCCTAGCACACTTCCCTGAGGTACCCCAAGATTATTGCAAATTTCCCTTGAAGTTGCATCCCTAACTCTGACTCTCTGCTTTCTACCATGCAAGTAACCTTCAAACCATTTTAGAACTTTGCCCCTAATTCCGTATTGAAACAATTTGTTCAATAGTATATTCCGGTCTATGGTCTCGAAGGCTCTTTTGAGATCTAAGAAAACTGCTACAACATATTTACCATCGTCTATGTCACTTTTAAACTTAGTTACAGTAAGCTGCAATGCTGTCTCACAAGAATGCCGTCTACGGAAACCGGACTGATTACTAATCAAAATATCATTATGATCAATGTGATCCAGTAATTGACTATAAACTACAGTTTCCAAAATTTTTTCAATAGGTGGTAATGTGTTTACAGGTCTAAATTCACTTGCAAGGGTTGTGTTAGAAATTTTGGCAATTGGAACAATAGTGCTAACCTTTAATAATTCTGGAATTTCTGATTTTTCAAGTGACGTATTAATGAGATTTAAGACAACATGTCCAATAGACCCAAAAATACCTTTCAAAATTTTAGCATTGAGGATCTCGTTCAAGCTGCATTTATTATCTAGAGAAGTGACCACATTGTTCAGTTCACTGAGTGTTATAGCTCTGAACTCAGAAAATTCGAGATACAAATTATGATTGAAATTACACCATGATTGCTCACCATTAAGTCCCTCTGTGATCTTGACAACACTGTCAACAAAATAT
This sequence comes from Halyzia sedecimguttata, assembly GCA_937662695.2. Taxonomy (NCBI): domain Eukaryota; kingdom Metazoa; phylum Arthropoda; class Insecta; order Coleoptera; family Coccinellidae; genus Halyzia; species Halyzia sedecimguttata. The sequence goes on from OW569418.2 coordinate 60,899,974, forward strand.
TCATTAAAACCATTAGCCATCTCTGAATCATCGCGGATAACCATCATTTCATCATCACTTTGAAATTGGATACAGTTTGGAAACTCCCGTACATTTGTATCAACCAGTTTTTTAAGTGTTTTCCACATTTGTGTAGCATTGTTCTTATATCTGTCTATTCTCTTATAGTAATATTCGGTTTTTTTATTTTTCAATAACTGAACTACTTCATTTCGTTGTTTCTTAAAGAGTTTCCATTTATTTTCTCTATCAATACCAACACTATTTTTGAATTCCCTGTAACATCTATCTCTTTCCCTGGTTTTTTCAAACACAGAGCTGTCGAACCATGGTACATTATTTTTAAAATTGACAACTTGAATCGGAGATATCATATCAATTACATTTTCACAAGTTTCGAAAATTTCTTTATATATCCAATTCACCTCAATGGCATTAAGTGACCAATTTGCTTGTAGAAGCTCAACATTTATCGATAGCAAACTATCACTGTTAAGGTTTCTGAATTTTTTTGTTTTTTTATCACTGTCGTGTTCATTGAAAACATTAACAGAAATTACTGAGTGATCCGTTATCGCAGGACTTGCATGTACTTTCGCTGAAATATTACTTTGGTCTGACAAAACATAATCTACTATGGTCTTACTATTATTTGTTATTCTGGTCGGTTCTGTAATCAATTGACTTATCCCATATGTATCTATAAGATTTTTGATCTTTTTAACATAAAAATGATTGCTACTTGAGTAATCCAAATTGAAGTCACCAACCAAAATACTTTTGCCGCCATTGATAAACATTGAATCACAAATATCCTCAAATTTATCCATGAAAGTTGCATCAGATGATGAGGGAGAATGGTAGAGACAACCTATTATCCAGTTTGATATACCAAGCTTAATTTTCAATACTTTACACCAATAGTTTCCCTCTAGAATAAATGATTTGAAGATTTTGAATTCAACGTCATCTTTAACATATATCACAACGCCACCAGTGTGCCTACTTGTAGAGTCACATCTTATACAGTTATAATTATCTATCTTAACTTCATTAAGTTCAATATCATCTGTCGTTCTCGCCTCACTTACCAATATAATCTTGGGATTATAACAAATCAAACTTCCTTCAATCTGATCCCTGTTCATTAAAAGACTTTGAATGTTTAAGTATATGATATCAGTGTTGAATTGAATACTAGGTACCTCTAATAGTTTTTTTGCACTTCATTTGTTGTTTTCTTCACAATTGTTGGTTTATTGTTGATAAATTTGATAGTCTTGGTGTTATCGCCACTTGCTATAATTTCTTGTAATCGCTGTTTGATTTGTTGTAAGTAATCCCTTTGTGCTTTAGTTTGATCACTGAAAATCTTGATACTTGGTATTTTAACTAAGTGTTTATTCTTGAGAACAAATTTGGCATCAGAAGGAGATTCTAGAATTACCTTCAATGGCCGTACCCTTGTGGGTGAGAACTTTCCTAATCTAAAGTGGTTTAGTTTAGGAAGGAATAACTTCTTACGTTCCCTCCAATACATGGATACTAACTTTTCAGGGGAAAAATCTTCCAGACAGAATAGCTCTGTGGAGCTGCGTTCGACAAGTGTCATTGTATGTGGGTCCAGTAATACAATGCTACAACTGCCTTAGATACGGGCACACCAAACCTAATTGTAATAATCCTTTCGAATCTAAAAGATGTAGAAATTGCTCGGAGAAACATGATGAAAATGATTGCCCTAATTCCTCTAATCCCAAGTGCGTTTTTTGCTCTGGTAATCATGCTTCAACCGATCGAACTTGCCCGGAATTCATTCGGCAAAAGCAGATCAATAACCTAATAGCTCTGGAGAACATTTCTTATTTTGAAGCGGTCAAACTTGTCCCTAAGAACTACACAGCAAATTCAGGAGGTCCTCCCCTTAATCCTTCCCCCACTCATCTTCAACCCCAATTGTTCCCTCAACTCCCCACCAGATCCACCTCCTCGATCCAAGACTCCACAGTCATTTCTGTCAATAACAGAAGATCTCTACTGCAATCCAATCTAAATTCCACAGACTCATATGCCTCAGTCTTAAATAAAAAAAAGAGGAAAAGTCCTCAATCCCCAGGCTATGATAGAGAACTGCATAACTCTCAGTTGTTCAGATTCTCTCTTCCCCTTACTCCACTTCCACGGAACACAATGCCACCCCATGACAGTTCCCTGTCCAGCCAAATTCCGTTGCGTCCTACAGATGATGTTATTCTTGATACAATCACAAGCCGTTTAGCAAACAATGAAAATCTAGAGTTTTTAAAGAGTCTTATGGTAATACTTAATAACAAATTCTCCACATTCCCTACATACAGTGAATCTCCTCTCCTTTCTGTCTCTCCTACCAACTCTAACTAATATTGTCTACTATCCTAATTTCTAAGTTTCCCTCATCCTATTTCCTCCTGAATTTCTGTGTATTGATTGTCTTTTAATCAAACAAATCACTTATGTTTAATATATTACAGTGGAATATAAGATCGGTATACTCTAATTTAGAAGATCTGAAAATGCATATTGAGGAAAATACTCCAAGTATAATTTTACTGTCAGAGACCTGGCTTCAAGAAAACCTCAACTTCAAAATTTCAGGTTTTTATGTTCGTAGACAGGACAGGACATCTCGGGGAGGGGGAATAGCCTCTCTAATAAAGAATAACTTTCCATCCGTAGAGATTAATTTTGATAATCTGATATGTCCCGACAAAGTTCAAATTCAGGGGTTCATCATCACCGATATGAACCTTACAATCATAAATGTATACTGCCCTCCTGATGTTAACCTGAATATCACATTCTGGAGCAATCTTACCAGAAATATTTCAGTACCCTATTTGATCTGTGGTGACCTGAATGCTCAGAATCCCTCTTGGGGCTCTGGTGCATACAATACTAATGGTAAGGTATTAGAGGATTTCCTGCTAGGTGAGAATCTTTGTTTTTTGAATGATGGCTCCCCTACTAGAGTAACTCCTCCGGGCACGAACCTGGGCGCTCCTGATTTGACTATTTGCTCTAGTGAGCTTAGGATCGGTTCACATTGGAAAACCCTTCCAGATCCGGGAGGAAGTGACCACTTTCCAATTATTACAGCTCTTAAATGCCTCTCCCAAGCTAACGCACGATTCCAAAACTGTTTTTCGACCAGAAAATACAGTATTCCTCATGCCGATTGGCCCAAATACCAGACAAAAGTCATGGAAAATATTTCAACCCTAAACCCCAGATCACTAGATGAGTTTAGGGACAGTATCATTATGGCTGCCGAATGTTCTATCCCCAAGAAGCGGCTACCCAAACCCTCTACCTATAGAAACCCATGGTGGACGGACGACCTTGCTGAAGCCGTCAAGAAAAGATCTGAGGCTTTCAAAGCATATCTGACGGATCCTACGGAAGAGAAATTTTTGAGTGCTAAGAACATTCAAGCAGCGGTTAAAACTAAAATTAGGCAAGCTAAAAGAAATTCGTTTCGAAAGTTTTGTGAAAATTTGTCTCCATGCAATGGTAAAAAACTTTGGTCAGACATCAATAAATTCAGGTTTGGGTGTAAAGTGCCTTCAACTCCAATGTCTTCTCCCACTTGTGGGCAGGAAATCCTGGCGCGATTGTGTCCTCCTCCGATCGATATCCCACCTCAGTCAAACCATACTGCTAGCCAATCTCCTTCATCATTTGCGCCAATAACCTTGGACGAACTGTCTGCATGCATCAGATTTAAAAAAGAATCTTCCCCTGGAAGAGATGGCATCACCTATAGTATGCTGAAGTCGTTACCAATTGGTGGCAAACAGCGGTTAACAGAGATATTCAACGATCTCTTTAACACCCCCAATATTTCCCAGAATCTCACTGACACGATCATAGTGCCAATACGAAAGCCAAACAAACCACCCAACAGTCCTTCGTCTTATCGTCCGATAGCACTAACTTCGTGCCTCTTGAAGGTTCTTGAATCTCTCTTGGCAGTTAGATTGGAGAGGCTTTATGAGCACTCGATTGACCCCCGCGATTTCCAATTTGGCTTTCGCAGGGGAAAGTCAGTGAATGATGCTCTTTCGTTTTTGATATCTACATTGTACTCCTCATTCTCGCGAAATGAGGTGGCAGTGGTGGTTTTTTTGGATATTAAACAAGCATATGATTCGGTTCAGTTTGTCCTTTTAGAGAAACGCTTATCATCAATCAATGTCCCGAACTCTATAAAGGAGCTTTTAAAAGCCCTCATCATTGGAAGGAACATATTCCTTATAGACCCCTACTCCAAAGAATTGATAGGTCCGAAACAATCATCGGTAGGCCTAGCACAGGGATCCCCTGAAAGTCCAGTACTTTTTAACTGTTTTGTTGGGGACCTCCATGAATATGTGAATGTTCCTGGTGTCACAACTCTGAAATACGCTGATGATACAACAATCATAGCCACAGGAGTGTCTATCTCATTGGCTATTGAACGAATGTCCACGGCTTTGAAGTCAATTGAGAAATGGGCCACTGAGAAATGTCTCCAGCTGGCTCCTGAAAAGTCCTCAGCGCTGTGCTGTCATAGGGGCAGAAGATGGGCAGACATATGCCCTTTGAAGCTATTTAATTCCGACATTCCATGGGTCGAATCTGTCACTTATTTGGGTGTCACTATACACCAACACCTCAATTGGTCTCAACATGTCAATAGAATGTGCTCCAAAGCCTTTCTAGGAATTAATATAATGAAGGCTTTATGCAGAACTTGGTGGGGCTGTCATCCGGCTACCCAACTTCTTTTATACAAGTCCACAGTCCGCCCATTCCTAGATTATGGTTGTCTTTTTTACGGGAAATGCCCAAAGACGGTGCTAAGCAAATTGGATCGTACCCAATATGCGGCATTACGGGTAGCGCTGGGATACATGAAGTCCACCCCCATCCCCATCATTCAGATGGAAAGCAAAGAGTACCCGCTGAAATATCGACGTCTATGGTTGGCAACAAAGTTTATAACTAAATTACATAGAGTCACCAATGACCCTGTCCTTTCCAAGTGGATCCCTCTCAGACACTGGATGTCTCTGGGGAATCCCCCACCTATAGTTGAGGCGATGGCGTCGCCCCTTGACATCGACAGCTTTTATTCCTCCTATCGATTGCCCTGTTTCACCCAAGAATTGAGCGTGCACACCACACATATAGGATATGTTCCCTTGGGACTGTCGAAGTCGTCTGATAATGCGGTGGACTTCGAGGCAAAATGTTCGGATCGCTTCCCTGAATTTGTTCGGGTATTCACAGATGCATCAAAGATTGCCGACCACACGGGTATAGGAATTTTTAGCCCCATAGGAATTTCCGTATCGCAGAGACTACCCAATCATTTTTCTATATGCTCTGCAGAGCTGATCGCGATTCTGGAGGCTACATGGGAGATAAAGCGTAGGGAAGTAAGGAAATGCCTGATCCTCTCCGATTCGAAAAGCGCCTTGGAGAGAATATCTAATTGGAAGATTTCCGCAAAAAATGATCACATAGCATTGTCCATCAGATCTAACTTGTGTTTTTTATCACAGAGAGGTTATTCAGTGAAGCTAGTTTGGATTCCGAGTCATTCCAACATTAGTGGTCATGACAAGGCTGACAGGCTGGCCAAAATAGGTTCAAGAGGAACAACTTTGAAAGACCTAAAGGCGGACATTAGAGAATCGTGGCCAGTATATAGGTATAAGATCTGGGAGAGATGGAAGCACGAGTGGACAACTCAGATGGGAGGTCGCCTTTTTTCTCGGTATGTCTTCCCTAGATCTCCGGCTGACAGGCCGTGGTTTCTGCGGGTGGATATCCCGAGGGGCAATATATCCACTATAAATAGGTTGAGATCAAGTCATTGTAGCACCCCATCTCATTTGTTCAGGATTCGTGTGGCGGAGTCGGACCTATGTTCTTGTGGGGACAGGGGCGATATCGCTCACGTATTTTTCGCGTGCCAGGTGAATAGTCGGAATTGCTCGAAGTTGTACAGCGACCTATCTAAACTCAAAACAGTGTCGACATTCCCAATTAATATATATGACCTGATTTTCTCTGAGGATGTGACTGTTTATAGGTTGATGTACGAGTTCTTGTTAGCCTCAGATATAAAGCTTTAGGTTTACCTTTGGTTTTCTCTGTTAAATGAGTCTTGGGTGATTTGTGTAAAATCGTATTTTGCTTTGTACAAGTTTGATGTGTGATTCCTGGAATTACCTGAATCCTTCCTTTCAGTGTTGTGTGCGTACACTTGGGGATATTTCCTTCCCTCATATACGTGTAGACGAAACCTCTGTATAGTATTGGGAACTTCCAAAACTCTGGCGGCGGGATTCGGCAACTAACCAAGCTAGTAATGAGCCACGTGCTCGAGTTTAATTGTTCAGTATTCGTCAATAAACTTTTGTTTAAAAGAAAAATTCAAGTTGAAATAATGAATATTATCCTGCCTAATATGTCTTCGACCAGAAACGACTATTGTTGTGTGCCTCAATTCAATTCATGGGCGAAAAAAATGCCAAAATGTATAGGTTTGAGTTTTCACTTCTTACCTCCGGAAAACCAAATATAAATGTTGGAAATGCGTTAGAAGGATAACTAATAGACCGAAGAGTACTTAACCTGGACCTACATCCAGATAATCTTTATTATACCTCAAACATTACACTTATTGTTAATAATTATTTTCACATAATATATGTATCATATTTTGAAAAAATCATTCCAATTATTGGTAACTGTTTTACAAAAGCTTTATCTGGTTCAATTTGACACTATATTCTCATAAATAAACTAGAACATCATGCACCTGAACTTTAATTAATACATCAGTAATATGTTTACACCTCCTCCGTGCTCCGACTTTACAAGAATATACCATACCTTCTATTTTAAGTTTACCATTCTCCACATTAATGGGGCATCAATTTTACGTGGTACTGAATTAAGGGCACTACTTTGTAAACATAAAGAACAAATATCTATAAAACTGGGACCACAATTTGTTTTGTCACACACGATTACATGATCTACATTTAGAACCTCTTCTCCTTCTACAAGGACTCTAGAATTAGAAGTTGAAGCTCCTATGTACTCCAGAAATTCTAACCAACTGAGTCCCTTCTTAATCATTCGCAAATAGTAACTGAAAGAAGTTTTAAATATAATGTAAGTTTGACAAACATATATGAATATACTTACTGGTTGTAGTCTTTATATCAATCAAGTGCCATAAAATTAGTTATGTAATGATCAATATTTGAATATATATCACAAAGTAATCCAACAATGATCTCAAGTCAATCATAATTTAAATTTTCCATGAAAATTTCGGTCAAACTTCGTCGACTGACCTGTCCAACACGAGATTGTTTACATTTATTACTAGCGTGGTTAGTTGCCGAATCCCGCCACCAGAGTTTTGGAAGTTCCCAATACCACGAATGGTTAAAGTAGAAATTCCAACACCAGAACCATAGAATACCAGAACAATCTACCCCACAGAACATATAATATCTACAACCCATAAGATCTACCCCAAGATATCAGCCAGGAAGACAGCTGGTGAAGCCGCATGTTCCTTGTGTAGATGGCGAGAAGCCCAGCACATGATAAAAGATTGAAGAAGAAGAAGAAGAATAATGAATAATTTAAAAACAGGTCATATTAAATCATGTATTAAATGAAGCACCTTGTGGATAAAAATTCATAATAGTGCAGGAAATAAAAATTTTTGTAATCAATAAATAAACATAACCTTAAAATTAACACTAGCTGGTTTTGTTTCATCTTATTCATCTTGAATAAGGAAATCAATGCATACGATAGTTTTTTGATAAATTCTTCAATTTATCGAAAAAATACAAATCTAGTAGGTATGTCTGGCGATAATACTTTATCATTGGGAAGTTTCTCTACCGAACTTTTGTTGCTAGTGTTCAGTAATTTATCCATACCAGATTTAATAATCTTAAAAAAGACATGCAAGCGTTTTTACAAAATAATTCACCACTATTGGGATATTATTATTTTTAAACGTCGTGAACAGTTTCTGGTCACAAACCAATGCAATGAAATACTCCAAGAAAGGTATTATTCAGTTACACATATCAGATGCATTTAAAGAAAATCTGTTCTAGATCCTGGAAGTTATTGGCCCCTTTCGAGAAACACAGGATATCAAATAACTGGCAAGTAGGTCGCTATGCGGAGGACTACATATTTTTATCCAAGAAATTTATACCCTATTTGGACCTCAAGAGAAATTCAGTATGGTTCGGGAAAGGATCTTGCATCACGTGTTACCAAAGGAGTGGAAACAAAATTAATTTGCAGAGACCAAAGTATAAGTTACAAGGATTTAATTATTTTGATATATGCAAGTTTGTCATTAAAAATAACCATGTGTCTTCGTCCAATGGGTAAGTTTTTGATGTTGGTTGCTCATTCAGAAGTTAGAAGCTTCTAACAGAGGGACTGACAGATAGATTTGTTGAAAGAGGGTTCCATTATGATCCTTTAGGTATGGAACCCCAAGAAAAGTATTTTAACAGTGTAACATATCTTTTTCTTCAAGACATACCATACGACTGTATTCCTTACAAGAGAAGCAATATGTCTTCAGTATTAATTTAATGGATATATATGCGACTAGTATCGACATGGAAACAAATTTGATAGCCGTTGGAAGTAAGGAAGGCGCAGTCCAATTATTTACAGTTTCAAATGAATTTGGTCCAGTTGCTAGAATTAAATTCAAGGATAGAATATGGTCATTGGCCTGCAGCGGTGACAAACTAGCTGTAGGCACTGCGGCAAATAATTCTAGAACTTCCATCGGTCTAGTTGATACACAAAGGTAACTAGAAGTGTAAATTTTGATACCCCTTAATCGAACTTCTTATTGATATTTCAATCTATGAATTATGTTCTTCGTGCTGATTCATATCTGTCTTCTAGAGGCTTACTAGTACAAGAGTTTTCTGCAGATGAATCTGGTGCTGGAGTGTTGCACATGAAATGGGACAACCCTAGCTTAATATGGTCAGGGGGCTACGATATGTGTTTGAGAAGGTGGGATCTCAGGATAGGTCAATGTGTTCAAGAGTTCTTGGACCCTTGGGGGTCCAAACTCAATTGTTTCGACTATGATTTTGTTAATACAGCCTTAACAGGTTGTGATGATAGTCGGGTTACTTTATGGGATATTAGGAAGGATAGATATGTACAGGTATGCTTCAAACATTCAGGATTGAGAAAATTTCATTCAGCTTTATTTAAAAACAATTTTTTTTAGATATACTATATGAAATCCGGTACCCTTAACAGGTCGAGATCGCCGATCTACAGCTTGTCTTTTGACGCTGAGTACTTGTTTGCTGCCACAGATAGCTATTTGAATATGCTAGACTTTTCTGTGATACAAGGAGGTGTTCAAGATTACAGTGATCTTTTTTCTACGCAACTTGTGATATAAATCATTAAGATAAGCATCTTTCTTTTTTGTAATTCCGTTACTCGTATCCTCTCCTAAAGGGTGTTAAAATATTTTGGACGTTTGTTTAGACATAGTTTTTGAGGTTAGTTTATTGTTTTCACATGTTCAGTCTGTAACGAAAATGGGCGTTCAATTTAAAGTGCATTTCACAATCTTTGTGATTTTTTCAAATTGAGGAGAAAGTATGTCGAGATGTTAAAAAACCAATCATATCTCCGAAAGCAAGGGTGTAGCCAGGGGAGCGTTTTGGGGGTTTTCAGTTACTTTTTTCTTAAAAAAAAAAAAAAATAATTGCTACAGAAAGCGACCCTTAGAACATCTTATATAAATATATTTAGATGATAAAAAACATGTATACAATCTTAATTCTAAATATTTCAATATAAAACCTTCGTATAGATGGAAGATGGAGAAATACAATACATTACAATTAAACATGTAAAAATGCCTTGTTGTAATCTCTGCCATCGGAAATGTCAAGAATCTTAAACGATTTGAGCATATATATACTTATTTCATTGGGAAATAGTCGTCTTATATTCAGAAATTATAAAATTTTCACTATAAAAAATTGATTAATTGTAATCTTTCTAATACGTATGATCACTACACTCGCTACACAACCTCAATAATGTCATTCGAAGCCCATAAGTACACTGGCCTAAAATGCACGGTTTCAAAATAAAGTGTTCCCTTTCTAAAAATAACAGCATAAATTGAAACCATATCAGAAGAGTGATTCAAAAAAATTCTTTTCTTCTTCTTGTCAGATCCGATGATTTCTGTTGTAGAGTAAATTTAATGTGGTTGCCATCTTATCTATTAATTAATTATTCTATCATGAGCTTGGTGATACTGCAGTAAACAGCCAATTGCTCCAAAATAGCCTTCATGCTCTAGGAAAAGGGCTTTCATCGTTCCTTTTGACCAGTAGTCCATAGCGTAAGCCAACAATTTCATTGCGATAGGATTGACTCTAAGAAAATTGCCAATAAAAACCACCTGAAACAATATTGATCTCTTATTATAATATTTTAAATCTTACCAGGTTTTATAACGTTTTAAAGCACTTTAAAATATTGTTTGAACGTACCCTATCGATTTTCTCTTGTATAGCACACATCCGGGCAATAGAACCAATGTTATTTGTTATCGTCACTAAGGTAGCTCTGGCTAAATCTTCTCTCTTAACTTTACTCCGTTTCTCCCTTGAATTCATGTGGCCGAAACTACAGAAAAATCATCATATTCAGAAAATTTTAGGTTTACATTTTCTTTATCTATCAGTGTGATAATCGTTCTGACACTACGATTACCCTAATTCGAATAATCAAGTCAACATAAGGATGAATATTTGAATACCCTAATTTGGCAAATTTGTGTGTTTTTTGAGGCAGCAGTGTCCCGTATACGCCGTATACTGTTAAAACTCTCAGGTCTGACCTGGAGAGTTTGACCCATCGTTTGGCCCTTTCAGATTAAGGACCAATAATTTTTGAGCAAGCATGTCTGAATCCAGATATGCTGCCCCGGAGTTCCTGGATCTTGTAGTCCAACCATCTGTTGTTCTTCTACCTTGCTGCCTTGACAGAGATGCCACAGGCCAGTTCAAGTCCAATGAGTCCTTGTATACCCAAGTGGCCTTAAACCCAGATAAGCAGGGACGTGCACGTTGTAGGAAGCCAAGGCGTTCAGGGCATTTTGGCTGTCCCAAAGGATTTTAATTGATCGTCAAACCCATCCTTTTTCGAGTAAGAGCTTCACGCATCTATCATTGTTGGTTTGACACTGCATCGGTGTTATGTCTGTAACACTTTGTCTCAGTTAACAGGTATATGATTGAAAGCTTCTGCTCCGCATTCGGTGGGATTAGCCAGGTGTAGTTCATGTCTTAATTCGGCCAATTCGGCTAAAATGCACCGAAAACCCCAATAAAAACCAAAACAATCGAGAAATAGTATTGAAGAACGAAAAAAAAAAGGAAAAACTGCGTTATTAGGCAATTTATGGTGAAATGATTCAATATGACGACTTCAACTGTAATACAAGATCAGCTCAGACTTATTTTTCAACCAACCTGCTCGCCACCAGATCTCCGGGCAGTCCGAATCTGGCGTAGTCACCGCCATAGATGTCACGCACCATCTTGTCTACATTTGTGTTGTCTCCACTGGCTGCCAACTCTATGGCCTCCTCGAACGTGTTACAACCGGTCAGAAGGCAGCACAGTCCTAGAAAAGTACCGCCTCCCAAACTATAAATCAAAATATTAATGTTATAAAGAGTTTTTGGTCGTAATTATTCAGTTTTTGATTTAGACTATCAGTCGCGACAGTTTTGAATAAAGGCTATACAAATACATGCTCAATATTTCATGGTATACGACACCGTACATGATGTTTTATCTTCGAGCATTATAAACTCCAGATACAGATATTCGGCTAATCCAAAACTCCTTTGAGATACCAGAGGGTAGAGGATTTGGATTGAATACTTGATATCCTTTCGGGTGGTACCTTTGGGATCTCTCTAAGATCACTACCGATATACTAATGGGTTTGGGGCGCCCGAGAATCCAGAGAACGTCTGATGTGCCGGTAATGCTTCCTTTGCATTGTAGTACTTCAAATACAAAAAGAAAAACTATTTTGTATTTGAGATAGAAAATATAAAATTCTTTAAAATCACCGACGTGAAGTCAGGAGCTTTTGCGCGCATGTTCTTTCGTCTATTTCCTATTTGACGTTGAGTATGAATAAAGAAAGTCTTGACACGAGAAAAACTGAATTCAAATTTTAAAATGAAATAATAATTCAAATCATACAGCTGTAATCCAAAAATCTGTTGTAAAGTGGCTGGTTGAAGGTTCGTGCAGAATCTGACAGATAGTTTCTGAAAAAAATTACCTTGTACCGGATACCCTTTTATAGTTGGTAGGTGAATTTGCCGCTAGGACACTGACCCCCGAACCTATATTGACTATCAGAAAAGGATAGGGGTTGGAAAAATCGTATCTTTCCTTCTTACACAACGATTCAACGGTTGGATTACTCCAGTAGTAGCATTCACTGTGATTGTAGCTGTCCGCAAATTGCAAACCCTTCAACAGAGATTCGAACTCATCATACTTCGCCAGTTTCATGTTCACCTCCTAAAAAAAATATTATTAGGTATCTTGCAATACAGGGAGACATACAAGGACAACAGGACTTCTTCAAAATAGCGTATTCTACTGGCGCCATCTGCCTGAGTTGGAAACATCCTCCGCTGACGCAATATCAAACACGCATTAAGATCGGACGTGTAGAAATCAAGTTATAAGTGCCATTATGTTTGTTGCAACGCATTTTGAAAAAACCCTGTTTACTTTTGAACGTAGTATGCCTTAACTCACCCTTTGAAAATCGTTCTCGAACTTGTAAGCTCCTCCTCCGGTTGCACAAACTGTCGTTACAAAATTGGCCAAACCCTTGGATTTAGCCAAGGATAAAAAGTTTTTCATTTCGCTGGTGGGAAATCTGATGAAATGAAGGCTGCCTCTTCTTCCCCTGATAAAAATATCGTTCATCTTAAAGAAAAATATTCGGTTTTTCTCTTTCATAAATAATGGCAATGGTTTTGGCGAATCCAAAAACAGGAATGGAAATTAAATAGCGAACGGACATAGAAATCAGCAACTGGGTAATCGTTCAGTACGACGCCTACCGGAGATTACGCGGGAGTTTTTTCCTCGACAGTAGGTTGAACATATCAAAATACACCATTTTACAATTTTTTTTTTTTGATGGTCATTAAAGGCATGATGTATTTAAATATGGCAGTATTGGAAATGACCAGTGAAAATTAGTCATTTCATTCAACACGCTGAAACGGTAAGGCCAATCTGTAAGATTATAGGATTTATAGTCCACATATAGATGTTACCCATAGACATAGAATAATATTTTTTTGTTATTTTATGTCTATGATGTTACCCAAAACTAATAATTTATGTTATTCTGTGCTCTCACGGTACCAGGACAATATGCAACCACCGAAGCATAGTTACAGCGCAGGCTACACACAATCTATGGTTACACAACCACAGATTGAATAATCTATGATCTTTCATAACACCAACGCAAGTTTCATATTTCTATGTCAGTTTGTGTACTATCAAAGTCTGATTATTACCTGTAAGTGCGTATCTCGATGGCCCGTCTTTCCATACGCCGAGTTTTTCGTCAAATATTTTCTGATATTTCTAACTGAATCCACCTCGGACTCCAGTTCGGCCTTTGTACTGTCTTTTGGTTCAAAATAAACCAGCTTGCAGAGAGATCCACCTATGTCCATCCCAAACCATGGCATAGCTGCAATAAAAACTCTTAAGTGGAACAAAAATTAACAATAAGGCGTCAGATGCTTAAGCACGCTTGTTCGTTGAATATTAAATAAATTGAGTAAAGCCTGATAGATATTTTGAGTTTTATGTTAGACTGGTTCATTAGATGCAATTTTTTAATTGGGTCCTCCAATATAAAATAGAACAGAATAATAGGATGCATTCCAGACCCCATGAAGAAAACTTCGGTCATAGACCTAAAGACGTGAACTGGGGACTGAACCCACATAAGTTGACCAACTGCAAGTGTTACCACATTGAGAAATCTTTAAACGCTTATAACTTTTTACCTGAGCCGAATCCGAAAGAATGACATAAAAAATTACAGACATTTGGGCTAATTGGTACATACGCGTTAAGAACATTGCCTCGTGTACGTTTGATTAAAACATCCTTCATTCAAAAGATTATGCTATTACTTCCAGTATTCCGTAAAATACCAAGGACTGTATTCACATTTCTTAGACAGTATTTAGTTACCTCATAACCATTAACTTTATACATCACTCATCCAAAACGTGATAATATAAAACTTTCGGCCATTGTATGTTAAACAGAACATGGAACAGTCCAAAACGAATCTGACAAGAATGCTCGACAACGATATTTGACACCATTAACCTCGCTTGTTTTTTTTTTCATTTTAATTACAAAATTCATCGGTAGAAATCGAATGTCCTCATCTTGTTTGACCTCCGTATAATATTCGCTTTTTTCCTAAACTTGACGCAAACTACCACAAAGTAACTTTATCTGTACCATTGTTTATGTGCTTAATTACCGAATTAGTGTCATTCTATGTCGATTCCCAGTTCATTTTTGATGCAATCACCGAATTAAATCCGCAATTAAGCTAATCGAAGCTTCGTGAAACCCACCATAGATGAGCCTATGAAAGCTATTTATAGTGGTCGAAGTCAAAAATAGTAGTTTTTTGATATTGTGGTTCAAAGTTAAACATGAATGAAACAAGTTGGAAAAGCACTGTGGCCAGATGCTTTGAGAAGCTGTTCAAATTTTCAGCCGTCGACAATCCAGGTACTCAACTCACCCAAAGCTGCTTAGTTCCAGGAAAAAAATAATATTCCCAATATTTCCAAGAATATTAATCCGTCCGAAAAAACAAGCGTCCAAAAAAAAACTGATCCACTTATTGGCTGAGAATGGTCTCAAACGATTAGTTTCGACTCTAATACATACATTCACTGTTGTATGTGTTTTTAGATTGTGAAAAACATTGCAATGCCAAGAATATAATATTCAATATAAATTGAAGATACGTCTGCGTTATGAAGCGAAAACTTGAAAAATGATAATTGTCTCAAAATCGAATCAAACTACTACAATATTTTCTGGTGAATGAGTTTTATCAGTATTGTACTCGCAACTTTATTCGGTATAAAAATGGGTCAAGTGTTCTGAATTGGGCACAGAAAGTGCTAAGTTTCTCGAGTTTGTATGGCAAACATTCTCTTTTTGATGTACGATTCCGCAGAAATATTATTATAAGGCATAAATGTCCTGAGTCCTCTAATTTATAACGAAAGAAACTTGACCTTTCATAAGAAACTTGACCTATTGAACGGAGTTCATACGTTAAAAAGTGACATAGCAACTATTTGTACCGTATATTACTACTGAGATGATAAATAAAGATAAACCGCATCTCGTAAGATCTGCTATAGAGAAACGAACCGAGAAAAAATTCCAAAAAATTATTGAAGAAAGACAATCAGTTCTTTGTTGAATTTTCCCTATGTGTGTATAGATTTTGAGAAACTTTGCGATGCCAAGTATATAATATTCAATATAAATTGAAGATATGTCCGCGTTATGAAGCGAAAACTTGAAAAATGATAATTTTCTCAAAATGGAATCAAATTACTCAATATTTGTTGGTGAATGAATTCTTTGTCAGTATTGTACCAGTAACTTTATTCAATATAAAAATTAGTCAAGTGTTCTGAATTGGGCACTGAGAGTGCCAAGTTTCTCGAAATTGTATGGCGAAAATTCTCTTTTTGATGTACGATTCCACAGAAATATTGTTATAAGACATAAATGTCCTCTAATTTATAATGAGAGAAACTTGACCCGTCATAAGAAGCCGGACATATGCAAGGGAGTTTATACTCTAAAAGGTGACATAGCAACTATTTTGTACCGTCTCGTAAGATCTGCTACAGGGAAGCCAACCGAGAAAATAAGCCTAAAAATTACTGAAGAAAGACTATCAGTTAATTGTTAAATTATCCCTATGTGTGTTTAGATATTGAGAAACTTTGCAGTACCAAGTATATAATATTCAATATAAATTGAATATACGTCTGCATTATGAGGCGAAAACTTGAAGGATGATAATTTTCTAGACATCGAATGAAACTACTCAATATTTTTTGGGGAATGAATTTTGTCAGATTGTACCAGTAACTTTATTCAGTATAAAAATTAGTCAAGTGTTCTGAATTGGGCTCTGCGAGTGCCAAGTTTCTCGAATTTGTATGGCAAAAATTCTCTTTTTGAAGTACGATTCCACAGAGATATTGATATAAGACATAAATGTGCTCAGTCCTCTAATTTATAACGAAAGAATCTTGACCCGTCATAAGAAGCTTGACATATTCAAGGGAGTTGATTCTCTAAAAGGTGACAGCGCCTGTTTTGTACCGTCTCGTAAGATCTGCTACAGAGAAACCAAACGATAAAGTAAGCGTAAAAATTATTGAAGAAAGACTATCAGTTAATTGTTGAATTTTCCCTATGTGTGTTTAGATTTTGAGAAACTTTGCAGTACCAAGTATATAATATTCAATATAAATTGAAGATATATCTGCGTTATGAGGCGAAAACTTGAAAGATGATAATTTTCTCGAAATCGAATGAAACTACACGATATTTGTTGGTGAATGAATTTTGTCAGTATTGTACCAGTAACTTTATTCAGTATAAAAATGAGTCATGTGTTCTGAATTGGGCTCTGTTAGTGCCAGGTTTCTGGAAATTGTATGGTAAAAATTCTCTTTTTGATGTACGATTACCCATAAATATTGTTGTAAGACATAAATGTCCAGAGTCCTCTAATTTATAACGAAAGAAACTTGACAATCTCGAGTGTCTCAAAAACTTGGCCTTGGAAAATAGCCGCAAACACAACTGATAACTGAACCAACACGAATCTTTAGTATGTCAATCGTCCGTGTTATTCTAAACGCTATACAAATTACCGTCCTGTTATAAATAATTAATTACCATGTCGCAACCAAGAAATTGTTACTCCGACTCGACTTTAACCTACTTGGCCGTCCGTAATAACGATGAATCGCCGTTTTTAACGGAAAATCCAAAACAGAGCATACTCACTTATGTCCATCATCTCCGATCCGTCTACTTGGACTTTAGGCTCGATATCCCTCATCGGAATGCTCGCGGTACTCGACTAAACAAGCGCTCTTCCGAGTTCTCTACACGCACCACCGACCGCACTGAGGTGGGTCCCGTTTGTCGAGCCACTGAACAATTTTTCGAATAAAACGATCGAAATGGAACATCGAGAGTGTTCATCAAGTCCTCATTGTCATTACCGCAGCTCATTAATAAATGACGCGAATGGCGACTTGACACCCGAAAGATTTGCTGGAAATGGGTAAAACTGGACGGATAAAGTCCAGTCTGCAATTGGACGTACGGGGGGCGACCGAAACGGTCCGATGACATGAAGGACAGTTTAAAAGCAGAGCTGTCAGAAATGAGTATCTTGGTAACATTGTGTTGATTTATTGAAATCTAGAAGTCCAGGAAAAGCATGTTTGGTTATTCGTGATCTTAGTTTTCACTTATAATAATATTAATAATAATTAATGTCTTTATTTCAAACAAAAGATGTATAGAAATCTCAAGAGGAAGTTCACCTAAAGGTGCTCTATCACTTAACCTTTGTTATCCAATAGATACAACTTGAATGTGCATAATACAACATACAACAATTTGCTTGAGAGTGTCCAATACAAGAGAATGGACAATAAAAAATACGCGCAAAAGCTCCTGACTTCACGTCAGTGCTTGAACCAATTTTTTTTTCGTAATTCTTTTTAAATTTTCTACGCGTACGGTTCTCACGGTTTTATGTCGATATTCTTCAACTAGTTACCAAGCTTCAATTCGATCGAATCTGTATTTTTTGAGCTATCGAGGAAATAATATTCCAGGTGGGTATAACTCCGAAACAGTTGGATCGATTATGCTCAAAAACTTAACTCTCCCATTGGAATGTGCAACCTAACCTGAATATTGCAAGTCGCTATCTCATTTCGTTCGAAAGTTATCGAGGCTACGGTCACCCACCCATCCAGCTACTGAACTCACACAAGGGTGCTCGGATCTCCAACAATATAGATCCGATTGCGTTCAAACTTGGAACTTGGCAGTAGAGTTAGGTTCTGAAAGTTCTCTCGAGCGATGTCGGACGAATAGTTTATGATATATAGAATTTTTTTCAATAATTTTCAATGATTTTTTAAAAATTTTCTAGTGATACGATCCCCACGAAATTTCGCAGGAGTTTCCGCGTTGACATTCTACAACTGATAACCACGTTTAAATTGGATCGGTTTTGTATTTTTCGAGTTAAATTTCAAGACATTCGAGACATTTGAACAAAATGATAACGCGATGTTCCCCAGAACATACGAGCAAAACCATACAGGGTGTCCCAAAAATACCACGCGAAAGTGACACTGGAGATAGATTGGCATTAGGTCTATCAGATAGCATCAACATGACCTCAGTAAAAGTCCGCTGGTTTTCGAGATATCACCACTGTTGCGTCCCATGACTTCACATGTTGGAAGCGCTCATTTGTATTTCCAAACAAAGCAGCTCGCTTGTAAAACTTAAATGTTTTGGGTTAACTGGTTTATTTTTGCATGGGTGGTCTCACCCTTGAAATTAATATTTTCCACGGAAAGATAATTGCAAGTAATTTACAAGAACTGATAGTGTGGCTAGTGAGAATGTGGAGGACACTGGTGGTATTCCAATTGATAAAAATGAAGGTTCTGAATGGAAAGTTGTGAGTTCTCAAAGAAAACAACGTAAGCCCAGAAAATCCCTTGTTGTTGGGACCTATTCTGGTACATCAAGTGTTGAAGGAATAGGCAAATATAAAGCTCTTCACGTTTCAAACTTGAAGCCGAACACATCTGCTGAAGGTTTGCAAAGTTTTCTTGGGAGCAAGTTTTCAAATGTCGTATGTGAGAAGTTAACATCGCGCTATCCCGAGCATTACGCGTCGTTCAAAGTTCTTATTCCTAGTGCTGAATATGAGAAAGCACTGGATGGATCAAACTGGCCCAACGGAGTCAACGTTCATCATTTTTTCGATCGCAGAAGGATGAATCAAGAACCGTTAAATCGATCCCAGCGGTAAACGTTCCAGGTTTTAAGATCATACAACTGAATGCACAGTGTATTTCAAATAAACTGGACAGTTTGGAGATGTTGTTGGAAGAGAAAAATCCGGATGTGATAAGTGTAGCTGAGCACTGGTGTAATGAGGACAGTGTCTGCTCTATGGTGGTTCCTGGTTATATTCAATCTGACTCTTTTTGTCGCTACTATAGGGAGCATGGTGGATCAATACTGTACACAAGAAAAAGTTTGAAAGTGAAGAAATTACCGGTTTCGAAGTTTTCGGAGGAGATGCATGTCGAGATTTGTGGAGTTGTTGTTTCACTTCGAGGATCTCGTCTGGGAATTGTTAGTATCTACAGGCCCGGTACTGGTAACATTGATTTATTTTTTGAAAGATTATTTTGTACACTGCAGGCTTGCTGTGACTCTGTGGATTTCATTTTAATGTGTGGAGATTTAAACATAGATTACCTAAATGTAAACTGTAAAAAAACTAAATCCTTGAAAGACATGTTAGACTGCTTTGGGCTGATGGCAACATCACAGGATCCTACTAG
The DNA here is from genome assembly GCA_937662695.2 of Halyzia sedecimguttata. NCBI lineage: Eukaryota > Metazoa > Arthropoda > Insecta > Coleoptera > Coccinellidae > Halyzia > Halyzia sedecimguttata. The sequence goes on from OW569418.2 coordinate 60,919,862, forward strand.
AGTATTCACTAACATAAATGGTTACACTTCCATTTCCAAGGTGGATTACATCATAACAAATATCTCATCACAAGATTATAAAGCCACAGTTTTCGAACCTCATATAGGGGATCATAAGGCCATATTACTTGAGGCAAATATTGAGCCAGCTTATGAACAGAAAGCAGTAACACGTTCTTTTAGAAATGTAAGTCGGGAAAATTTGAGCAACTTTGTTGATAGTCTGTCTGGTTGTCGCTTTTCTGAAATCTATTCACATTCTAGCGTTGATCAATGTTTTCAATCATTTGTGAATATACTACAATATTATCTTGAACTCTGTTGTCCCATGCAAAAGCTATCGCTCAATTCGAGAAAATCATGGATAACTCAGGAAGTAATAGAAAGTAAGCGTAACCTGGTAAATCTTCACTGGATTCATTCCAATATTAGATCTTTAAATACTCTGAATAGATATAAGGAAGCTAAACATCTTCATAACATGCTTATTAAAAACACAAAATATAGACTCAATACTCTAGCCATTGAGAATTCAGATAATAAAAATAAGACAGTTTGGAATATTGTGAGAAGTATAACTGGTAAAACCAATGCATGTAGAGAACAGGTGAATATAAAGTTAAATGGAATATTATATGAAGATTCCAAAGAGTTGGTTGAGTTATTCGCCAAGCATTTTTCCACTATAGCCGAGGTAAAATTGAATTCTTATTATGGTCACAATCTGTCAAAGTCATGCACTGTTTCAACATTAGTGAACGAAAATTTTTTCTTTTATCCTGTTTCGGAAGTGGAGATCGAGCAGGCCATCGGGGAAATGAAAAACAAAAAAAGCGTTGGTGTTGATTTCATCTCATCAAAGATTCTGAAGGCGAGCGCTAAAGTTATTAGTGGACATATCGCTCATCTAATTAATGTTTCGGTTACCGCAGGGAGATTCCCAAATGTTCTAAAGAATTCTATAGTTATTCCAGTACACAAAAATGGCGACCCAAGCGAAATAGCAAACTACCGCCCTATATCACTTCTGAGCGTTCTTTCCAAGGTTTTTGAAAGGGTTATTTTCACACGCATGATGAATTATCTGAACAAATTCAACCTACTAAACCCAGCTCAACATGGTTTTCGAAGTGGTCGGTCAACACAGACAGCTGCACTGAACTTTGTGGAGTCAGTTTATGAGTGCCTGGATAGGGAACTTCATGTGGCCGGGATTTTTTTTGATCTTTCCTCCGCTTTCGACTCACTTACTTTCGAGTTCATTCTTCAAAAGTGTTATAATTTGGGTTTCAGAGGCGTATTTAATGACTGGCTGCACAGTTTCCTTAGCGATAGAACTATTTCTGTTAAAATAGAGAAAACTTATTCTGCGAGTCAGTTCATCCGATTAGGCGTTCCTCAGGGCTCCGTGCTGGGCCCACTTTTATTTCTATTGTTCGTAAATGATTTGCCAATTTGGTTGGTCTGTTTTCTGTTGACATTATATGCCGATGACGCATCTGTAGTGGTTTCAGCGCGGAGTCAGGAGGAATTAAAAATAGTCTCTGAAAGTATTATGGAAGAGTTTGAAAAGTGGTGTCGTAGAAATAACCTTATGGTAAACGTTGGTAAGACTGTGTGCATTTATTTTGGTATAAGGAACAATGGGAATATTTTACATCTGAATTATATGAACTGTACAATTGATTCATCTGAATGCACCAAATTCCTTGGAATTCACATAGATAAAAATCTGAGATGGACAACACACGTTGACATTGTCTGTAAGAAACTGAACAGCTCCTTCTTCGCCATAAGTAGAATAAAAAATGTATTACCTCTCAGTTCTGTGATTAGCGTATATTATAGTATAGTATATAGCCACTTATCGTACAATGTCTTGCTCTGGGGGAGCTGCTCTGATGTTTCTAGAGTTTTTGTTGCTCAGAAAAGAATTATACGATCTATTTTCAATCTAAGTCCCTTGACATCATGCAGATCGGTTTTTGCTCAGAGCGGGATTTTGACATTACCATGTGTATATATTTTCAAATGTTTACTGTATGCCAAAGAAAACGAGATAAAATGGACAACATTGTCGAGTTGTCATGATTATGAGACCAGAAATTCGCGGGTTCTTCTGATTCCCAAGCATAGAACTCAAAAGTTTGAATGTTCTCCATTGTACCAAAGTATAAAGATGTTCAATCATCTACCATCTTACATGAAGGGCTTGAATAAAAACTTATTCAAGATAGAAATCAAGAAAATGCTATTGGAAAAATGTTTTTACTCTGTATGTGAATTTTATTCTGATAGTATGTCTAATGATGTAGTTTGAATTTATTATGAATTGTTATTTTCCTGAATTGTCCTATACACTTTATTGTGTCTGAAAGGATTAAATAAATTATTATTATTATTATTATTATTATTAATATATCTTGTAATACTTCAAACCTTGTAGAAGTATTTATGACCTATTTCCTGTGAAATATTGATAAAATGCATACAACAACCAACACATTGCCAGAGCTGTGAGTCCTTTGTCTAGATTCCCATACAAAAATCTAGAATTTTCCGATTACATCGCCACGGCTTTGGCTATTCTCTAAATCGAGGGCGTAGATTCCGAATCTGTTATTAGTTTTTCCGTATCTCGATTAATTTTGGTAATATGGCGAAAAATCCGACTGATTAGTCCATTTTCCGGAGGTAGAGCCAGAAATTGCGACTTTTTTCGTCATTGCTCCGAAACTAATCGAGATACGGAAAATCTAATTACAGATTCGTGATCTGCGTACCCGATTTAGTGAATAACCAAAGCCGCGTCGACCTAATCGGAAAATTGTAGATTTTTGTATGTGTTGGATACTAGAGAAAACTTTTTGGCGTTTGACGGATTCGCTCATTACCTAATATTTTCCGAACGGATAGAGATAAAGAAAAAATAGATACATAAATCTTAACGTCTTCCACCGACCAATCATCGGGGAAAATTTGGATATCGAGATGTGAAAATCATAGATTTCGGACGGGAAAGAAGAATTTTCCTTCGATTCCGGGTCAAAAATATTTCTAAGTGCCGACCCTAAAAATTTTTTTCATGGTATATCGATACGGAGCTCGTGTCTAATTAAATCGAGGTCGCTGATCACGAATATGTAATTAGTTTTTCCCTAAGTGGCGTACTTTGGGAAAATTTTCACTTAAAGTGAAAAAATTGACGAAAATAGGTCAATTTTGGAACTTTCCACCGCCCAAAAAAATCGGAGTAGGGTGTTGCTGATTTTTTACGTCATATTTGGATCCTTTATCTATCGAATCATCTGAACAATAAATGTCCAGGTCGTACGCTTCGGAAATTATGATTTTTTTCCCGAGGGTCTATTTTTCGGAAAATTCTTTCCGCGATATTTCCTAGGAAAATTTTTGTAATAAATATCTGATGGTAGATTCGGAATCTACGGCCCCGAATCTATAAGAATAAGTACCCGTTTCATAGTTTTGCGTCAAAAAATTTTTCTCGAAAAATGGGATTTTTTTAAGGCTAATGTATTAAAAAATTGCCAAAATTCGACCGGTCTCCGATTTCGATGCAAATTACGTCATTTACTAATTCGGGACCGTAGATTACGAATATATGATCGGATTTTTCATTAGAGAATTTTCCGCGGAAATACCGCGAAATGAATTTTCCGAAAAACATACCCTTGGGAAAAAAATCATAATTTGCGAATAGTACGGCCTGGACATTTTCTGTTTGGATTATTCAGTAGATAAAGGATCCATATATGAGGGCAAAACGCAACAACACCTTACTCCGATTTTTTTGGGCGGTGTGAACTTCCAAAATTGACCTATTTTCGTCCATTTTTTCACTCTAAGTGAAAATTTTCCCAAAGTACGCCACTTAGGGAAAAACTAATTGCATATTCGTGATCAGCGACCTCGATTTAACTAGACACGAGCTCCGTATCGATATACCATGAAAAACATTTTTTGACCCGGAATCGAAGGAAAATTCTTCTTTCCCGTCCGAAATCTATGATTTTCACATCTCGATATCCCCGATTTCCCCGATGATTGGTCGGTGGACGACGTTCAGATTTATGTATCTATTTCCTCTGTATCTCTATCCGTTCGGAAAATATTAGGAAATGAGTAAATCCGTCAAACGCCAAAAAGTTTTCTCTAGTATCTAACCCAGGGGTCACCAATTAGTTTCATTGGAGGTCCGTTCACAAAATCTGTATATCTGTCGCGGGTCGTTGATAGCATTATGATGGCATAAGAATTTGACTAGCAGTTAATCTAAATCCAATATCTATAATTAGTAAATAAAACAAAAAGTTATCTGAATTTTTTTAATCAAGAATACATGTTTTCTGGAAAAATGGTCCGCAAAAAAAAAGGTTCGCGATCCGCATCCGGACCGCGGTCCGCCATTTGGTAACCCCTGGTCTAGACTATTCGAAGACCCCTAGTCTGTGAAAGTCGGACCGGTTTCCATGTTACAAAACAATGAATGTGGGAGCGAGATAGCCGATAAGTAGCAATTCAGGTTCTGATTAAAAAAAATTGGTATTGTTGTATCATTTTGAAAAGGGCATGAAATGGACCAGTTTTTGCGATTATTTGTCAATTCAGTCTGATATAATTTTTTTTCACAGCAGTCAGTCAAACTTAAGTTAACGTTTTAACTTCGGCATAAAATACAACAAGTTAGACATTTTTTGAAGGATTTTGTTCTAGTTGTCGGTGAAGTTATTACTTCATTGTTTTAAGCAACTATTCAGGATAGCCTAGGTAAAAAAAAACATGAGTTTGAAGTAATTTCTAGCAATGCTAGGCGATAAAAGACCGAAAACTGGAGATTTTTAAAAAATACACAAAAGTGGTGATATCTCGAAAACCAGCGGACTTTTACTGAGGTCATGTTGATGCTATCTGATAGACCTAATGCCAAGCTATCTCCAGTGTCACTTTCGCGTGGTATTTTTGGGACACCCTGTATATGGTCCTATCCCCATATTTTGGTCCAAATAGTCTCTTAGTCTTAGTCTATTTCCCAATAGTGATTCACCCTGCATATGAGGGGTCTCCTTGGGGAAGACCTAGGAGGATCACTATAATAATATAATTCCTTACATAATATAAAACAAAGTCGATTCCTGCTGTCTGTCTGTCCCTATGTATGCTTAGATCTTTGAAACTACGAGAAGGATTTTGATGCGGGTTTTTTTAATAGATAGAGTGATTCAATAGGAAGGTTCATATGTATAATACATGCATAATACAGGGTCTTTCACGAGGAACCTCACCCATATTTATACGGGAAACTACTGAACGTATTTTCATGAAATTCAGCACTTATAAGTACTTCACGATGCTGATGAAATCTAAAATATTTTCAAGGCATGAGCACCTCCTGTTTTTCCGGAAATGACGTCAACTTCCGTTTTTCAAATTAGAACACCATTTTTTCATTGCAGAAATAGATTCCTTAGAAAATTTCAAGTTATTTTGATGTAACATTTTTCAGTTTTGGTTGGAAAATTCTCTCTGAGCGGGAAAATTCGAAAAAAAAATCGAAAATAGAGCTCCGCTGAAAGAAGAATAACTTCAAGGTTTTTGGATGGAAAATTTTCATTTTTGGGATTTTTCAAGATGTAAGATTGATGTATCCACTTTAAAAATCGAAATCGCGATTCATGATACAGGGGGTGAAAAAATCGCTTTCAAAGTTAGGGATGACAAAATCGTGAAAAATCAATTTTTTCAAATTAGAACCCCATTTTTTTATGGCAGATATTGAATCTACGTTAAAAAATAATGTGAGTGTATGCATCACACCCTTGCCCTAAAGTGGATATTTTCTGAGTTATTCACAAAAAACTGTTTTTCGTCTTGAATTTTCAGCTATTTCTTTTCCCTTCACGCCAAAAAGATGAAATTTTCAGGAACTGTTACTTAAACCATGTTTTAGATTTTACTACCCTAATATGCAAGAGAAAAAAGTTACAGGTTGTTCCTAAATAGATGGCGAATTTTGATTCGAATTTGTATCGGAAACCTCTTTATTTCAACTAATCGGCCATCGGTTTTCTCTCCAGTGATAAATAAATAATTCCTTATGGCCCATATGCAAAAACTTACCATGTTTTACATTCTTTTTTTTTAATGATAGATATCATTAATTACATCTGCCAAATTCCTCTTTATTCAGTAACATTTTGTGTTTACTATTAATTTGGTGATAATTCGTAATAAGTTATAAAATCGATCACTATGCCTAATTTTACCAATGAAGATTATTTAATCTCATTCTACTTCATGGAGAATGTAATAAAGTTGTAGATAGAACGATTCGACTGTTCATTGAGAGGTTTCCTGACCGACCCAGACCAACGAGAGATACCATTAACAGAACCATGACAAACTTGAGAAATGTCGGATCTTTCGTTAAGAAAACTATACACAGAGAAAAAAGTGTAGTAGAAGATGAGAACAACGAAATTACAATTCTTGTATATTTTCGTGTGAATCCTCAAAATTCTCTCAAAGATGCCGAGATTGATCTGGGATTATCTCAATCGAGTGTTTGGAGAATATTAAAAAAACATAAAATGCACCCATATAAATTCAATAGGGTACAGCATTTGAAGGAAACTGATTTCGTCAGGATTTCAAGAGAATGAAAACTTTTTGGACTGTATAATTTGGACAGATGAATCTAAATTCACAAAGAATGGTTCTTTCAATAGGCATAACAGTCATTATTGGGATGGAGAGAACAACAACCACTTCAGACAATGGAACTTTCAAGAGACCTGGAGTTTCAATGTTTTTTGCGCCATCAAAAATAATGCAATTCTCGATGTTCACATTTATGATGGGACTTTAACTGGTAAGATAGAACACTACACATGTTTGCATTATTTAAAGAATGTTCTCCCTTAGGAGATAGATATTCTGACATATTGACTCAAATAATTGAGCCGCTAGTACAGAACCATAATGACTTATGGTATCAACAAGATGGCGCGCCTCCACACAATTCACTCAATGTGTCAAATATCCTCTACAGGCTATTTGAAGATCGATGGTTGGCGAACAATGGTCCACATCTTTGGCCACCACGTTCTCCCGATTTAACTCCTTTAGACTATTATGTTTGGGGTAGGATAAAAAATATTGTCTACTCAACTCCCCTGACTGATAAAGAGGACTGCATAGAACGAGTCAGAAATGCGTTCAGGTTTGTTTAGATTTTTAGATTCATAGTTTTGAAACTCAATTTGGTTTTTAAACACTTTTGCAGATCTCTTCCTCCCGATGAAATAAGAAGAGCAACGCACGAAGCATTCCTGAGACGTATAAATAAATGTCTAGAAATTAACGGTCAAAACTTTGAGCATCTTCTCTAGTTATAACTGCGAGAGTTTGCCATGGTTCTCCTAATAGTAACTTGAAGTCGGTTTCAAGAAGGGGTGAAAAATCTACAGCATGGTTCAAATAACAGTTCCTGAAAATTTCATGTTTTTGGCGTGAAGGGAAAAGAAATAGCTGAAAATTCAAGACGAAAAACAGTTTTTTGTGAATAACTCAGAAAATATCCATTTTAGGGCAAGGGTGTGATGCATACACTCACATTATTTTTTAACGTAGATTCAATATCTGCCATAAAAAAATGGGGTTCTAATTTGAAAAAATTGATTTTTCACGATTTTGTCATCCCTAACTTTGAAAGCGATTTTTTCACCCCCTGTATCATGAATCGCGATTTCGATTTTTAAAGTGGATACATCAATCTTACATCTTGAAAAATCCCAAAAATGAAAGTTTTCCATCCAAAAACCTCGAAGTTATTCTTGTTTCAGCGGAGCTCTATTTTCGATTTTTTTTTTCGAATTTTCCCGCTCAGAGAGAATTTTCCAACCAAAACTGAAAAATGTTACATCAAAATAACTTGAAATTTTCTAAGGAATCTATTTCTGCAATAAAAAAATGGTGTTCTAATTTGAAAAACGGAAGTTGACGTCATTTCCGGAAAAACCGGAGGTGCTCATGCCTTGAAAATATTTTAGATTTCATCAGCATCGTGAAATACTTATAAGTGCTGAATTTCATGAAAATACGTTCAGTAGTTTCCCGTATAAATATGGGTGAGGTTCCTCGTGAAAGACCCTGTATATCAGAGAAACACTGATAATTTTAAAGATTTCTAATGTGATGTCGTAACTAAACACATTTTTTTGCGCTTACATTCCAAACGCTGGCTGAACCCTACGAGATAGATCAAAATAATGTGGTACAGTATGGTACACCTTAAAAAGGTCTACAAAAAAGTCCGCGACGGTATATGTCTATCTCTTAAGGATAACCATTTTTTATCCTTTACATTCTACGAGAAATAATGGCTTGATTACGAAGCTATTTTAAGCAATACAGCATTGATCCGTATCCAATTGAGTACTTTAAATTCATTGTGCATTTAATAATAATCAATATGGCCCTTTACAGCATGTAATTTAAATGAATATTTTCGAAGATATTGCAGATTTAAAATGCAGGGACATAGCGGTTGCAGTGGTACCGACCGGGGGACCGGCACAGCCAGGATAGGGATAGAAATCGAATACAGAGAGCCAGAGAATCATCCGTACAGCGTGAGGCTTGCCTCAGTCAGGATAGATGTATTGATTTCCCGAATTCCTCTGATACCATCGGATTTACTGATCCAATTTAAACGCCTACAATTTCCGGTAAAGATATATTTTGCAATGACCATTAATAAATCTCAGGGTCCAACTTTCAACGCTAAAGGCTTATATTTGAGCGTTGAGTGTTTTTTACATGGTCAATTATATGTCGCTCTTTCAAGAGTAACCCCTAAATAAAACATGTTAGTATTATCTAACGACAAAAATACTGTGAACGTTGTATATAAAGAAATTCTGTCATATATTTAGTATCAGCATTTCAACCGTGCGAAGCCGGGGCGGGCAGCTAGTATAATATATATTCTAAGATAATGCTCAAATGTGAATTATTATAGATTTGGGTGTGCACATTAATGGAAGACCGCCCCTGGCGAGAAACGCGCTAAAAACGATGTGAGGCATGTGATTAGTCTGTGAAGTTTAACTTAGGGGACCTCAGGTCCACGAAAGGATTCTCTGATTTACGTACTTCGAAAAAAAAAAATCCGCTATCCAATTACATAAGTTTATTATCCAAAACACTGTCCTTCAAATTTATCATTCTTATAGGTATTTGCGATTGAAATCTCCGCAATCAGAGTGTATGTGTGTCCATAATCAATCAGCACTCGAAAATAAAAAACACTCACATATTGATTTCGACCTTGAAGGTCAAAGTGAAATTAATTTTTCAGCTAACTTCGACTGTTTTTTCTAGAATTTTCATCATAATTAGCGTTCACAGAATAACAATAAGGTAATTTCACGATATTCATGAATGTAAATTATGCGTGCGTAAAATAGTTGATTTAGGGTGATCAAAAATATACGAGGAGTTGGTTTTAAGTGCGCGGAATGAAGGATGAGGATAGTAAATGAAAATGAAATATTATTATTCTTTACACTACATTCGTGTCCGCCACAAATTATGTTTCGGAAACGATGTTTCCATTTTCTGAGACGAAGCGTTACAAAAGCATGCTATCAATTTCTACACTTAAGTATGGGTTGACATTATACTCCTAGTCATAAACCGATCAGTAGGAGCAATGAGTCGTTAATATGGGTTATTGAGTAAAACATCTTTTCTCTTAAACATTTTGATACCTTCAAGTGGTCCTTAGTACAATTTATTGGAATTTTTCAACAATTTGACGGAATATTCTGAAATTGAGTGGCCAGTTGTTAAAACGAGATTTGCAACAGCAGAATTATCGATATTGTTGATCCGAATGTGTCCCGTATGCTCTTTATACCGTAGGAAAATGTTTCTAGTTGTTTGCCCGACGTAGCACTTGTTGCAATCCAAATATTCAATTTCATATACAGGGTGAGTCTTTGACCACTGCATTAATTTTAACCAAAGATTCCTCTCATCAAATGAAACACTTTTTTCATTTACCATTTTTCCAGATTCGGCCCAGGTAAAAAGTTACAAGCGTTTAAAGATTTCACAAGGTGCTAATACACTCCCGCATATAAATTATCTATGACATTGTTGGCGGACGAGAATAAGGCATGGTAACGTGGTTTACAGCTTGATTCGGGATTCCAACGCTCAGGGACGGATCCATAAAAGTAGTGAAATTTCTGGAGTTTTCCATTTTAAAACATTCAATGAAGAATATCTCGAAAACGGTGCGTTTAAAAAAGAAATGATGAGGAATAATATAATGTTCTAAAACGATGGAATATTCTTGAAATGACTCAAGAAAAACTTTATATGCTTTCTTTATGCTAATTTCGTTTAGTTTTATGAATCCACGAGTCCATAACTAGAAAACCAGTAGAAGTAGAAAATAACTAGTATTTGGAAAATATGTATCATAGTTATAGGAAACTTTACGCCAACATCTATTTTATTCGAAAGAAGGATGTCAAAGCTACAAAATAAAAACTGATTTTTTCTCAAAATTTCAACAGCCTGTATCTTTCTACCTGAGCTGAATTTGGAAAATCTTAAATGAAAAAAGTGTTTCATTTGATGAGAGGAATCTTTGGTTAAAATTAATGCAGTGGTCAAAGACTCACCCTGTATATACCCAATTTTAACATGTCCGGAGTTTTGGCGAATGTATTTCCTCGAATTAACCTTTTTGAAAATATTCTGGAGTTGTATTACCTTAGTTGGAAATTATGTCGAATTTTACGAAAATATTTTTTAAAATTTGTTTTTCTATGCTTCTCGTGCTACGATCCTCCTGGAATGTTGCATAAACCTTCAAACGGATAATTCATATAGATGTACTAGCTGGCCCGGCAGACTTCGTACTGCCCTCCAACTCCAACTCCAACTCCAACCCCAACCCCAACCCCAACTCCAACGTCAATGCAAACCTCAACGCCAACGACAACTCCTACCCTAACGCCAACTCCAACTCTGATTAATTACTAAAATGGCTATGAAAAAATAGGGGTTGGTGATAAAAAAGTAAAAATTTAGGGTTGTATGTATTTTTTAATGCCACATTATAAAAAAATAGAAACAAAAAATTTCGTCTAAAAATTAAAAAAAAAAATTTAGGGGTGGACTACCCCTAACATTTAGGGGGATGAAAAATAGATGTTGGCCGATTCTCATAGATACCGGATAAGCACAAAAAATTTCATCAAAATCGGTCAAGCCGTTTCGGAGGAGTTCGATTACAAACATTATGACACGAGAATTTTATATAAGGGTTGATCGTAGAGGGGTGAAAATTTAGGGTTGCATGTATTTTTGTATGATATATCATAAAAAAATAAAAACAAAAAATTTCGTCTAAAAATAAAAAAAAAAAATTTAGGAGTGGACTACCCCTAACATTTAGGGGGATGAAAAATAGATGTTGGCCGATTCTCATAGATACCGGATAAGCACAAAAAATTTCATCAAAATCGGTCGAGCCGTTTCGGAGGAGTTCGATTACAAACATTATGACACGATAATTTTATATATTAGATATAAATTGCATTCAACTTGATTTGATCTGTTTTGAGATATAAACGAAATTCTAATTATAGACATGTTCGAGTACCCAATAGCCACTCACGAACTTCATATTTGATAATAAAACGTCGCAATTATACATAATCCTACTTTTGTGTCAGTAGGTATATACCTCTTAAAAAAATTAGAGGGGTACTTATGAGACTTGGTACAAAAATCGAAATTTATTTTAGCGTCATCTTTATTTTGAAAATGATTACAACAATATTCTTCGATCAGTAGGTTGAAGTGAAAGATTTGAGAAAAATTAATAATAATAATAAGGAAGAAAGAACTGAAGAATCAGGAGATAACATCGGAATAGAAAGGGGAATAAGCATTCGACACCTCGAAGAGGCAGAACCAAGTTCTTGGAATGAGACAAAGAGGTGCACTGGAGGGAGACAACACAAATCAAGGATGCCTTAACAGCTATCTACAAAAAGAAGCTCCGAGATATATGGAAATCACAGCTGTCCGGTAAAAATAAAGTGTCTGCTACGAACAGCTTGGCAGACCAGATAGTCACCTACTCTTTCGGGGTAGTTAACTGGACAGTGAATGATATTCTCGAGCTCGACAGATCCACACGTTAAGTGATGAAAATGAACCGTTGCCTGCATCCCAACTGCTCGCTACAAAGAGTATACCTCCCACGAACGCAGGAAGGCAGAGGTTTGCAAAGTTTGGAATACCAACACCATCAACAAACGTTGCAAATGGCAATAAGGATATTGAGAAGTGAATTCTGAGAATGGTCATCATGAAATTAGGAACCAAGGAGCTTTCCTATTTAGGGCTGGTCAGAGAGCTTTGTAGAAGCTCAGTATATCTGGCATATCCATCGATCATGAGCTAGCAGGAACACCTATCACGCCAACAGACCAAAGAAGAGTCGGTAGAGAGATAAGATAGGCACAACTAAAGGCACTACTCGAAGATCACATGATTAAACAGCTGCACTCCATATTCAGGAGTTTGAAAGATCAGGGCCTGTCGGAAGAATTATACTTCGCCTTTTTGTAGTCAGCTGGGCTCAAGTCGGAAACGGAGGGATTTATCATGGCTTGCCAAGATGAGGTAATAAATACCAGATGATATAAAAAGAACATCATGAAAGTGGACATCCCAACAACTTGCAGAGCATGCCACAGTCAGCACGAAATGTTATGCACATTCTCTCTGCTTGAAGAGTCCATGCTCCATCAGGATATGTGGAAAGACACAACGCGGTACTCCGAATTCTCTACTTCCATCTGAGAGAGGTTTATGGTATAGAAAACGAACCAGTGCTACCATATGTGCCTCTGGAGATTGAAGCAGTTGTTGAAAATGACAATGCTCGCATCTACTGGAACAAGGAATTGTTTGTCGTTGAATTTTCCTCCCCCGCAAAAAATAATGCGGTGATGAAAGAAGAACAGAAGAGGGAGTTCGAACTGGGGAACCTGTATCCAAGGATGGTCGTACTAATCATAGGATGCCTAGGTGGAATGAGAGCGAACTACGTTACCGAATTGAAGATTATTCCGGCCTGCAAATCTCTGACCGTGGATTTAGCGCACAGAATGCAGAAAGCGGTGTTGCTCGGTTCACTTCAAGTCATCAGGTCCCATCAACTGTGAAGGCCGGTTTCAGCTCATTTCTTTTGTTATAGGACGCTGTAGAGGCAGGACGAAGAACTACTCCAAGGAACGTGCGAGAGGTTTTTATAGTGAGTAAACAATCAACAATTGGAGTCTCACACTCCTGAGAGAATCCCACCCTCTCAGGGCGGGGCTAAAGGTTTTTCCTCTCGAGCGAAAAAATAATAATATGCAAAGCATTATTTCTGACGTGAAGTCAGGAGTTTTTGCGCGCATGTTCCTTTGTATATTCGCACCTCACACACCCTCACGAAGCATGAACCTTCAAGCCGTCTTTTTTTCAACCCAGACATAGATTTCAATTCGATCGGAACTTGTTGGCGCTCTTGTTCCTCGGAACGGAGTGCTTATCAATTTGCCCAAATGTCTATAATTTTCGAAGTTTTGGCTGAAAATGGTCCTAAACGATTTGGTTCGACTCACTGATCAAGAATACGTGGACGAAATCAATTCTGTCCGGCCGTTAACACGATAACTCTCGAACGGAATGAGCTAGACAGTTGAAATTTTCAGAATAGGTTTGGGAGATAACTATCTCGGCTAAGTTTGGGAAAAATCGGTCAGATGGTTTCGGAGTAACAAAAACAATTTTTTTTACATTACAAATTTCAAAATGAGTTTTTCTCAAGATGCAGTTTCATCATAGGAATCCATTGATGTCATTTTTAACTCTAACAAGCTAATACTTTCGGAGATATGATTTTTCAAAATTTCAATAATAAATTGTACTTCTGTGTTTTCACAGAATGCTATCTATGAATTAGTATAATATAATCTGTGTTGATACATGTCAACTTATTTTCCTGAGAAATGATATGTCAAATTTTTATATTTAATGCTCATGTTTAATCCATATGATGATGGGAATGTTAATGGTAAGTTAATAATATTGAGTTCAGAATATCTCCAGTAAAAACAAAACTGAAATATTGGCTAAAGTTTCAATAAAAAAAATATATCGTTCATCATAGAATTGAGGAACGAATATCTCGGATGAGTTCGTTGTTGGATAGAATTGGTCTATTGGTTTTGGATTAATAATTTTTGGCACTCTTGTTGAATTTAAATTCTTTTATGATGTTTGAATTTAATTTATGCTATTATGAAGTTCTATCATAAGAATCCATTGATATAATTCCCAACTCTTACCAATACTTTCGAAGATATGATTTGTCAAAGTTTGAACAAGAGCGCCAAAGCTCCTGTCCACAGGGCTTGAACTAATTTTTTTTTTTTGGAGAATATTGAGAAAATAAAATTCGGCTTGAAGGTTTGTGCAGAATTTCGGCGGAAGCTGACAGATGGTTTCTGAAATATAAAATTTTTGTATCTTTTTTGAAAACTATTTCAATTTTTTTTTGTGATACGATCCTACGAAATTTTGCGCGTCGACAAGAGGTAAGTATGGTACTTATGGACTTATTTACTTATTTTAAAGAATTGGGACCGATATATTTAGGTTTGATTGAAAGTTAAACTATATTTTTATCTGGACATAATAGGATACCCAAGTTTCGAGGTTTTGCCGAAATCGGAAATATGAAACAACAAACAATGAAAAAGCGTTAGCAACCAATAATCTTCAAGAATTTTCCAGATTATTACAATTTTTCACTACGAAAAGTTCATTCAGGAAATTCTCGAATGTCAATTTTAGAGGAGGTTGAAAGACAGTTATTTAGGTGCATTTATACCGATATTTCAGTTTTTTACCAACTTTTTTCGTTGTTTTTCGCACGAATCTTGCTTTGTATAGGTACAAATCACACTGTATCAACTCACAATAAATGGAAGGGTAATCCATCGCAGCAAAATCCCAAGATCAACTTTCTAGACGAATATGAGCAGTACACAGACGTTCTTCACCTCATGACAATTAATCCCTTCGTGCGTTAACTTCACCTACCTATAGTTCTCAAGGAAAACTCCGTATCTCGAGAAAAAACGTCAACTTGGAAAAAACCGCACTTAAAACTAAGAACATCATCTACTTCGTATTTACCAACACCAAAACTTATCAGATATGGAATTCTACAAAATTATCTTCAAGTTCCAAGATAAATCGTAGAGGTCGACATTATCTAATCCTCTCAATTAAATTAAAAATAGTTGTTTCAGTGTTAGTGCAGAATTACATCACGTTCAAAGTGCGTTTAGTGGGGCTGATAACACGGAGAATAGTTTGAACAAATACTGCAAATTTTTGCAACAAGGTTTATTATTTTTGGCGCGCTGTTCACCTGAACAGAGTGTAAGTCTGTATTTTTCGAATTTTTGGCCGATAATGGTCTCAAACGAGTTCGTTAATGGACAAAATCTGTCTAGTAGTTTCTGAATTATAGCCAACTGAAATTTTGTTTTCCCAATAACTCGAAAAATACTAATCTGTTCGAATCAAAGTACGGTATTTAGTTGAAAAAGGGGGGGAAGCATATCTCCGAAAGAATTGGTTTCTCAAAGTTGACGATGATATCAATGGATTTATCTTAAATTCAAACAAGAGCGCCAAATACCACGAACTTACCCGAGATATTCATTCCTCATATCCACTCTGAAAATTATATTATATCAATTGAAACTTAGCCATTATTTGAGTTTTGTTTTTACTGGAGCTATTCTGAATCCATTCTGATAAACTTACCAAAAGTATACATTTCCATCATCATATGGATTAACCACGGCCCCATAACGAACTTAACCGAGATATTTATCTCCCAAACCTACTCTGAAAATTTCAACTGCCTAGCTCATTATGTTCCAGAATTATTGTACAAACAAAATTTAAAAATTTAAAATTTTTATTTTTACACTTTACGGTAACCCCATCAATACAAAACGTATGCATATAAAGGTGATTATTCAACAATTTGATGCTTAATTTCACATAGATCGAGTGATCGGTTTCGGAATTATTCATAAAACATGTTTTTACTAAAAAAGGCCATAATTCCGAAACCCCTTGGTGGATATTGCCCATTAACGAACTGTTCCGAGATATTTACGCTCCAAACCTACCCTGCTAATTTCAATCCTCCTTTCGTTCGAGAGTCATCGTGTTAACGGACGGCCGGGCCGGACAGAATCGATTTCGACCACGGATTCTTGATCAGTGAATCGAACCAAATCGTTTAAGACCATTTTCAGCCAAAAAATCGAAAATTACAGACATTTGGGCAAATTGATAAGCACTCTGTTCCGAGGAACAAGAGCGCCAAAAATGCAGACACGGAGAATTATGCAAAATTTTGTGTTTGAATTTTGTGTTTAATGACTGGAAAATTAAAAAAAAATTGATTGAAGCACAGATGTGAAGCTTTTACGCGCATGTTTCATTGTCCATTTACCTATATTGGACACTCTTAATCGAATTTACCATCGATATAGACGAGACCGTTTTCTCAACTTGATTGTAGAGTTATGTTTTGAAGGTTCTCGCAAAATTTCAGCTATGTCGGACAAATACTTTCTGATATATAGAATTTTATCAATGATTTTTAAAAAAATTTCTAGTGATACAATCTTCACGAAATTTTGCAAACATTTTTGCGTCAGCATTCTAGAACTAGTTACCATGTTTGAATTAAATCGGGATGGTATTTCTTATGTTTATTTCAGATTGATATAACTCCAAAACCGTTTAGCTGATTATGCTTTTTAACCAAATAAAATGTCGCATTAGTATGCACAACCTACCCTAAAAATTGCAAGTCGCTATGACTCCCAGTTCTCAAGTAATCTTGAGATAAATAATATTTTTTAATGATTTTTTTTTAAATTTCTAGAAATATGATCCTCACAAAATTTCACGAACTTCTTTTGCGTCGGTGTTCTTCAACGTCTCACCAAGTTTCAATTCGATCGGATCTATATTTTTAAAGTTTTCGCAAAAAACAAAAATCCAGATGGGTATAACTCTAAAACCGTTTTGCCGATTATACACAACAATGAACATTACTGTCCCATTCGAATGCGCAACCTACCCTGAAATTTGCAAGTCCCTATCTCTCTTCGTTCGCAAGTTATCGAGGCAATGGTCACCGATCCAGCTACTGAACTCACACAAGGCTGCTAGGATCTCCAACAATATAGATCCGATCATGTTCAAACTTGGAACTTGGCAGAAGAGTTAGGTTTTGAAGCCTTCTGCAAAATTTCAGTGATATCGAACGGATAGTGTCTGAACTCGATCGGATCTATTGTTGAAGATATTGCCGAAATATCTAAATATTACAACTGATTGATTGTTTTTACACTCGACAAACAAAATTGTTTGTTTTAGCCTGGATAGAATTTAATGAATCATCATGTGCATAAATCGGCCGAAGTCAAATTTGACAAGCCGATTCGTCAGTAATAACATTCGTTCAATACCGAGTGAGAATTGGATATGTACCTTATTTTACAGGCAAGTTCTAGATTTAAACTGGATCGAATAATATTTAACATGATGATATTTTTCTGAAATTGGAAATTTGAAAACAAGGTATCAAAGGTCAGTAATAACATTCGTTCAAGTTACGGATTTCACCGCAGATCTGTACAGGCCGAGTAGTAGCTCTTGCTAAATGAGCAGATTTCTTTTATTCGATATTTTAATTCTACTTACTTCTATAGTGAGAATTTATTTCACTATACAATTCCATTTAATATTTGAGAATATAATTGAACAAAATAGTAATAATTCACCTTCACGACTAACCTTTTGTTTAGGAAAGTGTTAAAGAAGTGTCAAGTCACTTAGAATGATCTTCAAGGTGAAACTTGAGAAGGTCACTTCGAAAAAGCGTTAAAGCATTCACGATTAGAGCATTTTTATACAAGTTAATTATATCGATTGAATGAATATACAGGGTTTTCGCAAACTGGAGTGCCAACATGAAATCTACTATGTAAAATTGAATTATTAGCAAACCAAAGAATAATTTTTTTCGAGATTGGGTCTCGAAAATATTCAATAAAATAAAGAAATTTAAATTGGAACATTAATAATTGTTATCAAATTTTCAGGCAACATTGTTATAATGAATAGGACGTCCGTTCATTATCTATTTTATTACTGTCTAAATGACATGCTCAACCACAAGTAACATGAATTGGATCGGATTTGTATTTTTTGGAGTTATTGGCGAAATAACAAAAAAATTCATATGGGTATAACTCCAAAATCGTTTTGCCGATTATGCCTATTAATGAACTTAATTGGCGCATTTGGATGCGAACCTGCCCTAAAAATTGCAAGTCTGTATGTCTCTCCGTTTTTAAGTTATCGTAAGATACATAATATTTTTTTATAATTTTTTTTTTTTATTTTCTAGTAATACAATCCTCACAAAATTTCACACACGTCTTTGTGTCTGTATTCTACAACAGGTTACCAAATTTCAGTCCGATCGGATCTGTATTGTTCGAAAACAAAATTAGTAGGTACTTAGAACCGTTGGATCGATTATGCCCATTAATGAACTGCTCCGTCGCATTTGGACGCGCAACGTACTCTGAAAATTTCAAGTCGCTATCTCGTAGGCAACGGCTGACCGGACATAATCAAATTTTACCTCAAATTCTTCATCAGGGAGTTGAACCCTCCGAATCGTTTGAGACTATTTTCGGCAGAAAAATCGGAATTTACAGAACTTTGGGCAAAATGATAGCACGCTGTTCCCCAGGACATACGCGCAAAAACAAATTGTAGTAGCAGCGACGTGGCGTCAGGATATTCAGCGCTCGTGTTCATTGAATGATAAATATATTTCACCGATTGGTATCAGAAAACCTCAGACTAGTTGAAAACGTTCAAGCCTATAGGTTCTCAGTCTTGTTTATAATTTTAATATTATTAATATACCTAAATTTTGCATTCTTTTTACTTCGAACACCATTTTTCAGAGGTTCAGAAAAATTACCTTAGTGTATTAAACCATATTATCAATTCTAATTGATACATTAATTTTTCTCAGGCTTTCTTTTCGGTTTCGAAATCTACACTTTAAATATATTTTTAATAATATTATATTTCCAGCTTTCTAGAATCCCTGTGAAAATGAATGCTCTAATACTCTATTAATGAAAAATAATTCACACTGTAAAGGAAGCAATAATTACAGCCACTTTTTTCTACATAACCATCGAATTTCAAACAAACATTACTTGTTGAAGTTTTCAGAATTCCGATAACAGTAGTAACTATTCTGAACATCCCAGATCATAGAATCAAATTAAAGAATCATGAAAATTGAGCGCTTATCAATAATCCCAAGCAAAACGTACATGTTCAGTAATATTTATCTATCAAAAATGATCTAATATGCAAAGACCAGAGATAAAAAAATTGATACAACCTTCTTGTTCGACACGAAGCATGGAAATATACAAACTTTCAGATAAGATTTGAAAAGCTGATTGTTAAGAAATGAGTTCAGCAAAATTGAGGACGCATACATACATGGAATTTCTTCTACTCTGAAATTCTCTGTCTCTTCAGAACCATTGCAGCAGCCCGCACCTGAGCTGATATCTTGTTCTTTAGCATCCATTCCTACCAGAGCTGAGTATATGACAAATCTGTAAAACTAGAAGATTCCTGATGTCTTTTCTGCAATACATTCAGTCAGTATGATCAACGAATAAATAAATATATAACACCTACGGAGAACAACTAGATGTGCAGATGGAATATTTATGTTTCTTTGTAATACAGGAAACAATTAACAATAGATTATTAGTATATTTCAAAACAGTGGTAAATACGAAGACAAGATAAATATATTCTCATATGATCAGGAAATATCAACTCAATTTAACGAAGCTGTCTTCAGTCTACAGAGATTCTGAGAGATTTCTACAGGAAAGAGCTACTGATTAGCTTGAATTCAGTAAAAACAGGCAATTTTTTTTATTTGGTTAAATCAAACGAATCAAACTTGTTACAAAAATAGACAGGTTAACACATGACACTGACATAGACGTCAGCACAGAATAATACTAATGTACACAGAACACTATTATTTCTTTTCTCTTTATGTTTTTCTTTTATTTTAAGCATAGATTATAGTACTCTAATCTATGATTTCAAGGAATTTGGATGTGATGATAAATTCAGGTAACGCAATGTTAACTTTACTGGAACAAATCTACCCTAAAATTAATAATTTAACAGTGCTTTGGTTCTTTGATCTAGATATATGAATTATTTGTGTTTTTCTGTTCAAAAGAATTAATAGCATTTCGAACATCATATTGGCATAGAATGTAGAAGCAAAATCGTCCTTAGTCTGTGATTTTGGTTCACAGATTCACAGTACCTTGTCTGAAAACTGTGATCATGGTATACATCCCTTTAACGATCTGGAAAAATATGAGTAATATTCATGAAAACCTTTTAATTTTTGATTTAATTATATCGTTCATTTTTTATACATTACCCGTAGAAATATATTGAGGTCCATTTCGTAAAGTGGACCAACTTTCAGAGCTAGTCGTTTGTTAGATCGCTTCATAATCAGCAAGAGCATTTTTTTGGTACGAATATCAGCTTCGTGCCAATTGCTCGAGAAAACAGAGGATTGTACTGATTTACTCTAAAAAAATATGGTGGAATATTGTTAATCAAAAAATTTGAAGAATATTTCAATTAAACTAACATAAAAATTGAGGATATTCAACAACGTGCTTGTTTTACGGTGGGTTTCACTAGATGTTCAAAACAATGGAATTGCTGTAGACACCAGCATAGATTAGACACCAGTTTGGCGGCGGCACCATATCAATCGCATCGTTTTCATTCGTCAAACAACGTGAAATATTTTGTTATATACAATGATGAATAAAATATATGCAAAATTTAGGTGTAGCTTCCATTCTTACTTTAACTTTTCCATGAATAACTGGGCCAGATGTTCCTTTGATATCATGCCGCAAATCGGCTTGCGCTCAATGTTTGCGGTTCGAGATCAAAGGGATATCTGGCCCATTAAATTTCATAGATCTCCAAATGACTATAATGCTTCTAGATTATTAGTTAATAAACATTGTGAATCTTAATTAGGTTAAATCTTTAGATTCATATATACTTTACCTCTTCCACAATGTAGTGCGCGAACCAGTATATCATAAGGAGGTCAGAAAACGCAAAAATCAAGCAAGTCACGGCAAAAAAATATATGTGATCTATTTTTTTGGTACCCTGAAACATAAAGCTAGGTTTAACTCTATTAGTTTTGATTTGAATTCTTTTGGTTTACCATTATAACCACTGGATATGGAGCTAGCTGAATAGTCATTGTTAGAAAATCCATGAAGAACAGTATTTTTGTATTCCTTTTCAATTGGCTGAAGTCGCTTGAAAAAAATTAATAGAATATGACAAATGTTTAATCTAATTAATGGACTTCGTATTCAAGTAACTCGAAGGGTTCTTGCGAAAGAAAGATTTCAACCAATTTCCAAAAGGAAAAGACCGAATTATCTATAAAACATTTTGAGTACCTAATAACTATTGTCAAGTGTGAAGTATCGATGTTATTTCATTTCATGTACCTTATCACATTTTGGTGTTCGATCACGCATTCTCTAACTACGTAATATTCACCATCTTGAATTGATATATTCTCTTTATCGCTCAGCAATCTGCCATAATGGTCAAAATTCGCCAAAACGTGATTCAAATGCCTGAGTCGGAATGTAGGAAAGACGCATACAGCGAATCTTGCTATATTTGCGGCGACCACGTAGAATTCAATATAGCTTATTCCTGAAACAGTGGAAAATGTTGCTTTCAAACATTTTGAAACAGCAATTTCCTGCATTTGATTCTTGTGTTAATTTAATCTTTATTGGATTTTCTATGCTTGCACATGCACAAGCTGTCTACTCGTAGCCTAATTAGGTAGGCTACGGCATAGATGCATATAATACATATTATTCTATGCATCTTGGCTACGGCCTACCAAGAAGATTTCTCTTTGAATGTAAAATTGTGAGAAGAATTGCCTAACCTATAGCATGTAGAACCATGGACATCCCAAACTGAGTCTTAACGCTAAGGAAGTTCATGGTTGCCCACGGCAGAATCCTTTCACACGTCCTCTCCTCATCTCCTAAATCACACTTTATACCAACCATATAGAAGTAAATTGCAGCCCCGCAAAAACATACGAAACAAATAAAGAATAACAGCAGCAAAATGATCGAAATTTTGTAAACCTCATCCCTGAGTGGCTTCAAAGCCTTCCTGATACCATCGTGTTGTGTCGTTTTAACCCAGTTATCGTGGGCGAAAGCTTCTTTGAATAGCTTTTGCATGGCGTCAGTACGCAAGATGAAGAACTTCTGTATGGTGGTGTCTATGGTCAGGGTACTAGCTAGGAAGAAAGCAATCTCCCTCCAGTTCGCCTTTATGTCCCTGAAGACAATGATCGAGTAGAGGTTTAACAGGATTATCTTCCCGAAGAAGATGGTTGCTGATAACTTGCAGTAGAGCTCTACCAATTTCCAACTGCCTTTGTAGCAAAGGTAGTTGAACCCTGATAAAACGATGATCTTTTTGAGGAGTCTGAAGTAATCAGAGTTGGTAGCACGTGTTTCTGAAGGCATTATGTTGTCTTCTCTGCAAAATTAAAATAAAGTAATTGAATCTACCGTGTTTTTTAAACCTTACTCATAGGACTCACTGAAATAATCACCAGAATGAGTCTGATTTCAGCTACAATATCCATCAACTGAAATTTTTTGGAGCTATTATTTTCTTATAAGATTTTTTCTTTCAAATTATTACACTCAGGAAATCTGATCCTACATTGCTCTCTTCAATTCGTCACTCATGATAAATTCATCAAAGGGAACAATTGATGATTAAAATTTAGTTTCAATTAGTGGGAGTTCTCTATAACTTTCTTGATATGACTAAATAATCTCATTGGAAAACTTTAAAGAATATGTCTTTGTACTTCAAAAGGTAAACTTTTTCAAATGATGGTCTGAGGTTATGATTTATTCATTCTCTTCCAGTTCAGTGATATACAGTTTTCGAATAATTAAAGGTTTCATTTTGAATATCCCGCTATTTTATCAGCTTTCATTTTAAGGGCTGTCATTTTTTGACACGACCTCTAAAACTTATGCAATTTAAGAAAAATTAGAAAATCACTGACATGAGATCAGTCTGAAGTGGCGCGCTTGTTCAAATTCATAGCCAGAGCGCTCACCCATCCAGCTACTTACCTCGGCAGTCGGCGGATTTTGCCCATTAATGGACTAACCAGCGCAGTTGAACTCCAAACCTACCTACCCTGCAAATTCCATCTTTTTAACCCATTTCGTTCGAGAGTTATCGTGCCTACGGACGGCCAGACAGAAAGCCTTTTGGGGACGAAATTCGTCCTAAAATACATCAATTTTCATTTTGATGAAGAAATACTGAATCTTTTTGTAGAATCAATGCTGAACGCAAACAATTTTGGCGCTCTCCTTCCTCAGAACAGAGTCGTTATCAGTTTTCCCGAATGTCTGTAAATTTCGAATTGTTGGCTAAAAAATGGTCACATACGTTTTGGTTCGACTCACTGATCAAGAATCCGTGGTCAAAATCGATTCTGTCCGGCCGTCCGTTAACACGATAACTCTCGAACGGAATGAGCTAGATAGTTTTCAGTGTAGGTTTGGGAGAGAAATATCTGGGTTACGTTCGTTATTGGGCAAAATCGGCCTGATGGTTTCAGAGTAACGAAAAAAATGTTTTTTTAAATTACATATTTTAAATTCAATTTTTTTAAGATGAAATTTCATCATAAGAATCCATTGAAATCATTCTCAACTCTAACAAACTAATACTTTCAGAGATAAGATTTTTCAAACTTTCAATAATTATTCGAAATTTTATGATTTCATAGAATCACAGATAGAATGCTCTAATTATAATTTGCTGATGTATGTAAATCCAACATATGATTATGATGCAGTTCTATAATATGAATCCATTGATATCATTCCCAACTCTGAAGACCCACAGATTAATCTGTGCCAATACTGTCAACACTAGATAGATAGTCAGAATAGTCTAGATAGAACTGACAACAGCGCCAAAGCCCCTGTCCACAGAGCTTTCCCTTTAGCTTCAGAATTAACAATCGCGATTCGCGAATGACTTGAAAATCCTATGATCGCTATGCACAGAAGATAGACATATTTTATGAATTTTATTAGTGTTGTGTGCAGAAGTCATAGAACACAGAACCTAGGGTATATCTGTGCACAAAATTTCTTATTAGATACTTGAACGCATCCTCCGCCTATGCCTCCGCCTCTGCTGTCAACTTGACGTTTCAGGCTACGCCTGCGTCAAAGCCTATGCTCGTCATCGCCATTCTATTCTACCGATTCTTTTCTTTTGGGAATTCGGGTTCCTCGTCAAAATAACAAAGTGTATGAAACAAACTGTATCCCATCAATGTACCCCGTGAATTAATGTATGAGTTGATGTTTTTTCAACGTTTAAACTCGCACTTCCAGCTTTCGTCTGGCTGGTATGTGGCCAGTGACTAGTGAATGAAATCCTAATTCCTTGTAAACTCCATATTTTGTGATTACGAAAAATTTCCACCTTGTTCCTAGTGTTCGGTTGAGCAGTGAGAAGATGTTGAAAATGGAAACGGATAAAATAGATGATTCTGCCAATAGTACACAGGTAAACGCCATATGGCTTCTTTTGATGGATTCATTTCCTTGTCTGTTGAATTCAGGTTGTAGGTGGACGTTCAGACTTCACTACTGTAATGAATTGTTTTATTTACGATATTTGGTCGATTCCGGAAGCGTTGTTATTTACTGGTAGTTATTTTTCAGATTTCTAGGACGTCGTTGATCATATTTTAACGAGCTTGTTGTTTATTTATTGAAAATTTGAATTTTTCTCTTCACGTCAAATTGAACAATAGAAATTTGATCTGAAATATATTTCTGTGTCATCGCATTAATTCAAGTTTTTTTTTCAAATGTACTGTTTTAATTATTTGTTTGACCATTTTACAGTTTTTTAGTTTCATAAGTCACCTTGCATGATTCATTGTTTTCTTTCCTAATTAAAAATTCTGGTGGCCTAGGCAAGAAAAGATTGTGTAATATTTATGATAGTTTCTAAATCTAAGAAGTAATCAATTAAATTCTCATAATAGTTAAGTTATTCCATGCTTGGTAAAAAGTATGATGAAATTATAAGAGTGTTGTTATGTCTTAATTATTCTTAATACAATTGTGCAAGAGAAACTGAAAATATTAGGCCAATTTTGTCAATAACTGTTATGTTAACTGTATCTGCTCACTAACTTCAAATTCTATTGTTGTTGTTAGCGAATTTTGATCTATATTGTTTCCAGATGAGTATGCAAATATAAATGGAACAGGTTTCATTGAGTTTTCTCAGGCTTGCTTGTTGCATGATTCATACTTGAAACAGGAAATGATAATTGATGGTTTGAAAAAACTAGAAACACTTTTATAAATCATAAGGTAGCAGAAAGTCGAATCTGATTAATTTATACTTAAAATATAGAAATATATTATAATTATTTCACATTAATATAAATATAAATGTACTCCTAAATGAAATTGAATATTCCTGTAGACTGCATAATTTTTTTTTTATTTCCACCCATGGAGTGAAGTCAGTATCCAAGCAAACTTCTTCAATTGCTTAGGACTGACAGATTTATTTATTTATTTATTTGATTAATTAAGACTACAAATCATCGCGATGGCGTTGTTACCATAGAATATATATATAATTGTTAAATTATATTTTATAGATATTAGATTAGATATTATTTAATATTGAAAAATTGGTTCAAGCCCTGTGGACAGGAGCTTTCTGGCGATCTAGTTCAAACAGACAAATTATATCTCCGAAAGTATTGGTTTCTCAGAGTTGGCAATTATATCAATGTATTCTCATGATAGAACTGAATCATAAAGGAAATTCAATTCAAATAATAGTTTATTTATCAAGATTAAATGAGCTATCATGAGAATGAGAACTGCACCATGGAAGAAATCAAATTAAATCTGGCCAATTTTGCCCAATAACGAACTTGACCGAGATATTCATCTCCCTAACCTACTCTGAAAATTTCAACTACCTAGCTCATTCCGTTCGAGAGTTATCTCTATGTCTATGGATGAAAAGCAGTCTCACTACTCTCAGATCTCTTACTTCATGTTCCGTTCCGAAATGTAAGACTTTTCTGAGAAAAACTAATTTCGGAGAAAACAACTGAGATTTTTCTCACTTCGCTCACAATTCTTCGATTGATTAGATAATGTCATGTCTCAGGAAAATAAGTTGACATTATGACAATTCATACATAGAATAATTATATCATTCTGTGGCAACGTTGAAATACGATTTATTATTGAAATTTTGAAAAATCATATCTCCGAAAGTATTAGCTTGTTAGAGTTAAAAATTATATCATTGGATTCTTATGGTGAAACTGCTTATTGAAAAAAAATTTATTTGGAATTTGCTTTGTAAAAAAAAAATTTTTTTTTGTTACTCCGAAACCATCTGTCAGATTTTGCCCAATAACGAACTTAGCCGAGATATTTATCTCCCAAACCTACTCTGAAAATTTCATCTGTCTAGCTCATTCCGTTCGAGAGTTATCGTGCCTACGGCCGGCCGGACAGAATGAATTTCGACCACGGATTCTTGATCAGCGAGTCGAACCAAATCGTTTAAGACCATTTTCATCGAAATATTCCAAAATTACAGACATTTGGGCAAATTGATAAGCACTCAGTTCCGAGGAACTAGAGCGCCAAAATGGCTGATACCTACCATTTGGAGACCCAATTGGCATAACGCTCTGAATCAGCTTACGCATGTATTTATTTAGGTATTTATTCTAAATCAGTATTTCAATTTTTCACATATGACATTTATAATTCAACTTCGCGTCAAAAATCATATACCGTCGACAAGTTTGTTGGTCGAGTGTAATACAGCGGACCAGAGTACACTGTAATCATAGTAATATTCCGATATTTTGCCAATATCTCCAACAATATAAATCCCTCGATAAATCCGTTCGAGTTCAAATCTAAAAATTTGCTGTAAGCTTAAGTTTTGAAGGGCCTTGCAAAATTTCAGCGATATCTGGCGGATAGTTTCTGAGATACAGAATTTAAAAAACTATTTTTGGCGCTCTAGTTCCTCGGAACTGAGTGCTTATCAATTTGCCCAAATGTCTGTAATTTTGGAATATTTCGATGAAAATGGTCTTAAACGATTTGGTTCGACTCACTGATCAAGAATCCGTGGTCGAAATTCATTCTGTCCGGCCGGCCGTAAGCACGATAACTCTCGAACGGAATGAGCTAGAGAGTTGAAATTTTCAGAGTAGGTTTGGGGGATGAATATCTCGGCTAAGTTCGTTATTGGGCAAAATCGGACAGATGGTTTCGGAGTAACAAAAAAAAAATTTTTTTTACGAAACAAATTCCAAATCAATTTTTTTTTAATAAGCAGTTTTATCATAAGAATCATTCATATCATTTTCAACTCTAACAAGCTA
Source organism: Halyzia sedecimguttata (assembly GCA_937662695.2). NCBI lineage: Eukaryota > Metazoa > Arthropoda > Insecta > Coleoptera > Coccinellidae > Halyzia > Halyzia sedecimguttata. The sequence continues at coordinate 60,947,724 of OW569418.2, forward strand.
ATACTTTCGGAGATATGATTTTTTTAAATTTCAATGTAAATCGTATTTCACAGATTGATATAATTATTATTCTATGTATGAATTCTCATAATGTCAACTTGACAGAAGGGAATATTGTAACTTCAAAAATATTGGGGTTGAAATACTCGTATTTTAGCGATGCAACGGGGACCTCACCCGAAAATGTTTGAAAATATTACGTAAATATTGAAAGCATAATTCTGTAGTTTGGTGAACGTAGATCAGGGAATTTTTGATCGATTACAAGGTAATTTTTTATTATTACTTATCTTCTTTCATATTTGCTTTATGGAATACCTACTATTTGTAGGTACTTTAAACCTGTTTTGGGCAATTGTCATAAGAAATTTGTTTTTTTGGCGCTCTAGTTCCCCGGAACAGTGTGCTTATCAATTTGCCCAAGTGTCTGTAATTTTGAAATTTTTGGCTGAAAAGGTCTCAAACGATTTGGTTCGACTCACTGATCAAGAATCCGAGTGCGAAATCGATTCTGTCCGGCCGGCCGACCGGCCGTAGGCACGATAACTCTCGAACGAAAGGAGTTAGCGGATTGAAAATTGCAAGGTGGTTTTGGAGCGTAAATATCTCGGACAAGTTCGTTCGATCTATCTGAAATTTAGCATCAAATTGTAGAATCATGACCTTTATACGCATGTGAAGTTTTGTATTGACCGGATTACCGCAAAGTGTAAAAAAAAAATTTGAAAATTTAAAAAAAGTTTTTCCACAATAACTCTCGAACGGAATGAGCTAGGTAGTTGAAATTTTCAGAGTAGGTTAGGGAGATGAATATCTCGGTTAAGTTCGTTATTGGGCAAAATTGGCCAGATTTAATTCGATTTCTTCCATGGTGCAGTTCTCATTCTCATGATTGCTCATTTAATCTTGATAAATAAACTATTATTTGAATTGAATTTCCTTTATGATGCAGCTCTATCATATGTATACATTGATATAATTCCCAACTCAGAGAAACCAATACTTTCGGAGATATAATTTGTCTGTTTGAACTAGAGCGCCAGAAAGCTCCTGTCCACAGGGCTTGAACCCATTTTTTTAAATTGGTCTTCATACGCTCCTTACGAAAATTTGCATAAGTCTTCGTCTAGGTGGAACTTCAATTCGATCAGAACAGTATTATTTCTTGAGTTATTTGAACGAAAAAATTTTTGATGGCCTTATCTCCGAAACCGCTCAGTTGGATTGTGGAAATATTTCAGAAATGTCGAAAATATTGAGAAATATCGGAAATATTTGAGAAATATAGGAAATATTCGAATAATATCTGAAACATTTCAGTAATACCGGAAATATATCATGGAAATATATAAATTATTATTCTTTCGAGGGCAATCTGAAATGTTAGGAAATATTTGAGAAATACCTATCGGAAATATGTATGAGGAAATTTCAGAAATATTTCGAAAAGACAACTGTAAAAATTGAATCAAAAACGTTCTGATTTCAATATGGACTCAGAAAATTTTCCATTCCTTTTCTTAGAATATATGAAGTTTATATTTCAGATAACTGATCTTATTGTCGCCCCTCATGTACACAACAAAATATTAGCGGATTTTGGAGACCATTTTCGGAGATATCGAAGTTTTCTTTAAAAAAATATTTCCCGCTTCTAGAGTTTGTTTTCAAGTATTTCCCCTCTTTCTTCAATAAATTCGAAACCAAAAACCTGGAAAAGTACTGATTTAAGGTATGTCTGCTTTGGCTCGCCCAAGGTTGCTTGCTTTACACGAAAAAAGATAATATTTTCCCAATATTTCCAACAATATAGATCCGATCGAGATTAAATCTAGAACTTGGCTGTGAAAAAGGATTTTGAACGATCTCGCAGAATTTTTTTGGTTTGTAACTATCAACCTTCAATTCGATGAGCTCAGTATTTTTCGGGTTAACGGAAAAACTAAATTTCAGATGGCTATAACTCCGAAACCACTCGGCGGATTCTGCCCATTAACGAACTCAACCGGCGCATTTGGACTCCAAACCAATCCTGCAAATTTAAAATCACCAACTCATTTCGTTCAAGAGTTATCGTGCTTGCGGGCGGATTGTTCATCCGTGAAACATTTGAGACCATTTTCTTCCAAAAATTCGAAATTTATAGACTTTTGCGCATGTTCGACTTTCTTATATATTATTTTAAATTGTTTTATTTGCTGTATAAACCCACCTTTAAGACCACTCTGGGATCAAATTTAGGTCAAGACATTTGGGCGCGCAAAAATTATTGTAAGTTAACTTGGAAATTTCTTAATTTATTATTCTTCCATTATCTCAATTATTATTAACCATTATGAGGAAATACACGATACCAACTTGATATTTGTTTTATCTTGTTTCTCACCATAAATGCAATTAATTTTCAATCAAAATGTCATCAAACTAATCTTCTGTCATGAAATACAGACTGTCACGAAATGATACAATGAAAATCAACCAAAAATTAAAAATTTGAAAAAAATAATGAGATGACACCTCTACGAAAGGATCCTAGATTACGTTTCGCCCGGCGTTTTGAAATCGTAATACCCAATTTGCTTGATTAAAAAAAAAATCACGCGGTCAGATGTGTTGATTTCGACTTTTTTGCAGTATCCAATGACGCTGTTGCAGCCCTACGACACCGCCAGAAAAAAAGAGATCACTGCGGAAAGAGAGACGTGCTTGAAGATGTTCGAGAAGTGGAATGAGACTGACCAGGTGGAGTTCGTGGAGAACCTGCTCGCTAGGATGTGCCACTACCAGCACGGTCACATAAATTCATATCTTAAGCCCATGTTGCAGCGTGATTTCATCTCGTTACTGCCAAGTTAGTATTTTTTTACCATTCTGATATCTTGAAAATGTTGGGGACCAGTCAGGACGTCTTATGACGCTGTTTGAAGTCCAGGAGCCGTTTTGAGCTCTTAAGAGCTTATGAGGGGTCTTCTCGGAAGACCTAGGGGTGTCAGTATAATTATAATCATTACACATTATTGTCAGTCTAAATAGATGCCTTACTTCTCTCTTGGCAAGCTTCTTGCCTATTTGGCCTTGAGAACACTTTTTTCATTTATTTTTCCAGATTTGGCTCAGGTAAAAAGTTACAACGTTTGAAGATTTCACAATGTCCTAATACAATCTTGCATTGCAACATTCTACATAGAAATGTGTTAGTGATATCTATTGTAGAACAACAAGAAAAAATAATCATATGATACTTGAAATTCAATGAAATTGATAGAGAAAATTTATTTACTCACTCAATTCTTATAATGCAGCATTAAATAATAACCTACTATTGAAACAATGAACTTCAACAAACTTCCATTCAGTATTCATCAATTGTTTCCTCTATAAGATTATACATGATTTAATCGCCGCCCATACTTGAAATATTATTATTTTAAATGCCATTCATTTCCAAGAGAATCTTAAATTGAATAGTTATTAGGTTACTTTCACAGAAACACTTTGGATCATAGACTTTATATCTATGTCGCCGTTCGCATGCGGCATTGTCAAACTGTGCACCAGGCATTGATTGGTATAGTATTCAATCAAGGAACACTGATTATCAATAAATCTTGTGAAAAAAGCAAGTGTGGCAACGTAGAAATATATCGATTCAAGGTCATCCTAGGTCAAGAGCGGAACAACCAAAATAAGGCAAATACTTCAAAATCAGATTTTATAACATTCGACGTTGAATATCTCGAAAACTATGCGTTTTAAGAGAAATGATGAAAAATAATTTAATTTCCTAAAATGATTGAAGCTTCTCATGATGACTTAAGATAAACTTAAGACAACTACACACCAAAATTCATTTCATTCTGATTATCCATGTCTGAGCTACAAAAGAAAAACTGATTTTTTCTGCAATTTCAACAGCCTGTATATTTTTATCTGAGCCGAATCTGGAAAAATGGTGAATGAAAAAAGTGTTTTTTTTTTATCAGAGGAACCTATGATTAAAATTATTATACAACTCATAGACTCACCCTGTATATCTCCCTGATATCTGAATTCAATTCAATTGATATAATTCAATGAAACTAGTTCGTATCATTTTCTATATGATTGGCACCTAAAACCAATCTGAAATTAATATAAAATGGTCATTTGCACAACCATTCATTGGCTTAGTGGGTAGGGTGATTTTGTGTATAAGAAACCAACCTAACCTCAGCTTACTTTTTCAATTTTGAAAAATGTTTAGTTTCACATTGGAAAATTCCAAATAGAAAAATTGTCACCCGGTTTCTAAAATGCTGATCAAAGTGTTGATCAACTAACTGAACTGTTAATGTCAAATCAGTCCGTGTTTTTGCGCAACCCAGATGATGGTTAACAAGAGATTGATGTCTGATTAGTTAATATTTGTGTTGATCAGCCTTGCATGCAACCGGGGGTCAATTTTTCAACACTTTGAATTCTGTTATTAATTTGATATTTTTTCAACCTGATATTACCTCATCTACTTTTGAAGGCAGAATTGATGTTTTTGAGACCACAGTTTTGATCTCTCCACTTGACCGTCTCGATTATTTTCAGAGAAGGGTTTGGATCACGTGGCCGAAAATATATTGTCATACTTGGACGCAGAAAGTTTGAAAAACTCTGAAACAGTATGCAAAGAATGGCACAGGGTTATATCCGAAGGAATGCTGTGGAAAAAGCTCATCGAACGTAAAGTAAGGACTGACACTCTATGGAGAGGTTTGGCAGAGAGGAGACAGTGGTAAGTGTCCGTTAGATCCGAATAGGTGTTCCCCAAGGTTCAGTTAGGGCCCCTCAATTTTTCTCTTCCAGATAGATGGTGCCAGTTTTGTATCTGCTTGTTTGTTGTCTGTAAAATTAGAGGGATAACTATCTTATTTACCTTCGTATTTATTTGGTGGACTGTTGTACCTTGAACATCTCTTCTTTCGCAGGATCCAATACCTGTTCAAGCCCAGACCAGGCGAGCACCACCGACCCCACGCCTTCTACAGATCCCTCTACCCAAGAATCATAAGAGACATCGAGACGATCGAAAGCAACTGGCGCAACGGCAGGCACATACTGCAGAAGATCAACTGTCGGTCGGAGAACAGCAAGGGCGTCTATTGCCTGCAGTACGACGATCAGAAGATAGTCTCGGGCCTGAGAGACAACACAATCAAGCTGTGGGACAGGAGTACGCTGCAATGCACCAAGGTACTCACCGGCCACACCGGTTCCGTACTCTGCCTGCAATACGACGACAAAGTTATCATAAGCGGATCGAGCGACGCCACCGTCAGGGTGTGGAATGTTCATTCGGGCCAGATGGTGCACTCGTTGATACATCACTGCGAGGCTGTGTTACATCTGAGGTTCAATAATGGGATGATGGTGACCTGTTCTAAGGTAAGGAAGAAAGGCTTAATTTCAATATCATATCAATGAACGCGATTCTCTCGAAAACCATTAAATCAAATCTTATGATTCTTTCAGCAAAATTTACTTTGAATCCTGTAGATTGTTTTGAATGATTCATGACGATTCAAATATTTCTGGAAGAATTTGAAAAAAAATTTTTGGAATAATTCGCATTAAAATTTTTCAATATTATTGACAGGGTAGCAAGTTTCAAAGGTATCTCTTCAATAAATGTAAAAAAAAAGTAAGAAGGGTTTTATTTCTAATTCAACCAACCTGAGCAAAAATTGTTTACCCGCTGTATATGTATTATATCTATGAACGCCATTCTTTCGAAAACCATTAACACGAATTCCATGATACTTTGAGTAAAATTTACTTTGAATCCTGTAGATTGTTTTGAATTATTCATGAAGATTCAAATATTTCGGGAAGAATTGGAAAAAAAAATGTTTACATAATTCGGATTCAAATTTTTCAATATTATTGACAGGGTAACAAATTTCAAAAGTATCTCTGCAATAAATGTAAAAAAAGTAAGAAGGGTTTTATTTCTAATTTCACCAACCTGAGCAAAAATTGTTTACCTGCTGTACCTATATGTATTATATCTATGAGCGCCAGTCTCTCGAAAACCATTAAATCGAATTTTATGATTCTTTCAGTAAAATTTACTTTGAATCCTGTAGATTGTTTTGAATTATTCATGAAGATTCAAATATTTCGGGAAGTATTGGAAAACATTTTTTTTGAATAATTCGGATTTAAATTTTTTAATGTTATTGACAGGGCAGCAAATTTCAAAAGTATCTCTGCAATAAATGTAAAAAAAAAAGTAAGAATGGTTTTATTTCTAATTCAACCAACCTGAGCCAAAACTGTTTACCTGCTGTATGTATTGTGTATTATATCTATGAACGCGATTCTCTCAAAAACCATTAACTCGATTTTTATGATTCTTTCAGTAAAATTTACCTTGAATCCTGTAGATTGTTTTGAATTATTCATGAAGATTGAAATATTTCGGGAAGAATTAAAAAAAAAAATTGAATAATTCGGAGTTAAATTTTAAAATTTTTTTTCCAGGATCGTTCCATCGCAGTTTGGGACATGACATCACAGACCGAGATCAACCTGAGGAGGGTGCTCGTCGGTCACAGGGCGGCGGTGAACGTGGTCGACTTTGACGAGAAGTACATAGTGTCAGCTAGTGGTGATCGGACGATAAAAGTTTGGAACACTTCCACTTGTGAGTTTGTACGTACATTAACCGGCCACAAACGGGGCATAGCATGTTTGCAGTACAGAGATCGGTTAGTTGTGAGCGGTAGTTCGGATAATACAATTAGGTGAGTGAATAATTCGAGTTGATTCTAAGTATTTCATTCAAGTGGTACCAAATGATGTGTGAGTTAAAATCAGAAGTTATAGCGGTTCCACTACAGAGATTAGTCATTGAATGAGTGATTGATGATTAAATTACTGCAACAATACTGAAATTTATGGATATTAGAGATTTGCCATATCAAGAAATCAAAATAGACCAATTTATGTCCTTAAAGAACGTTGAATTTCTACCATATCTAGAAGGAAAATATAATGAACGAATTCTGTTAGATCAAGTACAATACTTACATTTTGCAAAGATTATCTCCATACCCATATGTCCTAATAACGTTTGTATGTGAGAAAACCATAACTTCAACAATCCTGAATTTTCATTCAACTTCGGAAATATCAAAACAGCAGTCACATTCTTACACAACCTTTCTGTTCACAGTATATGATCCCTACTTAAAGTAACTTATTTTTATTCTAGGAGAATGTCAATATCTGTGTCAAACAAAACACTCTATTTTGTATCTTGTATGAATCTATGGTTAGAATTAATGTACAACTGTAAGACTCACCATGTATATATGGGAATGAAGCCCCCTCAATATGGATTGTTTTCGGTAGGTTATGGGACATTGAGTGCGGAGTGTGCTTGAGAACGTTGGAGGGTCACGAGGAGTTGGTCCGTTGTATTCGATTCGACACAAAACGGATAGTTAGTGGAGCCTACGACGGTAAAATCAAGGTTTGGGACCTAGTTGCTGCACTGGATCCTAGAGCACCAACCAATTCCTTGTGTTTAAGAACTCTGGTGGTAAGTCGAAGGAAGATCTCAAGTTATAGACCTTAAGACCCCCCCGCTATTAAAACTTTTTACTCTAGACTCTCTAAATAAGTCTGAGGCAGTGAATGAACAAAGAGTTTAATATTTTCCACTGACGAAAAACATAATTTTATTAAAGTTACTGTAGACCCTGAATAAAGTTACTCGTTTCCATAATAGTGAAAGTGGAAGTCATAATGTTAATATCGTTGATGTGTGCGAGTCATTGATTGTGACTTTCTAATGTTTTTTTTTGCAGGAACACACCGGTAGGGTATTCAGACTGCAATTTGATGAATTTCAAATTGTGAGTAGTTCTCATGACGATACCATTTTGATATGGGACTTTTTAAATTCAGATACATCTATTTCGCCTCCACGTAAGTAAAAATAAGATATTAAAAGTCTTGTTAAAAAAGAAAATGGGGCTGTACAAGAAATAAAAATGTTATCATTTATACAGCAATATTTTTATGTGTACAGTGTGTCCAAGACAATGATGTGAAAGCATCAGGATCTAGGAAGCGGTATGAGATACAGGGTCGGTTGAATTAGGAAATTGTGTATTTTTGTACCAAACATGCTGTTTATAAAGTTCCAAAATTCTGGGTAGTTTCGAAGAAAAAAAAATTACAACTTTTTTCTAATTTAACCGACCCTGAATCTCTCATCGTTTTCGACGTCCTTATGCTATCCGACCCTTTTCATCTTTCTTTGATGTCCTGCCTGATAAATAAATAAATAAATAAATTGTAACGATAAATGTTTTTTTTTAGCGGGCGAGTGAGATTGAAATCGCCAATACTGAGTTGAGACCGAATTAGAATAACTAAATGCATCCTATGGATGCAGCTCTATAGAAAAAAGGATGGTAACTAGATGTGGAAGATTAAGAAACCGGGAGAGAGAGTGATTTTAGTGGAGCTACTTCGTTTTCTCAAATCTTCGAAATCACCTTAAAAGAGTCTGCTTTTTGTGTTTATGTCGAACTGTCAAATACTTTAGAAGGTATTGTGATTTTTTTACTGTTGAGGAGTTCTATAACGATATTGTTTTTTTCTCGTATATCATTTTTTTGTTAATATTTATACATATATAGTTCTTCATGACATATTATAATTGTACAAAATTGTAAAGTTATTAAATTAATACATTGTTTATTGATTTATATGAAATAAGGGCTTCATATTTCCAATGCGGTGCATTAATTGTTATTGTATTTATCTGTATATGAGAAGATATGAGAGGTTTATTCTGTCGAGTGAATTTATTGTATCAATGGTATTTTCTTATAAGCGTCTTTCTGAACTATATAAAGGATCGTTGTTTCCTTTTATTGCAATTATTTTTTTGTTGAGATTTTTAATAAAAAAAATTTTAAGATAGGTGTGTGGTGTTTCCTAAATTTCAAAGGATAAAACTCATACCCACATTTAAAATTTGCATCAGGTTCTCTCATCAGTAACTACAGGGCCAGTAGCAATTGTTCAATTTAATAATATTGAAAGGCTGAAGGACATAGGTCGATAGCCTTTTGGTTTCCAATAAAGTACGGTTCTATCTAATATTGAAAAATGGCCGATACCGTTGTTAATAAATCATACAATGAGGTCTCGAAATGGCTTTGTATAAATGTTACACTTAGCATATAGTCCACAAATCAAATTAACACCCAGGGTATTTCATTGATTTGCTGAGAGCAAGAACAGGTGTGTTCAGACTTCTTTGTCTTCATCAGTGTTTTGTATCTCGACAATTTTAACTAAACTGAGCAGTGTTAACCTTCCCAACGCAGACGGGAAACGTTATGTGTAAATGCTCTTGTCTTTGTCACGCTTGTTGTTGAACCAAAAAAAGATCTGATTATTCTGATTTATATACTCAAATTAAAATCTAATCTTTTAATCAAGTATTCTAAAGGCCTTAAAGAGTATAACTGAAATAACTTGAAACGAAATGATTTCAATGAAGTAGTGGTATATTTTATTGTAGTTATTCAAAAATTTTAAAAAATTCTGGTGAAATAAAAGACTCAAAAATGAGAAAACTGGGCAAAATGATAGAATTTTTAATCACATCCATAACAATCGATAGTCACTTTCAAGCAATTTTTTTTCATGATTTACAATTACAAATGACTGATATAATAATACTGAACATAAAAATCAATTTCACTTCAACAAAATCATGATATGTCCGACTTTTATTTTTATCCGACAAATTTCATAAAAAAAGACAAAATTTCGGTTGACTAGTCTTCCAGTTAAAACATTGAAAATTACAAAAATAAACTTCTTAAAAATATATTAGCTTAATATAAACATATACACGCTAACAAAAATTCGGAGTATATCTGTTCTATTTTACATTATAGAATAATATTACAAAATTTAGATAGATAAAATACAAACACTTGAAAATATGGCATACAACTATATTCTTCTTTTGACAAATTTCATCGTATTTACTAAAATATTTTAAGAATACAGAAATAGATTTTCTTTGTGTTTGTATCCTATGCAAAACTAAAGACTTTCTTAAAATAATTGAATTCTAACAACAAATTTTACACATATTAATATTTCCTTTAAGACTCTCAATTCTCATCCAGACTTTTAAACAAATGATATCTGGAGAGAGATTATTAATTGTCAGCGATTAAAGCTATTTTCATCAGTCACATCTAGTAATATCGTAAAATAAAAAAAAAAATATGTTTCTAAACGAAAAAAAATTCTTAATTTGGATATTCAGATACCTTTGCTCATTTCAAAACAAACATAATGTAGCAAACTAAATTATTAACAGTACCTAAACAACAAAGATACTGCTACTATCATGTTACCAATCAAAGAAAAGATTTTTAAAACCCTTGACAATATGCAATATTGTTGGAATAGGTGAAAAGATTAGTGAAAAAGACAGTTATTGTGGCAAAAACATACTCATCTAACAGATTTTTTCGAATATTATATAGTTTTACTAGGTATATTTTTGAATTTGAAATAGCAAGTGGATTCTTAAACTACCACGAATCTTGATGAGACCTTGTATAAGTTACAAGCAAGATTTTTCAGATTCGAAATGAATCAGACAAGCACTTCTAAACAAAATTATTGAAGAAAGCTAGAATAACATCCTAATCAACAGGCAATAATAGTCTAAATCAATAAAAAATTCGAAGGATTAAAAAAATAAATTTCTTACGGAATACACTCGATTATTGCAGTTTGGTCGAACTTGAAATTCACCCAACAAGAAGGACCGTTCAACTCTGGCAGCTTGTCCATGAAGCTGGGAAACAGTTCCCTTTTTGTGGCACTCTTTCGTTCATTTTTCTTGGTGCTCTTACCTTTATCCTCTTCGGTTTTTATATTCGGTTTGTTCTTGTACTTCACTGAGTTTTCACAATCGCTCAGACTGTTTGATTTCTTACGACTTCTCTTATTGGAAGAAGCGCAATGAGACAATTGCTTCAGCTTTTTCACAAAGGGAAGGATCAAGAAGAAAGCGTTCGGGTTAACTCCTATTTTAAGCTTAGGCGTCAAGTCTTTTCTGTTTGTTGGTAAATCTGAAATGGAAAACCATTCGACTGACTTGATTTCACATCGTGTTCTCGGTTGAAATTTAGTAGACATGGGTATATTCTTGATAATATAGAGTCTAACTAATTGGTCGTTAATTATGGATTCGACCCAATCATTCGGGTCCAAGTACGAGGATATATCGAATCCCGTTTCTTCAAGTACTTCTCTAATTGCACAATGTACTGGGTCTTCTTCCTCATTTACTTTTCCTTTAGGGAACCCCCAGGACGTTTTCGTCCAATAACTTTTCACTAATAAAACGTGAGTCAGACCTTCTGATAATAATATGGCCCCATATGTGGGAACTGTTTGCTTGTATTGCTTCCATTCAGCTAAGATTTCTGGTAACCTGTGTGCTTCTTTTTGCAAAAGGGGACTATGTTGGAATAGATGGGCTGCAAACTCATAAATTAAACAAGACTTCAAATTGTTGTCATTGCTCACATAAAAATCTAAATAATACCAATGGGCCAATTCTATCTGAAAACAAATCCTCACATAGTCCTTTTTCGCGGAGTCTGGAACGTTGATTAAAAATCTGGTAAGGAGGTCATCCAAAATCTCCGTAGGTATGGAATGTTGTACTTTTTTCACTTCTTCCATGATTACGAAACGGAATATTTATCAACGGGACTGGGTTGGGGACGATTTTGAACTTTTTATATTCACTTTCCTCTAAGACTGTTGTAATACAATGAATTACAAGCACCAAAAACACATAACAAACACTTTATTTTGTTCCCAATGTTCATTTTACCCTTCGGAACTCGGTAATTACGTCGGATTAAATTAAAAACAGGAAAAAAGTCAAGTAATCACGGTCGCCAACACAGAATTCTAACATATGGTCATTGGTCAGAGAAGTAGAGAAGATATAATGCTTTCCTGTTCCTCTATGTTCTAACCTAAACTCAATAATAAATCTCAAGAAAATATTTCTGTGGAAAATATTCTTTAACACCATAGAGATACCAGATTATTTATCTATGGTTAACACCATAGAAAATTTTATGACTCTTGTGAGATTCATTTGTAGTTTGAAATTACACAAGAAGAAGATACCAAGTTCGAAATTGTATTTCCATAATAATTGCTAAAATACAGAATTGATCGAGCTGAAATCCGGTACTCGATAATAAACTGGCGGTATGAAAGATTGTGGGGATTTTCAGCGGAAGCTAACTGATAGTTTCTGAAATGTAAAAAAAATTTAAATCTGTATTTTTTGAGTTATTGAGGAAACAATATTTCAGATGGGTATAAATCCGAAACCGATTTTGACCTCGAATAGTTCATCAGTGAGTCAAACCTAATCGTTTTGAGACCATTTTCGGCAAATAATTCTTAAATTACAGATTTTGTGGAAAAATGATAGCACGCTGTTCCACAGAACATGTGGGCAAAAAGAAAAAATGTAATCTGTGAAAAAAATGTTGAAGTACCAATAAAAACTCTGCGGTTTCGATTGTAATCGAAAGTTTCTCAACGCGGGGCCCGCATCTGTTATATATTCACGCTCCACTTCGCGACAATCGCGACTAAAACAATCGAGATTACCATATCCGAATTTCTAGCTGTCCATTCACGAAAACTCTATGATATGTATCTAGGCAGATTGTAGCCTGCTCCTCGGGTCAGAGAGACCGTTCTCCACATTTTTTACCTGTAGAAGAAAGTTCCAAAAGATTCTTTTGGGTTAGAGGTCAATAATATGGTCCACTTTTTATTCGTGGATCTCACAGAAGAGAAACTTCTCTAATTATATTATAATTTGCGGTATTATTAATCAGATTCTTAAATATTCATTTGACGGAATTATATATTATTTTATTTAGTTTACCTACTCTATGTGATTATATTGTTCAGTAATAAATTATCGGGGCTGGGAATATCATTAGAACGTTCGTGCTTATTTGGGACATAGTAACAACCTGTGATTATATCAATTTTTTTAATGGATAACGGTCAGATACGTACGCAGTATACAGAGTTTGTTATTCTCTGCTGAACAGTTGTATTATTTATCTTTCTTCAAATGTGGGACTGAAAAATTCACTATACCGTGAGCGTCAAAAGTCAAAAGTATGGAATAATGAGTTTATTTTATCCCCTTTCAGGAATATCGAAAAATGTTTGGACAGGTTAAAGTTATTTATTTTTTCCGGAAACTTTCTTCAGTAATTCTTATTTTTCTACAACTTCCCGTTACCAAGCAGTGACGTCATCGATATTTTTTACAAATTGCAAACCCCTATTTATGGCGCACTTGCTCCTCGGAACAGAGTGCTTATCAATTTGCCCAAGTGTCTGTAATTTTCGAATTATTGGCTGAAAATGGTTTTAAACGATTTGGTTCGACTCACTGATCAAGAATCCGTGGTCAAAATCGATTCTGTCCAACCTTCCGTTAACACGATAACTCTCGAACGGAATGAGTTAGACAGTTGAAATTTTCAGAGTGGGTTTGGGAGATAAATATCTCATTTAAGTTCATTATTGGGCAAAATCGAAATCGCAATAACGAAAAAAAAATTTTTTTTGTACATTACACATTTCGAATTTAATTTTTCTTAAGATGCAGTTCCATCATATGAATTCATTGATATCGTTTTCATTTATAATAAGCTAATACTTTCGGAGATATGATTTTTTCAAAATTTCAATAATACATCGTACTTCTATGTTTTCACAGAATGCGAATTATATCTGTCTGTGTTCACTGCTCACTAATGTAATCTTATCTGTAATGTTATCTATAACAGACATGTCAAATGTATTTCTGTTCTAACAAACAAAACATGATTGAATGCAATATGACCTATTTATAGGACATTATAATTACCCCTACCCTATATTCCCTTGGATAATCCATATGATAAATAATATATAATATGGTAAGTTTATCAAATTGGATTCAGAATATCTTCAGTGAAAATAAAACTGGAATATTGGCTAAGTTTCAATTGAGATAATATAATTCTCAGAGTAGATTTGAGGAATGAATATCTCGGATAAGTTCGTTATTCAGTTTTAATTTAGTTCCTTTTATGATGCATTTCTATTATAAGAATCCATTGATATCATTCTCAACCAATGCGGCAAAGATCCTGTCCACAGGACTTTCCCACATTTTTGCGCGTATGTTCTATGTGCTAAGGAATATCGCGTTATCATTTTGCCCAAATGTCTGTAATTTTCGAATTTTTTACCGAAAATGTTTTCAAACGATTGGGTTCGACTCCCCGATGAAGAATTCGGGGTCAAATTTCATTCTGTGCGGCCGGCCGGCCGTCCGTTGCCACGATAACTTGATATCGGAAAGAGACAGTGACTTGAAATTTTCAGGGTAGGTGGCGCATCGCAATACGACGGACAAGTTCGTTAATGGGCACAATCGGCCCAATGGTTTCTGCGTAATAATTATGTTTTCAACCAATACAAGTCCGACCGAATTGAAACTTGGTGGGTAGTTGTAGAATGCAACACTAAGGACGTTTGTGAAATTTTGTGAGAATCGTATAACTGGAAATTTTAAAAATTATATCAAAACATTTTATTTATGTCACGATAACCTGAGAACGGAAAGAGATAGCGACTTGAAATTTTCGGGTTTTGGAGTTATACCCATTTGATATTCGGTTGTTACTTCCTCAATAACTCGAAAAATACAATACCGATCTTTTTCAACCATGGTTAACAGTTGTAGAATGCCAACGAGAAAATTCTTGCGAAATTTCGTGTGGATCGTATCACTAGAAAATAAAAAAAAATCAATGAAAATCATTGTATATATCAGAAACTAATCATCCGACATCGCCGAAATTTTGCGAGAACCTTCAAAACCTAACTCTACTGCCAAGTTCCAAGTTTGAACACGATCAGATCTAACGAAAGGGATAGGGACATTTTTCAGGGTAGGTTGCACATCCCAATGGGAGAGTAAAGTTCATTTTTGGGCATAATAGGTCCATCGGTTTCGAAGTTATACCCACCTGGAATATTATTTCCTCAATCACTCAAAAAATATAGACTCGATCGAGAAAATAAATCCATTATTACATACTTTTGACGCTCACTGTATGTATAGATGAAGAATAAAGCAAATCGTTGAATCTGAATGGGAAAATAATATATCTTTGAGAAAAATTAGCAGCGTTTATCGAATGAGAGACTTAAGGCGGATTTATACAGCAAATAAGATAAAATAAGAAACAAATTAAAATAAAATAAGAATTAAGGGTTAAACGGATCGGTTTATACAGATAATCTAAAACAAAATAAGAAATAAGAATGAACCAATCAAATCGCAGCTTTTTGACAATTTTATGCAAGTTCTATGAATTTCACTCTTTGAGCATGCGCATTGTCATTTTCCAAACAAAATAACATAAAATAAAAAATAAAGATGAGAGTTGGCCAACTTTAATTCTTATTCTTATTTCTTATTTTATCTTATTTCATGTATAAACGCTCTCATAGAAATGTACATGTTCAACTTTCTTATTTAATTTCTTATTTTATTTTATCTTATCTTATTTGCTGTATAAACCCGCCTTTACTACCATGAACACAAGAAATTCCGTTAGCGGTAGTTAGTCATTTCAGATGTCTGGCATTACTATCAGTTCTCCTCATTCATTAAATCTGGTTTCTTTACCAGAGGCGATAGATGATCCTGAATTTTGTTTTTATACAGTAAATTACTATCTACTAATGATGAACTTCTACATTGAGACACGATCATCACAATATAACCATATATATTACAATCTATACCATGAAGAAATGAGCCTACGACTTTTTGCATTGGGGTTGTACTGTATCGAGAACTAATAACGACGAGAAGAGTATCCGGTCAGGGAGTTCAGAAGAGTAAAACATTTTAGAAGCACTCACTTGACGTCATCTCAATATAAACTGGTGGACAGTTGCTACGCAACACGGAAAATTGTACCCAGATTCAAATCTCCATACTTTCGGAACAAAAGGAGATATCGAGTTGCAGTCTCCAGAAGGTTCTTGACAAAACTATTTCAGAACACGTACATGGTTCGAGCGATATATTCCTTTCATTTTTAAACTTTTATACAGTGCGCGTCAAAATTATGGAACAAATTAATTTTCTCAGGAGAAAAATATTTGGCAATAAAATCCTGAAACAGGTCAATTTTCGTTTCACTTTTACCAAATTTGTATGCATTTTTTAAGTATTTTTGTTGCATCCTGTGCTATCCCCATCAACCCCTCTAAATTTTTTGAATAGGGAGAGTGGGTCATGTGGTACTTTTTTGGCAAGGTGAAAAATATTCTTCAAAAAAGAAAAATTTATTCTTGAAAATTTCTGCACGCCTGTAAAGAAGATACAAAGACCTTGCCAAAAAAGTACCACATGACCCACTCACTGATCAAGAATACGTGGTCGAAATCGATTATGTCCGGCCGTCCGGTTCGGCCGACCGTTAACACGATAACTCTCGAACGCAATGAGCTAGACAGTTGAAATTTTCAGAATAGGTTTGGGACATACATTATCACGCCTAAGTTCGTTATTGGGTATAATCGGTCAGATGGTTTCGGAGTAAGAAAAAAAATTTTTTTTACATTACAAACTTCTCAAGATGCAGTTTCACCATAGGAATCCATTGATGTCATTTTTAACTGTAACAAGCTAATACTTTCGGAGATATGCTTTTTCAAATTATCAATAATAAATCGTACTTCTGTGTTTTCACAGAATGCGATAATTATTCTATCTATGAATTATTATAATACTAGCTGACCCAGCGAACTCTGTTCCGCCTTAGAGGCAATAAATAAGCAGATTTTAGATTTTATTATACACGTTAGAAAAAAAACACCCTGTACAGTAATGATTTATTTTCAATGATGTATCCCTCTAAAGTTTATTTTTTAACACAAATGAATGAAATTGTACGATTGTGGCATGGAAAACAGCAAGTTGCACCCTGTATAGAGATTTCGGACAAATACATTATGAGAATCCATCCAAGGTACCTATTTAGTTAATGCTTTGTTTGTGACACAAATCACTTCAATCACGTACAATTGTGCCATGAGAAAAAGGACACCCTGTATAGTAATGCTTTATTTTCAATGGTGTATGCCTCAAAAGTTTATTTTTAAACACACATGACTAAAATTGTACGATTATGGCAGGAAAAACAACAAGTTTTAATTGACGTTAAAAGAAAAACACCCTGTATAACACAAAAAAGTATCCTATGTCCGTCTCCTGGTTCTAAGCTACCTCCCCACCAATTTTGAGCCAAATCGGTATAGCCGTTCTTGAGTTATAAGTGAAGTAACGAACACGACTTTCTTTTATAAATATAGATGATCTATGTTGATACAAGTCAACTTATTTTTCTGAGATAAGACATGATATATCAAATTTTGATATTTAATGCCCATGGTTAATCCATATGATGATGTGAATGGTAATGGTAAGTTAATAATATTGAGTTCAGAATATCTCCAGTAAAAAGAAAACTGAAATATTGGCTAAAGTTTCACTTGATATAATATAATTTTCAGAGTGGATTCCAGGAAAAAATATATCGTTCATCATAGAATTGAGGAACGAATATCTCGGTTGAGTTCGTTGTTGGGTAGAATTGGTCTATTAGTTTTGAATTAACAATTTTTTTTGCAAACTCTGTAGTGATTTTCAACATTCAACAATGATTATTGATTGTATATTTCAATCAGTCAATTCTTCGGCAGTCAATTAACCAATTATAAACAATAGAACCTCTTGAGATACCGTCAGCCGCCACTACATCAAATCAATTCAATATGTACATTGTACATGACCACTTAACTTTCCGAAAGATTCAACAATACCCATCCTAATTTCATTCGACAACCATTGTTCGTTCGGAACGATAAGGGACCCCCAGTATCGGAATGACTCAATTACCAGCTCCGTATGTTCATAGTCCGTAACAAAACATATTTATTTGCTGCGATATCTCGAGATATTCGAAACTAGAACACCCGGTGAAGGTGCTACCCGGAGAACAGCAGTACCATCACCATCGGGTTCTTCTTTACGTGTAGCTGGCTTCTCAGAAGCGCGACTACCATGTGTTCATCTGGTCAAGTCCGCATCCTGCTTCTAATTGAGTAACACGTGTTATCGGGGCATTAGCGGATTTTTTGGTGCGTAAAATGTATGGGAAAATATTTGGAAATCTTTGTTTGTTTGTGGTTCTGGTTTTGCTGGCTGTGCAGTATGTTTTTTGTGAAAAAGGGGGTAACGTAGATTCGAAGGGGAAGGACCAGGATGAGGATAGTGTTGAAAATGTGTTGGATGATTTAGGAAAGGAATTTAGCAATTCTTCCTTTAGTGCGATTTTGGATTTTCTTGAAGAAGAGGATGAGGTCCAGTCAAAAGGTTTAGAAGGTGAGAAAATTCGTCTATCAAAAATTTTTTTAGTTATTAACCCTCGTTAAGGGGTGAAACTAATAATAATGTTTATTATTAGGTGACCAATAAAAAAAATATATAAATATCAGTATTGAGGTGGAGTAACGAATAAAAATAATAATAGAAATTAGAATATTCCAACGGCTGCAAAGATTATTCACTGAAAGAATAATTGACCTAGTATAACAATTATCAATAATTTGATCGCAGATCCGAAATCTACAATCGTTACGGAACTAATGGACTAGACCATATTTTCTTACTAATAATTTCAACTTATGAAGATACAACACAATGCACAATAATTTTTGGCGCTCTTGTTCCTCGGAACAGAGTGATTATCAATTTGCCCAAATGTCTGTAATTTTCGAATTTTTGGCTGAAAATGGTCTCAAACGATTTGGTTCGACTCACTGATCAAGAATACGTGGTCGAAATCGATTCTGTTCGGCCGTCCGTTAACACGATAACTCCCGAAGGAAAGGAGTTAGAGGATTGAAATTTTCAGGGTAGGTTTGGAGCGTACATATCTCGGACGAGTTCGTTAGAGGGTGAAATCCACCAAGCGGTTTCGGAGTTATGGCTGTTTTTAGTAAAAATATTTTTTATCAATATTTCCGAAACCAATCACCCGACCTATCTGAAATTTAGCATCAGATTGTAGAATAATGACCTTTATACGCATGCGAAGTTTTGTATTGATCGGATTGCCGTAAAGTGTAAAAAAAAAAAAAAATTGTTTTTCTTCAATAACTCTCGAACAGAATGAGCTAGGCAGTTGAAATTTTCAGAGTAGGTTTAAGAGATAAATATCTCGGTTAAGTTCGTTATTGGGCAAAATAGGCCAAATGGTTTCGGAGTAACGAAAAAAAAAAATTTTTAACTTACAAATTTCAAATTCAATTTTTTTTAAGATGAAGTTTCTCCATATCAATCCATTGATATCATTTTCAACTCTAACAAGCTAATACTTTCGGAAATATGATTTCAATAATGAATCGTACTTCTATGTTTTCACAGAATTTTATAATTATTCTATCTATGAATTATTATATGACCTGTACATGTCATCCTGTTATATAAGAGAGAGTCAATTTCATTCATTTCAGCTATTTCAATTTGATTTCTTCCATGGTCCTCATTCTCAGATTGCTCATTTAATCTTGATAAAAAACAACAAATCTTGTAGTTTGAGCAAGAGCGCCAAAGATCCTGTCCACAGGGCTTGAACCTATTTTTTGTAATACATATTACAAAAAAGAATTCATAAATTCTAAAACTTCTAAACTAAAACAAGTTGCAGAATGGGCTCCTATTCAAACACGAATGAGTGTTAGAATTGCCTTCTGCAACGAGTATTAGACGATATTTTCTCTATTTCAGGCGAGTTTTGTAAAATACTGTTGAAATTTAATGAAAAATTCGGATTATACATCCTAGTGACTTTTGTATTGTACCTTGGCAGTTGGTGTGACTGTTACGAAAGTTGACAGATTACGGAATTTGAATCGTACTTAGGGCACGGAGATCAGATTTAAAACAGTTTCCTAATAGCATGAATCATTCAAAATCAGCTAGAAGGAAATATCTAGTACCTTATTTTTTAATGAAAATAGAAAGTTTTCTCTCAACAATTATTTCACTACATCCAGATTATATTATATTGACAATTGACGTGTGTTGAAATTTGATAGGATCGAATGTCAGTGCTGACACCACAAAACTATTGTTTCTATAACTAGAAACAATGCGAGAATGAGTTCATTACAGCATTTAGTGCTGTAATGAACTCATTGCGATACTGAAATAGAGAAACTTTTTAACGAGTTCCTATAGATTTAGAATCTGAGCTCAGATTCTATTAATTCTATTACTCTCATAAGAACTCAACATGGAAGGAAATAGTATATTCTAAAACAAGTTGCAGAATGGGCTCCAATTAAAACACGAATGCGAAATTCGAAAACGAGTGACGAAGGGAGCGAGTTTTCGAACGCATGGGTGTTGGAATTGCCTTCTGCAACGAGTATTAGACGATATTTTCTCTATTTCAGGCAAGTTTTATAATATACTGTTGAAATTTAATGAAAAATTATACATCCTAGTAACTTTTGTATTGTATCTTGGTAGTTGGTGTGACTGTTACGAAAGTTGACAGATTACGGAATTTGAATTTGAAACGTACGTAGGGCATGGAGATCAGATTTAAAACAGTTTCCTAATAGCATGAATGATTCAAAATTAGCAAGAAGGAAATCTCTAGTAGGTACCATATTTTTTAATGAAAGTAAAGCTTTTCCTCAACAATTATTTCACTATATATCCAGATTATATTGTATTGTCAATTGACGTGTGTTGAAATTTGATAGGATCGAATGTAAGTGCTGACTACCACAAAACGAAACATATAACTAGAAACAATGCGGAAATGAGTTCATTCCAGCACTGTTTTCAGTGCTGGAATGGACTCATTACGATACTGAAATAGATAAATAATATTCCGGTCCTAATATTCGTTTCCTTCAGAGGGCATTTTTGAAGGCATTTTTGTTTAATTCATGTACCAAATTTAAACCAAATCGACGGATCCTTGTCAGTAACAGGGTAGTTTTGTACTTTAGTATATGGCATTTTGCCATCATATTGGCAGTCCCTATAACCCCATAAGTTTTGTCGGTTTCATCTCGGGGGACCCTGTATATCTACGTACCTTTATCAATCTATATCCGAATCAGAAAAAAAAAATTGTTGGTACCTAGTAAGATATAATAATTCATAAAAACTAGTGTTAATTATTATAGCCAGTTAAATGATTATCCAAAGATCTATTGAATTAAGTACATTTATGAATAGTAATGGTAATAAGAAATTTATATTTATGAATAATGCAAACCCAAATTATTCGAATAAATATTCTATGAATATTTGAATATTCAAATCGTCCATGATGCCAGCCTTAGTTTGATATCTGAATGCACCGGTTGAGATTTTGAATGGGAAAATTTCAATACTTTCGGAGAAAGTATAACAAAAAGAGTGGGGAAGCTCTATGGACCGAGGCCTTGGCACTTTGACAAATCATATCTCCGAAAATATTGATTTCTCATGGTGGGCTTCAAGAAGCTTCTACTAGCTTAATTGTGGATTTAATTCATTCGGTGGAGTTGGGAATGTTATCAATGGATTCTTATGATAGAACTGCATCATAAAATAAAAAATTAAATTCACAACGTAGGTCTATGCCTCACCCCATATTTTGGATTTACATACATCAGCAAATCATAATTAGAGCATTCCATGAAATCATAAAATTACGATTATTGAAAGTTTGAAAAATCATATCCCTGAAAGTGTTTGTTTGTTAGAGTTGAGAATGATATCAATGGATTCTTATGACGAAACTGCATCTTGAAGAGACGGAAAATCATGGTATCATTAGAGAACGAAATAACTACATCTTCATCGGCAGACCGTTTGTAAGAAATACACTGCTCAACAATTGATAGGGATCACTTACTTATTCTAAATTTATTTCTGAATTATTCGCTCCAAGATTATAAATTTAGTCAGATATCAGAGTATTTTCAGTTGATAATATGGTTCACTTGAGAAAAGAATGAAAAAATGGAAAGTTGGAGAGAAAAAAAGACCTTATTAGGAACACTCTGTGTTTGAATAACATAAAAATTTTATGATGACACCACAAGAAGGCTGAAGTTTCGGTTAAGCTAGTACCTAGTTGGCCCCCCACGAGCTCGTCTCAAGCATTCTACCCTACGAGGCATACTTTCAATCAAACGATTTATAACATTTTGGGGCAAATTCGTCCTAATATCCCGTAAAGCGTTAGAAAGGTCCTCCAGGTTATTGATCGGTTGTTCTAAGGTTGACAATTGTCTAGACATCTCAGACCAGACATGTTCGATGCAATTCATGTCTGGAGAGCGAGCTGGCCAGTCCATCCTATCAATAGCATGAGTTTCTAGCGCTTCATTAACCAGACGACTACGGTGTGGACGGGCATTATCGTCAATTAAAATGAAATTCTCGCCCAAGGCAGCCGCAAACGGAACAATTATGGGTTCAATAATCATATCGTGATATCTCTGGCTGGTCATTGTGGTGTTCTGCAGAACAACCAACTCTGTGCGTTGGTTCAAACAAATGCCTCCCCATACACATATAGAACCTCCGCCAAAAGCTGTTGTGGGTACCATAAACTGTTCTGCATACCTTCGACCTCTTTCCCTCCAAGCAAGAATACGTCCATCGGAGTTGACCAAACGAAATCTAGACTCATCCGTAAATAAATATCGGCTCCAATCTTCAACTGTCCAATTGCGGTGCTCCTCAGCCCATTGCCGTCGATGAACCCGGTGTTCCCTATTCAAACGGGGATGTTGTACCCTCCTACGTGCTCTCAAACCACGAACATGTAGTCGTCGTCTTACAGTCTGGTTCGAAATTAGAACTCCTGTTGCAACTCTCAGTGATCCAGTGTTGCCAGATTCTTTTTATCAAATTTCTTCAATTTATCCTCAAAAATTCTTCATATTTCTGCAGTGGTGTGTAACGTCATTTTGGAGTACCTACCTACCCACTGTTAGTAAAGTTAAAAACTTCCTCTAACGGGCCAATCCCCAGTTCGACCTGTTTCACACTGCAATATTTTTATTTTGCTACTGCAAGCACCATCTCGATTCTCGAGGCCGATAATTTCAAGTCGTAGCTAAACCATTTTACCGAAAATGTCAGGTCGCATACGAAATGAGTAAAATTGTTCCAAAAATATGTGAATTTCAAAAATTCTTCATATTTTAATGGTTTCCCTGAAATATTCTTCTTTTCTTCATCAGCTCTTTTTGGAGGCTAAAATTCTGCATATTGAAGAAAATTCTGCATTTCTGGCAACACTGCAGTGATCTATTGAGCCGCGACGCCGGGTAAGTGGGATTTCTCCTAGCATTGAGGACCAAAAGACGATCTTGGGCAGCTGTTGTACTGCGCTGTCGACCTCCCCCATGAACATAAGCTACTGAGTCGTTTTGGATGAACTTATTCCAAGCCCGACTCACGACACTTTGCGAAACATTCAACCGCCGGGACACTAACAAACTAACAAACCTTCCTGTATCCACCGTATGATTTGGTCCAGTTGCACAGGAGCCAAACGTCTTCTCGGCATGACTGATAAGCTAATATTGTTCTCATTTCTTTAATTATTGTCACCTTATGTGTTTGAACGAGAGAAAAAAACAGATTTAATAACAAATACCACATTGCTTTTCACTCCACATGTAACAGCCTACAGATAATAATCGATTTTGTGAACAAGAGCCGATGAAGTGAGGAAAAATTTGATATAATCAACTCAAAACATCTTAATTTTTCCTTAGAGAACATATAATGTACAGATATTCACGAGATAACTTGAAAAAAATACAAATGAAGAGAAGTTCATAAGTGATCCCTAGCAATTGTTGATCAGTGTACTTAGGAAAATGTTTTGAAAACACTATGACATAGACACGAAAATATAGTCAAATTATGCATGCATAGGTTGCATTCTGCTCAAATAGGTAATAATTATCCATTATGAAAAAGTCTCGTCAACAATAAGTGGGTTGTCGTACGGTTGAATAGTTGGTATAATACCTATTGATACTCATAATTAATATTTCACTATGAAGTGTTAAATTTAATCGTTCAATTAAATTACTGTATTCGGAATGTGGTTTTCTTATGCGTGATCTTCCATACATATTACAAACTTATTACTCAAATAATTGGATGAAAATAATTAAAAGTAAATGTAGAAAATTATTAATTTAATGATGTGCTATGAGACGAAATTATGTTCCACATATGAGTGAATTACTAAGAATGATTGTGCAGAATCAAAGCAGTATATCCACTGCATTACACTCGAATAAGAAACTTGTCGACGGTTTATGCTTTTTGACGCAAAGCCGAACAAAGATATAGGAAACTACAATTATTTAAGTAAATTAGATCATTCTTCATCATTTCTCCTAAAACATGCAGTTTTCGAGATATTTCTCATTGAATATTATAAAATCTGATGAAAATTCCAGAAATTTCACTACATTTATTAATCCGGCCCTGAACTAGAATTCTCGAATAAAAATGGAAGCCACGTTGCTATCGTTCATAAATAATTTATCATCACAACACAGAGACAGGAAATCGTCGAACCTGAGTAGACATACAGGCCTATAATATTTGAATCCAAAGTTTGAACATACCTACCTTGATCGTCCATAGAACACATCTAGAAAGATGTAGAGCTAGTATCCTCCTTATCTCATATATGATTTTTATGCACTTGAACCCAGTGGCGGATCCAGCTCTTAAGGCAGGGGGGGGGTCAAGGTCAGGTGGTTTGCATACCAGCCATATTGATATGAACATTTATGAGAATTTTGCTATGGTCCCACCAGTCCAGGGAGGGTCATGACCCCCATAACCTCCCCCTAGATCCGTTCCTGCTTGAATTGCATAGACAATATATTATTGCGCATATGTTCCGGAGAACATAGCGTTATCATTTTGCCCAAATGTTTGTAATTTTCGATTTTTTTTGCCGAAAATGGTCTCAAACGATTGGGTTCGACTACCTGATGAAGAATTCGAGTTCAAATTTGAATCTGTCCGGCCGGCCGTTGCCACGATAACTTGAGAACGGAAAGAGATGGCTACTTGGAATTTTCAGGTTAGGTGGTGCGTCCCAATACGATAAGTTCGTTAATGGGCACAATCGGCCGAACGGTTTCCGACTAATAATTTTCTCATTAACCAATACAGATCCGATCGAATTGAAACTTGGTAGATAGTTGTATAATAAGGACACAAAGATGTTTGTGAAATTGTGTCCGAATTGTATCGCTAGAAAATTAAAAAAAAAATATTATTTATGCCACGATAACCTGAGAACGGAATGAGATAGCGACTGAAAGAGACATTTGAGTATGTTAATAGGCATTATCGGCCAAGCGGTTTTGGAGTTATAACCTATCTGAAATTTAGTTCTTATTTTCTCAATAACTCGAAAAATACGAAACCGATCGAATTCAAACATGGCTATTAGTAAAAGAATGCCAACGAAAAAATTCTTGCAAAATTTCGTGAGGATCGAATAACTAGAAAATTTTAAAAAATTCATTGAAAACTATTGAAAAATATTCTATATATCAGAAACTATTAGTCCCACATAGCTGAAATTTTGCGATAGCCTTCAGAACCTAACTCTACTGCCAAGTTCCAAGTTTGATGCTGGATGTTGCCTCAATAGCTTTCGAACGAAAAGACATAGGGACTTCCAATTTTCAGGGTAGGTTGCGCATCCGAATGGGAGAGTTGACTTCGTTGGTGGGCGGGCATAATCGGCCCAACGGTTTTGGAGTTATATCCATCTGGAATATTAATTTCTCTATAACTCAAAAAATACAGATCCGATCAAATTCAAGCTTGGTAACTAGTTGTAGAATATCGACAAAAAGACGTTTGTGAAATTTTGTGAGGACCGTACTAGTACACCATAACTTGAGAACGGACAGATATAGCGACTTGCAATTTTCAGGGTAGAGGTTGCCCATCCGAATTCGACATTTAAGTTAGTTAATCGGGATAATCAGCCAAATTGTTTTCGATACTCATCTGAAATTTCGTTGTTATTTCCTCTATAACTCAAAATTAACTAATCTGATTCAATTAAAACTCGGTGATTACTTGTAGAATGCCGACCGACTAATTTTCGCGGAATTTCGTGAATATAGAATCCTGGAGTTACTTGAGGCGTAAGTTTTTTCGTATTTCAATTCCAATAGAATACATATGTTACAATTATAAATTCTGTGATCATATACGAATCTCTACTAAAGTCTGTCATTAAAATGATATGAAATGTATGCATTTAGATATTTTATAAAAGCTGAGAAAACGGTGTATATCGATGCAAAATTCGTAATAGAGTGTCCAATAGAGGTGAGTAGACCATTGAACATACGCGCCAAAGCCCCCGACTTCACGTCAGGCCTGGAACCAATTTACTATTTCAATCTCGCTTGTTTAGAACATTAGTTATCATCTTAAAGCGGGAAAATTAATATTAACTAAACAATATATTGTAATCAAATTTTAATTTCTTGATGAATTTTTTCATATTTATTAATTGTGGGCATATCCACCTGCAATTCAAACAACTTGAAGTGCTGGTTATCTATCTTTTAGGAAAAAGATATATAGGAATATAGAATAGGATTTTCATGATTTATATTATTCTATGAATCCTTCTGGATACTTACCAGCAATATTGAATAAAACTAAATGATCTGTTATCCATATCATTTATTAGTAGAATGACATAGGATTTCAAAATTCTACACAATTTGAATATAGGTGCGCAAATAAATTATTGGGAAGAAAAGAATAGAGAAAAACATACTTACAGAAAGAAGAAGAAGGAGAATAAATAGCATTCGATTTTATCCTTAACTATTGGAGGTGAGTTTACTTGGTACAAAATCCAGAGTGTCCAAGTATCCAGAGCGTCTCGGCTCAATTGATTCATTTTAAGGGATGGAATTTCAGGGTTGAATAAAAAAAAAATCTATGAAACAGGGAACTTATCAACAGATTTATATCACAGTTGGGACATTAATTAATTGTAATACATACCTTAAAATTGTTTACCGCAACGTTCTCCGTTCAGTGTTTCGCTAGTTATGAAGGAAAATATGGGGACAATTTGAAATAAAATCGGTGCATACGGGAACAAATGGGATAATCGTAAATCATAACAAATAACAGACCTTTGTGTAAAATTTGCAGCGTCTTGTTGAAGCCACATTGATTTATGATATGTTTTTCAGAACCTCCAAAGAACTCATCGCAGATTTTCGAAACAAAATCCACAAAATATGGGTCCATAATCGGTAGCGCAGGCGGAGGGGGGCATGGTGGTGGAGGAGGGGGACACGGCAGTGGAGGCGGCCAGGGAGCATCCGCGGGCGGACAAAAAAAACGTAAAGGTCAGAAGAAACAACAGAGTTTGGTGCGGAGGATAATGCCGATAATGTTCATACCGTTCATGATCTCCACAGCGATAATACCCCTGATGATTTTCGTGATTAAACTGCTGTTCATTAAAGCTGCGATTGTGGCTAAGGTGGCGGTGACCCTTGGTTTGATCAGTTTCTTCAGGAGGAAGCCGAATGGAGGCGGAGTTCATAATTACAACGCGTGGAAGATGAGATGAGTAAGGAAAATTATGTGAAAACGTTGCAAATTTTACACAAAGGCTAATTATCCCATGATCGAAGTCATTTTTTCTAATCATCCACTAACTTTTCCACCCTCTACAGTGTGGAAAAGCCAAATGGAAAAATTCATTATTTTGGTTACTGTACATATTTATGGAAAGTCCTGAAACATATAAAATTTAAATTTTAAATTGTCATTCATCTTCGTAAAAATGTGAACCCTACCTTTAACCCCCATCGAAAGACAGGTACAACCCCCAATTTTTCAAAGAGGTATAGGCTTGTGATACATTCCTTGAAAGGTCTCGTCATTCTCTATTTAGAAATGTTATCACTTTCATGTTTATTACAAAAATTAAATTAGAAAAGAATAAAATCAAGTGGTTAGCGAAATTTGGTACAATATCAAAAACTAAAAATGTTGCAAAAAAATTATGAATGTTAATGAATCCTGACATCAAATAAAAACTCTTCCAACATTTTTCAACATCATTTTTCTTCCTATCACATATTGAAGGCAAGTAAGTTTAGTATTATTGCGCGTATGTTCTGGGTAACATCACGTTATCATTTTGCCCAAATGTCTGTAACTTTCGAATTTGTTGACGAAAATGGACTCAACCGATTTAGTTCGACTCCCCAATGAAGAATTCGAGGTCAAATTTCATTCTGTCCGGCCGTTTCCACGATAACTTGAGAACGAAAAGTGCTAGCGACTTGAAATTTTCAGGGTAGGTGGCGCATCCCAATACGACGGACAAGTTCGTTAATGGGCATAATCGGCCCATTGGTTTCCGAGTAATAATTTTGTTTTCAACCAATATAAATCCGATCGAATTGAAACTTGGTGAGTAGTTGTAGAATATGAACCTGAGCACGTTTGTGAAATTTTGTGCGAATCCTATGGCTAGAAAATTATTAAAAAATTATTAAAAAATATTTTTGTTGTCACGATAACTTGAGAACGGAAGGAGATAGCGGCTTGAAGTTTTCAGGTTAGGATGTGCATCAGAACGCGACATTTGAGTTTGCTTATGAGCATAATCGGCCAAACGGTTTTAGAGTTATAGCCATCTGAAATTTGGTTGTTTTTTGTTCCTCATTAACTCGAAAAATACTAAACCGATTGAATTAAAACATGGTTATTAGTTGTAGAATGCCAACGCGAAAATTCTTGCAAAAATTTCGTGAGGATAGTATTTGTAGAAAATTTTTAAAAAATCATTGAAAATTGAAAAAAAAAATTCTATATATCAGTAACTATTCGTCTGAAATTGCTGAAATTTTGCAAGAGCCATTAGAACCTAACTCTACAGTCAAGTTTCAAGTTTTAACACGATCGGTTAAATATTGTTGGGGATTCGAGCAGCCTTGTGTGAGTTCAGTAGATGGGTGACCGTTGCCTCGATAACTTTCGAACGAAAGGAGATAGGAACTTGCAATTTTCAGGGTAGGTTGCGTAACCGAATGGTAGAGTCGACTTCGTTGGTGGGTATAATCGGCCTAACGGTTTTGGAGTTATATCCATCTGGAATATGAATGGCAATTTAAAATTTGAATTTGACGTATATGTCATTTTCCATAAATATGTACAGTAACCAAGATAATGAATTTATTCCAATTGGCTTTTCCACGCTGTATAACTCAAGAACTACTAATTTTAGAAGGTAAGACAGTCAGACAGGGTAGGTGTGGAGTCCAAATGCGCCGGTTGTGGTCTTTAATGAGCTACATCCGCCCAGTGGTTTCAGAGTTACAGTTATCTGAAATCTTGTTTTTCCTTTAATTCGTAAAATACTGACTGATCGAATTGAAACTCGGTATAGTTAGTTGAAAAATGCCCACACTGAGCCTTATGCAACATTTGGTGAAGATCGTATGAGTAGAAATTAAAAAAAAAAAACATTTAAAAAAGTTAATATTATTATTTTTACTCTTAAACTAATTTTCAAACCAAGTTCTACAATCAAACTCGATCGGATCTATATCGTTGGAAGTATTGTAAAAATATTATTTCGTTTCCTGGAAGGTAAGCAGCCTTGGACGAGTTCAGTAGCCGGATGGGTAACCGTTGCCTCGATAACTTTCGAACGGAAAAAGATAGTGACTTGAAATTTTCAGGATAGGTTGCACATCTAAATTCGACATTTAAGTTCGTTAACAGGAACAATCGGCCGAACGGTTTAGGAAGTTATATCAATCTGAAATATTATTTTCTTAATAACTCTTAAAGTACAGATCAGATCGAAATGAATCTTGATAATTAGTTGCAGAATGCCAGCAGAAATACTTATGCGAAATTTCGTGAGGATCTTATAACTATAAATTTTTAAATTAATTATTAAACCTTCGCGCAAAAATATTATGTATCTGAGAAACTATGCGTTTGATATCGCAGAAATTTTAGGAAAGCCTTCAACATTTAACATTACAGCCAAATTCTAAATTTGAACACGATCGGATCTATATTGTTGGAGATATTGAAAAAATATTGGTTGCCGAGCAGCCTTGGTCGAGTTCAGTAACTGGATGGTGACTGTTGCCATGATAACTTTCGAACGCAAAGAGATATCAACTTGTATTTTTCAGGGTAGGCTTCACATCCAAATGCGACAGTTGAGTTCGTCAATAGGCATAATCGACCAAACGGTCTCGGAGTTATACCATCTGAAATGTTGTTACTATTTCCTCAATAACTCTAAAAATATAAATCCGATCCAATTCGAACTAAAGTAACTAAGTAAATATTTGTAGAATGCCGACGTACTATTTTTTTGCGAAATTTCGAGGATCGTATAACAACAAACAAAAATAAGAATATTTCTTCAAAACAACAATAATATAGGTATATTTCACAAACTATTTGTTAGATTGCGCTGAAATTGCGCGAAAACCTTCCCAATATTTTCAAAAATACAGATCCGATCGAATGGAAATCTAGTACTCGGTTAAAAAAAAATTGGTTCACGCCCTGTGGATAGGAGCTTTGGCGCTCTTGTTCAAACTTTGACAAATCATATCTCCAAAAGTGGTTTCTCAGAGTTGGGAATTATATCAATGGAATCTTATGATAGAACTGCATCATAAAATAAATTAAATAAAAATCCATTGATATAATTCCCAACTCTGAAAAACCAATACTTTTGGAGTTAGGATTTGTCAAAGTTTGAACAAGAGCGCCTAAGCTTCTGTCCACAGGGCTTTCCCACTTTTTCAATTTGGCTTCTGTGCGTCAGTTTTCAAGAATTTTCGTAATTAAATTCAAAACGTAGGTCATACATATGCATCAGCAAATTTTAATTAGAGTGTTCTAGGAAATCATATAGAATTATTGAGAATAATTATTGAAATTTTGAAAAATCATATCTACGAAAGTATTAGTTTGTTAGAGTTGAGAATGATATCAATGGATTCTTGTGATGAAACTGCATCTTAACACAAATTGAATTTCAAATTTGTAATGTAAAAAAAAAATATTTTTTCTTTTACTCCGAAACCACCTGGTCGATTTTGCCCAATAACGAACTTAATCGAGATATTACTCTCCCAAACCTATTCTGAAAATTTCAACTGTCTAGCTCATTCCGTTCGAGAGTTATCGTGTTAACGGACGGACGGCCGGACAGAATTGATTTTGACCATGGATTCTTGATCAGTGAGTCGAACCAAATCGTTTAAGATCATTTTCAGCGAAAAATTCGAAAATTACAGACATTTGGGCAAATTGCTAAGCATTCTGTTCCGAAGAACAAGAGCGCCAAAAAGGGCTTGAAGGTTCATGCAGTATTTCTTGGTTGTGAGGCGTGAATGTCTATTCACGCCTCACAACAAGCGCGCATAAGCTCCTGACTTTTTAAGAATTTTCCTTCACTAAATTTGAGAGTAGTTAAAAGATTGAAGGGTTTTTTTCTGGGTTTTCTCTCCCAAACTCTGAAAAATATCTATAAAATAAAAATTAATTATTTTGTGATTTGCTTCTGCTTAAGAAACACAAGATATTTGTCAGAAGCAATCAATTGAACAATGTTGCCTAACAAACAACAACGAAACAACATCAACGTAGAAACAACTATATCGTAACGTTTCGGAGTCTATATCAGACTCCTTCGTCAGACGCTTAATGAAAATCTTTAGAATTATTTTGTTGATAGTTATTTTGTGAAATTCAAGAATTGTCACATTGACAGTATAATGAGTATAGCTCCCACAGTATCCTTTAATGATTACTTAGTTAAAAGATATTATCAAATTTCGATATCTCGAAAACGGTTTAATTTAGGATATGATGTGCGATATCAATTTTCTTTAGAATTAATATATAGGGTGTTCCATTCAAGAAAATGTATCTTTGTTTCGTGATGACTTTTTGATCGATCCTGTATACATATTTTTTTCAAGAATTTTTTAATCTCTTTGCATACGCAGGTAGACATTGTCATTTAGTGCCACTAGTCGTTATTCGCTGATTACAAACCATATTTTTACATTCGTAAATGATAAAAATCTTTATTATTATTATTTATTTTATAGATATTTTTATAGTTTGGGCAGGAAAACCCCGAAAGAAACCATTTAATAATGGATACACCTCCCAGAGTATCATTTAATGATTACTGAACTGAATACCTTAAAAACTACATTTTCATTATTCCTTTCAACATTGAATCGAACATGGAAACTTTCGTTTGTGGGGTATTCCCAAATGACGGCAATAAAACCGTATTCAAAGGGTTCAGATGAATCCGATAAGAAGTATGTAAATATGTATTTACAACACTTCAGGAAACAATTTACAATCCCATATTATCTCTCCCCCTGATAAATATTGTACACTGTGTCGCCTTAAATAAGGTATACATAAAGTGCTTCTAGGAAGATACGATATCCTTTCCTAGGTAACAGAACTACTGCCTTGCTTACGCTTTGAAGAAATGGGTTACAGTAATAAATATTCAAATTTTTGAAGTGGCGTAGCGAACACTCCTGATGTTATGCGGCTTAGTTTAGACCAAGTTGTATAAACCACTGAGAATTGGAAAAAAAGGAAGTAAATATGGGCATTGTGCACATATTATCTGTTTCTCCCCTGTCTGTTTCTCCCCTTTCAGGAAAAGCGAAAATTGGTTTGATAGGTCAAATTAATTTATTTTTTAAGGAACATTTTTCCGTAATTCTTTTTGTTCTACCATTTCCCGTTACCAAACAGTGACGTCATTATTTTTTTTAAATTGCAAGCCCTTTTTTTTCTTGACATAGATAGATTGTAAAATTCTGAATTAAATAATGCACATAGGTAACGCCATTTGGATCGATAATTCTCGAGATATAAATTTTTTAGCTTTGAAAAGTATGTGAAAATTGTTAATCTTCATCGAATAAACACTTTTTGGCGCTCTTGTTCCTCGGAACATAGTGCTTATCAATTTGCTCAAATGTGTGTAATTTTCGAATTTTTGGCTGAAAATGGTCTCAAACGTTTTGGTTAGACTCACTGATCAAGAATCCGTGGTCAAAATCGATCCTGTCCGACCATCTGTTAACACGATAACTCTCAAACGGAATGAGCTAGACAATTGAAATTTTCAGAGTAGGTTTGAGAGATAAATATCTCGGTTAAGTTGGTTATTGGGCAAAACCGACCTAGTGGATCCGAAGTAACCAAAAAAAAATTTTTTTTACTTACAATTTTTTTTATGATGCAGTTTCATCATAAGAATCCATTGATATCATTCTCAACTTTAACAAACTAATTCTTTCGGAGATATGATTTTTCAAAATTTCAATAGAATGTTCTAATTATAATTTGCTGATGCATGTAAATCCAACATATGAGGTGAGTCATAGACCTACGCTTTGAATTTAATTTTTTATGATGCAGTTCCACCATAAGAATCCATTGATATAATTCCCAACTCGGAGATATGATTTATCAAAGTTTGAATAATTAGTCGCTAGTAGTTTGACAAGAGCGCCAAAGCCACTGTTTACAGAGCTTTCCCACGATTTTTAATTTATTTTTAATATTCTCTTTTTTTATATGTTCAATTTCAAGGTGGTCTTTCAACAATTGAGTGAATTTGGTAATTCTTTTTTCAGTTTTATATATAAAGGTAGTTTAACATACGATAAACATGCTTGATATATTAGAGTTTTTAGTCCCTTATTAGCATTTCAATGAAGAATATCCCAATGCTGATTCTGTAACTCAGGGTGCTGTTTGTAAAATAATCAGGAAGTATGAGAAGTTCAGATAAGTGAAGGATCATCCGAAAAGTGGTTGACTGGCAATTCCAGAGGACGTAACATTTTATTAGAGTCAGAGGAAAATCCTCATTTGTCTTCGAGAACTATAGCGGACAATAACAGTATATTGCGAAAATCGTTCGAGAGAATTCGTGATGAGATATTTTCACCACTTTCAAACTAGAAAAAAATTGCCTTCAATTTGAGCTCAATCACAATTTTTTAGGTGTAATAGTTACCCAGATATCGGACTTTGAAAATTGGATATTTTTTCGAAAAAGTTGAAAAAGGTAATTTTAGTTGTCTTTCGGGCTTAATATGGGCTGAGATACCTATCCCACGGTGAAGGTTATAAAAAGGTACTTGTAGAACAATTAATTAGTTTTAATTAAAGCATAGGAGGAAGTTCATAGGACCAATAGTTCTCTTGTTATGTGCAAAATACCAAAAGAAGGACAAATCTGATGTTTAAGGAAATATGAGATTGGCCTTTTGGTGTACCTTTGGTGGGAAACAGGAAAGTTTTGAAGAACTGAATGTATATTGTTATTATACATGCTCTCGTGTATAATTTGAGAAAAAAAATTCATCGATTCCGAGAAAACGCTAAATGGCAAATATTTTTTTCCAATACATATATTATGAAAATGGAAGTTATCCAACGATGCAATGCTGGCGAATTTAAATGTTTTCAGTGCATGAAATATCGACTATCGCTGACAATTAGAGTAGAAAATGTTGGAAATCTGTGGTCAAATCCAATTTTTTAAATCCGTCTCGTCGTAAACACAATAAATTTCGAAATGAAGAACTTGAAGACATTGGAAGGGTAATTTGAAGGCCTTGACATCACCGCTATGATGATGCTTGACTACTTCAAAGCCTTTGATTGATTATGGGTTTGATCGTCTGGCAGTTGATTTTGTTCGTAATTACTAGGTAGACCGGTGACAGTGTGTGGTTACTGCGAATGGCAAATCTAGTCCCTTTGCAGGTGACACGTCCACAAGGCTCAATGTTAGGTCCTATATGTGTCTGATATTAGCAGGGTGGTCCATCACGCTCAGCTGCGTTTATTTGCATATTGTACCCAATTGCTCCTATCCTTCAAACCATCCAGTAGTGAAGCAGCGATCAGTCAATTTGACCTTAATCTCGATACAATTTGCAACTTTTCTGAGCTTATCTGAACTTTTAGCTTTTGATTAATGGCAGGTCCCTGAGCTTGGTTAAAAGTACGAAAAACCTTGGAATAAATTTCGACTGCAGGCTTCGCTGTGAGAAGTATGTGGCGTTTTTTGTAAAAAAGAATTATTTGGTCTTGAGACGTCTCTAAAGAAATCGCTAAATAGTTGGATTTTTGATTAAGAAAAAACTTCGTGAGACTTTGTATATTGATATAGGGGGTAACGTTGCACTGCGACCTTAAGTTCTATTGTGCCCCCCGTCAGAGCTGTCGATGTCATCACCATCTACAGCTCACCTTCCAGTTCCAGAGTTCTGATGAACTCCAGTATCTGGGATGGCTTCAAGGAGGCTACGTCTTCGCTCCTGCAGATTTCTTGCCCAAAGCATTCCTTGCGTTGGTTTGAGATGGCGAGGCATTCCGTTATCAGGTGATAGGAGTTTCATCCCCCTCCGAACAGAATCTGCACTCGTCAGTTTCTGCAAGCCCTAATCTCATCATATGCTTCCTAAGACATCAGTGCCCTGTGATGAAACCAGTGTTGCTCTTGCCTACTTCATTAAGTTTTTTTCGGTCCTCCCATATTAGCTTAGACTCGATAACATGGGAGCTCAGAGCTTTACTGCCTGAAATATGCTCGGATATTAGCCTAGCGAAGTGGACATTTGGTGCCTGCCCTATATACTCCAGCGCCAGCTCCTGTGGTGGTTTTACCATTTAATCATTTTTTTTGAGAACTTGGGTGGTGGATTCCCTGTTCCAGTCTTTCTTTCTACCGATCATCGTAGAGAAGATCGTTACTCCCCCTGGAGGAGTTCAACAAGTGGCTTTGACAGAAGTGGTCCCTTTATCCACCTGTGTCTCCACTATCCTCGTCGACAACAGCTCATACATCCATTTTATAATGGTTTGATTCACTCCTCGCCTTTCAAATGCTCCTTTAACGGATACATGAGTGCGAGACTTTTGTCTAATCCATTCTCCGGTACGGGCTGACATTCTATCGTTGTTATTACGGTATTATTAAAAATAGATTAAAAGAAATACATAAAACATGTTGAGGGTTATTCTCATTTTTTGGTATACATGGGAGGTGGCCTTTCTTTTCCAGTCTTCCTCCCACTCAGCATTGTGGTGAGCATCTTTAAAAGCTGAATCTCTCTTTTCTCTAGAAATGTTCATGTAATGGACGAGCGCTATGTAGCTCCTGACGCTAGGCCAGTGGTTTTATATATTATAACTTAATTCTTGTTTACAGAGGGAAGGAAAAAGAAGCAAGAAAGCCTTATATCCCGCCTGTTACCTCTCTTGGTGATGCCATTCATGATGTCCACGATGATGCTTCCCATGGTGCTCACACAGATGAAGGTTATGCTTCTGCAGGCCATCTTCTTAGGGAAACTAGCCATAATTTTCACGACCTTCAACATATTGAGGAACATGGGAGACAGCACCGGATTGTACAGCCATAACGTCCACTTAAGAAGACCAGCGGGCCACGTGATGGACGATCCGGAGCTGAGTAAAGGCCATTATGGGTATACGGGTGACGAAGAGTATGGAGCATACATCAGCAAAAAAAAGTGATATGTAATATTAGTAGAATTGAACTAGAATCAGTGACATTTCGTGAGAGTGTGCTTTATGTTGTTGTGAATAGGTTTAAGCTTTATTTAAACGGGTATATTTGTATGTGAGGATAGGTGTCGATGTTTTGTTACTGTTAAATTTTTATTTATTTATTTAAATATATTTGAGTTATTCAGTTTATATTTGTTTTGGATTGGAAGTGGAAGGAAATGCTGTGAATGTTAAGTTAACATGAGCGCATAAGCGTTTTGGAATTTTTGAAATATCTGAAATAGAAACAAAGATAAAGAAACAATTAAAATAGTAATTTTAAAGAATCACACTGTAACTCGAAAACGAATCAAGATAGGTATGATCAGCGTTCTGATATGTTTGCGCGTATGTTCTGGGGCATTGTGATACCATTTTGCGCAAATGTCTGTAACTTTCGAATTTTTTTCCGTAAATGGTCTCCAACGATTATGTTAGACTCACTTATGAACAATTCGAGGTCAAATTTGATTCAGTCCGGCCGGCCATCCATTGCCACGATAACTTTTGAACGGAAAGAGATGGCGACTTGGAATATTCAGGGGCATAATCGGCCCAACGATTTCGGAGTAATAACCATCTGGAATATTATTTTCTCAAGTACTCGAAAAATACACATCCGGTAGAATTGAAACTTGGTAACTAGTTGTACAATATCGACATAAAGAAGTAAGTGAAATTTTGTGAGGACGTTACCACCAGAAAATTAAAAAAAAATTATGAAAAAATATTATGTATTTCACGATAACTTGAGAACGGTAAGAGAAAGCGTATTGCAATTTTCAGGGTGGGTTGCGCATCCGAATGTGACATTTAAGTTCGTTAATTGGTATAATTGGCTGAACGGTTTTGGAGTTATACTCATCTGGAATTTTGTTGTTATTTCCTCTATAACTCAAAATATACGAATCCGATCCAATTAAAACTCGGTAATTACTTGTAGAATGCCAACGAGGTAGTTTTTGCGAAATGTCGTAAGAAATTAAACGAATTTCAATCCCGATAGAATACATATGTCAGAATTAAAAATTCTGTGATCATAGACGATTCTCTCATTACTCAAGTTCAATTAAGAGTGTCCAATGGAGGTGAATAAACAATAGAATATGCGCGCAAAAGCTCCTGACTTCATGTCAGTGCTAGAACCAATTTTTTTAATTTAAAAAATACAAGTTCGGAAGTCTTTGAACATTTTTTTCTCCAAATCTTATAGTTCTCGAGATGCTCTTAGTGAGTATCAAATTGGGACAACTGTACAATGGTATTTCATTCAATAAAAGTGGGAAAGCCCTGTGGACAGGTGCTTTGGCGTTCTTGTACAAAGTTTGACAAATCATATCTCCGAAAGTATTGGTTCCTCAGAATTTGGAATTACATATATCAATGGATTCTTATAATGGAATTCAATCATGAAAGAAATTAAATTCAAAAAGTGTCATTTAAAAAAAAAACACAAGAGCGCCAAAAATTAATCCGAAACCACCAGACCGATTCTACCGAATAACGAACTTATCCAAGATATTCTTTCCTCAAATCTACTTTGAAGATTATACTACATCAGTTGAAACTTAGACAATATTCCAGTTTTGTTTTTACTGGAGATATTATGATCCCAATTCGATTAACTTACCAAATTATGTATTTCCATCATCATATGGATTATCCAAGGGCATTATATTACCACCCAAAAATTATAATATCATATAATCCTCATAATTCTACGATAGCTGAGGTTATTTCATTGGTCATTTTGCATTCAATTATAGTTTGTTCTCTAGAAAGTGAGGTGAGTAACGAATTTTGAATAGAACCAGAAATAAATATGACATATTATCTTATGGGTGGATAAGATGACATCTTTGAGCACAGACCATTCATATATATATATATATATATTCATAGATACAAATACGGACGTTAATTTCCGAAACCATTCGGCCGATTTTGCCCAATAAACTTAGCCGAGACATTTATTTCCCAAACCTACTCTGAAAATTTCAACTGTCTAGCTCATTCCGTTCGAGAGTTATCGTGTTAAAGGCCGGACGGAATCAATTTTGACCACGGATTCTTGATCAGTGAGTCGAACAAAACCGTTTAAGATCATTTTCATAAAAACATTCGAAAATTACATACAGGGTGAGTCTTTGACCACTGCATTAATTTTAACCAAAGATTCCTCTCATCAAATGAAACACTTTTTTCATTTAACATTTTTCCAAATTCAGCTCAGGTAAAAAGATACAGGCTGTTGAAATTTTGAAAAAAAATCAGTTTTAATTTTGTAGCTTTGACATCCTTTTTTCGAATAAAATGAATGTTGGCGTAAAGTTTCCTATAACTATGATACATATTTTCCAAATATTAGTTATTTTCTACTTCTACTGGTTTTCTAGTTATGGACTCGTGGATTCATTAAACTCAACGAAATTAGCATAAAGAAAGCATATAAAGTTTTTCTTGAGTCATTTCAAGAATATTCCATCTTTTTAGAACATTATATTATTCTTCATCATTTCTCTTTAAACGCACCGTTTTCGAGATATTCTTCATTGAATGTTTTAAAATGGAAAACTCCAGGAATTTCACTACTTTTATGGATCCGTCCCTGAGCGTTGGAATCCCGTATCAAGCTGTAAACCACGTTACCATGCCTTATTCTCGTCCGCCAACAATGTCATAGATAATTTATATGCGGGAGTGTATTAGCACATTGTGAAATCTTTAAACGCTTGTAACTTTTTACCTAAGCCGAATCTGGAAAAATGGTAAATGAAAAAAGTGTATCATTTGATGAGAGGAATCTTTGGTTAAAATTAATGCAGTGGTCAAAGATTCACCCTGTATATTTGGGCGCCAAGCAAACATAAAAATATGGCATCGCATCTTTTTCCACTGTGCCTTTCAGTTGGTAAATCCTTATTAGAAAACCTGTTGGTCAGGTGATGGTAGGTAGGTACTGCTAATATTAATAATTAATTATGCACCGCTGAAGAATTAGATTGTGTTGATGTGGTTATATTTTGCAATCCACGACTGCTTTCATCCCAATTTGTTACAGTAGCCTCACACCTTTCTCGTAGATATTGGCGTTTCTAATTTTACAATGAGACCACTGGCCGACAATATCTGTCCAACAAAGGTTTAAATGAATACGCCAGTAAATCTAACAAAAACGTCCCAACACAACATTTATACGCTCTTTCCGGTAATTCACAACCTCTCCTGATCGTTTCTTGTCGAAATAGAGCTACTGAGCACGTCCGGGTGTACAACTATAAAATTATATTGGATATTTTCAGAACTGATGACTTGTGGGTGTTCGACTGTTGGATCACCACAGGTAGATCGTTCTTGCGCTGAGGTAGGAAAACTGCAAACCTGCTGAAACTTGTTAAAATAAAAAATCTTAAAAAATTGTGCTAATTGTTCTATTCACACCTCACACACTCTCGCGAGTACAAAATTTCTATTCGATCGGATCTATATTTTTGAAAATATTGGGAAAATAAAAATCGACTAAAAGGTTTGCGCGGAATTTCAGTGGAATCTGACAGTTTCCGAAATATAAAACCTTTGA
This sequence comes from Halyzia sedecimguttata, assembly GCA_937662695.2. NCBI lineage: Eukaryota > Metazoa > Arthropoda > Insecta > Coleoptera > Coccinellidae > Halyzia > Halyzia sedecimguttata. The sequence continues at coordinate 60,988,256 of OW569418.2, forward strand.
AGAAAAATTGAGTTACTTTTATTTGGAAATATATTTTTATTTTTTCTTCTAGTAATACGATACTCACAAAATTTTGAAAAAATTTGCTCGTTGGCATTCTACAACTAATTACCAAATTTCAATCCAATCGGATTTGAATTTTTCCAGCTATTCAGTTAATAACAACAACAATTCAGATGGGTATAACTCCGAAACCGCTTGGCTGATTATGCCCATTAATTTACAATCATTTTCAGGTCAGTTTGCGCATCCATATGCGATGGTTATGTATGATAATGGGCATAAACTGATGAACGGTTTCGGAGTTATACCCATCTGAAATTTGGTTCTTATTTCCTCAATAACTCGAAAAATACGAAACCGATCCAATTCAAACATGGTTATTAGTTGTAGAATGCCAATGCGAAAATTCTTGCAAAATTTCGTGAGGATCGTATCACTTGAAAATTTTTAAAAAATCATTGAAAATCTTCGAAAAATATTCTATATATCAGAAACTATTCGTCCGACCTCGCTGAAATTTTACGAGGGCCTTCAGAACCTAATTATAGTGCTAAGTTCCAAGTTTGAACACGTTCTTTTCTATATTGTTGCAGAATGCCGACGCACGAATTTTTGCGAAATTCAGTGCAGATCGTAGGTATAACTAAAAAAAAAATAAAAATTTTTCTTCAAAAAAATTAAAATTTTTCTTTAAAAATTTTATATTTCGAAAACTATGTCTTAGATTCCGCTGAAGTTCCGTACTAACCTACAAGCCGCATATTGTTATCCCAATATTTCCAAAAATACAGATTCGATCGAATTACGAATATACGATGTATTATTGAAATTTTGAAAAATCATATCTCAGAAAGTATTAGTTTGTAATAGTTGAAAATAATATCAATGGATATTATGATGAAACTGCATTAAAAAAAAAATTACTTCGAAATTTATAATGTGAAAAAAATCTATTTTTTCGTTACTCTGAAACCGTCCGGCCGATTTTGCCCAATAATGAAATTCAGCGAGATATTTATCTCCCAAACCTATCGTGTTAACGGACAGCCGGACAGAATCGATTTCGACCACGGATTCTTGATCAGTGAATCAAACCAAAGCGTTCAAGACCATTTTCAGCTAAAAACTCGAAAATTACAGACATTTGGGGAAACTGATAAGCACTCTGTTCCAAGGAACAAGAGCGCCAAAAATTTGGATGTAGGCATGCAAATCATCCCTCCTGGTAACATTTGCATCTGCTATTGGTTACACAGATCGTTAAAACTTGTTCTTTCTGTACCTTTCGGAAGTTACCTATCCATTCACAAAATAAGGGTTTTAATTTTATTACCCCCAGCAATATAAATATTGTAATGCATAGTAAGGGTGGGGTAAAGGTATCTGTCAAATTGTAGGTATTCAAGGCAACAATTTGGCTCAGCAAAAATATTCTGAAGCTTAGACTTAGTGGAGCGAGACTTCGTTGTGGCAACATCTCTCAAGATGAAATTCGGTGTTCTGTTTTCAACAGTTTGTGTTCTGGTGTGTTGTGATGTGTGTTTTTCGAGTTCTACATACGTTAGTTATATATTTCCTGCTAGAATTGTTTCGGTAAGGGGATTTTACTGATTTTAGGTTTTGTACCTCAATTGAAAAAAAAATTAACCGACCAAAAAAAAGTTTTTCCTCGTCTGATTCTATATAAGCTCAACCTAATGGGACACTTACACTTTGAGGAAGCTTTCTGAATTGACATTTGACTCATTTGTGCGCTTTAGAGATTTCATAAATGGTCCTGATGAAGTTGAGATGATAAAATTATGAATTATACATCCAGTAATGTATAGGACTAAATCAATAATAAATCCAAAAAAAAGGTAAATGGTAAAAGAAAATCAAACTGTCAATAATGAACATAAACTACTTTTTCAAAGTCTCGATGAGCCGGTGCTGCGGTAGATATACAGTTGCTTTCATTACTTTCCTGTACACCTTTTATCCGCTATATTAAATCAGGCTTCAGTTCATCATATTGACTTCCAGTGTCCGATTTGATTAATGACAACCTGATTTAATATAGCGAAAAATAAGTGCATAGAAAGGAAGGTGTACGCCTTAGACTATAGTCAAAGGTGCCCTTAAGACTATAGTCAAAGTGTCAGATTTGATTAATGACAACCTGATTTAATATAGCGAAAAATAGGTGCATAGAAAGAATGGTATACGCCTTAGGCTATAATCAAATCAGTGCATAGAAAGAAAGGTGTACGCCTTAGACTATAGTCAAAGGTGCGTTAGACTATAGTCAAAGTGTTAGATTTGATTAATGACAACTTGATTTAATATAGCGAAAAATAATTACATATAAAGAAAGGTGTACGCCTTAGACTATATTCAAATATCGATCTGTATCATCTGATGCTTGAAATTCAATGAATTCAATAATTAAAGTTGGATGATCGGGATTTTGACAATTTTTTCATACATATGTAAGGAATTTTTTTTGGCCAAAAATTTTTTTCCTCTAATTCTTTGAAAATTGATTTTTTTTATAGAATTGAACCCATTCAATAAGAAAATGTAAACAGATATTTTCTTGGACGTTTAGTTTCCAATTGCCAAAATTCGCAAGTACATTTTTCTTCAAACAACAAAGCTTATGTCTCAGAGGTCGTAATTCAAAAAATATCATTAGTTCAGACTGATTATTTTTATTCAGGATAGATAAATATATAAAGAATACGTCCAGAAAATTTCAAATTGATACATGGACTAGTTTTGACGTGACTCCCCTTCAACTAAATAAAGGCGGGTTTATACAGCAAATAAGATAAGATAAAATAAAATAAGAAATAAAATAAGAAAGTTGAACATGTACATTTCTATGAGAGCGTTTATACATGAAATAAGATAAAATAAGAAATAAGAATAAGAATTAAAGTTGGCCAACTCTCATCTTTATTTCTTATTTTATGTTATTTTGTTTGGAAAATGACAATGCGCATGCTCAAAGAGTGAAATTCATAGAACTTGCATAAAATTGTCAAAAAGCTGCGTTTTGATTGGTTCATTCTTATTTCTTATTTTGTTTTAGATTATCTGTATAAACCGATCCGTTTAACCCTTAATTCTTATTTTATTTTAATTTGTTTCTTATTTTATCTTATTTGCTGTATAAACCCGCCTTAACTTTTTTCTGACCGATTTAAGAGGATCAATTTACGACTGACATTACTGATTTTAATTCAATATCCAATTGTTTCCACCATAATATTATACAAAATTTCATCATCGCCTATTCCTGAAATATCATAAATCTCATCATCAGGCAACTGATATCGTGTGATACCTATGCACATAAAGTAAACAGATATTCACTCTATCTATGATGATCATTCATTTCTGTGGATGAACGCGAGGTTGAACGTTGCCAGATGTATTCCATTGGAGTAAAATCGAAGAAATCACAAATTGTGTCAGTGTAGTGTGCATAAATATCTATGACTTTGTTGGTGAACGAAAATAGGCTGGAATTTTATCAGATTTTGTAACATTCAATGAAGATTTCATCGTTTTAGAAGAAACGATGAAAAATAATTTTATTTTCTGAAATAATTGAATATTCCTGAATTGACTTGAGATAAACTTTATGTTTTTTGCCTCCAAATTGTTTCTATAGGATTTGGATCAATTTCATTGATCAGGAACTAATTTTTCTTCGCCAACGCTTTTCGAACTTAAATAAATTCAGCATCAGTGCACAAAAATCATCTTCTTCGAGTAAATATTGTAAATTTTAGATACGTGAATGAAAACGTTTGCGGTAGGTGCAACAATTCCACATTTAGCACAAGTTGAACGAACACTTAACTGCTTTCTTCATGCATTTCATTTAATTTTATGAATCCACGAGTCCATATTATAACTGGAAAACCAGTGGACGAAGGAAAAAATGATAATTGGAGAATGTGTGTCATAGTTGAAGAAAACTTCTCACCAACATTGATGTCAATCGTATTAATAAGTTCAACAGCCTGTATCTTTTATCTGAGCTGAATTTGGATAAATGGTGAATGAAAAATTCTCAAAAAGTACTGTACCCTCACGAAATACTGCTAAACCTTCAAGCACTCTTTTTTCAACCGAGTACTAGATTTCAATTTGATCGAAAAATATTGGAAAAATATTGGCTTGAAGGCTTGTGCGGAATTTCAGTGGATTCTGACAAATAGTTTCTGAAATATAAAATTTTTGAACAAATATTTTCAATTCTTTTTTGAAAAAATATTTCCATTTTTGTTTTCTAGTTATACAATCCTCGTGAAATTACACAAAAAATAGTGTGTCAGCATTCTACAAGTATTCACCAGGTTTAAATTGTATCGGATTTGTAGTTTTTGAGTTATTCAGGAAATAACAACAAAATTTCAGAGGGGTATAACTCCGGAACCGTTCAGCCGATTATGTCCATTAACGAACGCAACTGTCGTATACGGAAGTACAACCTACCCTGAAAATTGCAAGTCGCTATCTCTTTTCGTTCAAAAGTTATCGTGGCAAAGGTCACCCATCCAGCTACTGAACTCGCCCAAGTTTGCTTGGCTTCCAATACTTTTTCAATATCTTCAACAATATAGATGCATCATGTTCACGTTTAGAACTTGGCTGTTAAAGTAGGTTAAGGAGCCTCGCAAAATTTCAGCGATATCAGACGGATAGTTTTTGAGATGAAAAATTGTTTTCAATGTTTTTTTTTTATTTCTACGATCCTCAAGGAATTTTGTTTAAGTCTTTGTGTCGGCCTTCTGCAACTATTGACCAAGTGTCAATTTGATCAGATCTGTATTATTTGAAAATAAAATTTCAACTCCAAAACTGTTCGGCCGATTATGCCTATTAACGAACTTAATCATCTCACTCGGATGCGCAACCTATCCCGAAAACGAACGGCCGGACATGATCGAATTTGACCTCGAATTTTTCATCAGTGAGTCGAACGTAATCGTTTGAGACCATTTTCGGAGAAAAAAATCGAAAATTACAGACATTTGGGCAAAATGATAACACGCTATTCCCTAGAACATGCGTGAAAAATGGGTTTTATCTGATGAGAGAATTATACAGGGTGAGTCTTTGACCACTGCATTAATTTTAACCAAAGATTCCTCTCATCAAATGAAACACTTTTTTCTTTTAACATTTTTCCAAATTCAGCTCAGGTAAAAATATAGAGGCTGTTGAAATTTTGAAAAAAAATCAGTTTTTATTTTGTAGGCTTGACATCCTTTTTTCGAATGAAATGAATGTTTGCGTAGAGTTTCCTATAGCTATGATACATATTTTCCAAATATTAGTTATTTTCTACTTCTACTGGTTTTCTAGTTATGGACTCGTGGATTCATAAAACTAAACGAATTTAGCATAAAGAAAGCATGTAAAGTTTTTCTTGAGTCATTTCATTAATATTCCATCGTTTTAGAACATTATATTATTCTTCATTATTTCTCCTTAAACGCATCGTTTTCGAGATATTCTTCATTGAATGTTTTAAAATAGAAAACTCCAGAAATTTCACTACTTTTATGGATCCGTCCCTGACCGTTGGAATCCTGAATCAAGCTGTAAATCACGTTACCATGCCTTATCCTCGTCCGCCAATAATGTCATAGATAATTTATATGCGGGAGTGTATTAGCACATTGTGAAATCTTTAAACGCTTGTAACTTTTTACCTGAGCCGAATCTTTGGTTAAAATTAATTCAGTGGTCAAAGACTCACCCTGTATATGGTTAAAATTAATGTACAACTCAAACTCTCACCCTGTATATGATTTCTGGCATCAATCCAATAAGTTTGGATGATAGAAACATTCAGAAGAAGAAATATGTAACTTCATTGTCTGGTTCAAAATCAAATAATTCACCTGTGAAATTTCTTCACAGGGCATTCGAAAAATCAGGCTACGATACAACTTTTGTAATGTCCTGTATAACATCAAAACATTTTTTCTCGTTACTCCGAAACCACCGGTCTGATATTGCCCAATAACGAACTTAGCCGAGATATTTATCTCCCAAACCTACTCTTAAAATTTCAACAGTCTAGCTCATTCCGTTCGAGAGTTATCGTGGTAACGGCCGGCCTGACAGAAACGATTTTGACCACGGATTCTTGATCAGTGAGTCGAACCAAAACGTTAAAGACCATTTTCAGCCAAAAATTCGAAAAACGCAGACATTTGGGCAAAGTGATAAGCACTCTGCTCCGAGGAACCAGAGCGCCAATGAACTTTGAGAAAACAATTTGTTCCCGGTTGAATTTACGGTAGGTATAAATTTTTGCGCGTATGTCCTGGGGAACATCGCGTTATCATTTTGCCCAAATGTCTGTAACTTACGAATTTTCTGACGAAAATGGTCTCGAACGATTTGGTTCGACTCCCCGATGAAGAATTCTAGGTCAAATTTGATTCTGTTCGGCCGTTGCCACGATAACTTAAGAATGGAAAAAGTTAACGAATTGAAATTTTCAGGGTAGGTAGCGTATCCCAATACGACGGACAAGTTCGTTAATGGTCATATTCGGCCCAATGGTTTCCGAGAAATATATTTTTTTTCAACCAATATAAATCCGATCGAATTGAAACTTGGTGAATAGTTGTAGAAAATAAATTTTTGCGCGTATGTTCTGGGGAACATACGCGTTATAGTTTTGCCCAAATGTGAAATTTAATTCTGTGGTGCCGTCCGGCCGTCCGGCCGTCCGGCCGTTGCCACGATAACTTGAGAACGAAAAGAGCCAGCGACTTGAAATTTTCAGGGTGGGTTGCGCATCCCAATACGACGGACAAGTTCGTTAATGGGTATAATCGGCCCAATGGTTTCCGAGTAATAATTTTGTTTTCAACCAAAATAAATCCGATCGAATTTAAACTTGGTGAATAGTTGTAGAATATAGACCTAAGCACGTTCGTGAAATTTTGTGAGAATCGTATTGCTAGAAAATTATTAAAAAATTATTAAAAAATATTTTTGTTGTCACGATAACCTGAGAACGGAAGGAGATAGCGGCTTGAAAATTTCAGGTTAGGTTGTGCATCTGAATGCGACATTTGAGTTTGTTTATGAGCATAATCGTCCAAACGGTTTTAGAGTTATAGCCATCTAAAATTTTCTGAAATTTGGTAGTTTTTTGTTCCTCATTAACTCGAAGAATACAAAACCGATTGAATTCAAACATTGCTATTAGTTGAAGAATGCCAACGCGAAAATTCTCGCAGAATTTCGTGAGGATGGTATAACTAGAAAATTAAAAAAAAAATAGTTGAAAATTATTGAAAACAAATCTATATATCATAAACTATTCGTCCGGCATGGCTGAAATTTTGGAACAGCCTTCAGAACCTAACTCTACTGCAGAATTCCAAGTTTGAACATGATCGGATCTATATTGTTGGAGAACCGGGCAGCCTTTTGTGAGTTTGGTTGCGTAGTGGTAGCCAAGTGTAGCGTGTAGCGGATGGGAATCGTCGTATGATAATATGTAGTCTATGGTCGTATTTTTGCGAGAAGCTTCAAAAATAAATATATTAATGTCATGATGACATATTTTCGCTCGTATATTATGGGATAATCGTCTTATTTCATCACAAATCTATGGGAGATGATAGCCCTACATTAGTGGTCAGACCTGGTTTTGAAAGAGATCCTCCTTAGGAGGAGGCAACTAAATATTGAAGGGATTTCTATGAACAAGAGTGAATATCTTTGAGAAATAGAGAAGGCGATTCTTCTTCAAGAGATCCATGTGCCTTCAGAGGAGTATATTTGCGAGAGGGGACTTTTGAAAGGTTATGTATTATTTTTAATATGATATCGCTGAAATTTTGCTGAAGGCTTCTGATCTTGTAAGGTGAGAGGCTCATTTGTGGATATTAAATCCTGTGATGGGTAGAGAGGAATTTTAGGCCATGTAGGCCACTAAGGCCCACTTGCACGAATGCGGGTTATCTAATTAAATCCGGATTAACTCTAAACCTAGGGTTAAATTGATAATAGGTCTTGCACCTTCAAGAGTTAGAGCCTAACCCTGGGTTAAAACTATAAAAATTTAACCCGGCAAAATAGCAGGGTTAAATGGCTAAGTCCGGGTTAGTCATGTAAAAATTGACATTTCTAATTTAAATAGTTTCGATTTGTGATGAATTTCTGGTAAATAATAAATATTAGCAGTGATCGGTAAATTGCTTGTGTGGTATTTTTGAGAATGATTCATGATTAATGGATATACTACAAACTACATTCTGATCTACGCATGCGCCCCGTTTTAACCTCAACATCAAAGATTAAAGAGAATAATCTTTGCTCAACATCGAATCTGAAATCTGAAACGTAAACAAAATATTCTCAATCCACGAAGTACGAACGAGTATTCCTTCCGTTGAAAATAATCGAGATTACCTTGTATTTGAAGATTGGAGGAATCTAGAAATATTGTTTACGTATGTGAAAGAAATTCCAAATTATGGAGAACTGTGGAAAAGTTGTTCAGAAAGAAGATATCTGGTATATGTCCTTCAGGATTTCTGGCTAAAAATCAGCAGTAAGTAATAGAAGTGAATTGAATGAATTACTTTACTCAGAGAAATCCAAGTCTTAATATTTCCTTTCAGGTTGGAATGAATTAAGGTCCAGTTGACGTAGAGCAAAAAAGTAATGCTTTTCGACAAATAGAATGCATGAGTTACTCTTGGAGTTACTGCAGATAGAATTCTTAAAAACAAGGTATATGGAACTTAGTCGATTGAATATTTGTGAAGCTTAAGTATATCTCATGAGAAAATTTAATATTGATAAGAGGCAACCAAGATGACATGAACACTAAAATTTTTAAAGTTCAAAAGTGGAATAGCCAAGAAGAAAATCTAGTGTTTCTATTCAAACAAATCTGTTTTCCTGATATCATGGGTCTCTTACGATCCATCATCAGGGTGTTTGGATGCCAGCGTGTACCTATATAATAGGCATTTTTAAAGAAACATTTTAATTTTTCTAATTGCAGAATATTTTAAAATATAGGAGTAGAAGGCGATGCAATATAACATGTGTGTAGGTATATATTATGTATATTGTTTTCCCGTGGAACTTCAGGTATATGTTTCTTAAATGCTTGTTGCTTAGCATGCTTAACAATGAATACCTCTGAAGAACAGATTTTACTAATATTATAATAGAATGGCTTGATAATTCAACGCTAACTTTGAAAATGATGTATCCTAGTGTTGCGGAGGAAAATCCAAGTATATTTTACAACGAGAAGTAGTATATAAGGAAACGGAGAAAGTCAGTTATCATATTTTAATAATAATCTATATACAAGTATTTATCCTCCCTGCAGTGTTTCACGAATCCTCCATGATTATGTGGGCAGCAGTGGTCCAAACTCGAAAAAATGTATTGCATGCTGCTTGATGTAGTATTGAATTTTCAAAATGAATGTTATTCTTGATCTCTCTTGAAGTAAATAATCGAATATGTTAATAGAGTTTTATTCGAAATTATTTCCTTTGTTTGTATTACGGCTTCAGTGAGGTATACAAATTTTTTGTTCACTGAGGGCTGATATATTTTACGACCTGTAAACTGTCAAGTAGCCTTACCGAAAGGAAAGTAATCTGTAAATGTTCACTTTAAAGGGGATCAGTAAATTCAACGAGCACATAGTTGACGAATACTTTACGGAGAGGTTGAATAAATCGGCCCTTAGTAGATAGTATAAAACAATTTATAGATTGGTATCTAAATAAATGAATCTTATTTTCACAATAACTCTTTTCCCCTAACCCATGAAAACAAATTTTCACAGACAATTTACATGAATCATTAGCTTCAAACGTTCATTATCTTGAAATACAAATGAATAAGTGGAAATTTAATTTTAATATTTCAATATTGAATGGAATATTTAGAGTTTATCTATAATTTCAGATATCTCATCTCATCAACGAGTGACAAAAGTATTGAAATTGATTATGCATTAAACGATGTGTTCAAATGTCAAATTATTACCATATTCCATATCGACAGACATTCTTGTAATGATTATGAAGAATTAAAAAGGTTTGATGGCTAATATAAAAATTTGTTCAAGCACTGACGTGAAGTCAGGAGCTTTTGCGCGTATGTTCTATTGTCCATTCTTCTGTATTGGACACCCTTAATCGAGTTTACCATGGTAGGGTGTCCAATACAGAAGAATGGACAATAGAACATTGGTTCAAGCACTGACGTGAATCAGGAGCTTTTGCTCTTCTTAATCGAATTTACCATGATGAATTCTATTGTCCGTTCTCCTGATTGGACCCTTTTAATCGAAAAAAAAAATTGGTTCAAGCACTGACGTGAAGTTAGGAGCTTTTGCGCGTATGTTCTATTGTCCATACTCCTGTAATGAACACTCTTCTTAATCGAATTTACCATGATGAATTCTATTGTCTATTCTCCTGTATTGGACACTCTTCTCAATCGAATTCACCATGATGAATTCTATTGTCCATTCTCCTGTATTGGAGACTCTTCTTAATCGAATTTACCAAGATGAATTCTATTGTCCAGAATGGACAATAGAATTCATCTTGGTAAATTCGATTAAGAAGAGTCTCCAATACAGGAGAATAGACAATAAAAATCATCATGGTGAATTCGATTGAGAAGAGTGTCCAATACAGGAGAATAGACAATAGAATTCATCATGGTAAATTCGATTAAGAAGAGTGTTCATTACAGGAGTATGGACAATAGAACATACGCGCAAAAGCTCCTAACTTCACGTCAGTGCTTGAACCAATTTTTTGAGGATCGTATCACTAGAAAATTTTTAAAAAATCATTGAAAAATTTCTAAATATCAGAAACTATTCATCCGACACGGCTGAAGGTTTACGAGAGCCTTCGAACCTAACTCTACTACCAAGTTCCAAGATTGAACACGATCGGATCTATATTGTTGGAGATCCGAGCAGCCCTTGTGTGAGTTCAGTAGCTGGATAGGTGACCGTTGCTTAGATAACTCTGGAATGACAGGAGATACGAACTTGCAATTTGCAGGGTAGGTCGTGCATCTGAATGGGAGAGTTACGTTCGCTGTTGGCCATAATCGGCCCAACGGTTTCGGAGTTATATCCATCTGGAATATTATTTCCTCGATAACTCAAAAAATATAGACTCGATCGAATTGAAGCTTGCTAACTAGTTGTAGAATATCGACGTATGTAAAATTGTGTGAGAGCTGTACCACTAGAAAATTTAAAAAAAATTACGTAAAAAAATTGGCTCAAGCACTGACGTGAAGCCAGGAGCTTTTGCACCATGGTAAATTTGATTAAGTGCTTGAACCAATTTTTATAATATAACTTGGTAATCACAATTTTTTTCCCAGAATATTATGGTATCTCGAATGGCAGATACCATCGGTGATGGCATCAAACAAGCAATGGAACACTGTAGCGAGCAATTCAAATGGAAGCAGTGGAATTGCCCAAAATCAGCTTTCTACAGGTAATTTTCACTACATTCATAACTGAGCCTTAAGCCTGTCGCTTAAGAATGTATCTGTACCGCGCAAATCACTCTAGATAGTCTAGTCAATAAGTGCTTTTTAGGTCAAAATTTTTGCGCATTTTCCGAAAATTATGTTTGAGTTGTCATTCGATTGTGAATGACATGTAGATAGTTTTTGAGTAAATGCTAAAGCCGCTCGCAAAAATTGCAATAGTTATAAACAATTAAGTGAAAAAAATAGAAGGAGGTTTAGGTTTTCGCCAATATCCCAAAAACTATTTGAGATAATTCAAATTTGAAAAACGATTCAAATAGGGGAGGAAATTTTCTAAAAAAAAGTCTGAACTACCGGAACTGTAGGACCAATATTTATAATTTTCCTAGAGGGTTGAAAATATGCCCGAAAACGGGTACTCCGGCTTGAGCAAGCCTCGCCCCCTTCATACTTTTGATGAATAAATATTATTTTAACTTTTTAAATATGAAAATGAAAATTCAGGCGCATGTAGAATAGATCTATGAAAAAAAAACCTTGGTCCAAAAATGTTTATCGCGATTTTTCAATTAGTTATCCATTAGTTAATAAACAATTTTTTGTAGCACAAACATTAACATTGCAAGTACGATAATTGTTAAACTATTAATCTGAGGATTCTTTCCTTTCGTGGAGTTATTTTTCAAAAGTCTCAGAATAGATTCCTATCGCAAAATTTTAAAAATTGTTATTATTCGTTTTACTTAAGTGAAAAATTTTAAAACTTCAATTTTTAATATTACTGTTGATCCGTTTTCTTATGATCAGAAACTACTTAAAATGATTTTTAATAATTATTATCTATTGTTATAAACCAATGCGTTGTTTATGAGATAATTTAAAATTTTCTTTTGAAAACATAATTGAAAGTTTATAATCTTTCACTTGAGTAAATTGTTAATAACAAAACGAAAATTAACAATTTTTTAAATTTCCAACGGGTATTTATTACAAAACTTTTGGAAAATATAATAATAAATAGCTCCACGCTCCACGGAGAAAATTCTCAGATTAATAGTTTAACAATTATCGAACTTGCAAGTTTAATGTTCGTGGTACAAAAATTTTTTGATTAACTAATGGATAACTAATTGAAATGTTGCGATAAACATTTTTGGACTACGGATTATTATTCATTGATCTATCTTACAGACCCTTGGTTTTTTTTCAATTTTTTATTTTCATATTTAATAAGTTCAAATAATATTTATTCATGAAAGGTCCGAAGGGGGCGTGACTTACGCAAGCCGGAGTACCCGTTTACGGGAGTATTTTCAATCTTCTGAAAAATCATTAAAATTGGTACTAGTTCCGGGAGTTGAGACTTTTTTTAGAAAATTTCCTCCTCTTCTTGAATCTTTTTTCAAATTTGAATTATCTCAGATAGTTTTTGAGATATTGGCGAAAAACCAAACCCCCTTCTATTTTTCAATTAATTGTTTATAACTATTGCAATATTTGCGAGCATTTTCTAAAAAACTATTTACATGCCATTCCGAATCGAATGACACCTCAATCATATTTTCGGAAAATACGCAAAAATTTTGAACTAAAGAACACCTATACTAACATTCGGTTTCACGAAGCTTCGATTAGCTTAATTGTGGATTTAATTCGATGGTTGTATCAAAAATGAACTGAAAATCGACATAGAATCGCACTAATTCGGCAATTAACAGCTGTCAAAGCTTCGTGAAACCCACCGTAAGACTGTATAAATACATACCTAACCAATTGCTTAACCACCAGGAGAACCACCCAAAAACTAAGCCTAACGAGAGAAATAGCCTTCACGAGGGCCTTAACGTCGGCAGGGATCATGCACGCTGTCGCAAAACATTGCACAAAATCCGGGAGGACCCAGTGCGAATGCGAAGCCGCCTCCAAGTTCCTCCTCGTGGAGATGGCCAAATATGAAGCCAAATCTCCTTCCGGAAAATATAAATCTTTCATGGAGCAAATAACCACGCCCAAGCCTGTCGAAATCGAGGACAACGCGGACGAGGACTCCGTCAACGAGGTGAAGGTGGAGAACGAAGATGTCTCTTGGTCTTGGGGTGGATGTTCAGATGACCCTGGACACGGCGAGAAGACAACCCGGGAGCTGTTTGCCGAATTCGAGAAAGGAAGTGACGTGCATGCCTTTGCCGAGAAGCAGAACAATTTGGTGGGACACCGGGTATGTTGCGTGATAGAAAATAGACATATAAACTCATCTTTCTGCTAGGGGATTAAGTATACCTCCTTCTCGCTGTATCATCTGGTTGTTTCTCGCCAGAACCTCATATTCTTCAAGTGCTCATGCTCATATTCTTCTGGTGCTCATGCGATCTATCTTTCGATCTTAGACTTCGTATACCTACTACAAGATTGCAACTGTATATATCAGGGGTGACCAACTTGATGAGACCCAAGATCTACTATTTACTGACAAAACACTCTTCGGCGATCTACCAATATAGATCTATAATTCTAGAAACTTTAAATGAAATTCGATGCTGTCTGCCTCACCACGATCGACTGGACCTATAGCTACGATCGACCAGTCGATCGCGATCGACCGGTTGGCCACCCCTGGTATATAGGTATAGCCTACTCTAATAATAGAGTTAATAGAGTAGGCTATGGGTAACAGCAATTCATCGTATCCCTCTACTCCAACTTCATCGAATCGTCTATAAATAGGTATAGATCTCTGGTTGATATTCATAGCCTTCTCTATTTTTGCCTGACATTGTCCTCTATTCCTTACCTTCTATATCAACTCTCCCCGATATTATCATATCAACCATTACTCTGACTGTCACATTATTTAAATTTTTAAGCTTTTTCTTCCATTCTCTATAGCTTCTTCTATTATAGATCTTCTATCAACGGAGTTAACCCATTTATTTATAGGCCTCCTTTTCATTGTGTCATCCTCTTACCTTTGGTTCTTTCTCACCAGAACGTCCTATTCAAGTTTCATTATATACTTACTCATGTAACCTAACTCTTCATCTTCCTCTTGGTATGTCACAAGATCGTAACTATATATGATACTGAAAACACATTATTATTTCAACGAAAACAGCCTCACGTCGTCTTCAACTACACAGGTCTCAGGTTTTTATTCCTAGCCTTCTCTATATTTTGTCTGTTGGTAATTTCCTCTATTTGTTATCTTCCATAAAAACTATCTATTTAAGGATATTCCTTCTGAATTTTCTCAACCAAATTTTTCATTTAACCATACTACATTATCCGATAATACTCTTTCAGATAGTTTTGTAGCGTCAATTCATCTTAGATTTTGATTCCTGTTACGACTTTGCTTACCTATGAAGGGTTGAGACGAGTTAATGATGGTACTTGTGGACTTATTTTGAAGAATTGTATGTTATAATCTTTTAGAATTTTCAAGATTACTACGATTTTTTACCGATTCGCTACTAAAAAATGGGTTCAAGCCCTGTGGACAGGAGCTTTCTGGCGCTCTAGTTCAAACAAAAAAATTATATCTCCGAAAGTATTGGTTTCTCAGAGTTGGGAATTATATCAATGTATTCATATGATATAACCGCATCATAAAGGAAATTCAATTCAAATAATAGTTTATTTATCAAGATTAAATGAGCAATCATGAGAATGAGAACTGCACCATGGAAGAAATCAAATTAAATCTGGCCAATTTTGCCCAATAACGAACTTAACCGAGATATTCATCTCCCTAATCTACTCTGAAAATTTCAACTACCTACCTCATTCCGTTCGAGAGTTATATCTATGTCTATGGATGAAAAGCAGTCTCACTACTCTCAGATCTCTTTCTAACTTCATGTTCCGTTCCGAAATGTAAGACTTTTCTGAGAAAAACTAATTTCGGAGCAAACAACTGAGATTTTTCTCACTTCGCTCACAATTCTTCGATTGATTAGATAATGTCATGTCACAGGAACATAAGTTGACATTAGGACAATTCATACATAGAATTATATCATTCTGTGACAACGTTGAAATACGATTTATTATTGAAATTTTGAAAAATCATATCTCCGAAAGTATTAGCTTGTTAGAGTTAAAAATGATATGAATGGATTCTTATGATGAAACTGCTTATTACAAAAAATTTAATTTGGAATTTGTTTTGTAAAAAAAAAATTTTTTTTTTGTTACTCCGAAACCATCTGTCCGATTTTGCCCAATAACGAAATTAACCGAGATATTTATCCCCCAAACCTACTCTGAAAATTTCAACTCTCTAGCTCATTACGGTCGAGAGTTATCGTGCCAACGGCCAGCCGGCCGGCCGGCCGGACCGGACGGCTGGACAGAATGAATTTCGACTACGGATTCTTGATCAGTGAGTAGAACCAAATCGTTTAAGACCATTTTCATCGAAAAATTTGAAAATTACAGACATTTGGGCAAATTGATAAGCACTCAGTTCCGAGGAACTAGAGCGCCAAAAAGATCATTCTCAAATGTCACATTCAGAGGAGATTGGGAAAACAGTAATTAAGATGCATTTATAACGATATTTAACACCATTGGTTGGTCAAAAATAAAAAGTGGGAAATCTCTGTGGACAGGGACGCTCTTGTCAAACTACTAGCTAGTAATTATTCAAACTTTGACCAATCATATCTTCGAAAGTATTGGTTTCTCAGAGTTGGGAGTTATATCAATGGATTCTTATGTTAGAACTGCATCATAAAAATTCAAATTCAAAACGTAGGTCCATGACGCACCTGATATGTTGGATTTACATATATCAGCAAATTATAATTAGAGCATTCTATGACATCATAAATTTACGATTAATTATTTATTGAAATTTTGAAAAAACATATCTCCGAAAGTATTAGTTTGTCAGAGTTGAGAATGATATCGATGGATTCTTATGATGAAACTGCATCTTACAAAAAAATTAATTTGAAATTTGTAATGTGAAACAAATTTTTTTTTTTCGTTACTCCGAAACTACCAGTCCGATTTTACCCAATAACGAACCTAAACGAGATAATTATCTCTCAAATCTACACTGAAAATTTCAAATATCTAGCTCAGTCCGTTCGAGAGTTATCGTTTTAACGGCCGGCGCGGTGAGTCAAACCAAAACGTTTGAGACCAAAAATTCAAAAATTACAGACATTTGTGCAACTTGTTCCGAGGAAGAGGAGCGCCAATAATCGAATATGGTATATTATTGGACGTATTTTGAAGAATTGCAACAAATATTTTCACATCACAGATGCCGAAGTAGATTGTTTTGTTCTCTACTGAATGAAAGTTTTTTTTGTAAAATTGATTTAAGATCGATATTTGAACGCAATACGAGCTCGCATTTCTTTGAATATAGTTCTATGTTCTAAGGTTGAATTAAATAATAATCTGAATGATTCATAGAAGATTCACTAACTCTGTCATTATTGCTTCTTATTTTTTGACTTATACAGTTCAGATATCGCTGAAATTCTGCAAAAGCCTTCACAACCTTAGTCCACAGCCAAGTTCAAGATTAAAACTCGATCAGATCTATATTGTTGGATAGGTATATTGTGAATTTTTTTTTTCTCTGGAAACCAAACAGCCTTGGGCGAGTTTGGTACCTGGATGGGTGACTACTCTGGCTATGAATTTGAACAAGCGCGTCAAAGCAGACCGACTTTACCTCTGTGCGATATAAATTCCCAAATAACGCAAAATACTCCCGCATTCCAAAAACCTGTACGATATAGATATTATCAGTCCATGATCAGAGTATTTAGATTCAACGGACCATCTATGAATAGATTAACATCTACGAATAATATATGCATAGAATAACATCTATTAATATTTACATAGAATAACATCTATGTATCTAAGCAATAGAATAACATCTATGCATTTATGTCAGATCCATTCAAATTGATTTGTGAACGTTTCGCAGGTGGTGAAAGAGTCCATGATCAGAGTATGTAGATGCCACGGACTATCTGGAAGCTGCTCGCATCAAACTTGCTGGATGGAAGTAGCACCATTCGAACAGATAGCTCAGAACTTGAAGAAGAAATACAGGAAAGCCATTAAGATTAGCTACGGTCACGGAAACGGTGATTGGAGGCTAGGAAATGCTCCCGCTCTGTCCGAGAGAAGCTCAAGAAGGATCAAGCCCAAGCAGTTGGTCTATCTGGACGAGTCTCCTGACTATTGTGTCCCTAATCAATCTACAGGTATGTTGTGAAAAGTTTTGGTTCCAGGGGATGCCCACTCGGCATCTCTATGGTTCCAGTTTTGTTATGGTCATAGATATATATATATATATATATATATATTCTTTTGACTGAGAGCTGTATATGTGTTAGCAGAGGTTGGTGTAACGGGGTACCATACAATTCGACGTATGATACAAGAGCATAGATGGAGTAAATGAACTGAAACGTATTCTTCTCTGAGTGATCTCAATCAATTTCAAAGAGTTTGTTCTCATTTAAGGTTGGCCAGGAACGTTGGGACGGCTGTGTGTGAAGGAAAATGGAACAGACCCCGATGAAAAGAAGTCCTGCTTGAACCTTTGTTGGAACTGTGGCCACAACATGAGAAGAGAAGTGAGAATTAAGAAAAGAAGATGCAACTGTGCCTTCAAGATGTGCTGTGAAGTGCGGTGTGAAGTTTGCGAAGATGAGGTTGAGGAATTCTTTTGCGCGTAATGTTGGTAACTGATTTTTAATCGACAACATGCTAGCCAGTGCTACCATTCTGTTTGGAGTATTAAATAATACTTCATTCGGCGAAACATCTGACGAACAACATTTCAACGTCTGGTTGTGGAATTGGTTGACAACACTGTACACACCAATTTTATTACCAAACGTGGAACATTGTGCAATATTAAACCCAGTGAAAAAAGACTTTTTGTTGAAACGTTGATATTTTATAATAATTGCGTACTTAAAGGGGGCAAATTTAGGGGATTTTGAGGACAACATCCTTCAAAGATTCAGTGATATCAACACCAAGTTCAGAGCCATAAAACCACTCTCTTGTTATCAACAAATTTTTGTGAATTTTACCATCTTTCTAAAGATGTTGAATATCTTTTGAAGATATATTCATATAAGCGACGACTCTAAATTTAGATGTGGTATCAATTACTTTTCAAAGGAAGTCTTGATTTCGAGATTGACTAAAAAATTTCGACATGGAATATCTATGATCACTGTTGTACTCCCATATATTTGTAAATATTTAATTTATAATTTAAGTATTTAAGACGAAAATTTTGGAAGTTCATTTTTACACACTATAACTGAAGATGCTTTGTGTGCTTTTTCATTTACAATTGTCATATTCGACCATACTTGATTTTAATGTAACTTTCAGAATTTCGTTGTGTATATTCTATATCCAATAAATATTCTTATCATAATCTTCATTAATTCATCATTCAAAAATCCTATTTATGCACAGGCCATTACACTTACAAGCAACGTGAGTCTCTGAATACCACAGAAATGAAGAAAGCGTGACTTTCATATTGAAGGTTATGTTTTCTTGACGGCTGGTGTCAGTTACAGCTGATTCAGACAAACAATATTTATATTTTTCCTTTTCAAATAAGAAACTTCAGAAAAATATCACAGAAAGTGAAGTTTTACAGCATTCCACCAGTTTTTTTTGGATTCAAGGACCATTGGAAAAGGTATGTTTCATTTATTATTATACATAATTGTGATTGAAAATTTTATACATTTTTACAGTAAGCTCTTGAGCTCCGTTATCTATTATTTGTTCTGAAAGTTTTGAATATCGCGAGATTAAAATTATTCGGAGAGATTGATAAGCTCAACCAATATAGGTAGTACAATTAGATAATTTTTTTTAACTATTTATATTGATTAATACCTGCTTCAACGACCGAAGCAGTAAATAAATTAAACATCTATTCAATGTAACGAAATATTTTCAAAATTTTTTTTCAGACATTCATGAGATTTCATTTGAGATCACCGATCCTAAGAACTGTACCTGTTCTTCGGAGAAGTAATTTCTTCGGAAAAAATTATTTTCACGTAAGTGGTTGTGTACTGTAATCAGACCTTCATTAAATATGCATTAAATTTTTTTTAAAGATATGTTGAGTTGGTTGATTTTGTATCCCTTTTCATTACTAACTCCTACTATTATTATTGCGCATCCACCATAGGAATTTGAGTCCGATTAAATATTCCTCAAGCATATTCTCGAGGGAGATTTCTTATAAAGAATTAACCCAACATTTCAGAATTCAGATATCCTGAATGAATTTAACATAGATGAAAATGCGAATCTTTTGACTTCATAATTGCGCATCCACCAAAAAAACAAAGACGCTTTAATTTTTAAGAGCTTGAGGACTCCATATTGAAATAAAAGATGAAAAAATTGATGAAATAATTTTTCTTCATTAATATTTTTCAGTAAATTCAATACTATATATGATTCAAAGACGGTTTCTGACATCTGACCACCATAACTATTCGTAACGATCCGGGGAATCCTTCTGGACAGACAGAAATTTGAACAATACAAATATTTGTCATTGGGACTTTATTTGGCACTTCTTGATATTAATTAATATGATTACATTTCACAGCAGCCTACTTAAATTTTCAACAAATTATTACGTCTGTGAATTTACGTGAGGAGAGTCTGAGAAATATTTTATTTTTTTGTAGTCAAACTAACAATTTTAGGAGAAAAAGTAATTATTCCAAAATTTGCATATTGAATTTGTCTTCTTGAATCAAATTTTTAATTTGAAAAATGTTGAAGCTGATGCGAAATATAGTAGGGGTTGATTTTTCCACCCCTTCAAGATGAAATTTCAGAAATGAAAGAAGTGGCATTTAATTAGCGTAAGCTTATTGCCGATATTAATTAATATGAATATATTTCACTGCAACCTACTTAAATTTTCAAAAAATTATTATGTCTGTGAATTTATGTGAGGTGATTCTGAGAAATATTCCATTTTTTTGTTGTCAAACTAACAATTTTAGGAGAAAAAGTTATGATACAAAAAAGTTCATATTGATTTTGCCTTTTTGGATCAATTTTTTTATTTGAAAAATGTTGAAGTATCAAAAAGTTCTGATGCAAAATATAGTACGGATCACCCCTTCGTGATGAAACTTCGGAAATGAAAAAACTGTCGAGAAGTGACGTTTAGTTGATTGCGGAATTTCATGTTCACTAATCACTACAGCTATGATGACAATGAATAGAATAGGCTGAATAATGGAAAAATATCCTGCTATTATTCAATGAAAAACGACAAAGAATGGTCGTGTTTCCGAAGGTCAAACTATTCTTTAAAAAATGGTTTTACCCCGAAACCGCATTGCTTGGAAATTCTTCGTTCTTAAAATAGATATACCTCTCGTGACACAATCAGTGAACTCAATAAATTCGCTTCCAGGACCCTTTGAACAAAATATGACAACAACAGTGGAAGTTGCTATTTTATTTTCTCGCGATTACTGAGATAATAAACCAGAATTTATATTTATAGAAGGGGCGGGTGGGGTCTCTGAGTACAACAATGCAAAGTTCGTTGGTTCGTAAAGAAATTCAAAGAATTTCTGGCAACCTTTCGAGACGGCCGTTGAGAGGTGGGTCCGCCATTATATTCTGGGCGCCTAGACCTGAATTGTTCCTGAATAGTTGTTAAAAGGTTTTATTGACATGGGTGGTCATAGGAACGTTCTGGAACCTTTTTATTGATTTACTATTTGTAAGAGAATATCTTATCGATGACGATTGGCTTAACGTCAGAGCAATAAAAAAATGGTTCAAGCACTGACGTGAAGTTAGGAGCTTTTACGCGAATGTTCTATTGTCTATTTACCTCTATATCCATGTCCATATCCTATGTCCATAAATTACGTGAGGAATTTTTGACCCCCTCTCCCCCTCTGCTGAGATGTCGTAACTTCTTCCTCGATTCCCCCCTCCCTAATCACACGTGAGATTTCTAAATTTGTCTTTTGGGTGTAAAAGTGTTGTATTATTGAAAAACCAATCGAAACATAATTTGCTTTATTACTTATATTTAAGACTAGCAAAGACTGTTATTTGAGAATATTATCGTAATTTAAAATCACAGTGAAACAATTAAATTATAAATACTTGAACGAAAATTAAAAGATTTATTTTAATGATACTTTCAAAGATTTTGCAACGTTTTCTGCTAGAATAAAATTACGCGATATTTGCCAAGACCCACCCTCCCCCTCAAATGAGATTTGGAAAGATTTACCTCGCCCCATATTAGACACTCCTAATTGAATTTAGCTTCGATATACCGGGTGTCGCAGTATACATGTTCCAATGGATTATCTCAACCATTTCAAAAGATTAAAATTTGAAAATTTGATGATTTTCAATTCGTTCAAGGAACCTTCAACTGAGATGAACAAAAATTGAAAGTCACTTTTGGTTTGGCCGGAAGTGAATCTGAAATTTATCTCAAATTGTACTCTATATATTTTTGGCATTTTTTTAATTGTACTCAAAATTACCTTTCCAACGATGTATCACACTTTGTATTTTATTCACATTTGTTTTGAGGGAGAAAACGTCAATTGAAATTTCAAATTGAATCTATCTTTTCCGTTCTCAGGTTATTGTGACATATATAATATTTCTAATAATTTTTTAAAAAATTTCTAGTGATACTATTCTCACAAAATTTCACAAACGTATTCTACAACTAGTTACCAAGTTTCAATTCGATCCGATCTGTATTGGTTGATTACAAAATTATTACGCGGAAACCGATAGGTCGACTATGCCCATCAACGAACTTGTTCGTCGTATTTAGACGCGCCACCTACCCTGGAAATTTCAAGTCGCTATCTTTTGCCGTTCTTACAGACATTTGGGCAAATTGATAGCAAGCTATTAACCCAGAACATGCGCGCAAAAATACAGATCTGATCGACGTTGCCGATGTCGGAGAAGGATCGATCTACTTATTCACAATTCACATTATCCGTTCAGACGCCTTCCGATAGGCGCGTATATTGCATCAAATTATTTCGATTCGACACACTTCGTGCCTGAAACGGTGTGTGCATGATGATATGAATCGACCGTTTGAACGATCAATGAACTTATTCACTTCTGGTATACCTCCAATGACGCGACAAACTTATCGATAGCAGCGACTTTCTCCAATTCTAATTGCAACGATACATTGGAAAGTACCTATATTATAGGAAACGTAAGGTTTTGCCATTTTCGCATTTATATAAGCCGGGATAATCAACCGAACGGAACGTCGTCGATATGATATGATACCGTAAATTTGGACCAAAGTTGCCTTTCCCCGCCGGCGGCCTTAATTCTGACGTTTCCATCTTTTTTGTTCCATCAGATAGATTTTTTGAATAATCAATTATGACGATTCTGCGTCAATTACTATCTTCAATTTTTTCCGTAATCGTTATGAATTATATGGTTGAATCTCTAGGCATCGTATTGATTGAAATGGAAAACGGAAATAGGAATTCAATTTGTCGGAGCGCAACAAAAAGTGAAATTTAATGCATCATACGTAAGTATACAATTTTAATTGGAATATTCGTGGAACCAATCCTGCACATTGACGCAATTGATCCACCCATTTGAGCTCTGAACGTACCTTGTTCAATATCAAGTCTCGCAGATATAATGCTCCACAAAAGTTAGGGAAGTTCAGAAATTTTGAGATGGTTTAAAAATGTTTATCACTAATTTTTTAAATATGAGAAATCTAAATGTTTACTCACTTATCTTAATTATTCTTTTCCCATTTCTTTATGTTCTTTATTTGTAGTGAAAAATCAGTTCACTCAAAATATCTAAAAAAAGTTCAGTAAAGGAGTATAGTGTCCTCGAACATAAACCACAGCCTGACAACGCCTTTGCATACTTTCCATCAGATTGTTGAAGTAGCCTTGATCAACTTTTCTCTAGAGTTGCGGTTAAAGCCGTCTGAGTTCTTGAAGTGTATGTGGATGTGGTTGATGAAAATCCAAAGCTCGTATTAGCTGATCCCAAGCGTGTTCAATGGGATTGAGGTCTGGCGACCGAGTGGCAGGGCCAAATGTGGAATACCATGGCTTTCCAGGGCTTCATCCACAATCCTCGCACGTTGGGGTGGCATATTATCGTCCAAAAATAAGAAATTTAGCCCAATAGCAGCATGAAACAAAGGAATAATATTGTCAATGACTTGCTCTATGTAAATCTGCGCATTCATGGTAGCATCAATCACCAATAATTCTGTACGTCCATTGAAACAAATGCCTTCCCAAACAGTAACTGTACAACCTCTGAACGGATGAACTTCCTGAACCGATCTACGATTTCTGAGCACCAGAGGATGATCCATAACCGAACACGCCGACTATCCGAAAACCGTCCATATCTCGACTCATCTGTGAACAATCCAGACTTCCATGGATTGTTCCAATTCACGTGCTCATTGGCCCATTTCCATCGAAGTCGCATATGAATTTGTGTTAGTGGAATCGTCCAGAATATAGATTAAACGTCTCGAAGTCTTCGATGAACTGTTTCAATCGAAACCAAAACACCAGAAGCGTTCAAACGGCGCTGTTGCATGATTCGACAATTACTCAAAGGCTCTCTACGGGTAGACACAGTCAAAAATCGATCTTGTGCAGGAGTGGTAGATCTTGGACGTCCACTTCTCGGTCTTTCGGTCACGTTTTCAGTTTCTCGATATCGATGGAGGAGCCGGGATGCTACTCTTTCACCAACTTGAAAGAAATTCGCAACATCTCTCTGATTACGTCCCGCCTAGATCATACCAATAGCCTATTAGATTCATCTGCACTAAGTTTACGAATAGGCATAATGGCAAAACAAATTTTCAGGTTTTGACTCAAAGTTGATTTTAAGAACGTAAAACAATAACTGATCCAAAATTCTCAGAAACGCAAAAGATAAGAACTTGCCTAAAAATGAAAAAGTTATCAAACGAGGAGCAAAAAAACGATTCAGATATAAGAGAGTAAACATTTGAATTCTCATTTGGTGGACAAGAATCGGCAACTTTTCAAACGGTCACAAAATTTCTGAACTTCCTTATCCATTTTGTACCTTATACCACGGAATACTGCTCTATGATCATCTTCCGTCTGTCTATAAAACCATGAACGAAGATTCCTTCAAAAACAAAACCAAAAAATTCTTTTTGAAAAAAATGGGTTCAAGCCCTGTGGACAGGAAGGAGCTTTCTGGCGCTCTAGTTCAAACAGACAAATTATATCTCCGAAAGTATTAGTTTCTCAGAGTTGGGAATGATATCAATGTATTCTTATGATAGAACTGCATCAAAAAGGAAATTCAATTGAAATAATAGTTTATTTATCAAGATTAAATGAGCAATCTGAGAATGAAAACTGCACCATGGAAGAAATCAAATTAAAATAGCTGAAATGAATCTCTTATAGAACAGGATGACATGTACGAGTATGAACACAGATCATATAATAAAGCTTAGATAGAATAATTATAACATTCTGTGAAAACATAGAAGTACGATTCATTATTGAAATTTCGAAAAATCATTTCTCCGAAAGTATTAGCAGGTTGGAGTTAAAAATGATATCAATGGATTTTCATGGTGAAACTGCATCTTGAATAGAAATTGAATTTGAAATTTGTTCCTCAAAAAAAATTTTTTTTTTCGTTACTCCGAAACCATCTGGCCTATTTTGTCCAATAACGAACTTAACCGAGATATTCATCTTCCTAACCTACTCTGAAAATTTCAACTACCTAGCTTATTCCATTGTTTGTCCAGTTTGTTAGAGAAAAACCCATTTAATAATGAATACACCTTCCAAAGTATTCTTTAATGGTTTCTCCTTATATTTTACTATATTTTTATTTTGTCCTAGATATATTATCTGTTATGTTATATTTATCTAATTCATTTACATAAACGAATATATATTATTGTTTTGTTTGATGACTTGAAGAACGCTGTTGTCTACATTCTAGCATAGTGGATAGTAGTTGACCTATCCCATACATCAAAGTTATGTCTGAAAGTATTAATAAATTATTTTATTTATTTATTAGTTTAATATACAGGCTAGCAGGTTACAGGGTAAGAGTTATGATTTCTTAATTTTTCTGTTGTTTTGGCGCTTATTCTAGTCTGTACCAAATTTCAGGTACCTAGGACTTCAGGAAGTGCCCTAGAGGTTTTAATGAGTCAGTCGGTCGCAGGACCTCGTATCATCATTTTGAGCAAATATGCAGGAGAGACAAAAAACAAGTATGCAGGTGCATATTTTTCGAATTCACTACCTGTAATTCAATGAACATGTATACAGGTATATTGACTGAGGTAGTGAATTCGAAAAAATTGCACGTAAGTACTTGTTTTTTGTCTCTCCTGCATATTTGCTCAAAATAATGATACGAGGCCTGCACTTTAGCGGTCGATATGTAGTTTTGGAAATAATTTGAAAATTATAGTTTCAAATAGGTACATCTCCGAAACCATAAAGTGGAGCTTAATCATTCACGAACTATTCCGGTTTATTTCTACATCGAACCTTCACTGAAATGATCATGCCTCTAAGACCCCCTAGGGGTTCGCGTACCCTACTTTGAGAAACCCTAATATAGAGAATAGATAAATTTCAACCAATGTCGGACGTTTTTTTTTTCCTTTTCTGTGCGAGGCATTTCAGGCCATCTACACATTTTCTACTCTGTTGAATATACAGAGTGAGTCTTTGACCACTGCATTAATTTTAACCAAAGATTCCTCTCATCAAATGAAACACTTTTTTCATTTAACATTTTTCCAAATTCAGCTCAGGTAAAAAGATACAGGCTGTTGAAATTTTGAAAAATAATCAGTTTTTATTTTGTAGCTTTGACATCCTTT
The DNA here is from genome assembly GCA_937662695.2 of Halyzia sedecimguttata. NCBI lineage: Eukaryota > Metazoa > Arthropoda > Insecta > Coleoptera > Coccinellidae > Halyzia > Halyzia sedecimguttata. The sequence continues at coordinate 61,014,756 of OW569418.2, forward strand.
TTTCGAATAAGATGAATGTTGGCGTAAAGTTTCCTATAACTATGATAAATATTTTCCAAATATTAGTTATTTTCTACTTCTACTGGTTTTCTAGTTATGGACTCTTGGATTCATAAAACTAAACGAAATTAGCATAAAGAAAGCATATAAAGTTTTTCTTGAATCCTTTCAAGAATATTCCATGGTTTTAGAACATTATATTATTCTTCATCATTTCTCCTTAAACGCACCGTTTTCGAGACATTCTTCATTGAATGTTTTAAATTGGAAAACTCCAGAAATTTCACTACTTTTATGGATCCGTCCCTGAGCGTTGGAATCCCGAATCAAGCTGTAAACCACGTTACCATGCCTTATTCTCGTCCGCCAACAATGTCATAGATAATTTATATGCGGGAGTGTATTAGCACATTGTGAAATCTTTAAACGCTTGTAACTTTTTACCTGAGCCGAATCTGGAAAAATGGTAAATGAAAAAAGTGTTTCATTTGACGAGAGGAATCTTTGGTTAAAATTAATGCAGTGGTCAAAGACTCACCCTGTATATTTTTCCTTTTTACACGCAGACTCGCTTTATTTTTCCGAAGACTGTTTCAAATTTTTAATAGTTAATAGTTCATCTTAAATTTACTGCGGTCTTGAACTACCAGTAGTTAAAATAAATATGACATCCTGTGAAGTCAACAAAAGCCCAGCATTTTCAATAAAATCTACACCTGTTGAAAAACATAAAAAAGATTAAATATGTGACGAATATCAATTTCTTGCATTTCTGCATTATTTGATTTCAGTGTTCTCCAATTCGTCTATACAGAGTACACACTCATTTTATTTTTTCGACGTCAATAATTGACTGTTTTGTCGCCTCAGAATTATCGTCTCTTTTATTCAAATATTATTCTTGTTCGTGTACGTCTTGAGACCCAGTGCAAGTATTTCGCGTATCTGTAATATGAATTTGTTGAATTGACAATTCAGAGATTTTTTCTAAGGTGCTAACATGGGTGTTGTAGATTGGGCAGGAGCCAATAAGTTGCTCTTGTTTTTCGCTTCCACAAGTTTAGTGTTTCTCTTTTGGAGTATTGCCCTACACGCTGTTAATTTGAGTCTGCAAGAAGATCTTCGAAATGAGAGGGAAGAACATAACACTTTTCTCAACAGTATTCTTAGTACAACGCCAGCTGGTCCAGGAGTATTTTACAGGCCTGTAAGTCGGCAAAAAAGAATTTCTGAAGATACTGAATTACCATTATTTAACTTCACTTCAAAATTTACTATTTTCTCATTAAATATATATCTTTTTTTTATTCACATGTGATAATTCATATTCAGCTAGTAAAAGGCTTGCTATATCAGCTATAAGATAAGAAATATTTCACCTTGATACTTAAGTCGAATTTAAGTTAAGTGGTTAAGACCAATCCCTTGCTATCATAACCAATCGGTTATGTATGGCAAGAGATTGGTCTTAACCGTGAACAAACGCGCCAGAGTGTACTGACTTCACGGCAGTGCCTCTTTATATTTTAATTTCCCGTTGGAATTTTCTAGTCGGATACTTATCATGTATTTTATAATTTTGTGTTTCATTAAATTATTCTGTTTTGTTAATGTAATCTTCCTTGTTTATTGCGATAACAGCATTTCTTTTACCGGCTTTCCAAAAATAATATTATCCTCAACGCTTTTTGGTGCTCTTGTTCCTCGGAACAGAGTGCTTCTCAATTTGCCTAAATGTTTGTAATTTTCGAATTTTTGGATGAAAATGGTATCAAACGTTTTGGTTCGACTCGCTGATGAAGAATCCGATTCTGTCCGACCGGCCGTTGACACGATAACCAGCCAAAATTGGCCTGGTAATTTCGGAGTAAAAAAAAATACATTTTTTTACATTACAAATTTGAAATTGAATTTTTTAAAGATACAGTTTCATCATAAGAATCCATAGATATCATTCTAAACTCTAACATGCTAATACTTTTGCAGATATGATTTTTCAAAATTTCAATAATTAATCGTAATTTTATGATTCCATAGAATGCTCTAATTATCATTTGCTGATGTAGGTAAATTCAATATATGAGGTCGTAGACCTTCGTTTATTTTTATGATGCAATTTTACCATATGAATCCATTGATATCATTCCCAACCCAGGAAAACCAATACTTTCGGAGATACGATTTGCCAAAGTTTGAATAATTACTCGCTAGTAGTTTGACAAGAGCGCCAAAGCTCCTGTCCACAGGGCTTTCCCACAATTTGATTTTAATGTTTTCACGATTCTCAACTCTGGATTAACGTTTCTGGAAAATACTAGTTCTTTAAATTTGCTGCTTGATATTTAATGGCTTGATTGTGAGAAGAAAAAAAAAACTATATATCCCGTCATCGACTGTGATGTATAAGTAGATCGTTAATTGTTATGAATTATGATGTAGTCTGAATTAGTCTGTGTCGACCAAATAAATCAGTGTAAATCATATATAATTTTTCATTTGAGTATTTATCAGAGTTAAGCATTATAAACGAGCATGCTAAAGTCCCTGAAGCCAACTAAGTGCTTTTATAATTTTAGTCAACAGCTAACATATCCATATCCCCATTTCCCCATCATTCTTCCAATGGACCCATTTCACTCCAATCGGCGTTCTGCACGGTTCTATTCTGAGACCTTCTTTTTTCTTCCAGACACCCCGCGACATGTCCATGCACCGCCTACCGGACCTCGTTCGACCACAGAAGTACGATCTCTATTTGTACCCAAACCTGGAGAACGGAACCTTCCTAGGGAAGGTGAACATAACTGCCACTTTGAGGGATACCAGCGTTATCACTCTGCACAGCAAAAATCTGACCATCAAAAGCGTGAAGAGTGACCAGGCGCCGGTGAATTTTTACCTCTATCTAGACTACGAGCTTCTACTAGTCCAAAGGGACGATGAGAAGCCCTTCAACAACGGTACCACTTCTTTGGAGATCGAATTCGAGGGTACCATGAAGAATAAGTTGGTGGGGTTGTATAAGAGTACTTACAAGGGGAAGAAAGGATTAAGGTATGATATATCAGCTTTTTGTGAAGTGTGACTTTAGCACTTGAGGGTGCTTGTTGATTTAATTACCATAACTTGTGATTTTGATACCGATACAGTAATGCTTTGGATATACAGGGTGATTTTCGGATATTAACTGAAATATTTCAATGAATTTTGAAGTAATCAGCGGACAGATTTCAATGTTTGCAATTATATCACAATTTTTGACCGCTTTTTTACCATTTCTGAAATTAAAACAATTAGGATTGGAGTAGGAATATTATATACATTTGCTATCTCTGTTAATATTAGTTCACCCTGTACGTGAAGACTGAAAATATCTTCCACTTTTAAGAGCTTAGAAAAGAAATTCCAAAAAAATCCAGAAATATGGCTTGCTACAAGTCACAACCATACAGAGTGACTGAAGTTTTTTTGTTGAATAAATATATTTTTACTCCATTTTTTCAACTAGTTAGATCGATATTTCACCCTGTATGGCAACGGTATGCCAATTATTATATCCTATAACTATTCAGACAAAGAATGACACAACTTTGAGCATTTTTGCGCTCTTGTTCTTCGGAAAGTATCATCGAAATGTCTAGAGCAAGGCTGGAGACAATCATATCATATTGTCCATTTATTCCTGATATTTGAGTAGGTAGTGGATTACGAACAAATTATTTTAATAGTTCAAAATATATTAATAAAATACAATCCCCTTTTCATAATTTAAAATTTAATAGTCCATACCACTAACACATTCTTTTATGTATTATGAACCTTAACTCAAGAAAAAATGATTGATACACAAATGTAGATCCATATTTCAGTATTTTTTTGCTAGCAACATTATGAAAATACTGTATATAGGAACATGTCTCACTACTTAAAGTAAAGGTAATATTAACCTCAGTGGTCAACGAACAGTAATTTCTTTTGATGAATCCATTATGTTTTTCTTTCCTATTGCCTCCATAAACTACATCAAAACAGTCTTGTATATATTCACAAATTCAAGAATCGAATACTTGCTTTCCAAGAGAAAATAACAACTAGGAATTGACAATCTCTAATAGATGACCTTTATGAATAGTGATCACAGACAGATTCTGTGTTCACATTCTGTGAATACATAGAACTTACTATGTATTATTGAAACTTTGAAACATCATATCGCCGAAAATATTAGCTTGTTATAGTTGAAAATGAAAACAACGGATTCTTATGATGAAACTGCATCTTAAAAAAAAATCGAATTCAAAAGTTGTAATGTAAAAAAAAAACTATTTGAATGAATTCAGTATATAGAATAGAATCTAATAACTTAGTTGAATTATTGGAATATAGTTCTATGTTCTAAGGTTGTGAATAATATCCTGCCCCATACATAGAAGATACACGATTTCAATGATATCATAGAATTTTCTTGATATATGTTGACTTATATCACAGTTCAGATATCGCTGAGATTTCGCAAGAATCTTCAAAACCTTTATAGTCCAATTACAACTTGTCAACATGATCGCCAATCGTCTCTAATGAAATTCACCTTCATCCCATAATGATATGCGGTACGAGTAGGTAGAAAATAGCGAGAAAATTGCACTGCAGGCACGCCAAAACTACTGTTTCGTAATATCGAAATCGCCATAGCTGTTCTAGTCACATAATTAATTGTGTATTTCGTTGTCAACAAAACATGGGTGTAGATGATGCGGTGAAAGTCGAGAATTATGCGAATCTAACTGGTAGAAATCAGTACCTATACTACTGCATCGGCTGAAAAATGTATGGTCTATTGAGTGCAGAAAAATAATTAATTTAAAGTTGGGAAAGGAGGTCAGTCTCCTTTGGCTTGCTTTTTGGCGCTCTTGTTCCTCGGAACAGAGTGCTTATCAATTTGCCCAAATGTCTGTATTTTTCGAATTTAGGGCTGAAAATGGTCTTGAACGATTTGGTTTGACTCACTGATCAAGAATCCGTGGTCGAAATAGATTCTGTCCGGCCGGCCGTTAACACGATAACTCTCGGACGGAATGAGCTAGACAGTTGACCTTTTCAGAGTAGGTTTGAGAGATAAATATCTCGGTTAAGCTCGTTATTGGGCAAGATCGGTTTAATAGTTTCGGAGTAACGAAAAAAAAATATTTTTTTTACATTACAACTTTCGAATTAAAATTATTTTAAGATGCAGTTTCATCATAAGAATCCATAATTACCATTTTCAACTCTAACAAGCTGATACTTTCGGAGATATGATGTTTCAAAGTTTCAATAATACATCGTGAGTTTTATATGTATTCACAGAATGTGAACACAGAATCTGTCTGTGTTCACTATTCATAAATGTCATCTTTTCTAACTATTAGAGATTGTCAATTCGTAGAAAATATTTCCTCTTGGAAGGCAAGTATTCGATTCTTGAATTTGTGAATATATACAAGACTGTTTTGATGTAGTTTATGGAGGCAATAGGAAAGAAGAACATAATGGAATCATCAAAAGAAATTACTGTTCGTTGACCACTGAGGTTAATATTACCTTTTACTTCCTTAATTAGTGAGACATGTTCCTATATACAGTATTTTCATAATATTGCTTGCAAAAAAATACTGAAATATGGATCTACATTTGTGTATCAAACATTTTTTCTTGACTGGAATAAGGAACACAAAGTCGTCTCCACACAATTTACAAGATTAGAATCTAAGACATGTTTCGAACATATTATACATGTTCATCTTCAGTTAAAGTACAATAATGAGCTGAAACAAAGTTATGATTTAAAAATTTAAAAAAAAATTTTTCTTGAGTTAAGCTTCCAAATACAGAAAAGAATGTGTTAGTGGTATGAACTATTAAATTTTAAATTATGAAAAGATTATAGTATTTTATTAATATATTTTGAACTATTAAAATAATTTGTTCGTAATCCACTACCTACTCAAATATCAGTAATACATGGACAATCTGCTATGATTGTCTCTAGCCTTGCTCTAGACATTTCGATGATACTTTCCTTTGGTATTTCGAGTTGTGAAAACTATGCAACGAGTGTAAGTTGCAATAACCCATTCCACGAGGTTGAATCATTGCAGATTGCTCTTTTAATCTTGATAAATACATTCAATGACAATTTTTGAAGCATTGTAGATTGCTCTTTTTTTTTGTCGCTCTTGTTTAAATGATAATTTTTGAAAAATTTTTCTCAAACAACACTTTTTTTAAATTTAATTCCTTTCATGATGCAGTTCTATCATAAGAATCCATTGATATAGTTCCCAACTCTGAAAAACCAAAACTTTCGGAGATATAATCTGTCTGTTTGAACAAGAGTGCCAAAAATCTCCTGTCCACAGGGCTTGAACCATTTTTTTCGAATAATAGCCAAAGCAGTCACCCATCCAGATACTGAACTGGCCCAAGGCCGCATAGGTTCCAGGAAAAAAAAAATAATATTTTCACAATATTTCCAAAAATATACAATCTAGTTTAAATTCAGAACTTGGCTGTTGAAAAACGTTTTGAAGGCTCTTGCAACATTTCTGCAATATCTGAACTGTGATATAGGTAAGTCAAGAAATTACAAGAAAATTCTATGAAATCATTGAAATTACGAATCTTCTATGAATGGGACAGGGTTAATATTTCATTCAACCTTGGAACAGAGCACTGTATAGAATTCAATATTATAATAATTATATATATTAAATATCGATTTAAAAGTATCTTTTACACAAATTGCTCCTCCTATATAAAAATTACATAACCATAGACATGACATTCCTTATTCTATCAATTCAAACTGCGTAATGAAATACATTCGACTTCGTGTCAAAAATCAGAAACCATAGACAAGTTTGTTATTCGAGTGTAATACAGTGGACCAGTACATTGTAATCGTTGTAATATTTCGATATTTGGCCAATAAGCCAACAATATACAGTGTGGAAGAGCCAAACGGAATAAATGCATTATCTTGGTTACTGAACATATTTATGAAAAATCTCGAAACACGTCAAATTCAAATTTTAAATTGTCATTCTTCTTCTTAAAAATACAAACCCTACCTTTGACCCTCTTCCAAAGAAAGGTACAACCCCCATATTAATTGCTAAAATCAAATAAAAAAAAATTAAATCAAGTAATTAGCGAAAGTTGGTACAATAGGAATGTTAATGAAGTAGATGTTCATAGTGTTCACCGCCACAGAAAGTGTTTTATGTAATTTTCATGGTACCATCTGGAAAACACAATGTTATGTTTTTTTTTCATTTTCTTTCTATCACGTCTTGGAGGCAAATAAGTTTAGAATTATATTTTCTCTATTCAGTATCGTAATCAGTTCATTACAGCACTCAAAACAGTTCTGTAATGAACTCATTCCCGCATTGTTTTTAGTTATATTTTTCGTTTTGTGGTAGTCAGCACTGACATTCGATACTATCAAATTTCAACACACGTCAATTGTCAATATAATATAATCTGGATATAGTGAATTAATTGTTGAGAGGAAAAGTTTTATTTTCATTAAAAAATAAGATACTAGAGATTCCCTTCTTGCTAATTTCGAATCATTCATTATATTAGGAAACTGTTTTACACCTGATCTCCATGCCCTACGTACGATTCAAATTCCATAATCTGCCAACTTTCGTGAGAGTCATACGAACTGCCAAGATACAATACAAAAGTCACTAGGACATATAATGCCAATCTTTCATTAAATTGCAACAGTTTTTTACAAAACTTGCCTGAAATAGAGAAAATATTGTCTGATTCTCGTTGCAGAAGGCAATTCCACTCATCCAACACTCGCTCCTTTGTCGCTCGTTTCGAATTTCGCATTCGTTTTTGAATAGGAGCCCATTCTGCAACTTGTTTTAGAATATACTAATAATATACGATTTGGAAATATTCGAGGGAATATTATAATGAATTTTGATAATAACATTTCTTTTTATTTGGAGTTTCGCTATAAACATGAAAGTGATAACATTTCTGAATAAAGAATGACGAGATCTTTCCAACGATCAAAATACAGTAACCAAGATCATTAATTCATTCAATTTGGCATTTGCACACTGTATAACAGATATTCATCATCCCCAAAAGTATTTCTTACCCATTCCCCATCCACGCCACTGGTCTCCGCTTATGGTCAGTCAGCACTTGTACATTATAAAATAGTAAACACAAATCACGTATGGATGAACACAGTGGTGTGCAATATCCCTACCACACTAGACGTTCGACATAACTTCGACGTCGAAGACCTATCACCAATTAAGCAGTTCTCGCGAATCTTGCGACAGACCTAGATCGCAAGGCTGTCAGAACTGCATCGCCAAGCCGGCTATGTCCATATAACATTTTCCGAAATGATCGCGTCCGAAGAAAAACCACAGAGACACAAAAAAAATTGCGGGTGTTGCGTGCCATGCCTGTGCGGTTGTTGCGTTCTACAGACCATCCTTTGTGCCATCCTCTTCGCGACCCTTGTGCTCCTGGCGAACTTCATCATCGCGAACCAGTGGAGGGACTACACCCGCGACTCCGGTGTCGGAAAAACCTATAGGTACCCCAGGTTGGCCGAAGAAACCAAGCCGATCCACTACGATTTGACCATCTTACCCGACCTCCAAACTGGCAGTTTCGCTGGCATTGCTAACATCACCCTTAAGACGGGGATGGATAACCAAATGCTGGTTCTGCACAGCAAGAACCTTACAATTTGGTCTGTGGTACTTCTAGAGGATTCCAACAAAACCAATATCAAAGTTGAAAGTATTAAGACCTGGCCGGATGATGAAGTGATTGTGTTGAATCTCACCCAAAAAATCAAACCTGGCTTGTATCATCTTACCTTGAATTATACAGGCAGTATGAGAAATAAGCTCAGAGGATTGTACCAGAGTCATTATAGGAGGGAAGACAACGAAACTAGGTAAAATACTTCGTGGTTTGGCACGTTAAAAGATGGGGTGCCGTAGGGGTCTATGTGTGGGTAGATAATTTTCGTTTCGTAGAAGTAGTATCCTAGTAATGCGTATAGGGGTGCTATCATGATAATATTTGCTCGAAGTATCCGATATCCATTACCAAAATTGAAATAGATTCCTTGTTGAAATTCCCTGGAGAAAAACTGTTGTCAACCAGTGATTCTAATTGGGATAATCTTCTGGTTCGTAATGTATGATTTGACTTTTTGCTATTCTCATTATATAATTGATACTATAGTAAGTTTCTGGTCTGATGAAGAAAACACAACTTTGGGATCTTTCACGTAAGAAAAAGTCCAAAGGCGTTAAATCGCATAGTCTCGCCGGCCAATTGTAATCACCACAAAAGAACGATGATTTCGCCACTTGTATGTATACTTGGATTTTCCTAAACCGATAATCTGCTGAGTGGTTTCAGAGTGATAGCCATCTGTAATTTTTTCCCAATAACTTGAAAAATACTAATAATTATATACCTTCATTTCCAACTGGTTTTAATGAAGTTAGGAGCTTTTGCGCGCATGTTTTGTTGACTCCTCACCTTTATTGGACACTCTTTATCGATTATTAAAAGCTTTCTTTCTGGGTTTTCTCTTCCAAACTCTGAAAAATATCTATGAAATAATTTTTATTTATTATTCTATGATTTGCTCCTGCGTAAGAAACACAAGATATTTGTCAGAAGCAATAAATCGAACAATGGTGCCTAACAAACAACAACGAAACAACATCAACGATATAGTTGTTTCTTCGTTGATGTTGTTTCGTTGTTGTTTGTTAGGCAACATTGTTCGATTAATTGCTTCTGACAAATATCTTGTGCAAATCACAAAATAATAAAGAAAAAATTTTTTATAGATATTTTTCACAGTATCCTTGATCTATGATCACATTATTTTTTGATACTTTCATATGTATTCTATTGAAAATCGTCTATGATCACAGAATTATTGATTCTGACATAAGTAGGTATATACAGGATGTTTCAAAAAAAGTGATCCCGTCTCTAGGATAGATAGAAAACTGAAAAATAATTGGGGTTTGTTCAGTAACAAAGTTTCGTAACGCCATCTGTATTCAAGATAAAGGGCGTTGAAGAAAAAAAATTAAACTTGGAAGTTGGCAGTAGAGTTAGGTTCTGAAGGCTCTCGCAAAATTTCACCCATGTCGGATGAATAGTTTCTGATATATAGAATTTTTTCAATGATTTCTTAAAAATTTTCTAGTGTTACGATCCTCAAGAAATTTCGCAAGAATTTTCGCGTTGGCATTCTACAACTGATAACAGTGATAACCATGTTTGAATTGGATAGGTTTTGAATTTTTCGAGTTATTGAGGAAATAAAAACCAAATTTCAGATGGGTATAACTCCAAAACCGTTTGGCCGATTATGCCTACAGACGAACTCAAATGTCCTATTCAGATACCCAACGTCACCTGAAAATTGCAAGTCGCTATCTCTTTCGGTTCTCAGGTTATCGTGACATAAATAATATTTCAAAAATTTTATTTATGCATATTATTTAAATTTTTGATACGATTCTCACAAAATTTCACAATCTTCTTCAAGTTTGTATTCTACAACTACTCACAAAGTTTAAATTCGATCGGATTTGTATTGATTGAAAACAAAATTATTACTGGGAAACCATTGGACCGATTATGCCCAATAACGAACTTGTCCGTCGTATTGGGACGCGCCACCCACCCTGAAAAGTCGCTATCTCTTTCCGGTCTCGAGTTATCGTGGCAACAACCGGCCGGACAGAATCAAATTTGACCTCGAATTCTTCATCAGGGAGTCGAACCCAATCGTTTAGGACCATTTTCGGCATAAAATTCGAAAATTACAGACACTTGGGCAAAATGATATAACGCAATGTTCCCCAGAACATGCACGCAAAAATACGGCTCAAGGTTCATTCAGTATTTCGTGAAGGTATGTGAGGTGTGAATAGATAATAGAACATGCGCCCAAAAGCTCCTGACTTCACGTCAGTGCTTTTCTCGAATTTTTAAATGAAACGTCTTTTACAGCTTTTCTAAAGATATTGATTTTGGATTGTGGGTATTCCCAAATAACCGATTCAATTGGTATCTGATGAAAGTGACAGTACTTAATATGACAGCTGCCAGCCTATTTAAAATGAAACCACTGATGGAAAAACCCAGTATGTTTAATTAATTGCACATTGTATGATATTTAACTAAAGATGTTTGTGATATTTTCTGATGAAAATAATCCATCCTTTCCTCTTACGTATAATGAAAAATATAAATCAGATATTCACGTTTGAAGCATAAAATATAAATATAAAACGCAGTCTCCCATACAGAATAAATCGGCAATTTCCTTGAATGAGTTGCAACCATAAAAGGGAAAATTGATACTTATCCGACTCGGCTAATAGTTATTGTTTCGATGTAGGTATAATTATTGTTAAAATTGAATAATCAATTGTCGTTATTTCATTCTACTCATCTGCTTTCACTTCACGATTTATATTTTTACGATCGAATATTTATTGCTTTTCATTACATCAGGGGAAATAAATTGGAGTAGGTATATTGAGGTATATGCGATGAGAAACTTTTTTATTCTGGTTTATGCTTTCACCAATCTTTCTTGGTTTTGCTACCTCATACCAGGAACGTTTGCCGACGTTTCGATCACTTATTTGATCTTCCTCAGGGCTAAAATATAAAGACGTCGGGGAGTTATCCTAATGGTGATTTAATTAATTATAAGTTTATATTTTCGCCCTAAGGATCAAGTAAATGATCGAAACTAGCTACCCTGAATATTTCAAGTCGCTATCTCTTTCCTGTCGAAAGTTATCGTGGCAACGGACGGCAGGCCGTAGAGAATCGATTTTAATCTCGAATTTTTCATCAGTGAACCTAATCGTTTGAGACAATTTTCGGCAAAAAAGTGGGAAAGCTCTGTGGACAGGGGCTTTAGCGCTTTTGTCAAACTGCTAGCGAGTGATTATTCAAACTTTGATAAATCATATCTCAGAGTTGGGAATGATATCAATCGATTCTTATGATATAACTGCATCATAAAAAATTCAATTCAAAATGTAGGTCTATGACTCACCTCATATGTTGGATTTACATACATCAGCAAATTATAATTAGGTGGTTACACGGTCAATCTGGCATGAATTCGATATCAATCTTGCCATCAGTCTACACGTATACAATCAGTTTCCCGTCAATCTGACATCAATCCATGATTGATCTCAAATCATCAAATTACGATTAATTATTGAAAATTTGAAAAATCATATCTCCAAAAGTATTAGTTTGTTAGAGTTGAGAATGATATCAATGGGCAAATGAATAAGCACTCTGTTCCGAGGAACAATAGCTCCAAAAATCGAGTATTCAACATTTGGCCAAAATGCACACCGTTGCTTAGAATTTGCGCGAAAAAATCGATTCCAAGGTATAAACGCAATTTAAACATAATCAAAAATAAAATTTCAACTTTACCACAATGAATTATCAACTAAGTACATAGAATATTAATCCCAGAGTCAATTATACCGCAATTACACAGATTCAAGGTCACGAAATACCTCATACGTAACGTTGTTTTTGAATCAAATGGAAATTGATAATATAATTATGGATAATAATGTTGATTTCGAGGCTTTGTTGTCAAGTGGTAGGTCAATCGGAAAATCAGGACCCACATTTTCGCAAGGAAATGTATGTAATATTTGCTCGTACCATCGTAATCATAGGCACCCGCAGAAATTATTCTAGGGTCATTCAAATAATTAAACTATTAGACATCCCGATGGGGGCTATCCTTCAAGAATATTTTCAGTCGAATTGCACTTCCCGATATACCGGAAATGGCCATCAACTTTGGAGTTTTGAATGGGACTACCCATTGTTTTCACCAGCATCAGATTGCTTGCTTGAACGCTACATTTTTCACCAAGGTGGTGTTTGCGTTATTGCCATTCTTACGGAGATATAATTACTTTTGCCAAAAATGGAAACTTGCAGTGATCCGCCGGAAGAATAAAATCATCAGAACTATTCATTACGAAAGTAATTACAATCTTTTTGACTTCTGACATATGTTCCGGAATAGTATATTCTAATACAAGTTGCAGAATGGGCTCCTATTCAAACACGAATGCGAAATTCGAAAACGAGCGAGTTTTCGAACGCATGAGTGTTGGAATTGCCTTCTGCAACGAGTATTAGACGATATTTTCTCTATTTCAGGCAAGTTTTGTTAAATACTGCTGAAATTTAATGAAAAATTCGGATTATACATCCTAGTGACTTTTTTATTGCATCTTGGCAGTTGGTGTGACTGTTCGAAAGTTGACAGATTACGGAATTTGAATTTGAATCATATACGTAGGACATGGAGATCAGATTTAAAACAGTTTCCTAATAGCATGAATGATTCCAAATGAGCAAGAAGGAAATCTTTAGTGCCTTATTTCTTAATCAAAATAAATCTTTTTCCCTAAACTATTATTTCACTATATCCAGATTATATTATATTGACAATTGACGTATGTTGAAATTTGATAGGATCGGATGTCAATGCTGACTACCACAAAACGAAAAATATAACTAGAAACAATGCGGGAATGAGTTCATTCCAGCACTGTTTTTAGTGCTGGAATGGATTCACTACGATACTGAAAGATGTTTCCATCTTCAAAGAAGAAAAGTTAATAAAGCCTGCTATCAATTTCTACACAATTTCTACATGGGTCGACATTATAATCAGTCATACGCCGGGGTATAATGTCAACCCATGTTGAATCCTGATTGATTTATCAGGATGTTATGGTTCGAAGGATCAATGTTGGATCCTGATTATTTTATCAGGATTAATGTTATTTCGAAGGACCAGAATTATACACTATGATTGTTTTATCAGGGTGATGAGTAAAGGGGTGTACTTAACTTTAAGTAACCAGCAGTAATTTCGTTGATTACGGCGTAAGTTGTTGCTTGCAATAAGATAACAATTACGAGGGTAGGTAATGGTGAAAGATTAGAACGCACTTTAAACAAAACAAAGAAAGGTATTTTTTTGTTACCGATACTTTGGTAACAAGCACGAAGTAATAGAAAGGAAAAAGTGGCTACATATTTGGAAGGAGAACTAAAGGAGTATTAGTTTCGCGACCGATCAAATCATAAGTAATGTCTCTTGTACTAAGAGAAGTAGTAGTAGGGAATTATTTCAGTCTAAAATGTATATAAAAGACCAGATAGAAGAAAAATAGGAGGTTCCTTCATCTGGCAAAATCGGGGGAAATATTAACAATGATTGGGGTTTTGATCTCAAAACCGCCCTGATATGTTACAAAAATACTCTCATTTGTCGTTTACGAAAAAGTGTGGGGGGAATGCATACTAAATTTCCGATGAGTTAACTTCTAGGGTGTTTAATCTTAGGAATTCGAAATCCTGAATTTCTCCCACTATCTGGACTAACTTTACTTGCTTTCTGCATATAATCTATCAGCAAAAGCTGATGAATAACTTTCACAGATTAGGGGTTGCTATATCGTCTGGACAAAAAGAATACCAGCACTGGGCAATGTGTTAGAAACCTGATAAGTTTCTTACCACTTAGTTGTTGAATGCATTTTAGCATTCTTTTACAGGAAATAGGCAATAAATCGCTGTACAAAGGTCGAAGCTTAAAAAAAAATTCTACTCGCAGTTATATTTTCGTAAAAGTATTATTTTCAAGGGTGAGACCACAGATGGTAAACTAAAACCCAGTTAACTCAATAGACAAATATTCACGTGAGCTCCTTTGTTTAGGAAAACAAATCTACGTTTCCCAAAATGTGACGTCATGAGACGTAACAACCCATTTTGCCCAAATTTTCTATTTTTTTACTGAAAATGATCTCCAACGATTAGGTTCGATTCACTGATGAATAATTCGAGGTCAAATATGATTCTGTCCGGCCGTTGCCACGATAACTTACGAACGGAAAGAGATATCGACTTGAAAATTTCAGGGTAGGTTGCGCATCCCTTCGAATTTAATCTTGGTAATTGAGTGGTCATTGAGTTATATAATGCTAACTCGCAAATTTTTTCGAAATTTTGTGAGGAAAAAAAAATTAAAAATTTTCCCCAAAAATGTTACATTTTTGCTAGCTTCAAGCCGCCATTTTACAATCGATATCAAGATTTCAGTTCAATCAGCTCTGTATTTTCAGCATTATTTAATTTTAATTGATGCATTTTTTTCAAGTGTTACCGCTACCTTTATTCAACTTCAAGTCAGTGCTTTTCTCGAATTTTTAAATTTTATATTTGAATAATAAGCATTTTTCTTCGAACTCATAAATTCGTAATTATGGTTTGGCATTCTTCGGGTTAAATACTGTATGTCCTATAGGTTGTTTTGTTCTCATCATTTTATCGTTCGTTTTAATTATTTCGAAACTATTATCTAATTGTCGTAAATGGCTGATTCCCGAGTAACAATGGTTCTTAAAACAGGTGATTAGTGCAATCGCTTCGTTAGGAATGAAGTTTAAAACATAAAACTTCAAGTCGATCGAGGCTATCTATACTCATTTGAATTTCCTATCATTAAACTATTTATGACTTACACTTACAGGTGAATAATGAACTATACATTTCAACGGTTGACTCAATTTCAAAAACGAATTACTCTATAAAAGGACGCTCGACTTTAGAATGTAAATAGAACAGGTTGTCTGTGAAATATGCGCTTATTTTATTTATTTGTTGAGCGATTACTTATGGAATAAAAATTGGTTCAAGCACTGACGTGAAGTCAGGAGCTTTTGTGCGTATGTTCTATTGTCCATTCCTCTGTATTGGACACCCTTTATCGAATTTACCATGGTAAATTATGTTGTCCATTCTCCTGTATTGGACACTCTTAATTAGAATTTACCATGGTAAATTCGAATTATGTGTCCAATACAGGAGAATGGACACCCTTAATCGAATTTACCATGGTAAATTATGTTGTCCATTCTCCTGTATTGAACACTCTTAATTCGAATTTACCATGGTAAATTCGAATTAAGTGTCCAATGTATGATGAGATGTATGAACATGAACACAGATCATATAATAATACATAGATTTATAATTGAATTGAACAATAATACTACGATTCATTATTAAAAATTTGAGAAATCATATCTCCGAAAAATAAATAAACTCAATTTTTTTTCATCAAAAGAATCCATTGGTATCAATTTCAACTCTAACAAGCTTGTTAGAGTTGAAAATGATAGAAAAAAGAATAGAACTATGGCCAACATTCATTATTATCTATTTTATTTTGTTTGGAAAACGACAATAATGCGCATGATCATAGAGTGAAGTTCACAGATCTTGCATAAAACTGTCAAAAAGTTGCGTTAATTTTATTTTATTTTTTCTATAAACCCTTCATCAGAGACCTAGAAATACCTGGCAAGGTAAATGTGGCACTCCTCAAAAAAATATAGGAGAAAGTCGCGTACATCAATGAACGTTAGATTTATAGGATTAAATTCTCAGTAAGCTTGATTTATATTCTTGTCGTGATATACTTGCCAACAAGACCTATTTACGGTTCTTCGTAATCATCATCCTAAATAATAATAAATAACAATTGACCTTCTTTAGCTTAGCATAACTTCGAAACATCCATTTTAATTCATTCATACGTTTATATTATTTTTATTTCCACTTTCAGTATGCATGACAATGTAATCATATTCGTATCAAGGACTTTTATGACTGCAAATTGCTGCAAATTTCATCGCTCATATTCAGTTTTGCTATTCTTCCGCTGTAGGGTTCAGCTCTGGTGAAAGCAGGTTTATTGCTGGCCTATTCACCATTCTTACATATGTCCAAGTGGTCAGAAAGGAATTCGATGTGAACTGAAAATTAAAGTGACATACCGGGTGATTCATTTAATCTGGAATTTTGTTTTACTCGAAAACTACGTATCGTAGAGAAAAAAAATCTTTAAAAACGTGGAAATGCTCTGTGGACAGGGGCTTTGGCGCTATCGTCAAACTACTAGCGAGTACTTATTCAAAGTATTGGTTTCTCATGGTGGGTTCCACGAAGATTCGATTAGCTTAATTGTGGTTTTAATTCGGTGGTTGCATCAAAAATGAACTGGAAATTGACATAGAATCACACTGATTTGGCAATTTAGAGCTGTCAAAGCTCTGTGTAACCCACCGTAAGAGTAGGGAATGATATCAATGGATTTTTATGATAGTATGTATTCTTATGATCATATGTTGCATTTACATACATCAGCATTATAATTAGAGCATTCTATGAAATCATAAAATTACGATTAATTATTGAAATTTTGAAAAATCATATCTCCGAAAGTATTGGTTTGTTAGAGTTGAGAATTATATCAATAGATTCTTAAGATGAACCTGCATTTAAAAAAAATTAATTTGAAATTCGTAATGTAACAAAAATAATTTTTTATCGCCGGTTTTGCCCAATAACGAACTTAACCGAGATATTTATCTCCCAAATCTGCGAGTGATCGTGTTAACGGCTGGCCGGCCGGACAGAATCGATTTTGACCACGGATTCTTGATCAGTGATTCGAACCAAAACGTTCGACACTCTGTTCCGATGAACAAGAGGCATAAGGCTATGCCGTGTATAAGGGGTAAAATCATGATGTAACGTACGATGGTTAGATGGTTTTTTATGTTTTTGCATCATAATACATTTTAGAACAATCGAATCGATCTGAGATTTGCCAGATCGAATGATACGAAACCACATCATAATTTCTTCATTTACTCACCTCATATACGATTCCTTATCTACTTATTTTGTTTCAGAACCATAGCAACCTCCAAATTTGAGCCCACTTACGCGAGGGAAGCTTTTCCATGCTTCGATGAGCCCAATATGAAGGCAACATTTAGTGTGCACTTATGGAAGCCCAACGATCCAGACTATATTGCTTTAAGTAACAATCCACAGGTAGGTACGAGAAGGGTAGAAAATAATATGTATATCCAATCCGTTTACTTGTGAGTTGAATGCTCAAGAGTTAAAAAATTATGGTTGAAGATGAAAGCCTGTTGGTTTTCAAGCCAATTTATAAGTAGCTGAGGTATATGATGGAAAGCAAGGGACCCAACACGGAACCCTGTGGAACTCCATCTGCAGGCAACGATCTCCGATCAGAGAGATGTACCCACCCGGACGCGGAACATGCGATCTTTAAGAAAGTTGCTTATAAGATTTAGTAATTCACCTCTTATGCCCTAATATGTTTGTAAACCATATTTGGTTATTTCTGATTTGCAATTTTTTCAAAATTCAATTAGATAACATCAATTGATCGACCGACTCCGTCAGCGCGCGTGGCAAGTAATGGGAATGAAATAACCGAATTCGAATAAAAATAAGTGAATTTACATAAGAAAACCTGAGCTTTTGGCCCAATGCTTCTTCTTCCTTCTTTTTCTTCTTTTGGCACTAGACTTATGTCTCAATTCTGTGCTTCGCTAATGGATACGAACAGGTATAAATTGTTATTGTCTCAAAATTGCAGGAGAGCGAAGAGGATCTGAACGGTGGAAAACTTGTCCACTTCAAGGAAACTGTCAAAATGTCCACATATCTCGTTTGTTTCATCGTTTGCGACTTCAACTACACCGAGACCTTCTTCGAGAACAATGGTACCAACGTGCCCTTCAGGGTATACGCCACGCCCCAACAATTGGAGAAAACAACGTATGCTGGTACTGTAGGAAAGAAGACCATCGAGTTCTACATCAAATACTTCGATATAGCGTATCCTCTACCGAAATTAGGTGAGAACAGATTTATTTTTGATACTAGTTACGTCAGAATGTTTAGATATATCTGTGAGGGGAGACTGAACATTATGAGATCTGGTATACTTTTTTTCCATCAATTTTCTATGCTTCTACTTCAAACTTGATTTCTATAAAATTGTCGATAACATAAATAGAGTGAGAGCTGAGGACCCCCAGACCTACCTCATTTTAGCAAGGGTACAATTTTCAGTATGAATAGAACCAGGGAGAAGATCAAGTGGAAGGGCCATAAAGATTGAAACTTGTCCCAACTTCGGCCATATCGGTGTGTCCCATTCTCTATGGGAATCCAACCATAGACAACTCACCAATTCATCTTTATAACAAAAGACTTTTCCATTTATAGGATAATACCGATGGTTTAAAGCACAGATATTGTACATATGTCCATTTTTGCCAGTGTTAGGGTAAAGTAATATTTTGAACGCAAGAAGACATATATAGAGTCTGTGCAAATATTAAAACGAGTAGTAAGTCTTACTTCTCGTTATTCTTGGCATACAATATTTTCACCGACTGCTAGTTAGGACAAAGTGATATTTTGAACGTAGGAAGACAGATATCAAAAAGTGGACACACAAAATCTGTGCTTTGAACCATCGATATGTTTCATTTCCTGCGTTTACGAATAAAAAACCTATATGCGTCCTTTTCCCTTACGACAAATCTTCCATTCCAGATATGATAGCTATTCCCGACTTCAGCTCTGGCGCTATGGAGCACTGGGGATTGGTCACGTACAGAGAGACCGCACTGTTATACTCTTCCATGGACCACTCTTCAGAAAATAAGCAAAGAGTTCTGGTTGTGGTCGCGCACGAGTTGGCACACAGTTGGTTCGGTAATTTAGGTGAGTTGGGAATTGATCGAAAGCTGTGTAAACCGATATTTTATGCACGTTCTGAGACCGCAGTTGTATTTTTATGTTGTGTGTTAAGGTCGATTGTCAGAAGAATTCTGTAATCCTTGCTTGAACCGTTAAACCTGTGATCCGTATTTAGGAAGGAAAGATAGTCATGTGAGATATGAATTCGTTGTCTATCGAAATCTTTCAGTAAACATATAACATAGAACATATAACCGGTATCGGTCGCGATTCTGAAAGGCTGGCCCAAGCCACATGATCCAGTTCAAATAATAATAATACTTGAAACTATAATTTAATTCCAAAGCTCTAATTCAATTCCTACTGTAGATCAGGCAATGTCAAACTTTTGAATTGCATCTGTCTCCTATGATGCCAAGCAAATTCTTCAAACATCTTTATCAAATTTACAGTTACCATGAACTGGTGGGACAACCTGTGGCTAAACGAAGGATTCGCATCGTACATAGAATACAAAGGAGGGGATGCAGCAGAGCCTACGTTCGGCCTGGTAAAACATTTCAAAATTCGCGTCTCTCACTTATTCTAATTGTTGCATGATTTGTTCTCAGTTGGACCAATTCCTGGTGAGAGAACTGCACCCTGTTTTTAATTTGGACGCCAAGATCAGCTCCCATCCTATCATCCAAAACGTTGGCACTCCAGATCAGATAACAGAAGTATTCGACACCATCTCCTACAACAAGGTAAACAATCTTCTATCAAATGAATCATCAAGAAGGAATATGGAATAAAGATAATCCAAACGTTTTTTCTTCTTTATACAGGGTGCCTGCGTGCTAAGGATGCTTGAGCAGACCGTAGGAGAGGAAAACTTCAGGAAGGCTGTAACCAACTACCTGAAAGCTCACGAATATGACAACGCTGTCACCAAGTACCTCTGGTATGAGATACAAAAAGTCGTGGGGGAGTCTATAGATGTTCGTGATTTCATGGATACTTTCACGAAGCAGATGGGCTACCCCATACTGAACGTTACAGTCGAAGGAGACAAGTTTATCTTAAACCAAACGAGGTTCTTGGCCAACCCTGATGATGCTGACAAACAGAAACCTTCTCCCTATAAGTGAGTTGCTTTCTGTTCTGGAAACTATAACGATTTGTTTCTATTTGCAACAGCTATATTTTATCAATTTTCTTCCAGCTATACATGGACTGTTCCTCTCACATATATTACTGATAAGGGCAAATCGGAGAAAGTAATTTGGTTCAACAAAACCAGTCAGAATGGTGAGTATCTGTTATATTTTGATACTGGTAGTAAGAAGTGCCTTCAGACTGGTAGACATTCACGATTGATTCTTCGCCTGCAAATTCTAGGGGAACCTAACGTTCGTGGATTCCTGGTTCTCTACGATGCTCTGTAGGAAAAAAGACTGGGACAGGGAATCCACCACCCAAGTTCTTGAAAGGAATGCCATTAAATGGCACACAGCCGGTTCAAAAACCACTACAGGGGATGGCGCTGGAGTATATAGGCCAGCCACCAAATGCTCACTATGGCTAGATTCCTATCCGAGCATCTTTCAGGCAGAAGTACTTGGCAATAGAAAGATGCGCGGAAATGAACCTAGAATGAATGTATCAGAGATGTGATATAGCAATCCACTCTGACAGTCAAGCTGCTATTAAAGCTCTGAGCTCCTATGTTATCCAGTCCAAGCTAATATGGGAGTGCCGAAGAAAACTCAATGAAGTAGGCGAGAACAACAGGGTCTCCTTGGTCTGGGCGCCTGGTCACGTGGAAATCATAGGGAATGAGGAGGCCAACACACTTGCCAAGAAAGGAGCACAAACCACCCTACTGTGGGGTTGGTAGATACACCTACAAAAGTGAATTTCGGATGAAAGAAGAAACTGATACTTTATACTGTCAGATCCAAGAAGTACTTGGACCTCAGTAAGAACACGCTGCACCTCCTCACATGGTTTCCTCACAGGGCACTGCGGCCTTAGGAAGCATATGATGAGATTAGGGCTAGCAGAAACTGACGAGTGCAGATTCTGTTCGGAGGGGGATGAAACTCCTATCACCTGATAACGGAATGCCTCGCCTTCTCAAACCAACGCAAGGAATGCTTTGGGCAAGAAATCTGCAGGAGCGAAGACATAGCCTCCTTGAAGCCATCCCAGATACCGGACTTCATCAGAGCTTTGGAACTGGAAGGCGAGCTGTAGATGGTAATAACATCGACAGCTCTGACGGGAAGGCGCAATAGACCTTAAGGTCGCAGTGCATCATTACCCCCTACTACAATATACAACGTTCCTAGGAGTGAATTAATCGAAATCTCTTTCAGTAACCGTGGAGAGGCCGAAAGATGCCAAATGGTTCAAGTTTAACCCGGACCAGTCTGGTTACTACAGAGTAAACTATCCGGAGGACGTGTGGAAAGAGCTGGGACAACACATGTTGGAACTACCGGTATCGGACAGAACTCATCTTCTAGAAGAAGCCTTCAGTATTGCAAGTTCTGGTCAGTTGAGTTATGAGATCCCGCTGGAGCTCACAAAATACCTCAAAGACGAGACTAACTATACGCCCTGGGAGGTGGCTTCGTCTAAGTTACTTGAGCTTCTGAAGCTGCTGAAGTCGTCCAGGAACGAACAAGAGTTCAAGGTCAGTAGGGAATTTCTTCGTTAAATAACGTTCCATTTGTCTAATTTTGGTTGGTGTTCAATTCTGCAATATCTGCTTGACTCCCATTCTATTTCACAGCAATATGTCATCAGAATCCTGAATCCAATATACAAAAACCTATCTTGGATCATCGGCAAAGATGACTCCCATCTGAAGAAGTGAGTGAACCTTCACCTCCTCGTTCAGATCATTATCATTTTAAACTTTCTGTCTTACAGGTTGACGCGCGTCCAGGTACTCAAACTGGCCTGTGAGATCCAATATGACGCGGCCTTGAAAGATGCTGCCAACCAGTTGGACATATGGTTCACCACAAGGTCAGCATCGCCAGATTTAAGAGAAATCATCTATAAATATGGTAAGTCTTTTTTGAGTTTGTTGAAATTTGAGCAGAGAAGATCTTCGATTTTGCAGGTATGAAGAATGCTGACCTCGACAAATGGGAGAAACTATTCAAGATTTTCCAAGAGGAGTCGGATGCCAATGAGAAGTTGAAGCTTTTGAGGGGATTGACTGCTGTGAATAACCCAACTCTTTTACACAGGTGAGGGAAGGGAATAGGGTTAGAGCGAAGTAAATAAGGTTAGATTCTGTGAGATCAGAGGACTTTGGGAGTGGATTGCAGCCCTATCATGCATATTTTCGAGTATTTCATAACTGTTTACTTTGACTGACGTTTCAACATTTATAGATTCTCTTTAAGAACAAAATTGTTTTGTCCTTATAGGAAAAACCGATATATGACAGTGTCACACCTTCACCAGAAGAAGTCTCATTTTTAACATTTTTCAGATTACTCGATTTAGCCAAAGATGAAACGTATATTCGGTCTCAAGATTATATAAATTTCGTGGTAATGATATCCAGGAATCCTATTGGAACTCCTATAGTGTGGGATTATGTCAGGTGAGATTCAGATTGGTTTGATCCCAGCTGTAATTTTTAAATTTTTTGTCTTTTCAGAGAAAATTGGGACGTCTTAATAAAACGTTTCACGTTGAACAGCAGATATTTAGGAGAAATGATACCAGCCATAACCTCTAGTTTTTCAACGAAAATCAAGCTGTCAGAGGTAAATCACATTCTTCACGGCAAAAACAATTATTTCGATTGCTATTGCAGTATTCCAGTGATATCTTATTTTCATTTGTGGCTTTCTATGTCTTTAAAAGAAATTTTCCATGTTTTCAGATGGAGTCCTTCTTCACAGCGCATCCAGAAGCTGGAGCAGGAAAAGCAGCGAGAGCGAGAGCTTTAGAAAACGTGAAAAATAACATTGTGTGGTTAACGAAGTACAAAGACACTGTGGAAAGTTGGATATCCGCAAATAGTTCCTAGAAAATTCTGTATATACTTGTAAAATAAATATTTCTACTTTTTATTTTGTATTTCTTATAATTTAAAAAAAAAATTGTTGAAGTAAAATGTGCAAAATATTATTCGCGATTCAAATTGACCTCAATGAAAAAGGATTATGATATGTTTTCGAACATTTCCTGCCCAAACATTAACCTTCTGATGGAATTGCGTGTGTTCTTCTCTCAGTCAGTGAGGATTTTCGGTAGACCAGCAGCGGCAATTTTACGATTAGCATGGCCGTTGAGAGAAAAGGTGTACTCATCATAAAACAAAACGTCTACTAATTAGATAATATTGTTGTCCATCATTGGTTCACAAGAATGAGTTCTCCTATCAAAATTGTCTTCCATATGTTCCCAAATCTTATTACAATAACACTAAACTCATTTGCCTTCAAGACGTATGATAGAAAGAAAACGAAAAAAAACCATAAACTTGTGTTTCCAAATGGTAACATAAAAACTACGAGAAACACTTTCTCTGGCAATGTTAGTTTCTTTAGAACGCTTTCGCAAATTGTTTTTTGCTGGAAAGATTGTATTTCATAAATGGTCAAATTTGTGTTTGGATTCAACTTCAATGTTGGATAATGGTTCGATTAACGGAAATGCACAAATTAACAATTTTACAAATCTTACGGAGATAAAACCTGAACACAAAAAGAAGTAAGTCGCTTTTTTCATGAGAAATTTCCGAATTTGTCGCCTGTAACGCAAGGGACAATAAGTAATATAGAGTAGAAGTTACGCGAGTAAGGGCATGTAAGGCAGATTAAAAAAGCAGCTGCTAATAAACTGTGTGATGATGTGAAATTAGATGTGATGCTTTACTTTGAAGAAAATCCACCTAAATCGAGTAGAGATGCCTCCACAGCATTCAATGTCAGCCATACATCGATTCTAAACATATTAAAACAAAATAAAATGCATCCCTATAAAATGATACCTACCCAGGAGCTATTGGTAGATGGCGCATCATCTGGGAGAATGACTTCATGTCAATAACCCCGGTTCATATCTCAAGTTTCGACTATATCTACGGATCGAAGTGTGGCTTTGGCAAATTCTCAAAATATTTGAGATCTTCCACATGTGATATCTTTGTGATGTTACTGGGCTTATCCCCTGTGGCGGACATTTTAAGGAGATATAGAGCTTATGGCTGCACCCCAACAATATTGCTGTGAATCTTTCAAACTATTCTCCAGGGTGAGATTTTTGGGAATTTCCCCAAGTGACATCTTTGAAGATGTTATTGGGATCATCCCCATTGGCAGATATTTCGAGGAGATATAGAGCTCTTGGCGATATATCACTGAGAACATCCTAAACTATTCCCCAAGGTGACCTGTTTGGAAACATTCCCATGTGACATCTCTGAGATGTTACTGAGCTCATTCGCTGTGGCTGACTTTTAGAGGAGATATAGAGCTTTAGGCGGCCTTCCAGCGATATCATAAAATACCTCACAATATCCTGGAAAGAACTTGCGCCGAGATATCTTTGGTAGTCTTCTGTGTTGCTTGGTCACCTTCATCAACCACTCGATATAGGACATCCCCAGGCTCAAGAGAGCCATGATCGTACTATGGCAATGAGTGAAATCCAGACTGATCTCGTGTCACTATTTCGTGATTGTTATTGGCATTTATCTGGTCCATCAAAATGCGTTGAAAGAACTCGGACAGAGCAGGTTTAATTTGAAATACTACTTGGTCTTAGATGACTAGAATTGCAGGTTCTTCGCACTTAGTAGGAGTTAGGTACTTTAGCGCTCTTTCGGCCATTCACATAATAGATGATAACTTAGTGATTCACTTGATATAGGAACATGGCTAGCCGCCATTATTGGCACAAGGAAATTTCGCTGGAAAGGACACAGCGCATCCAGATCCTTCCCTACTAGTATCCACGTCCTTCACCAACGTCCTTGAAGAATTCAAGTGCATCAGATGCACATTTCCGGAAAGCCAATTTCGAAAAAAAAAATTCATCTTCCGAGCAAATCCAAGAAACTCCACCATCTCGAACTAACCTCCACATACACGAAATGCATTAATCCATCTTGTATATTTATGACCCAAAATCACCCCAATCGTCGATAGATGCACGCAACGATGACGTCATCTTTGAGGCGCTCCAAGACTGCGCGAAAATCGATAGTGGTACGCCCGGAGGGCCGACAGGGGTCGCTTTTCAAGACTTCCTTATGGGGGTTCAATCGCGTACGTAATACACCCCTTTCTCGCCATCCTGTGTCGTATTTCTTTTACTCGAAAATCCGGAAATCATCTGGAATTGTGCGTCTTTCCGTCGTGTGTTGTGACATTCGGTTCAAAGGTTACACATGAGATTTTGGAGAGACGCCAGAAGATTGGATATTCCGGTAAGAGTGCGGTGTCTTTTAGGTGTTTATTTACCTTCGTTTAATTGGATTTACTAAATCTTCAGTTGTTTCTTTGTTGCGATTTGTCGTAATTTCGTTTTTCTTCGATCTGCGTTCGTTTGGTGTGATTTGTTTGGTTTGAATCGTAATTTACCTGTTGTTTTATTCCCGTATCGATTTTACGTGTACCTAAATTTGTTACTTGTCTTCTAGTGTTGTTTTTATTGTTGTATCAGAAGTATTTGGGTCTTGAAGTTGAGGCAAATAGGAAAAAATCTTATGGTTCCTAATGGGGGTTGCTCTGGCAATAAGATATTCGTTTATTATTCTGTAGAAATAGATTTTTGGCACAAAATCGAACTAAAAATTTATTGGAAACACTGGCTATCATTATATGAATAATAAATAAATTTCTAACACCCAACAATAGCAGAAGTATATGGCTATTTCGCTATTTGTTAGAGAACCATGTCATATCAAGAAAAGGGATCTCCAGATCTAACGTTAATATTACAGTGCGAGTCTCTAACTTGGAACACATTGAGTAAATAAAAGATAGTTTTTTGTTGTAAATATACTAGGCAGGTCGATTAGTATTTTAAATTGCTCTGTTTTTGGCGCTTTTGTTCCTCGGAATAGAGAGTGCTTATTAATTCGCCCAAATGTCAGTAATTTTCAAATTTTGGCTGAAAAGGGTCTTAAACGATTTGGTTCGACTCACTGTTCAAGAATCCATCGGCAAAATCGATTCTGTCCGGCCGTTAACACGATAACTCTCGAACGGAATGAGCTAGACAGTTAAAATTTTCAGAGTAGGTTAAGGAGATACTTATCTCTGTTAAGTTCGTTATTGGGCTAAATCGGCCAGATAGTTTCGGGGTAACAAAAAAATATATTTTTTTTCACTACAAATTTTGTATTCAATTTTTTTTAAGTTTCATCATAAGAATCCGTTGATGTCATTCTCAACTCTAACAAACTAATACTTTAGAGATATGATTTTTCAAAATTTCAATAATTATTCTCAATTCTATATGATTATAGAATACTCTAATTATAATTTCCTGATGTGTATAAATCCAACATGAGATGAGTCATAGACCTACGTTTTGAATTTAATTACGAAAATTCTTGAGAATTGGCGCACAGAACCCAAATTGAAGAAGTGGGAAAGCCCTGTGGACAGGAGCTTTGGTCTACACTTAAGTATGGGTTAACATAATACCCTTAGTGATAAACCGATTAGTGAGATAATGAGTTGTTAATAGGGGTTAAATCATTATTGAGCCAAATATCTTTTCTCTTATACATTTCGATCCCTTCAACTGTTCCTAAGTACAATTTATTGGAATTTTTCAACAATTTAACGGAATTAACTGAAATTGAGTGGCCAGTTTTTAAAACGTGATTTGCAACAGCAGATTTTTCAATGTTGTTGTTCCGAATGTGTCCCGTATGCTCATTATACCGTGTGAATATTTCTGGTTGTTTGCCCGACGTAGCACTGGTTACAATCTAAACATTTAATTTCATATACAGGGTGAGTCTTTAACCACTGCATTAATTTTAACCAAAGATTCCCCTCATCAAATGAAACACTTTTTTCATTTACCATTTTTCCAGATTCGGCTCAGGTAAAAAGTTACAAGCGTTTAAAGATTTCACAATGTGCTAATACACTCCCGCATATAAATTATCTATGACATTGTTGGCGGACGAGAATAAGGCATGGTAACGTGGTTTGCAGCTTGATTCGGGATTCCAACGCTCAGGGACGGATCCATAAAAGTAGTGAAATTTCTGGAGTTTTCCATTTTAAAACATTCAATGAAGAATATCTCGAAAACGGTGAGTTTAAGGAGAAATGATGAAGAGTAATATAATGTTCTAAAACGATGGAATATTCTTGAAATGGCTCAAGAAAAACTTTATATGCTTTCTTTATGCTAATTTCGTTTAGTTTTATGAATCCACGAGTCCATAACTAGAAAACCAGTAGAAGTAGAAAATAACTAATATTTGGAAAATATGTATCATAGTTGTAGGAAACTTTACGCCAACATTCATTTTATTTGAAAGAAGGATGTCAAAGCTACAAAGTAAAAACTGATTTTTTTTCAAAATTTCAACAGCCTGTATCTTTTTACCTGAGCTGAATTTGGAAAAATGTTAAATGAAAAAAGTATTTCATTTGATGAGATGAATCTTTGGTTAAAATTAATGCAGTGGTCAAAGACTCACCCTGTATACCCGATTTGAACATGTCCGGAGTTTAATCGAATGTATTTCCTAGAAATTGTTTAATTTTCAGGAAAGTTTTGAAAGTCAGTTTTATATTAACCTTTTTAAAAATATTCTGGAGTTGGTTGTTTGTTTTCGGTTGGAACGTGAAAGCGTGGAAACTTTTTACCATTTTTATTTCTTTCGTTAGGGTTATGTTACTGAAGAGATTTTTTTCTTTATTTATGCTGATAATTTTCTGGACTAGTTGATGACTATACCTGTTTCTTTCGGCAATTTGGAAAATCATTTTTCTTTCTTTCTTGAAGTTTACATTGCCTAGCGGAATATTAAATAGCCGGTTAACGAGGAAATGTAAGCTGGCTGTTTTATGTGACCAGGGAGCTACCGAATCAGACAAAATGTAAATATCAGAATTGGTAGGTTTTCTAAAAAATGTCAAAACTAATTAAATTTGAGTTATCTCTAGATAATTTCAAATCTAAGAACGGCAAGTAGCCTCTCTTTTCCATTTCGAAGGTGAACTAGATGGGTATATATAGTTTATGGAATGTCAAGAGGTGTTATTTATCACTTTTTGTTTAGCGAGGATATGTTTTAGACAGTCGTTTTGTGATAAACAACTTTTGTTGAAAAATGTCGTATTTATAACTAAAATCCACAAAATTGAAATTTTAATGATTATTGGCTGCGTAGATAGGACATTATTTATTCAGAGAGAAGTATCCTGATTTACCGCCCACGTATAGAAGAGTGCCATAAGCAAGATTGAAAAACAGTTTAGGAAAAATAGATATTTAAGAAAAACAAATAATTGTTATTTGGTGCGGATGTGTAACTTGATATACGCTTTAAGACTATTCATAAGAAAATTAGTATTGCCATTTAAAAATATGATTGATGACGTCATAGCTCA
The DNA here is from genome assembly GCA_937662695.2 of Halyzia sedecimguttata. Classification (NCBI taxonomy): domain Eukaryota; kingdom Metazoa; phylum Arthropoda; class Insecta; order Coleoptera; family Coccinellidae; genus Halyzia; species Halyzia sedecimguttata. Next base: position 61,044,101 of record OW569418.2, read on the forward strand.
TATTTGGGACAAGCTGTATAACATTTTCTTACATCAAAAGGAGCGCAAATTAAAATACTTATTGATCAGTCAAAGGATATTTACAACAAAAACACTGTCTTTGATTTACTGAGTTTATTCAAAGTTAGAGACTTGCACTGTATATTTCTAGAAGTTTGAAATTTGCAACCTGTGATGGTGTTTCAACTCCCGCTCCTGCAAATCTACATTTTAATTTATATTTGGAGTACCTACTGATGTTTCTGAAAATTTCACAACCTTTTTCGTTTTATATTTATGAACTTTCTACGCAGAGCATTGCGTTAGAAATATGGATGCAGCATAAAAAATTTCAAAATTATTCCTTTAACTTTATCTCAAAACACATGTTTCCGAAACATATTTCAGACGACAAAAACTGAAGTGAACAAGAGTGTAGCTGCTTTTGTAGTGTTTATCTCAAAACGATGATGAATTATGAAATATAAATTTTTTGATTTCCCCCCATATTTTGCACAAATTAGAGCGACCCTATTCAAATAAAATGATGCATCAAGAAATCGAACTTTTGATTCGAATTTTGAGTTCTATACGTTATTCAAAATGTAAAGGTTAAGAAAATTGTTTCAGGTTTGCAAGTTTATCAAATGGCATATTTTTTGGGAAAATGATGAAAAAATATTCAATATACCTTGAAACTTTTTAATTTGTTCAACAATTCAATTTTTTCAGGCAAATCAGACATGCTGAGCCACCTAGATTGCGGCTGACCTTAGAAACAGGTGAGCAATTTAAATTCGAATCAGGATTGAAGAAATTCAAGATTATCATACGAGAATAAATATTTATCTTTTTCAGGCTGATGGCTGATACATGTAACGGACAACTTATTTTAGGTGAGTTCATCAAATTTATTATAAAATTATTCTCTAAAAAATCCTGAATTCCCAAAAACTATAATTTAAATCTATCCAATAATGATTACATGTTGGTGTGTGATAAGTGTAGGTGATTTTGAAGTAGACGTACTTACGAGCGGCAGAAGAGCTGTTGAGCGCTTGTCCCGCCAGCGCATTTTGCCAGATGTCTGTTTTTAATTTTTTTTTTACTTTCGAATTCGGTTCCTACACCTATTTTATCTGATTACTGTGATCGCTATATACCTAATTTAAATATGGACGTGTGGAATTTAACATTTTTTTCAAAATTTGTTTGATATAGTTCGAGACTAACTAAGAAGTACTTCGATGATATATTCGGGCTACACTGGTAATCATTTTTCAAAAATAATTTTTGGGCCACCGACTACATCGTTACTTGATGTTTAACGGTCTTGTGGTAACTATTATATAATTTCGTGCAACGGTCCACAAATTTATAAAATTCCAACTGCTTAATTAGACTCAATTATGGTTAAATGGGCGGCCACAGCTAACTCAGTAGGGTGAGCTCATCATACGATTAAATGTCTTAACCAAACGGTTCAATTTCGAGATCGTTGCAAGATGAGGTTTAGGGACCGTACTGCGATAGTGTCGCTTCTGTGCTCTCGATTTTCATTACGTGCTATTGGAAATGCAAATTATTTGCGCTTTCGTACATATCATCATTTTGTAATTTTCGAAATTTCAGAATAGCTGTTAACAAAAAATAATTCTGAAGATTTTCGCTTGGTGTCTCCGAAACGTTACGGAACAGTTGTTTTATCGTTGATGTTGTTTCGTTATTGTTTTTTGGCAATATTGTTACATACATTGTTTATTTATTTATTCAGTTATTTATTTTCTGATAAATATCTTGTGTTTCTAACGCAGAAGAACAAAATAATACATTTTTTATTTTATAGATATTCTTCAGAGTTTGGGAGAGAAAACTCACAAAGGAACTATTTAATAATGGATGTACCTATCCTTTAATGATTATTCAATTTGAATTACTCACGATGAAACCTGTAGTCAAATTCAATTCTGGAGAATAAAATTAGGGGACTTCGAATTAGTTACTAAGTGGTTCCGTTGAGGGTTTTCTATCCAAGACTCAAATAAAAAAAATCTTACTTTGTAAATTGCTTCTGCGTTAGAAACACAATATACAGTGTGATTCACGGACACCGTTCGTTAGAATAATTCAAAGAAATACTCGAGATAAACACTTGAAATTTTATAGATAAGCTTGGTTAGGAGGATGGAGGTAGAAGGAAGTGGAGGGGGCATAAAGATCGAAACTTGTCACATACTCCGCCATGTTGGTGTGTCCCAATTTTCTATAGTAATCCGGAATTCCAACCATAGAAAACTCACAATTTCATGTTTATAACAAAGGATTTGCCCATACCAATATGGCCGATTTTATGTGACACTTTCGTTACAAGGGAAATATAGCACATGCTCCCTCCACTTCCTCCTACCTCCATGGCTAGGAGAGATGAATTGTTGGAAACATTTCAGATTCTTTCGACATCCGGTTCCACCAGAAATGATACCAACTTTCGTTCTTTGAATGTAATACCCAGTTTTTTCATTGATAATCAGATTACCCATTCAATTCTACATTGTTTCAATGTGTCACTTACATATTATTCTCAGAAAATTCGTGTGAAATCTGAAAAACCCTTTAAATTTTGTCAAATAGGGCTTCATTCCCATCTTAATAACTTGCAGATTTTTGCATGAAAATTCCTAATTTTCTAGCTTCTATCAGAAGACATAGCAATGCTTCTCCTCCGTTAATTGAACATTGAAGATACAGGCTATTCCTATTTCAATGTCAGTCAGTCGTGCCAAAAACCTCAAAACTTATTTTTTTCAAATGAGAACCCACTTTTTTATTGGTCAACTGGAATCTACGTTGAAAAATGAATGTTTATTTTTTTATAATACATACTACTGCTTTACTTTCCTAATATCTCGAGAAATAAGCATTTTAGAGTAGTGGTATGTATTATATAAAGCTGACCAATAAAAAAAATGGGTTCTCATTTGAAAAAAATGAGTTTTGAGGTTTTTCTCATGACTGATTTCGACATTGAAATAGGAACACCCTGTATGTTCAATCGAATTTTTAATTAACGAAGGAGAAGCATTGGCATGTCTTCTGATAGAAGCTAGAAAATTAGGAATTTTCATGAAAAAATCTAAAAGTTATTCACAATGGATTGAAGCCCTATTTGAGAAAATTTAAAGGGTTCTTTCATATTTCACACGAATTTTCTGTGAATAATATGTAAGTGACACATTAAAACAATGAATTCAATGAATTCAATGGGTAATCTGATTATCAATCAGTAAATTGGGTATTACATTTCAAAAACGAAAGTTGGTATCATTTCCGATGAAACCGATAGTCGAACGAATCTGAAATGTTTTCAAAGAATTCATCTCTCCTAACAAACCTTAAATATAAAATTTCAAGTGTCCATCTCGAGTCTTTCTTTGAAAATATTCTAACGAATTATCTTCGTGAATCATCATGTATATGTCAGAAACAATGTATCGAACAATGCTGCCTAACAAACAATAACGAAACACCTTCAACGATAGAAAAATTGGATCAGACACCTTCGTCAGAAACCAAGCGAAAATCTTCAGAAGTAATTTTTGTTGACAGTTATTCTAAAATTCTATAGTTGTCACATTGTCATTGTCTTTGAACATCATAGCAGTTTCACTTTGCATAGGAATGTACAAGTTCCAACTCCTTCAACAAATGCAACCAAATATGGTAAATTCCAATTGAGCAATTTGCAAAATTGTCTGAATTCTATTAAATAATTGAAATTGTAATCTTCTATATAAATCGTGCAGGCTATTATCAATTTAATTCAAATCTTCCCTCCTGCGTGGGTATATCTGTGTATGTAGATATGTTGTATACGGAGATATTTCTTTTCCATGTTCTATGATATGGTATTGTCAAACATGGGCATGGATATTGGATACATGTAGTAAACACATAAACGTGCATATTATTAGCAAACAATTATTTACTTTATCGAAATTAATTTAATTTCGTGCATCATCAAAGTATTCTGTCGATTGAAATGAAGTGTGTTTTTTGTGCCACGCAAAAACAGACAGTGCTTTTATTCACTGAAGAAACGGCAGCTTTCCTAAAATACTTTCTTAGATCGTGAAAGTATTACACCTATTATACCTGAGGGATGACATTTCATATATGGTAGGTACGTACCATCATAGACTACAGGGTACCATAGACTAACTGGGCAAATTTCCTAAAATATGTATGGTCTGCCGGCCACTGGCTCTTAGACTATATGAAAATATCTGTTTCAATTAATCAAAATACCTGCAATATACTATATTTTATTCCCTTTGAACAACGAATGGTTTTAAATATCGGAACAAATGCATCTAAATAACTGTTTTCCAACCTCCTCTGAAACTGACATTTGAGAATATTCAAAATGATTTTTTCCTATTGAATCCGGTAAAAAATTGTGATAATTCTCGAAGATTATAAGCTTCTTATGCTTTTTCATTTCTTGTTATTTAATAGACTATTTCTGATTTCGGCAAATCCTCGAATATTGGTACCTCATATTATACCGTGCTTTAATTGGTTCAGATCAGTATTTTTCGAAGCTATTTGGAATTTGGAAATAGTATATTCTAAAAAAAGTTATTCAAACACGAATGCGAAGTTTTCGAACGCATGAGTGTTGGAATTGCCTTCTGCAACGAGTGCAAATTTTGTAAAATACTGTTTTTGAAAAATACTGAAATTTAATAAAAAATTCGGATTATACATCCTAGTGACTTTTGTATTGTATCTTGGCAGTTGATGTGACTGTTACGAAAGTTGACAGATTACGGAATTTGAATTTGAATCGTTCGTAGGGCATGGATATTAAATTTGAGACAGTTTCCTAATATTATGAATGATTCAAAATTAGCAAGAGGGAAATCTCTTGTACCTTATTTTTTAATGAAAATAAAACTTTTCCGCTCAACAATTATTTCACTATTTCCAGATGATATTATATTGTCAATTGACGTGTGTTGAAATTTGACACGTTCTAATGTCAGTGCTGACTACCACGAAACGAAAAATATAACTAGAAACAATGCGGGAATGAGTTCATTATAGCACTGTTTTTAGTGCTGTAATAAACTTATTACGATACTGACATATAGAAACAACATTTCAGATATATTATTGGAATCTGTTCAGTTTTATCCAGTTCTGTTCTACTCAGCACAGTCAAGTTCGTTCAAGTTCTGTCCAGTTCTGTATAGTTCTGTTCAGTTCTGCAATAATCTTCATTATATTGGAATTATGTATTTTTTCCGATGTTCACCTCACTGTTGGCTGAGCAGAGCTTTTCTCCTAAACCATTTGACTAAAATTTATGAAACTTAATATCTACTAAAATCGAGTTAATCATCTTAGGAGAACCCTCCAAGTTTTTCATTTGGAGCACTTCCAGGAGAAAAGAATGGAGGTGGAAACGAGAAAAATATCGTGTACCAATGACGTACCGACAATAAAAATAATTTCCGTCAATACTTTGTTCTACGATCAGTTGTTTACGAGTTATAGGTTGTGACGAGAAAATAATAAATCAATGTCAAAAATTCTTCACTCTGGAGAGGCTAAATAGACGTACATAACAGATTAGGTACATCAACGGGGTACTTATCGTGCGAAAATATCATTCTTCTTCTGATATTCTATTAAAACTCACCCCCACCCGCGAAAAAAACGATAAAAAGCAAACTATTCCCATTTTCTGCATAATATTAATACATTCCACCGGGGGATGCAACTGCATATGTTCGAAACACAATAATCACCTAAAAATACACCTCGTATAAATCCGCTTGGTGAAAGGGTCAAGCGACAAGGGGTCTTATTTCAGCCAACAGAATGATACATTTTCTGCTTTCGTTCGATGAGAATTCACGTGTAGTCCCACGGGAGCTATCCAGAAATAAATCCCAAGAGGCAAATGTAATAAAGAATAATAAAATAGGAGTCTTTACCCCCTCCACTCTCAGGGAAGCTGCAGCACATGTTCCGCTGTAATTAAGAGTTAAAAATAAGCTAGGTCGGAGAGCACATGGAAGCATCTACGACTCACGTTGTTTGATAGGACCATGCTTCATTTTATTTTTTTCTTAAGCGTACGTCTTTTATAATTTTCGAGGATTCAGAGTGTTGCGCAGGGACCGCGCTGTACTGAGTAATCATTTAGTCATTTTATGTCGGCCATATTGATATCTTTATTAAAGTTTGCGGTTTCATCGTGATTTTGATGGTTCGTTCGGTTGTTTTGATTCTGTGCTAGTTTTCGCGTGTTGTGTATCGATTTTTGTGAGCCCCAATTTCGTTTGTACTGGTCACCCCGAATTTGGCGGTAACTATTTTTAAATTTGAACGGGACTCCTCATTTGATTTCAACCGAGAACGCGAAAATTTCCTGGGACAAAGTTGTGTTTTTAAGCTTCAAATCTTTCTCTATACCAATCTTTGTTTATATTTACTTCTTTCTCACATTTTCACTTTGTTTTCTGCATGTTGCTTCCGAGGATTTTCCCGAATGTTTATGACTTTCATTCCTTGATAGTGTTTCGAGTGGAATCCCCCTTTAAATTTGATAATTTGCGTTAATTTTGAATGGAAATTATTCTGCGCATGTGTATTGACCCTACAACATTTTTAAATTTGTTTACGTTTAAATTTAGACTAACCTCATTGTAGAATCCTGATGGTGATCTAGTTTCCGATGTTGCTTGTTTTCTGTGGTTGGGTTTCGACCGCGCTCTGTGGTTCGACGTTATGTACAGGGGAAAATGATGAAAAAGCAACTCAAGTGTTATATGAATACAACCTTGAATCCATAACAGCAATTCAGAAGGCAAAAACTACTTTTCCTTTAGAATATAGTGTTCATCAGTTACCAATTCTCTTTATTATTTGATTCTTGTAATATCTGTATTATCTCACCTCTACTCCTCATAACTATTGATCGTATTTACTGGATATCTTTTCCATCTCGCAATTTTCATAGGAGCAATTTCTTGTGGATTGATTTTTTCTGATTGAGTTTTGAGAACACCCTGTATATTCAACAAATCTGTTGTGTTCATATATATATATATATTAATATACTAAATCATTTTTGGATTAATTTTCTTCTAACGCAACGTTCTACGGTTATTTCGAGAAAAATAGCGTGGAAAAATTTTCGGACACAAAGACTATAGAGAATCGATAAATTCAATTGTTTTTCATCTGAACCAAGTTTATTACAGATTCAATAAACAACCTGTAGGTACTACCACGTGACACAAACACCAGATTCTATAATTCTTTTTATGAATACTCATTTGAGTTTGATTTATTCTTCAAGTATTTTACTCTGAAAAAATACATTTCAAAAGATTCTCTCTGCTGAAGTTGAATCTTATACGGCATCCTATTGGTATCTATTAAAGAAAATTAACGACGGTTATCAAAGATTCAATGAGCCAGTATGAATATGCCCCTATCCTCACCTACACAATACTAAATAAGAATCCCTAATATGGAATATATCCAAGAATTTGAGAAACGTAGAGACATACAATCAACTGTCTATACAGGGTGAGTCTTCAAGTTGGATATTAATTTTAACTATAGATTCGTCTCATCGAATCAATCGTTCACCATCAAAGTCATAGATAATTCATAGGCAGTATGGTAGGACATTGTGAAATCTTCAAACGCTTGTAACTTTTTACCTGAGCAGAATCTTTATAATGGTAATTGAAAAACGTGTTTTATTTAACTAGGGTTAGAATTAATGACCACCTTGAAGACTCACCCTGTATATTAACGAAGTGATAAAGCAGGTATTTTTCTTTGGAAGATAGGACTTATAGACTGAGTTTTAATCGAGCCCACTGCTTCGCCAATTATTAATATTATGTTAGCAGAACCACTCTATATAAAAACAACTAAGAGCGTGATAATTTTTTTTCTTTCACGACTAATTCTCGACAATTGATGCAGTAGATTTCATTGATATTCTTGCCAGTAGCTCTGCTAACTTTATTGAGGTTGACATGTGACATTGTGAGAATATTTCTGGTTGTTCCTAGGTACAATTTATTGGAATTTTCCTATAAATTAAAGGAATTTTGAAAAATTGGGTGGCCGTGTCTTATAACATGATTTTCAACAGCAGAATTATCGAAGTTGTTATATTTCTGTTTTTTTCCCAGGTGCAATTTATTGGAATGTTTCCATAATTCAACGGAATTTTCGATAATTGAGTGGCCACTTGTTTCAACCTGATTTGAACAGTAGATTTATCGATGTTGTGGTTCCGACTGTGTCCCATATACTTTTCATACCTTGTCAGAATATTTATAGTTATTCCCAGGTAAAATTTATTGGAATATTCCAATAATTTTACGGAATTTTCCAATAATATAACGGAATTTTTTCCAATAATTTAACGGAATTTTCCAATAATTTAACGGAATTTTCGAAAATTGAATGACCCCTTTGCTAAAACATGATTTGCAACAGCATATTTATCGATGTTGTTCTTCCAACTGTATCCAATATACTTTTCATGCCTTGTGGGAAAGTTTCTAATTGTTCCCAGGCACAATTTATTGAAAATTCCAATAATTTAACGGAATTTTCGAAAATTGAATGACCCCTTGCTAAAACATGATTTGCAACAGCAGATTTATCGATGTTGTTCTTCCGACTGTATCCAATATACTTTTCATACCTTGTGAGAAAATGTCTGATTGTTCCTAGGCACAATTTAATGAAAATTCCAATAATTTAACGGAATTTTTGAAAATTAAGTGGTCGCTCTTTAAAACATGATTTGCAAAAGCTGATTTATCGATTTTGTTGTTCCGATTGTGTCCCATATACTCTTCATACCTTGTTATAATATTTCTGATTATTCCCAGGTACAATTTATTGGAATTTTCCAATAATTTAATGGAATTTTCGAAAATTGAATAGCTGCTTGCTAAAACATGATTTGCAACAGCAGATTTATCGATGATGTTGTTCCATATACTCTTCATACCTAGTGAAAACGTTCCTGATTGTTTCAAGGTACAATTTATTGGAATTTTCCAAAAATTTAACGGAATTTTGGAAAATTGGGTGGCTGCTTGTTGAAACATGATTTTCTACATCATATTTATGGAAGTTGTTGTTCCGACAGTGTCCCATGTACTGTCCATACCTTGCGAGAATATTTCTATTGGTTCCCAGGTACAAAATTATTGGAATTTTCTAATAATTCAATGGAATTCTCGAAAATTGAATAGCTGCTTGCTAAAATATGATCCGTAGCAGCAGATTTATCGATGTTGTTGTTCCATATACTCTTCATACCTTGTGAAAACATTTTTAGTTGTTTCAAGGAACAATTTATTGGAATTTTCCTACAATTTAACGAAATTTTGGAAAATTCGGTGGCTGCTTGTTGAAACATGATTTTCTACATCAGATTTATCGAAGTTGTTGTTCCGACAGTGTCCCATGAACTGTCCATACCTTGCGAGAATATTTCTATTGGTTCTCAGGTACAAAATTATTGGAATTTTCCAATAATTCAATGAAATTTTCGAAAATTGAATAGCTGCTTGCTAAAACTTGATTCGTAACAGCAGATTCATCGATGTTGCTGTTCCATATACTTTTCATACCTAGTGAAAACATTTCTGGTTGTTTCAAGGTGCAATTTATTGGAATTCTCCTACAATTTAACGAAATTTTGGAAAAAAGGGTGGCTGCTTGTTGAAACATGATTTGCTACATCAGATTTATCGAAGTTGTTGTTCTGACAATGTCCCATGTACTGTCCATACCTTGCGAGAATATTTCTATTGGTTCCCAGGTGCAAAATTATTGGAATTTTCCAATAATTCAATGGAATTTTCTAAAATGAATAGCTGCTTACTAAAACATGATTCGCAACAGCAGATTCATCAATGTTGTTGTTCCATATATTCTTCATACCTTGTGAAAATATTTCTCGTTGTATTGGAATTTTCCAACAATTTGACGGAATTTAAAAATATGAAAAAAACTGAGGGCGCGGCTAATTTATTCATTTCACGACAAATTTTCGACAATTGATATTCTTGCAAGTGGCTCTGCTAACTTTATAGAGGTAATATTATTGTTCCATTTTGGCAAACATAAAGCGGTCCCAGAATTTTGACGATGTATGAATTACCATGACCTGCTTGTATCACTTCGTTTCGCACCAGCACCTTAGTTAGTTCATTGACTGTTTGAGTTATTACCCGATTCCTCCTAAATTAATCGTGAGCCTCAACTTCCATAATTCCCTAACAAATTCAGTTCTTGAAACTCTCGGCGAGCCATTGGTCTGACCCAACCAGCATCACGCGTTATGTTATATTCATTAAGAGCTCTTGTGCCTTCGAAATACCTCTGGCATAAAGCACCGTCACTTCCTGCTTAAAATTAATACTATATTTATAACTCCTCTAGTCTCCGATGATAAAGAGGTTGCAGCGTTAGGTGCAGGGATAGGGAGAGGAACATTGTGCATAAATCGTGTTGAAAAAAAAAGTTTTTTCTGTAATATGTCGAAGGACAAAATGCCCTTGTAGCACTCGGACATGATCGTTGTGTTTTTGTGCTGTATGATGAAATTAGTGGAATTTTCGGTCGGCAGACCGATTGGAGATGTTCGGAAGACGAAGAAGAGGAGATATGTCAGGAGGAGAGGTAAGGATTTGTTTATAGAACTCTGATATACAGGGTTTTTCTAAATTTATGCAAAATATTCTTGTAGGTGATATTTCGGCGAAAATGAAGGGGGTATCTCGCATAATTTTTTGTAGTAAGCACCTTCCCTTCCAAGTGTTTGTGTTTGTATTGCCTTTGAAATTGCGGAAACCCCATAGATATTATAAAAATTCAAGCAATAAAAATATTTGTCAATAAAGACTTTATTCGACGTCAACCTTCTTGATATTAGTTAATACTGAGAGCAGCATACTTAATTTTTTCAACAAATTATAACGTCTGAATTTTTTTGAAAAGATTCTGAGTAATATTTAATTTTTTGTGCGTATGTTCTGGGGAACATCGCGTTATCATTTTGCCCAAATGTCTGTAATTTTCGAATTTTTTGCCGAAAATGGTCTCGAAGGTTTGAGTTCGACTCCCTGATGAAGAATTCGAGGTCAAATTTGATTCTGTCCGTACGGCCGTTGGCACGATAACTTTATTTTAAACCGATACAAATCCGATCGAATTGAAACTTGGCGAGTAGTTGCAGAATATACACCTAAGGACGTTCGTGAACTTTGGTTAGAGTCGTATGACTAGAAAATTAAAAAAAAATTATATGAAAAAATTATTTATGTCAGGATATCCTGCGAACGGAAAGAGATAGCGACTTGAAATTTACAGGTTAGGTTGTGCATCTGAATGCGACATTTGACTTTTTTTATAGGCGTAATCGGCCAAAGGGTTTTGGAGTTATACTCATTTGAAATTTGGTTGTTATTTCCTCAATAACTCAAAAAATACACAACTGATCCAATTCAAACATGGTTATTAGTTGTAGAATGTCAACGCGAAAATTCTTGCATAATTTCGAGAGGATCATATGACTAGAAAATTTTTAATAAATCATTGAAAAAAAATCTATATATAAGAAACTATAAAGACGTGTGTAAAATTTTCTGAGAACCATACCCCTAGAAAATTTTTACAAAATTACGAAAAAAAAATTGATCCAAGCACTGGCGTGAAGTCAGGAGCTTTTGCGCGCATGTTCTATTGTCCATTCTCCTGTATTGGAAACTCTTAATCGAATTTACCATGGTAAATCTGAGAGTGTCCAATACAGGAGTATGGACAATAAAACATGCGCGCAAAAGCTCCTGACTTCACATCAGTGCTTGAACCAATTTTTTCTTTGTATGAAAGTTTGTTAACAATCGTTTCATCGTTAATTTTGTCCCATTTTCCACATGCTGAATTTTTTCAGAATAGAGATGAATGTAAATGTGATAAACGGTAAGTATAAATTAGCAATGAAAGAAACGGTCAATTTTCTTTCGTTGCAAACATTTTGTTGATGATTAATTGTTTTACCATTCATGTTTTCACGGTCGGTAGAATTCTAATTGTTGGGTATTTAAAAACATTAAAAAGTTACGTGAGCCTCATTCCCATGAGGAACTAGATCATTCTGAGATAAACTATCCAATAATATGAGAAAATTGGATTAATGGAAGATACATTCAATCCGTTCCATAATAGAGCATATTAAGTTGTTTTGTATAACAGTTTTCCTTCTTCCTATAAAATTTCGGTTATAATTATTATGTAGGGATATATACATGAACTCCAGAAAGTACCGGCTATTAATCACTTAAAAAGCCACAATTTTGCTTGAACTCTTCAGGGTCCACATTCAAATGCGACGGACAAGTTCGCTAATGGGCATAATCGTCCAAACGGTTTCCGAGTACAAATTTTGTCTTCAATGAATACAGATCCGATCGAATTGAAACTTAGTAATTAGTTGAAGAATGCCGACAAAAATACGCAGGCAAAATTTCGTGAGGATAGTTAATAAATGTTTAAAAAATTATTGAAGAATGTGGGAAAGCTCTGTGGACAGGGCCTTTGTAGTTATTCAAACTGATATTAATGGATTCTTGTGATAGAACTGCCTCATACAAAATTCAAAACGTAAGTCTATGACTCACCTCATATGTAGGATTTATATACTTCAGTAAATTATAATTAGAGCATTCTATGGCGGAGGTTACACGTTCAATCTGGTATCAATTTGGCATCAATCTGACATCAATCTTGCCATCAATCCATCATTCTACGCGCATAGAATCGGTTTCCCGTCAAACTGACGCCAGATCGACCGTGCAATATCCGTCCATGAAATCATAAAACTACTATTAATTATTAAAAGTATTAGTTTGTTAGAATTAAGAATTATATAAATGGATTCGTATGATGAAAAAGCATCTTAAAAAAATTTAATTTGAAATTTGTTATGTAAAAAATTTTTTGTGTTACTCCGAAACCACCAGCCTGATTTTGTCCAATAACGAATTTAACTGGGATATTTATCTCCCAAACCAACTTTTTGGCGCTCTAGTTCCTCGGAACTGAGTGCTTATCGATTTGCCCAAATGTCTGTAATTTTCGAATTTTTCGATGAAAATGGTCTTAAACGATTTGGTTCGACTCACTGATCAAGAATCCGTGGTCGAAATTCATTCTGTCCGGCCGTCCGGCCGTAGGCACGATAACTCTCGAACGGAATGAGCTAGACAGTTGAAATTTTCAGAGTAGGTTTGGGGGATAAATATCTCGGCTAAGTTTGTTATTGGGCAAAATCGGACAAATGGTTTCGGAGTAACAAAAAAAAAATTTTTTTTTTACGAAACAAATTCCAAATTAAATTTTTTTTAATAAAAAGTTTTATCATGAGAATCCAATCATATCATTTTTAACTCTAACAAGCTAATACTTTCGGAGATATGATTTTTCAAAATTTCAATAATAAATCGTATTTCAACGTTGTCACAGAATAATATTATTCTATGTATGAATATGAATTGTCATAATGTCAAATGATGTTCCTGAAACTAATCAATCGAAGAATTGTGAGCGAAGTGAGAAAAATCTCAGATATGATTTTTCAAAATTTCAATAATAAATCGTATTTCAACGTTGTCACAGAATGATATTATTCTATGTATGAATATGAATTGTCATAATGTCAAATGATGTTCCTGAGACTAATCAATCGAAGAATTGTGAGCGAAGTGAGTTAAATCTCAGTTGTTTGCTCCGATATTAGTTTTTCTCAGAAAATTCTTACATTTCGGAACTGAACATGAAGTAAGAGATCTGAGAGTAGTGAGACTGCTTTTCATCCATAGACATAGATATAACTCTCGAACGGAATGAGGTAGGTAGTTGAAATTTTCAGAGTAGTTTAGGGAGATGAATATCTCGGTTAAGTTCGTTATTGGGCAAAATTGGCCAGATTTAATTTGATTTCTTCCATGGTGCTTTTCTCATTCTCATGATTGCTCATTTAATCTTGATAAATAAACTATTATTTGAATTGAATTTCCTTTAGGATGCAGTTCTATTATATGAATACATTGATATAATTCCCAACTCTGAGAAACCAATACTTTCGGAGATATAATTTGTCTGTTTTTTATCACGGATTCTTGATCAGTGAGTCGAACCAAAACGTTTGAGACCATTTTCATCCAAAAATTAGTAAATTACAGATATTTGGGCAAATTGTTAAGCACTCTGTTCCGAGGAACGAGAGCGGCAAAAACAAGAAAGCCTGGTCCTCTCTTACCAGGTACATTTCATCAGCCAATCTTCCTAGTGGAGAAATTATTAAGAAAATAAGCATGAAAATAACTTTACTACGATGCTAGGTAGGAAGGAAGACTGGGGCAGGGAATCCACCACCCAAGTTCTTGAAAAAAAAAGCTATTAAATGGTACACAAACGACCAATATAGGAGCTGGCGCTGAACTATATGGGCCAGGCACCAAATGCTCACTATCGCTAGGCTCCTATCCGAGCGTCTTTCAGGCAGAAATACTTGAAAATGACTAGAACCTAGGAAAAAACTATCAGAAGTGTGATATGGCAATCCAGTCTGACAGTCAAGCTGCTATTACAGCTCTGAGCTCCCATGTTATCGAGCTAAGATGGTAGTGTCAAAGAACACTTAATGAAGTAGGCAAGAACAACTAAGTCTCTTTGGTCTGGGTTCCTGGTCACTCGGGAATTAAAGGAAATGAGGAGGCCATCACACTTGCCAAGAAAGGAGAACGAACCCCTTTTATTGGCCCGGAACCATACTGTGGGGTAGGTAGATACTCCTACAAATGTGAGTGTCAGATGAAAGAAGAAACTGAAAGAGGTATACTTTGGAGATCTCTCCTAGGAATGTATCACTTCAAAAAGTTCCTCTCGAACTTTGACACTGTCAGATCCAAGAAGTATATGAATCTCAAGGTAAAAACACGCTGCATCTCCTCACTGGTTTCCTCTGCTGTCTTAGGAAGCATATGATGTGATTAGGGCTAGCAGAAACTGACGAGTGCAGATTCTGTGAGGAAAAGGATGAAACTCCTGATCACCTGATTATGGAATGCCTCGCCATCTCAAACCAACGTAAGGAATGCTTTGGGCTCGAAGACGTAGACTCCTTGAAGCTATCCCAGATAATGGAGTTCATCAACACTCTGGAAATGGAGGATGAGCTGTAAATGGTGGTGACATCAACAGGTCTAATGGGGGGCACAATAGATCTTAAGGTCGCAGTGCCACGTTACCCCCTACAACAATATACAGGATGGACGATCCATGATTTGTCATGCCTATGCATGAAAAAAAGTTCAGACCGTCGACTCTTTTTTTGAGGGAGACGAATTTTGACCTCAAAACTCTACCCCTGCCACCCCTGTCGAAAGCGTCAGAAAATTGAATAGGGAAAGTAGGTCGTGTGGCATATCATTTGAAAGGTCTCTTCATCTTCTTCATTATATGCATAAAATGTTGTAATTTGTTAATAATTTTTTTTTGTAGTGAATCGAAAATTTTGTTCAATTGCACTTCGGAAACAATCGTTGTGGTAACAGGGCGGCTAATTTATTTAAAGAGCACCACCCCGAAAATAGTGTTACTCGTCGCATGGATGGCTCACCCTGTATATACCCGTATCCAGATAACGAGTTGCAGGTCCCCCATCACGGATTCGCGGTTGAAGTTCGAGATTGCACGTTCGTCAGCTGCATTTGTCGACCCCTCCAATCCGCAGCCGCTGCGTTTTGGGAGATCGTGGGTTCCGTCGTTCGGGGGAATTGTCAGTTGTGCGAGGAAGTGTGCGCGGCAGAAGCGACGGTCGTTTCTGTATCCTTATGACTCACCGGTTTTACCGAGCGTGGTCCGATAGTGTTGGCGCGCTTACCCGGTAGTATTTTCGTCTGTCGATCTGTAGATGATCCGTCAGACATGTGATGTTGATTGATCGTGAACCGATGGGATATTTGGATTATGACGTACGGATTTTTTGGATTTAGTTTTGATATGGTAATTTTTTCTTTTATTTTTTTTTATTTTATCTCATTACCATCTCGAACCCTTCCTGATTGTCAACATTAAAAGGACATAATATGTGGGATGCTTGGAATAATTTAAATCATATTTGAAGGAATATGAAAAATATTTCTTAACAGAAACTTCTTGATTCAATATACATAATATGTATATCCAAACGAAGAAATATTTACTTTTCGGTACTTTGCTGTTGCTGCATATTTGAGGATAATTAATTCATTTTCCAAGAAAAATTTTTTTTGCCACACCAGGGGCCATGGTGGTGCAACTGCCTCCCCTAGATTTCGGAATCAATTTCGAATTTTTAAGTTTGGAAATAAATGCATATTATTTAAGTATAACATTAAAATGTGGGAAGGCTCTGTGGATAGGAGCTTTGGCGCTCTTGTTCAAATTTTGACAAATTATATCTCCCCAAGTATTGGTTTCTCAGAGTTGGGAATGATATTAATGGATTTTTATGATAGAACTGCATCATAAAACAAAATGAATTGAATAAGAATCCATTGATATCATTCCCAACTCGGAGAAACCAAAACTTTCGGAGTTATGATTTGTCAAACTTTGAACAAGATCGCCAAAGCTCCTGTCCACAGAGCTTTCCCACTATTTCAATTTGGCTTCTGTGCGTCAATTCGTTTTCGTTTTCGTAATTAAGTTCAACACGTAGGTCTATGACTCATCTCATGTTGGATTTATATACATCAGGAAATTATAATTAGAGTATTCTTTGAAATCATATAGATTTGAGATTAATTATTGAAATTTTGAAAAATCATATCTCTGAAAGTATTAGTTTGTTAGAGTTGAGAATGACATCAATGGATTCTTATGATGAGACTGCATTTTAAAGAATATTGAATTTAAAATTTGTAATGTAAAAACAAACCACCTTGCCGATTTTGCCCAATAACGAACTTAACCGAGATATTTATCTCCTGAGCCTACTATGAAACTTCCAACTGACTAGCTCATTCCGTTCGAGACTTATCTTGTTAACGACCGTACAGACGGCTGAACAGAATCGATTTTGACCATAGATTCTTGATCAGTGAGTCGAACCAAATCGCTTAAGACCATTTTCAGCCAAAAATTCGAAAATTACAGACATTTGGGCAAATTGATAAGCACTCTGTTCCGAGGAACAAGAGCGCCAAAAAAAGAACTAAAAAATGTGGGAAAACCCTGTGGATAGGGGCTTTGGCGCTCTTGTTTAATTTTGACAAATCATCTCCGAAAGTATTGGTTTCCCAGAGTTGGGAATGATATCAATTGAACTGTATCATAAAAGAAATTAAATTAAAAAAAAGTGTCATTTAAAAAAAAACAAGTGTGCCAAAAATTTTTAATCCGAAACCACCTGACCGATTCCACCCAATAACGAACTTATCCGAGATATTCATTCCTCAAATCTACTCTGAAAATTATATTATATCAATTGAAAATCAGCCAATATACCAGTTTTGTTTTTACTGGAGAATTTGATTAACTCAGCAAATTATATATTTTCATCATCATATGGATTTTCCCAATATAAAATATATGATCACCTAAAAATTATAATATCCTATAATCCTCATACTATAGCTGAGGTTATTTCATTGGTCATTTTGCATTCAATCATACTTTGTTTTCTAGAACAGGAGGTATTTTATATCATGAGCAACACATTTTGAATAGAACCAGAATTAAATAAGACTTGTCTCTTGTCTCTTATCGTAGGTAAGATGACATATATGAACACAGATCATGAAATTCATATACACAAATACGGACGTTAGTTTTCGATTACAGTATTCTGTGAAATCATAGAATTACAATTTATTATTGAAATTTTTAAAAATCATCCACGAAATTATTAATTTGTTAGAGTTTAGAATGACATCAATGGATTCATATGATAAAACAGCATCTTAAAAAATTTTTATTTATAATGTAAAATAATTTTTTTTTCGTTACTCCGAAATCACCTGCTTCATTTTGCCCAGTAACAATAATAATAATAAAATTCGGCTCCATCGAGTGCTATTTACAGAAAGGAGAGATGACTCATTTCTCCATTCCTCATATCATTAATGAATTTGGGCTCGTCTTCATCTCAGTGTCGACCTTAGATTTTATTCAAATTATAATACATATATTGGAAAATACTACATATTTACAATCCTGTTCGGTTAGGTTAGGTTAGGGTTAGTTTAGATTATGACAATTTAACGTAAATACCTCATGAGATAGGTGGTTAAATAAAAATTGGTAAGAACTGACGTGAAGCCAGTGTGCTTTGGAGCGCTTGTTCAAATTCATAGCCAGAGCGATCACCCATCCAGGTTCTGAACTCGCCCAAGGCAGCATGGCATCCAGAAATAAAATAATACTTACACCATACTTCCAGCATCCAGCAATATAGATACGATCGAGTTCAAATCTAGGACTTGGCTGTAAAATATGGTTAAGAAGGTTCTTCCAAAATTTCAGCGTTATCTAAGCTGTGATATAAGTCAACAAATAACAAGAAAATTCTATGACATAATTGAAATCGTGAGTCTTCTATGGATATTACAGCTTATTATTTAATAAAAGCGTGTAGATAGGTATCTATTTCAATTCAATTTTACAGATAAAACCTTCATTCAGTAGAGAACAATCAAATCTACTTCAGCATATCTGATCTAAAAAGATCTGTTCCAATCAATCAAAATGCGTCCAATAACTCCAATATACCATATTTGATTCTCTTTGTGCAACGAATGGTTTTAAATATCGATGGTGTAGTAAAAAGAAATTGCATGAAATTGAAGGCCTTAATTACCATAGTTAGAATAATCCGATTAAGATCAAATAAGCACCGTTTTGTTCTATAACATGTTGCCATTGTGAAGGTAATATAATTGTGCCTCTCTCATAGAAGCCCTCGTCCCTATTGGCGAAACATTCAGATAGTTTATTTTTATAATCCCCTGTCGAAACTAATTTTTCAACAGCAAAATTGCTCACCATGGATAGGAACAGATGGTAATCACTTGGTGTCAGGTATGTACTATAAGGTGGATGCATAAGAGCCTCCCAACCAAACTCCCAGAGCTTCTGGCGAGTTAGTATCGATGTATGTGGCCTGGCGTTGTCCTGATGGAACACAATTCTTCTCCTATTGGCCAAAATCGAGCGCTTCTGGGCGATTGCTTTCTTCAGACGATCCAATTGTTGACAGTGCAGTTTCGAGTTAACAGTTGTGCCGTAGGGGAGCAGCTCATAGTAGATAATTCCCTGCAAACCCCATCAAACACACAACATAACCTTCCTGGCTGTCAATCCTAGCTTGGGCACCGTTTCCTCTGGTTCACCACGTTTCTAACACGACCCTTTTTGCTCGACGTTGTCGTAAGTGGTCCACATTTCATCACCAGTCACCAACCGCTTCAGAAATGGGTCAATTTTGTTGCGATTCAGCAGCGTTTCGCAGATGGAAATTCAGTTACTAAGATTTTTTTGCGTTAACTCGTGTGGCACCCATACATCGAGCTCCTTCTTGAGTCCAGCCTCATTCAAATGGTTTCAAACTGTTTTTTTGCAATCTTTAGCTCTTGGGCAACCGGAGTAGTGCTTACATGACGGTTGGACTCGACAATGCCTATGATTTTATCGACATTTTCGACAATTGGCATTCCAGTGCGTGGTTCATCTTTGACATCGAAATTACCGGAACGGAATCGACGAAACCTAAATTGCCCATGATTGGCTGTTACAGTATCAGGACCATGGACCATAAACACCTGGCTTGCATTTTCGCCTTTATCGAAGAAAAACTGTAAAATATTGCGTATTTTTTCTTTGCTAGTGTCCATCTTTGACGCACGCTCAAACTAAACCGAGTTAACTGATCATAAAACTCATATTATATAAAACCTTTATATTCGTCCAACGAAGAAATGAGAACACAAAATATGATAAAGAGGATGTAGCACGCTGTGTTAGAAATGTATTGTAAATTATTCAACGGTTGCGAAATGTTTGTAAACAAGTTGACGAGCATCTGAATGGTTCTAAATAAAAGCGTAATATCAATATTGTCTATTTGCAGTTTAATTTCCATTTTAAATAACATTCAATAGCTTGAAACTTTAATTTTCTTGCCTCAAATCTAACTCCGATTGCTGCTCTATATTCTATATTTTTGTAAACCGTAAAACGAATATTTTAGTTTGAGTTCTCTGTATAAAAACTACACCAGTAACTACATATGTTTCGGGAATAATTTTCCCATCTTCTGAGACGAAATTAGTCGAAGAAAACAGTCATAAACTAGTTCAAAAATTATCAATAAACGTGAAGATAAACAACTCCTCAGTAACATAACCACAAAAGAAGAAATAACATTGGAAAATGATTTCAGGCTTTCACGTTCGATCCAAAAATAAATAACAAATTGCAGAATATTTTTAAAAAGGCTAATATGAAACTCGCTTTCAAAACTTCCACAAAAATTGAACAGCTTCCAGGAAATACATTCGATGATACTCCGGACTTGTTAAAATCAAAAATTATAGTAATATTTTCTTGAAATTCATTTATTATCTTTTTGAAGGTATGAAGGTATAAAGAATTGGTAAAATTTTTCATATAATAGTAACTAATGAAGTAGTGTTTTTAGGTTAGTCTAAAAAAATTGTCTACGCCTCCGAAGAAATTTGTACACATACGAATTGATAAATTCTATAGTGAAACACATTCGGCTGTCATTATCGCTTACGAAATGATAATGCCCGAACCAGATTCGCGTCTTTGAAACTGGTTTAATTCGCGTTGAAAAAAAATTCGATCTGATTTCAAGTGGAGCTATTGACTCCTATTATTTTTATAGTTTGGATTCTTAACCTTACCTAGGAGTTGACGTCCTAGACTGAGCAACAATTAAAAGTCTAAACCTTGGTTGATAATTGGAAACGTGAACATTATTCCAATCATGTATGTTGCGTAACCTTATCGCATTTTTTGTTTATGATAAATACGGGATTTTGATTAGGTTTGCATGTACCATCTGTATAACAAATCGAAATATTTCCGATGGAAAATGCTAGAAAATTACGGAAAATAATATATTGAGTATCCAGAACGGTAAGCATATTTTACTGATCGAAGACAACTATTTTCTTAGATCGGTAGTTATTGTTAACGTGCCTGTGGGGATTTTGCACGATCCTAGAATGTTATTCCTTAATTTGAATAAATTAATTTCCACCACATAAATAAAAATTGATTCAAGCTCGTTTTCGCAGCTCTTATACAGGGTGAGTCTTTGACCATTGCATTAATTTTAACCAAAGATTCCTCTCATCAAATGAAACACTTTTTTCATTTACCATTTTTCCAGATTAGGCTCAGGTAAAAAGTTACAAGCGTTTAAAGATTTCACAATGTGCTAATACACTCCCGCATATAAATTATCTATGACATTGTTGGCGGACGAGAATAAGGCATGGTAACGTAGTTTACAGCTTGATTCGGGATTCCAACGCTCAGGGACGGATCCATAAAAGTAGTGAAATTTCTGGAGTTTTCCATTTTAAAACATTCAATGAAGAATATCTCGAAAACGATGCGTTTAAGGAGAAATGATGAAGAATAATATAATGCTCTAAAACGATGGAATATTCTTGAAATGACTCGAGAAAAACTTTATATGCTTTCTTTATGCTAATTTCGTTTAGTTTTATGAATCCACGAGTCCATAACTAGAAAACCAGTAGAAGTAGGAAATAAATAATATTTGGAAAATATGTATCATAGTTATAGGAAACTTTACGCCAACATTCATTTTATTCGAAAAAAGGATGTCAAAGCTACAAAATAAAAACTGATTTTTTTTCAAAATTTCAACAGCCTGTATCTTTTTACCTGAGCTGAATTTGGAAAAATGTTAGATGAAAAAAGTGTTTCATTTGATCAGAGGAATCTTTGGTTAAAATTAATGCAGTGGTCAAAGACTCACCCTGTATAATACTAGCGGCCCGGTACGTGCTTCGATACGTATCTATAAAGTGAAAATTTAATTGGAACATCAAATTCATTTATTCAAACAAAATAGTAATTTACGTAACAAGTCCGGAAAATAGGGTTTTTTTGGACGAATAGACAAAATTCTAGGACGAGCGCAAGCGAGTCCTAGAAGTCTATGAGTCTAAAAAAACCTTTTTCGGGCGTGTTGCGTACAATATTTTTTCGGCAACCGTGTAGTATAACAAATCAATGAGACGACACATTTCTTTTTTATATATTTTGATTCTTATTCAAATTAAACAGAACAGAAAATATAACATGTTAACTAATTTTATATGAACTGTCAACCGTTTTCTCAGTGCCATGGTAACTTCATTTATCAAAAATATACCTACCAAGATGTTCATAATGTATTTACAATGACCAAAACGACGTGATTCTTCCGGCCTAGTCCGGGAAGTACGTACTTCCCGGACTAGGCCGGGAAATGCTTCTTTCTCAAAGAAAAAGCGTCCGGGAAGTGCCCACTTCCCGGACGCTTTTTCTTTGAGAAAGAAGCATTTCCCGGTTGCCGAAAAAAAATATTTTATTAATTGCTAGCTATTTCAAAATTTAATCCAAAACATTTGGATAAACAATATTTTTTGTAATTCCATTTTGAGCTTGAATAAACAAACGGCTGGGGGTTTTTCATTTTCGACCATTAATTTTCTGCTTAATGTTTGAATATTTTGAGTAATTTTAATGCAAAGATCCGTCCGATCGAACGGATATTCATTATAGATTTCGTAACTTAACGAAAAGATCCAAACGTGAATCAACTCCGATTATGTACCAAATAAAGATTTTTAGTACTCGGATGATTTCCGTCTTTCGATTTTCAGAATATCGTCAATCCTGTCAAGCGATACATCGAAATCGGTTATTCGTTCATATTTCTCGCAGTTTTTCTAGACGATTCCAAGATTTTCGAGTAATTCCGTTCAAATTCAAATTCGACGCTCGTTCAAACCGAAAACGTCGACCTTGAAGGAGCCGCGTTAAAATTCGCCACAGAAATACGTGAAACGTCAGAATTTTGTCGATTTTCCGGAAAAGTCACATTTTCCTATCGTTCTTCCGGGAAAACCAAAGAGAGCATCGAAAATAGGGCTCCGCGGACTAATTTTGGATCTCGTCTTTACGAACGCCACCGTTTCTGCGAATTCCTTTACACAATTTTGCTCCTTTTGCCAAAATCGGCTCTTTTCGCCTTTTCGCGATTTTTTTAAAAATACACCCTCATCTTTTCGCTCTGAACACGTGAAACTCTACGAAACTTCCGTATTTTTCCTCGATAAATCCCTTTGAAATTTCCCCCAAACCCTCCTCCTAACATAAAAAAGGCACTGATTCTCTCAAATAATAGTTTTGATGTATATTTGGAATACTTTGATTGTTCTATGGTTTAGTCCATATTAGCTACCTGCGCCACCTGTCTAATTTCAAGCATTTTTATGTCACTTTTTTGGCCGAAATCCATTAAAAATTGTACTCCTCTCTACACTCCATTCTTTCTAGACATAGATAGAACTTACTGGGGAAAAACAACAACCTAGCAACGTCCGTATATATCATCATTACGGTCTCTACACCCTCGTGTAGCATCCCTTACGCTCAGTTCATCACCCCCTGCACCCTTGACATACGTCAGAGGAAAGAGGGATGGTTTCCTGATCATTCCAAGGTTAGGGGAAGATGGCACTTAGAAATTGAGGGGAAATTAGTGTGCAGAGGAAAGGGCGAGGGGGGATGACAACCCCCCTCATCATTTTGGTCCAAAACTAACCAGGGTCTCCCTCTCACAATTATCCACTGAATAATTCCCGAATTGTTGTCTTTTGTTCTTTTATTTCACCAAGAATTTTCCTTTTACCTTGTTCTAGGGAACAGCATGCTATAATCTTGTCCAAGTGAAGAATTTTTGACCGAAAATGGTCTCAAACGATTAGGTTCGACACACTGATGAGGAATTCGAGGTAAAATACAACTCCGTCCGGCTGGCTGTCCATTGCCACGATAACTTTCGAACAGACAGAGCTAACTTTTATAATGACGTATATTCCATTACATTTCAAAGCTACCTAATATAAAATAATTAATCTCATTTTGATAAAAAATGGAACATGATCATTTGAAAGTAAGTCTTCCAGACAGTGCGATAAATAGTGAGTGTTCCGATTTTTGTATCTATCGGAGAAATCACAAATTTTGAACGATACTGAAGAAAGAATTCCCTCAGACTTAACTCATACATGGAACATAGACAAACTTCACCAATAATTGTAGCTTTCTACGAATCCAAATAGCACAGAAATATACATTTAATTGAAATTTTTGTGTAAGGCACAAAAAATTAAAAATCAATTAACTTTTAGAAACCCTATGTTGATAGGGAAGAAAAAAAAAGTAATTTGGAAGAACTATCGAAGCAGAAATGCAATACTACTCAGGGTGTCTGATTTGGAATAACAGAGTCTTGGTTGAATTTCAATATAAGTGTCTAAGTTCTCCAAAAACCTAGTATATTGTCATCAGAGAAAAAAAAATCAGCACTTCGTTGAGAATTTCTAATTTTGGGCAATAAATCCGTACAAACAAGTTTCCACAGCTCAAGATGTATTATTGGCAAATAAAACAATCTATATAGTGTGTTAATAATCGAATTTAATATGAATGTGAGTATTTTCCCAGCGCCGATTTCTTCAAAGAGCCCGTCTATGAGTTTCACTCGACTTCTCTAGCTCACAATGTCAAGAACAAAAGGTTGAAACGGTTAACATATAACACCAACGGACAGGTGTTAATAATTGTTGTTGTATTTGTGGATGTAGAGTGAAAATACGAAAGCGTTGTCCAATGACTAACATCCTGTCGTGATTTATGATAGCTACAATTCACTCTGAAGATCACACCAAAGGAATAGTGTTTATCAATATATGTACAGGGTTGGGCGATAGTATGGAATAAAATACATATTTTTTCAACTAATTACTTAGAATAAAAACGCTGAAACTCGTCACTTGATTTCTAATTTTCCCCATTTTTTGGCGATAACATGAAATATTTCCCTTCAATCCCTTGGCTGCAACCCTACCCAACTTTTGTTTTTTTTTTAAATTTAAACATATGTCATGTGTGGGCTCATTGGAAAGCTTATGAAGAATTGAATCTTACCATACCCTTAATTTTTTTGCGCGTATGTTCTGGGGAACATCGCGTTATAGTTTTGCCCAAATGTCTGTAACTTTCGAATTTTTTGACGAAATTGGTCTCAAACGATTCAGTTCGACTCCCCAATGAAGAATTCGAGGTCAAATTTGATCCTGTCGGGCCGGCCGTCCGGCCGTCCGTTGCCACGATAATTTGAGAACGAAAAGAGCTCGCGACTTGAAATTTTCAGGGTGGATGGCGCATCGCAATACGACGGACAAATTCGTTAATGGGCATAATCGACCCAGTGGTTTCCGAGTAATAATTTTGTTTTCAACCAATATAAATCCGATCGAATTGAAACTTGGTGAGTAGTTGTAGAATATGAAGCTAAGCACGTTTGTGAAATTTTGGGCGAATCGTGAGGCTAGAAAATTTTAAAAAAATTATTAAAAAATATTTTTGTTGTCACGATAACCTGTGAACGGAAAGAGATAGCGGCTTGAAAATTTTTGGTTAGGTTGTGCATCTGAATGCGACATTTGAGTTTGTTTATGAGCATAATCGGCCAAACGGTTTTAGAGTTATAGCCATCTGAACTTTTCTGAAATTTGGTGGTTTTTTTTTCCTCATTAACTCGAAAAATACTAAACCGATTGAATTCAAACTTAGTTATTAGTTGTAGATTGCCAACGCGAAAATGTTTGCAAAATTTGGTGAGGATATCATTTGTAGAAAATTTTTAATAAATCATTGAAAATAAAAAAAAAATTCTATATATCAGTAACTATCCGTTCGAAATTGCTGAAATTTTGCAAGAGCGTTCATAACCTAACAATACTGCCAAGTTTTAAGTTTTAACACAATCGGTTGAATATTGTTGGAGATTCGAGCATTCTTGTGTGAGTTCAGTAAATGGGTGACCGTTGCCTCGATAACTTTCGAACGAAAGAAGATAGGGACATGTAATTTTCAGGGTAGGTTGCGTATCCGAAAAGGAGAGTTGAATTTGTTTTTGGGCATAATCGCTTTAACGGTTTCCGAGTTATATCCACCTGGAATATTATATCCTTGATAACTAAAAAAATAAAGATTCGATTGAATTGAAGCTTGGTAACTAGTAGTAGAAAATCAGCATAAAGACGTGTTTAAAATTTTGTAAGAACCATACCCCTAGAAAATTTGAAAAAAATGACGAAAAAAAAAAATTCAAGAACCGCACCCCTAGAAAATTTAAAAAAAATCACGAAAAAAAAATTGGTTCAAGCACTATGTTCGCGCGTATGTTCTATTGTCCATTCTTCTGTATTGGACACCCTTAATCGAATTTACCATGGTAAATTATGTTGTCCATTCTCCCGTATTGGACACTTAATTCGAATTTACCATGGTAAATTCGAATTAAGTGTCCAATACAGGAGAATGGACAACATAATTAACCATGGTAAATTCGATTAAGGGTGTCCAATACAGAAGAATGGACAATAGAACATACGCGCAAAAGCTTCTGACTTCACGTCAGTGCTTGTTTTGTTATGTAATTGTTAGGAAAATTAATGAATGAAACCGATCGATATGCTGAGTTCAATTCTGAATCAGTTTTTGTTTAAATGCGATAAAAAGAAAAAACATGCGAAATTGTATCTAGCTAGTGTCATAATAAAAACAGAAGAAGAAAGGTTGTGTTGGTCTCCTCATTTTCTTCAATTCCCCTGTGACCAGAAACCCAGACCAAGGAGACCCTGTTGTTCTTGCATACTTCTTTGAGTTTTCTTCGGCACTGCCATATTAGCTTAGACTCGATAATATGGGAGCTCAAAACTTTAATAGCAGCTTGACTGTCAGAATGGATTGCTATATCACACCTCTGAAAGTTTCTTTCTAGGTTCATTACCAAGCATCGTTCGATTGCAAGTATTTCTGCCTGAAAGACGCTCGGATAGGAGCATAGCGATAGTGAGCATTTGGTGCTTGCCCCATATACTCCAGCGCCAGCTCCTATATTGGATCTTGAACCGTCTGTGTACCATTTACTGGCATTTTCTTTTAAGAACTTGGGTGGTGTATTCCCTGTCCCAGTCTTTCTTCCTACCTAACATCGTAGTGAAGTTCTTTTCGATGCTTACTTTCTTAATCATTCTGTCACCAGGAAGATCTCATTCCTGTTCCTTCCCTAGATTTTCTGAAAATGGCTTCATGGGCTATTTTGTCTATCACTAGATGGAGGGGTGTAAGATTTGTAATAATCTCAACTGCCCTGGTAGCACAGATTTCCATAGTTCCAGTGATGCACACACAGGCAAGCCTTTGCACTTTGTCGAGGATTTTCCTCGTACTATTCTGGCTTATTTTTGTTCACCAGACTACTGCCCCTTACGTGATAATGGGTCTCATAATTATGACCTACATCCATCGCAGTATCTTGGGGTTGCAGCCTCAAGTCTCATCGGCTAGATTCCTGCACGGCTTTATTGCTTTACTAGCAGTGATTTCAACATGCTTATTCCACAGAAGTTTACTATCTACTATTACTCCTAGATATTTAACTCCAGATTTCCATTCTATAATATCACCGTTCAAAAAGAGGGATCTCACAGCTGGAAGTTTCCTTCTTCTTCTGGGGATTAACAGAGTAGGATAATATAAATCATCATTGCAGTCTGAAAGGTGGCATACTGACCAAACGACCCTAGCTGACAATCTAATCTGAACTAAGTACCTTTCAAAGCTGAATCTCTTTATAGTTTCACTTCTACGAAGGTGATGTATTTGGTGAGAGTTTTCCAGTCTCCCCTAGATATTCTGAGAGTGACTTCGTGAGCTACGTCGTCCATCACCAGATGAAGAGGCGTGAGATCTGTTAAAGTGAGCGTTTTAGGTGCATCGCCCTGTATGAATGCCAAAGTCCCCGCATATATCATTACAGATTCGTAATACACGTCTGCGCAAACAAAAATCGTATTAATAACAGTTATTCCTCAGGTTTGATAACCCGTCCAATTATTATACAGTGTGTGGGGATTCCACGCCGGGGGCGTGCATAAATTCAAATTTGCCGCATCGGAGTCGCATTCTTCGAGCTTGTATAATGTACCCGGTCGGTCGACTTTTCGGCCAGCAACAGCGGAGCTTTTCGCGTAAACATAATCAAGGTGCCTCGGCTGGCGCCTCAGTCGGATTTCATAAGCATATCGTTATGTCATAATTCACTTAAGATGTTGTCGTACTTATATACAGCGTGTACTGCAGAAGTTAGCTATTGTCTCCTCTTTGCTATGGTTGGTCAACGATGAATCAGATATACATACTCCAGTATCTCTATGGAGCTATAACGATTATACTAAGCCTTCATCAGGCGTTTGGTAGTAGGTATTAGTCGTTGCACCATCAATATTAGACGACTGTCGCTAGAATCGTCAATCTCTATTGGTCCTACGACCTTCGAGTTGAGAGGTCAATCGTTGCATGATCATCATACATGCAGAGACATACTTGTCGCCATGCCACGTAGGTCCTCACCACTCAACGCATCAGATTGTCGTTGGAAGCCTATTTGTTCAACGCCACGCAATCTCTTCACCGACAACATTCATTGATACTTCAGAATTTTAGTGTGTAATGGTTAAAAATATGTAGTAGGTACTTTCTCGGATGAATCATGAGAAGTGGTCATAGCTATTTTGCTTCAGTATACATATATTCAAATATATATAAGTTCAGCCAAATATTGCAGACATCATTCATACAGGTAGATTTGCGACTATCTCTGGGACCCCACTGCTTGAGGGTCCTGTTGGTTCACAGATGGCTCAGTTATCACCCAACAAGCTGCACCTCCTCACTGGTTTCCTCACAGGGCACTGTTGTCTTAGGAAGCATATGATGACATTAGGGCTAGCAGAATGCCTCGCCATCTCAAACCAACGCAAGGAATGATTTGGGTAAGACACCTGCAGGAGCGAAGATGTAGCCTCCTTGAAGCCATCCCAGATACTGGAGTTCCTCAGAACTCTGGAATTGGGAGGCGAGCTGTAGATGATGGAGACTTTACGCAATCGTCTGGCTTTTTCAGCTGAGGGTCCAATAATAGTCTTAATCGAATTACCATGGTAAATTCGATTAAGAGTGTCCAATTCAGGAGAACGGACAATAGAATTCACCATGGCCTCTTTTAAAACCAGGTCTGACCAGTCCAAGCGATGATTATTCAGAACTTCAGATGTTCGAACATCATACAGGGCCCTTATGTAGGGCTATCAACTCCCATAGATGCATGTTTTACTTTGTATTGTGTTAAAGAATGAAAAAATAAGCCCGAAAACATTTACGTTATAATTTTATCTCATCATGACATGAAAAAATGATTCCATAGAATGCTAGTATTATAATTTGCTGATGTATGTAAATCCAACATATGAGGTGAGCCATAGACCTACGTTTTGAATCAATTTTTGTAATGCTGCCGATCTACCATAAGAATCCATTGATATCATTCCCAACTCTGAGAAACCAATACTTCCGGAGATAAGATTTGTCGAAGTTTGAATAATTACTCGCTAGTATTCTGACAAAAATGCCAAAGCCCCTGTTCACAGAGCTTTCCGACATTTTTTTTTCTTGCCATGGGTAGATCATAAAATTCAATTGGATCAATGATTCTCGAGATATTAATTTTGAAAATATGTGGAATTATTTCATAGTTATTTTTCAGAGTTTGGGAGAGATAAGTCAGAAAGGAATCAGTAGTGTCAAATTCATTGATTAACATGACATTTCCTTCCACATTGAATCAATTTCATCGGGCAAAAGTTGCTGCTTTTTCCAAATGTTTGTGTCGATACTGAACATAAACTTTTATACACCTTTCATACTATTCCTCATACGTATAATTTCGTGGATTATGCAGATTTCTTTCTAGTTTCGACGGGAAAAAGACGAACTCAAACGTTAAACCGACATTCTACCAATCAACACCAATTATCAAACTTAGCAGTCGTGTAATAGCCATATCTGCGATAAATACAAATGTTTCTGTCATTGCATAATCAAATCATTACCCAGTTTTTCTACCTCGGTGAAAGTATTATCACATTAGTCGAGTAGTTTCTAATCGTCGACACTAAGTCCTTCGTCAAATAAGGATGTCTCAACCCATTTCTAAAATGGCATGCCGAGTCGTAGTGCTAGTACCATCCGTCATAATCAACGTGTTTTGCCTTGGAGACGACAACGTTAAGTTGGTACCTATATGGCGCGATCAAAATTGGCAAAAGTGTATACTGTATACAGGGATTTCCACTCAGAGGTTTCATTAATAATTGGCCGCTATTTCGGCAGCTGTTTTATTAAAAACTGTCGTTTTTCGACCGATAACATCTAAAACTATACAGGGTGTTTCATAATATATGCGCAGGACTTCAGGATGTAATAGCTCGTCCAAAAATATGAAAACAAATGTATTGGTTTCTCAGAGTTGGGAATGATATCAATGGATTATTATGATAGAACTACAACATGAAAGAAATCAAAATCGCTTTACATCTTATCTTTATGACTGTCCAATTTTGGCTACAAGTGTTTCAAAACTGGAGTCATTCTGTTTAAAATTGAGTAAATGGATTAGCTAGTTTTATTTAACATATACAGGGTGAGTCTTTGACCACTGCATTAATTTTAACCAAAGATTCCTCTCATCAAATGAAACACTTTTTTAATTTAACATTTTTCCAAATTCAGCTCAGTTAAAAAGATATAGGCTGTTTAAATTTTGAAAAAAAATCAGTTTTTATTTTGTAGCTTTGACATTCTTTTTTCGAATAAAATGAATGTTGGCGTAAAGTTTACTATAACTATGATACATATTTTCCAAATATTAGTTATTTTAAACTTCCACTGGTTTTCTAGTTATGGACTCGTGGATTCATGAAACTAAACGAAATTAGCATAAAGAAAGCATATAAAGTTTTTCTTGAGTCATTTCAAGAATACTCCATCGTTTTAGAACATTATATTATTCCTCCTCATTTCTCCTTAAATGCACCGTTTTCGAGATATTCTTCATTGAATGTTTTAAAATGGAAAACTCCAGAAATTTCACTACTTTTATGGATCCGTCCCTGAGCGTTGGAATCCCGAATCAAGCTGTAAATCACGTTACCATGCCTTATTCTCGTCTGCCAACAATGTCATAGATAATTTATATGCGGGAGTGTATTAGCACATTGTGAAATCTTGAAACGCTTGTAACTTTTTACCTGAGCTGAATCTGGAAAAATGGTAAATGAAAAAAGTGTTTCATTTGATGAGAGGAATCTTTGGTTAAAATTAATGGAGTGGTCAAAGACTCACCCTGTATATTATGATACAAATCTAATGTCATCAGTCCAGAGAGAACTCAAACCAGAATACTTATGTAGGAAATCTTAAAAAGAGTCACTAAGGAATAACTACCTGTACATTAGTTGGAAATCCCGTTCTGAATCTCCAAACATTAGAGAATGACTCGAAAATTATGCTCTGCCTATGAACTTAGCGAATCCAAATTTCAAATTGTTTACATGCTTACAATAACCAAACTCTCCAGAAATAGACTTTGAGTTTCGTCTGACATTCATGACGTTTATCTTTCAAACTGGACCTACAGCAAACAGATAGAATTCGCATTCTGTGAAAACGTAGAAGTATGATGTATTATTGAAATTTTGAAAAATCATATATGAGAATAATATCAATCGATTCTTATGATGAAACTGCATCTTAAAATGAATCGAATTCAAAATTTGTAATAATAATAATATATTTTTTTTGTTACTTCGAAACTCCGGCCGATTTTGCCCACTTACGAACTTACCGAGATATTTAGGTCCCAAACCTACTCTGAAAATTTCAACTACCTAGCTCATTCCGTTCGAGAGTTATCGTGTTAACGGACGGCTGGACAGAATCGATTTCGACCACGGATTCTTGATCATTGAGTCGAGCCAAATCATTTAAAAGCATTTTCAGCCAAAAATTCGAAAATTACAGACATTTGGCAAATTGATAGGCACTCTGTTTAGGTGAAAAAGAGCACCAAAAATTTGCATTACGGAAGTGAAAGCAATTATGATTACTGTTAATTTAAACGGATGTAGGCGCCTTCAAGAGATAGTCGTCGGATTATTGAAAGTGAAATTTAGAAAGATTTAACTATCATTAATTGTATTATACATCTGAATATCGAATCATTTACATTTCTGTAGGTTTTTAATTGTGATACAAAACTATGTGTCAGAGGAAGCCGTTACTTAACTTTCTCTATTTCAACATTTTTTGGGTTTATTGGGCGATCAAGTTTCTTTGAGAATTCAGAATGGAAGCTTTTAGATGCACTTGATGCAAATGACCTTATTGAAGTGTCCATTCGACCTTCTACAAAACGTATATCGTGTATTTATTTATTTAGAAATTGGAATTCAGTTGATGAGCAATGTATTTTTTCACGTTTTAACGCTAAAAATTGGTTCAAGCCCTGAGGACAGGAGCTTTTTGGCGCTCTTGTTCAAACAGACAAATTATATCTCCGAAAGTATTGGTTTCTCAGAGTTGGGAATTATATCAATGGATTCCTATGATGAAAAATGAAATGCATCATGAAAGAAATTAAATTTAAAAAAAGTGTCGTTTAAAAAATGCTTCGAAAATTATGTTTAAAAAAAAAGAGCAATCTACAATGCTTCAATGCCTTAATGCTTCAAAAATTGTCATTATATTTATTTATCAAGATTGAATGAGCAATCTACAATGATTCAACCTCGTGGAATGGGTTGTTGCAATTTACACTCGGTGCATAGTTTTCACAACTCGAAATACCTAAGGAAAGTATCATCGAAATGTCTACAGCAAGGCTGGAGACAATCATAGCAGATTGTCCATTTATTCCTGATATTTGAGTAGGTAGTGGATTACGAACAAATTATTTTAATAGTTCAAAATATATTAATAAAATACTGTCCTCTTTTCATAATTTAAAATTCAATAGTTCATACCACTAACACATTCTTTTCTGTATTATGAACCTTAACTCAAGAAAAAATGATTCATACACAAATGTAGATCCATATTTCAGTATTTTTTTGCTAGCAACATAATGAAAATACTGTATAGGAACATGTCTCACTACTTAAGGAAGTAAAAGGTAATATTAACCTCAGTGGTCAACGAACAGTAATTTCTTTTGATGATTCCATTATGTTCTTCTTTCCTATTGCCTCCATAAACTACATCCAAAAAGTCTTGTATATATTCACAAATTCAAGAATCGAATACTTGCTTTCCAAGAGAAAATAACAACTGCGAATTGACAATCTCTAATAGCTAGAAAAGATGACATTTATGAATAGTGATCACAGACAGATTCTGTGTTCACATTCTGTGAATACTGTACAAGCGCACGTAATTAATGTCATCTATAGAAAAAGCCATTCGAGAACGAGCCAATTTCGCCAACTATTCAAACTTCCCAATCCGCAGATCGACTTGCAATTGACGTAGAGTTTAGTCTACGATGTTTGGAGAATGTCGCTTCCAAGTTTTCCAGATTTTCTCCAAACAAGAGCAAAGAAAAATTCCCGTAATTTGGCAAACCGCATTATGTTTTCTGGAAAATAACTTCGGACAACTTGTGGGTCAGATGCCATCTACAGCATGCGGTGGAAGACGGAAGACAAGGCAAGATGTCCGATCTGATAAGCTGGTATCGCAGAGACCATTTCAATAACATGATTAAATTTCATGTTTCTGTAAACAGCAGCGGTTTCTTTGGCGGCTGATTGTTTATCCTTTTTGACATGGTGTTTTTCTGATTAGATACGAATTGTAGATGTATTCGTTGTGAACCAAGGGATTCTTACGGGCATATATATTCGGGGACTTCAGAATGTAAGCATTTCCATGGATATACAGGATGAATATTTAAGTTGTACATTTATTTCAACCGTAGATCATTAAATAATATTCCACAATTGAAAGATCTCCATATTAAATTTCATTCAATATCCCTCAATCCAGATTATACATAATTTGATCATCGTCCATTCTTGAACTATTATTATTGAAAATTCCATAAATATCCATTAATACCTTAATTTCCAAAAAATCTCAAATTGATCTGTTTAGATGTTATTCATCTACTTACAGAATAATCATTATGATTAGTCACTCAACGTTGAATATCTTAAAAATTGGTTCAAGCACTGACGTGAAGTCAGGAGCTTTTGCGCGTATGTTCTATTGTCCATTCTCCTACATTGAACACTCTTAATCGAATTTACCATGGTAAATTCGTTTTTCCAATACAGGAGGATGGACAATAGAACATACACGCAAAAGCTCCAGACTTCACGTCAGTGCTTGAAGCATTTTTATTTCGTGATTTTTTTTAAATTTAATAGGGGTACGGTTCTCACAAAATGTCACACACGCCCTTATGTCGATATTCTACAACTAGTTACCAAGCTTCAATTCGATCGAGTCTATATATTTTGAGTTATCGAGGAAATAATATTCCAGGTGGGTGTAACTCCGAAACCGTTGGACCGATTATGCCCGTAAACGAACCCCATTCGGATAAGCAACCCTGAAAATTGCAAGTCCCTATCTCCTTTCGGTCGAAAGTTATCGTGGCAACGGTCACCCATCCATCTACTGAACTCACACAAGGTTGCTCGAATCTCCAATAATATTTATCCGATCGTGTTAAATCTTGGAACTTGGCAGTAGAGTGAGGTTCTGAGGGCTCTCGCAAAATTCCAGCGATGTCGGACGAATAGTTTCTGATATATAGAATTTGTTTCAATAATATTTTTTAATAATCTTTTTAAAATTTACTAGTGATACGATTCTCATAAAATTTCACAAACGTCCTTAAATTTATATTCTACAACTACTAACCAAGTTTGAATTCGATTAGATTAGTAATGGTTGAAAACAAAATTATTACTAGGAAACCGTTGGGCCGATTATGCCCATTAACGAACTTGTCCATCGCATTGGGATGCGGCACCTACCCTGAAAATTTGAAATCGTTATTTCTTTCCGTTCTCAAGTTATCGTGGCAACGGTCGGCCGGACAGAATCAAATTCGACCTCAAATTCTTTATCAGTGAGTTGAACCTAGTCGTTTGAGACTATTCTCGGCAAGAAATTCGAAAATTTCAGACATTTGAGCAGAATGATAACGCGATGTTCCCTATAACATACGCGCAAAAATGATATAAAATAAAACATAAAATATACGTTAATAATTATTATTTCCTGATACATTGATGCACATAAAAAAACCACCGTTGCTGAAAATTCCAATGACGTTATTGCAGATTTGAGCTCATCTATTCGGTTCGTCTGTATGAAGAGGGAGAAGAATAGGGTGCGATACCCTCGCGTAGACATCCCTTCCCCCCCTGGATTCCCAATTATAGCACGCCGGACAGCGTCGCAGAATGCCAGAGGGGATTTTCAACTGCATATACCGATCTGAATGGACCAGAAATTCTTTTATAGTGAAATGGATTGGATATTTTTAATTTCAAGTCGTTCGGGGTACATATATATTTTTTCTACGCCCATGTCAGTAAAAGTCAAAAATCTCACTGTCGACATTCATTTCCTTGTAAATGACGTTTTACAATAACATGCACGTAATGAGGTCTCATAACACGTGCGTTTTGATAAGAAAACTCAAAATTCTTGGTTTAAAAGTAATTTGTAAACCAAATTTTTATCTAAGTTCGACTTTATTTAGTCTATTTACATACATTTTGTCAATTATTAAGTCCAGAGCGTTCCTGCCAATAGGGTCTTCATAGTGGCTTCGTATAATTAATATAATTATGAATATATTTCACAACTCAAATAAACTCCAGGGGATTTCATTGATTTGCCGAGAAGCAAGAGCAGACGCGTTTCTGGCTTCTTGGCCTTCATTAGTATTCTGTACCTTCCAAACAAATTCAACTAAACTGAACCGTGTTAAGCCTCTCACAGGCGGCTTGGCCGATTATACATAATCGCTCAAGCCACCTATGAGACATAACAAGGAATTCGGGTCCCGCCGAGCTCAGACAGTATCTTCCCAAGACCATGAACGCTGTTTAGCGTTCTCAAAAATAATAATGAAGAATGGCGATACCGTTGTTAATAGCGTTCCTGCCAATAGGGTCTTCATGATGGCTTCGTATAATTAATATCCTTATTTCACAAGTCAAATAAACCTCAGGGGATTTCATTGATTTGCCGAGAAGCAAGAGCAGAAGCTTTTCTGGCTTCTTGTCATAAAAATGGTACGAAATGTATTCATATATGATAAAAGCTGACAAAACGGTCTATATCGATGGTACATCCGATTAAGAGTGCCCAATAGAGTTGAATAGACGTGCAAAAGCTCCTGACTTCACGCCAGTGCTTGAAACTTTTTTTTATATTTCGACGTCCAATGTTTTACCTCCAGGAACTTAAGAATTACTTTAAGGGTCTATATCGTATAATAATATAATAATAATAATAATATCGTATAATAATAATCTCTCTATAGATAGATTCGAGCATCGGGTATTATACGATATAGACCCTCAAAGTATATAGGTATAAGTAAGTATATACGTATATAGATATACGTCGAAGACACAAATATTTACAATCGCCACACCAAGCACATGTTAATAAGTGCTTGTCGATAAATTAATTACAACCGCATTTAATTGATTACGATTTATTACAAGGTAGACGGTGATTTTCTACTTCAACGAAGTTGTAGGTGTGGTCGGTGAGTTGTTGATATATTATGGACCAGTCCAGGTCGTATCTGACTATATTTTTGCGTTTCACTCAGTTCTGTATTATAGAGAGAATACATGAAATTCCAACAAGGTTAACTTAAGTGAAGACTGGATAAGTCGTTATACAGTGTAGAATATTTACAGTAACCAAGATAATGAATTTATTCCAAATGGCTTTTCCACACTGTATATTGTATTCTGTGTACCTGGGATTGTCAGACAGATAACGCCACATTTTTCAAGAGCCTTCAAACCCTTAATTCACAAGTTGATTTAAACTTGATCGAATCAATATTGTGGGAAATATTGGGAAAACATTACCTACCCATTTTTTTCGGCAATTTCAAATAATAGTTTATTTATCAAGATGATTAAATGAGCAATCTGAGAATGAGAACTGCACCATGGAAGAAATCACATTAAAATAGCTGAAATGAATTTGACTCTCTCTTATAGAACAGGATGACATGTACGAGTATGAACACAGAGCATAAAATAAAAATAAAGCATCTCCGAAAGTATTAGCTTGTTGGATTTTATGGTGAAACTGCATCTTAAAAAAAAATACTTTTGAAATTTGTAAGTAAAAAAAAAATGTTTTCGTTACTCCGAAAACTATCTGGCCTATTTTGCCCAATAGCGAACTCAACCGAGATATTTATCTCCCTAACCTTCTCTGAAAATTTAAACTGCCTAGCTCATTCCGGTCCAGAGTTATTGTAGAAACAAAATTTAAAAATTTTCAAAATTTTTTTTTACACTTTACGGTAACCCGATCGATACAAAACTTCACATACGTCTAAATGTCATGATTCTACAATTTGATGCTAAATTTCAGATAGATCGAGTGTCGGTTTCGGAAATATTCATAATGTTTTTACTAAAAACAGCCATAACTCCGAAACTGCTTGATGGATTTTGCCTGTTAACGAACTCGAGATATTTACGCTTCAAACCTACCCTGCAAATTTCAATCGTCTAACTCCTTTCGTTCGAGAGTTATCGTGTTAACGGACGGACGGCCGGACAGAATCGATTTCGACCACGGATTCTTGATCAGTGAGTCGAACCAAATCGTTTGAGACCATTTTCCGCCAAAAATTCGAAAATTAAAGACATTTGGGCAAATTGATAAGCACTCTGTTCCGAGGAACAAGAGCGCCACAAATAACTGTTATTCATGTCTAGGGTTCCTTCTTCACGACCGAAAATGAGCCGTGACATTGATTAAAGTTCCGTAGGAGCATTGTCGTTGACATTTAGACGATGCAGGTCTCTTAGTCGTATTTAGTAAAGGTCGCTGAGGTCCAGAGGATATGACCTTTGTTTATTTTCGAACGTAAAGTCATATCGTAATAAGAACGTTGGAATTTCGCCAAACAAGTGGAAATGTTACTGGTAAACAATCGTTCGAATATATCGATTCAGAACTATCCGTTTGGATGAAATACGGGTATAGGACCTTGACTTCTAGTCGTCCCAAAACACGAATTGGTTCCAAAAACGTGTCAACTCGAAATGATATTATTTATTATCTTCAAAATTTGCCAGAGTGGGATTCGATATTCAGATCTATTCTGTTTGCTATAAACGTAGCTGTTTGAGTGATTTTGCTATCTTCCTAAGTTTTAAAACCATGGCTATGGTAATACGTTTTCTGTTCGGACTGTTAAATATATATTTGAAATTTGAGCATTACATTCTTTCATCTAACAATAAAGCATGTGTATGAAAAAAGTGTTAGCACAGATAAGTGTAACGGGGTACCATACAATTCGATGTATGA
This sequence comes from Halyzia sedecimguttata, assembly GCA_937662695.2. Taxonomy (NCBI): domain Eukaryota; kingdom Metazoa; phylum Arthropoda; class Insecta; order Coleoptera; family Coccinellidae; genus Halyzia; species Halyzia sedecimguttata. The sequence goes on from OW569418.2 coordinate 61,083,020, forward strand.
TACAAGAGCTTAGCGAAAAACCTCAGCAAAAAAAACCCTGTCTCCCCGTTAGTGTTGTGATTTACGATAATTGAAATTATTAACAAAATATGAAATATTGAATATTGAAGAGCATCTTTTTCATCAGCATTGATTCTTCCTTGAAAAAGCTGAGAGGTTTCTCCAAGGTACCCGGAACTCGATCTGGAAAAGGAAAAGATAAAAGGAGAAAACGAAAAAATTCAGAATGGAATATTCCATGGTTTATTGAATAGATTTGAAATTCACCACCCATTCCAAAAAATACTCAGACACATTATGAATAACCCTGAAACCATGCTGGAATCTATAAATGGGACAATTATCAACTAATGTTGCAAACAGTTTAAAAATCAGTGATTTGGGAGCCTGACAACACTGTATTTCATTACTTCTGTGGGGAAAAGAAGAAGAATTTATCGTTATTTCATGAACATTTTGTTCGTTTTTCTATGGTTTTTTGTTATTCCTACGGTGGGTTTCACGAAGCTTCGATTAGCTTAATTGTGGATTTAATTCGGTGGTTGCATCAAAAATGAACTGGAAATGAACATAGAATCTCACTAATTCGGCAATAAAGAGTTGTCAAAGCTTCGTGAAACCCATAGTTAACCTAATATATCTCAAATGTTACGAAGGACTCAGATCAGTGGATCAGATCTATTTATCGATCAATTTCCTAGAAACATCGAATATTGGAAACTGCTAACTGCTACCATGACCTAAAAATTGAAGATTGCCAAACACCTAAACGAATGTTAACATTATTTTTCCAGCCAGTAAGTCAGTTTTGGAATGTATGTACATCTTCAAGAGAAATAGAACAGTATCTCTCCTATTTTGTTCATTAAAAGATTATCAAAGAATCTTCTGTATCTTACGGTAACTTGAGAACGGAAAGAGATAGCGACTTGCAATTTTCAGGGTACCTAGCGCGTCAGAATACGACTGAGTTCGTTATACCCACTTGAAATTTTGTTGTTGTTTCCCCAAAAACTAGAGAAATACTAATGCGATTTAATTCAAACATGGTAATTAGTTGTAGAACGCCAAAGCGCAAATGCTTGCGAAATTTTGTGAGGATCATATCACTAGAAAATTCTAAAAAAAACCTTTGAAAGAAATATCTCTGAAACTCTCCGACCGATGTAGCTGAAATTTTGCGAGAGCCTTCCAAACTTAACTTTTCTGCCAAGTTCCAAATTTGAACACGATCGGATCTATATTGTTGGAGATCCGAGCCCGCCTTGGGTGAGATCAGTAGCAGGATGGGTGACTGTTGCCACGATAACTTTCGAACGGAAAGAGATAGCGACTTGCAATTTTCAAGGTATGTTGCGCACCCAAATGGAAGTGTTCTTGGGCATAATCTGCCAAACGGTTTCGGACTCATCTTGAATTTTGTTGTTATTTCCTCAATAACTCAAAATATACAAATCCGATTCAATTAGAACATGGTAAATACTTGTAGAATATCGACGTGGTGATTTTCAAAAAATATTCACCAGAATAAAAAATTTTTTTCTTCAAAAATTTTATATTTCAGAAACTGTTCGTCAGTATCCGCTGAAATTCCTTCGAGCCACCATTTTACAATCGAGTGCCGAATTCCAGCTCGATCGAATCCGTATGGCGCGTAAATTGACAATAAAGAAACATGCGCGTAAAAGGTCTTGACTTTTTAAGAATTTTATTAAACCTAGATTCTCCTTATCTCTTCTCTCCATAGAAATAATGTTGGTTGGTATTCCATCATCAGATCTTGGTGGTTGAACTTTCATAATGCACAAGATCATTCGTAATAAAAAAAATTGAGTAAATAGTTTCTCCATTCGATTGAATGGCGTGTGTATTATTTGTAAATCCGTCCATACTTGGCAGATTGAGGCTGCACACGCAATCTGCTTGTCTTATTCGAGTATTAATCGGCTATAATTATGATTTTCATCTGGGTACTAGATGAAAAATATCCAGTTTTTGTAGACGTTCGGTTTTCACACTAATACCATAAAACACAAAGAGAAATCTGAGTTGTTGAGTTGAAGATTAATTATCTATAATCGGCTCATGTCATCGGGTAATATCTATGTTTCTATACGAGGTTGGTTGAAAAAGAGGTTTGCCTGAAATAAACTCGAGGTCTATGATATCGAACAAATTCATAGACGTACTAATCAGGCAGATAATGATATTTTATAGATAGCTGGAGTGCTGACCGTTGCCACGATAACTTTTGAACAGAAAGAGTTAGAGACCGCGTATTTGAATTCCTTGAAAATTGTTAAACCGTTGGAAAGCCCATTCAATTGAAAAACTTTCTTTTATTTTGCAATTTTTTCATGAAAAGCAAGATTTTTGAGAAAAAATATGGACTTGTGGACAGGAGCTTCGACGCCCTTGTTCAAAGTTTGCCAAATCATATCTCCGAAAGAGTTGGGAATGATATCAATGGATTCATATGATGGACTGCATCATAAAACAAATTAAATTCAAAAAAGTGTAATTAAAAAAAACAAGAGTGCCAAAAATTATCAATCCGAAACCACCAGACCGATTCTACCAAATAACGAACTTATCCGAGACATTATCATTCCTCAAATCTACTCTGAAAATTATATTATATCAATTGACACTTAGCCAACGTTCCAGATTTGTTTTTACTGGAGATATTCTGAACCCAATAACTTAACAAAGTATAGATTTCTATCATGATATGGATTATCCAAGGGCATTATATTATCACCCAAAAATTATAATATCCTATAATTCTCATAATTCTACGCCCTTTCCATCCTGAGAAAAAAAATTCATGAATATATTTTTATTTGTTCATAAAATGAACTTTGGATGTTTGATAATTCGTGGAAAAATGTGAAAAAAAATTGAAAACATATAGTTTTTTGAGAAATGAACCCACACAATTGTGTGGTTCGGGATTTATTAAGTGCTTGAATAATTTTAAAGCTACATAAAAATCATAACAAAATTAAGAATGGAATTGTTTGAAACAGTTTTGAGTTTTGGTCAAGCACAAATAAACATTGCATTTAAGGCAACGCGTTCGGGTGCGACTCTTGCATCCACTTTTTCTGCAAAATCTTGCAGTAGATAGGTCATCAACCTCGGGCCAGTGTTCAAACCCATCGGTTCTTTTATCAGAACCTGGAAGGGGAGTCCGATAATTTTGCGGTTTTTTTACCACCATATCCACGCTTTCTTCATCACATACTTCCAACGGTCTTTTCAGTTTAGGTGCCGAAATTAAAGCCTCACTAATCTCCATTTTGAAATTCAAGAGATCTTTGATCCTCCTCTTGGGTATGTCATTCTGTAAGCAATCTTGCCTATATTCCATCCACGCGTTCACTACTGCTAAATCCAATAAATGGATAATAACTTTCAATGTCCACTTTCTACATTTAATCCATGTTCGATAGTATTCCATTTGTTGATCGCATACATCTACGCCACCCATATTCTCGTTGTAACATTTAATGATTTCGGGACATGTAACTTCAATTTCCTTCCTTTCCTTCTTACACCAACGCTTCACTTTTGTTATTGGTTCCGCTCCTGATATGTTGGATATGAGGCTAACACACTTTGAATCTCTCCATTTCACTGCAACCAAATTTTCGTCGTCGCACGTAAATTCTTCTATGTCACCTCTTTTAAACTTGTTATCTGTAGAAAAATTTACTGAGAGTCTATTGTTCATTATTGTCCCAGTACCATAGAACTTAAGTTCTGTAAGACGTTGCATGAGGGGCACAGTAGTAAAATATCTATCGAAATATAAAAATGATCCTTGCGGTAGGGTTTCTGATAATCTCAAAATGACACTTGGTCCAAGTCCGTATGATGAATCAGGTAAATGTGTGTTTTTGCCTTGATAAATTTCGAAATCAACCACCATACCAGTAGAAGTGGCAACTACAAAATTCTTTAGGCCAACTGGTCGAGGTTTTCCTTTGACGTATTGTCTAAGATGGCACCGACCAGTAAAAGGTATCATTTGTTCATCAATACTGTAATTTCCACAAGTTCGTTCTATTTTTCGACACGCGTCTCTAATCGAATCAATAATCGGTTGGACCTTCCATAATTTGTTTACTTCATGATTTTGAGGGGGTGAATTTATGTCTACAAAATGCAAACATGATCTTAATAAAAAAAATCTGTCTCCGGGAATTTCGTCGGCAATTTTATCTAGACGAATATCACTTTTCCAGTACATACTTACTCTTGGATAAGGTATGCAACCAAAAAGAAGATGTGCACCATAAAGTGTTTTTATTTCTTTCGCTGTTGTACCCAATACTTTGCCGTTTTTGTTGAGGCAATACATATTAGAGTAAAGTGCTGCATCATCGAAGTGTGTATCAGGAAAATATTTTATGAAATATTGTAAGGGACTTTTTACTTGAGGTGTCTGTGAATAGATATGTTCATGTTTTGATGGCTTCACGACATTTGAGGGAGGCTGAAAGGGTTTCCTTTTCCATACTAATTTTTTCTTCCTTTTCAGAGAAGTTTCCGTAGTTTGGTTGTAAAATACGCTCTCTTGTATTTCATTAGCGAAAATCATATCTGACGGCCCACTTTGTTGGACATTTAGAAGATCAATTGATGTAATATTTTCAGTACCTTGGTCCTCTTCAACTTCATCTTCCGAATCACTGCTTTCGCCAATATTTACGGCTTTACCATTCTCTCCAGGGTGTGGGGCATAGGTGGGATCAGAGTCTGAGTCATCACTAAATAATTCAAGTTCTGAATTATCCTCATCCAACAATTGCAACACTGCCTCAACATCTTTTTTCTTGTCCAGGTTGTAATCTAATATTTTAAACAACAACTTAGTTAATTACCAACCCACACAATTGTGCAGACAGTTTCTGCACTCAAACTTTCATAAAATTTCAACGATATTTATAGAATTTATTAGTATTAAGTGTTTGATGAATCTATGCATTACATCAATTCAACAGAAAAAGAATAAATTATTAATGTCATCAATATTAAAATTACTTACATTTCGTATGGCGATATGGTCGACGATCCATCTCGACCAGTTGGTGCACGTCAAAACAAATACTGAAATCCTAGCCTTATGCTGATATCTGCATAAGATAGCTAAATAACCTACACAAACGATGTCGTCGGGTTGAATTAATATTTTGCCTGACTTTTGGTTGGAGAGGGAATTTCGCCAAACCTACACAATTGTGTAGGTTTGTATGGAAAGGGATAGCTGAGGATATTTCATTGGTCATTAGGTATTCAATCATACTTGGTTTTCTAGAACAAGAGGCATTTTGTATCATTAGTAACGAATTTTGAATAGGACCAGAAATAAATATGACATGTCTCTCATCGGTAGATAAGATGACATGTATGAACCCAGATCATTCATATATACAGGGTGAGTCTTTGACCACTGCATTAATTTTAACCAAAGATTCCTCTCATCAAATGAAACACTTTTTTCATTTAACATTTTTCCAAATTCAGCTCAGGTAAAAATATACAGGCTGTTGAAATTTTGAAAAAAAAAACAGTTTTTATTTTGTAGCTTTGACATCCTTTTTTCGAATAAAATGAATGTTGGCGTAAAGTTCTCTATAACTATGATACATTTTTAAAAAAAATTAGTTATTTTCTACTTCTACTGGTTTTCTAGTTATGGACTCGTGGATTCATAAAACTAAACGAAATTAGCATAAAGAAAGCATATAAAGTTTTTCTTGAGTCATTTCAAGAATATTCCATCGTTTTAAAACATTATATTATTCTTCATCATTTCTCCTTAAACGCACCGTTTTCGAGATATTCTTCATTGAATGTTTTAAAATGGAAAACTCCAGAAATTTCACTACTTTTATGGATCCGTCCCTGAGCGTTGGAATCCCGAATCAAGCTGTAAACCACGTTACCATGCCTTATTCTCGTCCGCCAACAATGTCATAGATAATTTATATGCGGGAGTGTATTAGCACATTGTGAAATCTTTAAACGCTTGTAACTTTTTACCTGAGCCGAATCTGGAAAAATGGTAAATGAAAAAAGTTTTCCATTTGATGAGAGGAATCTTTGGTTAAAATTAATGCAGTGGTCAAAAACTCACCCTCACTAGCTCATTCCGTTCGAGAGTTATCGTGTTAACGGCCACACGGCTGGACAAAATTGATATTGGCCACGGATTCTTGATCAGCGAGTCGAACCAAATCTTTTAAGATCATTTTCATCAAAAAATTCGAAAATTACAGACATTTGGGTTAATTTATAGGCACTCTGTTCCAGAGGAATAAGAGTGACAAAAAGAAAAATGTAGTTGCTTGTAAGGCCAGAACGTTTTTTTTTCAAAACCAGGTTTGACAAATCCAAGTGATGATTATTCATCACTTCAGATGTTCGAAGACCGCTACAGGACCTTAATGTAGGGCTATCATCTCATACAAGCTGTTTACTAACAGACAAACGGAGAGTATACAATTTACAACTCTTCTCAATTGCCCAAATGTTTATACCCACAATCTGGCCAAAGTAAATAATAAATAAAGTCCACTGAAAATTCCGAACAGATAATGTCACTGTGCTGTCCGCCTGCTTTCTCAACTTGCTGTCTGCCAGGCCTTCGAAAAAGGAGATCGGTCAATGTTAATGCTCGGCAGTCGGCACCAAATGAATATGCCAGATACAAAAACCTCATCGTGATATTCCGTGGAATATATCGATATACGCCACGTCGTGAGTCAGCGATTGATTATCATAACGTCGAAGTCGCATCAAAATTCAAATTTCCTTTTTGGTAAGACTCGTTTTGTTGGGGCATCGGAACGGTCAGCGTTTGTTGGGTTTTCATGTTTATTATGCCATTGTTTTTCGTTCCTAGAATTCAGTTCGCTCTCTTTCAAGTTCGTCGAGTGTCCATGGACATCCAACAATCGTTATGCATAACTTTATTAACTTTCGATTGTGTTGAAAAATATGAACGGAATGTGAGTTAAAGGTGGAGAAATAGGTGATATTTTGGTACAGATTGGTGTAAGAGTTGTCATTTCGATTCATTATACCGGTAATTTGATAAAACATTGGTTCAAGAACTGACGTGTCTGGAGCTTTCGCGCACATGTTCCATTGTCTGCTCACCTCTATTATTGGACATTCTTTATCAAATATAGCTTCGATTTATACCGTTTCCTCGGTTTTTATAATATATGAATACTTTTCATACCATTTTATTGACATACTTCAGTAACGAGAGAATCTATTATCACAGAATTTTTGATTCTTACATATGTTTTCGATGAGAATTGAAGTACGAAAAAACTTACGCCTCAAGTAAATCCAGGATACGATATAGACGAAATTCGGCGAAAATTAGTGGGTCGGCATTCTAGAAGTAATTACCAAGTTTTAATTGGATCAGATTTGTATATTTTCAGTTATAGAGGAAATAACCGAATTTCAGATGGGTATTACTCCAAAACCATTTGACCGATTATGCCGATTAACTAACTTAAATGTCGCATTCGGATGCGCAACCTACCCTAAAAATTGCAAGTCGCTATCTCTCTCCGTTCTCAGGTTATCGTGACATAAATAATATTTTTTAATAATTTTTTTAAAATTTTTTAGTGATACGATACTCATAAAATTTCGTCCTTAGGTTTGTATTTTACAACTTTTCACCAAGTTTCAATTTGATCGGATTTGTATTGGTTGAAAAAAAAATTATTAGTATTATTATAGTAGGCCGATTATGTCCATTAACAAACTTGTCCGTCGTATTGGAATGCGCCAACTACCAACTACGGCCCGGACGTCCGGACGGAATCAAATTTGACCTCGAATTCTTTATCAGGGAGTCGATCTCATTCATCATTTTCGGCAAAAAATTCGAAAATTTCAGACATTTCGGCAAAATGATAACGCGATGTTCCCTAGAACATACGCGCAAAAATTGTTCCACTGTATTGGTTATAATTTTTCTTGATTTCGCCAAGTTCAAATCTAGAACTTCGCTGTAAAATAAGGGTTTGAGGGCTCTCACAAAAGCGATATTTGACGAATAGTTTACAGATACAGAATACAGATATTTTAAAATTATTCTTCGAAAATGTTTCTGATCATGCCATCCTCACGAAATTTTGCATAACTCTTTGTGTCGGTTCAACTAACTACTGAGTTTTGATTCCGTAAGATCAGTATATTTTTCGAATTATTGGGGTGAAATGTGAGAACACCCTGTGGACAGGGGCTTTGGCGCTCTTGTTCAAACTTTGATAAATTATATCTCCGAAAGTATTGGTTTCTCAGAGTTGGGAATGATATCTATGGATTCCTATGATAGAACTGCATCAAAAAGGAAATTTATAAAAGTGTCATTTAAAAAAAAAACAAGAATGCCAAAACATATTAATCCGAAACCACCAGATTGATTCTACCAATAAAGAACTTATTCGAGATATTCATTCATCAAATCTACTACGAGAATTATAGTATACCAATTGAAACTTAGCCAATATTCCAGTTCTCTTACTGGAGATATTCTGAACCCAATTTGATTAACTTACCAAGTATATATTTCCATCATCATATGGATTATCCAAGGGCATTATATTATCACCCGGAAATTATAATATCCTATAATTCTCGTAATTCTACGATAGCTGAGGTTAATTCATTGGTCATTTTGCATTAAATCATACTTTGTTGTCTATAACAGGAGGTATTTTATATCATGAATAGTAACGAATTTTGAATAGAACCAGAAATAAATTTGACATGTCTCTTATCAGTAGATGAGTTGACATGTATGAACACAGATCATGAAATTCATAGATAGAAATACGGACGTTAATTTTCGATTACAGCATTCTGCGAAATCATAAAATTACGATTTATTATTGAAATTTTGAAAAATCATATTTCCGAAAGTATTAGCTTGTTAGAGTTGAGAATGATATCAATGGATTCTTATGATGAAACTGCATCTTGAAAAAATTGAATTTGAAATTTGTAATATATTCGTTAATCCGAAACCATCTAGCCGATTTTTCCCAATAACGAACTTGACCGAGATATTTATCTCCTAATTCAACTGCCTAGCTCATTCTATTCGAGAATTCTCGTTTTAACGGCTGGCCGGACAGAATCGATTTTTATCAGGGACACTTGATCAGTGAGTCGAACCAAATCGTTTGAGACCATTTTCATCCAAAATTTCGAAATATACGGACATTTGAGCAAATTGATAAACACTATTTTCCGAGGAACAAGAGCGCCAAAAACACACCAACTTCGTACACTACGATAGTGATAGTCTAACCACATAATTCACACATCTCGAAACACAATCGTGTCGAGAATACCGAACAAACTTCTGTTCAATACCACAATAAAACCGTATGGCTTAGTTTGTCCATCCAATATGTTTCCCCAATTCCGGAATGGCCAGAACATTCAGAAATTAAGTGCATGAAACGGAAAAAGAGGCCGTATCCGGAGAGTCCAGGATGCGAGGCACCAAAACTATCAATAAACCTGGCGATCTTCCTGGAAAATCGTCTGGGAAAGTTGCTGGCTTGAATTCAATTTCCGAGGGAAATATTACGAGAGAGGCGAAATTTTTCCAGCTCACTTTGAAGACCAATGCTTGGAAGTGTTCCCTTGAAATCGGAATCATTGGGTGCAAAATTTTTATATGGACATATTTCTTAACCCAATGGGCGAATTTTGCCCATTCGCAGACATGATCGAAGTTGAGATTGAAACCTCCTCTATAAATATTATCAACTGTCAACAATTTTTATATTCTAGTTTGAGTTCACTGTGGACTTATTATGAACACTACAAAAGTGTACACTCTTGTCCACTCCATTTTTTTTCGTCTGACATACGTTTCGGAATAGTATATTCTAAAACAAGTTGCAGAATAGGCTCCAATTCAAACACGAATGCAAAATTCGAAAACATGCATGAGTGTTGGAATTGCCTTCTGCAACGAGTATTAGACGATATTTTCTCTATTTCAGGCAAGTATTGTAAAATACTGTTGAAATTTAATGAAAAATTCGAATTATACATCCTAGTGTCTTTTGTATTGTATCTTGGCAGTTGGTGTGAATGTGTCCCGTATGCTCTTTATACCGTGTGAGAATGTTTCTCGTTGTTTGCCCGACGTAACACTTGTTGCAATCTAAACATTTAATTTCATATATACCCGGAGTTTTATCGAATGTATTTCCTAAAAGTTGTTTAATTTTCGTGGAAGTTCTGAAAGCCAGTTTTAATTAACCTTTTTAAAAGTATTCTGGAGTTTTTTGTTTGTTTTCGGATGGAACGTGAAAGCGTGGAAACCTCTTACCGTTTTTATTTCTTTCGTTAGGGTTTTGTTACGGAAGAGTTTTTTATCTTCATGTTTGTTGATAATTTTCTGAACTAGTTGATGACTATACCCGTTTCTTTCGGCACTTTGAACTAAGAATATACATAAAGTTGTAAAGTGTACATTTCCATGAATGATTGGTAGACATTGAGCCGTATTCATTAAAAAAAGGTTATGCTTATACTTGCAGAAAATGAAGGGAATCCTTGAGTTCGCATTCATAATATTTCGAGTGAAACCTTATACTTATAGAGTAGGAGCATATCCTTCACAAAAAAGTATTTGGTTATTTATAAACGTTTCCCTTTACTTTAAATGAAAAGCATATCCTTCAATAATTTTGAGTGTGGTCAGTAGCAGACTCACTCGTGTTTTACATGTTTATATAACTCAGTTTTATAGTTTTTAAGGCAACTAAATCTAATAAAATCAATTTGTTTAAGTTTAATACCTTCATTTTGATTATATCGAAAGGTTAACATTGATGTCGATATCCATCAGTTGACCAGTTGTATTGATGGTAGATGTTGTGGAACTGAGATAAATTAAAAACTACAAGCAGCGTTTATCCACATCTGTACTTGATTATAAAGAATTATACCAGTTTGCAGAGGAAAATGTGCAATGGCTTGCCAACAGATTTTTATGAATAAATGCTGAAACTCGAGGAGTCATCTGTCCTTTAGATGAAGATATGTTTACGCTATCTCGGTGATCCCGGGTATCAGAAAGGCATTCGTCAAAAACTGGATGTAAGTCATGCTACAGTATCTCGTACAGTACCGTAATTGACAGCATAGTTGCGCAATCAAATTACTGGATAAAGTTTCCCTCTCCCCCTCATTAACAATATTTGCTGTTGTTTCCTCTCCTTCTTTTTTCATAGTACTCTCTTTGAGTCCTTTTGTTTCCTTTGTTTCGTACTCTTCTGTTCGTGTTTTTTTTCTTGTTGGCAGAAGAGCTTTGACAGTCTTGACGCTAGATTGTGGTTTGATGCTTGATTCAGTCTTTTCTGGCATAGTAGAAGCTTCACTCACTCTATGCTGAGGATATCTATCATCAACACCAATGTGCATTGTGCCTCCAATTCTTCCAATTGTAGGATTACTGTCCCTTTCCATAGCCTCCAATAACTTTTTCTCTCATTCCAACAGTGTTTTATTTCCAGTTTTTTTCAAGTTAGTTTTTTCTGAGAATCTTCCTTTCATATCGTTTATTTTCTTCAAAAAGCTTTTTGCTTCCAGTAGTTTACCAAATGTCACATTGTACATCCTGATAACATTTCTAATATCGTCCTTTCTAGTTTTCATTTTTGGTATTTGGGATTTTTCCAAAATCACAGGAGCATTTGCAATTTCCTCTGCTATGAACCGCAATTCGGTTGTAGCATTAACTTTTTCTGCACTTTCACTATCGCTGCTTGACGAATACATCTTCTTTGATCCAAGTACTAGGCTTAAATAACACTGATAAGAAAGGAAAACAATAAATAATCAAACCATCGTAAACCGGTTGGAACCTGCCGTGGCACATACAAGCCAACATCCCTTTACTTATTCTTGGAGGATATTCTTGCAAGTGTAAGGTAATCATTATGAATACGAAAAAAAGGAAATGCTTTTACCCTTACCTTTTTCTTCAACTGAAAACCTTATACTTTAATCTTATACTTATAAGGATATCCTTCAGTTTTATGAATACGGCTCATTGAATGGACATTGACAAATACAACTGCCAATGTTACAAATTAAAAATTGGTTGAAGTACTGACGTGAAGTCAGAAGCTTTTGCGCGTATGTTCTATTGTCCATTCTCCTGTATTGGACACACTTAATTGAATTTACCATGGTAAATTAATTATATTGTATGTTCTCCTGTATTGGACACTCTCAATCGAATTTACCAAGGTAAATTCAATTAAGTGTGTCCAATACAGGAGAAAGGACAAAAGAACATACGCGCAACAGCTTCTGACTTCACGTCAGTGCTTGAACCAATTTTCTTTTTCGTCATTTTTTGAAAATTTTCTACTGGTACGGTCCTCACAAAATTTTACACCTATCTTCATCCCGATATTCTACAACTAGTTACGAAGCTTCAATTCGATCGAGTCTATATTTTTTGAGTTATCGAGGAAATAATATTCCAGATGGGTATAACTCCGAACCCGTTGGGCCGATTATGGCCAACAGTGAACTTAACTCTCCCATTTAGATGTGCAACCTATCCTGAAAATTGCAAGTCCCTATCTCCTTTTGTTCGAGAGTTGTCAAGGCAACGATCACATATCCAGCTACAGAACACACACAAGGCTGCTCGGATCTCCAACAATATAGATCCGATCATATTCAAACTTGGAACTTGGTAGCAGAGTTAGGTTCTAAGGGCTCTCCCAAAATCTCAGCGATATCGAACAAATAGTTTCTGATATATCGAATGTTTTTCGATAATTTTCTATGATTTTTTAAAAATTTTCTAGTTATACGATCCTCACAAAATTTTGCAAGAATTTTCGCGTTGCCATTCTACAATTGATAACCATGTTTGAATTGGATCGTTTTCTGTATTTTTCTTGAGGAAATAAAAACCAAATTTCAGATAGGTATAACTTCAAAACCTTTTTGCCGATTATGTCTATAGACAAACTCAATTGGCGCATTAAAATTCTCAACCTAACCTAAAAAGTTCAAGTCGCTATCTGGTTCCGTTCTTAGGTTATCGTGACGTAAATAGTATTTTTTAATAATTTTTTAAAAATTTTATATACGATGTTCACAAAATTTCACAAACGTCCTTAAGTTCATATTCTGCAACTACTCACCAAGTTTCAATTCGATCGGATCAGTATTGGTTGTAGACAAAATTATTACTCGGAAACCATTGGGCCGATTATGCCCATTAACGAACTTGTCCGTCCTATTGGGATACGCCACCTAACCTGAAAATTTCAAGTTGCTATCTCTTTCCGTTCTCAAATTATCGTGGCAACGGCCGGCCGGGCAGAATCAAGTTTGACCTCGACTTCTTCATCAGTGAGTTGAACTTAGTCGTTTGAGACCATTCTGGGCAAAAAATTCGAAAATTACAGACATTTGGGCAAAATGATAACGCGATGTTCCCCAGAACATACGCGCAAAAATGGCTGGCGTGCGTGAGTAATGTCAATTTAATTATAGGGCGTTCCCATTGAAAGCGCCCTTTACCTTACTCAGGAAACACCCTGTATACTGGATTTTTCTCTGCCAATGCGATCAAGACAAATCGAACTAATCCACAGCAAACCGAAAAAGATAATTACATTGCCATCTCAACTCAATCATAAATAACCTTCAGACGAATAAACAGTTGGATTGAAATAATAAAGGAGCCGTTGTGTGGGGAACTTTGCAAGCATGCTAGGCAGCATCCTTCCAGACGCTATACGAAGGCGTGAATTAGAGAAATTCCATCATGGACGGCAATTATTCAACCTCTGATGCCTGTAATTGATATCTATTTCGGAATGAGACAAGCTGGACGTATTAAAGGGCGTTATGATATTGTTCGTTAACTCTGATAGATCGCTGTTTTGGAATCGGTTGAGTGGTTTTTGCGGTACTGCTGAGATGAACCGGTATTCATTTCTACAGGGTCTCCCAAAAAATACCACGCGAAAGTGACACTGGAGATAGATTGGCATTAGGTCTATCAGATAGCATCAACATGACCTCAGTAAAAGTCCGCTGGTTTTCGAGATATCACCACTGTTGCGTCCCATGACTTCACATGTTGGGAAGCGCTCATTTGTATTTCTAAACAAAGCAGCTCGCTTGTAAAACTTAAATGTTTTGGGTTAACTGGTTTATTTTTGCATGGGTGGTCTCACCCTTGAAATTAATATTTTCAACGGAAAGATAATTGCAAGTAAAATATCTTGTAATACTTCAACCCTTGTAGAAGTATTTATGACCTATTTCCTGTGAAATATTGATAAAATGCATACAACAACTAACACATTGCCAGAGCTGTGAGTCCTTTGTCTAGATTCTAACCCATACAAAAATCTAAAATTTTCCGATTAGATCGCCACGGCTTTGGCTATTCTCTAAATCGAGGGCGTAGATTCCGAATCTGTAATTAGTTTTTCCGTATCTCGATTAATTTTGGTAATATGGCGAAAAATCCGACTGATTAGTCCATTTTCCGGAGGTAGAGCCAGAAATTGCGACTTTCTTCGTCATTGCTCCGAAACTAATCGAGATACGGAAAATCTAATTACAGATTCGTGATCTGCGTACCTGATTTAGTGAATAACTAAAGTCGCGTCGTCCTAATCGGAAAATTGTAGATTTTTGTATGTGTTGGATACTAGAGAAAACTTTTTGGCGTTTGACGGATTCGCTCATTACCTAATATTTCCCGAACGGATAGAGATACAGAAAAAATAGATACATAAATCTAAACGTCGTCCACCGACCAATCATCGGGGAATTTGGATATCGAGATGTGAAAATCATAGATTTCGGACGGGAAAGAAGAATTTTCCTTCGATTCCGGGTCAAAAATATTTCAAAGTGCCGACCCAAAAAATTTTTTTCATGGTATATCGATACGGAGCTCGTGTCTAATTAAATCGAGGTCGCTGATCACGAATATGTAATTAGTTTTTCCCTAAGTGGCGTACTTTGGGAAAATTTTCACTTAAAGTGAAAAAATTGACGAAAATAGGTCAATTTTGGAACTTTCCACCGCCCAAAAAAATCGGAGTAGGGTGTTGCTGATTTTTTACGTCATATTTGGATCCTTTATCTATCGAATCATCCGAACAATAAATGTCCAGGTCATACGATTCGGAAATTATGATTTTTTTTCCCGAGGGTCTATTTTTCAGAAAATTCTTTCCGCGATATTTCCTCGGAAAATTTTTGTAATAAATATCTGATGGTAGATTCGGAATCTACGGCCCCGAATCTATAAGAATAAGTACCCGTTTCATAGTTTTGCGTCAAAAAATTTTTCTCGAAAAATGGGATTTTTTTAAGGCTAAGGTATTAAAAAATTGCCAAAATTCGACCGGTCTCCGATTTCGATGCAAATTACGTCATTTACTAATTCGGAACCGTAGATTACGAATATATGATCGGATTTTTCATTAGAGAATTTTCCGCGGAAATACCGCGAAATGAATTTTCCGAAAAACAGACCCTTGGGAAAAAAATCATAATTTCCGAATAGTACGGCCTGGACATTTTCTGTTTGGATTATTCAGTAAATAAAGGATCCATATATGAGGGCAAAAATCAACAACACCTTACTCCGATTTTTTTGGGCGGTGTGAACTTCCAAAATTGACCTATTTTCGTCCATTTTTTCACTCTAAGTGAAAATTTTCCCAAAGTACGCCACTTAGGGAAAAACTAATTGCATATTCGTGATCAGCGACCTCGATTTAACTAGACACGAGCTCCGTATCGATATACCATGAAAAACATTTTTTGGGTCGGCACTTACAAATATTTTTGACCCGGAATCGAAAGAAAATTCTTCATTCCCGTCCGAAATCTATGATTTTCACATCTCGATATCCAAATTTTCCCCGATGATTGGTCGGTGGACGACGTTTAGATTTATGTATCTATTTCCTCTGTATCTCTATCCGTTCGGAAAATATTAGGAAATGAGTAAATCCGTCAAACGCCAAAAAGTTTTCTCTAGTATCTAACCCAGGGGTCACCAATTAGTTTCATTGGAGGTCCGTTCACAAAATCTGTATATCTGTCGCGGGTCGTTGATAGCATTATGATGGCATTAGAATTTGACTAGCAGTTAATCTAAATCCAATATCTATAATTAGTAAATAAAACGAAAAGTTATCTGAATTTTTTTAATCAAGAATACATGTTTTCTGGAAAAATGGTCCGCAAAAAAAAGGTTCGCGATCCGCATCCGGACCGCGGTCCGCCATTTGGTGACCCCTGGTCTAGACTATTCGAAGACCCCTAGTCTGTGAAAGTCGGACCGGTTTCCATGTTACAAAACAATGAATGTGGGAGCGAGATAGCCGATAAGGGTTTTGGTTTTTTTTAATAAGTAGCAATTCTGGTTCTGATTAAAAAAATTGGTAGTGTTGTATCATTTTGAAAAGGGCATGAAATGGACCAGTTTTTGCGATTATTTGTCAATTCAGTCTGATATAATTTTTTTTCACAGCAGTCAGTCAAACTTAAGTTAACGTTTTAACTTCGGCATAAAATACAACAAGTTAGACATTTTTAGAAGGATTTTGTTCTAGTTGTCGGTGAAGTTATTACTTCATTGTTTAAAGCAACTATTCGGGATAGCCTAGGTAAAAAAAAACATGAGTTTGAAGTAATTTCTAGCAATGCTAGGCGATAAAAGACCGAAAACTGGAGATTTTTAAAAAATACACATAAGTGGTGATATCTCGAAAACCAGCGGACTTTTACTGAGGTCATGTTAATGCTATCTGATAGACCTAATGCCAATCTATCTCCAGTGTCACTTTCGCGTGGTATTTTTGGGACACCCTGTATATTGCGCGCTATCATTTTGCCACATCGGTCTATACAGTGTGGAATTAAAGGCCAAATGGCATAAATTCATTGTCTTGGTTACTGTACGTATTCATGGAAAATCCCGAAACACGTCAAATTCAAATTTTAAATTGTCATTCTTCTTCGTAAAAATGCGAACCCTACGTTCAACCCCATTTTTTCAAGTAGGAAAAATAGGCTTGTGATACATCATTTGAAGGGTCTCGTCATTATCTATTCAGAAATGTTATCACTTTCATGTTTATTGCAAATCTCAAATTATAAAAAAACATAATCATGTGATTACCGAAATGCATTATTATATTCCCTCGAATATTCCCAAATTTCACTACAATCACACTAAACTTATTTGCCTTCAAGGTGTTATAGAAAGAAAATGATAAAGACCATAACATTGTGTTTTCCAGATGGAACCATGAAAACTACGTAAAACTTTCTTTGGCGATGTTAGTTTCTTTAGAACGCCTTCGCAAATTGTTTTGTGTTGATAAGCTTTAGTTTAAAAAAAGAAAAAAAGCAGTATCATGTTGAATACCTTAATACTCGTATTATTGAATATTATATAATAATCGATGAAAATACTGAGAGAGACCAAGGAAATTTGACACATTTTGTCTTATATCTCCAGAAATTGAAATCGTATAGAGCCAAAATTTTGCACAATGTTGCAAAATACTACAATTGACGTTAGTACAAGTTTTTGTTGCAATCTGATGAATAGTTCACGAAAAAAAAATTTTTTTTTCGAAAAAATTAAAATAAATATTTTTTTAAAAATTACCAACATTTCGATCATAACAGAATTCTGCCAAAAGTTGCGCGTTTATATCCTCGAACTGACTACAAAGTTTCGATTCAACATCTTCTTTAGTTCCTGAAATATCAGGGAAATAACCTCAAAATTTTAAATGTCTATAACTCCTAAACAGTCCGGCCGATTTTGCCCGTTAACGAACTTAACCGTCGCATTTTGATCAGAAACCTACCCTGAAAGTTTGAAGTCGATAGGACCTTCGGTGCTCCTGTTATCGTGCACACGGCCGGACAACCGGCCGGCCTGCCGGCCGGCCGGCCGGCCGGCCGGACGGCACCCTAAGATCTGACACCGGATTCGTGATCAGGGAGTCCGAATTAGTCTATTAGCCAATTTTCAGCTCGAAATTCGAAAATTACAGACATTTGGACGAAATGATAGGACGATGTTCCCCTAGAACATACGCCCAAAAATGGCCTAATTTGAGTTTGAATTTCATTTAACATTGAGAATAATAGTTCGATTAACGGAAATGCACAAAATAACAATTTTACAAATTATGGGTTACGGAGAACCCGAAAACAAAAAGAAGTAAGTCGCTTGTTTCAAGAGAAATTTCCGAATTTGCCGCCTATAACCCAAGATACAATAAGTAAAATAGAGAATCAACAAGTCCAGAGCGTTCCTGCCAATAGGGTCCTTCATAAATGGCTTCGTATAATTAATATACTTATACATATATTTCACAAGTCAAATAGACCCCAGGGGGTTCATTGATTTGCCGAGAAAGCAAGAGCAGACGCGTTTCAGGCTTCTTGGCCTTCATCAGTACTCTGTAGCTTCTCAACAAAATCAACTAAACTGACCCGGGCTAAGCCTCTCAGAGCCGGCTTGGTCGATCATACCTAATCGCCCACGCCACCTATGGAACACGGAAATCAGCCTTTCCCCACCAGTGAATATTTGAAGCGTGAAATCATATGCCACCATTCACTCGATATTAATCGAGAAACGAGTCCCGCAGAGCTCAGACAGTATCTTCCCAATGGCCATGAACGCTGTTTAGCGTTTTCAAAAATAATAATGAAAAATGGCGATACCGTTGTTAATAAATCAACAAGTCCAGAGCGTTCCTGCCAATAGGGTCCTTCATAAATGGCTTCGTATAATTAATATACTTATGCATATATTTCACAAGTCAAATAATATTATCGACCAAGCCGGCTCTGAGAGGCTTAACCCGGGTCAGTTTAATTGAATTTCTTGAGAAGCTACAGAGTACTGATGAAGGCCAAGAAGCCAGAAACGCGTCTGCTCTTGCTTTCTCGGCAAATCAATGAACCCCCTGGGGTCTATTTGACTTGTGAAATATATGCATAAGTTTATTAATTATACGAAGCCATTTATGAAGGACCCTATTGGCAGGAACGCTCTGGACTTGTTGATTTATTAACAACGGTATCGCCATTTTTCATCATTAAAATAGAGAAGCAGTTTCGCGAGTTTGGGCCTGTAAGGCAGATCAAAAAAAGCAGCTGCTAATACACTGTGTGAGGATTTGAAATTAGATGTTATGCTTCACTTTGTAGAAAATCCAAATAAATCGAATAGAGATGAATCCACAACATTCAATGCATCCCTATAAAATGATTCCTACCCCAAGAGCTCTTGGAAGACGATTTTGAAACAAGAACTTGTTTTTGGCCAGTGCGATCCCATGATCTTAACCCATTAGATTTATTTTTATAGGGATATGTAAAGATCATTGTGTACAAAATTAAACCCCTTGATTTGAATGACGAAAGATCGAATAACGCTTGCGATTAGGTCGATCACTCCTTCCTGAGATGTTGAATAATGTTAGATTTTTATTTGAGGTTAGGATGTTGCCAAGGCTTTCTTGGTGAACATCTACTTCATTACAATTCATGATTTTTTTGCTACATTTTATACTATATTTTAGTTTTTGGTATTGTACTAAATTTCGCTAATCACGTGATTTAATTTTTTCTTATTTGATTATTGCAATAAACATGAAAGTGATAACATTTCTGAATAGAGAGAGATGAGACCTTACATATGATGTATCACAAGAAAAATTGGGGGATGTTTCTGTCTTTCGAAGGGGGTTGAAGGTAGGGTTCGGATTTTTACGAAGAAGAATGACATTTCAAAATTTGAATTTGACAGGTTTCGGGATTTTCCATAAATATGTACAGTAACCAAGATAATGAATCAATTTAATTTGGCTTTTCCACACTGTATATCTCATTGTCTCACTTTATTTTTCTTGAAATTCAATTCTTCAAAACACTCCGTTCATAAACAGCCATAGTGATTGTTTTCTGGAAGAAACCAGAAGTCGACTATCGCTCCAGAAGAGCCATAAAACTTAAAATAAAACATAGCAATATCAATCTTGTGTGGTCTGGATTATATCCTAGATAAAATGCGGGTCATGTGATTGACTGTAAGTGATGCTGCATTTAGAACACACACAGGGGTAACCCACACCTTTCTTTATCATGTAAAATATGGGTATAGTCATGTTAGAAGGTTATGTTGCGTCACTTCAGATAAAATATTAAAATGATGCATGTAAAACTTAACGCTTTCTGTCAAATTCGAGTAGTTTCTTATGCGTTTATTAATTCGTAAAGAACAATTATGGAAATCGAAGAAGAAGAAAAATTCTGGCTTGAGTTGTCTGTGGACTGGTTATACTAGAGCATGCTATATTTCTCTTTCCAAATATGCCCCAGGTACAATTTAATGAAATTTTCCAACAATTTAATGGAGTTTTCGAAAATTGAGTGGCCGCTTGTTAACATCATTTGCAACAGCAGATTTTACGATGTTGTTGTTCCGACTGTGTTCCATATACTCTTCCTACCTTGTGTGAATTGTTTGCCGGGCGTAATAATCTAGACATTAAATTCCATAAATACCGATTTTAACATGTCTGGAGTGTTATCGAATGAATTTCCTTAAAGCTGTTTAATTTTTGTGGAATGGTTGAAAGCCAGTTTTATATCAACCTTTTTAGAAAAATTCTGTAGTTTTCTTTGTTTTACATTACAAATTTCAAATTCATTTTTTTTAAGATGAAGTTTCATCATAAGAATACATCAATATCATTTTCAACTCTAACAAGCTAATACTTTCGGAGATATGATTTCTCAAAATTTCAATAATACATCGTACTTCTATGTTCTCCCAGAATGCGAATTCTTTCTGTCTGTGTTCGATCTGTGTTCACTGTTCATAAATGTCATCTTATCTAGCTATTAGAGACATATCAAATTCATTTCTGTAATTCAAGTATCCGAATCTTGAATATAAATTATATACAAGACTGTTTTGATACCGAAAATAATATTGACTTATTTGCATATTGAATAATTTACATATGTATAAATATTGGGGAGGATGTTTCGGAAGATTTAGAATTGGACCATTTTAATGATGTAGTTTATGAAAGCAATAGGAAAGAACAACATAATGAATCATCAAAAGAAATCACTGTTCGTTGACCACTGAGGTTAATATTACCTTTTACTTCCTTAAGTAATGAGACATGTTCTTTTATACAGTATTTCTATAATGTTGCTTGCAAATCTGTGTATCAAATATTCTTTCTTGAGTTAAGGCTGATAATACAGAATGAATTTGTTAGTGGTATGAATTATGAGAAGAGGATTGTATTTGTTAATATATTCTGTCGTATAATGAGATAAGTTTTCAAATAAAGAAAAACAAGAATATAAAATACATATATGTAATCTTTCAAAAAAATTAAACGAACTATTAAAATCATTTGTTCGCCAGCCTATACCTATTCAAATATCAAGAATAAATGTGCAATCTACTATAATTGTCTCCAGCCTTGCTCTAGACATTTGGATGGTACTTTCCTTAGGTAACTCGAGTTGTGAAAACTATGCACCGAGTGTAAGTTGCAACAACCCATTCCACGAGGTTAAATCATTGCAGATTGCTCATTTAATCTTGATAATTGAACTATTATTTCATTTAAATTTCTTTAATGATGCAGTTCTATCATAAGAATCCTTTAATATCATTCCCAATTCTGAGAAACCAATACTTTCGGACAAATGATTTGTCAAAGTTTGAACAAGAGCGCCTGTCCACAGGGCTTTCCCACTTTTTAACAAAACAACGCACGGCCTTGCTCTTCGAACTGTGGACCTTTTCCAAAAAACAGGCGTTAATGTATTTCAGTAGCCATCTCATTCACCGGATTTAAATCCCATCTAACATGTGTGGGACAGTTTAACGAATTATTCCTGCAGGTTGTAATGTTACCACCGAGTAAGTATGAATATACGGAAGCTAAAATAGTCCTGACTTCTAAAAGAGCTCTCACCATATAAATATTCATATCTCATTATACTCCGATTGTTCCATATATAGATAACTTTTTGACTTTTTACCATAAAAAGATACCCAATATTTTCATTAGGTAATAACTTATCGTCACTATTATCAGTTTCAAGTAACCGCACTTGTATACAAAATGAACTATCTGGCAAAGGAAATGTTATGTAACTATTGCTATTGTTTCCAAAAAAAAATGTATTTTATCTGTTAGCCAACTCAACCACTATACTGCCGATAACAGTTGACGAATGAAATGTTCATAATAATTATTTAGACTCATTTAAATGGAAATGTGTAGTATTGTTCATTTTTGGCGATCTTTTTTTTTCGCATGAGCTTGACATAATGGTATAAAACATGTATTCATTTTGGCATTCTTCGAACGGTTTTTTTTCGGAATAGACTCATCTGGATACAGTATCTTTCAAATTGATACATGGGCTAGTTTTGACGTGACGCCCCTTCAACTGAATTAACTTGTTTATGACTTTTTTAAGATAATCAACTTCCGATCTTCCTAGCTGCCAAAAAAAATATACTAGGGCAATAAGGGTTACATATTCTTAAAGGTGAATCTTTTACCTACAAACTAGCGAAAGATTTCTAGGAGGAAGAGATCTAGGACAAAACATTTTCGATGATCAGTCCCATTAAGAATGGAACGGAGAGGGAAAACGGTTATAAAAACCACTACTGAACCGATTTTAATAAATGAAATTTCTTTCTGGATTGGCATGAGACGTAGAATTCAGATTTAATATTCATGACACGATACAATAACTAGTTTAGAGATGACAACACATTTTTTAGAGATTTTCGTCTACATACGAAGCTTATGTTCAAAATATCGTTATTCCTAAAGTATCTATCGCACAGAATAATTGTTCCTGCTCACAATAGATCAATGCATATTAAATAAATTCTGAAAATCTCTAATCAATCGATAAACCGGTTTAGAGATAACGATTTATTTCAGAGTACTATTTCATTATGACCTTTTTACGGATTCAGACTTATGAGCTTTAATATAACTCCCAGAAAAAATATAGTAGAGTAATAAATGTTACCTTTTATTTGATGTAGATACTAGTTCCGAAAGTCGTTGGATCTAGAACGAAAAAAAAATTTTTACGGAATTTTTTAAGTCCGAAAAAATATTTTCTTCGATTGATGTCAAAATAATAACATTCATAGAATCGAGCACGTAGAATAAGAAAATGTGATCAGATATTTTTTAAAAAAATTATTTTTCGAATGGCGCATCTCGGAAGTGAAATTTTACAAAATATAACCTCATTTTCAAGATGCACTGCTCCTTAATTAGTCAAGCTAACAAAATGAAATTCACATATGATGTAGATACATCCTTCATCTACGTATATCCGAAATTTCAGATGCGCAGATGCCGCGGTTTGGGTAAACCGCGGATCGGCCCCTCAGGTCCATTTACGCGAGTTTTCCGCGGGCCTTAACTCGCGATATGTGGAAAATAGAGGAAAATTGTTAGCACCATTGGATTCTACGACCCCGAATTCATAAAGAACAGTCATGATTTAATTAAAGTTGGATGATCGATATTTTGACGATTTTTCCATACATATGTATGGAATATTTTTTCGCAAATTTTTTTTTCCTGAATTCTATGAAAATTATAATATTCATAGAATCGAACCCGTAGAATAAGAAACTATAAACAGATATTTTCTATGACGTTTAGTTTTCGATTGACACAATTTGTAAGTAGATATTTTTCTTCTAAATACGAAGCTTATGTTCCGGAGGTCGGAATTCGAAAAATATCATTAGCACAGATGGATTATTCTTTTTCAGAATAGATAAACATATAAAGGATATGTCCTTAAACTCTGATTATCAATGGGTTTTACATTTAAAAAACGAAAGTTGGTATCATTTCCGGTGAAACCGGAAGTCGAACGGATCTGAAATTTTTTCCGAGGATTCATCTCTCCTAACAAATCTTAACTCTAAACTTTCCAGTGTATATCTCGAGTCTTTCTTTGAAATATTCTAACGAACGGTTTTCGTGAATCACCCTGGATAGATAAGTTTTTGACTTTTTACCATAAAAAGCTACCCAATATTTTCTTTAGGTAATAACTTATCGTGGCCATTATCAGTTTCAAGTATCCGCACTTGTATACAAAATGAACTATCTTGTAAAAGAAATGTCATGTAACAATTGCCATTTTTTCCAAAAAAAAAATGTATTTTATCTGGCATCCAACTCAACCACGATACTGCCGATAACAGTTGATGAATGAAACATTCATAATATGTAATTATTCAGTATGATTAAAATGGAAATTTCTAATATTGTTCATTTTAGGCGATACTGTTTTTTTTTCGCGCCAGCTTCCGTGATTTCTTGTTTTTCTCTTTGGTGCGGATAAACTCTCATCATCATGAAATGATTCCATAAATCGAAGTAACAGAACGTATGGTTACTTTTGGTTCTTTATTCGAAATTAAATTTCGCACCCATGTGAAAAACATGCTGCCACCTATAACTCAATAACTTAGCTTCTACAGGTTCGATTGTCATACATGTCTGACATAACGTCAATGAAAGATGTACCTTCCCAACCATCAATAGGTGGCGCCACTAGAATGTACTATTTTCAAAGTCACCCTGTATAACGTAACGTTTCGTATTGAATTTCAGCACATTCATACATTGCGAAACTTGCAGTGAGTAGTGAGTGATAAAAGAATTTCTCAAACAAAGAATGTAGGTTTCCTTAGGAAATCAGCCGTATCATTTCTGGGAAAACAAACTATACATGCAAACACGCTTTAGTCATTAGTTTATGCCTTTCATTCAATCCCGAGTTAATTACCTGACTAAGTGAGTTTCGATTGGAGAAAAGCAAACATTTGAGATAACCAAAGTATGACAATGAAATCTGAATAAAGACAACAACAAGAATTTCCCTCGATTTCGATCGATAGCGAACGAATTTCTCTGGTTGGTACTTGGTAATAGATATTAATAATCTCATGTGTATGGTGTGGTGGATTCGGTTTCATGACTTGAAACTGAAGGAGCTGAAGCCCTCCTTGGAGGCATTTCAATTATAACTACTTGATGAACTTATGTCTCAACTGTCACAAATGTTGCCTTTGTCCCGATTTTTTTCCTGAACATCAATAAACTTTTGCACACTCTGATTCGTTATTATTATAATTATTTTGGGACTAGTTCAACGACAATCGTTGTTCTGCTCAAACCTAGGCATCTTCGCTATTACCGGGTGCAATAAACGCCTTTAAATAATTAGAATTCCATAAGATTTATTTACTGACATACTATATAATTCGGTATAAGCTTCATTAATACCTAAACCACCCTAAGACCCACTCAAACACACACACACCCAAAAATAAATTTTTAATTCCGATAATTGAAGCTTCATCTACCCGGTCCTGTTGCGAATCTAAACCACCCTGAGACTCAAACACACATACAAAATTTCTTCAAGATGGTCAATCCATTTTCGAGTTCCTTCAAACCGATCGCAGTGCCACCTACCCGGTCTAGTTGCGAATATAAAAAGCTAGTTTCTGAAAACTAAATAATCTGAATATGTTCCACAGAACACTAAACTGAATGTTCTGTTGAAAAAAAAGTGAGATTCATGTTTATACTTGAATTTCACTGTTACTGTAATTTATTAATTCACTGGGTATTTTTTTGCCTGTATGAGAGGACAACCCTTTCATAGGCTTACCCTGAGAGGATCTGTTCTCTCAGGAGTCTGCGACTCCAGTTGTTGTTTGGTTACTCACTAATAAACCTCTCACACATTCCTTGGAGTAGTTCTTCGTCCTGCCTTACAGCGCCCCTTAACAAAAGAGATGAGCTGCAAGCGGCCTTCACAGTGAATGAGACCTGATGACTCGAAGTGATCCGAGCAACACTGCTTTCTGCATTATGTGCGCCAAAACCTAGACCAGGGATTTACAGGTCGGAATAATCTTCAATTATGTCACGTAATTCGCTCTCATTCCGCCTAGATATCCTTTGATTATTACGACCATCCTTACTTCATGCTTTTCATATAGGGTCCCTCTTCTGTTCATCTTTCATCACCACTTTATTTTCGGCAGAGGAGGAAAATTCGACCACAAACAATTCCTTGAGCTCTTTGTCCAGTAGGACTATATCTGGCTTTATGGTGTGGATCTGCCGAGTTGTTGGAATAGCATAGCTCTAGTAGATGTGAGCTCTATCATTTTCAACAACGGCTCCTATTTCCAGAGGTACACATGGCAACACTGCTTCGTTGTCTGCACCTGTCTGCCTACTCTTCTTTGGTATGTTGGCGTGATAGGTCTGCTAGCTCATGATCGATGGATATGCCCGTTATCCTGAGCTCCTCCAAAGCTCTCTGTCCAGTCCTGAATAGAAAAGTTCCTCAATACCTGATTTCATGATGAGCTATCATTTTCGGAAGAGGGTCTCCACTTCTCAATATCCTTATTGTCATTTTCAACGTTTGTTGATGGTGTTGGCATTCCAAACTTTGCAGGCCCCTGCCTCCCTGCTTTCGTGGTAGGTATATTCTTTGTATCGAGCAGTTGGTGTGCTGGCTACGATTCATGTCCATCATTGTTGCTGCCTATTAAGGCATCCTTTGGGTTAAAAGTTGATTTGGGTTGTCTCCAGTGCGTCTCTTTTTTTATTCCAAGAAATGTTTTTATCTTCGAGGTACCGAATGATTATTCCTTCTTCTAGTTCGATGTCTTCTGCTTCTTCAGTATTTCCTTTGCTTAGATGAAAAACAGCACTTTTGTCCAAACATAATGGCATTCCTATTGCTGAGGTGTATTCGGCAACGATATTCAACAGTTGTTGTAGTGCTACCTTTGAAGGAGCTTACAGTTTCAAGTTGTCCATGTACAGGAGATCTGAGACCAGATGTTCTCTTCTGCCTGGTGGCCCGGCCTTGTACCCTATTTTACTCGCTTTTTTCACAAGGGTTCGAAACACTTCAACGCTGATATACCAAGTGTACAAACGTTAAGGGACTGTTGAAAAATAAATTAGTTTCATTCTTCTCATGTGTTCACTTCCATGTTAAGGACAATAATTCCCGAACTCTCCTCGTAGATATCACTGAGCGTCTACGGTTAGCCTTAACATAGAACTGCTGTTTCTCTTCTCTTGTCAGATAAGATAGACTTGGGCTTGTCGCCCTTTGTTTGCCTCAATAAAGCCAGGTACCGTTACAAATCATCTCATGTTAAACATTCAATATACGACATTTCCTCCACTTCCTGTGTGTACGTATACACAGGCACGTGTCTTGGATGGAAGCCATTCACATGCATACGCTCGCAAAATCGAATAACTCTTCTCTAGTTCCCTAAACACGTCTCCCACATTCTCATAATATTTCATAATCGTGAATGGCTCACACAGAAGACGATATGAGGTAGGCTTCGTTCTATTGTTGAATTTTTCATAAGTCTCGGGACATAGCGATTGTGGGTGATCGCATAACGTTTGAGGATATCGAAGTTGAAATTTGAACTTCTGATCCCCCTGTTTACCTTGCTTACGAGATTTTAGAGGATTTCTGTTTGTCGTCGCTGTTCTGGGATTGCGTTTCACTCTTGTTTGATGCGGTATATTGGCTATATTGAGGTCTGCTCGGAATTTGATATTTGTGAAATGAAATTTGAACGTTATTCATTCAGTTCGAGAAAAACCAGTTTCATTTTCGATTTTTCGATAACTTAAAAATCGGAAATCGAAATAGTAATATACGTAACAAGTCCGGAAAATAGCTTTTTTTGGTGTAATAGACAAAATTCTAGGACGAGCAGTAGGCGTGTCCTGGAAGTCTGTGAGTCCAAAAAAACTATTTTCGGGCGTGTTGCGTACAATATTTTTTCGGCAACCGTCCGGGAAGTGCCCACTTCCCGGACGCTTTTTCTTTGAGAAAGAAGCATTTCCCGGCCTAGTCCGGGAAGTACGTACTTCCCGGACTAGGCCGGGAAGAATCACGTCGTTTTGGTCATTGTAAATACATTATGAAAACCTCGTTCGGAACGACGGTATTTGCGGGAACGCGAAGACGAGATTCGAAATTAGTCCGTAGCTGAGCCCTTTTTTCGACTCACTCTCTCGTTTTCCCGGAAGAACGATAGGAAAATGTGACTTTTCGGCGAAAATCGACGAACTTCTGACGTTTCACGTATTTCTGTGGCGAATTTTAACGCGGCTCCTTCACGGTCGACGTTTTCGGTCAGAACGAGCGATTAGAAATGTCAAATCGAATTTGAATTTCGAACCGAATCGGTCGAAAACCTTCGAATAGTCTAGAAAAACACGGTTGCCGAAAAAATATTGTACGCAACACGCCCGAAAAAGGTTTTTTTGGACTCATAGACTTCCAGGACTCGCTTACGCTCGTCCTAGAATTTTGTCTATTCGTCCAAAAAAACCCTATTTTCCGGACTTGTTACGTAAATTACTATTTTCGGCAACCGTCCGGGAAGTGCCCACTTCCCGGACGCTTTTTCTTTGAGAAAGAAGCATTTCCCGGCCTAGTCCGGGAAGTACGTACTTCCCGGACTAGGCCGGGAAGAATCACGTCGTTTTGGTCATTGTAAATATGAAAATCTTGGTAGGTATATTTTTGATAAATGAAGTTACCATAGCACTGAGAAAACGGCTGACAGTTCATATAAAATTAGTTGTCAACATGTGATATTTTCTGTTCTGTTTAATTTGAATAAGATTCAAAATATATAAAAAAGAAATGTGTCGTCTCATTGATTTGTTATTCTACACGGTTGCCGAAAAAATATTGTACGCAACACGCCCGAAAAAGGTTTTTTTCGGCAACCGTCCGGGAAGTGCCCACTTCCCGGACGCTTTTTCTTTGAGAAAGAAGCATTTCCCGGCCTAGTCCGGGAAGTACGTACTTCCCGGACTAGGCCGGAACAATCACGCCGTTTTGGTCATTGTAAATATGAAAATCTTGGTAGGTATATTTTTGATAAATGAAGTTACCATAGCACTGAGAAAACGGCTGACAGTTCATATAAAATTAGTTGTCAACATGTGATATTTTCTGTTCTGTTTAATTTGAATAAGATTCAAAATATATAAAAAAGAAATGTGTCGTCTCATTGATTTGTTATTCTACACGGTTGCCGAAAAAATATTGTACGCAACACGCCCGAAAAAGGTTTTTTTGGACTCATAGACTTCCAGGACTCGCTTACGCTCGTCCTAGAATTTTGTCTATTCGTCCAAAAAAACCCTATTTTCCGGACTTGTTACGTAAATTACTATTTTGGACTCATAGACTTCCAGGACTCGCTTACGCTCGTCCTAGAATTTTGTCTATTCGTCCAAAAAAACCCTATTTTCCGGACTTGTTACGTAAATTACTATTTTCGGCAACCGTGTGGAATCACAAATCAATGAGATGACACATTTCTTTATTTCTTTATTATGCATTTTAATTCTTATTTGAATTAAACAGAACAGAAAAGTCTACATAATAACAGAAACATTCTAATTCTTATTTATATAAATATTTATATTAAAATTCGAGCAATTTGTAATATTGGAGGGATTCAATTTGTTTGCTATATTTAAATACCTTTTGTTGAAACCAGAACAAGAATCCAAAGTTTCCGTTTCACATTGACTGTTTTCTTCTGATGATTTTTGAATGGTCATGGCAATTTTAATTTTGTTCGTAAGTGAATTATCTAACAAAAACGACTTGATTCTTGTTGGTTTATTGAAGGCTAGCATTCTTGAAATACATGTTTGTTTATTCTGAGATCTAAAAATTAATTTAACGATGTTATATTAGGATACGTGGTTCTCACTTATCAGTAAGTTTGCCCTACGAATGCCTTAAATGGGATACTTGGA
Source organism: Halyzia sedecimguttata (assembly GCA_937662695.2). Classification (NCBI taxonomy): domain Eukaryota; kingdom Metazoa; phylum Arthropoda; class Insecta; order Coleoptera; family Coccinellidae; genus Halyzia; species Halyzia sedecimguttata. The sequence goes on from OW569418.2 coordinate 61,113,061, forward strand.
AGGTCCGTGAAACTGTCAACAGCTATGTTTATATTGAGCATAGGGAAATGCAACTGCAGTGATTTCTCACGCTTGAGATCACGCTTGAATTCCAGAGTTTTCAATATGCCGATTCTGTCTCGTTTAAGTCAGTTTTTAGGGAACAGTTCCCGAGAAACCTTCTAAGGCCAAATTTCATTAAACGTATTAGAAGAATATTTGACCGTTATTTTACATAGCCATCTCCCAATAATTCTTTCCGGCCTAGTCCGGGAAGTATTTACTTCCCGGACAGACTTGATGCTCCAAATATCTTCTAAGTTGTCACAAGACCAACCTTCCACATTGTCTTGAATCAATCGCACCTAACATTAAAGACAGAGAGAAATTTTCGCGCTCCATTTATTCCCATTTAATGCGTATTTCACTTGTGACAAATCGACATAATCCGTTAACGACTGCATTGTCATTCGACGCCTACAGTTTCTCTTATTTGCTTCGAGAAAAGTAGCTTCTAGATCTATTGAAATCGACACACTGAATACCAAGTACACTGCTCAACAATTGATAGGGATCACTTACTTTTTCTAAATTTATTTCTGAATTATTCGCTCCAAGATTATAAATTTAGTCAGATATCAGAGTATTTTCAGTTGATAATATGGTTCACTTGAGAAAAGAATGAAAAAATGGAAAGTTGGAGAGAAAAAAAGACTTTACTAGGAACACTCAAAATTCTGTGTTTGAATAACATAAAAATTTTATGATGACACCACAAGAAGGCTGAAGTTTCGGTTAAGCTAGTACCTAGTTGGCCCCCCACGAGCTCGTCTCAAGCATTCTACCCTACGAGGCATACTTTCAATCAAACGATTTATAAAATTTTGGGGCAAATTCGTCCAAATATCCCGTAAAGCGTTAGAAAGGTCCTCCAGGTTATTGATCGGTTGTTCTAAGGTTGACAATTGTCTAGACATCTCAGACCAGACATGTTCGATGCAATTCATGTCTGGAGAGCGAGCTGGCCAGTCCATCCTATCAATAGCATGAGTTTCTAGCGCTTCATTAACCAGACGACTACGGTGTGGACGGGCATTATCGTCAATTAAAATGAAATTCTCGCCCAAGGCAGCCGCAAACGGAACAATTATGGGTTCAATAATCATATCGTGATATCTCTGGCTGGTCATTGTGGTGTTCTGCAGAACAACCAACTCTGTGCGTTGGTTCATACAAATGCCTCCCCATACACATATAGAACCTCCGCCAAAAGCTGTTGTGGGTACCATAAACTGTTCTGCATACCTTCGACCTCTTTCCCTCCAAGCAAGAATACGTCCATCGGAGTTGACCAAACGAAATCTAGACTCATCCGTAAATAAACATCGGCTCCAATCTTCAACTGTCCAATTGCGGTGCTCCTCAGCCCATTGCCGTCGATGAACCCGGTGTTCCCTATTCAAACGGGGATGTTGTACCCTCCTACGTGCTCTCAAACCACGAACATGTAGTCGTCGTCTTACAGTCTGGTTCGAAATTAGAACTCCTGTTGCAACTCTCAGTGATCTATTGAGCCGCGACGCCGGGTAAGTGGGATTTCTCCTAGCATTGAGGACCAAAAGACGATCTTGAGCAGCTGTTGTACTGCGCTGCCGACCTCCCCCATGAACATAAGCTACTGAGTCGTTTTGGATGAACCTATTCCAAGCCCGACTCACGACACTTTGCGAAACATTCAACCGCCGGGACACTTCTCGCTGGGACAAACCTTCCTGTATCCACCGTATGATTTGGTCCAGTTGCACAGGAGCCAAACGTCTTCTCGGCATGACTGATAAGCTAATATTGTTCTCATTTCTTCAATTATTGTCACCTTATGTGTTTGAACGAGAGAAAAAAACAGATTTAATAACAAATACCACATTGCTTTTCACTCCACATGTAACAGCCTACAGATAATAATCGATTTTGTGAACAAGAGCCGATGAAGTGAGGAAAAATTTGATATAATCAACTCAAAACATCTTAATTTTTCCTTAGAGAACATATAATGTACAGATATTCACGAGATAACTTGAAAAAATACAAATGAAGAGAAGTTCATAAGTGATCCCTAGCAATTGTTGATCAGTGTATTTAGCATTGAAATCCTTGTGTTTTGGTAGCCAGCGTCTGAGCTGGCGTTTTCTATGATGGTAATTGGACGAATTTTGAAGAATTTGAATAGATATTTTCAGATCAGAGAGGTGCAGTTTCATCATAAGAATCAATTGATATCACTTTCAACTCTATAAAGCTAATATTTTCGGAGATATGATTTTTGAATTTGATTTATTATGTGATGAAGTTCTACCATAAGAATCCATTGATATCGTTCCATACTCTTTGAGAAACCAATATTTTTTTGATATATTATTAATTCAAGGGGTCTTTGAACATTTATTCTCTAACTATTATTGTTCTCGAGATGTTTTCAGCGAGCATCGAATTCGAGACACCCAGTACGTTCGTTGAAAACACCCTAAGGTGAAAGAAACGTTTAACCAGAATAAAAATCGATAAACCCATTATGTACAATCTGATCCAATATCCAGAGCAGTTGGAGCATTTCCAATAAGCTATCATCTTCAACACTTAAATGGCTCTCGAATCCCATACAACTGGAGATGATTCCAGGTGGGATCAAGAATCGATTTGGGAAGCGTAGAGTAGAAATTGCACAGGTAGAAATATGAAAAATATTCGCCATGTATCGGAGAATCTTCGACATCGAAATGTATTGAGTTCACGAAATAAGTTCATCACTTACTTGCTAAAAATATACGGCTCCACAAATGTTAAGGAAGTTCAGAAATTTTTGTGCAGAAAAAATGGGGAAAGCCCTGAGGCAGGAGCTTTGGTGCTCTTGTTCAATTTTTGACAAACCATATCTCCGGAAGTATTGGTTTCTCAGAGTTGGGAATGATATCAATGGATTCTTATGATAGAGCTGGACCATAAAAGAGAATAAATTCAAATAATAGTTTATTTATCAAGATTAAATGAGCAATCTGCAATTATTTAACAGCGTGGAATGGGTTGTTGCAACTTATACTCGGTGCATACTTTTCACAACTCGAAATACCTAAGGAAAGTATCATCGAAATTTCTAGAGCAAGGCTGGAGACAATCATAGCTGATTGTCCATTTATTCCTAATATTTATGTAGGTGTAGGCTGACGAACAAATTATTTTAATAGTTCAAAATATATTAATAAAATACAATCCTCTTTTCATAATTCAATAGTTCATACCACTAACACATTCATTCTGTATTATGAACCATAACTCAAGAAAGAATATTTGATACGCAAATGTAGTTCAATATTTCAATATTTTTTTGCTAGCAACATTATGAGAATACTGTATATAGGAACATGTCTCACTACTTAAGGAAGTAAAAGGCAATATTAACCTCGGTGGTCAACGAACAGTAATTTCTCTTGATGATTCCATTATGTTCTTCCTTCCTATTGACTTCATAAACTACATCATTAAAATGATCAAATTCTAAATCTTCTGAAACATCATCCCCAATATTTGCACATTAATTATTCCATATGCAAAAAGTCAATATTATTTTTGGTATCAAAACAGTCTTGTATGTATTCACAAATTCAATATCGGAACCTTGTTTTCCAACGCAAAATATTTTCAAAGTACGAATTATATAAACAAACTAGAAAAGAAACAAGAGCTCCAATAAATATGACGTCTCTTATAGGTAGATAAGATGACATGAATGAAGTAATTAACAGTGAACACAGATAGAACACAAACAGATATAATTCGCATTCTGTGATAACATAGAAGTAAGATGTATTATTGAAATTTTGAAAAATCATACCTCCGAAAGTATTAGCTTGTAGGAGTTGAAAATGACATCAATGGATTCTTATGATGGAACTGCATCTTGAAAAAATTGAATCCAAAAGTTGTAATGTAAAAAAAAATTTTTTTTCGTTACTCCGAAACCATTTGCCCAATAACGAGATATTTATCTCCCAAACCCTCTCTGAGAATTTCAACTGTTTAGCTCATTCCGTTCGAGAGTTATCGTTATAACGGCCGGCCGACCGGATAGAATCGATTTTGAGCACGGATTCTTGATCAGTGAGTCCAACCAAATCGTTTAAGACCATTTTCAGCCAAAAATCCGAAAATTACAGACATTTGGGCAAATTGATAAGCACTCTGTTCCGACGAAAAAGAGCGCCAAAAAGCATTCAACCAATATCATCAAAACAATGGGGTCAGATTATACTATCTAGCTAGGAATTACTTCAAAACTTGAATAAGAAAGTATTGCAGAGTCATATCCGGCTTAGAATAATTGACGTGTATCATATGACATTTATGTTAACATTGACCCATTATATTCCATTTTATCAAATAACACCACTATACAGTAATTTCGCCCACCTACATTAATTTCAATCCTATCTAGAGTTTTATATATTGGCGGAAATGCGAAACTAGCATGCCAATCTGTATACAGAGCTAGTAAAAAGTAACACACAAAAATAATATCTTCGGTATTTACTATTTTGTAGAAAAATGCTGGAAAAGGTTAATTTTTAATTCAAATTACGCAATTTTTCGTGTATAATTGATGCGTTTTTCATGCACCCTCTAAGAGGGGTGGATGGTAGTGGATTTTTTTTAATTGACAACGGATGTTCAGAATTATTTTTTGTTTGACAATTCTGGAATTTCAGAATAACTATCAAACAAGAAATAATCCTGAAGTTTTTCGTTTGGTGTCTGAAGGAGTCTGATATAGACTCCGAAACGTTACGAAATAGTTGTTTTATTGTTGATGTTTTTTCGTTATAGTTTGTTAGGCAACATTTTTGATAGATTGCTTCTGATAATAACTTGTGTTTCTAACGCAGGAGCAATACACAAAATAATAATTTTTTTATTTTATAGATATTTTTCAGAGTTTGGGAGAGAAAACTCAGAAGGAGCCATTTAGTAATTGATGAATATTCTGAAATGAAATTAACAATTTGATTATTAATTGGTTCCTTTCTGGGTTTTCTCTCTGAGTTTTGAGGTTTTCGTCATGACTGACTTTGACATTGAAATAGGAACATCCTGTATGTTCAATTGAATCTTTAATTAGCGAAGGAGAAGTATTGATATGTCTTCTGATAGAAGCTACAAAATTAGGAATTTTTATGCAAGAATCTACAAGTTATTAACATTGGAATGAAGCCCTATTTGAGAAAATTTAAAAGGTTTTTTAAAATTTCACACGAATTTTCTGAGTAAGTGATACATTAAAACAATGTAAAATTCAATGGGTAATCTGATTATCAATGAAAAAACTGGATATTACATTTAAAAAAACGAAAGTTGGTATCATTTCCGGTGAAACCGGATGTCGAACGAATCTGAATTTTTCATTTCCCCTAAAAACGCTATCAAATTTCAAGTGTTTAACTCGAGTCCTTCTTTGAAATATTCAAGCGAACTAACGGAATCACCCTGTATAAGAAAAGAAAGCTGATTTTGATTAGTTAAACATGATTTTTTTGCTTTTTTTTCAGCAGTTATCACTTTGACATCCGTCATTAATTTTAAATTCAGTCAGTGTTACGCTGTTTGTAAATATTAAGTTTAAGATATATTATATTAAAATGTGATTAATATGTGAAGGATTTTGATATGTCATTGAAAACTATACATTGTTGGATTCGTTAGCTGCAGTATTGTAGTCAGTATATTAAATAGATATTATCTTCAAGAAATTACTCATATTTATGTGATCTGCAACCCACTAGTTAAAGACACCACCTATCACCCGAAAATACAAGCTCTTATGCCAAAATGAGCCAATATCAAGCACCAATTATACAATTGACGAGCTTAGGATACCAAGAAATGGGTGTCAGTCAGGGAAATGTCACTTAGAACATATAACTAATCATTAAAGGATACTGTGGGAGGTATACTCATTATTGAAAGGTTTTTTTCTGGGTTTTCTCTCCCAAACTCTGAAAAATATCTATAAAATAAAAATTAATTATTTTGGGATTTGTTTCTGCGTAAGAAACACAAGATATTTGTCAAAAGCAATCAATTGAACAATGTTGCCTAACAAACAACAACGAAACAACATCAACGAAGAAACAACTACATATATCGTAACGTTTCGGAGTCTATATCAGATTCCTTCGTCAGACGGTTAATGAAAATCTTTAGAATTATTTTGTTGATAGTTATTGTGAAATTCAAGAATTGTCTCATAACTATTGTTACAATAGCTATTGTCACAATAACTATTGTCACATAACTATTGTCACAATAACTATCAAAAAATAATTCTAAAGATTTTCATTAACCGTCTGACGAAGAAGTCTGATATAGACTCCGAAACGTTACGATATAGTTGTTTCTTCGTTGATGTTGTTTCGTTGTTGTTTGTTAGGCAACATTGTTCAATTGATTGCTTCTGACAAATATCTTGTGTTTCTTACGCAGAAGCAAATCGCAGAATAATTAATTTTTATTTTATAGATATTTTTCAGAGTTTGGGAGAGAAAAGCCAGAAAAAAACCTTTCAATACTTAGAACACATATCGAAAATTCGAATATTGAAAAAAACGTTTGCCAACTCTCGCGCAGGACAACGTCTGCTCGCTATTATATAAAAAAATATATAAAACTGGCATATAATGGGTCTTCTGTTTGATTTTAATTAGTGCGAAACTCGAGTCCAGGTTTTGCGCGTCAATTTTTTTCTAGAAAGAATAACCTTAAGAGTATGAGAGACGGAGAAAAAAAAATTATTCGGCTCCCAATTTATTCGGCTATTCTGGCCCCACGCTATAATAGAATCCAGTGTTCAAATTCGCAGCAATTCTTTTCGCGTCTTTTCTGTTTGTCTAAATATATTCGTCTAAATCCAGATATTCAAGTCTGCGCCTGTTTGGAGTCAATGAAACGGCTCCAGGAATAAATGGCTGAAACAGTGGGTAAAATTTAGAAATATCCTCGAGAATAGAACATCATCAACTTCGTTTTCTTCGTTTGGTAGAATCGACTGAAATGAATGGGGAATGTCAAAATGATGTTTTGGCCGAAATGCAAAAAAAATTGAATGCACTCTCGTGACATTACGAGCTTTAGTGCGCTCGTTCATTTAACGATCTATAATATACTCCGCCATAGGCGCCCACAAAAATTATTCTAGGCGGGGCAAGGCCGAAATATTAATATAGGCGTTTCTCGGCTTATAGAAAAAAGAAAAAAAGTTCTGAAATTTGGAACACGGTGGTATTTCGCTAAATGCTATCCTTCTAGAACATTTTCATGCGAATTGCTCTTCCGGATGTACCGGAAGAAACCATTAACTTTGTAATTTTAAATGAAGTACCCATTTTTTTCACCGGCATCAGATTGCTTGCTCCATATGCTAAATTTATTGTCTACGTCATATTTATGTATTTGGCATGGTATCGGAGATATAATAACTTTCATGAAGAAGTGTTCACTTGTAGTGGTTTACCATTATATTATAAATTTTGAATTAAATTTTTTTTGAGATGCAGTTCTATCATAGGAATCCATTGATGTTATACTCAACTCTAACAAGCTCATACTTTCGGAGATATGATTTTTCAAAATTTCAATAATAGGTACATGTTTTCACAGAATGCGAATTCTATCTGTCTGTGTTCTATCTGTTCGCGGTAGCTGTCGTTTGATCCAGTTTGAAAGATAACCGTTATTAATGTCAAACGAAACTGAAAGTGTATTTCTGGAGAGTTTGGTTGATTTAAGCTTGTAGAGAATTTGAAATCTGGATTCGCTAAGTTCATAGGCAGAGTTTTTTGGTTAGTGAGTCGAAAATGGATGATGCAATGAAGTCGAGCATAATTTACGAGTCATTCTCTAATTATGGAAGATTTAGAACGGGATTTCCAACTAATGTACAGGTAGTTATTCCTTAGCAACACTATTTAAGATTTCCTACATTAGTATTTTGGTTTGAGTACTTTCTGTACTGATTACATTGGATTTATTTCATAAATAAAACTGGCTATTTCATTTACTCAATTTTTCAGAATGACTCCTGATAGTTTTGAAACTCTTGCAGCCAAAATTGGATATAAATATAAAATGCAAAGGGATTTTAATTTCTTTCATGATGTAGCTTTATCATAATAATCCATTGATATCATTCCCGACTCTGAGAAACCTATACTTTCGAAGATATTTACAGTAGTAACGGAGCTTCATAGCCAACCATAAGATCCTTAACCAAATTAATCTAGTGAAAATATTACTGAAGATAAACTTCATCTGCTTTACTTATGCTAATTTTATTTATTTCTATGAATCCGCGTGTCTACAGCAAGAAAATCAGTGGAAGTAGGAAATACTGTTAACTGGATAATATGTGTCATGGTTATAGAAAACTTCACACCAAAATTCATTTAATTCTGAAGCTACAAAAGAATAGTATATTCTAATACAAGTTGCAGAATGGAATCCTATTGAAACACGAATGCGAACGCATACGAATACGAATGCATGAGTGTTGGAATTGCCTTCTGCAACGAGTATTAGACGATATTTTCTCTATTTCAGTCAAACTTTGTTACTGTTGAAATTTAATGAAAAATTCGGATTATACATCCTAGTGACTTTTGTATTGCATCCTGGCAGTTGGTGTGACTGTTACGAAAGTTGACAGATTACGGAATTTGAATTTGAATCATACGTAGGACATCTAGATCAGATTTAAAACAGTTTCCTAATGGCATGAATGATTCAAAATTAGCAAGAAGGAAATCTCTAGTACCTTATTTTTTAATCAGAATAAATCTTTTTCCCACAATAATTAATTCACTATATCCAGATTATATTATATTGACAATTGACGTGTGTTGAAATTTGATAGGATCGAATGTCATTGCTGACTTCCACAAAACGAAAAATATAACTAGAAACAATGCGGGAATGAGTTCATTCCAGCATTGTTTTTAGTGCTGGAATGGACTCATTACGATACTGAAATAGAGAAATACTATTTGTTTTTGTGCAATATCAACAGCCTGTATCTTTTCACCTGAGCTGAATCTGGAAATTGGTAAATGAAAAAAGTGTTTTATTTGATGAGAGGAAACTATCGTTAAAATGTATGTACCACCCTGTATAAATTTTTAAATTAAAGCTTATATCTCAAATGAACTATTTCTCAATAACTTTTCGAACCTCAGCTGAAAAATCTTTCCAAAAGGGGTCATGATCGAAAACTGAACCTCAGTTTAAGATATCTATGGACCAAAACTGTTCTTCATAGATAATTTCTACACTTAACTACTCAATGCTTCAAAATACAGAAGAACGTACAACATTAAACTACAAAGCAATGGATACCTCAACGTCAGACTTCATATCATACACCATCCTTTTTGTTCATATTGTTTCTTTGTTTTTTTTTCATTCTTTTTATTTTTCTTTAATCGAATCCGCAGCTTATATGGAACGATTTCATCGTTGATTAAGTTGTCTCCCAAATTAAAAACAAAGGGAAACGTAACAGCAAAAGTGTGACTAATATATCTAGTGCGTCTTCCGAAAGAACAATAGGTACCAACGAGACAATGTTGGTAATAATAAAGCGGCCAAGGCGCCACGATATTGGCGCACCCTTGTGCGGGAAAAACATCAATTACAGACATGGCTGGAGATGGGCAATAGGTATGTAATAATGTCTCTTAGATGAGCTGTAGAGATTGGGAAGTTAATCTTGCATGTCGATTGACTCATCCTTTGAATATAGTTGCATCGGATTCTATGAAAAATTGGGACGAATTGAGTCAGGAAGATCTCTGAAATGGTAGATGCGGAACCCTGATGGTATAGTGTTCATTTTGTGTTCATATACCACTAAAAACAGTTAAGGGAACCAAAAATAAATCTAAAATTTTTAGTGATTTTAGACGGTGGCTAAGTTAAGCTGATGATTGGTAACAACCATGAAACCGGCACGAATCTGCTCTGAATAACACGTTCCTCTTTGGAGGCACACTGAGCGATGAGGTGGGAACATTTGTTGATGGTTAAAATCGAATACTTAGCCCTGTTGATTTTAGTTATTAATTAGTTACAGTGACCGTATTCTATGTATTTTAGTTGCTTTATATAAGTTTGGTTGTTTGATTTGTTGCCCGTCGGAATGCATATTAATATTGTTATTATCACTAGTGGTAGTTTTCGGGGTCCTATCTGGTTTTGTAAGCCACTTAGGGCAAAAATTATGTTTGCTGCCCCTAACAATGGCACCTCATAACGTCATTCCAAGGTTTTTTACCTGCAGTTTAGAGTAATGAAAAACACACGTAATTATTTTTATTTTATTTAATGAAAATTAGAAATATACTGAAAGTATGTAGGAACACAAAATGAATAGATAGTTCTTAAGAAATAAGCAAATTAAATAAAAATATACTTTCTTGAGATTATTATTCAACTCTACCTAGTAACTGAAATAATTTTCTTCTAACTTTCTGTTTGCAAAATCTTCAATTATTTCTGATAAATTTATTATGTCGCAAACCTTAATTTTATTTGAATTGATAGCCAAACCATATAATCTGTTTTGTGTCATAGTGGACCGCAGTTGAATCTTTGAAAATTCCTTGTATTCTCAAAAATCATGTTAAGATTTCTTCTCTTCTCTCATATTTTTTGGTCCTACTTGTGGAAAATTAGTAGAGAGCATGGTAACATATTGTATATTGTTGTAGGAGGTAACGTTGCACTGCGACCTCAAGGTATGTTTTGCCCCGCCGTCAGAGCTGTCGATGTCATCACCATCTACAGCTTGCCTTCCAGTTTCAGAGTTCTGATGAATTCCAGTATGGCTTCAAGGAGGCTACGTCTTCGCTCCTGCAGATTTCTTGCCCAAAGCATTCCTTGCGCTGGTTTGAGATAGCAAGGCATTCCGTTATCAGGAGATTCATCCTCCTCCCAACAGAATCTACACTCGTCAGTTTCTGCTAGCCATAATCTCATCATATTCTTCCTAAGGCCACAGTGGCAGTGCCCTGTGAGGAAACCAGTGAGGAGGTGCAGCGTGTTCTTACTGAGGTCTATATATTTCTTGGATCTGAAAGTGTCAAAGTTCCGTAGGAATTTTTTGGAGTGATACATTCCGAGGAGAGATCTCCAGAAATTACTTCTTTCAGGTCCTCCTTTCATCCGAAATTCACTTTTGTAGGTGTATCTACCAACCCCACATTAGGGTTCCGGGCCAATAAATGGGGTTTGTGCTCCTTTCTTGGAAGTGTGTTGGCCTCCTCATTTCCTTTAATTCACGTGTGACCAAAAACCCAGACCAAGGAGACCCTGTTGTTCTTGCCTACTTCATTGAGCGGTAACATATACAGGGTGTAAATTTGATTACTTGCCAGGCCAATTATGTCACAGGGTTGTTTTGAGAGAAAATGCCGGAATAGTCAATTTCTATTCGGAGGGGGACATATTTTGAGCATAGTTGTAAGCCAAAAGCTTCTGAAGCCTAGGTGTAGGGGTTGTCGCCCCTAAGTTCTTAAAATAGGGAATAGAGGGTCAGCTATTCCTCAATTGAAAAACAAATTGTCCCTCTACAAGAATAGGTACTACAGTTTGCAAATTTTTATTGAGTCCTTGAAGTAGTTACAGGGTGTTTATACTTAGTGTGCTAATCAAATGCGATGCTCGAAATGACTTCCATTACTAGCCGAACAATAATACAGTCTGTTCTCAAATGTTGTATGTCCCGTATAAAAATTGACCCCGGCATTTCCTCTCAAAACATACCTGTCGTGACATAATTAGCCTGGTAAGTTTTCAAATTGATACCTGGTATGTATTAGCCATGTATTAGCCGAAAAATTACTATTTCAGAGGATGTAAATTCTTAGAAGGAAAAATATTATAAATTAAATTTTAATCAGAAATTAAACTTTTACTGTCCTGTTTTCAAACTTCTCTAAGATGTGTTTCAATCAAATATTTTTTTTTTCATTTTATTTTCCGATTTTTTTTGATTTATTAATTTTATTCAATTTTACCATTCCAATTTTGCCGTATAAAATTGATTATAAACATACAATTTAAAGCGTATACCGCTAGAATAGCCCTGTTGGGAAAACTAGAGATGCATAGATGGCTGTTTGCTAGAAACGCTGCTGTTGCCTATGTAGTTTGTGGAGTGGATATCCACCGCAGTCGCGTTCAATTTGTCGGAAGTTATAGCCGCACTGACAAGAACCTAAAATAGTTCGAATCATGCATATCTGCGCTCACGTTCCGACATTTCTGACAATCAATGGTACCTTTTTGCGCGTATGTTCTGGGGAAAATCGCGTTATCATTTTGCCCAAATGACTGTAACGAATTTTTTGACGAAAATGGTCTCAAACGATTAAGTTCGACTCCCCAATGAAGAATTCGAGGTTAAATTTGATTCTGTCCGGCCGTCCGTTGCCACGATAACTTGAGAAAGAAAAGAGCTAGCGACTTGAAATTTTCAGGGTGGGTGGCGCTTCCCAATACGACGGACAAGTTCATTAATGGGCATAATCGGCCCAGTGTTTTCCGAGTAATAATTTTGTTTTCAACCAATATAAATCCGATCGAATTGAAACTTGGTGAGTAGTTGTAGAATATAAACCTAAGCACGTTCGTGAAATTTTGTCCGAATCGTATGGCTAGAAAATTTTAAAAAAATTATTAAAAAATATTTTTGCTGTGACGATAACTTGAGAACGGAAAGAGATAGCGGCTTCAAGTTTTCAGGTTAGGATGTGCACCGGAACGCGACATTTCAGTTTATTTATGAGCATAATCGGCCAAACGGTTTTAGAGTTATAGCCATCTGAAATTTTCTGAAATTTGGTGGTTTTTTGTACCTCCTTTTTTGTTCTTCATTAACTCGAAAAATACTGAACCGATTGAATTCAAACATGGTTATTAGTTGTAGAATGCCAACGCGAAAATGTTTGCAAAATTTGGTGAGGATAGCATTTGTAGAAAATTTTTAATAAATCATTGAAAATTGAAAAAAAATTCTATATATCAGTAACTATTCGTTTGAAATTGCTGAAATTTTGCAAGAGCTTTCATAACCTAACTCTACTGCCAAGTTTTAATACGATCGGTTAAATATTGTTGGAGATTCGAGTATTCTTGTGTGAGTTCAGTAGATGGGTTACCGTTGCCCCGATAACTTTCGAACGATAGGAGATAGGGACTTGCAATTTTCAGGGTAGGTTGCTTATCCGAAAGGGAGAGTTGAGTTCGTTTTTGGGCATTATCGGTCTTACGGTTTCCGAGTTATACCCACCTGGAATATTATTTTCTCGATAACTCAAAAAATTAATATTTACCATGGTAAATTCGAATTAAGAGTGTCCAATACAGGAGAATGGACAACATAATTTACCATGGTAAATTCGATTAAGGGTGTCCAATACAGAAGAATGGACAATGGTTTCTCGTTTGAATTGTGCATTATTCCGATCTTTGAAAATTTCTCATTGCTAGTTCTGCCTTTAAGACTGATTTTTCATTTTGGTATCTTACGATACATATTCAATTCTTGTTTTCTCCACTACGCCTGCTCGCAAAAAGACGTTCCACGTCCTTCAATAAAGTTAAACAATAGAACCGAGATATCCTTAGGAACTATTCAAACTAAAAATCATGGACACACCAACAATGCTGTATTTCAAATATATCGAGTGAATAGCTGAAAGGAATTTCTTATTATGTACTGGGGTTATTGTTAAGTAAGAATAATTACTCCATAAATTCCCCGACAGCTCTGTAATTCTGTGAATTAGCTGGACGTAATAAGAGAGATGAAAGAGAGTACTTACTCAATTTCAGATTTCAGCATAATTTGAAGCTGTCCGTGAATGTGCACTTAGGTATAATTACTGTCATCGTACTCGTACTGCATTGACCGAAAGAGAATGTTCTAAACGAAACATAAAGGGTATTCCGATAAGAGGTTTCATATCGATTTAAACACGTTTTTGGCGCGTTTATTTCCCTGAAAAGAGTTCTAATTTGCCGAAATGTCTGTATTTTTCGAATTTTTGGCGAAAATTTGCCTCAAAAGATTAGTTTCAACCGAGGGTTCGACACACTGATGAAAAATCCGTGGTCAAACTTAATTCTCTCGAACGAAATGTAGTAGAGTTGAAAATTTCAGGGTACGTCCAAATACTCAGTTTAAGTTCTGTAATGGGCAAAATCCTCGAAGTGGTTTCGGAGTTATAGCCTTCTGAAATTTAGTTTTTCCAATAACTCGAAAATTAATTATATGATCGAATTGAAACTCACTAGTTAGTGGAAAAATATCAACACGATAATTTCGTGAGAATTGTATGACCAGAATTTTTTTTAAATAATATTTAAAAAAAATCTGTACCTCAAAAACTATCCGTAAGAATAGAAATTTGCGACAGCCTTCAAAACCTTATTTTTCAGCGTTCTAGATTTCAACTCGATCGGATCTATATTGTTGGAGATTTTGAGGAAATATAGAAAAACTAAAAGTAAGAGAGTTGAAATTTGCGAGGTATGTTTGGAGTCCAAATGAGAATGAAAAAATAATAATAATTTATGGAAGGATTTGTTTGTTTCAACCCCATGTAGATTTCATAGAGGGTTGAAATTATTGTGGTACTTGTACCACTTATGGTTTATAACAACTTCTAAAAATATGTGTGTCTGATCATTTTGGTTCGGTAGATAAAAGTGGGAAAGCCCTTTGGACAGGAGCTTTGGCGCTCTTGTTCAAATTTTGACAAATCATATCTCCAAAAGTGGTTTCTCAGAGTTGGGAATTATATCAATGGATTCTTATGATAGAACAACATCATGAAAGAAATTAAAATCCCTTTGCATCTTATCTTCATATGCCGGTCCATTTTGGCTATAAGTGTTTCAAAACTATCATTCTGAGAAATTGAGTAAATGAAATAGCCAGTTTTATCTGATATCTAATAATATATTTATGAAACAAAACTAATGTAATCAGTCCAGAGAGAACTCAAACCAGAATACTTATGTAGGAAATCTTAAATAGTGTTACTAAGGAATAACTACATGTACATTAGTTGGAAATACCGTTCTAAATCTTCCATAATTAGAGAATGACTCGTAAATTATGCTCGACTTCCTTGCTCTATTCATTTCCGACTCCCTAACCAAAAAACCCTGCCTATGAACTCAGCGAATCCAAATTTAAAATTGTTTACGTGCGTAAATCATCCAAACTGTTCATAAATGAAAGGAAAAATAATTTACGGGTGATCTGAGGTCGGAAAGTGGAAGGGGGTGAGTTTACTAGGGTAGAAAATGGTTTATCTCGATTTCCGGCAAAACTACATGTCTTTCAATGCAATCCGATACTCAAAATAGTTCTTTTTGTTTCAGGCAAGGGGATGAACGAGGGTGTCGTCCCCAAAGGGGTCACGCCCGACTCCGACTGCAACAGTAATCACCCCAACTCGGCAAGTTTCCTATCTGTTTCTTCTCAAGATGTCGACTTCGTACAGGACAACTCGGACTACCAATGGTTCCTCGACTATGGGTAAGTTTTAGAGTTTACCATTTTGAATTTCATTCGAAAACAGAGGTCATCCTAGGAACCAATAAACTACAAAATTATGTTGTATATTGTATGATAGACCTTAAGGCCTATTGGGCCCCCATCAGAACGGTCGATGTCATCACCATCTACGGCTCGCTTTCCAGTTCCAGAGTTCTGATGAACTCCAGTATCTGGAATGGCTTAAAGGATGCTGCGTTTTAGCTCCTGCAGATTTCTGGCCCAAAGCATTGCTTGAATTGGTTTGAGATGGCGAGGAATTCTGTAATCAGGCGATCAGGAATTTCATCCTCCACCCCACAAAATCTGTACTCGTCAGTTTCTGCTAGCCCTGATCTTATCATATGATTCCTAAGACAGCAGTGCCCTGTGAGGAAAACAGTGAGGAGATTCAGCGTGTTTTTACTGAGATCCATATTCTTCTTGGATCTGACAGTGTCAAAGTTCCTTTTGGAGTGATACATTCCTGGGAGAGATCTCCAGAGCAAATCTCTTTCAGTTTCTTCTTCCCTCCTGAATTAACTTCTGTAGGTGTATCTACCTACCCCACATTAGAGTTCAGGGACAATAAAAGTGTTCGTGCTCCTTTCTTGGCAAGTATGTTGGCCTACTCATTTCCTTCAATTCCCGAGTGACCAGGACACAGACCAAGGAGACCTTGTTGTTCTTGCCTACTTCAGTTTTCTTCGGCACTCCCATATCAGCTTAGACTCTATAACATGGGAGCTCAGAGCTTCAAAAGCAGCTTGAACTGTCAGAATAGATTGCTATATCACACCTCTGATAGTTTCTTTCCAGGTTCATTTTCGCGCATCTTTCGATTACGATTATTTCTGCTGAAAAACGCTCGGATAGGAACCTTTAGCGATAGTGAGCATTTGGTGCCTGGCCCATATACTCCAGTGCCAGCTCCTATATTGGTTTGAACCGTCTGTGTACCATTTAATGGCCTTTTTTTAAGAACTTGGGTGATGGATTCCCTGTCCAGTCTTTCTTCCTGCCTAACATCGTAGTGAAGTTATTTTCGATGCTCACTTTTTTAATCATTCCGTCACTAGGAAGATTGGCTGATGAAATGTACCTGGTAAGAGAGGACCAGGCTTTCTGGTTTTTAATACTCTCATTACCTATTCCTTTCCTGATATTCTGAGAATGGCTTCATATGCCATTATGTCTACCACTAGATGAAAGGGTGTGAGATTTGTGATAATCTCAATTGTCCTGGTAGTACAGGTTACCATAGCTCTAGTGATACACACCCTCAAAATTGTGTTACTTAGAATATAATTTTTCAGACAACGTCCTCCAAGGAACCTCACATGGGGACGAAGAAATTAGAGTTCTTCATGGGCCCTTCTTTGTCCTGAAAATAATGACTAAACATCCGTGGATATCTTCAAAGGTCGCATCAAATTCAGTTGAGAGAGTTGCTTTAAAATACAACATAACCCTATTAATACTTGAACGAAACTTTGCTTGGTGTTCCTCATGGATCAGTCTTTGTCTCCGTTGTTTTCTAGTTATCGTATTTTCAGATATCGAGATGGTGGAACAAACCATCACACCAGCTTGCTATCCCTACCGGAGTCTTACGAAGCTGGGGATCTCAACTATTACGACGCCTTTGCCAAAAATATGGACGCCAATCTTGCAGAAGCCGACATGGAAAGTTTCAGAACAGAAGATATACACGCTCTCCTCACAAATTTACCGCCCATGTGCACTGACCATCTGAGCCAAGAGGTAAGAGGCAAATATGGTAGTGTATGAAACATATAAAGGGCAATATTCATATGACACATGTCAACAGATGATTGCTTTACGACCATAAGTCATCGAGTTCCATTGTTTTAACGTGTTATCTTGGTAGATACGGATAAAAATCTTTCAATTGTGTAATAAATATGCAACAACTTTCAATCCTTTAGTTTATTCGATGGTTCAGCTCGAATACATCTTATTCAATCGATTACTTTCTTCCAATTATTTTTTTTTGGATAGTTGAATTACGATTTAAAAATATATTAAACGATTTTTAACGGGTGATCGCATTCAAATTGATATAGCAAGAAATATGCGGACTTTATGTAATGCACCAGAGTGCGTCGATATCTGAAGAATTATATTTCGATAATATACCGGTATACATTCCAATGGATTATCTCAACCATTTCTAAAGATAGAAATTCGAAAATTTGATGATTTTCAATTCGTTCAAGGAACCTTCAACCGAGAAAAACAAAAATAATAAAATGTTTGAATATAGCTGAAAAAATGAAAATTTATCCATAAACTAACCAAAGTTCTGTTAATAATGTTTTACTCACCTCTATTGGACACTCTCTTAATTGAATTTGCACCTTTGTGCCGGTATTCTGAAACTAGTTACCAAGTTTGAATTCGATTGGACCTAAATTGGTCGAAAACAAAATTAGTACCAGGAAACCGTTGGGCCGATTATGCCCATTAATGAACTTGTCCGTTGCGTTTGTACGCGCCACCTACCCCAAAAATTTCAACTTGCTATCTCCTTCCATTCGAAAGTTATGGTGGTAAAGGTCACCCATCCAGGCCCAAGGCTGCACGCCAATATTTTTCCAATATCTCCAACAATACTCCTTACATTTTTTTTCGGGTGGGATTTATTATATGTCATTCCCTTGTTTCCTCCTGAAAATTGTCCCAAAAATCAGAATCGCAAACGACAGACCCATCTCCGTCTTTTCCGCAGAACCACAGACAGGGAGAATGCTACGCCAGCGTGTCAGGCTCCATGATGGCCAAATTCGACTTCGACAGCTCCATCAGCCCCCACAGCAGTTCGCAGGGCGAGGATTCCACCTCCATGTCCATCTGCAAGTCGGAACTGCTCTTCAGTCCCGTCAGGGAGGTGCCGGTGCCCGGGGCCAACTACAGCGTCGATTCTCTGGATTGCGACTTCCACGACATGATGCTGACCTGCCAGGCCAACAAGGACAACTACACCATAGCTTTCGAGGGGTCCATGACTATGTATTCTGAAGAATCTGACTTCAACGGAACGGGTAGGTGTTTAGGAGGGAGTTTGGTTAGATTTGCGCAAAAGAGCTCAGAGAGTATTTCACTGGAATCGTGTGAGTTCCTCAGCGCAATAAATAAGAAATGGGGTACCCCAAGGGTCAGTCCTGGGGGCCATACTGTTTATATATCATTTCATGAACAATAGAAAACTGTAATGTTGTATGTTCATACTGTCGTGAAACGTCTCTAATAATTATCTATACCACCCCGTTTTGTCTGTAATTAATAATTATGACAACATCGACGATTTTTCAATGAATGGTATGACTAAAATATGACTCATCTGCAACATACAGGGGGTGCAAAATTGACTGTCAAATGTGGGGAATTTCAAAGTGGAATTTTTCGATGTTTTCAAATCGATTGATAACAAATATATTCCGGATTTCAGGCAGAAGTGAGAATACATGAACTTTCTTTGAAGAAAATATTAGGCATTCAATTCTCTTTTCAATCGCGAAAAAATACACAGTGTGTTGGATTTGAAAATATCGAAAATTTCACTTTGAAATTACCCACATTTACAAAATGACTGTTGAACAGCCTGTATATTCCCTGTAGCCTTCCCAAACTCTCATCGAAAATGAAAACTTGGCGTTCTTTCTAGCAATCGTTTGGAGACTTTTCGCGAAGTGTTGTGCACTGGATTTTTCACAGTATTTTTTGGCGCGCTTGTTTCAATTTCTTCCGGGGCACTCAAGAAAGCAGACTAATATTTATATGCCTGAATAGATGTTGAAGGTCATTAGAAGTGTGTAAAAAAATAAAACGAATTTAGAAAAATGGTTAATGAAAAATGTGGGAAAGCCCCGTGGACAGGGGCTTTGGCGCTCTTCTTCAAACTTTGACAAATCATATCTCTGAAAGTATTGGTTTCTCAGAATTGGGAATGACATCAATGGATTCTTATGATAGAACTGCATTATAAAAGAAATTAAATTAAAAAAAAAGTGTCTTAAAAAACCATGGGTGCCAAAAATAATTAATCCGAAACCACCAGACCCAATTTCACCCAATAATGAACTTATCCGAGATATTCATTCCTCAAATCCACTTTGATAACTATTTTATATCAATTGAAACTTAGCCAATATTCAAGTATTGTTTTTAATGGATATATCCTGAACCCAATTTGATTAACTTGCCAAAGTATGTATCTCCATCATCATGGATTATCCACGGGTATTAAAATATCACCCAAAATGTATAATTTCATATTATATTCCTCATAACTCTACGGTAGCTGAAATAAATTTCACATGTCTCTGATAGGAGAATAAGAGAACAAGAATGAGCACAGATCATATATTAATTTATAGATAGAATAATTACAGCATTCTGTGGAAACATAGAAGTACGATTTATTATTGAAATTTTGAAAAATCGTATCTCCGAAAGTATTAGCTGGTTAGAGTTGAAAATTATATCAATATAATCTTATGATGAAACTGCATTAAAAAAAATTAATTTGAAATTTGTAATGTAAAAAAAAAATTTTTTTCGTTACTCCGAAATCATAACACACTCAACCGAGAGATTTATCTCCCAAACCTACTCTGATAATTTCAACTATCTAGCTCCTTTCGTTCGAGAGTTATCGTGTTACAAGAATAGTTAAAGGTTTTCTGCTCTTATGTGACCCCAGAAAAAAATCGGCGGGTATTAAATCCCGTGATATGGGTGGCCAAAACTGATCTCAGTCAGCTCAATTTTACCTCCTAGTCAATACGTCTGAGGATAAACAAAATATTCGGAATCACCAACTCATTCCAAACAAACATTTAATTTTATTGTACATCGTTCATAAAGTGATAAAAATGGCACTTTAATCGGTTTTCTTATCGAAACCAGCGTAAAACCAACAGGATGATTCACGCACTGTGTAATGCTGCAGTTTGGATTGGAGCCCGATCTTATTCAAACAAAATGTCAGAGATAAGTTTATTATACGTCCTTTTTACTAAATTAAGGCTGAAATTAAGTGTTTTTCGTAGCTCCATTACGCCATTTTCAGTTCCGTTCCGAGCAGCGAACACTTGAGCGTGAGGATAGAGGTGATTTGAAGTGTACCTAGTGTGGAATAATAGTGTTTAGTGAAGTTTATTCGTGATTCTTTCATTGGAAACTTAATTTCTTGAGATTCTTTCGGATTTTCCTCATTGTTACTGGAGAAAGATCAGTTGAAGAATCGAGGTAAAATATAAATGTGTGAAAAGTGTGATACTAAGTAGATTAAAAAATTCCATATCTGATATCATTCAAATGATTGAGATAATCCATTATCTCAGGTTTTCAAATGCATTATGGATTAGTGATAAATAAAAAAAATTGGTTCGAGCACTGACGTGAAGTCAGGAGCTTTTACGCGCATGTTCTATTGTCTACTCAATAGAGTAGACAATAGAACACTCTGAATCGAATATAGCATCGATATATACCGTTTTCTCAGCCTTTATAATATGTGAATACATTTCATACCATTTTATGACAGACTTCAGTAACAAGAGAATCGACTATGATCACAGTATTAATTTCTATTCTGACATATTATGTATTCTATTGGAGTTGAAATACGAAAAAACTTACGCCTCACGTAACTCCAGGATCCGATATTCACGAAATTCCTCGAAAGTTAGTGGAACGGCATTCTACAAGTAATAACCGAGTCTTAATTGGATCAGATTTGTGAATTTTGATTTATAGAGGAAATAACAACAACATTTCAGATGAGTTTAACTCCAAAACAATTTGGCCGATTAATCCAATTAACGAACTCAAATGTCTGGATCGGATGCACAATCCACTCTAAAAATTGCAAGTCGCTATCTCTTTCCATTCTCAAGTTATCGTTAAATACATAATATTTTTTCGTAATTTTTTTTTAGATTTGCGAGTGGTAGGGTCCGCACAAAATTTCACACACGTCTATATGTCGATAATCTACAACTAGTTACCTAGTTTCAATTTGATCGGGTCTGTATTTTTTTGAGTAATCGAGAAAAAAAATGTTCCAAATGGGTATAACTCCGAAACCGTTGAGCCGATTATGCCAAACAACGAACTAATCTCTCCCATTCGGATGCGCAACTTAACCTGATAATGGCAGGTCCTAATCTCTTTTCGTTCGAAAGTTATCGAGGCAAAGGACACCCGTCCAGCTACTGAACTTACCCAAGGCTGCTCGGATCAGTCGGATCTCTCACAATATAGATCCGATCGTGGTCAAACTAGGAACTTGGCAGTATAGTTAGGTTTGGAAGGCTCTCGCAAAATTTCAGCAATGTCTGACGATTAGTTTCTGATATATGGAATTTTTTCTACTAATTACCATGCTTGAATGGAAATTACAACCAAAATACTGATGGGTATAACTCCAAAACTGTTTGGCCGATTATGCCTTACAATGAACTCAAATGTCGCAGTTAGATGCACAACCTTCTATAAAAATTGCAAGTCGCTATCTCTTTCCGTTCTCAGCTCGGTTCTCAGGTTATCGTGATATAAATAATATTTTTTAATAATGTTTTTGAAATTTTCTGGAGATAGGATTATCACAAAATTTCACACACGTCTTAAAGTCTATATTTTACAACTACCCACCAAGTTTCAATTCGATCAGATCTATATTGGTTGAAACCAAAATTATTACTCGGAAACCTCAGCTATCGTAGAATTACAAGGATTATAGGATATTATCATTTTTGGGTGATAATATAATGCCCTTGGATAATCCGTATGATAATGGAAATATATACTTTGGTAAGTTAATCAAATAAGGTTCAGAATATCGTAAAAACAAAACTCAAATATTGGCTAAGTTTCAATTGATATAATATAATAATTACAGACATTTAGGCAAATCCACTGTGTTCAGGTGAACAAGCGCGCCAGAAATAATTTCTCCAATTGTTTCGAGTCCTGCCATACTTTTATCTCATTGCAACTTTCTTCCAGAAAAATCTGACGATCACTCGAATAGCGCGCACTTCTCTAATGATCTTAAGGTCCAAGTTAAAAACGTCAAGAAGCTCTCTAACGTATTACCCATGACGCAGTCGGATTCTGGTAGCTTCACCACGTGGAGCAAGTTGAAAAAAGCTGGAGGAGAAATCCAGGTCAGGAGACATCCTTCCGGAAACAACAACAACTCTGGAGACGACGCCACGCATTTAGGGTTGAACGATAACACTGCCAAGAGTCAGAGTATGCCGAACTTGTACAAGCAAAAATTGATCAAGAGTCTTATGCAGAACAATCTTGTCCCAAACACAAAAAATACGGTGAGTTATATTGTTAGATATGAATTCAATTCAAAGTCAAAAGAAATTGGAATTGATGTTCTTAATTAACTTTATTGTCTCTTGTTGTGGTCCTCCCTTTTTACCTTTTCTTCCCCATTTAGCTCTATACACATCTCACTCCACTTTCTTCAGTGTCTTCCATTTGGCGTTACATTCAAGGTATTCCTTAATCATTTCTATCTAACGATTCACCTTAACATTGTCATTCCACCAACCCAAGTAACACAGGGACCTCTCAGAGATATCTCGGCGAGCTCTTTCCGGGATATTGTGAGGCCTTTTGCGATATCGCTGGGAGCTCCCTATCACCTCCAAATGTCCGCCACAGGGGATGAGCCAGGTAACATCTCGGAGATTTCACATGGGGAAGTTCTCAAACTGCTCAACCCGGGGAATATTTTGAGAGGTTTATTGCGATATCGCAGAGAGGTCGCCCAGACCTCCCTATCACCTCAAAATGTTCGCCACAGGGGATGAGCCCAGTAACATCTCAGAGATATAACATGGGGAAGTTCTCAAACTGCTCACCCTGGGCAATATTTTGAGAGGATGGCTGCGATATCGCAGGGAGGCCAGCAAGAGCTCCCTATGACCTCCAAATGTCCGCCACAAGGGATCAGCCCAGTAACATCTCAGATATATCACATGTGGAAGTTCTCAAACGGCTCACCTTGGGGAATATTTTGAGAGGTTCGCTGTAATATCGCTGGGAGGTCACTCAAGCCTCTCTATCACCTCAAATATCCGCCACAGGGGATGTGCCCTGTAACATCTCAGAGATATCACACGAGGAGGTTCTCAAACTGCTTAACCTGGGGAATATTTTGAAAGGATCGCTGCTATATCACAGGGAGGTCGTCGAAACCTCTCTATCACCTCCTAATGTCCACCACAGGCCACAAGTGATGAGCCCAGTAACATCTCAGAGATATATCACATGAGGAAGTTCTCAGACTGATCAACCGGGGCAGTACTGAGAGAAGATGGCTGCGATCTGCGATATGGTTCTATAATCTATATATCCTCCAAATGTGCTGTACATGTGTGGCGCAAATTATTTCACTTCGATGCGTAGATCGATATTCCACTCGGGTTATTAACGATGGGGTTGTT
Organism: Halyzia sedecimguttata; assembly: GCA_937662695.2. Lineage (NCBI taxonomy): Eukaryota > Metazoa > Arthropoda > Insecta > Coleoptera > Coccinellidae > Halyzia > Halyzia sedecimguttata. The sequence goes on from OW569418.2 coordinate 61,137,178, forward strand.
CTTCCGGGTACAGAGTAGACGATTGTGCCATCTACCGGTGGAAACGAGAAGTGCAGAGTAGGGATGGAGTAGATCCCTGCAACGCGCCACCTGATTTCCTACTCTTCTTGAATTTGCGATGACTTGAGGACCTCGCAATAGAAATGCGTTATTCTCGTTACATTTGTGATATATTTAGTAGCTCGCAATAGAAATGTCTTATTCTAGTTATCTGCGTGATATCTTTAGGAACTCGCAATGGGAATGTGTTATTCTGGTTACATATGTGATATCTAGAGGAACTGCGCAATAGGGATTTCTTATTATCGTTTCACTCGCGATGACTTGAGCAGCTCTGTGTGATCTGTGTGACATCTTGAGGAGCTTGCAATAGGAATGTCATATTCTGATTATGTGTGTGATAGATATATTTGGGAGCTCGCAATAACAATGTCTTATTCTTGTTATATGTGTGATATCCTGAGGTACTCCGCAATAGGAAGTTCATTTTCTCGTTACACTTGTGATATCTTGAGGATTTCAAAATGGAAGCTCGCATTTCATCCACATTGTAACCTCTCAGAGACCTCTTTGCTAGGTCTGTGTTACCTGGGAACCTAGGCAGTAATTAGCGAGGAGCTAGTTAAATGCATGGATATTGAACCAACAACTCTTCGTCCCACCTTTAGTCTTTCGGATAAAAATTGAGATTTCTTTCAGTCCGACGCCTGTACCTTGAAAAGGAAACAAGTCAAGGTTTTCGACATTCAACACCACGCGCAAGCCAGCAGTGGAAGTGGTGCTAGCATATCAGATATGGCGACTTCAGTTGATGGTAGTTCCAGTGAAAATGTATCCAACAACAAACAACCTAATTTCAGTTTAGTGAAGCTCTTCATGAAGCAAAAAAGCTTGAGTACCGAAGGTAAGTTGAGGAAGCCAATCATCTCGGCTCGATATCTTAAAATTAACGTTTTCAGGAATGTCAACAACGGCAGACCAACTATCTTCAACTGAGAACTGGCCCGGAGCGCAATCAGTCGAAAGCAATTGCTCAGAAACTAAGTCAGCAGATCACCAAAGAATCCAAGACCGTAGCCATGAACTCAAAATGGGGGATAGCATCTCCAAAATCCATGGTTTTATTCCGGAAGAAACGGAGGATGAACTAATAAAAAAAGAAGACATATCTAGACTCGATTGTAGTAAAAAATCGTTAAACAATAACAACAGCTTCTGCGATATCAAAAGGACAGAATCGCCCATCAAGAGATGTAACCTAAAACCTCTCAAAATCGACGCAATAAACAGGAGCATACAAACGTCCAACTTCTCGGAAATTCTGAACCTCAAGAACGTAGGGAGGGCAGTGTCTCCAAAACCCCAAGAGCCTGTCAAAGTGGTGGAAGCCTCCTTCTTGAATAAATTGAAGAAAGAAGGGGAGGTGGAAAAACCAGTCTATATAATCTATCCTAATTACGTCCTACCTAACTTAGATTTTCTGAACGAAAAAGAGACAGACGTTGCTAAGATCCTCCTGATGCCTCAGAGGCCACCTCATATTACCTCTCAACAGAAGAGACCCTTCAGTTGTAACGACTTGGACATCTTGAGAGCCAAAGGCTTCAGTCATGTAAGAGATTGGGACTCTCTTAATTTCTTGCTACCCGCGGAGTGTAGAGAGATACTATCAGACATCCCAGAAGTAGCAGAATATATCAAGAGAACTAGTGCTAACAAGCCGCCTCCAAGAGCTATAAGAACGAGAAGGAGACCTGCTAGTTGTGACTATACTGAGCGAGGCTTTACCTCCAATCAAACAAACGTTTCTTCAAGTTCCAGTACGGCTACACAACCAAGTTCTGGATATAGAGGTTCATCCACTATATTGAACGATTCCCAAAATAGTCCTGTACCAGGGAATAATCTGAATCCTTTGTTTGTGTATAGGTACGACAGTGTAACCAGCTCAGAAGCTAGTTTCATGCAGAACGATAGACAAAGAAGTATTACTACAGCTCCGCCTTTAACCAAAAGATGTGTTAGTGTTACTCATGGAGAAATAATACCTCCAAGGCCTCCTCTACCAAAGAACATACTCTCTAAGGATTCCAAAAGGTTTAGTCTTTGCGAAACCACAAATGATACTCCAGTCTTCGAAGATAATAAATATAAAAGGATATCTTTGCAAGAACCTTACTATTTAGCTAGGAACAAAAGACTTTCAGAGACTGAAGATGAAGGGGTAGACGCAGGAACCTCGAGCAGCAGTCTGGACGAACATGATCCCCCTGTAACTTGCAGGTCTATGAGCAACAAACTATTTCCCAACATGAGCATGGACGAACTTACCCAGTTCGAAGAGTTCTTGAAATGTAGCGGCATATCCTCTTCAGATCCAGATGAACTCAGCGACGAAAATTTAACACACCTCAGATCTTACGTCAGTAGGTTTTTGGCTTTGAAGATGAACCAGGAAGGAGGTGAATTCTTTGGAGGAAAGAAAACTGTAAGCTTTGCGGAAAAAGTGAACGTGCTGCCAAGGAATTTGGAGGTCAAGCCTACTTTTTTGGCTCCTAATAATTCACCGAATGTTTCTGCTTTCAGCCATCAGAAAAATTATCAGGTCAGTGTTTCTTTATCTCCAATTAATTTCAATTCCAATTCAAACTAAATTTTTTAATCTTTGTTGTATTCAAGAACCGTAAGCAATATTTTTTACAGAATGCTCAAGATGGAAAAGAAGTAGATGCGACTTATTCTAGTCCTCAAACCACACCAATACATAGACAATCCTACAACATGGTGCAAAAATGGTCGCTAGTGAATGGTGTAACAAATGCAGTTGATCTTCTCGTCAAACATTTCTCTGCAGCATCGAACCAAGCCGAATTATCTGCTTTAGGGGACTCCAGTATGAACCCTACATGCGCGAAAATAGCCCTGACTCACCTATGTCCCGCTCTATATGCGGTTTTGAGTGATGGCCTTAAACCTAACCTAGAAACAAGCTTTGGTGCTATTAATAATTCTGTATGGCAAGTCGTTGAAGCTTCCGCTAAACAAGGCCCACTTACCAAAGCGCTTAATGAGTTGGTTATGAGAATCAATAGCGAAGACGCAATAACGGAAGGTCTAGTCAAGTTCAATACCTTCGTCTTCGGCTTGTTGAATGTTAGGTCGCTTGATGCTTGGGCCAGCTACTTGAGAACAAGGGAAAGCGTATTGAAGAAACATTACGATCATGATTCTCTCCTAATTTTATCACATACGGGGGGTTCTAACGTTAGGGTGCTCTTGGATAAGTTGATAACTGCTTTGCAACCCTTGGCAGTCTACCCCTTCCAGCTTGATCTCCTTTACGAGACTAAACAACTCCATATAAGTCTCAAAAGGATGGAAACTCTCAGTCCAACCCACAAGGTAACCAACCTGTCAATTAAATATTGTGTGTACATCTTAAACATTTTTTCAGCTATCTTTCAAACAGTGGGCCAACAGTGGTCTCTCGGTACATAGCAACAAATCTAACTCCGACTCCGAAGAAGCATCGGCAGCCACCATACGACATAGATCAGGTTACCAAGAAGAAGAGAACCTTCCGGATATACTAAATAGTTCAGCTGGAGCTAAAGGCAAAGGTAGGAGCGATAAAGAGCGACCTAGATCATGTTGCGACCCTGGAGTTCTGGGAAAACCAAGTTTCAAACTTGGCGAAGACGTAACAAGTATAGCTAAGAAGAGGTGGTCCGGTATCGCTCTAAATTCGAAGCTGTATCAGGTTTACGATAGATTGGCTAGGGAGGATGATGAAGAATACACTGATAGCTTGGAGAATACGAACAATTTCAGGTGAGAAAACTCTACGAGTTCAGCTGTTGTATTACCTAAATAATTTTAAGAGACTATTAAGCTACTTAAAATGTTCTCTTCGTGTTATATACCGCACGTTTGCTTGTTTGTTTGTGTTAGACCGATTACAATCGAGCTAGTAGCCCGTGCTGCTTATTGCACCTCGGTCGGTCTCCTATTAGCTGACAGGGTCCCATTGTTGTTCCCCCTCAGATTGGGTTGCTGGCCTCCATAGGGTCTCTCAGTCGATCCCCTGCAGCTCAGGTTTTCTTAACCCAGCTAAGTCCTGCACCACCGACATCTGATGGGTTTCATGTAACATCCCCACTGCCTTTTTGGTGTATTACCTACATTAGGTCCATCTTCCTAGCAAGTAGGATTAGGCCCTTGACTAGGTACCTCGCACGGTTTCTATTACTCAAGTTCGTGTCGTCGCCCCCATAGTGAAGTCTCCATTGTGTGTGAGCTGGACAGTCAAATATGACATGTGAGGCAGTTTCGTCTGCTCTCCCACATTTCCTACAAACAGGGTTTTCTGGGGGAACTCCCATGTTGTTCAGGTTCTTTCTCAGGGTACAGTGTCCGTTTAGTAGGCTGGTCACTGCCCTGACCTTACTGCTACTCAGTAGTAAGACTTCTTTAGTTAATGAGGGGCTGGGCTACCCCATCATTAACTTACCCCATGTACCTAGCAAATAAGAGTCTTCTTGTGGCACTCTCCAACTTCATTCTCAAAACTAACCAGATTTTTTTTCCAGGGGTGATGAGTGTGATGACAATAACTCAGATGAGAACATACCTCAAATACAGCCAGAATCTCTAGAATATCACATGAACGAAGATGGTAAACCTCTGAACGGCAAAAGGTTCAAGAAGCTTCAACAGCGTTGGGAGATGCTAAGCGGCAAAGACCAAGGTTTCTCCCCTCCGCTGTCTCCGACTCACACTCCAAATACTCCCAATAAATCCAGAATACCAAGACTGATAACGTCTCCAGTGAAACCAGTATCAGGCATACCGGTTACAGTTACCCAAGCGGTCAAAACGCCAAGTGGGAAGGTCGTTCAGAAGAAAGTAACAACTCCGCCCGGCGTAAAACCCCAAAGTTCGAACAAAATAGGGTCTGTTAAAAGTTCCCCAGCTAGGAAGACACAAGTGAATACGAGGTGAGTATCAAAGTAATATTGAAGATATTATCTTCTTCACCTAATTTGGGGGTCAATTTGAATGATGGAACTTAATGATTGAACTTAATGCTGTTTTCAGGACGAGTAGAGTTGACCAAGTAGAGACCGGGATTGACAATAGCAAGCATCCACCTAGACCAAGTAGTTTACCCTATAAACCAGTGGCACAAAGTAATAAGTCTGCAAAGGTACCACCAAGAAGAGCTGCATCAAACTCATTGAATAGGAAACCATTATCAGTTCACTCAAAAACTCCCAAGTAAGTTTACATCATGTTCAGATTCAATTATAAGGTGTTGGAATAAATAGAAGAAATAGAGCGGGTCATTTGAGCTCAAGCTGCCATGCAAGCAGACAGGTCACATACCAAATGCCAGCTATTTGATTATGTTAACTGTTTTTCATTTGCAAAGACTTCAATTCTTATTGAAATCATATTTTTTCAGGTCGGTGAGGACACTGTCCCATAGATTGCCATCAGAAAGCGGCCATCTTTCTTACAATGAAGGAGAGAACCTCAAGGTCATACTGAGGGTAGACGACAAATGGTTGCTCTGTTGTAGAGGTACACAGAAGGGTCTGGTACCTGTCTCTGCTGTCATATCGGCAGACATAGGAACCTTCTGATAAAGGCATTTCCCTTGTAAATAATCTCATTGGCATTTTTTCAGTTGTACATTTTTTATACAAACTGCAAAGTGTATTTTATAGAACGGGGAGTATTTTTTACCAAGTGACTTTAGGGGGTGAGACCCGGGGTGTCTTTTTGGTTATGGTAGATTTTGACATTTGAATGTGTCAAGATGATCAAGCCCAGTTGTATGTAACCTATATAATAATCTATCCAAAATATCTCTGAAATGATTAAAATTATTATTTATGAATATTGTAGGTTTAAGGATGCAATTTCGAGTTTCATTTGAGGAATAAAATATTTGTTAGGAAGATATCGTTCCAAAAGTATTACGCTACGATATTATTACAGCTTTTTAATGTTGTAATATGCTATTTTGATATTATTTTGTCACTCATCCAGCTTCTAGTACCAAGTGTCTAATGTACTTAATGAGTTAAATAACATCTTGGAGAAAACCTAAAAAAATATTAACTATCGAAATAATAAAGTAACAAACGTTTTTCCGATATGGGCACATGTTATTCAATTAATTTTTTTCGTTTCTCAGTTGAATCTAAATTCAGACACTATTCGAGGATTTTGGTTTGTTATACCAGTTAACGAACTGAATAAGTAAATAAAATCTTTCTATTAGGTGCTATGAGTATCCTAGAAACCGTTCATTAGAATAGTTATTCGTTTTCTTGCCATTTTTGAAGGTCCAGTTTCGTTTTGTGGTGGTTGGTACTTCCTTTCGGGTTTTCTGTTGGTTCGTTCCGGTGTTGGTGTTTTAATTAAAGGCTCAGGATTCCTTTAATTCAATGCAATGTTGCCACTACTAGTTTCGGGCCCAAAATGTCTGACGTTTTGTAGGCCTTTATTAATATGATTCAAAGTCGAAAGGGACATAATTTAAATTTTAAGGATTTCTGAGTGTTACCGAACATATAAAACAGAATATTAATGTTGATATGAACAAATATACAATATCCTAGGGGATTTAGCTTTTATACGTTTGTCAAACCTACGAAATCTGCAATTTTATAGTCATATGTTCGGAACGTTTCATAAGGTTTTATGCAAAATATAATAATTGTGGATTTGTTGTTTCTGATAATCAAACAAAACAACGTGTTTTCTGCATAAAAATGCTGAAATGACATTTATGATGATAAAATGAGAGGTTGACGAACGTACAATAGTCAAATCCCCTAGGCTATTGTATATTTTTCATATCAACATTAATATTCAGTTTTATATGTTCGGGAACACTCCGAAATACTTAAAATTGAAAATTATGTCCGTTTTGACTTTGAATTATATCAATAAAGGCCTACAAAATCTCAGACAATTTGGGCCCGAAACTAGTAGTGGCAACATTGAATTGAATTAATGGAATCCCCTATTCGAATTTGATTTATTTGGATTGGTTCAACAATTATCTTAATTTCTTGTTTTTTTTTCGCGTTAATATGTCAGACTAACGATTAAGATGTATTTAGAGGATGTTAATTTGAAGTATAGAGTTACCTCGTCATTTTAATCGATATCCTGAACTTCAATTTGGTTTCTATTTGGGTCATCTCAATTTTAACAGTTTAACCTTTCCAAAATGCCAATCCTTGCATGCTAACGGTGATGGTGGTCAAATTTAAGAACATTTCTGGTGATAAGCTCTTCTTCTAATTAGTAACAATACTCTTCCAATAGCCTTTCCTTGCATGTTAATTTCTTTACCGATTAGAGAAGAGCAAATAAGGGTAGAAATATTAGAACGCTGTATTAACATTCCGTATTTGTTTCCATAGTAATAACGTGATAAATAATATTTCAGAGCTTTTAACACTCCTCCTTAAAAATAATCTTAATCGCTATTATTTACATCTCAAAGGTTAGTTTTTTTTAACTCAAATAGAGATGTGTGCACCCTGTTCTGCATTCTTTTTTTCTGTTCAACTTCTTAAGCACCTAATCAAGCGTTGTCCAAGTATTAGATCGAATACCTGTAGGATCCAACCTTGTCGAGATTTTCTATTAGTTTGGGACCTGCAGAGATGGTTTTGAAAAGGAATAATTGTAGTACCATAGGAAAATTAAATGTTGAAATTGAACCATAGTAAATCGGTTCAAAGATATCATTGTAAATTTCCATCGAATACTTTAAAAAATGTGATAAGTTACTGGTAATTAGATAGACTAAGGAATAGATGTTATCGTTTCAAAATGATGAAAATATATAGGTATCGTTTGTTTTTCAACAATATTTTCCATCTTCTCAGTTAATTTCGTTTGAAAAATTCTATTTTTGAAAGGAAAACTAACTGAATTGTCGTTCGTAGTTGGGATTTGATACTTATGTCTATAGTTGACATGTATTTTTCGAACTCGCAGGTACTTGGAATTGATTTTGAAATTATTTGATTTGTATATAGAGCTATGAAGATTGATGTAAATATCTTACTGGAGACTATCATTTTTTATAATTTTTCGGGAGCAAGATTACCATTTAGAGGTGCCATGACACCCGTTACCATAATATTATATCGTTATGTATAAAAAACTTTGTTGAATAGCTTTAAATTGATTTTATTATTAATTTAAGTTGACCATTAGAATGTAACTTAGCCAGGATGATAATAATAAACAATTATTGCAAATTCACCCCTTTTATTTCAATGCTAAATTGATATAGAACAGAGGTGTCAAACCCCACATATTTTTGCGCGCATGTTCTGGGGAACAACGACGTGCTAACATTTTGCACAAAATTAATAAAAAGTGGGAAAGCCTGTGGAGAGGAGCTTTGAAGCGCTGTCAAAATTTATAGGCAGAGCTGTCACCCATCCAGGTACTGAACTCGCTCAAATCTGCTTAGCTCCAGGAAAAAATATTATTTCCAAGAATTTAAATCCGACAGTAAAAACAAGCGTAAAAAAAACTGGTTCACTTTTTGGCCGAGAAAAGTATCAGACGGTTAGTTTCAACTTACATACGTACATTCACTGCTGATTCGAAAATGAACGGTGCTGTGTTTGCGGTGGCATAAGGTCCCATTCAAATACATTCATCCACTATTGGTTCGAAAATGAACAGTGCTGTGTGGCGTATGGTGTCTATTCAAATACATAATTTAACTGTTGGGTCAAAAACAAACACTGTGGTAGTATAAGGACCCATTCGAGTAGGTACATGCATGACATGACACAGTCAATATTGACGTTGACTGTGACACATAATAATGCTATGCATAATAATGCATGAAGCTAATGAATGCATTACATTAATTAGTTCATCATTGTATACAATGACCCTAGTATGTAGGAGAATTAATTATCTCATAGTAATGTGTGAGCCTTATCTTATAACGTACAAGAATTTGAATTTTGTAGAGCTGAAAGAACTTGTTTTCTTCAATGTAACTATTAGTATTAATTGTTGACATTTTTTCCTGTACAGATCTCTGTACTTTGAATTGAATAACCTATCTATGTATCTATCAATCTATTGTTGTAACGGATAAAGTTGCACACTACGACCTTTACGGTCTATTTATGACATCACAGAACAATAAGACGGAGGTTACACGTTACACGGTCAATCTGGTATCAGTCTCGCATCACATCAATCTTGGATTGATGGGAGATTGGTTCCACATTAGTTATAATCATAGGTTAGAATCATTCGCTTGGCGGGAGATCCATATTCAAATTTTTTAACGAGGAATTTAAACTTTCAGATGAAACCACCATATTTAAAAGAGACTGTTAGTACAGAGACAACAAGTATTGGGTACCTTCATCATTAGTGCATGTTTTCATGTTATTTCCACATTAAAATCTACCTCTATTTATTCTTAAATCAAAATTGAAACCATTCTAGTTCGAAAGATTTCCGTATGTCGTAGATGACTTCTGTTGTGCGTCATTACAAGGCCGATTTAGGGTTATGTTAGTATTTTTGACTGATTTCGAGTAAGCTAAGACATACGTCCATCGAATTTGGTGAACACTTTTATATTTATTAATTGGTTTGGAAATATACAATTTTGTTATGAAAACTTGATTCTAGATGGTTGAGAAAGATTCACAGAATCTATTTCAACCAAAATAAACCTTAAGAAATTAGCCAAAGTATCTAAAAACAGGCGAGAAATTCGCGTAAATTTTAGGTCCATACTAAATGAATGGGGAATTCAGTGCTCGGATCCACGCATGGATCGTAATTCAAATTTCCCGCCTAACCTAACTAATGTGGTCTATATGCGTAGATTGATGGACTGATGATCCGGATTGATGGTAGTACTGATGCGAGACTGATACCAGACTGACCGTGTTATCTCCGTCTAAGAATAATCATCTATGCAAACACGTCATGATTACTAGTATATTCTTTCAAAAGTAAAAAACTGTTGATAATTTGTTTGGTTGAATGTAAAACCAGTGGACCAGTTCACACTGATCTTTGGAATATGTCGAAATTTTAGAAATATCTTCACCAATATATATAGATCCGATCGAGCTCAAATCTAGAACTTTACTGTATGATAAGGTTTTGAAGGCTCTCGTAGAATTTCAACGATACCTGACGTATAGTTTCTGAGATGCAGAATTTTTTTAAATATTTTTTTCTAATTTTGCAGCCGTGCGATCCTCACATAATTTTGAATAAGTCTTCGTGCTTTGATTCGATCAGATTAGTATTGTTCGAGTTATCGGGAAAAAAAAATTTCAAATGGCTATAATTCTGAAACCACCCGGTGGATTTTGCCCATTAACGAACTTTGCCGGCGCATTTGGACTACAAAGCTACCCCGTAAAATTCCAACTCTCTACCTCATTGCGTTCGACCGTAATCGTGCTGACGGCCAGCCAGAATCAATTGTGACCACGGATTCTTGATCAGTGAGTCGAAACTAATCGTTTAAGACTATTCTCGGCCAAATGTTAGAAAATTACAGACATTTTGGACGAATTGATAGGCACTCTGTTCATAGAATAGCGCGCCAAAATGAAATGAAACTACGTACCTAGCGTATAAACATTCTTTAACAGTGGAAAAACCATCCAAGAAAAAGAAAAGATCACTTTCCAACGGAAAGAGATAGAGACTTGAAATTTTCAGGGTAGACGGCGGACAAGTTCTTTGATGGGCATACTCGTGCTAACGGTTTCCGAGTACTACTTTTTTGCGCGTATGTTCTGGGGAACATCGCGTTATAGTTTTGCCCAAATGTCTGTAACTTTCGAATTTTTTGACGAAAATGGTCAAATTTGATTCTGTCCGTCCGGCCGTTGCCACGATAACTTGAGAACGAAAAGAGCTAGCGACTTGAAATTTTCAGGGTAGGTTGCGCATCCCAATACGACGGACAAGTTCGTTAATGGGCATAATCAGCCCAGTGGTTTCTGAGTAATAATTTTGTTTTCAACCAATATAAATCCGATCGAATTGAAACTCGGTGAGTAGTTGTAGAATATGAACATATTTTTCAACCAATTTGGACCAGATCGATTGAAACTTGGTAACTAGTTCTAGAATATCGATACAAAAACGTATTTAAAATTTTGTGAGGATCGTGTCACTAGAAAATTAAAAAAAATGTATATATCTCACGATAACTTGAGCGCGGAAACAATTAGCGAATTGCAATTTTTAGGGTAGGTTGCGCATCCGAATAAAACATTTGAGTTTGTAATAGGCATAATCGGCAAAACGGTTTCGGAGTTATACCCATCAGAAATGTTGTTATTTCCTAAATAACTCAAAAAATACTAATCCGATCCAATTCAAGCATGGCAATTAGTTGTACAATGCCGATGCGCAAATTTTTGCGAAATTTCGTGAGGATCATATCAACAGAAAATTTAAAAAAAATCATTGATTAAAAATATTCTAGATCTCAGAAAATGTCGGTCAGATATCGCTGAAATTTCGCGAAAGCCTTCGAATCCTAACTGTACAGCCAAGTTCCAAATTTGAACGAAGAGTTTCTAACGTTAACTACCATTTTGGAAAAGGGGAGTGGGAAAATGGATGTGGAAGAAACTGCAAATTTCACTCTGCTGGACCAAATGCTGCAAAACTTTTGAAGGATACACTTGCCTAGAAAACCTTAATCAGGAGACACGATTGCTACTACCGATATGAACGATGAAGATCTTATTAAAGATGATTTGATTGACATGAGATCGAAAGGAGTGTTGCATGCAGAATTTAATGTTTATGAATATCAGGATTTTCTACATTAGTGTCCATCAAAATCGGCACATATTAGAAGTCGAAGGCTTTCCATTATCCAAGACAATGCCTGAATTAAAGGTGATAGTCGAACAGAAGCAGTGACCTTAATTAAAGGTGTGATTCACAAGTTCTTGATTTAACATTCTCCGTAAATAATAAATTCAAATTATCTCGAGATATCGATTGATTTATTTCCCACTGGACACCTTGTATAAAGGCGTTCTTTTGAAGGTCATTATGGTAACATTCATCATAGTTTATAAACGAAAAGAATACCAAAACTCCAGAGTATAATAATTTATTCTATTATATTCAGTTATTATAACACATAGAGCACTATCCAATCGAATAGGCTATAAGGTTTGCGATGAGTAAAGCCAAACAATTTGGTGAAGGTTTTAATTGAACAATAAAACTGACAAAACCAGTTTTATATCGTGAGAATTCTAAAAGAAATAGTTATTATTACAAGAATATATCTTACATATTTATACCCCTGTATCTTACCAACAAATTCACTCAAATAGTTCCAACAGAAAATGTTCAAACTGCTAATAATACGAACGAGTTAAAAATTCGAAAATAGTGGTTGTACATTAAGCTATGTAATAGAAAGTCTTCAATTTATTTTCGAATGTTTTGAAATTTTAGATAGAAGCGTCAATGAGGGATTTTAAGAATGATAAATTGAAAGCATATTTAGTTTGAATTATTTCCTGGGACATCCACAAGAAAAAAATATATTCGGCATAAAACCCATCTAATCAATAAATATCATATTATTTGGATACATTTTATAAATAAAACCCCAACTGAGGGAAAAACTGAATTTATGAGATGTAAATCAAGAGACAATTTGGGGAAAAAGTGTCTTGGCAAAATTTTGAAGCACATTATACAGTTTTTCTCAAATAATTAATATTAAATTTGAAACTCAATTCTTATCGCTAATCGATGAAACTTTGTTCTACACAGGCCTTGACTCTTTTTTCATATTCCCTTCTATTTTCTTTGTAGAGTTGTGCTGCCATGGAGTTTGCTGGAGAATTAGGGTTGGGGTCACTTAATAGGGACTGAAAAAAATACAGTCACTCAAATATTGACAATTGATACGGTAAAAATATCAATACTTCCTTTGTTTTGATAGAAAGAGTGTGTTCTTTGTATTCATGTACAAAACCGGTATTTCATTTACTTAGAATGTGTACTTACTTGAATTGAAGTTAGAATAGCTGATACATCGTACGTAGGACTCCATCTATTTTGTAAAATGTCTAAACATATACCACCATCAGCATAAACATTAGGATGGAACATATGACTGACAAATCGTACAGCAGGAGGTTTATTGGGATATTCTTCTGTGAATTCAATTGTAAGTTTGAAGGTACCATCTTCGAAGGGGGTGTCATGTGGGCCAAAAATAACAGCGTTCCATATCATGATATTATTGTCTGTGGGAGCCCCACTAACTCCCGTTGGGGGATCTTCTTGTAGTCTGAAAAAAAATACGATCGTTTCATGGCGCACAAAGAAGAAAGTTGGCAGGAGACAAAGGAAAATAAGGATCAAAGTAATAATAGGAGTAACCTTAACGATGACTAGTTGAACTGATTGGTACAAACCTCTTGAAATCTCTCATCAGGCGTCGTCTGGCAGGAGTAGACATTTTAAGACAATTTAATTGAAACTAGGTTAAGAAATGAAACTCTTCAATTGGTCGTTTAGAGAACACAAGAATTTGCAACTATCTTCGAATTTATTCAATGTCTGATATACACAATAGAACTTGTGCTCTCATGACATACGGAGGAGGATGCAAGGCAACCAGCGAAAAGTCGACCGATAAACAAAAATAGCACTAGGCTCGTATATTTTATTCACTCATGAATGATGCAGAGGTTATTCTGTTAGGGGAATTTGGCGATGTTTCGATGGCCTTACGTCAGTTTTCAGGGACCTGTCATATTCATAGAATGGAACCTATTTTCGTTCGGTGCTTCGATAATAAATTTTATGACCTGCACAAAATTATATTTGACTTTTGGGCGAATGGTACTTCACTGATTTAACATAAAATTTGCATGCAACTTGTTGAATTAGGAATTTCAAAGCAGTTAAATTTAGCCACGTCAGTGTTTTTGCGCGCACGTTCTGGGGACTATTATTTTGACCAAATGTCAGCAACTTTCGAATTTTATGCGAAAAATTGTCTGAAACGATTAGGTTCGACCCACTGATGAAGAATTCGAGGTCAAATTTGATTCTGTTTGGCGGGCTGGTGCCTTGATAACTAGAAATTGGAAAAAAATAGTGATTTGAAATTTTGAGGGTAGGTGGCACGTCCAAATACGGACAAGTTCGTTAATGGGCATAATCGGCACAACGGTTTACGAGTAATAATTTTGTCATCTTCCAATACAGATCCGATCAAGTTGAAACTTGGCAGCTAATTGTAGATGTCGAATACTGACATAAAGAAGTTTGTGAAACTTTGTGAGAATCGTATCAAAATAAAACATTTGAAAAAATTATTAAAAAATATTGTCATGATAACCTGAGAACGGAAAGAGATAGCGACTTGAAATTTTTTAGGGTAGGTTGTTCATCCAAACGCGACATTCGAATTTGTTAATAGGCATAATCAGCCAAATGGTTTGGAAGTTATACCTATCTGAAATTTGGTTGATATTTCCTCAATAACTCGAAAAATACGAATCCGACCCAATTCAAACATGGTTAATGGTTGTAGAATGCCTACGCGAAATTTCGTGAGGATCGTATTACTAGAAAAGTTTTAAAAAATCATTGAAAATCATGAATAAAATTCTATACATCAGAAACTATTCGTCCAACATCGCTGAAATTTTGCGAGAGCCTTCAAAACCTAACTCTACTGCCAAATTTCAAGTTCGAACACGATCGGATCTATACTGTTGGAGATCCGAGAAGCTTTGAGTGAGTTCAGTAGCCGAATGGGTGACCCTTGCCTCAACAACTTTCGAACGAAAAACGATAGGGACTTGCAATTTTCAGGGTAGGTTGCGCATCCGAATGGGGGAGTTAAGTTCGTTGTTGGGCATAATCGGTCTAACGGTTTCGGAGTTATACCCGCCTGGAATGTTATTTTCAAGATAACTTAAAAAATACAGACCTGATCGAACTGAAGCTTAGTAACTTGTTGTAGAATATCGACATAAAGACGTGGGTGAAATTTTGTGAGGACCGTAACACTAGAAATTTAAAAAAAAATTACGAAAAAATATTATGTATCTCACGATATCTTGAGAACTGAAAGAGATAGCGACTTGCAATCTTCAGGGTAGGTTGCGCATTGGCGCATTACGCAATTGTCATAATCGGCCAAATGGTTTTGGAGTTATACTCATCTGAAATTTTGTTGTTATTTGCTCTATAACTCAAAATATACACATCTGATCCAATTGAAACTCGGTGATTACTTGTAGAATGCCGACCCACTAATTTTTGCGGAGTTTCGTGAATATCGAGTATCCTGGAGTTACTTGAGGCGTAAGTTTTTTCGTATTTCAATTCCAATAGAATACATTTCTCAGAATTAAAAATTCTGTGATCATAGACGATTCTCTCGTTACTCAAGTCTGTCATTAAAATGTTATGAAATGTATTCACATATTATAAAAATTGGTTCAAGCTCTGTGGACAGGAGCTTTTTGGCGCTCTTGTTCAAACAGACAAATTATATCTCCGAAAGTATTGATTTCTCAGAGTTGGGAATTATATCAATGGATTCCTATGATAGAAATGCATCATGAAAGAAATTAAATTTAAAAAATGTGTCGCTTGAAAAAAATGTTCCAAGAATTATCTTATAAAAAAAGAACAATCTACAATGCTTCAATAATGCCTTAATGCTTCAAAAATTGCCATTAAATTTATTTATCAAGATTAAATGAGCAATCTGCAATGATTCAACCTCGTGGAATGGGTTGTTACAACTTACACTCGGTGCATAGTTTTCACAACTCGAAATACCTAAGGAAAGTATCATCGAAATATCTAGAACAAGGCTGGAGACAATCATAGCAGATTGTCCATTTATTCCTGATATTTGAGTAGTTAGTGGATTACGAACAAATTATTTTAATAGTTCAAAATATATTAATAAAATACTATCCTCTTTTCATAATTTAAAATTTAATAGTTCATACCACTAACACATTCTTTTCTGTATTATGAACGTTAACTCAAGAAAAAATGATTGATACACAAATGTAGATACATATTTCAGTATTTTTTTGCTAGCAACATTATGAAAAACTGTATATAGGAACATGTCTCAGTACTTAAGGAAGTAAAAGGTAATATTAACCGCAGTGGTCAGCGAACAGTAATTTCTGTTGATGATTCCATTATGATCTTCTTTCCTATTGCCTCCATAAACTACATCAAAACAGTCTTGTATAGGTATATTCACAAATTCAAGAATCGAATTTTTGCTTTCCAAGAGAAAATAACAACTATGATTTGACAATCTCTTATAGCTAGAAAATATGACATTTATGTTTAGTGATCACAGACAGATTCTGTGTTCACATTCTGTGAATATATAGAACTTTCGATGTATTATTGAAACTTTGGAACATCATATCTCCGAAAGTATTAGCTTGTTAGAGTGGAAAATGGTAACAATGGATTCTTATGATAAAACTGCATCTTAAAAAAAATTAATTCAAAAGTTGTAATGTAAAAAAAATATTTTAACCGTTACTCCGAAACTATCAGACCGATTTTGCCCAATAACGAATTTAACCGAGATATTTATCCCTCAAACCTACTCTGAAAATTTCAACTGTCTAGCTCATTCCGTTCGAGAGTTATCGTGACGGCCGGACGGACGGCCAGACAGAATCGATTTCGAACACGGATTCTTGATCACAGTGAGTCGAACCAAATCGTTTAAGACCATTTTCAGCCAAAAATTCAAAAATTACAGACATCTGGGCAAATTGATGAGCACTCTGTTCCGATGAACAAGAGCGCCAAAAACTGAGAAAACGGTACATATTGATGCTAAATTCGATTAAGAATGTCCAATAGAGGTATGCAGACAATAGAACATGCGAGCAAAAGCTCCTGACTTCACGTCAGTGCTTGGACCAATTTCTTTATGGTCTTTTCATTGTTGGTTCTTTACGATTCAAAAACTTTTTGAAGAATGGCAAAAGGAGTGTATGGAATATTTGAACGTTTTCGAAACTAATGAAGGTGAATATCAGATTTCAAAACTGCCATGGGGTTCATGAGAAACGAAGGTAATCTTTTTGTGTGGTGATAGATATCCTATATATTTTTTATAATTATCTTAAACCGCTGATTCGCAATTTTTATAACAAACAACTCCTAGATAAGTGATTTCCGTTTTTCATATCTTTCCGTCTTATATAAAAGAAGGAAGAAGAACTGAGCCTACATTCTTGTTTTTACCAGTGTGAAGCTGAAGCCAGGTGAGTGTTGTTCCAGTCCTAATAATTAAAAAAATATGGAATTTCTTCACACTTTGAAAATTTTTAATGATAAGTTCTTTGGTGAAAATTCATTTCAGTTAAAAAAAATAATATATCTATACAGGGTGAGCCTTAAAGTTTTACATTAATCATAACCATAGAATCCTCACATCAAATAAAACACCTTTTTCATCATCATCATCATCATCATTCAATATCTAGAAAACGGTGCGTTTGAGGAGAAATGATGTAGAATAATTTATTGTTCTAAAACGATTGAATATTCTTGAAATTAGTCAAGAACAACTTTATCTGCTTTCTTTATGCTAATTTCGTTTAGTTTTATGAAACCACGAGTCCATAACTAGAAAACCAGTAGAAGTAGGAAAATATTAATATTTGGAAAATATGTATCATAGTTATAGGACACTTCACACCAACATTAATCTTATTCGAAAAAAGGATGCCAAAGCTACAAAATACAAACCCATTTTTTATCGAAATTTCAACAGCCTGTATATTCTTACCTGAGCCGAATTTTGAAAAATGGTAAATAACGAAGTGTTTGAACTGACGATAAGAATCTATGGTTAAAATTAATGTACAACTGAAAGACTCACTCTGTATATATGTATATGAATTCTTTTGATTGAGAGCTTTATATATGTGTTAGTAGAGGTTATAGTGTAACGGGGTACCTACCATACAATTCAGCGTATGATACAAGAGCTTAGAGAAAAACCTCAGCAAAAAACCCTGTCTCCTCGTAAAAAATTGAATTTGTTTACAAAATATGCTGAAATAGTGATAGGCATTTCTTTCTTCAATATGGATTCCTTCGTCAAAGAACGGAGAGGTTTTACCAAGGTACTCGAAATTCATCTTGAAAATTAACAAGAACCGAAAAAATTTAAAATAATGCATAACCTTTAAAAAGTCCCATCTCACAAATATACTTCTCTGTAGCCGCATGGATCTATTGAAGAAGAATCGCCTCCGCTAGTTTTCAAAGATATCCACTCTTGTTCTTAGAAATCCCTTCAATATTTGAATTCAAAAAGGAAAATGTTGCTCGTAAGGCAGGAGGGTCTCTTTCAAAGCCAGGCGATGATTATTCAGAACTATCATCTCCCATAGATACCTACATGTTTTACTTTTTATTGTATAAAAGAATGAAAATGAATGAGCCGGAAATTGATGTTATAATACTGTGGTGAAACAAGTTGATTCCTTAAGTTTTTTTATTTGATACCTCTAAAAATATCACCGAAAACTGTTTGTTCTGAACATGCCTCATTTTCCATTGATCTTTAATGGCATTTCTTTTTCAGAAATTGATAAATATCAACAGTTCCTGCAGTAAAATGTCATCTAGCACTAAAAAAAATATTTCGCTTCTTTTTGATCGGCCACAAGAACCTGTTTTTGTGGCTAAGGGGGATGAAAAGGTGGTGTTTGATGTGCCTAACAACTATTTGGTGAGTACATACTTTTATTCTACCTGTTGATAAGGGATTGAAATAAAATTCGTTGTAGCTTAAAGATTTCGTCTAAAAATCAATAATAAAATCGCTTAAAATTTTACAAAAAAGTTGTCTACGTCTACTAATTTTCTCACATGTTGGATGTTGGATAACATTTTCATAACTTGTGACCGCTAATCGTAGGACATTGTGGCACTACATTCTATACGCTGCAAGGTCCCAATGGTTTATTTTTGGATAAATATTTTATTATGGGTATTAAAAAATGTGGGAAATCCCTGCGGACGGGAGCTTTGGCGCTCTTGTTCAAACATTGACAAATCATATCTCCGAAAGTATTGGTATCTCAGATTTGAGAATGATATCAATGGATTCTTATGATAGAACTGCATCATAAAAGAAATTAAATTCAAAAAATCATTAAATTACGATAAATTAATGAAATTTTGAAAAATCATATCTTCGAAAGTATTAATTAGTTTATTAGAGTTGAAAATGAGACCAATGGATTAATTCTTATTATTAAAGAGCATCTTAAAAAAATTGAATTTGAAATTTGTAACGTGAAAAAAAAATGTTTTCTTTTGTTACTCCGAAACCACCAGGCCGATTTTGCCCAATAACAAACTTAACCGAGATATGTATTTCCCAAAACAACTCTGAAAATTTCAACTGTCTAGCTCATTCCGTTCGAGAGTTATCATGTTAACGGACGGCCGGACATAATCGATTTTGACCACGGATTCTTGATCATAGAGTCGAACCAAAACGTGTGAGACTATTTTCAACCAAAAATTCGAAAATTATAAACTTTTGGGCAAATCTCCGCTATTCCGAGGAACAAGAGCGCCAAAGATAAATCGATATTACAGATGTATTAAAAATTTATAGAAATAATTTAAAGAACGACTGAAATATCGTAAGGAGCCTTACCACTTTTCAATAAAAAAAAATACAAAAATCCAAAAGATCGACTCACTGGTGAATAATTTGTCAAAAACAAATTTGTCCGGCCGGCCGACACGTCAATAACTTTCGAACGGAAAGAGATATTGACTTGTAATTTTCAGGGTAGGTTGCGCATCCAAATGAGATAGTTCATTTCGTTGTTGGACATAATCGACCAAACAGTTTCGGAGTTATACCCATCCTGAATTTTGTTGTTATTTCCTCAATAACTCGAAATATACAAATCCGATCCAATTAAAACTTGGTAATTACTTGTAGAATGCGGACGCGTAAATTTTCGCGAAATTTCGTAAATATCGAATCACTAGATAAAAAATTAAATTTTATATTTCAGAAACTATTCGCTGCAATAAATATGCAAACCTATCTCTTAATTCGAGCTAAATATATGATTAATTCAACAATATTTGGTATTTTCAGGTGGATAGGTACAAGCCCATTGGCGTGCAACTTGCAAATAGGTTTGGAGAAGACGCCGGGGAAAGGGTATCGGTCAAGCAGATATCGGTACCAAATCTGGGTGAAATCTTGGACTTGCCGCGTCATACCAACTTCTCGCTCTTCGTTCCGAAACACAGACGTGTGGCTGGAAAGCTGATAAATATTTTCTTAGGTAAGATTCAGTGTTTTCCAAAAAGGGAACTGCGATTGCTATAACATTTATCTCAAAGTGGGCTAGTTTGAATATGATGTTATACACAAAGTTGAAGTTACGATTTTTTCCACATTAGATACCGTGCATAGAATAACATGCATTCCATGCATCTATGTATTCTATTGCATGTATTCGATGGATCTATGGTAAACTCAAAGAATATCAATATTATATAACGATTCTTCGACTCGGTGATCTGAGACACATAGATTCATTTTCACCTTAAATCACTGTTTAACAATCAGTTCCATGTAATCTTGATTTTAGGGGTTCGATCTGTTGACGATCTCCTGTCTGTTGCCGTCTACTGCAGAGACCGAGTGAACCCATATCTCTTCAACTACTGCCTCTCAGTTGCCCTGCTGCACAGGGAAGACACCAAGGATGTGGACTTTCCTTCTTTCATCCGGTCCTTCCCCGACAAATTTGTAGACAGCAAGGTCTTCGTCAGGGCTCGAGAAGAGGCCGCTATCGTACCAACAGGTTCCAGAGTAAGTATTTCGGACACCAGGATCTAGCGGACTCCACGACGGAGAAGATGCATACCAAGTGATATTGAAATTTTTTTTTTCAGTTTGTATCACTTTTCTATCGCCAACCAATTTGACAGTTTAGATTTTAGATTAGTATCGCTAGTGATCTATTGGCTACAATGAGCCAATAAGATCTATTGTGCGAAACCGGTTCGCCAAGAAATCAGTCTTCCTGGGAGCCATGCTTTAATCAGTTTCTCAGGAAGATTGTCTTTTTGGCGAAGCTTATAATTTCCCTTAGAGAACTTGGAGACGCATTCTGGTTAGCAGGTACCCAAACTAGGGAGGTCATTATTCTTATGTCGGGATTATGCAGAGATTATTTAGCTCTTAATTAACACTTAGCTCTTGGAACTTGCCTTTAAGAACTAATAAGTGCTAAGAGCTAAATTATCTCTGCATAAACCGATTTTCTGGAGGCGTGCCTCCAAGCTTTTAGGCTATCTTATCGAAACAAATTCTTGCGCATCTTCACCTTCTGTCTAGAGTCTCTAGGTTATAGGTTAGGATATGTTAGACTATTGTCTAGCTAGGCTATAGGTTATCAACCTTAACTTGCACATTTTGAGAATTTTTGCGGTTGGATGAATGCTGCGAAGATTTCGTCGCAGAAACCAAATCTAGATTTATTGGAGCTGTTATTTATCTTTTTATTTCAAGTCTCCAATTGAGATTCCGCCAGATTACACAGCTTCCAACTTGGAGGAGGAGCATAGGCTTTCTTATTTTAGGGAAGATATGGGGATTAACCTTCACCATTGGCACTGGCATCTTGTGTATCCCTTCGAAGCTGCTAGAGAGGTGGTGGAGAAGAACAGAAGGGGTGAACTATTTTATTATATGCATCAGCAGATTATAGCCAGGTAACGCATCTGCTTAAACAATCAATGCATGTTCCTATAATCACTACAAACCAACAACCAAATAAAATCCGTCATTTGTCTTGATAATTCCTCAATCAAGTGGTACACTGCTAATTTACACTAAAATCTTTAAACTCTCCGTGGTAAAACAGCCTTATAACCAAATTTTGTAACCTTTTTTTTAAGATACAACTTCGAGAGGCTCTGCAACAACCTTAAACGAGTGGTACGTTTCTCTGACTGGAAAGCCCCAATAATAGAGGGTTATTTTCCAAAGATGGACAGCCTGGTAGCCAGCAGAAGCTACCCTTCCCGGGTCTCTAACCAAGTAGTCACAAATATCAACAGGGAAACTGATCAGATAAGACAAGACGTTGACGATTTGGTAAGGTGGAGGGATAGAATCTTTGCCGCAATCCATTCGGGATATGTTGAAGATGTAAGAAATGATGTACATAAATTAATCAATTCAATTTTGGAATCTTTTACTTTATTGTAGGAAGGTGGAAACCGTATACAACTGACCGAATTTGAAGGAATTGATGTATTGGGGAACATTATTGAATCGAGTATCCTGTCCCCCAATAGGACTTTTTACGGAGACTTGCATAACATGGGGCACATTTTCATCTCGTATATACATGATCCTGATCATAGACATCTGGTAAGTGACACGACTTGTCAGTGGGGTAGTGAGATATTAGGGGATAATTACATTTTCTTCAACATTTTTGTATTGAAAAAATTAGTCGCCTAGGTCCTGGCGCTAGTTCATTGTCAATTGCATCTTCGAAAATAGGTAGCTCATATTGCCATTTATAAATGTTTGACATTTGCATCTTCCTGGGGGAATCCCCCCTTCCTGGGGGCCGCGGAATCCAGCTTTATAACTTGGGGGTCTCGTATACCATACAATAAGCATGCAAACTTGTCTCAGTTTTCAATATTTTTTCAAGGAAACCTTTGGAGTTATGGGGGATTCGGCTACAGCCATGAGGGATCCTATATTCTATAGATGGCACGCCTACATTGATGATATATTCCAAGAATTCAAGTCTACTTTACCAAGATATGAAGTTGGAGATGTAAGTGAAATCTTTCAGAAAGTGAATACAGTATATAGAATAATTTGCAGAATCAGTAGAGCCACAGCCCTCTGTAGAGATAGCCGGGAACACAGTATGACAAAGCGGTAGCGCGGGAAATTATATATTTCCAATTTAAAACGCTAGTGAATTAATTTAATAGGTTTTTTATTAGGAATCCTTGGAAGGATAGACAATATGAGACCAAACTTATTCAATTAATTGAAAACTATATTTCATTCAGCACAATATTAGTGAGATCAGGTTGAAATAGATACCTATAGGTAGCTGTTATGCAATTCATTGTTCAGCAAGAACCACGTCGAGAAGGTGTAGGGTTAACTCTTGTCAAAAAATTATAAACTTAAATAAAATTCCAAATATAAATATATATTCTCAAACATAACAATTAGACTAGGGTATAGGCTAATGAAAATTGTGAAATCGTATTAGAGTTTGTAATTTTTTGGTTCTTACTCATGGTGAGTTTTTGCTAGCTCCCAAATGTTCCGTATTTTCCGAATTTAAACCACCACTTCTAGTTTTCTATGCATCCTGAATAATAGGTCCAATTCAATGCTACGAATAGTTAATTCACATAATAGTTATTCATGTACTAACTTGTTCAGTCTATAGTCGCAACTGAAAATGAACTCAGAACTCACCCCCAAGTAGAAATAATCCTAAGGAAATTCACTATTTACACACTGTTTAATCACAAAACACACATCATTGTATTGCAATAAATCACGCCGTTTTCCTATACACAAAAATACCACGAAATCACAGCAATTGTAATCCTAACCGACAAAATAATACTGGTTCATTCCGAATTACAATGTAACCGTCCATGATACAATAACAACGTTTGTCTGGCGTACGACTCCATACCCTGTTGCCATTTTATAACGTTCCATTATAGTCGGTTGTGGTATATATCATTCGATTATTGTCTTCATTTCAGCTGGACTACAATGGTGTTAACGTTACTGGTGTCAGCATCCAATCCAAGGGTGGCGCGGCAAACACCATGAACACTTTCTGGCAACAATCTGACGTTGATTTATCCAGAGGCATGGACTTTTCGCCACGTGGTCCAGTCTTTGTGAGGTTTACACACCTTCAACATCAACCTTTCACCTACACCATCAACGTTGACAACAAAGGAGCTAGCAGAAGAGGCACGTGTAGGATTTTCTTGGCGCCGAAGTTCGACGAGAGGGGAACCCCCTGGAGATACAGGGACCAAAGACATATGTTCATAGAAGTGGATAAGTTTCCTGTCAATTGTAAGTAGAACTGTGACTAATCGAAACGCTTCGAAGATTATTGTCTTCTTGGAGTTGACTATTCTGGGAATTCATCACAGTGCAGCGTAGTGTTGTCCGATGACTATTGAGTAGCTACCAGAGCGCCGAGGACACTCGTTCTTTTCTCTTTTTCGACTTGTATGTGAAATGGAGTATGTTCTAGTAGAACTGCCAGCTTCTATTAATCTCTTCAGTTTTTGCTGATTAAACGATTGAGGCATAGGTGATGACAGGTCCGACAACCGTCGTCCTGCCAGAAGCTTGTCAGCATAACTTAATGTAACACTTATATTTAATCCATATTCATATTTTTCAGTGAAACAAGGTCAGAACACTATAAACCATTCTTCCTCCCAATCCTCTGTCACGATACCTTTTGAACGCACCTTCAGAGACCTCGACTCAAATCGACCTCAAGGTGGAGATCAGTTAGCCCAGTACAACTTCTGCGGTTGCGGATGGCCACAGCACATGCTTATACCAAAGGGCAGTGCCGAAGGAATGTCATGCCAATTGTTTGTGATGATATCCAATTATAGCAACGATTCTGTGAGTCATAAATTAATTATTTTCTCTATTTCAGTACGTAAATGAGTACATTTTACAGCACTAAAAACAGTGCTGTAATGAACTCATTTCCGCATTGTTTCTAGTTATATTTTTCGTTTTATGGTAGTCAGCACTGACATTCGATCCTATCAAATTTCAACAGACGTCAATAGTAAATATAATATAATCTGTATATAGTGAAATAATTGTTGAGAGGAAAAGTTTTATTTTCATTGAAAAATAAGGTACTAGAGATTTCCTTCTTGCTAATTTTGAATCATTCATGCTATTCGGAAACTGTTTTAAATCTGATCGCCATGCCCTACGTACGATTCAAATTCAAATTCCGTAATCTGGCAACTTTCGTAACAGTCACACCAACTGCCAAGATACAATACAAAAGTCACTAGGATGTATAATCCGAATTTTTCATTAAATTTCAACAGTATATTTTACAAAACTTGCCTGAAATTAAGAAAATATCGTCTAATGCTCGTTGCAGAAGGCAATTCCAACACTCATGCGATCGAAAACTCGCTTCTTCGTCGCTCGTTTTCGAATTTCGCATTTGTGTTTGAATAGGAGACCATTCTGCAACTTGTTTTAGAATATACATACTTTCATTCATTTTATGAGATTTACATCTGCCTATTCTAATTTTCCAGGTCGATCAGAACATAGAAGGACCGTGTAACGATGCGTTCGTTTTCTGCGGCATAAAGGACAGGTTGTATCCTGATAGAAGATCAATGGGTTATCCGTTCGATAGAGAACCAAGGGGTGGCGTGAACACTTTGCAGGAATTCTTGACACCTAACATGAGGGTACAAGATGTGACCATCCAATTTTCAAATAGAACATTGAGACCTCGAAGTAACATGAACAATTAGCTTTCATATTATGGAACTCGAATTTGTTCTTTGTGTTGTGCTTTGCTTGTTTAAAATAAAGATTCATCCTTAATTCATCTATAATTTCAAATAATAAGCCTTTCAATAAAAAAATACACACAATAAGAATTTGGATAAGAAAGTCTCCCATGCTGGAGGACGAAAATGAAATTTGTAAAAAAATATTAAGTTCCCTTTGGCAAAGCTGCTTCCAGATTTTCACTCTAGTCAATCCATTCTAAGTGGGATAATTACGGGAAGAAAAAAATCAGTTCTCGACATCCAGTCAAGAAACTGACGCACCACATAAAATATTCATTACAATCAGAACCTGTATAATTCAACAGTGATAAACAAGAAATTTGCATATTATTCCCTTAGGATCCATATTTTTCAGATTATTGAATACATTTTCGAGTACTGACACTGTTGTCGGAGCTGGTTTTCCCCAAATAAAAAGAGGATTCCAGTACTTCAATTCAATGTTGCCACAACTAGTTTCGGGTCCAAAATGTCTGACATTTTGTAGGCCTTTATAGATATGGTTCAAAGTGAAAACGACAATGATTATCAATTTTAAGAATTTCCGACTGCCTCCGGATATATAAAACAGAATATTAATGTTGATATGAAAAAAATACAATATCCTAGGGGATTTGACTATTATACATTTGTCAACCTGTCATTTTATTATCATAAATGTCATATATTTCCGCATGTTTTGTGCAGAAAACACGTTGTTCTGTTGGATTATCAGAAAAAAGAAATCAACAAATATTATGTCTCATATAAAACGGTTGAAAAAAACGTGTGGAATAATATGACTATAAAATTACAGATTTCGTAGTTTTGACAAACGTACAAAAGACAAATCCCCTAGGATGTTGTATTTTTGTTCATATCTACATTAATCCCTTTTGATTTTGAATCATATCAATAAAGGCCTCAAATTGTCAGACATTTTGGACCCGAAATAGAGGGAAATCCCTCCATTTCTCTGGTTTTCCCCAGAGAAATATGTCTCTGATTTTCCCCCACCGAAATAAATTGGATATTGAATATTTTTCATTCTAATGTTACCGGCCTGAAATAGGTGACACTAATGACGGAAGACGTCCAGTGAGCTGCCAAACAAACTTGACGTATATTTGAATCAAAATGGCTGAGCTGTTGCAAGTTCCCTTGAAAAAACCGTCAGAAATCGACGTTGTAAAGCCGTTTCAGAATGTAATACAATCGAGATTCAGCACTGCAGATGAGCCTGCTGATTATTCCGATGCGATTAACGAATTTGCCAAAATCAGGAGTAATGCTATCTGGAAGGCCTTTGAGAAGTACGAGAGCTCCTTGGATGTTATTTATGGGTATGATTCATACTTTGATTATAATTTAGTATCAATCAGTGTCTTTGTGGCTTAGTTGTTATTCAATTTGTGGTTAATACTACGATTCCGGTGCCTACGCACGATTAGTTATTGGACTTGGACAGTTCTTTTAGGAAGAAATGTTCAATATCAAGTTCTTCATCAGTAGATCTTGCTTTAGTAGATAACCTTATCGGAATTATAGAATGATAACTGAGGAAGAAGTAAACTTCTTCCTCTGAGGAATTAACTGAAGATATTTCAAATAGAAAATTCACCGTCACATAGACACTCGTATAGTAAATTCACTTACATATTGCCAACAACATATTTTGCCTATCTCTTCCTGTATTTCTATGTTTTTCAATTTACCATTATATAATTAGTTCAACAGAAATATAAGTTCCAACGATGTATCTTAATTGGTTACAATCTACAATGAATAATTTGGAATCACAATTGTAGGTGAACACAATGTTAAGTAGGAACCTTACAGGTTTATTCAGTGGTGGGTATCCTGTGGATTATTACAAAGGAACTTAAAATGTTAAAAGTAATTAATTTTTGAAACTGCACCATTTTCTATTTGGTCCAATCTCTTCAAACATGTTTCAATAACATTATCAACTCATCGATATTGCAGATACTATGATCAGATCGCCTCAATTGAAGCAAAGATACCGCCAAATGAACTCCAGATTCCCTTCAAATGGAAAGATGCCTTCGACAAAGGGTCCATATTTGGTTCTAGACAAAGTTTGAGTGAGTAATTCTGTATGATTTATATGTATCTCCTTGACAACATATTGTTTTTCAGCTGTTTCTTCTCTTAGTTATGAAAAAATCTGTATATTGTTCAATATTGCTGCTCTTCAGAGTGCAGTAGCTGCCAATCAGAGTATTGAGAGTGATGAAGGATTGAAGTTGGCTGTTAAACTTCTGCAGGTGAGATTTATTTTTTTAAGATGAGCGATTCACACAATTACACTTAAATTTTTTAATTTGAACTAAATAACTAAATAGATCGCTGTATGCTAATATGTACAGGTTTATTTACAGCACTCTACAATCTTAAACTTATCGCCATCGTATTCAAATATACATAAAATATAGTCCCCAAGTGACTCGGACTATCTTCCTTCCCTTCTCCCTGAGCTTTTCACCGCTCTCATAGGGTTGTACAGGAAATAGGGCCTCCGAAGAAACAAGATAAATTTTGCTCCAAAATTTATGAGACATGTGACACTATCCTGTTCTCAGCACTTCCTGTTCAGGGAAAAAGTATCCGGTGTCTCTAGACGGAGTAATTGGTTTCGTGGCGCTTCCGAAATTAATTTTTACATGTTATGGGGGATTGGGTTTTCTTCAGATAGGGATAGGCGCCAGAAATACGTCGTCGTATCGGTACACATCATCTGCACCATTAAAGCTATTCTTAAGTCTACTGTTTGCATACGTGGAAATAAAATTCCTTCGTTATTCCAGCAATCTGCCGGTATCTTCCACCATCTTAAGTCAACAGTCATGTTGTCGATTCAACAAGATCCAACGCCTGACTTGAATCCTGATACTTTGGGGGCCCTTTCTGCTCTAATGCTGGCACAGGCCCAGGAGATTTTCGTTCACAAAGCCATCCACGGTTTGTATATTTTTTTTTTTTAGAAATGATTATACTCAATATAGATGTTGTAAAATGAAGAAAGGTCTCTTCATTCTTGAATTTAGTTATTTGTCTTGATACTTCTCCTAAGTATTCCTTCAGACTTATCGACCAAATCCATAATATTTCTTTTCCGTTTAGATAACATGAAAGATGCCATTGTTGCCAAGTTAGCATCGTCCTGTGAGGATCTTTATAACGAGGCTTTGAAGATATTCCAACGGGAGAATTTGAAGCCTCTGTGGGATAAGGATTGGATACCGATGGTGAGAGTGATTTAAGTTTACAAAATTTGTACTGTAATTGATTTTGCATTTGTCACCCCATCTATGTGCAAGTCCGGAACAAAACATTCTGGGACGGTACCAAGTTCGCAGGGTCTTCAAGTTCTTATATATAGAAATGATTTAAAATTTGAGTAGTTCATACTCATCTATCACGATGTTGAATTTCCATCTAGATGCTTTATTCGTTCAATTTTCTTAGATCGCTGGAAAACAGGCAGGCTTCCACGCTATAGCTCAGTTTTACCAGAGTCTGGTGTGCAGAAATGAGAAACTCATAGGAGAAGAACTGGCCAGGTTACAGGTGAGCATCAAGAAATCAACATAAGTAGAAAGATCGACACATTATCCATTTCAGAATTCGGTAGAGCTCTTCAAGGCTTCCCAGCAGAGGTCCGGAAGAACGCTCTTCAACAACATCTTCCTGAAGGCCCAGAGGAATTTAGCAGAGGCAACAAAGGATAACGACTTCATCTATCATGAGAGGATTCCAGACGTCAAGTCCCTGGATCCTTTGGGCAGGGCCCAACCGGTCAGACTGTTGCCTGTTCAACATCCCATGAGTCAAAATTTCAAAGGTAAGATTTAGGAATTCCACCTTGGGCCATTATACAACACTGACCATTTTCGTGGAACTTTTCAGATCTATTCAGCGACCTTGTACCTGTGGCAATCCACCAAGCCCTGGCAGCTTACGATCTCAGGAAGCAAGAACTCGTTAACGCAGAAATTGGTAGGCTGAGGGAGTCTACTCAAGTCTTGAACGGGTAAGTTGAAAGAGATAGATCGATGACCATAAGGGGGACGTCCTTGTTCTGCTCTTTCTAGTGTGCTGTCGGTGATGAACCTGCCAGCTTCCATAGAGGTCACCGATGGCAAATGTCTGCCTCCGTCTATTATAGAGAAAGCTAATTCTGTGAGTGAACTTGGTGGACTGAGCAAGCTACAAACGTTGATAGACGAGCTGCCTGAGCTGCTGAAGAGGAATAAGGACATTCTAGACGAGGTGAGGCGAGAAGCAAATTTCTATGCGTTTTTGCATGGTTGTTCCCCTCAGGAACAGCGCATACAACATAATTTAAACGATTCTGTATCTCTTTCTTTTTCAATGGTGAGTCTCGAATTTCAGCCACCGTGTACATATCTCACATTGTGTTTTAAAGTAAACAGCACCATTTCAAAATAGTCTCATTGACTATACAGCAATTGGCAAGTTCAAGAAGTATGTTGAACGCCTGTGTTAGGTATTAGGATAAACGAAATCCTTTTTTTTCCAGACGGACAGAATGCTGAATGAAGAGAGAGAATCGGACGATTCCCTGAGGGCTCAGTTCAAGGAAAAATGGACGAGGACGCCCTCTGGCAAGCTCACCGAGATGCTCACCTCAAACTCTGCCAAGTATCGTCAGTTGATCAATAACGCGATCAATGTATGTTTTTGATAATCATTCGACAGATTTTGAAGTGGTAAGTTTCCCTATTTTTCAGGCCGATAAGATAGTTCGTGAGAAGTTCGAGCAGCACAGAAACGGCATGATGATGTTGAGCAAGCCTACTTCAGAGTGGGAGAACGCAGTGCCAAGAGCTCATTCCGAAGACATTCTGAACTCCGGCGCAGCTGATAGCCTCAGGGGCTTGATGGAGGAGGTGAGTGGTTATATAGGAACATCCTGGGAGGATATTCACATTAGAAACGTCCTCAAAATATTTCACTAGTTTGAATATTGAAATTACATCAAAGAAAACCAAATTCTTGTGTTCATTGTCATTTAAGTGTCATTTCCACGATCGCCAACCTTCTTTCAACCATAGAATCCTAGAGAATATAATTAAAATTTCGGTCCTGTCAAATAACCACGGTGTAATATTAGTTTGGTTCAATATTTTCTCAAATAAAAACCTCGAATTGTGCAGCAAAGCGAAAAAAATAAGATTTTTCCTCTGATTTTCATCAGTGAACAAATCCTTCACAATTACATTATCCTTACAGGTCGAAACTTTGAAGGCGGAAAGGGACGTCATAGAATCGGAGCTGAAGAGCACCACCATCGACATGAAGGACAAGTTCATGGCCGCCTTGGCTCAAGATGGCGCTGTGTGCGAATCGGCCCTGTCTGTAGAGAGCCTTGGGGAATCTTACGGAGCCTTACAGAAACAAGTTAGGGAGAGTGTCGAGAAACAGGAGGGGTTGATTCAGAGGATCACGGTCAGTTGATTAAGAGCTAAGTAAATAAGAGTGTTCGTTACCTACTGTATTCCTGAAAATGATTCGAATTTAGTAACAACAGTCTCAGATGAATAGAAAGTAGTTTCCAAAACGTTCGCTTCAGGCGCTAAAGTACTGTAGTGGACAAGAATGTTAGTTACTCGCTTTTTTAGTGATATAGTCGAAATATTACTTGAAAATGGTAGTAAAAGTTCTTCTTGTAGGACGCACACGCCCAGTTCGTCCACGAAAGAGGTTCCACGGCAGGACAGAGGGATGATATGATGTGTTCCTTAGCAGGGGCCCACGATGCTTTCAGGGAACTCTTGAACAATCTCCAGGAAGGAACAAAGTTCTACAACGACCTCACTCAAGTGAGCAACAATCAAAGTCATATTCTTATAAGACTTTTTCAAATTGTATTATTTATAGCTACTCGTCGCATTCCAAAATAAAGTTGCGGATTACTGCTTCGCCAGGAAGACTGAAAAGGAGGAACTGCTGAAGGATCTTACGCAGGAATCTAGCAGACAGACAACCAACATGCCCCATGCTCCATTTCCAAAATTTGGGGCTGATTCTCGTAAGTTTGCCTTGTGGGGTTGTGTTAGAGATTAGTTTGAACTAATTGTAGTGATTCTTCCAACATGACGTTTCATTTAAAATTATACAAAGTTATGATATTTTCATCGAACCTCATATTATTTCTTCGTTTTACTTTTAATTCTTCCATTTCGAGTTTGTTTAGATTTTTTCGCAAATAATAACTAAAAATTATTCAATCATTCATTACAATAGTTTCTCACTTCTGTATTTCTTAATTGTTCAGTTTAATCAATTGTTTAATCAATTTAGAAGAAAGGAAGGAGAGTCCAACTACCCCACCGCAACCTCAAGCAAGTTCAGCACCACAGGCCGCAAACCTTCCATATCCTGTACAGGTACAGGGCATGCCTGTACCCTACGCCCAGCCCGCCGCCACGCCCTACCCGGCATATGTTGCTCCTCCCATGCCTCAAGGTTACAACCCCTACGGTACCCTGCCATACCAACAAAGTGAGTATATTGTCAAATTCAACATTCTGTGTTCATTTAGTTTCAGCTCCTAGTGAGTTAACTCGGAAGCTTTTCGCGAATTTTTAATTATTAATAGCTTATAGGCCACATTAGTTAGGTTAGAATCATACACTTGGCGGGAGATCCATATTCAAATTTTTTAACAAGGAATTTCAACTTTGAGATGAAACCACCCTATTTAAAAGAGAATGTTAGTACAGAGACAACAAGTATTGGGTACCTTCATCATTAGTGCATGTTTTCATGTTATTTCCACATTAAAATCTACTTCTATTTATTGTTAAATCAAAATTGAAACCATTCTAGTTCGAAAGATTTCCGTATGTCGTAGATGACTTCTGTTGTGCGTCATTACGAGGCCGATTTAGGGTTATGTTATTATTTTTGACTGATTTCGAGTGAGCTAAGACATACGTCAATCGAATTTGGCGAACACTTTAATATTTATTAATTATTTTGGAAATATACAATTTTGTTATGAAAACTTGATTCTAGATGGTTGAGAAAGGTTCACAGAATCTATTTCAACCAAAATAAACCTTAAGAAATTAGCCAAAGTATCTAAAAACAGGCGAGAAATTCGCGTAAATTTTAGGTCCATACTAAATGCATGGGGAATTCAGTGCTTGGATCCACGGATGGATCGTAATTCAAATTTCCCGCCTAACCTAACTAATGTGGTCTATAGAGATATTCGGTAATTTCGAAATAATAAAAATTGGAACCTTTTTTACAGATTACAATTACCAGGGTGGATATCCGCAAAATACAGGATACTCCGGTCAGCCTCAAGCATACCCACCGGGTACCTACCCACCTCAGGGTTACTACCAGCAACCTCCTCAGGGTTATCAGCAACCCCCACCAGGTGGCTACCCACGTCAATGGTAGGCAGAAAGATCGTTTTGGATCGAAACAGATTTAATCGATACTAGGAATATAAAGTTTTTAAAGAATCCAACAGTAATGCGTCAATATATGTTTTTTATATTAGCTTGTGGTAGGTTCGATTTTATTCATAAAATGTTTGTGTTGTATTGGATGAAACTACTTAAATACTAAAAGTGCTTTGAAAAAATTATTAACATGTTTAGAACAAGAAAGATGTTTTTATGAGTCTCAGAATTATAGGCAAGCATCGTTTTCTATGTAAAATTGATTATATCCTTGTTGAAAGTGAATCTTGAAATCTGTTGCATTTTTTAAACTATATAATATATTAATTGATTTAAAGTTTCTTTAGTTCATAGATGAAGTTGAGAGAATATTTAAAATATGTTTCACATGGTAGTTGTCTATATTTTTATATATTGTGCTATTTTATAGTATCATTGAATAAATTGGTATTGACTTTACTTTCATTCTGTTGGATAACCTATCAGCTCAGTGGAAATGACTGAAGATAGTGAAGTAATGGTATGATATTGTGTATATCATAACCCAACTCCCTTAACCCTCTCCACCTTCAATCCGCTTTTGAGTAGTAAGCGAGCATGATCGGCCAAATGGTATGGGAGTTGAAATTTTGTTTGGAGCTTGGCAACTAGTTGTAGAATGCTGGCAGAAAGACTCGTGTGAAATTTCGTGGGGATCGTATTTAACGCTGACCCTTTTTTGATGTCTGCCCGACTAGCGGGGATGCCAACGATACACTTATGTTTCTTGGGATATAGGATATAGGTTGATAATTGATACAACTGGTTTTTAAAAATTCAATGATAAAAAAATTCCTTTGCTCACAAGAAAAACGTAACAGTGAGTTTTCTCGCCGCAGCCAAAAAGTACAAATAATGAAACCAGTGTTAAACATACTACTAAATGTATTTGTTAGGTGAAATTTTAGATTCATAACATTTCTTTCACATTTACCTATTCTACAAAATTAACTGCCGTATTCACAAAGCATTCAATGTCCGTTAAGTCCTAACTGATGTCCTCAGTTAAGGCTAAATAAGAATCGCAACCTCTGTTAAAGTATGTAACGGTGCTGAAACAGGCCTGTTTCACAGTAATTTTCACTTAAACTGAGGTTTGGAATTTTTATTTATCCTTAATTGAGGACCTCAGTTAGGACTTAACGGAGATTGAATGCTTCGTGAATACGGCGGTAAATCTAACAAAGCATTTAACAATCTAAACAAATAGTATATTCTAAATCTAAAACAAGTTGCAGAATGGGCTCCTATCCAAACATGATCAATGCAAAGAGCGACGAAGGAGCGAGTTTTTGAATGCATGATCGTTGGAATTGCCCTCTGCATCTGCAACGATATTTTCTCTATTTCAGGCAAGTTTTGTAAAATACTGGGGAAATTTAATGAAATATACATTCTAGAGCATTTTTAATTGGATCTTGCCAGTTGGTGTGACTGTTACGAAAGTTGACAGATTACGCAATTTGAATCGTACGCAGGGCATGGAGATCAGATTTAAAACAGTTTCATATAAGCATGACTGATTCAAAATCAGCAAGAAGGAAATCTCTAGTAGGTACCTTATTTTTTGATGAAAATAAAACTTTTCCTCTCAACAATTGTTTCACCTAATCCAGATTATATTATACAATAATTGACGTGTGTTGAATTTTGATAGGATCGATTGTCAGTGCTGACTACCACAAAACGAAAAATATAACTAGAAACAATGCGGGAATGAATGAGTTCATTACAGCACTGCTTTTAGTGGTGCAATGATGCATTACGATACTGAAATAGAGAAATAAGGTAACAAAGCTCTTGTTGAATAGAATCAAATCCATTATAAATAATTTAATGAAGAGAATACACATATTAAAAAGGAAATAGGAATGCATTTGGAGTATATAGGTACTGAATACAAGGAATATAGTTATCAGGAAAATTAGCAATAGCAATAGTTCATTGATTGACGAATATAAAAACAGTTATCCAGTTTAAAATCCAGGCTATATTTTGTTGAACTTGTTTTGAAATTTTTTAGGTAATATCCTCGGGGATACTACATTAGTAAGTACATTCTCGTCCACTTGTCGTCCGACATATGTTTCGGAAACGATGTTTCCATCTTCTGAGAGGTAGCTCTATTAAAATATGCTATCAATTACTATACTCAAGTCAATGCAACCCATACATGAGCGTATAGTAATTGATAGCCTTCTTTGGAACGCTTCGTCTCGGAAGATGGAAACATCCTTTCCGAAACATGTCAGGCGACAAAAATTGTAGTGGACAAGGATTATGTAGTTACTATAGTTTAGTGTTCATAATCAGTCCATGGTGAACTCAAACTAGAATAATCTCAGGTATGAATTTGACATAAAATCATGAAGAAAATTTAAAACCTCAAGATAGTATAGGTAGTTCTTGACCCAAGTCGAAACTATTTAATTTCCGTTTCGGCTTACAGCAACAGGATACTATTAAGAAAACTATCAAAATACATACAGAAATACAAAGACATATCAATATCAAAATTTTAAGTTGGTACAAGGAAGTGTCCAGACTGTTTTCGCTGTTGAATATCGTACCATTAATCAGATAATCTTGGTTACTTTCAGCAGAATCAATTTTTATTTTCCAGTTAATAATCGCAGTATCCATCATATTTTGCACCAGAGAACTTATATTTTTTTCAAAATACGATAAATCTTGCTTTTGTGATATATTGGTGGGTGCTGTGTCGATATTGTTAGTGATGTTTTTCAATAAATCGACAATCGCTGTATTCGCAGCATCCTGTGAAGTACCTTGCGCCTTTATCAAGTCGTTTTGTGTCTTGTATTCCGCTTTCAGTGAATCTTCAAATATTTTTGGGAATTCAGCATTCAAGTTATTCATGAGAGTTTTTTTCACCTCTTGTAATGCACCTTGCAATTCAGACTTCATCAAGTCGTTTTGCGTCTTGTATTCCGCTTTCAGTGAATTTTCAACTGTTTTCGGAATTTCAGCATTCAAGTTATTCATCAGGGATTTTTTCGTTATAAGAAAATTTTCTATATTTCTCACCACCGTTCTCGTGATGTTGTTCAAGGAATCTTTCATCTCGTTCCAATTCACCATCGAAGTATTAGCCAGGGATGTTACATTTCTTGTTGAATATTGTTGGTCGGCAGCCACGTAGTTACAGGTGAGCCCATTTATATTTTCCACAGTGTAATCGACTTCGTAAACCAACGAAATATTCTTCAGTTTGGCCTGTCGGAAAATCGATGAAACAACTTCGCAAGAAAAATTATTCCCACCTAGAAAAACCTTTTCCAAATTATCGAAATGAACGAAAGAATCTGAATCCCAAGAAATCAGACTGTTGCCACTGATATCCAGAATTTTCAGATTGGCCAGTGGAATAACCGTGTTGGCATCTAGTTCTTCCAAATTTATACTGCTCAAGTTGGGGTATTCAATAGTTTTGGAAGCGCTGAACACTCCAATCTTCATCTGAGCTATATCATTTTGTGATAAATCCAAACTGACAAGTCCCTTTAAACTTTTGAACATATCTATTGGTATTGAGTTTATGGCATTTTTTGACATGTTCAAGGTTGTTAAATGGCTTAGTTCGTCTAATGTAATCGGATCCAGAAGACTTATTCTGTTATTCGCCAAATCCAAAATAGAAAGTTCATTTGGAAAACAAGAACCGTTCAAATAAGAGATTTTGTTGTCCTGTAAAAACAAAGAATTAACAGCAGTTTCTTCGAAACATTCCTCAATACGTTCTAGGTTGTTATGATTCAAATATAAGCTAGTCAGTTTGTTCAATTGACTAGTGCTGAAATCTACAACTGATAGGAAGTTATAGGAAAGAATCAGCATCCTCAGGTTCACCAGTGGTTTCAGCAACGAATATGGGATCACTCTGAGTTGGTTTCTGCTCAAATCCAAAGTTTCTAAAGAGTTTAAGCCGAGGAAGGACATATCTTCTATCGTGGTAATTTTATTGCTGTGCATATCTAAGGTTATGAGTGCAATCAAGCTGTTCAAAGGTCCAGGTGATATTTTGGTCAGTTTGTTATCTTCCAATTGTAATGTTTGAAGCTTAGGAAGTCCAGAGAAAGCTCCGACCTGTAAACTTTGGACCCCCGAACTATTGAGATATATTTCTTCAAGGTGTGGTGCATCCTTGAAAAAGTTTATGGTTATTATGGATTTGTTACTGTTTGTGAAGGTTATATGTCTACAGGGATTTTCTGGGCAAGTAGATGCTCCGAGAATGTAATTCTCATTCAGGCCAGAACATTCTGCAGTTGCGTATAAAAATTCAGAATGGTAAGTTTCATAAACGCCCCTCCAATCATTCCAACGTCTTTGTATATTCTCCTTTCTTTCGTGTTTACATAGGCAGCCATAAGAGATCAATCTATCGCAGTTCTTCTCACAAGTGGCACATTCTTCTGTAGACCGTACCAACAGTGACTTGAAAAGTATACAGCAAATCACAGCAAACATCCATACCATCCAGTTGAAGCGCGCATAAACGTGTTGCATTCTGTAAAAACACATGTGTAGTAAATATTTCGACAAGTTGGGATAGCATGCGCAGAACCCTGCAAATTTTGATGGTTTATTTTAGGGTTCGGAATTATTATTATTATTTGAATAATCCGACCATTCTAAATTCGGCCTTCCGTAAGCACGATAACTCTCGAAAGAATTGAGTTGGAGAGTTGGAATTTGCAGGGTAGGTTTGGGGTATCTCAGATCGTTAAGGGGCATTTTGGGGTGAAGCATTTTTTCTGAAACTCCCGGAACCACTCGCTCGATCTATCTGAAATTTCGCACAAAATTGTAGAATTATGACCTTTATACAGGGTGATTCACGAGGACCGTTCGTTAGAATATTTCAAAGAAAGACTCGAGATATATCTCGAGTCTCGAGTCTCTCTTTCCGGTTTCACCGGAAATGATACCAACTTTCGTTTTTGCGCGTATGTTCTGGGGAACTTCGCGTTATAGTTTTGCCCAAATGTCTGTAACTTTCAAATTTTTTGACAAAAATGGTCTCAAACGATTTAGTTCGACTCCCCAATGAAGAATTCGAGGTCAAATTTGATTCTGTCCGGCCGGCCGTCCGGCCGTTGCCACGATAACTTGAGAACGAAAAGAGCTAGCGACATGAAATTTTCAGGGTGAGTGGCGCATCCCAATACGACGGACAAGTTCGTTAATGGACTTCAGCGGCCCAGTGGTTTCCGAGTAATAATTTTGTTTTCAACCAATATAAATCCGATCGAATTGACACTTGGTGAGTAGTTGTAGAATACGAACCTAAGCACGTTCGTAAAATTTTGTGTGAATCGTATGGATAGAAAATTTTAAAAAAATGATTAAAAAATATTTTTGTGGCCACGATAACTTGAGAACGGAAAGAGATAGCGGCTTGAAGTTTTCATGTTAGGATGTGCACCAGAACGCGACATTTCAGTTTGTTTATGAGCATAATTGGCCAAACAGTTTTAGAGTTATAGCCATCTGAAATTTGGTTGTTTTTGTTCCTCATTAACTCGAAAAATACTAAACCGATTGAATTCAAACATGGTAATTAGTTGTAGAATGCCAACGCGAAAATTCTTGCAAAATTTCGTGATGATAGTATTTGTGAAAAATTTTAAAAAAACCATTGAAAATTGAAAAAAAATTCTACAGGGTGTCCCAAAAATACCACGCGAAAGTGACACTGGAGATAGATTGGCATTAGGTCTATCAGATAGCATCAACATGACCTCAGTAAAAGTCCGCTGGTTTTCGAGATATCACCACTGTTGCGTCCCATGACTTCACATGTTGGGAAGCGCTCATTTGTATTTCTAAACAAAGCAGCTCGCTTGTAAAACTTAAATGTTTTGGGTTAACTGGTTTATTTTTGCATGGGTGGTCTCACCCTTGAAATTAATATTTTCAACGGAAAGATAATTGCAAGTAAAATATCTTGTAATACTTCAACCCTTGTAGAAGTATTTATTACCTATTTCCTGTGAAATATTGATAAAATGCATACAACAACTAACACATTGCCAGAGCTCTGAGTCCTTTGTCTAGATTCTAACCCATACAAAAATCTAGAATTTTCCGATTAGATCGCCACGGCTTTGGCTATTCTCTAAATCGAGGGCGTAGATTCCGAATCTGTAAATAGTTTTTCCGTATCTCGATTAATTTTGGTAATATGGCGAAAAATCCGACTGATTAGTCCATTTTCCGGAGGTAGGGCCAGAAATTGCGACTTTCTTCGCCATTGCTCCGAAACTAATCGAGATACGGAAAATCTAATTACAGATTCGTGATCTGCGAACCCGATTTAGAGAATAACCAAAGCCGCGTCGACCTAATCGGAAAATTGTAGATTTTTGTATGTGTTGGATACTAGAGAAAACTTTTTGGCGATTGCCGGATTCGCTCATTACCTAATATTTTCCGAACGAATAGTGATACAGAA
This sequence comes from Halyzia sedecimguttata, assembly GCA_937662695.2. Taxonomy (NCBI): domain Eukaryota; kingdom Metazoa; phylum Arthropoda; class Insecta; order Coleoptera; family Coccinellidae; genus Halyzia; species Halyzia sedecimguttata. The sequence goes on from OW569418.2 coordinate 61,176,880, forward strand.
AAAATAGATACATATATCTAAACGTCGTCCACCGACCAATCATCAGGGAAAATTTGGATATCGAGATGTGAAAATCATAGATTTCGGACGGGAAAGAAGAATTTTCCTTCGATTCCGGGTCAAAAATATTTCAAAGTGCCGACCCAAAAAATTTTTTTCATGGTAAATCGATACGGAGCTCGTGTCTAATTAAATCGAGATCGCTGATCACGAATATGTAATTAGTTTTTCCCTAAGTGCCGTACTTTGGGAAAATTTTCACTTAAAGTGAAAAAATTGACGAAAATAGGTCAATTTTGGAACTTTCCACCGCCCAAAAAAATCGGAGTAGGGTGTTGCTGATTTTTTACGTTATATTTGGATTCTTTATCTATTGAATCATCCAAACAATAAATGTCCAGGTCGTACGCTACGGAAATTATGATTTTTTTCCCGAGGGTCTATTTTTCGGAAAATTATTTCCACGATATTTCCTCGGAAAATTTTTGTAATAAATATCTGATGGTAGATTCGGAATCTACGGCCCTGAATCTATAAGAATAAGTACCCGTTTCATAGTTTTGCGTCAAAAAATTTTTCTCGAAAAATGGGATTTTTTTAAGGCTAATGTATTAAAAAATTGCCAAAATTCGACCGGTCTCCGATTTCGATGCAAATTACGTCATTTACTAATTCGGGACCGTAGATTACGAATATATGATCGGATTTTTCATTAGAGAATTTTCCGCGGAAATACCGCGAAATGAATTTTCCGAAAAACAGAACCTTGGGAAAAAAATTATAATTTCCGAATAGTACGGCCTGGACATTTTCTGTTTGGATTATTCAGTAGATAAAGGATCCATATACGAGGGCAAATATCAACAACACCTTACTCCGATTTTTTTGGGCGGTGTGAACTTCCAAAATTGACCTATTTTCGTCCATTTTTTCACTCTGAGTGAAAATTTTCCCAAAGTACGCCACTTAGGGAAAAACTAATTGCAAATTCGTGATCAGCGACCTCTATTTAACTAGACACGCGCTCCGTATCGATATACCATGAAAAAAATTTTTTGGGTCGTCACTTAGAAATATTTTCGACCCGGAATCGAAGGAAAATTCATCTTTCCCGTCCGAAATCTATGATTTTCACATCTCGATATCCAAATTTTCACCGATGATTGGTCGGTGGACGACGTTTAGATTTATGTATCTATTTCCTCTGTATCTGTATCCGTTCGGAAAATATTAGGAAATGAGTAAATCCGTCAAACGCCAAAAAGTTTTCTCTAGTATCTAACCCAGGGGTCACCAATTAGTTTCATTGGAGGTCCGTTCACAAAATCTGTATATCTGTCGCGGGTCGTTGATAGCATTATGATGGCATAAGAATTTGACTAGCAGTTAATCTAAATCCAATATCTATAATTAGTAAATAAAACGAAAAGTTATCTTAATTTTTTTAATCAAGAATACATGTTTTCTGGAAAAATGGTCCGCAAAAAAAAGGTTCGCGATCCGCATCCGGACCGCGGTCCGCCATTTGGTGACCCCTGGTCTAGACTATTCGAAGACCCCTAGTCTGTGAAAGTCGGACCGGTTTCCATGTTACAAAACAATGAATGTGGGAGCGAGATAGCCGATAAGGGTTTTTTGTTTTTTTTAATAAGTAGCAATTCTGGTTCTGATTAAAAAAAATTGGTAGTGTTGTATCATTTTGAAAAGGGCATGAAATGGACCAGTTTTTGCGATTATTTGTCAATTCAGTCTGATATAATTTTTTTTCACAGCAGTCAGTCAAACTTAAGTTAACGTTTTAACTTCGGCATAAAATACAACAAGTTAGACATTTTTTGAAGGATTTTGTTCTAGTTGTCGGTGAAGTTATTACTTCATTGTTTAAAGCAACTATTCAGGATAGCCTAGGTAAAAAAAAAACATGAGTTTGAAGTAATTTCTAGCAATGCTAGGCGATAAAAGACCGAAAACTGGAGATTTTTAAAAAATACGCAAAAGTGGTGATATCTCGAAAACCAGCGGACTTTTACTGAGGTCATGTTGATGCTATCTGATAGACCTAATGCCAATCTATCTCCAGTGTCACTTTCGCGTGGTATTTTTGGGACACCCTGTATATAGGTATCAGTAACTATTCGTTTGAAATTGCTGAAATTTTGCAAGAGCCTTCATAACCTAACTCTTCTGCCAAGTTTCAAGTTTTAACACGATCGGTTGAATATTGTTGGAGATTCTAGCATTCTTATGTGAGTTCAGTATGTAGATGGGTGACCGTTGCCTCGATCACTTTCGAATGAAAGGAGATAGGGACTTGCAATTTTCAGGGTAGGTTGCGTATCCGAAAGGGAGAGTTGAGTTCGTTTTTGGGCATAATCGGTTAAACGGTTTCCGAGTTATACCCACCTGGAATATTATTTCCTTGATAACTCAAAAAATAAATATTCGATCGAATTGAAGCTTGGTAAATAGTTGTAGAAAATCACCATAAAGACGTGTTTAAAATTTTGTAAGAATCGTACCCCTAGAAAATTTGAAAAAAATGATGGAAAATAAAAATTAAGAACCGCACCCCTAGAAAATTACTAAAAAATTCTTAATTCGAATTTACCATGGTAAATTCGAATTAAGAGTGTCCAATACAGGAGAATGGACAACATAATTTACCATGGTAAATTCGATTAAGGGTGTCCAATACAGAAGAATGGACAATAGAACATACGCGCAAAAGCTTCTGACTTCACGTCAGTGCTTGAACCAATTTTTTAAATATAATACGCAGTTTTTTATTGATAATCAGATTACCCATTGAATACTACATTGTTTTAATGTGTCACTTACATATTATTCTCAGAAAATTTGTGTGATATCTGAAAAACCCTTTAAATTTTCTCAAATAGGGCTTCATTCCAATCTTAATAACATGTAGATTTTTGCATAAAAATTCCTAATTTTCTAGCTTCTATCAGAAATCAGAAGACATAGTATTGAACAGAGTTGTCAAAAAACTTGAAGAAATATAAAAGATCACTGATGCTTGTGCCCGTAGACCAATATGAATAATGATGAGTGAATATCTACTTACACGGTGGTGGCCACCATCATTCACTGTTGGGTCAAAAATTAAGAGTGCTGTGTCTAAGCTGGCGTAAGGATTCAATAACACAATAACTAACTCGCAGCTCCTAGGAGCTTCTGCGAGTTGGGAGTGTAAATTGTGTTTTGCGTAGGCTTTGTTTCTTTATCCTTACGCCAGCTTAGGCACAGTACTGTTAATATTTGACCCAACAGTGAATGGTTGCCACTACCCTCTGGATAGATCTCCGGCTCACTCTATCTACTAAACTTGAAGTAATCATCATTCAATTCAAATTGGTCAACTTGAACAAACGCGACAAAGAGTACTGACTTCAGGTCAGTGTTATTATTTCCAAAATTCCAAGAGCTACTTTGAAGTAGGGGTGTTAGATTGATAATTTGATGCCCAAAAAAAAGCCACATGGGATGAGTTTTTCTTACCTTGATAGTTGTAAAGAATAATGCAACTTGGAACTGTGAATTTCACTGCTGATCGAACTCGAATGTTCTGATATCAGCCTTTCAGGAAACAGATATTTTATCACTACCCCAGACTCATCAATGTGAGTCACACTTATATAATTATCTGGTCCATGCAGCATCGCGGAAGGTACGGAATTTTCGAAAATCGCATAAATTTTTTTTTTATTTTAAATATCTTCAATAGGGATACGTTGTGGAGAAGAAATTACATTTATTATTGAACTTACATTTATTAAACATACATAAATACATAATACAAAATTGAGTGAAAAATATGAAAAATGTCATATCATATAGAAATTTGGATTGGCAAAAAATATATATGAGTACCAGAAAATTTATATTGACTGTGTATTTTGCCGTTCTATGAAAGGCAATTCCTGACTTTCCATAACATACTTATTCAAAGAAAACTTAGTTCGCAATTTTCTAAGCAGTTTGACAACACAACACGTTATCATAATGAATGTGCATATAACTAGTAATATTTTCAAATCATTCAAAGAACTAATGATATTTTTGATATCTGAATTTTCAGCACTGAATGCTGCTTGGTTTGTTCGAATTTCTGTTGTAAATAACTTCGACGTTAAATGGACATGATCCTCTTGAGAGTCTTTATTTGATTCTATGGCTTCTACCAATTTTTGTATCAGCTTATCGCTACTGTCTATCTTCCTGATAATATCTTCTCCTGGCATGAAGTTCTTGAATAAAATCTTCATCGTGTTTTTTATAGTATCAGAATCGTTTATTTGTCGGTTTTCATGTATTTCCACCAACTTTTTGTTCAATTCTAAAAGGTTTTGTAGGAGTTCCTTGGTACTGTCCATTTTCATTGAATTGTTCAGTTTATTTTTCTGTACTTCCGCCAATTCTTCTTTTGATTCTATGAGTTTTCGTAGTAGTAGATTTGTATTGTCCATTTTGTTCGAAATATTCAAATTGTTTTTCTGTATTCCCACCAATTCTTCGTTCGTTTCTATGAGTTTTCGGAGGAGTTCATTGGTACTGTTTATTTTCCTGGAAATTCCTTGTCCGGTCACGGAATTGTCGATGGAAATGTTCCTTAGTAGATTTTTCTGCATTTTCACCAACTCATTGAAGTCTTCCAGAGGCTCTTTGAATGTTGGACTGGTCTTGGGATACTCCATGATGCTTTTGGGTGTTTTATCGTTCGATGATTCTTGTCCATCAAAGCATGCTATTCCGTTTATGTTTTTTCTACCGTGAGAATGACCAGGTGAAATCTGAATAATATAATGCTCTTGTTCAGCCTGAAGTAGAATTTCTGCCAAAACAGGGCAAGTGAAATTATTGCCATCAATAGTTAAACTACGTAATTCCCTACAAAATCTGGAAAGTAATTTGAGGTCGAAGTTTGTGATACGGTTGCCACTGATATCTATCATACTGATAGCTCTAGTGGAGTAAAAAATTCTGGTTTCAAGATAACTCAAGTTGATACCACTTAAATTCAGAGTTCTCAAATTGATTAGTCCAGAAAAAACGCCCTCATCCAATGTCGTGAAATGGTTGAAAGACAAGTCCAAACACTGTAAGTTTTTCAAATGATCGAAAAGTTCAAACGGCAGGTTCTGTAAATTGTTTTTTGATATATCCAAGACAAGCAAATTTCTCAAAAAGTGGAAGGTATTTTTTTCAATAAGCGTGATATTATTGGCGCTCATATTGAGATGTTCTAAAATAGGAGGAAAAGGATAGTCAATAGTTTTCAAATTATTGTAAGCCAGTGAAAGAGTTTTCAGGTTATAACATAACCAGAGGTTGTCCATTGAACTAATTTGATTGTGGTCCAAAATCAGAGTTTCCAAAGAAGATTCACAGAAACCTGTATGTATGATATCTAGAAAATTATTTGAGATGTTAAGTGTCTTAAGCTGTACCAAGTGCCTAAATAATGTCAACGACAAGTTTTGTAATTTATTGCTACTTAAGTCCAGGTAGCTCAGAGATGTGCAGCCATTGAGACTTTCATCTTCTATTTCCCCAATTCTGTTGTCATGAAGGTTCAAATATTCCAGACTTGAAAGTTGCGAGAAAATATATCGTGGAATTTGTGCAATTTGATTTCGTTCTAAATGGATTAGTTTAATATTTGGTGATCCTGAAAAAGCTTTGTTCTCGACTGTTCTAATATATGTGTCATTGAGGAACACTTGTTCTAAATTTTCCATCCTTGAGAAAGAGTTGGTTTTGAGAATGCCATTCTCTCCTGAAAATGTTATAGTGCACTCTCTGTATGAGCAAAGATCTGGAGTAACATGCATCTGGTCCAAATTATAACAAGTTGCATTTTCTGTTCCATACTGATATCCATATCGATTGTGATATGATTCTCCATATTTGAATCTTGGAGATACACACACATTATTTACAAAGCAGGTTATACAGCTCGTCATAATTAGAATTAGGAATGTTTCCAAATTGACCATCTTGGAAATATCCACCTGAAACCAAAAGTGATCTTATTTATAATCAGTAACACTGGTCGACAAGATTGTTGATGATCCAGTGATGATCATCATAGATGAATTCAGCTGTGTATTAATTTTTTGCGCATGAGCACTGTTAAACCAGAAGGGGCAACAATATTCCGCGGCAGAAAAAACCAAGGGTAAGGGGTAAGGCTGCCGTACGGAGAGTAGCTGCATCAGCACCCCAGGAAGTACCAGCTAATTTCTGCAGAATATTATTCCTTGTTTTCAACTTCTGAAGCAAGTCATCCAAATGAGCTTCAAAAGTCAAAGAGGAATCTAGTTTCACTCCTAGGTATTTAGGATTAAAATTATGTCTCAAGAAAGAATCACCGAAAGCTACACTCAAAGTTATATATTTTTGACGAGTGTTCAAATGGAAGCAAGAAACTTCAGTTTTATTTGGATTCGGGCACAAACGCGACTCAAATAGGTAATTTTTCAGAATTTCTAAATCTGCAGATTGATTATTTTCTATACTTCGGAAATCAGAATGATGAAATGCAAAGGCAATGTTATCAGCGTATATGAATTTCTTAGAGGCAATAGCAGGAATATCACACATATGTAAATTGAAAAGAAGAGGTGCTATAACTGAACCTTGTGGGAGACCATTATTCGATTTTTTTAAATTACTACTATCATTATCAACAAACACGAAACCTTCTATCTGTCAACATATTTTCGAGTAGACGAACCATTTTTCCACACTTTAAATGGTTACAAAGTTTGAAAATCAAACTATCTTTGCAAACTGTGTCATATGCTGCCGACAAATCAACAAATGCTGTTCTTGTTTTCATGTTATTATTGAAACCTGTTTCGATAAAAGTAGTAAGACTAACATCCTGATCACAACAATTACAATTTTTCCTGAAGGCTCCCTGGCAATTTTGTAGGAATTCTTCAGATGATTCAATCCTAAATAGAATCAATCTTTCTTGAAATTTAAAACACTCTACAGACTAATGGGGCGATAACTGCTAGGATCTGAAGAATTCTTTCCACGTTTTAAAATGCCTATGATATAAAATTCGCTTTGCGGAATTCTTTTGGTATATTTCCGGCATTTAATATATTATTATAGAATGAAAATAACCAAGACAATGCCCTTTTGCCCAAGTGTTTGATGAATTCAGGTTAAATTACATAAAATCCTGCTACTTTTCAAGATTTAGTACATTTAACTGCTGATTTTAATTAATCCAGATAAAGACAGATAAAGATGATGTTCTAAATTTATCCAAATTATACTTCATATTTTTGATTTTTGTTCTTGAATTTCAACCTAATTGGAAACATCAACTAGTCGACGAGCAATTAATTCAGAATCAATTTCAGAAGATGACAATGTTAGAGGAGTAGCATCCCATGGACTCCTACTCGAATGAGTGAAATTCATATCTGAAACTACACTATTCCACTTTTCCTTACGACTTGCATTTATTGAATTCATTAGCTTTTCACATTTCTCATTAGTTGGCAGAATCAAATTTGACCTCAAATTCTTCATCAGTGAGTTGAACCTAATCGATTGAGACCCTCTTAGGCAAAAAATTCTAAAATTAGAGAGATTAGGGCCAAATGATAAGACGATGTTCCCCAGAACATACACATTTTCTAGTTCTACGTGTTGTGTTGGTTACATAAATGACTATTAAGGATTCATTAATTTTATTTCGGAATCATAATAGTAACATAAATTTTATATACAGGAGAATAACAAAATAATTTTTTTTTTGATTCTGTGCAGGCCAAATGAACCATTTCTAATTACTTTTGAAATTATATAAATATATTTGTCACAACAACTTGACATTGATACAAAAATTCAGATACATCCTGAATATTTTCAATGGAGTTTAAATAATATACAAGTTACAATGTATTTCTACAAAATATAAAATAATTATATATAATTATACAGGGTGGTCCAGATCTTAACTAAGAAATTTGAACCACGTATTCTACGTCGAAAATGAGCCCTAGTTTATGATATAAACATATGTCGAGAAAGGCTTCTTCTCCGAGATACAGGGTGTTAAAATTATAGAAAAAAACACGTTTTTTATTAATAACTTTTACAATTCTTGAAATATTTCTATGAAATTTGGGACATAGGTTTTAAGGATCAAGGAGCACTTTTTGAATAAAATTATTATTTTTTATTCTACCAGTGGCGTCCGTATTGCATCGAGACTGAATATTTTTAGACAAAAAAATGATACGCCACTGGTTTTTCCAACAATAAAAATTATTCTTGAAATCCATATTTAATTTGAAGCGAATTCATTTTCTTGACTTTTTGACGTACGAGGCACCGTTTCCGAGTAAAAAAATTAACACATTCTCATGCATGAGGAAATCGCTAAAATTTGATATGGTACGTAATAATAAGACTATCTTTGTAAACGAAACGTGTAATGACAAAAAAATAAGCGTTAACAGCCACACTCCAATACGAATTTAAGGAAGATGTTCGAAGTAAAAGTAAAAAAATCATTCTTTTTGGCGCTCTGGTTCTCTAATAATTTTAACACCCTGTATCTCAAAGAGGAAGCATTTTTCAACATATGTTTATAGGACCATCTAGGGCTTATATTTTACGTAGAAAGCGTGGTTGCAATTTCTTGGGTAAGATCTGAACCACCCTGTATATAAATAATCAAGGGATACCTTGAACTACGTTATAATCACTGTAAAATTGGCATCTCTTGATTTTCTTCAACATATTTTGCACTGAAATACTTCCTTTCAACGTGAGGGAAAATTTTTTTCGCCATGAAAAACAGCAAAACTATAAAAGTGCACAAAATTATGAAAGCTTTCAATTGATTGATAGCACTTAACAATTCGGCCGTTCCTTTTGATTCCCCCGTCGAAACCAACTTTTCAGCGCTTAAATTCTGCAGTTTATTGATTATTCCTGGAATTTGTTCAGACTCGTTTTGATTTACGACGATTTTGTCGACAATTTCAGAGAGCTTGCTCATGAAGTTAATAAAAGAGGAATTCTCGAAATTCACGAATGTATTAATTTCATTGCGAATAGATGAGGACAAATCATCCAATGATAAATTTCTGTTATGTCTTTGGCTATCTTCCAGTCCACGTGATATGACAGCAAGTTCCTTCAAAAAATTCCGAAATGAAATATTTTGAAAGTTCATAAACTCCTTAACATTTAGATTTAAATCTTTGGAGAAGCCAGTGCTGAAATTGCTGCGCAAAAATTCTATAACTCTGGTCAAATTTTGTTCTGTAACGTCTTTAGTATTACGTCCGGTGAAATTCTTGAAGAAATTGTAGAAGGATGTATTCTTGAAGTCGTTTTCGAAAAACGATTTGATGCTTATCAAACCGTCTTCCTTATTTGATACTATTTCACCTGCTACGTGTTCATGACAAGAAATGCCTTTTATATTTTCCGATGATACTGTTTTTCCACTTTCTAAATATAATTCACGATGTTGGACGTATGAAATAATTCTTCCTAATGACATACAAGAAAAATTGTTGCCATCGAGTGCAAGGTAACGCAGGTTTTGACAGTTTAGAACTAAATCTTCAACATCCAACGTCTTGATTTGATTGAATTCGATATCAAGAACGCTTAAGACAAATAATGGCGCAAAAAGATGAGATTGCAGTGATTCTATGTTATTGAAACTCAAATCTAAAACCTTCATCAAGTTCATACCGTTAAAAACGCCAGATTGCAGGTACTCAATTTTATTGTGCGAAATATTCAATACCTCCAAAGACACCAAATCTTTCAAAACATCCAGTTGTATGAACTCGATGTTATTTTCAGACAGATCCAGACGTTTTAAACTTGATAAGTGTTGAAAAGTCTTTTTTTGTAGAACAGTGATATTATTCCTTCCTATTTGTAGCTCCTCCAATGATTTCGTGAAGATAAACAGGTTTGCGGTCAAGGTTCTCATGTTGTTACCAGAGATTTTCAAAATGCTTAGATCCTTAAGGTCTTCGAAAAATTTTGGGTGTAATTTTCCCAATAAATTATCCGAAATATCAATGCTCTTTAAATATGTTAATGAACGAAATGATTCTTCACTTATATGTTCAAGATCGTTGTTACTGATAGCAAATGTCTCCAGTGACAAAGGTAGAAGGGAGCTGTTGAAGTCAGTGATGGAGTTGAAACTGAGGGACAAATCTGAAATAATCGAGTCGTTCAAACAATCAGGAATACTTTCCAAAAGATTATTATTCATCATAAGACTGGTCAATTTAGGTATCGAATCGCAAAAGACATCACCAATTTCAGCCAATAAGTTGAAGGAAATGTTCAGAGATTTGAGATTCAAATGAAGGAATAGATCTTTGGGCAGAGCCCTGATCTTGTTGTGACTCAGATCTAAAATTTTGATTGAACTGGAACCGTGGAAGGATTCCTCTTCTATGCCGCTTATAACATTATGGCTTAGATTTAATAATCGTAAGTTCATAAGGGAGTTAAAGGTACCTCTATTTACTGTTTTCAATTTGTTCGCCGCGAGGTTCAGAACTGACAAAGTGGGTATGTTGGCAAATGCACCAGACTCAATTTTTTGTATGCTGGTTTCAGCCAAGTCGATTTCTTGCAAATTGGTTTCGGTTTGAATTAAGTTGGTTTGGAGCTTAGAAATGTGACTGTCTCGGTAAATTAATTTCAGGCAATTCAAACAATCTTGGATAGGGTTCGTTTGGATTAGATTTACACCCTTGCAGTACACTGTGAAACCACCGTATGGCACTGGAGCTGGTACTTCTTGTTCACGAACTAAGTCAGAAATTCCGAATCTATTAAACCTCTCCGGGTATTCATCTTCATCTTCGTTTCCATAATCTTCCTCCGGAGGAACAAGAGTACGATGTGGGACAGCCTCTGGAATAGTTGAACACTCTCCAAAACTCTGGTATGCCTCTGCGTTCGATTCTTCCAGCACGCAGCTAGACATTGCACAGAAATAGAGGAGGTAAAAATACGAGTAAAATTGTTCTCTCCTCATCTTCGACAATCTGAAAATCCCCAATAATATCAAAGTCCAGAATTCGATATTTCGAGCAGGAGAAAAATATACAGTTTTTCAAATCAGTAATTTTTGCGCGCATGTTCATTTTGCCCAAATATCTTCAATTTTCGAATTTTTTGCCGAAAATGGTCTCAAACGATTGGATTCGACTCTTTGATGAATTTGAGATCTAATTTGATTCTGTCCGTCCGGCCGTTGCCAGGATAACCTGAGAACGAAAAGAGATAGCGTCTTGAAATTTTCAGGGTAGGTGGAGCGTCCCAATACGAGGGACAAGTTGGTTAATGGGCATAATCGGCCCAACTGTTTCCGAGTAATAATTTTGTGTTCAACCCATACAAATCCGGTCGATTTGAAACTGGGTGAGTAGTTGTAGAATAGAAACTTTAAGACCTTTGGGAAATTTTGTGAGTGTGAATCGTATCAATAGAAAATAAAAAAAACAGTTTTGTCGATGCATAACTTTCAACCCCATTCAACCCCCTCACATTCTAATTTTTCACGTGAGGGGGTTGAAAGTTGCGCATGAACAAAACTGTAATGGTCGACTTTCATTCGGTGACAAATTTCATCAGGTACCATCGTCTCAAAGTAAATGAGCCATGACAAAGTGCACATACTAAACACCTCTTTGAACTAACTATTTTTCAAAAAAAAAATTTTTTTCTTGAAAATTTCTGCGAAAAAACTACCACATGACCCACTTTCCCTATTCAAAAAAATTAGAGGGTTAATGGGGATGGCACAGGGTGCAACAAAAATCCTTCAAAAATGCATAAAAATTTGGTAAAAGTGAAACAAAAATTGATTTGTTTCAGGATTTTGTTGCCAAATATTTTTCTTCTGAGAAAATGAATTTGTTCCATAATTTTGACGCGCACTGTATATTGTTGAAGATCTGAGCAGCATTGAATGAGTTCAGTTGCTGGATGGGTGACCGTTGCCATGATAACTTCCGAACAGAGAGAGATAGCGACTTGCAATTTTCAGGGTAGGTTGCGCATCCCAATGGGAGAGTTAAGTTCGTTGTTGGGCATAATCGGCCATCTGAAATATTATTTTCACGATGACTTCTACTTCTATGTTTTCACAGAATCCTATAATTATTCTATCTATGAATTATTATATGATCTGTGTTCATACTCCTACATGTCATTATGTTCTATAAGAGAGAGTCAAATTCATTTTAGCTATTTTAATTTGATTTCTTCCATGGTCCTCATTCTCAGATTGCTCATTTAATCTTGATAAATAACAACAAATCTTGTCAAAGTTTGAACAAGAGTGCCAAAGCTCCTCTCCATAGGGCTTGAACCAATTTTTTTTTCTTTATAGCTTCTGCGGTTTTGGAGATATTTCTCTCAGATTTATAAAACACTTTGTTACATATCAACAGGGAGTTGAAGTTTGAAATTTATCTTACTTTTTGCGCGTATGTTCTGGGGAACATCGCGTTATAGTTTTGCCCAAATGTCTGTAACTTTCGAATTTTTTGAAAAAAATGTCTCAAACGATTGAGTTCGACTCCCCAATGAAGAATTCGAGGTCAAATTTGATTCTGTCCGGCCGGCCGTTGCCACGATAACTTGAGAACAAAAAAGCCAGCCACTTGAAATTTTCAGGGTAGGTGGCGCATCCCAATACGACAGACAAGTTCGTTAATGGGCATAATCGGCCCAGTGGTTTCCGAGTAATAATTTTGTTTTCAACCAATATAAATCCGACCAAATTGAAACTTGGTGGGTAGTTGTAGAATATGAACCTAAGCACGCTCGTGAAATTTTGTGCGAATCGTATGGCTAGAAAATTTTAAAAAAATTATTAAAAAATATTTTTGTTGTCACGATAACTTGAGAACGGAATGAGATAGCAGCTTGAAATTTTCAGACTAGGATGTACACCAGAACGCGACATCTCAGTTTGTTTATGAGCATAATCGGCCAAACGGTTTTAGAGTTATAGCCATCTGAAATTTTCTGAAATTTGGTGGTTTTTTGTTCCTCATTAACTCGAAAAATACTGAACCGATTGAATTCAAACATGGTTATTAGTTGTAGAATGCCAACGCAAAAATGTTTGCAAAATTTGGTGAGGATAGCATTTGTAGAAAATTTTTAATAAATCATAGAAAATAAAAAAATAAAATTCTATATATCAGTAACCATTCGTTCGAAATTGCTGAAATTTTGCAAGAGCCTTCATAACCTAACTCTACTGCCAAGTTGCAAGTTTTAATACGATCGGTTAAATATTGTTGGAGATTCGAGCATTCTTGTGTGAGTTCAGTAGATGGGTGACCGTTGCCTCGATAACTTTCGAACGAAAGGAGATAGGGACTTGCAATTTTCAGGGTAGATTGCGTATCCGAAAGGAAGAGTTGAGTTCGTTTTTGGGCATAATCGGTCTAACGGTTTCCGAGTTATACCCACCTGGAATATTATTTCCTTAATAACTCAAAAAATAAATATTCGATCGAAATGGCGCTTTGTAACTAGTAGTAGAAAATCAACATAAAGACGTGTTTGAAATTTTGTGAGAACCGTACCCCTAGAAAATTTGAAAAAATTACGAAAAAAAGAATTTTAAGAATCGTACCCCTAGAAAATTTAAAAAAAATCACGAAAAAAAAAATTGGTTCAAGCACTGACGTGATGTCAGAAGCTTTTGCGCGTATGTTCTATTGTCCATTCTTCTGTATTGGACACCCTTAATCGAATTTACCATGGTAAATTATGTTGTCCATTATCCTGTATTGGACACTCAATTCGAATTTACCATAGTAAATTCGAATTAAGAGTGTCCAATACAGGATACAGTGCTTGAACCAATTTTTCTTTATATCTTCTGCAGTATTTGCGATATTTTACTCAAATTTATAAAAAATGTTTAGCTGAACAAATTTACATCGTTGAAAATATACAGGCCAATTTTTCGAGTGCCGAGATCCCTTTTACACACCTGAACTTTTTTTTTTAGTACCTACGACAGTGACGGATTCAAAATTCCAAATTTTCTGCTTCCAGTTCAGAATCTTCATGTTCTATAGCAATTTTTGGCTCTCTTATTCATCGGAAGAGAGTGCTTATTAATTTGCCAAAATGTCTGTAATTTTCGAATTTTTGGCTGAAAATGTTCTCAAACGTTTTGGATCGACTCACTGATCAAGAATACGTGGTCAAAATCGATTATGTCCAGCCGTCCGTCCGTCCGGCCGTAACCACGATAACTCTCGAACGGAATGAGCTAGACAGTTGAAGTTTTCAGACTAGGTTTGGGAGATATCTCGGTTTAGTTTGTTATTGACAAAATCAGCCTGGTGGTTTCGAACTAACGAAAACAAATTTCAAATTCAATATTTTTAAGATATAGTTTCATCATGAGAATCCATTTATAAATCTGACCTCTAACAAAATAATACTTTCGGAGATATAATTTTTTAAAATTTCAGTAACTATTCTTGATTCTATGAATTCATAGAATAATCTGATTATAATATTTTCTGAACACTACAAAAGTAACTACACTCTTGTGTTCTTGTGTTCCCATCTTCAAAGACGAAGCGTCTTTGAATATGTACAATGAATAATTCTGAAGATTTTCCCCTTTTATCAGAAGAAGGGATCTGATTATTAGGTATCATTGTTCTATTATTGCTTCTCACAAATATCTTGTGTAACGCAGTAGCAATTAAATAGCAAATAATTAAAATTCGTATTTTATGAATATTTACCAAAAAGTGCGAGAGAAAACTCAGAAAAAAACATTAAATAATGAATGCATCTCCCAAAATATCCTTTAATGATTTCCATGTAGCTTGCTTATGATACATTTTTGTCTTGAAATTGAGAATTTGATCGACTGTTAAGGTTATTCTACAGAAAAGTGGACCACCGTGTATATTTTCAGCGGGTAAGTGCTGGTGACAAATAAGGGTTGACACATTAAGATGATTGAAAAATAAACCTTTGTGTACATTTCGTAACGATATCAAATTTCACGTTTTTAGTCGATGTTGATTCACGATAGTTATTGACTGTTATTGTTATAAATAAAAATAAGATTCTGGGCATATCTACCTTCTAGAGGACCTAGGTACTCAAATCGCAATATGTCTGCACAAAACTCTCGCATCCACTGACACAGATAACAAAGTATAGGTCCACTGATTTGATTTGAGCTATGGGTAAATTGTAGAAGCCGGGGAATCACCGAAAGGAAGTTGTTATCTGGGACATAAAAAAAAAGGATGCGGATTGATTCCGAAGAAATGGTCGATTCACATTCGATATCTGCACTGAACGACAATGTATTAGTTGATTTTGATTAGAAATTATCTCTCATATTTACTTTTGTATTAATCATATAATGTATCATGCAATGAAAATTTGCAACTTCAGGACTACTGCCTACACAGTAGAAGCAGGCATAATAGGAATCAGCAACCTTTCAATAAAGTAGTATTAGATCTAGCCAGTGGCGTACATGCTATGAATTAAATTGAGAATTACATTGAAAATAGCTCAATACGATTTGATTTCGAGGATAAAAGTGATCATTTTCAAAAACAAGCACCGGCGTGAAGTCAGGAGCTTTTAAGCGCCTATACTATTGTCTACTCACCTCTATTGGACACTCTTTATTGAGCTACCACTGAGCCAATCGCACTGCATATGCGTAGACTGATGGACTAAGTCTAAGTTTCAAATGATTGAGGAATCAATAAAAGGTTTTTATCAATAAATAAATAACACTTTAATGAAATACAGTAAAGAAAACAAATAATCAGTAATGAATTTTAAAAATCGATTTTAGGCTCTTCCGTTTCTTAGGTTTCCCCTTATTGAATATATTATATTGGATTGGCCCTTCAGATTTATCCAATAGTTCATCAGTTCTCGATGACAGAGATGCCAAAGACTCAGAAAGTGCCTCCTTGTTGGGTGCTCCCCGAAAACTACCCCTTTTGTTGGTCATGATGTCGAAATATATCCTGGTGAGAGAAAATTTCTCAGAAGTTCTCGGAATACGCAAGCTGCCTCCAAGTTTGCTTCTATCCCTTTTCTTTTCAAGGAAATCAAGCGAAAATCTCCTCTTTAATTCAGGTTTCGGCTTTGGTAGCAATTTTTTTTCATGGTGAGCTGATTTTTCAAGATTCTTGAAAAAATTGATCGCCCTCTTGAACTGAGTCCCAGGAATTGGCCCGTTGGCTTGGCCATTATCTGGTAGTTCTACATTTTGTGCGGATATGCCAAACGGTTTTGCTGGAAATAAAATTATTTAAATACATGTTAGCTGTGAAGATTATAATTCCGGAAAAATTGGCAGGTACTTCACAGGCACCCTAAGCCTTGTGTTTGTTTGTTTGTTTGTGCTAGACCGATACCGATTGAGCGAATAGCCCCTGCTGCAGCCTAGAGACGCTTTTTGTTCCTCGGCCGGTCTCCTATTAGCTGACAGGGTCTCATGGTTGACCCCTCTCAGCTCAGGTTGCTAGCCCCCATAGGGTCTCTTAGTCGATACCCTGCAGCTCAGGTTTACTTAACCAAGCTAAGTCCTGCACCGCTGACATTATATGGGTCTCATGTAACATCCCCACTGCTCTGTCGGTGTATTACCTACTTAAGGTCCATTTTCCTAGCAAGTAGGATTAGGCCCTTGACTAGGTTTCTCTCACTCAGGGTCGTGTCCTCGCCCCCATAGTGAAGTCTCCATTGTGTGTGGGCTGGACAGTGAAATATGACATGTGAGGCAGTTTCGTCTGCCTCTCACATTTCCTACAAACAGGGTTATCTCGGAGAATCCCCATGTTGTTCAGGTGCTTTCTCAGGGTACAGTGTCCGGTTAGTAGGCCAGTTACTGCTTATTCCTACTCAGTAGTAAGACTTCTTTAGTTAGTGAGGGATAGGGCTGCCCCATCATTAACTTACTATGCTACTGGCCCGAAGTTTTGTTCCAGTGCCGAGTGTGCCGACCCATTTTTCCATGACGCCTTTCACAGCCGATTTGGCCACCCCTACTACCGACTCTGAACAGATGAGGGGGATGCTGAGCCCTCGCTCTAGCGAGTGCGGTTTCTGGCAGCCAGGGTTTCCAGGTGCTGTCGGCATTCCAGCCCAAGCCTGAAGTTAATTCTCCAGCTGAATAATCTCAGGGTGTATATGTTCATTCCCTATTTACCTAAAGTACCCTCCAAATGTTTAATGAAGTACATTGAACTTAGCTACTACTTACTCTTAATGGAATAACTTGTTATCTTCTCAACTGCGCCACTTCCTTTTGGAGTTTTACAATTAATTTCTGAGCCAGTTCTCAGAACAGAATTTTTGTAGACGGACTTGGGCACTATTTTCTCCTTCTCATATTGGTCTTGCAAAAGCATTTTTTTTCGTTCTTCCAGACTCATGAATTCGATTGCTTCGAAGTCCCTTTGATTGAGGGAAGAATATTTCTTCAATCTCCTGCTGAAATTCATTCTGGAAATGGAAGTGATATCTTCGGCAGATCTGTATTTTTCACAGGAGTTCTTCATCGGATTTCCTAGATGTTTCATTTTGATTTTGTGTCTAGGAGAGTCGTTATCTGAGCAGTTTTCGGACGATAAACCGAGCCAATAATCCCTGGCTTCGAGGAAAGGTGATTTGCTCCCTCCAGAGCTACTTCCCGTTGAGCTTTTCGAGATTGATATGTTAGGGGTGCTGTTGGAAATGCTTCTACTCAAGCTGGAGTTCGTAGAATTTCTTATGGTATCTATAACGCTAAGCAGTCTAAGGCTACATTTCTCGCTTAATTCTTTGGCAACATCCTCATTTTCCTTTTCGGAAAATGAGGAGTTGGTTGAGCTGGAAATGGAAAGGCAGGTTTGTTTAGTGAAGAGTTTCCTCTTTTCTGAGAGGGGAATTATTTCTGTTTTGGAGGTTAAGTGTGGTTCTACTTCTGGGACAATATGGACGGGGCATATTGGGGAAGCATCTCTGAGGGAGCTTTCTTGGAAAGCGTTGTTGTTTTCGTCTTGTTGATATGGAATTTCATTAAAAATTTTCAGTTTATTACTGGTGTTAACCAGATTCTTTATCGTCTTGGTGTTCTCTGACTCGTTTAATTTGCTTAATAGTATGGCTTTCAATCTTTCGACGTAACTATTTTCCAGATTATTTTTTCCCAAAATCCGTGTTCTAGGATTCCAAGTTTCCTCGATTCTGTTCGAATCGTAGATCTCAGGATTGAATCTGTTGTTGCCAATGTCATCCGCAGGCTTTTCTATTTCGATCAGAGTCTTTCTCTCGACACCAAACTCTCGATTGTCGTCGATCTGTTCTGAAGATCTATCGAGTGGTTTATCTACCGAATTGAGGTTTATCAGGAAGGGTGTTACGATAGAAGTTGGGCGTTTTTGAGCATGATCTTCAGTATAAGGAAGATCGCGGTCAGAATTCATCGTATCCGGAATTTTAACCGCTTCAGTTGCAACATCATCAGAGCCAGTGCTCAATTTAATTTCTTCGTCAGTTTTTTTAAAGGTGTTGATTTGACTATGTGGTAATGAATCAGAAATATACGAAGGGAGTCCACTATCATTTCTCTTTGATGACACCATAATGATGTTCTCAGGAGGATTTGCAGGTGATGAAGACTCTTCTGGAAGGGTTGCTTCTACGATAGTATCATAGAACACTTCTTCTACAGATTTTGGTATTTCGAGGATATCATTTGGTGTTGTAGGTTTGATATGATCATTAATAATCTTAGGCGAATTTAATTCCAGTTCGCAATGATCCTCTAGGTCTTCTGAATCATTTTCATCAGGTTCAGTAACACTTAAAATAGGAAGGAGCCTTTGGACATCTTTTTCAGCGAATTTTATAGTTTTCTCAGTGCGACAAACGCTTGTGGATTGTTTTTCCTCGGCATCTTTATCTTTCACTATCAATTTTGTATCCAATATATTCCTTGATAAGTTTGACGAGGCTGTTGCTTCAATGCCATCAAACATAAACTGACAACTGTTCCTTGACTCCTCTGAGGACGAAGAAGTGCTACATTCATCTTTGTCCAAGGGGATTTTTTCGTCAATGCAATCAATGAATCTGGCTATAACTGTCCTTTTCTGCAGAGTGGGTAAGTCTTGTAGAACCCTTTCGGTAGTATCGAAACAGTCTTTGGTTCCCATTGTATTTTTACTGATGCTCACAGCAAATGGTGAGCTGGCCAACATTTCACCATTAGTTATCAGGTTGACCTCGTATATGCCATAGTTTAAAGGTATATAACTAATTTTGGCTCTGTCCGTTTCCATTTCAACATGAATTGGAATGTCATTCAATACAGATTTCCTATCAAAATTCACCAACGATGAGAAATCGAGAGCAATAGACTTCAAGAAGGACCTTCTCGCTTCTTTCTTGAACGCTATCGTATCCATTGATCTGAACTGTTTGTGAAGACAGTTCAGAATTGACGCAGTATTCAGGTTGTAGAAAGCAGGGATGGTAGCAGTACCCTGTGTCCCATACGGTCCTCTGATGTATACCAGGACGTTGCTACAGTTTGCGTTCTTGGTATTGGAGTACACGTAGAATGTTGTTTTCTTGTATTGATCCCCATTGTGGAGACCCATACCTTTGGCTAGGTAGTTCTGGGAGAATTTTGGTAGTGATTCTTTGTCACCACGCAACTTTATGGCTTGCTGAAGGTCTTGCAGATAAGTCAGGAATTTCCTTTCTTGGTTTGGCGTGAAGGGATCTTTGAATTCGGATTCTCTGAAAACCTGAAACGATATGAGGTCAATAAGATGAACTTTATATTGGCTTTGATATTGATATGATTGTACTGACACTCCCAAGTGTCAGTAAGCTCGTA